>JAPWDM010000019.1:5664118-6948237 GCA_035578155.1 Brachynemurus nebulosus
ATCGATTTTCGTCAGATCGATCTTTTGTAAGCCGATTTTTTCCTGCATCGATATTTGTTTTGACGATCCGAATCGATCCACAAGATCGATTTTTTGGCCAGAGATCGGAAACCCTACTTAGTAGTCACTCGTTCGGTGGTGGTGGATGAGCGTAAGTCAATTATTTTGATCACGTTTTGATTGTTATGGGCATTGTTGCCACCGCCGCACGAAGCCACATACATGCGTATGTAGTATTGTATATACGTATGCGACACCACGGAAGACAGATCACACAAATATAAACTTAAACCCAATGCACATATACATACATATATTTTTTATCCTTTTTTGGTTATACTGGTTTTAGTAGTATAGAGCTAGCAATGTCGCCTCTGTACTCTGTGATCAACAATGAGATATGACCAGATATTGCGCAAGTCATAAACCAAATGATCTACAAACTCCCTTTGCCCCTCTGTGGGTAACAACCGTTGTTATGTTACATAGCAACGTGTGCGCGCATACACATAATAATTACATATACATAACATATTAGGAAATATTTTCTTTACTCGCGCATATGGAGTTCACAAATATTAGAGAATTGAAAATTATTATTAATTTTATCTCTACTAATTAATATTTATTTTTTCTTTAAATATCAATTATTGTATCATTACCTAATATACTACATACCTAAATAAAACACAATAAATAATAAAAAAAACGCCGTGAGCAGCGGGGCCCCATCACGGTAGTCGAATTTTCCCCTTCATCTTCGGTATTGAATGTCTACAAGCGAAATGTGATTGAAAGTCTACAACCGAATTGTCATTTTGTTGGTTTCAAAACTGGTGATGAGTGTTCGGCTGATCGAGGCTTTAAAAAAAGGTTTTAAGTATTTAAGGGCTGTATCTCAGTAAATTTCAATTTTGTGCCGAAAACAGGTAGCAGAAAAAAAGCCAACACAATTCGTACGAGGACATTCCTGCCCATGTTTATCCGCTAATTGCCTTTATGTTTTAGTTTTAAATATTAAAAAAGGACCTTCAATAGTAAACTGGAAGGCCTTTATAGAGATATTTTTTCTTTCCAAAAAAATCCAAAATTTCTATTTTATAAATACTAAAAATCCAAAATTCCTAATTTATAAATAAACAGTGACTTTAATAACATTTTTAAATTACTTAATATGTATGTATTTCATTTGTCATAAAAGTAAGTTCACTTTTTTTTAAATTTTTTAAAATTACTATTCGCCTACTTGTATTTAGAATAAACATAATGCTTTTAAAACACATTTAACAATAGCATTCAATTCCGATGTAAAAATGGGAGAAGTGGGGGGAAAAGTGATGCGGACTCCCTACAAGGTACTAGCTGGATACTAACTGAATACACGTACAAAATTTCAGCCCTCTAGGTTTCCTTATGGAGTCTCTAGACGTGTTAGAAAACAAGCAAAAAAATTAAGGAAATATTGGCGTAAAAATCGTGGGGGTAAGGGTTAAAAGTTGAAACCTCCAAAAAACAGTGTCTGGCTATTAGCTTAACCTGTACACCAAATTTCAGCCCTCTAGGTTTATTTGGGGAGATTTTGACCCGAACGAAACTGTTAAAAAACAAGAAAAATCATGTTCTTTTGGGTATAAAAATGGTGGGGGTAGGGGTTAAAAGTCGAGACCCCCAAAAGGCACCCCCTTGATACTAACTCAATCCGAATACAAAATTTCAGCCCTCTAGGTTTATTCGGGTGACCTGTGCGAGTGGTACAAACTTCGAAAACGTCGAAAATGCATGAAATTGTAGCTTAAAAATGAGGTGGGTGGAGGTAAAATATTAAAACCTCCAAAAAGCACAACCTAGGTACGAACTTTATCAACACACCAAATTTCAACCCTCTACGTTAATTCTGGGGGGCTGGGGGCCTGTTAGATCCAGCGAAAATCGTTTTTCCCCCCTCTACTCCCACCATATCATCCTAGGAAGCTGAATTTTGGATATGTTGTAGATAATTGACCGAAACATTATTTAAAACCGGTTTGGAAAAGTTTTATTGCTTTTCCGCTCCCCACCACCCCCTTAAAGGTCGGGTCAGAAAAAAAATTTGCCCAAAATTTAACCCCACTTTGATAGTATGAGGTGCCTCGAAAATGAGTCCCATTTACCAAATTTCATCTCTTAACTTCCATAGCGGGGCCCTACACAAATTAAAAGGTGGCGGGAAAATATATATATATATATATATATATATATATATATATATATATATATATATATATATATATATATATATATATATATATATATATATATATATATATCAGACATTTTTTTTTTCTACATATTCGTGTTCTACGGGTCCGAAAACGGATAGCGCCCCTACTCTCGCCTCTCGCAGCTCTTATCGTATAGACTGTATAAGTCTAATTTTTCGGAGAAAATTCGACTAAAAATAGATCTTTATTTCACAAATTTTACATTTTTAAATTTTGATACAAATTGTATAAAAAGTTTTTAGGAAATATTTTAAATAAGTAACTGAACATATAATTTATTCTATCTCCTGTATTTTCCATCTTGAGATCTGTCTTAACAAGAGATTCCGGGTAGTAGTTTGATTCGCTGATTATCAACATCTTCGTTGTCGTCAGTTCAAGCGATGATGTCCACACACATCCCTTGATATTAAATAATACAAGAATTGCGTTTGGACAATCACAGCCTGAAACTGGATATTTCAAAATGAGATTAATTTTTGCAGTTTATACGCCGAGGTCCATTGTTAACCTGAAAGATAAAAATGTAATTGCAAAAAATACATGATTTTATTTATTTATATTATATAATTATTCAATTTAATAAAATTAAAAAAAAAAAAAATTATCTATGGTGAGAAGACCGCTATAAAAAGAATGATTAAAATCGACATGCTTGTTTACAAATTGTGACATCATCTTTAGGTAATGGTACGTTTCCATTCATTTGAATCTTGATTGAAATATAATGATTTTTAAAATTGAATTTCTAAAAATAATCATCAAATATTTTACGCTTCACTGTTGAAATCAAACATATTTAATGTTAGCACAATATGAAATTATGTAGCATTTTATTTAAATTTCGAACAAAGTCAAGCACACTATTTCATAAATTATACATATTAATTAATGGACGCTATAAGCTATCTAATTACGATTCTCGACTTTAACCAAAGTAACGCATAATGTTCGCATCCTCCCCAGAAAAAATATCGGTTAAGAATAACATAACAATAACGGATTGATATGTGTTAAACATCAATGTATGTACATGAATGAAACACAAAACGGTCAATAATAATAAGAATGTAATTATAATGATATTTGGTCGTTATGTAAATCATTCTGAAATCCATGAAACTAAATTTATAAAGCATATATTTGAAGTTGTTACAGTCGAATAAATTTCAATGGTATACTCACAAGGGACATAGTTTTTATGTCTGAGGTTGTTAGAAATTAAATCCACTGAAAATTTAGATGGAAACCACATTTTAAAACGTATATAAAATGAACCTTTCTTTTTACAGTTGTTGTCCTTTTTCATCTTTGTGGTATAATTAAGTTCATAGAACTTATAAGTAATGTCTAATGACAAAACAGAAGTGTATGTATAATGCTTTTTAAAGTTTCGACTGTCGTATCCGCCTTTTTCCATTATTTATGATTCACGATAAATAAAAAGTAAATAAGAACATCGTAAAACGTTACTTAATATTTAAAAAGTATTAAGTCTTAACTAAATATCATTTTTATTACATGAAGTAGTAATACAAGAGCATCTATATATAATATATACCTACTATTATAACGCTATAACTATATAAATTACTAACTTATATAGAATTAGATTTTAATTGAGTTTCAGTAGTTGACTATAGTGGATTGTTCTTATATGAGCACCTACAGGAAATAAAGTGAAGCAAGTTAGGGTACGTATTATCTTGTATGTTTTAATATGACTATTTACTAGTGTAGTTTGTGTACTTTTCAAGTACCTACCCAGTACGCGCTAGTGTAGTAGCAATATAGATAGTTACGAGTAGTTTATACGTGGAAAGTTGTATTTTAAAACTTTTGCTACCTGTGAAAAAAGCTAGAGAAACAGATGTAGTTGAAGACAGCAAGAAAATATGTCTGAACAAATAGGTAGCTACTTTATTCTGTACAAAAATAAAAATAAAATAACGGGAAAAAACAAAACACGTATTAACAATGTTGTAACTTTTATAAAATTATATTAGACAATATATTAACATGTTTATTGTTACTACCGTACAGGTTCTAAAATTAAGGTCCCCGGATAATTCATTTTCACGTGAATACGTCTACAAATTCTATATTTATTATTGTTTGATATCTTAACGCGTTAAAATAGTTCTTTCAATGTAAATGTCAAACTTTTAATTGAAAAAAATATTGTATGCAATACATGCAAAAAAGATGTTTCTTTTGCTCGTCGAAATTGTTCAACTCGGCAAGCATCCTTGGACAATTTTTACGACTCTTAAAAAAACATCATGTCCTTTTATACTGTATGGCCAGTTTTTCCCTATTTCCAACTCATCTCTACATTTTCAGTGTGGTCAGGTAAACAGAGTCGATTGCCAAGAATGTTAATTTGTCTTTGACCATCTATCACTTCATTAATGACAGAAGGGTTGGTTTTCAATAATGTTAAACAATTCTTAATCATCACTTCACTATTTTTGTAATTGTGAAAATTTTATTATTTGCAATTATTTAATAATTCACAGCGATAAATGAAAAGGAAAATTAAAACTAATTTTTCGATTCAAGATCGCTAGAATTTCGCGTTTTTGACAAAATAAGAAATTTTGCCTCAATTTGTTCTTATCGTTAAAATTCTATTGACTTATATCATCATCATACAATTCGGAAAGATCTTACGCAATCATATATCATTCAGGGGCAGTATACAGCCGAGCTTCTTGGAGGGGGGGGGGTCACGCGGAAAATAATAGGACTAAAAAAATTTCAGAGACAAAATTAACAAAAAAATAATAAATTGAACTTCTTCTATACCGTTGGCCAAAAAAAAAAAACGGCAACTGGTAAATTTACTGATATGGTGTTTAAAATTAAATAATATTTAGTGTATATTTTTAATTCTCAAGGGTGTGGGGTCATGACCCTTTGACACCCCCGCCCCCCCCGCCCCCCCGTATACCCGCTTAAATCTTGTCGCTTTTTTCGTTAACACGAAAAAATATTGCTTATCTAAATATGGTCGCTCTAAAAATTTTCTGAAGCTTATTTACGAAAAACTTATATTTATAACATCGACTATTATCCGTCTCATTTGTCACAGTGGTATAAACGCCAGGAAGGAACATTTTTTAACTTAGAATTCTATAATTTATATTTAATGTTTTTGTCAACAAAGATTCTACTGAATGTTTTGTCAGCACACGACACTTAAATAAAAATTAGAGTGGTGCCTTATACTACCGTCTCTTTACTTGAAATGATTGAAAAACACACGCTGGTTTTATTATACGATAAAAGAAAATGTGCTTCAAATGAATAACAATATTAAATACCAGAGTTTTAAGTACCTACCTACCTCGAATAGCGTCTATTACGATGCCATAACGAGAAAAACTAGTTGAAAAGAGCCTACTAATACCGTATTTATACCGAGTGATATAATTTTGATTGGTTTTACACGTAAAATAAATAGAAAATTACAAACTTTCCATCCTGTACAAAGTGAAGCATGAAGACGTATATATTGTCAACAGGGTAGTGTAACGAAAAAAACATTTAAAGATAATGAAAACCTATATTTCTAATATATTTTTGATGGCCATCTCGTATTATTGCGAGTGCGTAAAAAAAAGAACAATTCGATTTTTTTTTTATTAAATGCTAGTTTTATGGCATTTTTTATGGGGCAAGTGATTGCTTTGTGCTCTGTTTTTACGACAAATATGACTGCCATCATTTTTTTTGCCATTTTCCATTTGTCAGAAAGTTTAATAATAAATTATAGGAGGATTTTTATATGATTTTAATATTTACAGTAATACGTACAGTGTGTATAACAATATTAGGTGTGAAATAAGTTTTTTTTAAAATTTTATAACTATGGGATATAGCTATAAAATGGATGTTAACAGACAAAAGATATAATAATATCGTTTTTATATCATTTTTTTCTTTAAAGTTTGAATGGCCATTTTCGAGAAATATTTTTGCTTAGATAGTATTCCTAAAAAGGAAATTAAACTGGCTATTATATGCCATATGGTAGCTAGTGGTGTTTAATCTGTTGATCAATCGGTCTATCCCAGAGTGAAAACTTTGATCAATCTTCTGTTTTTCCAAATGGAAAAAATAGGGATATAGTCTAACAGAAAAATCACATCCAGAAAATAATTTCTGAATGGATTTGGCTGTTTTCACAACAAAAATGAAAATTTTATACTCAAATTACCTACCTAAATTTCATTAGAACTAATTCATTTGATTTTTGTAGCCATTAATTAAAAAAAAATATTGAACTTGTTAACGTCATCACATACCGTAAAACCGTCTAGACCCGAACAGGGGGTCTAGACCCGGACACTTTGCACCAATCTTCAAAGTAAGTAGTTTCTACATTAACCTGCTACAATAAGCATTTGTTCTTGACGTCATTAGAGAGAGAAAAACATCCTCTATACAGCTGTATCAATAAAAACTACGGATTTCAACTTTTACTATCTCATTTTACAGGATTACTATTCTCCAGTTTTTCAAAGAAATAAAATGTGTGTCTAACTTAGACATGTAATTTTCGTCATAATTGTCATATTGTTTTAATTTTGATATGTATGTGTTCAGAATTTTATCGCGCATCATTTAATGATGTTTGAAGTTATATTTGATGTATATATAAAAAAATACATGCTATATACATATATCCGTTTAGACCCGGTCACATCAGTTTATTACACTATGGCTGCGATTCGCACTGGCTGTAATTTCCACTATCCATACGTTATATTCCCGCCAGAATTACGCGGTTTATGCCTCCTTCTGGTGTCATATCGCATGTTTACTTCATAGAGAGGCATACTACGTATTGACCCCTCTCCCTTCCCATAAAATGTTTTGAAGCCTTTGACAAAGACATCAGACGATATAAAACACTGTCCTAACCCCGACGGAAGAGGTTAGTTTGCATGTTATTACATTATTTAAGTAAGTGTCAAGACCCGGACACTTACTAATTATTTTTTATTTTTTTTATTTTTACTTATAATGAAACAAATGGGTCAGGGATATAACAAATAATATACGCTCTTTCTAATGGTAATACTTTTATTGGTGATACCTATGAAGGAAACATGTATAAACATAAAATTATACCAAAAAATGTAAAAAAGTGTCCGGGACTAGGCGGTTTTACGGTATATAAAGGAAACAAAAAATAAATGAGCGTTTACATAGGGTAATAGTTCGAAGTGGTCCTTATCTAATTTTTTCCGCTATTTACGATAGTGTATAGCTAATAAAAATTATAAAAATTACATTTTGTCTTAAAATGACATTTTTTGCCGAATGGATAGAATATGCGCTCTCAGGTATCATTTTGAAGAATATGTGCTCTCAGGTATCCGATATGTTTGCCTTAAAAAAATTTCTATCACATTTCCTGACTCAAATCTTACCAAATTACTCGCTATAATAGCTGAATTTTTCTTAAGGATATTCATTAAAATACAGCTTTTATAAGAATGTTTTGAAAAGAGTGCCATTTCTTCTAGTTCTCTTTATTTTTTATTTTTTGTATATTTTGTAAAATAAATTGTCTCTCAGTGAGACTTTCAAAAAATTCTGATTGTTTTTCTTCGGAACTACTTATATAGTTTTTATCAAAAAAAAAAAAAAAAAAAATGTTATAAACATCCAGTAGTTTATGTAGGTAGATCTGCTGGTCTTAGTTCTATCTGATTTCAGTGGGAACTTCAAGGCTTCAAGACAGGATTTAGTGGAAACTGTGTTTTTGGAATTTTGTAAAAATGCCGTTCTGTCACGTTAAGCGTATCTCAGGTATCTGAAAAATTAGAGTTTTGAAAAAACTAAATTTGAATAAAATATCAGATTATCTTAACACTATGAGACCCGAGCACTTTTACCGTAAACTTCCCCGGAAGCCGACAATATTTTTAAGCAAATTTTATGTAAACAAGTACATAAAATGATTCCACAAAACACTAAATGATTCAATATGTATGTTTATGCAGGTCAAAAGATGAGTAACACACATATGCATACAAGCATACAATACACACATATATACATATGTGGATAAAAATATTATTGTAAATAAAAGATAAAGCCTAGATATTTTGATGATAAAACGTATTATGTATATTTGTATGTAAATAAAATGAAAAGTGTCCGGTACGTAGTACATTATAAATTATTTTTATTAGAATAATAAAAATTTTGTTTTTATAAATATTTTTAAGTGTTTTGTTTATTATCCTAAATATTGATTGCGGTCGGTCTCTGAGGATGTTTTGTTTGGTTTCGGATGCTGAAGCCATGGGACTGAAAGTGTTAATTATTTTAGACATTATTAGATGTCTGAGATAATTAATTTTGTAGATAATTTTACTTTGTGAAAATCCATAATAATTATGGTGAAAAAAATTTTTAATTATGTCAAATTTTCCCTTAAATATAGAGATAATTATTTATCACTAATTAGTTTTCGGTTGATTAAACCATCATCAGGTGAAACCTAAACTCAGAGTTTAGATTTCACCTAATGATGGTTTAATCAACCGAAAACTAGCTAGTGATAAATAATATAACTCTATATTTAAGTGAAAATTTGACAAAATTAAAAATTTTTTTCACAATATTTATAATTTATTGTCAATGTATATGTTACTGTAAAAGCCCGTATATTGGTTAATCTTAGGTTTTACCAGTAAATTTACATTAGAATTTACATTTAGAGAATAGACATTACATTAGGTTTTACCATTAGAATTTACATTAGAATTTACATGCTAGGTTTTACCTGTGGTGGCTGGTAAATGATGGTTTTAAGAATAAAACAATGAGTACTTCTTAATCATTTATTTCAGTTACCTAACTATCAATCAAAACTTGACATATTTTTATGTATGATATGAGAGTATAATTATTATTAATTATTTATATTACTAATCAGTGAAATCCTTAACTAATTTAAATTATTTCATTTGTTATTTCCATTTATTAGTTTTTAGTAATTATAGTCATTTTAAAACACTTTTAAAATACTTCTTGAATAGTAAAAATAACACAAATAAAATTATCTTCTCACAAACATAACGCTTACGTTGGCTAATTTAACTGAATTGCTGGCTGGCTAATCTAACACGAGTATGACATGTCTTTTTCAACATTTATCGTGTCTTTGAAGTAAGTCCGACTAAGATTTACCAAGCGAATGGTGATAAATGTTCGAAATGAACGATGATCACAGTACTCTTCGGACTTTTATCATTAAGAGTTGGTAAATCTTAGATTTTACTGGAAAATCTTAGGATTTACCGTAGTTCGGGGTTTTACAGAAACATATAATACTAATTTTCATTATTACTCGTAATTGCTGTACTTCGAGATACTTGAAATCCGTGTGACACGGCAGTTCTATTATGTAAATATATAAAATTAATTTATTTTATTTTATGTATTTTTTTTTTCTAAATTTGATTTATTTATTGGATTACATAATACATAGATGAATAAATGCAAAAATAAATAATGTCTGAATAAGATTTAAATTAATAAAAATAGGAAATACGTGCCGGAAAATATTTATTTTCTTACATCAAATGATATTATTTGCTATACAAGAGACATAAGTAAGTGAAAATACGCGAAGCGCATACATATACATACATAGGTATAACAAAAATAACAATCGGTGTATTTTGTAAGGTTTGCCCTATCTCTCATTTGAATTATAAACGGGTAAATAAATACAGGATAGCATTTAACCTTCAGTTTTACACGTTCTACAGCGAATAAAGTACAAAGTGAGTTCGGTTATGTGTATCTGAAATGCCAACCTAGATTTGTTCTTTGTAGTCAGTGTACTTACGTACAGTGTCTTACGAAATTGTTGTATTATATTATCAATAATATTATAATGTGATTAAATAACTAAATAACAAAGAGTATATTAAGTTATTAAATACAAAGTAATAAGTAGGAGATCTAACTTTGAATTGGGTAGATGTAATTGTTTTAAAGATTAATCCTTTTGTACAGTTACGGTTTTCCTTAGAATTTTACGTAGATATTGTAACAGTTTAGTGACTCAATACCAGTGACTTAAATTATATTTCTAGATCTTTATTAAGAAACATTAAGAAATTTAAAATTGTTGTTTCCTGGATTTCCACACAACTTTAAGACTAATTCTATCTATACTATCTATACTAATCATATCAATCTTGAGAGGTTTTACCGACGAGAGTAATGGTGTTTGAGAGAGGGGGGGGCAATAAAAATCGTTCATTCAGACAATTATAAACATCATGCTTTAAGTCATAATTTACAGAAAAACAATAAAGCTGACTTTCAAGGGATTTATTACAAACCACACCAAATGTTATGATGTTTGTATCTAGATACTAAATTTTAGATACCTACTTAGACACATTAACTTACTGAACTTGAACACATTTTACACTTACGTATAAGAGACTTTTTTAAATTAGTGTAAAGTTACTTAACTAACGAAAAATTTTAAAATATGTTAAAAACACAAAGTGCCGCGACCAGCCGGAGGATGGTGCAAATGGTGCGATCGCATTAGGCCCTGCGAAGCTGACTGATTTTTCAAATTTAAAAATTTAAAGTAAATGTTGGAACGTACTACTCTTACTATACGAATTTATGTAATGTAAAAATAGTAAAATACAATAAATTGTTATTTTGTTGTATGAAATTTGTTTTAAGACCTCACAGGCCGTTAACTTTGAACGGCGTCATGTCGGCCCTCCAAAGGCATGTACAAGCATATTACTGAAGCTTCCTCATCATTAGGAGGAAAAATTAGATGGGAGTACCATAAAATACTATGTAAGTGGTAAAATCTATCTGATTGAAGGTTACGTAGAAGTGAGAAGGATCGAAAAAATTATCTTAACGGTGCTACATTGTTTATGGAAACTTCTTTGTGGAAAACGACCATAATTTATTAGGCTGTAGATTAGTAAACTTAGTAAATACTAAATAATTTACATGGTAAAATGTGTCTTGCAACTGAATCTAACATTTATAACTTTACACAGGATACTTGATACTAAAATTTGTATCCAGATAAGACAATATTTAGATATTTACATATTTTCTAGTTTATTTTTCTTAATATTTAGATACTTGTATCTAGATACTATACAGTACTGTTCATGTGTTAACCCGGCGTGTGTACACTATATTTTCGAGAGCACGGAGTGTACACTGGGTCTTTCAAGGAACAGTCGTGTTTTCAAAGTTTTCTAGGCTTTCAAAAAATCTCAAAAAATTCTGAGTTACTTTTTGGAGTGTCTACTACATGGTTCAGCAGTTGCCAGAGTCAAAAATTTAAAACCATTATTAATAACAATCGATCAATAGTCCAAAAAGCATGAAAAATAAAATTTTGTAAAAAAAGTTCCTAACTCTACAATGAAGGAATATTTAAAAAAATGGTTTTAGGCTTTTGTAGTTTATACTATAAACTTTAAAAAGAATATAATCTTTTTGGTATTGGCCCCAAAAAGCTGAATTATTCAGGCACCTGAAAATGGGGAGTATTTACAGGAAAGTCATAATAAACGGAACAAAAATTATTTGGCACAAAATAAGTTTTTATTATTGAAAATATAAAAGAAATTAAATACTAATAGAAAAAAAACCAAAAAAGCAATAAAGTAAAGAAAACAAAAAAAATGAAAACAAAATGGAGCAAAACTTTATATAATAAAAATGAAAAAATAAAGCCGCGATTCCATTGCTGTGCACTTTATCCACGTCATCTAACGTGGATCCATCAATGAATTATAACGGTATACAATAATTTATTTTAGCCTCGAAAAAACTGAAAAACTACGAGAAAGATAAAAATACCATTCACTTAACTTCGAAAATACTGACGCCGTGTGAACACTGACCCTTTTAGGGAACGGATACAACTTTCACTCGCTTGCGTATGCAAGTCAACAGCCAGACTCGGGCATCCATTGGACGTTGAGTTCTCACTACTAACTAGATTTTTTAGGGAGAGTAGCCAAAGGCCGCGCTTTATTCATGAGAGAGAAATTTGAGTTTTAAATTTCAACTGTTCCTTGAAAGACACAGTGTACACACGCCGGGTTAATATCATAAATATTGGTAATATATATAATGTATTGCTACAGTTTTGCGAGTCACTGTATATTTGTTTATTTATTCAGTTATGTAAAAATGTGGGTAAATGGTATAGTAAGAGGTCCTTTTTATGTAAGGCACATACTAGGATATAATGAATCATAAAAATACGGTGTTACTCCTGTGATAAACGTTGTATACACATAATGAATGTTACTAAACTCCCTTTACCTTATTTAATATTACGGATATATTCCTACAGTTTTAACAAGGAATAAGTAGAAATAAAAACTGTTGGAATATACTGGTTTACTGTATATCCTCTATGTGGTCTATCAGGGCCGTATTTACTACAATTTATTTTGTAAATCTTTAGGTTGAACTTGTAGTGGAGGTCCTACAAGATAAAACTTTTAGCGAATTTTCAAATCGAAAATTCAGCTATTACAGCTACTGTCATGGTTCCAATAACTCGAAAATGATATTCACTAAAATTTCTATATATGTATATATGTGTCCGTATGATCACTCTCAAGCGAAACATCTTATTTTTACGAAATTTGATGAAGACGTTGGAAGTTCAAAAATCTTGGATAAGTTCTTCAGCTAGACACGTCCGATGTCCGGAACATGGTCTTTTTGGACATTTTTCGTGAAAAAAATTAGCTTTTTGCTAAAGTTTTTCCAAATTCAAAAGTTTTTGCGACATTTTTTTACGCCATTGCAAAAAAGGAGAAAAAATTACAAAACGGTTTTTAAACCATTATTCTATGTCAACTGGCTCCTGAGAAAAACTAATTTTTATAAACGAAAATTCGCTATGTTATGCAGGGTGTTGTGAGAGGTATTTTAAGGTAAGTTTTTTTTTGATTTTTATTTAATTAACGTCTGTGTATATATGTATGTAACAGACAAGGAGGTAGTTCCATTTGAGCGTAAGAAAAAGCTTTTTATCACGATATTATATTTTCTAGTTTATGTAGTTATGAACTGTTTGGCATCTAGGGTAAGTGCGGGAGAGATGCCGGAGTAGCCATAGTTCGTCCGTTGATTGATAGATAGCGCTATTAATGGATTATATGTTTAAAATAAGTTACTTATTTAAGCTGTATATGGCAACATTTATGATTAGTCCATCAGTTTAGTAATTATCCAACTTTTTATTATTGAAAAGTAAGTTTTTTAACATAATATTTTATCAAGCATTTAATTCATTAGAATTTAAGAATGTATATTTCATTGCTTTAATGAAAATAAGATTTGTTATTAATTTAGGTATATTTTAAAAGCACTGTATAAAATTTTATGTTCGAATTCCGCACTATGCTTGCTATAGCAACATGCGGCATCTATCCCAACAAAAAGGAGAGATGCCGCATTTAAAGTTGGTATAGATGCCGCATCATATTACATGTTAAAAACATAGACTTATATAAATTAATTATGCAATTTTTTTTTTTTTTGGACTGTAAATTATGCCACGTAAATATAAAGGATCCATTAATGGATCAGGAAGAGCCCTCATATTAGTGAAGATAACGAAAATAATGATGATTGCCTGTATATTGAATGTTTTGAAAAGTACTCAGAAACAAATAAAAAAGTTGACTGGTTAAGATGTATAAAGTGCCAAAAATGGTTATATATGGCATGCAACATGTATGGAGATGTGTGTAATATGCAAAATTTTTAATTTGAACTATGCGGCGTCTCACCTTCTTTGATGCGGCATCTCACCCATAGGTGTGGGAGAGACGCCGCTTTGCAGGCTCTACAAAAATGTTAATTATGAATCTTTTATGACTTAAAATTTCAAATTATTTATAAATAATTTTAAAGAACAATGTTTACATTTATTGTGTATCAAATTTCAAATCAATTAAACTTTCAAAATGTGCGGCATCTCTCCCGCATTTTTATTAAACTTTCAAAATGTGCGGCATCTCTCCCGCATTCACTCTACTTCTTTTTGGACGGAAAAAAATTGTTTGCATCCCGCGGAGCTGTCAGAAAATTTTTTTTCGAAACTAAAAAACTGTAATATTTGTTTAGCTTAACTTTTAAGTTCTCATTTTAAAGATTTTTCCAACTCAATTGACTCATGAATGTTGACCGCTGTTTTAGAAGAGACATATATTTTTTTTTTTTTTAAATTTAATTAAAATTTTTTAATAACTTTTATTTGTGGTGTGGGCCCAAAGGCTATACAGCGTGTATAGTCTACTATTAAATACGCCTCTGTAGTCGATACATTTTAAGTTTATTAAAGTTAAACTTACATTTTCTACTTTTCCGGAAGTGACTAAAAATGAAAGTCTTGATTTCGCCAATTAACATGATGTTAAATTTTAGGAATCTTTACACAACGATTTAAGAATATCTTAAATGATGTGATTTTTTTTTCTTTTTTCATTTTACTGATAATTTATCTTTTTGACACATTCATTTCGTGTATACTGCGATAATTAAAATGTTACTCTTGGCTTCGTTTACCTTGAATTTGATTTATTTCCTGAAATATTCATTCAAATTATTACAGTACATACCATACATATTTCATTTACACTTTTATAAATACTAATCTTGATTAATTTAAAAGAACCTTTGATGCAGAATTCTGCATAACATAGCGAATTTCGGTTACAATAATTATTATTATTATTTTTTGTTTTGAAAACTCACATAGAATAACGGTTCAAAAACCGTTTATGTGATTTTATCTGTTCTTTGGCATGGTACAAAAAAAATTCGAAATGTTAACGGTTATGAACGCCTTACAGTGTCAAGTAAAACCTGACAAACTGCGACAAAACGCTGTACGGCGTCAACAATTCCATATAAAATATATTAGTTGTTACAATAGTGTACAGTTGGGCATTTTTTCATCATTATACGTTATGACCACAGACCAATGAACAATATTATATTATACTACTAGACAAAGCGTAAAGCCAGTTTCTAGACATTTTGAGGATGAAATTTAATGAAATAATATAATGTCAATTTTTGAGCAAATGCGACTATAATTATTGCAGGACATAATTTGTATACATACGTATTTTGAAAATAAAGCGAATACCACTTTTCTTCTTTCAAAATTTTGTAGTTTCGTCTCAAAAAAGTAAAATTTTATTATCAATATTATATTCTGACAATAATTATTTGAAAGCGTAACTACGGGTACAAATCAATTACTATATAATAGAATGCTATTAAGGTCGGAACTTGGTCGTATGTGACTGCTTCAATTACACATTTATATTATATGTCTATATAATATAATATAAACGTATAATATGTTCACTGGTCTGTGGTTATGACCACAGAGCACTAGAGATAACATACCTATCTCCAGAACCAGTGTAACCAGTAAGAGATAGAAAATATGTTATATACGTGCACGGTGTTTACTTTGTATTGATGCGGTAAACTGTGTTTATGAGAGTAATCGAAGATGGTGATGGCCGTCACGTGACCGTACTCGCATACATATGTGTGATACTACAACGCTATGTGTGGGGATGTAACAATGCCAACACAACCAACATAATAATCAAATCCATTGTCTTGTGACTGACCTACACTCAGCGACTGCCACTGAGAGAGTAACTATTTAGTAGCCTAATGTGTACAGAAGTGCACACTACAGATTACACGATTGAGATAGTTGCTGTACCTCTGTTCTCTGGGGTTATGACCGTCAATGTGTTAAATTTTATGTTTCATAACAAGTTAAAAGATACCAAAATAAGATTACAGTAACACAGGAACTAGATTAACGTAAGAATCAGTTCAATAGTAAGATAAAATACACTTCCTTGAACCATAAAAACGAAATATTATGGATTTTTCTTTAAAGATAAACGTAATATATATGGTCCTTTTTGTAAGTTTCATTGAGATACACAATAATTCCTTTTTACATTTTTTCGTTAGTTTCGCAAGACAAGAAAGAAGCCATGAAAGTTCATTTTTCTCCAGTTTATATATACTATAATAGAATAAGGGAAAGTTTTGTGAAAGACACATAGTCTAGGTCATTTAATGAATTTCGACAAGCGAGATGTCTATCAATGGAGAATGACTCCATGGGTGACCTAATGGAGTTTGAATTTTGAAATTCGGTTTCGTTCTTGAGTTACGGGTCCCCAGAGCTTAACATTTTTTTCGAGAGACAATTTAACCCATATATATTTAGGTTCATAAGAATATTGTAGTTTTTTTTTTTTTTTTTTTTTTTTTAATTTTGCCGTGAAAAAAAGGTTAGGACAGATTTTTACAGCGAAAGAAATGATAGGAAACTTTTCATTTCATTGTAGGTAAATATGATAAAAATGATAATTTAACTCCTGTGTATCAAGTGCCATAAGAATATTGTAGTTTTTTCACTTTTACCATGGAAAAAAAAAGTTTTTTACAGCGACAAAAATAGTACAAAACATTTCATTGGTCATTTCACTGTAGGTAAACACGATAAAAGCGACACTAATATTCGTATTGGTAAATTTAACTGATTTTAGAAGCATAGTAGCAATGTGTTAAATAATAATATGAATTATACTAATTTATTTTATTCGTTAAATTATCTTACCGTATTACACTTGAGTTTTATATTTTTTCTGAATAGTGTTTTCTACAACTCAAATTTCTTGCCTAAAAGCAATTTAACTCGAAGAACTGTCAACTAACAAAAATGCTTCAGCTTCGCTGTCGCGTTTTTGTTAGTTGACAATTCTCTCGTTAAATTGCTAGGCAACAAATTTTCGTTAAACAAACCCAAATTTATTCGAAAAAATACAAACCTCTCGTGCAATAATAAGTGAAAAAATAGTACCTATATTATTCAACAAACTGGTAATGGTAGCTATTACTTACGAAGATGAAATTGCGACGCGAGCCGAGTTTGCGAGGCGAGTGTCGTAATGCATCTGAGTGAGTAATAGCCATTGCAAGCGGGTAGAATTACTACGCAACATATTTGGAATTAAAAATTGATACGTATATTATACACAAAACAAAAGCCAGCCCATTGAATAATGGTTAATACCACACCTTTGAATAATCCTTAACCAAGGGGTCAAACTAGATTGTCTATGTCTCTGTTCCACTTGTAATGAATTTATGACGTAAATCTCCCCACTCTATTTGTGTAGATACACACTGTTTGCAGTGTATTAGTTTGGTGTTTTTTAGTAGGGTGCGTATTTACGCACACCACCGCAATACATGTATTACCAGAGAGAGCTGTTCAACGTGTTCAACCAACAATGGTAACAATGTATATATAATGCACTGTGGGTTCGACGACGGACACGCGCTGACTAATGCCTTAAGCTGTGACACGACTCCAAATGACTCCGCGCCAATTTCACGTTTTTAATATTAGTTGGTTTCTAGTGTTCTATGTCCTTAACTTTCTCAACAATTAACGGATATGTAATGAGTGTGTTCTTCAACAGGAGTAGAAAAAAGTTTTTATTAGTAAATTTAATTAATTTCAAATTCATGGTAACGAAATATTAAATTATAATTAAATTATACTAACTTATTTTATTCGTTAAATTATCCTACCGTATTACATTTGAATTTTATATTTTTTCTGAATAAATTTGTATTGTCTACAACTAAAATTTTTTTCCTAAAAGTAATTTAATTCGTAGAACTGTTAGCCCAAAAATACCAAACTTCCAAAATTGATCTAGCAATAAACAAACCAACAAACTCGTTCCCTTTTCCAGCACTCCCACCATTTTTTAAAATAAATTTAATAAAAAATAAATATATTCGTTTATGATTTTATATTTGTGGAAATTCGCATACATTGTTTATATTTATAGATGAAAATTTTACAATAAATAAAATTGTCATTGTATATAGGTATGTACCAGATACATGGGACAAATATTCATTCAGTCATACATATACACACACAAACATACAAATGCAATACATATGAAGTGTGTTTTAATTAAAATTTCAAATTAATTTTACACTAATTTAATTGTTTTTATTTAATTTCGTAAAAAATTACATATTGTATTAAAAAACATTCATGGAAACGATGGCAACACACAAACAATACATTGTGTGTATTGTTCACACAAGCAAAAATGGTATGAACACGACGTGAAAAAATGGTACATAGGTGTGGTTCCCACTGGTTTGTTTTTTAATGGATCTTATAGTTTTCGTTATCGAAAATTATCGATACCGAAAATAACGATATTTTCAAAATGAACGGAAACCTAATAAAAACCTTACATACGATAGTCCAACTTCAGAACCACTTATTGTGATATTATTACCCACTGTCAGTGTGTTAATATTAAAAATGAGTGTATGTTAACTAGTATGTAATTTAAGAGGGTGACTCACCCCCTCTCCAATGTGTTGCTCAAACTGAATTTTGAAATCGAAAATTGATTTCTACGTTATTCTAAATGTTTAAAACTATTTTCCATGAAGAAAAACTTCTTGAACTACCCAAGTAGTACGACTATTCGACACAGTCACCCCCTAGTTAACTACCCTTAGACTTAATATTAGGACATTGAGCAAAAACAGGTCAATTAAATTTTTTGACGTAGATTTCAAATCTGTAAACAAAATTTTTATATTGTATAATTTTCACCCCGTTTTTGCAATTTTGCAAAATTAACCCCTAAATTTTAACCTCCAACCGCCCCTGTTGATGTAATTTGAACAAATTTAATATTAATAGATAGGTCTTTAAAAAAGAGCGATATCGCCAATTTAAACTTTTGCTCTATCTCTTACCGTTTTCGAGATATTTAAAAAATTAACTTTTTAACCCAATTTTTGGAGGGTGATTTCACCCCTTCAAACCGTTTTTCCGCCGATAAAAAAAATACGTGTCGCTTATTTTTTAGTGTTCTACAACATATCTAAGCTTCATCAAAATCGATAGGTCCGGCCTCGGGCCCTTTACTTGTTAGACTACTTGGTAGAAACGTATGTAGAAGAAGCAGATTTTCCACCATATATTTGGGCTTCTATGACTGCAGATGACCACAGATCTACAAATGCATGTGAATTGTTCCACAGTCATTTTAATCAAAAATTCTACAATAGCCTACCGTCCTTATATGTATTTATAGACGCTTTCAAGAAGCATCGAAACAAAAACATATGAAGAGTACAGGTGAAAAAAGATGAGGGTCCACTTTTTGTCTAAAATGTGATTTGTATCCATATTTCTATATTTTTTTCATAGAATCCATAGCACCTCTTAAAAATTGGGAAGAAGATGAAAGTACGAAGTTATTGCCGTTTAAAAAAAATGTACAGGCGAAGAAAGTTGAGGGTACCAGTGATTGTACGCATAAGAAATGTACGTCCAATGCATAAGAGATGTAAGTACCAAGTCCCTTACTCAAAATAATACCAAGTGGATCTTTTTTCGCCTGTACTCTTCATATATTAAAATTCAAAGTGCGGAAAAAAGTACTATTGAAAAAAAATTCATTTTCGACAAAAAATAATAGATAGATATTAATTTCAAGAATTGACTATGTAAAAATTATGTCGAAATGTTTTAACATGTAAATAGTCTACTCACAAACATATTTTCTTACTTCTTAGACAAAATGACAATAATCATGATTATTCTCATGATTAAAAAACAAAAACATAAAATTTAAAAAAAATTATATATTGCAGTTCCATTTACAGATACCTGCAACTGATGATCACCAATAAGAGTGAAATATGTTTTTTTATTTAACTTATTATTCGTCAAAAAATTATATTACACTCATATTATTAAACCGAATTACATGCATTGTATTTGATTGTGTCACTGGTACATACATATTTAATGTATTTAAGAGGGGGTACATATTCTGATTTTCTAAAACGAGTGCAGTTGTCCATCAGATTTAAATCATAAAAATTTATTACAGGATTATTTTTGGGTCCCGAGTGCAGTGGTCCTGTGCCCTTTAAAAGCTCCCGAAATCATCATTTTGATGTTAGAAACATGAAATTTGAAATTGGTCGTAAGTTTTCGATATTGCTTTTTCATTTTTGATAGAATTATAGATGCCAAGACAATAGAAACATCACATGCAAAAATTAAATCACATTTCCTTAGCGAATTTGTTTATTTGGACCTAAGAATCTGGTTCGTATAAAAGTATATATTGCCGAATAAATTATAATAGAAAAGTAACCCGCATAGTGAAAAAGACTGAACACTACTGATATATAAAATCTGTGTAGATAATAACAAATTATTGCATATAAAATTTGATATTTTTCAATAGGAAATTTTTTTAACTATTTGACTATAAACAGCCAAATTTATTGGTTTTTCTGACAAAAATGTAAATTATCTCTATGAATTTGCAACAACAGACAATCTGGTATAGCGGACCGCACTTTGGGAAGTCCTGGTGTAGATGAAACTGATAATTGAATCCTGGGCCGGACCTACAGTTATTACGAGGGGGGGGAGCAAACTTTGCTGTTGGCGCCCTCCATGGCAAAAATGCCAAATTTTAAATTTTTCCCTGCAAAAAACAAGTAATGAGCAAAAAAAAGGGTCAACACTTTTTCATTTTTGCGCTCAAGTTGGGTTTTTGGCGCCCTTGTCCAAGTGAATACAAAGTGTTGACTTTGTCCAAGTGAATGCAAAGTTTTTTTTTTGCTCATCACTTGCTTTTTGCAGGGAAAACAAATATCGATGCGCCAAAATTAAAATTTTTAATTTGGCCTTTTTTAATTTGGCAAAGTTTTTTTTTGCTTTCTGCAGGGAAAAATTTAAAAAATATCGATGCGCCAAAATTAAAATTTTTAATTTGGCATTTTTATCGTGCAGGGACCAGGGAAGGCACGTTCCCCCGCAGCCCCCTCCCCCAAAATGCGGCCCTGATTGAATCATTATTCGATTATCATTATTATTAAGATTACTCGATTAATAATAATCGATTATTGAAATCATTTAATTATTCCCATCACTAATGTTCCAGGGTCAAGTTTCACCATGACAACAGCTGTAATAGCTGAATTTTCAATCAAAACTACTGATGCAAAATTATTGTAGAAGTATCATTTTTGCTTGTGTCAACTATACATTACATTATTATAAGTATTATGGGCGCAAGCTCAAAAGACCTCCAGAAATTGAGGTGAGGGGAACACAAATTGTATTATTTCCATACTTACCAACCAAACCAAGTAATTATGTTTTTATATGAGTGAGTAGGTAAACTTCTATTTATTAATATGATAGACAAAGATAAATGCAGATGTTGGCAAAAAAGTTCTTTTTGGCTTGCGCCCATAATATTGTAGGTATGTACTATATATTGTCAAAAACAAATTATTTCAAAACAAAACAAAAAAAGTGAAATAACATTGCAACGGCAGGAAAAAAATCATGATTGGAATAATAACAGGAATAACAGTGGGGAATTAGACTTTACATATCATAAATACTAGTGTACACAATCATACGAAACTGAAAAGTGTGTTTTTACATAACATTAGTAGATGACAGAAGTAAATTATGTTTTCATTTCTAGACAAGAGTATTATTAAACACATACAGGAATGATCAAAAATAATCGAAACAGGATATTACAAAGGGTACGTTCCAGTGGCGTAGCGTGCCTTGGAGGGGCCCTGTATCAAAATTAGTTGCGGGCCCCAAATGAAGGATAAAGATTTCTCACAAAAGAAACAAAAATGCTTGCATTAAATTAAAATACATAATTATTGATTATAAGTTATCGCTTCCTCCTAGAATTTGAGCTAGCCAAACAATTCAAATCAAATATACACTTTTCTTGCCTTTCTTTCGGCAAATTGATTTATTAAATCATCTATAGCTGAAGACAGTTTCAGTTTTCCTAAAATTTCTGCCTCTATAGACAATAGTGACAAGTCTGATAGCCGTTCATGCCCCATCGAAGTCCTTAGATAATTTTTTATCAGTTTTAATTTTGAAAAACTTCTTTCAACTGTTGTGGTTGTAACTGGAAGGGTCAAGAATAGAAAGCATGCTGTTATTACCTGCGGAAAACTGGATGCAAGGCTATTGAATTTTATCAGCAATAATTCCATGAGTCCTCAACAATAATTCCATATATATATATATATATATATATATATATATATATATATATATATATATATATATATATATATATATATTATTTATTTATTTATGTATGTATATGCCTGTGTTCGCGCGAACTCTCGAACGAAATATCTTAGGTTTATGAAATTTGGTGAAAATATTCCCAAACCGTTGGACGAGTTCGTTAACCAGACACGTCCGAAGCCCAGAACATGGTTTTCTTGGCAATTTTCGTGAAAAAAATTAGTTTTTTGCCAAAATTTCCGCTTTTTTTAGTTTTAGTTTTTTGCCGAAATTCGCTATGTTATGCAGGATGCTGCGACAGGGTTATTTAATTTTTTACTAGTTTACGTAAATTTTCTTTTCCTTAAATTTTTCGTTTTGATTTATTATTTGTGCCTAATCAGAATTTTAAAATTTTATTCCTGATCCGTTGCGTATTTGGAAAATATACCCTTATTCAGAGCTCAATGTATCTGAACTCGGGTATACATTCAATGTATAATAAGCATAGTTCGATACTTGAAAATATACCCATTAAAAGCGCTGAGCTCGGGTATATTTTCAAACTCAATATTTAATAAGAATAGTATGAAAAACATACCCACTTTCAATTTATTAGTAAACAAATGGTTCAATTAAGTAGTTAAGGAAAAACAGCACTGTGACGCCGCAAAAAATTTACAATTTTAGCAAATTTTTTTTGCAAATGTGAGTGAATATCTATATGAGGGTCGAATTGAAAAGACTTTAATGAGTATCCATTTGTTCATATAAAATTTTATAGAATAATATTAAATATTTGCAAACTTAATAATGCAAATGCACCTAAAAAATTGCAAATTATACCAACGATATTGCAATGATGAATCATTTCAAATTAAAAGAAGAAAAAAAATTATTAAACAAAAAAAAATTTCCGATTTTTTCAATCCAAGTTACCAGACTACTACCTTAATTGCACCAAATATTTTTCAGCGCATTCGAATTCAAATAATATTGTCCATATTCATATGCTTTTGTAAAAAACCCTTCTAAATCTGTTTTATTAATCATTATTCAATTTTAAACAAATTTTTCACGTTTAACTCACACGCTAACAATTAAGAATTAAGATAAGAAGAAGCCAAAAATTATTTCAAAAAATTGTAACGGTTTTTTTTATTTGCAACAAAGTAAGTCTTGTTTTAAATCTATATGTGCATATTTTTTTTTCTTTTTATGAAGATCGAGTATAAATTACAGTTGAAATAAGTTTGAAAATATACCTTATTAGTAACTGTATAAGATAACATTACTTTATTGTCGGGTATATATTCAAATTCTCATAGTAGTATTCTTGTACTTGAAAATATACCCGATTTTGGCTCTGAAATGAGGTATATTTTAAAGAGTCATTTTGTTAGTTTCTGTTTTGTAAATTATACCCGGTCCTAGATCGGTCAGTGACGTCACAAGCTCTGACTTCGGGTATATTTTCAAAATACGCTGATCCGTTACCAACTCGTGCTTATTGCTATATATGTACATATTATTTTGTCCAGCTATTGTTGGTAATATGTTCATATTTATGGACGCATTGCGAGTATGCTGGTATGAGTCAATGACGTCAAATGGGAACGGCTATTTATGTGGTAATAGAAGAACATATTAAGACACCGTTGAGTCAACAATTGGGGATTAACGGTAATAAATTGGAAACATTATATACATTATCTATATCATTGTCATATTTTTATATGACTTCTTTTTTCAAACCGAAAACAATCATTGTCTTACGACATTATCATAGTTTCTTCTTATAAAGGAATCGCGTCAATTTGAAAATTAAAAAAAAAAATCTGAAAGTTCGCCAGTACAAAAAGGGTAACTAGACTACTCTAGGCTAATTACACTAATAAAAAAAAACCGCGAGCTGAATTCCGCAGGTGTGCGCGTCGCTATGTATTTTAAAGAATTTAAAAAAAATGGCGCGTTTTTTTTGGCAACAAAAAATGTAAATTTTTTACCGAAAAAAACTATCCTGGATGAGTGTAGTGCGCGCTTAGTCTTACCGTGGAAAATAGTTAGGACCAATTCTTACAATGTAAAAAATGGTACAAATTATTTCATTAGTCATTTCATTGTTGGTAAACGTGATAAAAATGAAACAAACGTTTTATTGGGAAATTTAACTAATTTCAAAACTATAGTAACGGAATATTAAATAATAATATGAATCAAGGTATGGACACTCAATAGTTTATCGGACAAATTATTCGCCGGTGTGGATCAAACAGTAGCCAACATAATAATAAAATATTCAGTAAAATAATATAGGACTTTCATTCAGTAATACGACTAAAATAAGTTTTTACGGTTTAATTTTGGTGATTTTGGTCTTATTGGTATCGCTCTGATCCGCTCCACACCGTTTGAATAAGGAGTGGAGGGGAGCATCTAGTGTCCATACCTAGAGAGAATGCTGTGTATTACAAATACATTAGGAAATTGAAGCAAAAAAATTGACTGATGTGAGCAAAAAAATTGACTGATGGGATTACTTTAATGGCGGTCAAACCATTAATTTAATGGTTTAATTGGTTTATCTAATATTTATAAACAAGTCTCCGTGGTTACAATTTGGGCTTACTAAAATGGAGTCATGCTTCAAAATTTAATGCCTGTGTTATCTCTAGGAAACATATGTTAATATGTTTGATTCAGTGCTCTGTGGTCCATACCCTGGTATGAATTGTCTAGCTTATTTTATTCGTTAAATTGTCTTACCATATCACACTCGAGGTTCAAATATTTTCTGAATAAATTCGTGTTTTACTGTTGCTTAAAAGTAATTAAACACTTCAGTAACGTTATCGTGTTTTTGCTAGTTGACAATTCGTCTCGTTAAATTGCTAGGCAACAAATTTTTATTATGCAAAAATATAAATTTATTCGAAAAAAATACAAATCTTTTGTGTAATAATATAATAAGTAAAGAGTGACATTTTTTTTATTATTTAAAATTTTCTATTTATTTTTATAAATTATGTAGGTACCTGGCTGTGGTGTAAATTAAATAATCGGTTTTCTTATCATTTTCTTACTTAAAATTTTGTGGTAATACGAGCGCGTACAAACACCTACAGATTTTCACGTACTGATGAATATTAACAAACAATCAAGTTTACTTACCCAAGCTTCACAATGTCTGTTTGTGACATTTTAATAATTTGAATATCAGTCACTCACTCATGCTCTCATAATATTA
Organism: Brachynemurus nebulosus; assembly: GCA_035578155.1. Lineage (NCBI taxonomy): Eukaryota > Metazoa > Arthropoda > Insecta > Neuroptera > Myrmeleontidae > Brachynemurus > Brachynemurus nebulosus. Next base: position 5,689,863 of record JAPWDM010000019.1, read on the forward strand.
TACCGATAAATTATTTTTTCCTAAAATACTACCTTCCTCCTTTTTTTTTTAATAGATTGTGCGTTTTATTATGTAACAAAAGAACTTCTGTTAAGAATTATGGTTGAGTAAGTAGTAATAATAATTTTTGAGCAGTTTGGGATAATTTAGAATAGAGTTCACTATAACTGAGATCTGTAAATCAGAGCTGACTGATCTTTTTGGAGGCCCGAGGCAGCTTCTAATGCCGAGACTTTTATATAGGGCCGTGGAAATCAACGAAAACAAAAAAGAGGAAAATCTTGTAGTAACCTACTTGTTGACACGTGGAAATTCCGATTTCGGTCGGAACGCTGGTTCCGTTGGTGTACCGAGTTGTTTTCTTCGGTGTTGTCGACTCCGTGAAAGTGGACTGTAGATGGAAACGATGTTGTGAACTTCGTGGTGTTCACCACAATGACGATGATGACAAATGTTAACGAATGAAACAACGATTTCTTGTTTAGCAATAATCTAATGAACATATAACGTATATTTACTATATTTATTTATTATTGCGTAACGAGTGATATGACGACACGAGATGAAAATTCATGTATGAATATATCGTGTTGTAACGTGAACATGAACATCATGAACATGAATATGACGGATGTAGCGTTGTTTTTTTATATTGACAGATAGTGGTGGAATAATTTCGATTGAGAAGTATGATTATGTACTATGAAGGTATCGGCGGATTGGCGTTTTTATCTATGACCAAGGAGCCATGGAGTTGCATGTATTAAGTAGCCTGAACACTACTAAAGGACCCCTTATCAACAAATTTGGACGCTCTAGTTCACCACTGCAGAAAGATGCTTTAGTTGTGTTATCATTGGAATTGCTGAGCTAAGAAAAGTCTGGAGACCGTTTTAAGATCATAAACTTCAAAACAAAAAAGGAAAATTAAAAAGCTAAGAAATTAGAATAAGGTACTTTTTTAGGTGTTGTTTCACATTTAATAGCACAAATTGACTCTAATTACAATGGTTTAAGTTGTAATTGGATTCATTACCTTACGAACGTTACTTTACTATTTTTGGTATAGAATTGCTGTGATTTTACCACTTTTGGTACGGAACCGCTGTAACCTACTACTGGTGTAGAATTGCGAACGTTACCTTACTACATTTGATATAGAATTGCTGTGATTTTACTACTTTTGGTACAGAACCGCTGTAACCTTACTACTTTTGGTGTCGAATCATTATAACCTTACTGCTTTGGGTGCAGAACCAGAATAATCTTACTACTTTTGGTGAAGATTTGCTGTGACCTCACTACTTTTGGTATAGAAATTTGATGGATAGAATTACTGAAGAGATAAATCGATTTTAACTAATGGTAGCTTCGAAGTAATATTTTATTATCTTCAATCTTGAAAAAGATCTTTCATGGTAATAGTTTAATTTGTAAAGTTAATATAGTTTCCTAAATAGTAACAAAATTTAGATACAGTTCAAATAAATTCCATACTTTTAAAAATTGTAATTCTGTAGCGCAAAACACTGCGAACAATTTTGATTTTGTTAAAATACAGCAAATATTCTTTTTATAATACACCCTGATCAGATAGCAATGCAATTAAATTCCTATCTCTTTTTAAATACAAATTCAGAATATACAGATTGATAACTATGACTCGCGATTTCGATGTGTATAGAATACAAATGTATATGATAATTGTTTGCAACATATTTTAGTGCAAAATATTTAATAATCAGTTAAAAATTTATTCTTTTATAAAAAATAAATGTATTTCGTATTAAAAATGCATTTCATATTTAATACATGAAACATCCTGTATACAAATTATATATTCCTAGTAAATGTTGAAATGAATAAAAAACATATTTCTTTCTTTCTTAAAAAGATTACGAAATATGTTTCTTTCTTTCTCACGTACGTATATTATAAAAAGAATCATTACTGTAAATCAATATCGTTTTTGAGAGATTACATTTAAGTTTTTGATTTCGAAAAATCAATCAGTGGCGCGGGGCCTTGTGCGGTGCACAATTTGCACCATCCTCGGGCCAGCTCTGTGCGAATATATTAAATATTATGTAGATTTTATTGTATTTACTTTTCCTATTCAATGTTAAATTGGCATAGACACTTGGTTAAATAAAATACAGTGGTAAATTATTGTACAACTATGTTACAATACAATACAAACACAATACATACATACATATATGATACATGTATACAACATGTCTCATTAATATCATGTATGTATATTACATATAAATATGCAATATTATATTGGTATGATAACATGTTTATTGTATATAGGGGTTGACCATAATTTCTTGAGACGAAAATCGGACACATTTTTTATATAATGTTAATTTTATTTAATTAAATTCTAAAAATAGCACAAGAACTTTTTTGGAATTTTATTTAACGATAGTAAACGGATAATAATTAGACGGGCCTTAACGAATCTGTTCAAAATGCAAAATACCTCTGTCGCAGAATCTGCATAACATAGCGAATTTTCAAAGACGGGACACTGGCGGATCTCGTATAACAACCTGTATCCATCTTTCACCAAATTTTGTAAAAATTGAACGCTTCGTTTGAGAGTTATCGCGCAGACATATAAATATATACATATATATGTCTACGGACTATAATGAGAGCCGCTACTTATACAGGGTGTAAAACAAATAACTCTCATCCTTTTGTGGGGTGACTCATAGCACCCTGTAGACACTAAAATCGCAGGAATTTTTTCGGAATTAACAGTCGCGTCATCCCTCAAAAAATATTTCCCTAGTTTAAGTTATTTCCCTTACACCCTATATATATATATATATATAATATATATATATATATATATATATATATATATATATATATATATATATATATATATATATATATATATATATATATATATATATATATATATATATATATACATATATACAGGGTGTTAGTCAATAAGTGCGAAAAATTTTAATGGATGACGGCTGAGGTCTTTTATTTGAAAAAGTTCATATACACCCAGGTTTAAAAACCCCTAGTTTCCAAGATACAGAGTGTTCAGTTTCTCATCTTTTAAAAACGTTTTTTTGCATTAAATTAAAAACAAATTATTTGATCATACTGTAAAAGTAAAGCGTTTTCGTCTTTTTATTAGCAAGATTTTTTCAAAAAATTACTTCCGCAATTAATACGGGAATCTAAACCCGTTTTGTGGTAGGAAAAATAATTGGAAAATATTTTCTATCTTGAAAACGGCTACATGAACGACAAAATACTAAGGTGTCATTTTTGTCAACATTTGATAGAACATTTAAAAAACCATTTTTGAATTGGAAAAAATCATTGGCATGCCTTTTTTCCTACAAAAATGTGTCATCACATGGTCGTACACATGCCACTGGTTTGAGTGGAGATATTCTATCTACTTCAGAATATGGGTATTTATTCTGTCATAGCGTGCCCCAAATTTTGTGTGAATATCTAAAAACGTTTTTGAAATATTTAAAAACATACTTAAATAAAGACGTGAAACTTAACACTCTGTATCTTTGGAACTAAGCGTTTTTGGACATGGGTGTATATGAACTTTTTTATATAAAAAAACCTCAGCAATCATCCATTAAAATCTTTCGTACTTATCCACTAACACCCTGTATATACAAGGTGGTCCAGAATTATGTACCGTAATTGGCAGGGCTCGTAGTACGTTCAAAAATAATAGTACCTTTTCATGTACACTTTTTTTAAAAACTCAATAATAAAGTAGATACAACTCTGTAAAGGGGTGAAATGAAAACCATTATTTCTTAATTATTTTCCAAACGCTTTTGAATAACGGATTGATATTTTAGGGGTACTTATTTTGCGTTAGAAGGATTAAATTTATGTCAACACTTATTCCACCACTCATGAGTAAGGGGTGGTTCTAGGTGGTAGGTGTCAGTTATCACGTTTATTCTTTTTTAATTTGCAATTATTTAAACAAAATCCCTGATAATATAATTCCTCAGACAATTTCACACAAAAAAGGTATACTTGTTACATTTCGATAAATATTACCGTTTTCGAGTAATTTAAAGTAGAATTATCTATTTCCAAATTATCGCCTAATCGTAAGTGATCGAATAACTGATACCATAAATTTAATTACCTTAATGTTCATAGGAGCCCCTAGAATATGCATCCAGTAATCAAAAGCGCCTAAAAATTTTTTTAAGAAAAGAAGTTTCGTTCCACCCCTCTACATTTTACCCCCTGCTTTATCTCCCTTATTATTGAGTTTTGGAAAAAAGTGTAGATGAAAAGGTACGATTATTTTTGAACATACTATCAGCTCCAGCAATTACGGTACATAATTCTGGACCACCCTGTATGTATGTATATATATACAAAATTTTATATATTTATATATATATATATACAGGTGAGTTTTTCGGGAGTTGCCATTTTTATTACAGCCAAACCGTTGATTTAATCGAAAAATTGTTCAAATAAGAGTTGTAGATATCGACGGGGGCAACCAGTTGCAATAATCAGGAGCTTTATAGCTCTTGTGGTTTTCGAGATACGATACAAACTTACCTTTTTTTAAATGGAATAGTATACTTATTTGTTGATAAAAATTATTCAATAAAGCAACAATAACCAAAAATGAAAAAATAAAAATTTTTATCTTAAGTTTTTTTTTCAAATTTTACAGCTTTCGCGCTTAAAAGTGATTTATTTAAGTGAATTTTGGTAAGTTTAAGAGCGCCTACTTCAAACAGGCCTCAATATTACGGAAAATAGCTAAATGATAATTGTATTTATGACACATAGATGGCTATCTAATAAAACTCGTGTTCCTAGGTAACTAAAACAGAAATTTTTAACTGATTTGAATGACATAATCTGACATGCAGAAAGATATTTTTATATTTGGCATATTTAAGCACTGTCGTGATGGTTATGTGCGCTGTGTTTGGTTGCAATAGCAATAATAACAAAAAACTTAAAATTAATGATGTGATTAATAATGTAACCCACAAAATAACTGACCCTGATGTGATTAATAATCTAACCCACAAAATAACTGACGAACATTTAAATGTTAAAAATGCAAAAATTTGCAACACAACTCTTTTCACATACAAATTCAAAAGCTATTTCGCGTATGGACTCATTGGGGTTGATAAAAAGTGAAGATTGGCAAGACTGTGCAAATTTACTGAAAAATAGAATCAATTACAGATAAAATATTTTTAATAAAAACTTTATTATTTTTTTAAATAAACTTTATTATTTTTAGTAAAATTTGTTTCATTACAACATTTTTTTGAATTACAGAACTCATTTTTGTCTTTTAAAATACAGAATAAATTTTTTTATAAAAATGACTAACTAAGAACTAGGGATGTTATGGATATCCGTAACCGTAACCGAAACTACCGGATATCCGAAATAATTGTATATCCGAAACCGAAACCGTATCCGAAAATAAAAGCTTCGGATTTGTTCCGGATAATAACAGGCAACTGCCATTGGAAAACTGAGTTTAAATCGAAGCAAGTTTTTGCAGCATATTTCTCTTAGTAGATTTGTTGATTCGTTTTTGACGTTCACTTTTTGGGTAAAAGCTTTACCCTTTTTCTCTAAAAATTATGTTCACTGAAATCAATTATCCGTAACAGAAACCGAAAAAAATGTTTTTAAATATCCATATCCGTATCCGAAATTTCATATCCATAACATCCCTACAGTAAGATCCATTATTTACATGAGTAAATTTCCGTTCAAATGGGAATGTTTTTCCTTCAACTGTGTGATCAACTGATTTTTACTAATGTCCACGGAACGACAAATTTTAATACTTTAATACTGTTTTTCCTGTTGAAGTTAACAGAAGTTTAGTAAATATTCCAATTTTAAACATCGAATGAAATGAACTATAAGAATTATTGTAGATTTTGAAAAATTGTTTGAATTCTTACTGCAAAAAAAAATAAGGTTATGAAAATAATTATTTACAACAACAGATTAAAAACTAATCGTAAAATGAATAAAATCATACTTTTCCTGTTTCAACGTAATGCAATCTTGTTTAAATACCAGAATTTTGGCGTTGAAAATATTTTTTGTTGACATTTTTATTTAACGGTGATAAATAATAATAGCCATATGTAATACATCCGACATTGATATTATCGATGCCAATATTGCCATCTACATAAATATTTCAATAACAAATTCCAAAGATAATACAGATTTCATACTAACTACGTATTGTGAACGTAATGACTGTTTCACAAATGCCTATTTTTGATTGCCATAGTGTGGTGTAGTATTAAATATTAAAAATTAAAACTATAGCTGTATTTTAATGACTTTTTATTGAATACTAAGTTAAATATTTGAGGAAAAACTACAAATTATTTTGATAATTAATGTATTTAATTAATAAATTTTGTCTTATTGCAACAGCTTAATGCGAACATACCATCACTAGTTATTTTGGGTGTTTTGAATGTAAATTGCAAATTATGCGTATTTTTTGCGTTCGATCAAATAAACTTGACCACGGGTTTTGAAAACTAAAACTTAAAAATGCAATTTCTCAAAAATTTTGAATAAAATAATGAAAATTTTAGCATAATTGGGAATTTGAAGTAATAAACTAATTTTTAAAAAACATCTCAACATATGTTTCCATTTGAAAAAAAAATTTTTTTTCTATTCCAAAAAAACCGTAAGTCCTAGAAGTCTGGAACAATTTTTCCTGAATGGCCCCCTCTATTTTGAATATTTTTTGTATTTTTTGTATAAACTTTTTTTCGATTAGATGCATATTTTAGGAATAAATCGAATGGCAACTCCCGAAAAACTCACATGGTATATATATATATATATATATATATATATATATATATATATATATATATATATATATATATATATATACAGGGTGTAAGGGAAATAACTCTTACCCTTTTCAGGGGTGACGCGACTGTTAATTCCGAAAAATTCCTGCGGTTTCAGTGTCTACAGGGTGCTATGAGTCACCCCTCAAAAGGACAATACTTATTTCTCTGACACCTCGTAGAATGGAAATTCGCTAACAAAAAGAACCAGCCACTAGAACGCTCGTAGTCACTTTTTCAATTTCTAAGCATCTTTTTAAGAGTAAGTTGCTAGCTTATAACATGTCCATATACTTAATTAACACCTATATATATATCCATAATAAAAAGCTTCGATTCATATCATATCGTATCATACTCATACATATAATATGGATATTAGGTTGAGATGGCGGTACACATAACTGTTAACTAATAAGTTAGAATGGGCGGTTCATAAAATGTTTGCATGTAATTACGGTTAAGTGGTAGCCACTTTGGTAGCATATTGTATTACATGTTAGTGTTAGCCATGGCCCGTTCCGTTCGATCATAGTGTAATGTCCACACAGATATCACTATAGTATGTATCTCTATCTATGTTTATTCACAAATTAGTTTAGTGCTTGTCACTGTAACATACAATATTACATACATACATACATATATATTATAATGTTGTAATCAAATACACCTGTTTCTGTAACACTGTTTATGAAATAAACACCCCATTTATGTTCGTTTCATAACAGTGTGCTAGTTCCACATAATATAGACGGGAGGAGAGGAGAGGAGAGGGTGAACGTTATAGGATTCAATTTGCTTATTTTGAATGTATTTGAGTGTGGATTTGATGTTCACAAAATGTACTACATTTCCTCTTCTTATTATATTTATTATCAGTGATTATAATCGTCTGGACCATACACACAGATACTGTGGAGGAGTAACAGAACAAAACCGGATGGGTCCATTTTTTTGAAATTTTACAGGAGAGGTCAAAATGTAACTGTGCAGCTTTTGAGTATGGTTATAGGTATAGGTAGAGTGACGAGATTTCTTAATATTCAAAGAAGATGGGTAAAGATTGGCCATTTTTCGCTCCCTTAATACTACATTTTCGCAAATTTACAAATTATCTTGTTCGAGTTCTTCAGTCCGATACGTGCGATGCCCGGAATATAGTTTTTTGGGAATTTTTCACGGAAAAAATTAGTTTTTGACCAAAATTTTCCCAAATTCAAAAGTATTTATGACATTTTTTTACACTATTGGAAAGGGGAGGAAAAAATCATATAAAAAAAGTTTTTCAACTATTATCCTATGTAAACTGGTTTCCGAGAAAAACTAATTTTTTTAAACGGAAATTCGCTGTTATGCAGGATGCTGCGACAGGATGTCGCATGTTGTTATGCTGTTTATACCTTGTTTATAAATGTTGTTTATATACGCTGTTTATAAATGTTTATACCTTGGTAATGCCGAATTTACAAGTGTTTAGTGACTAAAGCAAGAATAACTAAAATAGCTAAAGAGTTTTTTTTTGTTTAGTGCAATAATGTGCCTTCGACATAATATGCAAAATTTGAGCTTTTTAGATTATAAAGTTACGTCGCATGTTTTACGTATTATAGTCTTTTTTATTTCGTTTTCGTAAGTCTTTTGGTATAGAATCGTTGTAATCTTACTACTTTTACAATTAATGTAAAATTATTGTGATTTTACTACCATTGGTACAGAACCGCTGTAATCTGATTGCTCTTAGTAAAGATCTACTGTAACCTCACTACTTTTGGTATAAAAAACTGATGGATAAAATTACTCAAGAGATAAATCGATCTTGACTAACGGTAGATCCGAAGTAATATTTTATCGTCTTTAGTCTTGAAAAAGATCTTTCTGTAATCGAAATATCAAATCGAAAAAAATTCACCTCGGTTTAAAGTGGATCCATCAAGTTTTATACTACTGCTCCTCACTTGTTAATATTTACAGGCACAAGAGAAAATAATCTGAAAACATTTAGTAAATTTAATAGATTCGTTATTAAATGATTCAGTGCCAAATGAATGAATTAGAGATGTTGCTTGTATAGTCATTACAGGATATCCTGAGTATTATTATGACAATGTTTTATAATTATCTTTTATCTTCATATACGAATTTAACGTAGTTGCTTTGAGATAGTCAGATACAAAAGTAAGTATATCTCAGCGAAAAAATTTTCTTTTATCAAAAATTAAATAATATATTAATATTCTTCAGTTGTTATATTTATATACCACTTGTTTTTTTGAATTTCCGCGCGTTTATGTTGTAGCAGTATAAAAGCATTGTGGAAAAAACGTAAAAATGTTGTAAAATGATGTTTATAAATTATATTTCAAAAACGGCGTAGTGAATAATTTTTACTTCTTATTAAATATGGTTTGTAACTTTGTATTTTATAACATATTAAATTTTTATCAATCTTTCACACATTTTCATTTTATAAAAAAAAAAAAATAGATTTTTCCCATAAGAGCCCGTGTTAAAATTACAAAACTTTGAAATCGTCTTTCTCAAAATTGGGGTAGTCAATTTTAATCGGAATAGGCTCGTATTATTGGTATTGAATAAATATCTAGAGAAGTTTCGTTAAAATCTTTTGAAGAAATCGTTTTACTGACCAACTACCTTAAAATACCAATTTGATCCTAGGAGATGTTGAACTTATGATTTAAAAAAAATGAAATCCTGATATAACACAGTAGAAGTGTTACGAATGCCTAATTTTTGATATTCAGATATGCAAATATCATTTGAAATTAATATCAATGTGGAAAGAGTCCATAGTGAATGAAATATAATATTTTTATGCATCAGAATTGTAATTTGTAGGTACTTATGCTTTTTATCTGACAAACACAATTCGTTGTGTTCTGAAATGCTATGGTGGGGTGCTGGGAAGCGTAATTTCATAAAAAAAGCTTTTATCAACGAATTTTTAACTGTGAAATGTCAATTTTAAAAGATATTTGGGAAGAAAAAACGAAAACATTGAATCATGAATATGTTTTATAAGTAGTTCAAAGGTGCACATAAAAACAGCTACAAACATTAGCTATTTATTTCCCATAGAACAGGTATATATGCGTTTGGGGTACGAGGTATGTGTTTGTGTCTGTATATCCGTTACCAACGTGGTTCTTAATCAGATTTGGTGAAAATCATTTCAACCGTTTCCAGAATATTCTAGGATTTTCAGCATAAAAATAAACTTAAAATTTTTAAAAATCTACTTTAAAAGATTTCCAGGATAAAAATAAAATTAAAAACCTTAAAACCCAGTTTTAAAGCTGGTAATTGTGGGACGGTTCTCAAACAGGTTTGATAAAAATGGGTCTAACCGTTTTCAGGATATTCTAGGAATTTCAGAAAAAAGGTAGATAAGATAAAAATAACAAAGTTCAAAAGGATTTAAATAAAAAAAGTTTTAGAAATCCACAATGAAAAAGCTCTAAAAATTTTCAAATAAAAATTCCTGGAATTCCATATTCCAGATTTCGATTATAATTTTCATCTATATCGTGCGTGACATGTCGTGCGTGATGTGAAATTTATAATACTTCAGGTTCAAATTACTGTATACAAATGCTGAAGCATAAGAAAAATTGAATGTTCTAATATCTGTAACTTCTTCTTGACACGTTAATGGTCATGAAGAATTATGACCAACTGATGATACACTGTTTTAACAACTCATACACCAATACATAAACAACTGTAGCTCGCTTTCTGCCTAGGAAAACAGGTACAAATTTTTGACAACGACCACAGATCAGTTGCACAATAGGTAATGTATTATAGATCACATCGAGCCACTACAGTATCGATGGTAAGTGGACAGAAAGCAAGCTATGTTTGTTTACCTTGTACGCTAGGGTACGCTAGTGAGGTGTTGCAGCCAATTTGGTTTCACTTGACGTTTTACAGCGTCAATAACCGTGAACCCGTTAACACATTTTATCTAGAATATCAGTGAAAACTGCCCATGCTAAACATATTGATAATATTAAACAATGTACATTACATAAATATATGTATAAATGAAAAGTAAATAAAAAATAACAATATAACAAAATAATATAATAGATAAAGATAACAAATGAGTAGGAGTGTAAAATAAATAATTTTTATCAAAATATAACCATCATTAATTAAATGATTATAGTTATCTCTGGATAATATATATTTGTATTTATTTATATGTACATATGAATGTATGTATTTGCAAACATATGTATGTATGCGCATATGTAGTATGAATGTATATTTTACAAACATATTAATTATTGTTATTACGAGCTGACAAACAATCGGAAAAAACAACTGTGTATAGTAACATTGTTACATGCAGTTGCAGTGAAACTTCTGACGCGATGTTTTAAGACATTTGCTTCATTATCACAAGTTGCAATTACTTCAAAACTTTTTTCAATTCGATTTTATTTACATTTGTATTTACGTTCACTATGAATCGACCTGAATATTTTCAATTATTTGAAGATTTTAGACAATTTCTGGAACTTTTGAGTCAACTTTATTCCTTCTACACATATTGTAATTACACTAGTACTCTGATTGAGAGAAAGAAAAATGCGTATGTATTGGTCACACGGATATAAAAAAAAAAAAAAAACATTAAGAATTTTTTAAGTAAACACATCATTATATATGTATACAGGGTGGAATTTTAATAACTCTTATACCTTTTGGTGAATTTCGATAAAATTTTACGTTGTTTAGAACGGAATTTGTTAGAAACAACATAGCTATGTTTTAAGCTATTGGTTTCCAACAAATTCCGTTCTAAATCATCGTAAAATTTTATCGAAATTCACTAAAAGGTATAAGAGTTATTAAAATTACACCCTATATATATATATATATATATATATATATATATATATATAGAATGAGTTGTTTACGTTAAAAAAAAATGGTTTTTTTATATCCGTGTAACCAATACATACTCATTTTTCTTTCTCTTGATCAGATCAGCAGTGTATATTAATTATAATATTACGAATCAACTTTCGAGTGACACCTCATCATCAGAACAAACGTAACTGTTTCTCGCATTAGAGAGAGTACCAATACACATAAATGGTTGAATGGTTGTCGAATTGGGGCGGCTGTCGAACAGAGGGTCGTTGGTCTAGTGGCAAGACACCTGGCTAGTTACCGGGAGATCCTTGGTTCGATTCTCAGCCGATCCAATTTAATAATTTTTTCAATCACCTTGTGATTTTTAATTTAATAAGGACAAATACAATTATTTTTTTTTTTTTTTGTTTTGAGTAACAACAGCAAGTCGTCAGCATCATATTTGCTAAAAATACATAGACGATAGTTTATATAGAAAAAAAATCGACCAAAAGCGAGTCAGACTCGCACAATTAGGGTTCCGCACAGTGAACAATCAATATATTAGCAGACATTTTTTTTTAAATTTATGTACAAGATGGTCCAGAATTATGTACCGTAATTGGTAGAGCTCGTAGTGGGTTCAAAAATAATGGTACCTTTTCATGTACACTTTTTTTCCAAAACTCAATAATAAGGGAAATACAACTTTGTAAAGGGGTGAAACGAAAACCATTATTTCTTAAATATTTTCCAAACGCTTTTGAATAACGGATTGATATTTTAGGGGTACTTATTTTGCGTCAGAAGGATTAAATTTATGTCAACACTTATTCCACCACTCATGACTAAGGGGTCGTTTTGGGTGGCAGGTGTGAGTTATCAGATCTTTTCTTTTTTAATTTGCAATTATTTGAACAAAATCCCTGATAATATAATTCCGCAGAGAATTTCACGCAAAAAAGGTATACTTGTTACATTTCGATAAATATTACCGTTTTCGAGTAATTTAAAGTAGAAGTATCTATTTCCAAATTATCCCCTAATCATAAGTGATCGAATAATTGATACCATAAATTTAATTATAATAATGTTCATACGCGCCCCTAGAATATGAATCCAGTAATCAGAAGCGCCTAAAAAATTTAAAAAAAAAAGAAGTCAGTTTCGTTCCACCCGTCTACATTTTACCCCTCTGCTTTATCTTCCTTATAATTGAGTTTTGGAAAAAAATGTAGATGAAAAGGTACTATTATTTTTGAACATACTATCAGCTCCAGCAATTACGGTACATAATTCTGGACCATCCTGTATATTTAAGTATTATTCAAATTTGCTTGTGATAATTAAAAAATGAATAAATTGTTCCACATTGTACTAAAACTTAAAAATACCGTGAACCTTACAAAATAACAGTTTTTTAAATCCAATAAGGATGAGATGAGACTCGAAAGTTGATTTGTAATCTTATAATTAATTTAATTAGTGAAAAGTGACGAAGAATAGATTTTTCATATTTTCTCAGTGCATAATAATTATTTATCGGACGTTTAGACGTTTTAAAAATGTGAAGTTAAATGTGTATAATAGATTGACATTATATTATTATAATCGTAAGAAATTGGTATTAAATTATGCAAACTGCAAACAAGTAAATAAAGTAATTGCGGAAGATTGTGAATTTAATATCGAGGAGTAATAAACTATAATAGTTCGGATAATTATAATTTCTATATTATAAGGAATCAACTACAGCAAACAGAACACACAAGCGTATCCTAGTAACAGAGAGAATTCTAGAGAAATTGTATTGTGAAAACGTAACAATGCATACAACCCGTGCGACATTATAACCTTTATTCCTTTATATAGCGTGTTCTTGAAACTTTGACGTAGAAACTTGTGAACATTTTCATATAATATCGTGTGGAGTGTCGTTTGAAAGGGCTTTCTTTTAAATATTTAAGGGTAAGTATATAAAAAGACATATGGAACAATATACAAAATTACGTGACCTAAAACTAAAAAAAAAAATCAGAAAACAAAGGTTTATAGTTAAGATTTTGTAAAGTTGACTGTTTTCGATTATAATTACATATAAACTTAATCTTACGTCTTGGATGTGATTTTACAGTGGCGATTTTAGCGGATAGGCCCGGGCCTACCCAAAAATTTTGAAAAACTGAAATAAAAAGCAAGAAGAAAATATCTAGGGCCCCAAAGTGGATTAATCCGCTCTGTCGACACTTTATGTCAAATGTTTAAAAACAATTCTTTAACCCTGAGTAGATTTCTTTTAGCCTAGAATCAGCCCCGGATCTATGATTTTTTAGGACCAAGGGCAAAAACTTGAAAATGGCGCCCCTTCTCTCCAAAGTTTGACATAAATTGTCAAAAAAACTCATAAGTATAAAAGTCCATTATAAAACTCCAATTTTTCCCGTTGCGGTAATGATAAAAATTGAGGGTTTTGTAAAGGATCAATATAGGTACAAGTTGATTTATTATTTTAATAAATCTACTCCAAACGCAATACAAGTTGCGAAAATTTCAAATTTTTATCACCAACTCCATCAGAGATACAGGGGCGCAAAATTCCAAAATTTGGAAAAAAGTTTTCGGAAATTTGTAAAAATTAAAGGATACAGGTTTCACAATTGAAATAGTGTGTATTTGTTTCATAATGGGTAGCTGTACCCGTATAGCTATTCTGATAAAAAATACTAAGCGAGATTTAATATATTCTTTCTATAAGAAAAAAAAATGTTTTCTAATGGAAGACACGAAAATAGATTAAATATGGACATCACTTAAAATAAAGAGACATTTATTACCTTTAAAATGGTTTTTATTTCAACCTTTTTGGATGAACGGTTTATGAAATATGTGGATTGCCATAATTGGCTGCAAACACAAAAATCAACGCAAATTGGAAAATAAAAATGGCTACCACGCTTAAACGGTTCAAGATAATTTTTTTTTTTTAAGAATTGTTCTCAATACTTAATATAATAGAAACAACTGGAAGAATATTAATTTTTCCTAAAATGGTCGAGTAACCAACTTTTTTTTAGACCATTTGATATAGACCGATCTAGTACGATTTCGGCGCCCCCTGAAACTGACGCCCGGGGCAGGGGCCCCGCTTTACGAGCACGAAAAATAAATACGAGCACGAATTTGTTGCTTGTAATGATCATACAAATTACAGAAATCATTAAAAATAAATAATTACAATATACAAAGAAATAATTCGTAAATTACTTACCTCTATTTACTGATTTTTTTCTCGTCAAAACAGTTTTTCGGTCACTACACACGCAAATAAACTACAGTGCCCCCTTTTGACAAATGATCCCATTAAGTGCAAAGTGGAAAGAAGCAGATGATATTGGATCTGAGTCAATCATACATCTAACTAGCTCAATTAGGCTATTATTCTTTTTGCCCGACCTCTCCGTCTTGCTCGTCCGTCCCCTAAGCTATGTGGTTTGCTCCTGTGGGTCGTTTGGTTAATCCAAATTGAATTTTTATATAAAATATTATTACGAAACAGCTGTACGAGAGATAGATAAATACACATATACGCATAATATTAATGGATATTTGACGTGATAGAGATTATTGCACAGTCATCCTTGAAATGATCTTTAAATTATTTATGAAAACAAAATTGATTACTGCATATATTATATAACATGATCAACTAACTCATGGCCGGCTGCGGCTGAAGCCTGTACCTAAATTCTATTCAAAAATTCACCGAGTTATTTACCGGTGGACCGGGCACAATCCCTCATATCCTCAGTTTGAGCTAACTGTACATGTACATATGTATGTTGGTTTGGTCACTAAGCTGTAGTACACAGTTTGATGGACTTTGATCATTCAATGGTGATAATACATCTACATATAAAATAGATATGAGATTTGATGAATTCCCAATGGGCGTCAAAATGCAACAACTGTCAACCGATGGTTGCCAACTAATAAGCTTTAAAACAGCGGGGGTTATTTGATGTTTGCTTTATGGTGGTTGAAACGTGATTGTAAATATGATGTGGACAAAAAAAAAACCTAAATAAAATTTGGCCTCAGTGTTAAATTAAAAAGTTAAATCAATTTTGATGAATATTATTTTTCCACAATAGTATTTTACAATATAAGTTCGGTAAGTTGCTTTTATTGATCGAGAAAATGTTGCGAAAACGAGACCCGCAGGGTCGAGTTTTTGCAATTTTCGAGATCAGTAAATGCACTTAACGCATCGTGTAGGTGAAATTTCGGATAATGTAGGTGAAATTTATATTTCTATGTTATGACATAGAATGCCATGAATAAATATTATAAATATTCTTAACAACTAATACGAATCTTTGTAGTGACAATTGACAACTATATTTGTAAATAAAAAATTAAGTGTCAATATTTCACTGGCGTGAATATCTTTTTTGAATTTTCTATTAAAAAAATTGAGGAAAATAGTTTGTTAAACTATAATATTAGTGAGAATAATGAAATTGATGAAGCATTTTATTTTTGGCTGCAAATTTATTCTCGTAAAATGAAAGGAAGATTATGAAAACCGCAGAAAATGTTAATAATTGTACGACCTTTTGAAATGTCAATAAAATAACAATATTAATAATAATAATGTGCAAACTAGTGAAAATTTTCATATTAATCGATTTATTTTCCTAACTGTTCAAATTGTACTTTTAATTTCAATATAAGTAAATAAATACAATCATTTTTGAGCTAATTTCACTCACCACACTCCTATTCACTTACCACGCATCTATTTCACTTACCGTACTGTTATTTTTTGGTTTCCATGGATATAAACAAACGTTCGGGAAATGTAACTTACCAGCATTGTCAACAGCATCGGTAAATGCATGAAAATACACGATCGTACAAAAACACTATTACATTTACTAAAGAAGAGTGTTTGAAATATGAATATGTTTTAAATTCACGAAAAAATTATAGCCATCATCAAACCACACGCGGGGTCAAATAGTTTTATAAAAGTTGAAATTAACATATTTGTTTGCCTTATATATATATATATATATATATATATATATATATATATATATATATATATATATATATATATATATATATCGGCGGCCGATTCTAGAATCAGACGCGAAATGGCACCATTTTATGAAATTTCTAACTGATGTCAGCCAGATCCTTTTATAGTTTACGCACGTGGAAAAGGAAACTGATGCCCTGTTCCCCAAACTTGGATTTATTTCTGTCTAACATACCGTTTATTTTTATCCAACAAATATTAAAACATCAGTCACATTTATAATAAACAATTATTTGAATGTAGAGGATTTACAGAACACATCAGGAATGATTAATTTCATTCAATAATTTTGATCAGCTGCTAAAACAATGACAGTACCTAATGGTGGAACAGAACCTCTTAGAACTTTCGGTAACAAGGCTCAGTTTTGCATTGTTGTCGCGACAACTAGCTTAATACAAGAGTTTTATAAAAGTTAAAATTTTGTAGGATAATTATACACTTAACGTAATTTAAGAAAAGTTTGAGGCAATTTTTAGGCCTCATTCTCGTGGGAAAAACCAGTCAACATCTGCTAGAAGGCTAGGATGGGTAGAATCAAGCATTGTTTAAGGAAATTTCTAGGAGGTGCTGACCCACCACTTAGCGGTTTGACTGGTAGTGTTCATTTTTTTACTCCATAGATTATGACACCTAAACTTTTCAATCTTTTTAAAATTCTTTGATACACTTTTCACTACAATTTTAAGGGCCCATCAGTGCCAGGTACTCGTTATAATTATTATACATGTTCAGGACAAACCAATTTGTAAATTTTAACTTTTATAAAACTATTTAACCCCGGGTGTTGTCAGCTTTAAAGAAATGTTACTTTACAACTCATTTCGAATTTGCAATAAAAATGAAACTTTACTGAAGTAACATTTTTTTAAAAAATATTTTTTATTCAAAATTATTTGTTATAACAATAAACCTTCAGGATATTAAAATTTGAAAATAACAACTGCGTCTAACAAAAATATACATGCATATACAGTACTTATTCTCAAATGGAAACACGTCGGGACTGGAGAAGTGAGTGTTTCCATTTGAGAATCACCAGTGTCGGTTGATAATATTTAATAATAAGGAAATACATAGAAATTACATATGTATAAAATAAACTTTTATAGTTTAAATTACTTTATACGGTGAATATCCAATGGTACGGACATCTA
The DNA here is from genome assembly GCA_035578155.1 of Brachynemurus nebulosus. Taxonomy (NCBI): domain Eukaryota; kingdom Metazoa; phylum Arthropoda; class Insecta; order Neuroptera; family Myrmeleontidae; genus Brachynemurus; species Brachynemurus nebulosus. Next base: position 5,707,925 of record JAPWDM010000019.1, read on the forward strand.
TTTTACATAGTGACGTCAGTGAATTATAAATGTAAATGATGCGACGCAAAATAAAAATTGTTAAGTTTATTTTAAAAACGATCGAAAACCCCACTTTATAACTGAGTTGAATATTGGAAAAGATTCCAGAATATTCTATTCAAAAGCTAACAAAGATATCGAAGATCCATTTCACCGTGTAATTAGTCATCGAGAAAAATTCCAGAACATTCTATTTGAAAACCTGCAATGGCATTAGAAACCAACTTCACCATATGATTAGTCAATCAAGATAAGGCTAAATAGTGAAATTTGACAAAAATTCTAGAATATTCTACCCGCCAACTAGCAGAGATTTTGAAAAACCGATTGTTCCATTGGATTGATCACCAAAAAAAGAGACAAAAAAATCACATTTTGACAAGAGTTCCAGAATATTCTATTCTTCAATTAGCAAAGATATCTAGAAATCGATTCCATCATTCGTTTGGACACCAAACAAGAGACAAAATAACACATTTAGACAAGAGTTCTAGAATATTCTATTTTTCAGCTAACAAGTATATATCGAAAAACAGATTGCACCATCGGATTGGTGATTGAAAAAGAGATCAAAGAACACCTAATTTGGAGAACTGTTGCAGAGTATTTTATTTGGCAACCAAAAAAATTTATCGAAAATTGACCTCTAGATAGATATTTGTCTAGTTTCGCTACCTGAACTCTTTTTCGATGGCCAATCCAACTATGAAGTCGGTTTTTGGTTTCTTTACTAGCAGACAGATAGAATATTCTAGAACAATAATTAAAATATGATATTTGATCTCTTTTTCAATGATCACTCCAGTAGTGCAATCCGTTTTTCGATATCTTTGCTAGGTAACGAATAGAATATTCTAGAACTATTGTCAACTTTTACTATTTGACGTCAATTACAATGATTAGTAGATTGGTGAAGTCGGTTTTTCAACATCTTTACTGGTTTCCGAATAGAATGCTCTGGAATTATGTGCTCAGTTATTCCTTTCGACACCTAAGTTTGTAAACATACAGATATTTTAGGTATATGAATGTTTTCATATTTCCAAATGGACAACCTACTTCTCAAAAAGAAAAATAATTATTTCAATTTGACACTACGTTATACAGTGCCTTAGTACTAAAACATTGTTGTGATTTATATTATTTCCATTTTTTTTTATTAATAAACATGTAATTTCCAAATTATCATATCTTTTTTATATTAAAAATTTTTCAAGTAATAATTTAAGTTTGTGGGTTGCAATGACCACAGTAAACTTTTGTGATACCGTTCCTGCTTAGTGCAACAGTCACAGCCATTAGAGGGGAAGTGATGAAGTATCAGTGTTTAAGTGTGGTATGGTTAGCTCGCGTTTCCATTTGAGAATAAGTACTGTATCCTTATGACTGTCTTCGCTTTCTGCTGCTTATCAAGTTATATATTTCGGCTGCCCAGAGCACTTACGAACTTTCTTGCTTCAGATTTTTCGAGGTATTACCTGTGTTCTTTGCTCTGTGAGTACTCACTCCATCACCGCTTTAGGCAATCTCTGTTCCGGTATATTCGTTTTACTATATGGCCGTATCAAGTGAGACGTTTTTTTTTTTTTTTTTTTTTTTTTTTTTTTTTTTTTTTTTTTTTTTTTAATAAAATAAATTATGTCCGGATCTTTATCGATTCCCATTTTTTGCCTTTTAATTTCATTATTTATTCTATCTAGTCATAAGAAAAACAACAGAACTGTATTTAACGAAAAAATAAGTTTTTTAATGAAAGGGTGAGGAGTGAGTAACAAAAAGAGTAAGATAAACATGGGGGTAAAGAGCGCTTGATTTTTTGTCAAAGGGTAGGGAAATTTCGGGGACCTCGCAACTCTAGTTATGAGAGTTGAGTTGCTTTTTTGATTGCGTTACTTATCCATGGTCACTTGGGTTAAGCTAGACATTAGGAAAAATTGTTGCTTTAGCTAGAAATTAAAATACTCCTGTCGCAGCATTCTGCATAACGTAGCGAATTTCCGGTTAAAAAATTATTTTTCCTCGAAAATCCGCTTACATAAGATAACGGCTTAAAAATGTATCTTATGTAATTTCTTCCGCGTTTTGTTTAAAATTTTGGCAAAAATTTTTGCAAAAAATTCATTTTTTGAGGTTTGTGGTATCGGACGTGTCTGGCTAAAAAAGTCATCCAAGGTTTTGGAATTTTCGGCGTTTTCAACAAATTTTGTAAAAAGGGAATATTTCGTTCGAGAGTTATCGTGACATATATACATACATATGTACATTTATCAAATAAATAATTAATTGTCGATTTCCTGTCTTCGGTACCACTTAAGCCCACCCCAGAATACATAAACTTTGTTCCTTTTCCAAAATGATGAACGGTTCAAATAATAATGAATTTGTCAAATACGCATGATCGAACCGAATTATTACTTGAACTAACAATTCTGAATTTTTAAAAAGGAACGCAATAAATTCTAAAAATACTCTATAGAGGGCATAGAAGTGTGACACTACCATCATAGAGAAAAGCAACAAAAATCTCGATGAGAAACAGGGTTATAGATATAATATATATTCAAGTAGCATCAGTGTCAGTCGCGTCAGTTAGCGTCAATTATTTACAATTTATAATCAACAAAAATATTTTAATATTTATAAAAAAATAAATTTGAATAACTTTGCACTCGTATCACAACGTTACCACGCTAACGACGCTAACCGTAGATATCGTAAATATGGTAGATAATGGGTAGATATCGTAGATATTTTTCTTCATTAACTTTTTTTTTGATAACTTTTTCAAAACTGTACACAACCTGAAATTCTAGTTCAAATTCTTGACAAAAATCCCGGACTGATTGAACTGTTTTGAACTCAGTTCAAATTCAAATTCATAGTAAAAGGAACATTGAACTATCAGTACAAGTAATATATTTTTTTAAAAGGAACGCATTATTTTCAACTTTTCCAACTGCCCATGATTTTTACTGATTTGAGCTAAAAATTCGTGAAAAAGGAACAAAGCTATAAAGTCCATGCAAAGTAAAAAATACTGGACCTAATAACTAAAACAAAAAAAAAAAAAATGGTTTGTAATATTTATTTGGCTGTTTCCGTAAGAATTATTTTTATTTTATTTGATAATGTTTACAATTTTGGTGTCAAGAAATAAATCATTTTTGGAAAGCAGCCATGTATGTAGATACACTGACATTTTGAAATTGAAATTTAATAATACAGCCCGTATTAGCAAGGTATCCTTTTGTTATGCATTCATTTGTTGTCCGTGCCGATGCTACAGTGACTATGTAGTCTGTCATCTTTGAGTCGAATGAAATGCGCTGTTACCAGTCTACTTGTTCCTAACTGCTACAATAAAGCCGGGCGCACATTGACACGCAGTTAACGCAGGCAGAACAGCGCAGTTTCTGTGACTCGTGTTGTAGAACGGGGCAGCGTAAATTGAAACGCAGAGCACAGCAGAGCAGAGCAGAGCATCACTGCGTCGCACGAGATCGATGTGGCATTTGTGAATGTGACACAGAAACTGTGCGATGTTGCGCGACATTGTAACACGTTCTCGAGTTTTAGTTGGGTTTTATTCGTCGAAATGAAAATAATTGAAGAAATTGAAGAAAAAAAGTGCATCTCTGCTCTGCTCTGCTTTTAAATTCGTGCTATTTCGTTCTACAACAAGAGTCACAGAAACTGCGTTTCCCTGCCTGCGTTAACTGCGTCTCAATGTGCGCCCGACCACACGTTCTTTCCTGCTCTGCTCTGCTCTGTTCTGCCCTGCCCTGCCCTGCGTTTACTGCGTGACGCAGCTCAATGTGCGCCTGACCTAAAGAGCCAAGACACACGAACTACGCGACGACCACTTTTTTGTCGTTGTCGCGTGGTTGTACTGTCGTTCGTGTGTCTTAGACGACGACTTGCGAGCCACTTTTTAGTGGCCGAATGACGTACAATCACTGCTAGGCGGCATCAAAGCCACTAATACTGTTTGTTATATACAGTGTCTGCGTTAAGTATTCATACAATAATTAATTTATCAATATACTGAAATTTAAGAAACTTAAAATCTTGCAGAAGTAGGTACGCTAGGATAAAAATAAACAAAATTAATCAAAGAGCTGAATACTTCTCTTAAATAATATTTCTTTTAAAATACAGATAGGAATTTTGGTCTTACATATTTTTGCAGATTCAATTTTTAAAATTACTTGATAAAATATTTCAAATTTTTCAGCCTTCTGTTTCTTTGAATTTTTAATTCTTTTCTATTATTCTAAAACTAACAAGGTTTAAATAATTATATAGCATTTATTTAATAGCAGTCAATAATCCACGTTCAAACGGCAGGAGAGTTTCTAGTACATGACATTGTGCTTTTATTCTTAACCGACCCTTTTTTCCATTCCATAAAAATATTTCAATTCTGTTAACCAAATTTCCTTTGTAATAATTATTTTGTATTACATAAATAATTTTGTAAAAATAAATCAATAAACAATATTTATACCGGATACGTTTATAACAGCGGTACCTTTATTGTAAATAAAACGTGTCATCATAAAAACGTTTCAATTAAACCAGAATCCTTTATAATAGTTATATTTTATGCGTAACCATTGGTCAGTAAAGTAAATTTTTCGATTATCTCGGTAAACCTTAAAGCTGAGTAAAATACAGTCTGTTAAGTAAGATCGTGTTCGAAATAATTTATATAAAAATTTATTTAAAAAAATTTTGAAATACATAATATATACGTTCCACTTGATGAGGACTACGACGCAATTAGCTTAATAAGGTGTCCAGTCACCACCGGCGTCGATAATCGCCGGTGGTGACGCTATTTTCGAGGCATACTTTTAGTTAAATTGACGAATTTCTTAGATTTCAATTTTTTAGATTGAGACGAATCTCGCGAGTTAACTGTTTTAAAAGTATATATGCGTTTTCCTCGAAGTTTGTACTTGATATGTGACCTAATCGGATTGGTATCGGGGGACTGTGACGGCCAGTCGAATGTAACGATGCCAGATTTGGCATTCGTGTCGCGTATTTGGCACCCATGGTTCTTCACTTGTTATTCTAACAAAAGACTAAAGGTGCTTGTAAACGAGCAACATTTTACGGCAATGTGTGGCCGGCAACAATGGCCGGGCAATATTGCTCGAGATTCAGAAATATTTCCGGCAATATATTCGTATGGCCCGGCAATGTGTCTGTATGGCTGGGCAACATATTTCATATTGCAACTGCTGGCTTGCGTGTTTCCGGTGTTGTCGGTGTTTGAGCGAAAATATATAAATATTGCCCGGCCATATTACTTTCACCTAGAGGTTATTAGCCTAGTCTATACTTACTCAGAGTGTCTGAACAATCAGACACTCTGGATGAGTACATTAAAGACTCCAGTAGGAGTCTCTTCTCCAATAGGAGTCTCCAGTCGCCAAGAATCGTAACGTGATTGCCTATTTTGTCGTTATTGGTATTGGTTCTCGCATTACTGTCGACTGTTTTTGAATTTTAAGTCGACTTTTTGAAGTAAGTATTTAAAGTCACTCTTTTGACATTCTAATGAAGTTTATGAATAAATAATACATTATATATGCGGCGCTAATTAGCATTTCTTCAGAATCGACCATTATTGCCACGTGTACATGCAAAATTATCAGCAATACTGTGGCTGATAGATGCCGGGATATATTTGGCCACATGTTGCCCAGCTATAGTTGCCGGCAACATATTGCCGAAATGTGGCCGGGCCATAATGTTCAGCAATATTTCCGGCAATGTGTAGCAATTTTATTGCTCGTTTACAAGCCTCTTAACAACTGAATCTTTCTTTAAAGTGCGTGGTAGACAAAGGTTCACTCTATCTGCTCACAAAATATTTAGAGAAAAACTTTAACCATTTGTGAGTATGGTCGACCACGATCTTACTTAACAGACTGTAGTTCGTATAATTCAAAATAGAAAATGGCAAATAATTTTTAGGAATATATTTGAAATACCAAATGTAAAATAGCAAATTTAAATAAATTTTAAGAAGTAAAGTGCTTTATTTTTTAATTATTATAATAATTAATTATAAATACATGGGTAAAAAAAGTTAATAAGGTATCAAACTTACTGGGAAACTAAACAATGACAGCTTCATAAGAAGGTCTATATAAATATAAAATCTACATGATATAAACCCAAAAACTTAATTTATGAAATAATATTTTCAGTTAGTGCAATATTTAATTCAACCTGAACTTCGACTTTTGAATTAAAAAAACGGTCTAAGTCAATTAAATGCAAAAACATGTCTAACTGCCAAATAATGACATTTGACAGTTTGGTCGTATTATTCAATTATTCAATTATTCAATTATTTGTTGCAATGGTATACCGAAAATAACGAGCCGCGACCAGAATCGTACTTAGATCATAGTGATGACATGAATACACTTATTCTGTTTTCTGTAAGAATATTTTATCTCGCCAAAAGCGACTTTTGAGAGCGTATCGAGAGCAGCACTATAGTGTGGAACGCGCCTTATAGTTACCAGTACCGGTGTTATACATACCAGCTGGTGTAGTACTCACGCTTCCTTCACGGCTGTAAGTTTTCCCAGTCCCACACACACTAGGTACCTCCCATATCCATCATTCTCATCACGCAGGATGTGAGACAACACATCAAAATACATCCCTGACTCAATGTAATCAATAAGTCAATTAAGTTTACATCAATTGAATTGAATTTTAAATGTTGCCTCCCCGGTTTTCATTTTCTTTTAAAGTAAAATGGTTTTTTCTTAAATTTTATTGTTCCATGAAATAATAAAGTTTTCTTTTGTTGTGTTGAAAATATGGAAAATAATTAGGTGTACTAACTTGTTTGGTTTATTTTCACATTACTTGGCATAATTTAATCAATTTGCTTCAGGGGGGAGCTCAAATAAAAAAGCAACTTTTTATTTATGATTATTTTGCTTGTTGAATTTTTTTTTCAAATTAGGGAGGATTTAAAATAGAAATTTTGTTTGTGAAACATTCATTACTCTTCCCTGTGGGAGGAGGGGGCTCTTTTTCACAAGTTTTTAAGCGTTTACAAGGAACGCCATATCTCAAAGAGTAATGAATATTTTTTAAATATTTTTTCATTATTTTATTCGTAAAGGACCTGTCCATAAAGCTGAGTATAAGTTTCAGGTAATTTTAAAAATTAACTATAAAATTGTAATCCCAAACTTCTAAAAATTATAAAACCCAAATTTTTATTAAAAAAAAAAAAAAAATGTTTAAAAATAGTTACAATTGTTCAAATGGAAAAAGCATACTCCACTTTATGCGCAATATGTTTATGAACAAAATTTAAAAAAAATTAAGTCTCTATCTTTTCTAGAACTTGAGATATGATTTTCCTTGTCGGAAAAACACAACTTTCGGGAAACGGTAAAAAACAAAAATAATAGCAAAAGAAGCGGTTTACTCACTGTTTATTAAAACGTCTACAAAGGCATGCAAATAAAACAATATTACCTCAGTGCATACTATAACTCATGTACACACCAAAACTAAATATTACTGATCAAATCACGAGGGGAGGGGGCGCGAGTGTTGTCTGCAAAGGAGCAGCAACTTGGCCGTGCAGCGGCTCACAAATAAATATTTTTCTACTTGAAAAAAATTTTTTTGGCCATGTTTTATATATCATTGTGTTTGTAAAGAACCACAGAACAAAATAAACACAAAAAATGAAATTCGAAAAAAATTTGTTTATTAGTCGTTTCTGGCGTGAACTCCTCCCTTAAAGGTTTTTTTTTTTTAGGATCATAGAGAGTTAGGGCGGGTCCTACGGTAACAATTCTTTAGGACTTTGTCCTCTCTTCGCTTATGTGAATCATTCGTACAATAATAGAAACTTGAAAAAAATATCAAATTTGTTATATTTATATTTATTTGTTGCGTAATTTTCCAAATTTAGTTGGTAATATTTGGCATTGAAAGTGTTAATAAAACATATTAATCAATATTTTCTTAGCTTATACCAGGAGTTCCCAAAGTTTTGCGTTGACAGGCCAAATTGTAAATATCAAAATAATACGGAAGGACACAAAGGAATAATTTTTCCTTACTTAAGCTTCATCGTTTCGGTTACCAAACTGTATATAGGTATAACATTGATGTTTAATCCGTCGATTCTAGGGCGAATTTTAATCGATCTCCCATTTTAATTTACAATTGAAAATAAGTTAAACATTTTCTAAACAAACCCAATGAATGACCATTTTTATGGAAAAAATTAAAATTTAGTATTCAGAACCCAGATTTAACCAACAGACCTGATTCATATCTTTTCGTGTTATTAATTCGAAATACCCCTGTTACAGCATTCTGCATAACATTGCGAATTTCCGTTTATAAAAATTAGTTTTTCTTGGAAACTAGTTGACATAAAATAATAGCTGAAAGAACTTTTTTATGTAATTTTTTCCCTTCTTTCCAATGGTGTAAAAAAATTTCACAAAAATTTTTGAATAAGGGGAAATTTTGGTAAAAAACTTCCAAATTTCGTAAAAGTAGGACATTTCTTTTGAGAGTTGTCGTGCGGACACACACACACACATATATATATATATATATATATATATATATATATATATATATATATATATATATATATATATATATATATATATATATATATATATATATATATATATATATATTGAATATTATTTTCGGTTTCTAGGGACCTCAAAACAAATTTCTGCCATAGTCCCGAACTCAAGTCGCGTCATGACAGTGGTCTTAATAGCTAACTGTTCAATTCGAAAATTCGCTAAAAGAAAAAATTGACCTTGATGACGTCATACCAAATTTTAGAATTCCAGAAATCATAATTTTTATGCTGGAAACATGAAATTTGAAAATTTTCGTAGGTTTTGTGCTGATGATATAGCTTTTTTCGTTTCACTGACGAAATCAGAATTGTAAAGACAATAAAAAATTATAGGCGAGAATTAATTCATATTTTTTGAACAAATTTTGTTATTTTGTTCGTTAAAGTAATTCGTATAGTTAAAATGGTTGGACACCACTGACATATAAAATCTATGTAATAGATATTATTCCATGTAAAATGTAATAACAAGATATGTTCTAATAAAATTTGAGATTTTCCAACGGGAAAAACTTTACCTACGACTTAATTTAATCATTCCTGAACTACCTATAATCTTAGTTTTTTTTTTCAAAATAAATATTATACGCAGCCCCAGATCTACAATTTTTTAGAACCGGGGCAAAAACTTGAACGTTTGACATAAGTTGTCAAAAAAACTCATAAGTATATAAGTCCTTTACAAAACTCCTATTTTTCTCGTTACGGCAATGATTACGGCAATTGAGGGTCTTGTAAAGGATCAATATAGGTACAAGTTGATTTTTTATTTCAGGTTGTGCAAATTTCAAAATTTTATCACCAGCCCCGTCAGAGATACAGGGGCGCAAATTTCCAAAAGAGTCTGGAACCATTACCATAGGTGAATTTGCCCAAGAAATTAAATTCAACGATATGTATGCGATTGTGTAGCTTAGTGAAAGAGTAAACCATACGTATGGATTGTTCCTCAATATCTTTACATTTTGCGGAGTTATAATACCAAATACCAAAAAATAGTGGTCTTATTCAAACTTTTTTTTTCTCGTAAACTATTACAGATAAAACGATGAAACAAAATCCATATTGTTTGCTATGTCCAGTACTTTATTATATATTTTTTTCATTTAAAATGGACATTAAATACCCTTTATAAAATACGAAAAAAAAATTCATTAAATTTTTTTAGCTACTTGTACAAGAGTGACCACTTTCTTATTACTACCAAAAGAAAGCTCGCAAGCACTTCCCTCATCTCCCTGAATTTTATTTTTGTCAAAAGGGTGGAACATATTGAAAAAAAATAAGAACATACACTATATATTTGGTGATGTTCATGGTACGTGTATGTACAGGTACAGGTCAACAAATCTGACTTTACCTCTTCAAGGTCATTAAAAATGCATTCTTAAAGAAGTGAGATAGTACTTAATATACAGAAAAAATGACCTTGAAGCGGCAAAGTCAGATTTGTTGAACTGTACCTACTGCCGTGTCACACTAATCTCACGTATCTCAGACATTATAGTTTTGAGAAAACTTGATTTGAATAAAATATCGTATTATCTTAATTTGCTCAAATATTATTAAATATCTAAGATAATTGATTTTTATTATGCGTTATTGATTCAATGTTGCAGTATTGATTTAATAACATATAAATATACCATTTGAAAATATAAGAAATAAGGAATGTGATACAATCAAAATAAAAATTTAAAAATACAATAGATTAATTATTATATTATTATTAACAAATTAATTAATTTTATTGTCAATATATATACTAGGGATTGAGTATAATCCTTTAAACGTTGTTACGCGAAATTGCTGTATCTAAAGATACACGACATTCGTGTCACACGGCAGCCTACTTGTTTTTGAATTGCGTTTTTAAGAAATATTTTGAATGAATAAATGAATCATTGAATGTTTTTTTTTTTTTTTTTTTTTTTTTTTATTATTACATGATAATCTGATGCCTTCTCTACACTCTCGATCGAAGTTCCTCGACGAAGTAAGCGCTAAAGTTAGCTAAAGTCGGAATACCGTTATAACACCAGCCAGGAAGAACCATGAAATGACCTTTTACACTCTCGTACTCGGTCCACTTTGCGAGAATTGAGAGTAGCCATAAGGAATCTAATATGTTTTATGTTCAAAATGTAGACTCATTCCACATAGGAGTTTTAAAAAATAATCAGCTACGAATCAAGAACTAATTTTTTTCATTGCTTTTAACATACTTCTCAAGTCTACAATTTTAAATTCAATCATGAAGTTAAATACATCACTAATTGATCAAGTAAACAGTTTTAGTTTACCTAACGGGTAAGTAAAAATGTTAGTTGGACTTACTTGCGAAATAATTGTAGAACTGAGTAATACGTTAAAAACAATGAGAGAAGTTAGTTCTTTTTTCGTAACTAATTGTATTTTAGAACTCCGATATGAAAAAAGTCTACATTTTGAAGATAAAACATATTAGATTCCTTATGCCTACTCTCAATTCTCGCAAAGTGGACCGAGTACGAGAGTGTAAAAGGTCATTTCATGGTTCTTCCTGGCTGGTGTTATAACGGTATTCCGACTTTAGCTAACTTTAGCGCTTACTTCGTCGAGGAACTTCGATCGAGAGTGTAGAGCAGGCATCAGATTATCATGTAATAATAAAAAAAAAACATTCAATGATTCATTTATTCATTCAAAATATTTCTTAATAACGCAATTCAAAAACAAGTAGGCTGCCGTGTGACACGAATGTCGTGTATCTTTAGATACAGCAATTTCGCGTAACAACGTTTAAAGGATTATACTCAATCCCTAGTATATATATTGACAATAAAATTAATTAATTTGTTAATAATAATATAATAATTAATCTATTGTATTTTTAAATTTTTATTTTGATTGTATCACATTCCTTATTTCTTATATTTTCAAATGGTATATTTAAAATGTTATTAAATCAATACTGCAACATTGAATCAATAACGCATAATAAAAATCAATTATCTTAGATATTTAATAATATTTGACCGAATTAAGATAATACGATATTTTATTCAAATCAAGTTTTCTCAAAACTATAATTTCTGAGATACGTGAGATTAGTGTGACACGGCAGTAGGTACAGTTCAACAAATCTGACTTTGCGCTTCAAGGTCATTTTTTCTGTATATTAAGTACTATCTCACTTCTTTAAGAATGCATTTTTAATGACCTTCAAGAGGTAAAGTCAGATTTGTTGACCTGTACCTGTACATACACGTACCATGAACATCACCAAATATATATCTTCTTATTTTTTTTTCAATATGTTCCACCCTTTTGACAAAAATAAAATTCAGGGAGATGAGGAAAGTGCTTGCGAGCTTTCTTTTGGTAGTAATAAGAAAGTGGTCACTCTTGTACAAGTAGCTAAAAAAAATTAATGAATTTTTTTTTCGTATTTTATAAAGGGTATTTAATGTCCATTTTAAATGAAAAAAATATATAATGAAGTACTGGACATAGCAAACAATATGGATTTTGTTTCATCGTTTTATCTGTAATAGTTTACGAGAAAAAAAAGTTTGAATAAGACCACTATTTTTTGGTATTTGGTATTATAACTCCGCAAAATGTAAAGATATTGAGGAAAAATCCATACGTATGGTTTACTCTTTCACTAAGCTACACAATCGCATACATATCGTTGAATTTCATTTCTTGGGCAAATTCACCTATGGTAATGGTTCCAGACTCTTTGGAAAAAAGTCAGTTTTCGGAAGTTTGTAAAAATTAAAGGATACAAGTTTCACAATTGAAATAGTGTGTATTTGTTTCATAATGTGTAGTTGTACCCGTATACAGCTATTCTCATAAAAAATACTAAAAGGTTTAAAACATTCCTTCTATAAGAAAAAAAATGTTCAAAAAGTGAATTTTGCTAAATTTTGATATCCAACTTTAGGTAAAGTTTTCTTATGGAAGGGACGAAAATAGGTTAAATATGGACATCACTTAAAATAAAGAGACATTTATTACCTTTAAAATGGTTTTTATTTCAACCTTTTAGGATGAACCGTTTATGAAATATGTGCTTTGGCATAAATGGTTGCAAATACAAAAATCAGCGGAAATTGGAAAACAAAAATGGCTACCACGCTTAAACGGTTCAAGATAATTTTTTTAAGAATTGTTCTCAAAACTTCAAAAAATATAATATGGAAACAACTGGAAGAATATTAATTTTTTCTAAAATGGTCGAGCAACCAACTTTTTTTTTAGACCATTTGATATAGACCGACCTAGTATGATTTTGGCGTCCCCTGAAGCTGGCCCCGGTTTGCCCCCCCCCCCAGATCCGGACCTGATTATACGCGTAACATCACTATTTTATATACGTAAAAATATAATAGGTTATAAAATACGACGTATGAGCGAAGCTAAGTCGCTAATTAACAATAAATAATACACTTATTGAATTTAGAAGCTTTTTTTTTATTAGGGAAATGATATCCAAGGTAGAACTAGAATTAATCAAGGGAGAATAGCAATTAAATTTTTTTTTTAATCTATCTGTACCAAGGTTGTTGCTAATGTGATATTTAAAGATATTTACAAATGTGGATGCGGATGCGGACTTTTAAGAGCACATCTGCGGATACGAATGCGGGTGCGGATTTTTTTGTCTTTTCCGCAAGTATACCTTTCATAAATATTACACTACGCCATTTCGAGACTGAACCTTCTTCAAATTGTACTTAATGCTATAGTTGTCGCTACTAGTAGAGCGATGAATCTGTTATCGACGGAGGTACGGACCTTTTCTGTAGGGGGTAAATTGATGTTGTTGGTAGCGTTGAAAACCCTACAGAAAGGCCGGGGTTCGAACTCCTGATCATTGCGGTAGACTTGCGGGAATTTAAGGGTGTTCACTTTTCACTCAATAAAATAATGGTTTCAATTTAACAATTTTATTAACAAACAAATAAATAAAAGACACAAGAAACAAAATAGGAACATTAATGACATAAAATACAATAAAACAAAATAGGAATTGTTCCCCCAAACAGACAGGTAAACATTTATAGACAAAAGTTAAAATAACAGCAAAAGAATCAGGACTTACCTGGACACAAGTTATGCCCGTTGTTTAATTACAAGCTCTTGCTATTGGCCACCAAAACAAACTTTCCAATTACGACCTTGGGTATGTTAAATTACCCTGAGTAGCCCATTCTCCTGCTAGCAACTAGCTACCAGCTCCAATGCTCTTTACCACTCCATACTGTTCTCCTCGACTTCTCTTTCTCCGACTACTCCCCGACTACTCTACTTTGACTACATCGCGTTGACTACTTCTTCACTTCTCCACTCTGACTACTTCTTTTTGACTACTCTCTTGACTTCTCCCCGACTACTCTCTGATTATCGTTTTACAATTCTTTTATATTATTGTTTGACTCACATAATCACGTCATTTTTATCAGAGTCAGCAGATTAGTAAATCGTCGATATTTTTTGGTTGTTTGTTTTGGTTTACTGGCCTCGTTAACAACTTGTGTCCAAACAAATGGCCCGATTGCAACAAATCAGATAAACAAGGAAGGTGGGTATCAGTGTCAGTAGGCGTCAAAAAGGAGAGGACAAAAAATCTCAAAAAATGTGTTCTATTGCAATATTTCTCAAAGATTTTGGTCCGTAAGCCATTTTTGGTTTTACAAATATTTAAAGGACTCTCGAGAAGAATGGATATTTTTAAATTACAATTTTTCTGCGACCTCCCAAATATTTTTCGCGACCGCCACTTTGAGGATCATTGCTATCTTTTTTGTATTTAGTAATATTTGCAAAAATAACCAATTTTCTGTACCAAGTACCGACCAAGAAAAAATAAGGGTTTTGTCATGTGATGGCCATAAATAAATTATAATAGTTTCAATTTTTAACACCGTATATGACTTATTAAAAGAGAAATGGGATAAAGTTCCCGATCCGACAATTCGAAAGCTAGTTTATGGTGCAACTGTTAAGGTACCATGACAGTGTGATCGGTTGAAAAAATAGTCAATTTTCGCGATTTTTTTCGGGTGGATAGGATGGGGGAATGGATTAATACCACCATTTAACAATACAAAAATATTTTTTTTCATTTTTATTTATTTTTTAAAATTATTATAATTTTTTGAAAAAAGTGTGCCCCAATTTAGTGTCCACGACTGCGATCGCAATTTTCATTTGAAAAGAAAAAAAATCAAATGGATTATCAATCTGTATGTAAGTCGCTATGTACCTATGGGAACTTTTTTTTTTGAAATCTTCCTATTATTCGACACGGAAAACTAGAAAAAATGTTGTACTTTTTATTCAAACCGCCGCCATTTTTTCAAATTTAAAGAAAAAGCTCCCATAGGTACACAGCGGCTTGATAATCTATTTGATTTTTTTTTTCAAATGAAAACTTCGGCTGCAGTCGTGGGCACCAAATTTCGGCCTTTTTTAAAGACATTTATTTCAAAAAATTATAATAATTTTAAAAAATAAATAAAAATGAATAAAAAAAATATTTTTGTATTGTTAAATAGTGGTATTAATCGTAAAAAAAATTTCCATCCCCATTCCCCCATCCTATCTATCCGAAAAAAAATTGTGAAAATTGACTATTTTTCGGCCAATCACACTGTGATGGCACCTTAAATCCATTATACTTTTACGTATTGTTTTAATGCGGATACGGACATTTGCAACAACCCTGATCTATAATACACTGTCCGTCTGCGATCTCGGGACAAAACACACATGTAACATATTCTCTTTTAGCTAATAACGTATTTCCGTTGCGTAACAATACAACGAAACTAATTCTTGGTAATTATCACAATGGAAAAACTGAAAGAACGTTTAATTAAATTTTTTTCTACAAAAAAAAAAAATCATCGTTTTAGTGTAAATAAAAATTTTATTTGTTCAAAAACGTAGAAATATCGAAAACATGTACTTGCTATCAGAATTGTCTGCTTAGAAATTACATTTTAAATTCAGTAATTCGATTCAGTTGTTCTATTGTTATTTTATTTGCATATACCGAGCAATTTATTAAGAGGAAAGTATTCAATAACCAGCGCGCTATTGTTCTTTATTAAATTTTGAAGTTTACCTACGTTTTATAGCATACAAA
Source organism: Brachynemurus nebulosus (assembly GCA_035578155.1). NCBI lineage: Eukaryota > Metazoa > Arthropoda > Insecta > Neuroptera > Myrmeleontidae > Brachynemurus > Brachynemurus nebulosus. The sequence continues at coordinate 5,723,758 of JAPWDM010000019.1, forward strand.
TATTGTAAAATTCTTTCAACATATGGCGTTGTGTGTAGCAAACAGAGAATATCAGTAAGTGCCTATTCAGAATAATTGAACTGATATTACGTTACCTTTAAATTCATAAGTACATTACGAACATCTTACCGAAAATGATTTTTAAAACGATGAATCATTTCGAATAATTTGATTATATTTTTAAACGGTGACGAGAGTCGCTATCAAGAAAAGTCTTATAATGGATTTTACTCAAATATTGTAGAATAGTGAAAATTTATTAAGTCTCACATTGTTTTTTTCAGGGAAAAAAGTAGTATGAAACATTTTATTGATTATTTTACTGCACGGAGAGAAAATTCATAAAAAAATTACTGTGCTCAGCACTACAATCGACGTGTAAAAGGCGAACATATTCAATTTTGTACGGTAAAAATATAAAAATTATAATTAATTATAGAAAATTTAAAGGATAGAATGTTCTTTCCGTAATATTAGCTCCGTAAAATTTGTAAAACAGCACAGTAAAAAGTTCCATTCCCGATAAAAAAAATATTTTTTAATTTTTTTTCTTACAAAAATTACCATGCTGTCTTATAATATTTCAAATGCTATCTGCTAATAGTAAAAAGAAAGAAAGAGAAGGTATCAACGCTGTCACATAGCGAGTCAGGCTGCAGAAGATATCAACACAATCATACATGAAGGTCACATAGCCAGGCTGGTGTGGCAAGTAACATAGCCAGGCTGGTCACTGCTGGTGTTGTGTCGTGTGCAAACAATATTCATTAGAATGTCTTACAGGACGGTCACCGTTTAATTCATCATTTTGTTACTTCACTATATTCAGTATTAGAATATATTATTGCCAATCATTTTGTATGCATCATAAAGAATCAAAGGTCGGAAAAGATCGATTGTTCCTCAGTGCGTACAGCCCAAGCAACATAAGGTTGCGGGTCAGATGCGCAAATGAAAGAGTACGACAACAAGAATTAAACTATAACATATATGCATAAGAGTGTGATAGAAGTTGTGTTAGCACATTAAATTTTACCATGCTAGCACAACAATTTTTATGAAGCCATGACTAATACTTTTTACGTTTAAATTTAATAATATTTACATGATCGTAAAATATTTTTTTACTTTGGTTGTCGATCGCGCACGCATTATAAGAGAGCATGGTAATTTTTCTGAAATTTTATCTACAAAAATTATATGATTTTTCTCTCCGTGTGGTAGATAAACATGAAAAAAAAAACGAAATGGAAATTTTCAACGGTAAAATCTGATTTTAAAACCATAATAACAAAATATTAAATAATAAATAAGTAATTATAACCTACACTCTCAAAATGATTCTTTGTTCAAATATTAAAAAATTCTTTGATTTTTTTTTTCTTTGAATCGTAGAAAATATTTTTTTGATTCAATAATATATTTTTTTGATCCAAAGAAAACAAAATCAAAGAAATTTTAAACAAAGAAATCACTTTGATAGTGTTCGATTAAATAAATATTTTTATTCACTCAAAATTAGATAAAAATAACTTCACTTTACCTTCATTATTATTACTTATCAGTTAGTTTCTGTCCTTGTCAGACTACTAAAATTCAACAAATCTATGGTAAATTCAAAATAGAGCAAAATAAATTTTAAAATTAAAACAATTAAAATAACATTAAATATTTGTATTTGTATTATTTCAAAGCCAATCTTCTGACATAGACTATTTTATGGTAGTTAAATCGGCAATAAATAAATTATTTATTCTTAAAAACCAGGAAAAAATATTTAAAGATATTTCAAAAGAATTATTAAAGTGAGACATACTTAAATTTTTATGGATTTTGGTTCTAATCTGATGACATTTAATCTTGAACTCAGTTTGAAAAAAAAATTTGTTATTATTTATTTCCCACATTTTTGTTCGCACGTTCGCACGTCCATCTATAACCGCCGATTCGTTTCAATAATGTCCTATCTTTAAAATGCATTTATGTTACCTCGAATCGGTTACGAGACCACCGTAGAAATTTTTACTTGGGTCGTGTAGTTTTGAAGTACATTTACAATTTTTTTTTTTTAGAACAACCAATTTTATAAAGCCAAAATAACCCGCTGTTAAATTCTATGGTACTATGCTAGTTTTTGAAAATGTGTATTTGATTCTTCTATATCTAAAATAAAATATGACATTTATCACTACAGGAATATATTATTTGTTCATGTATCCTACTACAGAACTCATTTAAATACGATGCGCTCCACACAGAGACAATTTACATGGCACCTCGTACATATCTCTACACATACATATACACTGGAGAATTTGTCACAGGTTCATATCCTAGTCATAATTTTATAAGTATAATAAATAGCTGGCAATAATTCACTATTGATAACTGCGGACTAGAAAATATAACCCAACAACCCAACGTATAAATACGTTCGTTTATTATATGGGCGTTTGGTTGCGATGATCCATCCCTTTATAGCTGCAACGAACACATCTTGTTTGTATTTTTCCCGGCCCATCCCCAACAACACCGTCACCATACATAAAAAACACATGAATTGTTGTTAAATGCGAATGTCAGGATATGTTCTGTAGTAATACGGTGTCGTTTGATGTCATATATAATGTCAGAATCACCGAGCTATATTTGTAAAAAAAAAGTAAAAATAAAAAAAATATACTGTCAAAATTTATTACTATTTGTTTGGTATAAATAATTCTGATTGCTTGACAAGTAGTGAATTACAACGAGAAAACAAGTTGAAATAATTCAAATTAAATTTAAAAACAAAATGTAGGTATTTGTATTGTCATCTATTGCTTTTTTTTGGATCTGATAAAATATTTGGGTTAAATAATGATAAATGAATACAGCTGAACTCTTTTTTGTGCGGTGGATAAGGGGCGCATAAAAAAAATCGCACAAAAAATATATTCAAAAACATCATAAATAGCTATAAAGAGTATAGTTCGATCCAGATTCTACAAAAAACTTTTTTTGTGCAGTTGGTCGGGACCGCATAAAAAAAGTTTCATCGAAAAAACATCACTCAAAACGCTCAAAACTTAGAAATTTCCTTAGAAGTTGCTTCTATAAACAAGATAAAGCATTAATTTACACGTAGAAACCTTTTATTTCAATTTTATAATATTATGAAAATTTTGAAAAATACTTCTTTAACAAATTTAACTGATGCAATAACTTATGTTCTTATGCAATGTATTGATTAAATGCTTAAAAGCCGTTAAAAAGTATTTTTATCGAAGAAAGTTATTATAATACGTATAATTGTTTAAGTTTCTTACTGTCTCGTGATTTTGATTCACTTTATGCATTTTAATGGCCATTTTTTACAAACCGCATAAAAAGAACCACATAAAAAAATCGCACAAAAAAGGACCACATAAAAAAGAGTTCAGCTGTATACTAGTTTTCTAACAGGTAAGGGTTCCGAGGCCGGAGCTACCGATTTTGATGAAACTTGAATATATGTATTGTATAACACGTATACGATCAATTTTCGATCGAAAAATATTGATAACGAAAAGTATAACTTAATAGTTGTGATATATCTGAAAAAGTACTTCCTTCCTTTATATTACTCATTTTAAAAATATCCTTATTTTCGAAATCAATAATTTTCGATAACGAAAACTGCATTTTAACAGTTGTAATATGCTTGGAACACCTGCATCTTGTATTGCTTAAGCCTTTTTAAGTTGATTTTATTATATTTTCGCTGTGATGCATTGATGAGATATTTACTATCAATGTTTTCGATAACGAAAAATATCATTTAAAAATAAACATAATAAAAATCTTACATATGCCAATCTCTTCAGCCAAATGTGTTTAATAGTAACAATGAGTACATAAAAATAGTATGTAATTTAAGAGGGTGATTTGTACCTCCGTTCTCCCAGTGTTGCTCAAACTGAATTTTGAATTCGAGAATCTTATTTCTACCCAAATAATACGATTGCATTGATACAGTCACTCCCTACTTCCTCTAGAATTAATAATATTACCACATTGAGCAAAAATAGGTCAACTAGATTTTTTTATGTAGATTTGAAATCTGTAAACAAAATTTTAATATTTTTTATTTTTTACTCCCTTTCTGCAAAATTTTAACCCCCAACAACTCCTGTACATACAATTGATAAAAAAATTAAATAATTCTTATATTTGAAACAAATAAATAAATTTTCTATTCTTTTTTAAAAACAAACTGCAAAATTAAAATTTACGCATTTACATAGATTATAAATAGATGGCTCTTTAAAAAAGAGTAATATAAAAAAATTAACAAAAACCCAAATTTACACTAGTGTACCTTAAAAATCTTTTAAAAAAAGTTTGCGAAACACTGATATAGTTTAATATTAGTTATAAGTTTTATTTATGATCAATTTAAACTTGTCGAAATTATTCGAAAACGAAGTGCTAGAACGTTTATCTTATTGGATATTTCGGAATAAAATATTGGCATTTTCACAATAAACATGAACATAAACACTCGCTCATAAAACGTACATATATGTAAATTTTTACTACCAATATCTTTTAGAAAAGCAATTTAGGTCATACATTTTAAAAACTTGTTTGATATCTATAAAAGAAAGTTCATCTAATTATATGGAAAAGCTTTTGGGAAATTTACATCGATTAGATAACGTAACAAAAAATGTCATTCGTACCAAGAAAGGTGGATAATGACAATTTATATGGGACGAAACGTTTAGTAAATACATAATTTGTTATATAGATATATGTATTCTGACCGAAATAACTTTACCTCATTTGATCATTTGTCAAAATTTTTATACGTTTGGGTGAATATTTTATCTTATCGTACTAAACTGATTCTTACATTTAAAAAAAAAAAAAAAACGCCGTGAGTAGCGGGGCCCCATCACGGAAGTCGAATTTTTCCTTTCATCTTCGGTATTGAATGTCTACAAGCGACATGTAATTGAAAGTTTACAAGCGATTTGTCATTTTGGTGGTTTCAAAACTGATGATGAGTGTCCGGTTAATCGGGGCTTTAAAAAAAAGTTTTAAGTTTTTAAGGGCTTAATCTCAGTAAATTTCAAATTTATGCCGATAGCAGTTAGCAGGAAAAAAACCAACACAATTCGTACGAGGGCATTCCTACCCATGCTTATCCGCTAATTGTCTTTGTGATTTATTTTTAAATATTAAAAAAGGAACTTAAATACTAAACTAGAAGGTCTCTATGAAAATTTGACCCCACTTTGATAGTATTGTTGTGCATCGGAATGAGCCCCACTTACCAAATTTCAGCTCTTAACTTCCATAGGGGGGCCCTACACATATTAAAAGGTAGTGGGAATATATATATATATATATATATATATATATATATATATATATATATATATATATATATATATATATATATATCAGACATTTTTTTCTACAGAATCGTGTTCTACGGGTCCGAAAACGGATAGCGCCCCTAGTCTCGCCTCTCGCCGTTCTTATCGTATAGGCTGTATAAGTATAATTTTTTTAAGGAAAAATTCGACTAAAAAAAAGCTGACAAAAATGTTGTAGAACTTTTTCACTCCGTTTTTATTTATTTTTTAAAATCTATTGTGGGGAAAGGGTATGGGGTTAGTAACTGATAGGGAATTTACAGATATAAGCATTTATTAATAATAGTCAAAAACACCATTCCGTTCAAAGGTTATAAGGAATCAAAATTAATTTTGAGTTTTCAGGGTTAAATAGCTGCATTTTTAAGGAAAGTTACCGGAAAGTTGTTAAAAATTGAAAATTTTGTAGACTATATTTTATAAAATTTTTCGAAATTTTGCTCCGGTGCCGCTCACGGGCGAAAGTTCATATTTCGTGACGCCATGTTACGACTCATCAGTTATTTTAAAAATTTTTCAGTTCTAACACGGAAAATGAAAAATCAAAGAAACCAAAAAAAAAAAAAAAAAGCCAAGAAAACAAACTAGTAGGTACCTAACTTGCCTTTAAAATAGTTGGGGTTTTTTGCTATACTTTTCCAACTACGAGTAAGTTTTCTCGATTTTCATAAACAAGATCCGGAAAAAATAAATAAAATCAAAATTTTTCGATTTTTCAAAACAGTTAAAAATGGTAATAATGTCACATATATAGAATCTCCTTTTAATGTCACATATATAGAATTGTTTTGAGTCTGGTTTCAATTCTCTAGCCCCAGTAGATTCGGAGATATTTATTAATTTAGATGCCAACATACGTCTAGGTTCAGAGCACTTCCATCCAGATTTTTGATTTTTTGGGTTCTTTAGGTCCCACAAAACGTTAAGAAAATCGTATATGCTCAAATTGGTTTGATTATCATACTTTCTCTTTTTATAGCTTCGCTATATATATATAGCCTATATGGATGGGAAAATAAAAATATTGGGTTGGCACGAAAGTAATGAGATATTCTAGAAAATTAAAAAAAAAGATCTAACAGCTAAGTTCTGGGTAACAGGCATCCAGTTCGTACTTATACGTTGGCAAGAAGTCATAGATAGTCATGGCGAGTATTTAATTGATTTTATATGCTTTTTAACCCTTGCCTACCCAACAGTTTTTAGACCATAACTGCCCGACGGTACTTACCAGTATCAGAAGTTTTAGAAGTTATTTTAACAAATCATTAATAATTCGTCTAAAATACTTGTTGATACTTCAGAGTACTTTTTGTTCAGCCAATCAGAATTATTTTTAATTGTTAGTGATATTTTTTTTGACACTAATGCATAGTTTTAATTCAATTTTTGCACTTTCGGAATGTCTGATGATATTTCAATATTTTTAAATCAGTGTTAAATTGGAGAGTCAGTTAACTGGTACTCAAAAGTACCGCCAGGCAACAAAGAGTCAAAATAAAAATGTTAGAATTTAAAAAGTTCAGAACAAAGTGTCTCATTACTTTCGCGCTAACCCAATAATATCTTTTCAATTTCAAATATTATTGAGTGCTTGTGAAACACTACTACGTATGACAGACTTTTGTCTGCATTTAAAACACACGTAGTATTCGTATGTTCACTTATCGTTCAGCTAAACTGAAACTTTAAGCACTCGATTTCCTTTGGTGAACATTGATCCAACCGTTTCCAGGATATTTCAGGATTTCTAAGATAAAAATTTAAAAAAAAATCTTAAAAACTCCTATTTTGAAAGGTATCTACTTAATAATAATTGTAGAATGGTTCTTAACCAGGTTTGATCAAAATGGGTCAAACCGTTTTCAGGATAAAAGTTAAATTGAAAATTTTAACAAACCACTTTGAATCTCTAAAAAAGTTCGCAAAAAACATAATGTCTCGTGTATTTTGTAGTCACACACGACAGATGAAAGTTAATTTATTCTAAATTATAATGAAATTTGGAATGTGTAATTTCAGGAATTTTTATTTGAAACTTTTTAAAACTATTTCGTTGTAAGTTTTTAAAACTTTTATTTATATAGATGTAAACTCCAACAAATTCAATTTACTTTAAAATTGTTACCGTTCACGCCAATTTCAAAAACAGTTTCATTAAAAAAAGGGACTTAATATTGTCGTTCGTAAATTTTTGTTTTTTCAGTTTCACATGTTAATGGCATTTGAAAAACATAGTTTCATTAAAAAAAAAAAACGCATTTAATATTGTCGTTCGCAAATTTTCAATTTCCAGTTTCGCATGTTAATGACGAAATAATTTACCTCATGATTAATCTACCATTCCATCCTAATAATCCTTCTTCTCCCTCGTAATCTTGCCAGTTGTATCAGTTAGTCTGCTTTATTTAATGTAACAGCTGCTATTGTGTGGCAAAGTAGGAACTTTAATTGTCCTATAACTTGCTCATTTTTTTTTTTTTATTCCGGAAAAACTACTTTAGTAAAACATATTATAATTAGTTTTCAAAAAACGTAATAAAAACATTTTTTTAATCTAATTTAATTCTCTGTTCTACAGTAACTACACAGTAAAACAATTTGTGTTAAAATTAACACATTTCACATGTCCAGAACGAATGGTCCACTCAATTTTTTGTGTTATTTTAACACAAAGCATATGTGTCAAATCTATACACATGGTTTGTGTCAATTATTTAACACACAAGAGGACATACATTTTGTGTTAATTTTTCCAGATTTATCAGAGTTAGTTGTTAAACGTTTTTATTCAATATTTTAAATCCACTGAAGCTTAAGATATTCGTCAAAAATTATAACGATTTTGTTCATATATATAGTAAACTAGTGGTATTATTTTTGAAGAATATTTCCGGAAAAATTGTGAAGCTAGAGCACATTTCACACTGGCGATAAAAATACCGCTAATCATCATATCGCTCCATTATTGCAATAGTCGATTTAAAAGAAACAAAATATATCTTTCGAATGACATAATATAATCAGTTAAATTTCAAATTTGATATTTCTGCTTCCTAATATAAAGAATATATATTTAAAAAAAAAAAAACAAAAAAAATTATTGCAAGAATAACAGATATTACTGTAAATTAAAAATCACAAAGTGATTGAAATAATTATGGGGATCGGCCGGGAATCGAACCCAGGATCTCCTGGTAACTAACCTGGTGTGCTATCTATTACACACCTGAAATATTTGAAATTGAAAAGTTGTAACTGCTTCTCGCATTATAGAGAGTACATACACATAGGTGATTGAATGTTATCTGTATCGGGCGCCTGTCGAGCAAAGGATCGATGGTGTAATGGATAACACACCTAGCTAGTTACCAGGAGATCCTGGGTTCAATTCCCGGCCGATCCGGATAATTTTTTCAATCACTTTGTGATTTTTAATTTATATATGTGGTTTTTGTTCATGTTAACCAAAGGAAATCGAGTGCTTAAAGTTTCAGTTTAGCTGAACGATAAGTGAACATACGAATACTACGTGTGTTTTAAATGCAGACAAAAGATGATCGATATTAGAAAAACATCGATGTTAACATCGATTCAAGAGTATCGATATACGATATATATCGAAAGAAAGACATCGATGTTCGAAAACGTCGATGTTTTGTAGCAAAATAAACAACCATTATAATCTATTATTTTATTTATTAAAAATTAACATTACCAGTATTTATTTGGTATACTTTGCAAAAAAAGTCAGTTTGTTAGAAGTTTCCTTTTTAATCTGTTTCTTTGTTGATACAAATGCTGCCCAGCTTTTGAAAAAAGTCTCTCTGAAGCTGCTGAAGTTGCTGTGAAACACAAATATTTAATGGTAATTTTTTTCAAGTTTGAATAAGTGGATCCTAGAACTTGCCATAAAAGTAATGGATCTTGTTTTAAATCAGCTAAAAGACTTTTTAACTACTAGATAGCTTAAAGTAATATCGATGTTTCGATATTATTCTCGTAACATCGATGTGTCGATGTTATCGAGGACATAACATCTATGTTTTTACATCGATGTTTTTCTACCATCGATGAATATCGATCATCCCTACATCAAACCTGGTACCATCCCACAATCATTACCTTTCAAAGTATGAGCTTTTAAGATTTTCCATTTAATTTATAGCCTAGAAATCCTCATCTGGAATATTCTGGAAAAGACTGAACCAATTTCTATCAAACGTGGCTAAGAATTATCCCGCAGTAGACAGCTTTTAAATAAAAGAAAGCACATTAAAGTTGGTTAAGCCGTTTTCGAGATAAATGGTAACACTAACACCTCTTACTCCAAAGACATATACGTGTTCCGTCCTGTCGTGGTTAAAATTTTAAAGCTTCCTTTACTTCGAATGTATTTTATAACACTTCAAAGAGCTAAAATATCGGATAAAATCAAGCCAAAATTTAGAGAAACACGTTATTTTTATATTGGTAGATAAAAATCTCCCCTCAAGGGAGGCATAAGTACTGTAGTTTTTCTTTTTTCCTTTGTGTACGCAACTTAGAGCTAAAGTTATTCTTACTACAATGTAAATGTTCAAATCGATTAATCAATGGTATACACTAAAATCCTCTCATATTAAACATTCCTTTTCCTCTAACGAAATGGGTAGGTATTAAGGAATCTCTTACAAAAAAAGTCAATTTAGTGGCAGCAGAAGACAGATGGTTGAGATTACAGTTATCAGAATAATATGTGTGCGCTTGCTACAACAAAAAATGATCACAGAAACGAATTCGTAATATAATTGAATATTAAGAACCTAATATTATATCTAGATAAGGCAAGATAGTCGCTTGAAGAATGGTATATACGACCAATAGGACATAACTTTGTAATGGCTAGTCAGTTTTGATATGAACAAAAACGAGAAATGTGAGAGTTGGTACTTGAGACGATTTTCTATGAGAAATGGAGTATTGGAATGATTGGAACGATATTTTGATAGAAGAAATACAAAATTTACCATCAATTTACTAAAATTCTGTAAGGAATTCCATAAGAAACCATTTGAATTTCCATAATTTCATTTTGGGATATACATATTATTCAAGTATTTTTGAAATTGTAACAGGATAGGGTTTTTTTTTCAATTTCAAATATTATCGAGTACTTGTGAAACACTACTACGTATGACAGACTTTTGTCTGCATTTAAACACACGCAATATTAATATGTTCACTTATCGTTCAGCTAAACTGAAACTTTAAGCACTCGACTTCCTTGGTTAACATGACCAAAAACCACATATGTAAATTAAAAATCACAAAGTGATTGAAAAAATTATCCGGATTTTGTAATTTTTAATTTACATATGTGGTTTTTGGTCATTTTAACCAAGGACGTCGAGTGCTTAAAGTTTCAGTTTAGCTGAACGATAAGTGAACATATTAATATTGCGTGTGTTTAAATGCAGACAAAAGTCAGTCATACGTAGTAGTGTTTCACAAGCACTCGATAATATTTGAAATTGAAAAATTGTAACTGCTTCTCGCATTATAGAGAGTACATAACATAAGTGATTGAATGTTGTCTGTATCGGGCGTCTGTTGAGCAAAGGATCGATGGTGTAATGGATAGCACACCTGGCTAGTTACCAGGAGATCCTGGGTTCGATTCCCGGCCGATCCGGATAATTTTTTCAATCACTTGGTGATTTTTAATTTACATAGGATAGGGTGGTTAAAATTAGATATGTCTTCTAAAAAATTTTTTGAAGTACAGCTAAACCTTTTTTTTATTTTATTTTTTTTTTTTGTGCGATTTTTTTATGCGATTTTCTTATGCGGTTTTAAAAAAATGGTCATTAAAATGCATAATGATAAAAATACTCTTTAATGGTTTTTAAACATTTAATCAGTACATTGCATAAGAATATAAGTTATTGCATCATTTAGTTTTTCTAGAGATGTATTTTTCACAATTCTCATAATATTATAAAAATGAAATAAAATGTCTCCACGTGTAAATTAACGCTTTCTCTTGTTTAGAAAAGTAATTTCTAAGGAAATCGTGAGGCTTAGAGCGTTTTAAGTTATTTATTTTTCGATGAAACTTTTTTATGCGGTCCCGATCCACCGCATAAAAAAGGTTTTTTTACAATCTGTATCGAACTAAACTTTTTATAGCTACAGTCGACTCTCGTTAATTCGAAACTCGAGGGACTCTTAAAATATTACGAATTATAGAAAGGTTCGAATTATCGCAGGTAACAATTTTAATTTTTTAAGCATTTGCGATGAATGAACTTGAACTTGTCTCAAAATGTACTTACAATCTTTCTGTCTTTTTCTCTCTGCAACTTTGAATTGTCGAGTGTTTGACGCCGATGAATTCGAATTAACGTGTTGTTTTGTTACGTAGCAATGATTTTTTCGTTCGAATTACCAAGTATATAAAAGTGTATTGTTGTAGTCCGAAATATAAAGAGATTTTGTAGGGAACTCGTGATACCTTTGAATTATAGAGAGTTTCGAATTTTCACAGGTTTGAATTAACGAGAGTCTATGAAATTTTTGAATATATTTTTTTTGTGCGATTTTTTTTATGTGGCCCCTATCCACCGCATAAAAAAAGGTTTACTTGTATAGTTACAAACCTTTTTTTTTAGACGGGCTTAAAGCAGTATAGTTCCTAAAGTTTTGCGTCGGCGGGCCCAATTGAAAATACCAAAATATTTAGCTGGCCAAAGAAAACTTGTAAAATAAGAAAGAATACAAAAGAAAAAACACTAATTTACAAGTCAGAAATAGAACAGTTGATCCTTTTTTTGTGCTGTGGAGGGGACCGCATAAAAAAATCGCCAAAAAAAAATATATTCAAAAATATCATAAATAGCTATAAAAAGTATAGTTTGATCCATATTGTACAAAAAACATTTTTTATGCGGTTGGTCGGGACCGCATAAAAAAAGTTTCATGGGAAAAACATCACTCAAAATGCTCAAAACTTAGAAATTTCCTTAAAAATTGCTTCTATAAACAACAGAAAGCATTAATTTACACGTAGAAAAATTCTATTTCAATTTTATAATATTATGAAAATTTTGAAAAATACATCTGTAACAAAATTAAATGATGCAGTAACTTATGTTCTTATGCAATGTATTGATTAAATGCTTAAAAGCCGTTAAAAAGTATTTTATCAAAGAAAGTTATTATAGTAATTGTTTAAGTTTCTTACTGTCTCGTGATTTTGATTCACATTATGCATTTTAATGGCCATTTTTTACAAACCGCATAAAAAGATCGCACAAAAAAAAAAACCCACAAAAAAAGACCGCATAAAAAAGAGTTCAGCTGTATAGCCTAACAGATTATTACATTTTCTGAACAAAAATTGCTACTTTTATACTCAAACTTCGCCAACGAGTCTAATTCATTTCAATTTTTCTATAGTTATTAACTGAACTTAAAAAAAAATTGAACTTTATGAAGTCATCACGCATACTAAATTTTTTAAAAGCTCTGAAACCAATATATTGATGTTAGAATCTTGAAATTTGAAGCTGCTCATGGTTATCGATACTGTTTTTTCATTTTCTACAAAATAAGGATTGTAAAAACAATAAAAAAAAATTATATTTGGAAATGAAGTCATATTGTTTGCAGGAATTTGGGAAAAGCACTTATACATATATGTAGTAAAAAAAGCTGAGTATCAATGTTATGTGAAATTTAAAGATATCACATATCGCATATAAATTTTAATATTTTTTAATGGAAAAACGTTTCGAAAAAAAATTGAGTTTGTAGATTATCTGGCACTGTGAGCCTCAGTTTGGCCTCAAGAATGGAGTCAGAATTTTGAATTCAGCACTCGAACCATAAAATCAAATATGGTCGGAATGCTGAAAAGATAACAAAAAGTGGAATTATGAAATAGATATTTTGATGTTATTAATACATATATCTAACCTACTAAAAATTGTTTGTGAAGGCGATGGTTTTTTTGTAATAATTCACAAGAATTCGACTCATTGTGACACTTTCTTGCGTAGGATGTAATAATTTCTTAATTAAAACCCACATATTGATGTGTCTGTGAAGTTGGTGCAGACATTCTATTAAAAAAAAGATAATATTTGTTCCAGTAGTAGCACCTTTCATTGTTTCTACCGTTTATGACAAACATTAAAAAAATCAATAATTTTTTTATATTAAAATATTGATAAAGCCTTTAAAAAAAAAAAAGAAAACCGATTTCAAAATAATATTTAAGAGCATTGAAAAGTATAAAATAATTACGCAATTAATCAAGACATAAATATAAAAATAAAGTTTTCCAGTTTTTGAAGTTGATGTCAATGGCCAATTTAATCATTTAGAGATAGTAATAGTGGTAACGGTGGTAACAGGGTTTCTGTAAGAGAACCTGCCGAGGCGCCAACTTCAAAAACTGGAAAATTTTATTTTTATATTTATGCCTTGATTAACTGCGTAATTATTTTATATTTTTTAGTGCTCTTATTATTATTATTTTGAAGTCGGTTCTATTTTTTTTTCTTAAAAGGGCTTTATTTTTCCCTTTTGAGTGACCCCGAACCTCTTACAAGGAAAGATCTTGAAGTGATAATTCCCGATTTTGAAATTAAAATTTTTACCATATATCCTAAAAAAACAGCTTAAACAACAATGCTGACAATTTAAATTTTGCTTGTGTCGGTTTTGTTTTTAAAATGATCAACCATTTCCAACATTAACCAAAGCTTTTGGAATCGATATAAGCCCCTTAATGGAACACTTTCTTTAAATTTATGGAATACTTTCGTTTAAATATTGATTGTAAAGTATAATTACAACGAGTAAAAACGATTTAAATAGTTATTTCTAAAAATGTTATAGGTAAAATATAGACTGCACATGTAAGATTTTACATTAAGATTTAAGTTTTTAATTGTATCTAGCGTTACAGCTTTTAACAAAAACAGGTGAACTAGTATTTTGATGCAGTTTTCATATTTGATATTAATATTTTGATTGGTCAAAGCATATTCACTCTATTTCAAATTTTACCCCCAATTTTATTGTTAAGACCCCTCTAATAGGTCCGACCCTGGATTTGAGTACGTCGGTAGGAAGACCTCTAAAAATAAAGGCTTGTGTCAAATTAAACTTTTCTTCTAGCTGTTACAGTTTCCGAGTAATTTTATAAAATTTAATTTTTACCTCTATTTTGAGATTCAATTTCACCCCTTAAATGGCTTTTATGGCAGATAAAAAAAATACGTTTCTATTATTTTTATTTGTTCTGGACATTTACCAAGTTTGATCAAAATCGGGAATCATCACTTCAAGACTTTTGTCATTAAGGATTAGATTTCGCTCAAATCAAAGGATTCCTGATTAGATTTTGCTTAAAATATGGGACCACTTCGGAAGTACATCCATTCAAATAAAAAAAGAATCATCCAAATCGGTTTCCATATATCGAAGTTATAACATACCCCCCGCTCCCCCCCCCCCAAAAAAAAAAATACGGACGAATTGAGAACTTCCTCTTTTTTTGAAGTTGGCTAAAAATTAAAATATATCATGCTAACTTTACATTCCAACATAACACGCCTCCAGAAGCGTTTTGATTAGATTTAAATTAGTTTCATAATTATACGTACGGCATTTCAGAAGAAACAACAGTTAACGAATAAAAATGAAAAAAAAAAGATGTTCTTTCTCGAAGGTACTAGAAGCAATCCAGTTACATTTACTCTCTGAGAAGAGAACAAAGTCCTGATGATGGAATAAGTAACCCTGTTTTTAACCAAGACAAATGTTTTGCCGTAAACTTTGATAAAAAATAAATTAAAAAATTTCTTTTTCAGACATTATAATAAAATTAAATTGATTTAAAATGTTGAAAGTTTTCATGTTTGTGACTACTTAAAAAATTAAGGAAAACATTTCTCCCGAAAAAAAAAGTTAAATTTTATTAGTTTTTAAACACAAAAAACATCTGAGCGAGGAGGTACTGTGAAAAAGTAATAATAAATGAGTTTCAGAAAAAACGCAATATTTCAAAAGAAAATTCTCTCTGTATGTAAGTAAAAGGTGGAGCACATACATTTCCTTTAATTCATTAAACAAATTTGCACGCATCAGAAATCTTAATTTTAAGCTATACCCTCCCAGTACCCGTACCCATACATACACTTTGACAAGATAAATGCAAACTGCGTATAAGATGAGAAAAAAAAAACCTATTAATCTTAACGGTTCGTTGATGGCTGATGTGAAATTGAAAAAGCATCATCTCCTTTTCAAACGATGTTTGTCATTCGATTAGTATGTATTCCGTCCGGTTCCTTTTTTCGTTGTCTGCAACGTTGTGATGATGGTTTGCTGTCTCCATTGCGCACCGCCACCTATCTTCAAAATTATCTTATATTTTACGTTTTATAATTACATATTATATATACATCATCCTATTGTCTGCGTTTTAATAAATAATATTTAAAATTGCGTGAATAAAATTGAAGTTTAAAGGGAAATATTTTGTTAAAAAAACTACAAAATAAAGATTTCTGTAGAGACTAGCTGATACCCACCCGATGGGATTTACCATCGCCAATATCTCAGGATGTCAGTCAGTGTTAAGATTTATTAAAATGAGATATTATTTATTTTATAATGGACACACTGTTAAAAAATTTTACAACATTTAATGTTGACATTTAATTGCCAACATTAAATGTTGTAAAATTACATATCGAAATGTTTAGAACATTTTTCTATGTAAAATTACATTGTAATGTTTTACATTATATTTCGGATGTAATTTTACACCACTCAATGTAAATTAATTACGTACGACATGTAAAATTACATCATGAATGTTTTTTCAAATTACATTTCGTATGTAATTTTATACTAATATATGCAAATTATTTACCTAAAAAATGTAAAATTACATTACAAATGTTTTCTAGTACATTCCATATGTAATTTTACATCAGACTATGTAAATTGATGTACACTTTACATTTCCTATATAGAGTAAAATATAATATAATATTAATGTATTTACTATAATATAATGGAAATGTTAATATACTACAAAATATTTAAATAATAAATACTTCCAAATATGTAGGTACCTACCTGTTTCATACTTTATTCTTAATTATATAGCAGGTATAACATACTTTTATATATCTCCAACTTAAAAAGTGACGAATTTCCCCATACAAATTTTTATCCCGTATTTAACCTACTTTGGGGACGAATTTTCAAAAATCCTTTCTTAGTGCTCACTTACGTTACATGCGGAACTCCTGTGCAAAATTTCAATTTTCTAAGCCCAACTGTTTAGGCTGTGCGTTGTCTGTCAGTCAGTCAGTCAGTCAATCAGTGTTAGAGATTTATTAAGTAGATATTTAAACGTACAAGGAACTATTCAACTGTATTTCTCAAAAAATTTTGAAACTTTGTTGAATTGTAGATCTTATTAAAAGTAATCACGAGCCCATATTTCGTTCGTGCCCATAAGCGATTTAAGAGGATGAAATTCACTCCCTGAAGATTTAATTTTTTTTTTCAATCTGGAAATAAATTGCAAAAGGAAATAAATTAGTACAATATATTAATTAACTCTTCTATTAACACAACACTCTCCTTTTTTACTAAAAAAATATCAGATAAATGAGGGGTTGTATCAATAAAGATCTTAAACAGTAATTTACAAATATATATAGTTTCTCTACCGAAGTTCTTACTAGTTTCAAGTTATTTAATAAAATTGAAAAAAAATCAAATTTTCAGGAGTGAATTTCACTTCCTGAAACCGTTTATTGGTACGAACGAAATATGGCTCGTGATTAGTTTTAATAAGATCTGCAATTCAGGAAAACTTTAAAATTTTTTGAGAAATATACTTGAATAAGGTTCCTTGACCGGAAAGAAGTTGGCGCCGAAAGTTATCTTTCTGTTTTTTATATGGCTAAATTGCTCCCAAATTGCTCCTTTGGATCAGTAATTGCTCCACCTGGAACTTAATTACTTAATTAGTTATTTACAAACAAAAAACTTATTTGTTTGACTATTTCTATTATCAAAATCTTGTCAAATAATGCATTTTTATACAATTACTTTATATCAAAAAATTGCTCCCAATTTGCTCCATCTAATTTAAAAGTTAGTTATTAATTTCTCTGAATAATAATTAAAATATATTAAAATAAAAAATATTATGAATTAGGTTATGTATTATAAACGTATAGGCAATCCATTATACCTTTAAATCGTTTGCATATATTTAAGGATAATTGAATTTTGACAAGTTAAATAACATTAAAAAAAAACAAAATATTTTAATAATTTTTCAAAAAAATTAAGATTTAGCTTTTAAATTAAATAGAGCAAACTGGGAGCAATTTATTGACGTAAAGAAATTATATAAAAAAGTATTATTTTGGGAGATTTTGATAACTTAAATAAAGGAAAAATTTTTTTTTTTTTTATAAATAACTAATTAAATAATTAAGTTTCAGGTGGAGCAATTACGGATTTCAAAGGAGCAATTTGGGAGCAATTTAACCATATAAAAAACAAAAAGATTTTTCAACTTTCGGCGCTAACTTTTTTCCGGTGGTTCCTTGTTAGATAATTTAATATTTAAGTTTTTAGCAGTTTCCAAGTATTTAACTATTTCTATTAGTATTTTATTTAAAAAAGTCAGGAAGGAAACAGTTTTACTACCGAAATAGTTTCATTGCCGAGGCGCACAGTCTCGACTATGCACCTCGACAATGGGAAAATACATATGTAAGGGATTTTTTCTACTGTCTCTTTTACGAAATTGTTTAAAAATTTCCGATTTATCACGTCTTCATCATTAACAGAGGCCTTTACATTTGTTAATCGTCTGTTTCTAAAATCATAGTCCTCCATTTGTGTTGTCTTTAAACCAATGTCTTTAAGGATCTGCTTTTGAATACTTTTATCATGCACCTAACAGAATTTTTGTTCAGACTTTTCACTGGTTTTTCATGGTATAAATTCTTAACTTCTGAGGTACATTCACATTTAAAAATTATGTAATCAAAAACAGTCACTAAGTTCGAAACCGTAGTTTTAATATCGAACGCGTATTAATTTTTTTAAATTAGAATCTTTTGGTTTGTAATAGTGCAAGCTTTATTACATAACGTTAGGTTTTATTAAATATTTTGGCGAACGCCTGCATTTTCACTAGTGATGTGCAAAATTAGTCTTGGTCTTGCAGTCTTGTCTTGGTCTTGCATTTTTTGCAAGACCGAGACCAAGACCAAGACTATGTATACCAAGAGCAAGACCAAAACCAAGACTATAAGTATGGCTGCAAGACCAATACCAAGACTCAAGTGAGCAAGACCAAGACAAAAGCAAGAAAAAAGCAAGACTCTTGCTAAACTATTTAAATAGTTTGAAAGTATAATTAATACGTAAAGATAGTGAAAATTCTGATTTTAGAAGAAAAAAATTCGCTAATAAAAAAATGCAAGAAAGTGCAAAATTTTTTAGCAATAACAAGACCAAGGCCAAGACCAAGACTGTTAAGTCTTGGTCTTGGTCTTGCATTTGCTCATCACTAATTTTCACACTATAAACTACTAATTACAATAATAAGATTTTATTCGTTTTGTTCCTATTCACTTGTTGTCCCTCGTTATCTTATTTTACGGTACTCCAAAGAAAAGAAAAATTTTAAACACAACTACAGATGTTTCGTTTCTATATTCCGTTTCTTTTCTTCTCAATATTTTTGAGTTTTTTGGATGTGTATTTATTACCCTTCCTACTTGAAATATATTTCCAAGACACCCATAATATTTGATGTGGTGTTTAAAGTGTACTTTGGACCCATTGTCGATTAATAATCACCTCTGTGCCTTAATCAGAATTATAAGTTTATATTCGATAGTTACAGAGGCTTTATACGATTGTAGTACGTATTACCAACAATTAGATTGTCGTTTATTACCGGAGCAATAACACTAATTGTCTTCTATTCAAGGATTATATTATCGCTAAGGATTCACCACAATATGAATAATAAATTATGATTTAGCGTTTAGTTGAACATTATGTGTTAGACACTGATTATGCATATTAGTTATAAAGTAAGCCTATTAGGGTGTGTATTTTATCTTACTAATAAATTAATTCTTATATAAAGCGTGCGGCTTCTATTTTAGCTGTTATCTTATTTTGTTGTTTTTTTCTTGCAATTAAACGTAAGAAAGGAGGAAGATAAGAGAGATTTGATTCTATTTGAAAATAATTATTTTTTTAACGTTTTTTCAGTATTTTCGAAGTTGATTGGATAAATATATAGAAGTGGAGATATCGTGTCGACCAGCTAGAAAAATGTAGTTTCCAGAAAAAAGCATAGAAAGTTTTGAAGTATAATACCTGATACCGGAACCTACCGTATTAAAATGGCTACAACTTTATAAAATTTCCAAAATTTTTAAATTTTCTTTTGAGGACACATTTTTGAAGGTATATTTTCAGAAAATTAGACCAAAAAAAATATAATTTTAAAAAACTCTCGATTAGAATACTGTCTTAAGTGAGTAATTTGCTACAAATAGTTTTACTCGGTACGATATTGAGACGCTCCCAGTTCGATAAAATATTCTTACACAAGAAACAATGAGTGTATTTGCTTCATCGTCGCTCCGATACCGCTCCCATATCAGTCGCGGTCCAATACCGCCCCAATACCAATATCCTTTAGATAATATTTTATCGAAGCAGTACCGGTGCGATATCAGACTTGTATCGATAGTGTGAACACTTTTTTGATTCCATTCTACTCCCTATGAAAAGATATTTGTATCGAACTGAGACCGAACTGGCAGCGTACCGAGAGCGGTATATAATGTGAATGGAGAACGAATAGGGTAAGGTAGCCCAAAGCGGGTAAGCTAAGATTAAACGCCCAAAAAAGTGGCTTTTGACTTCGATAAGCAGATCTTTTTTATATTATCAGATAGAATAGTTATTGAACTTGATAATGAAACTTCGCTTAAGAAATTTTTATGCGATATTTATTTTTAATAAAGAAAATACATATACTGTTATTATTTTTTGATACAAACTTTCTTAATCATATAGAACTTAACAATAATGTTGAGAAGCGAATCGTTTGTATATAGGCGTCGCATTTATACACAATAATTTTGTAGGGCAAATTTCGAAATTATTGTGGAATTTGCGAACTTTGTTGAAATTGATTGCCAATCAATTAAATAATTGACGCGGTGGGGACAAGTTTTCTGACCCACGCTTGGCTAAGTGAGGTGGCTATCAATTTTAGTAACATCAGAAGTATTCGCGCAGGGACACGGGCAACACTGGGGTTGTGTTCGGGTTTTAGTGCAAGTAACATTGTTTAATAAAATAACTAAATATTTCACTTATAAAATTTTTCCAATATTAATGTTCATCGTCGTCCGGTTGAATACAGTAAGAGTTAAGTGTAAGCAGGTGAGTCCGTTCTCTGCATATATTATACTGGGTTAAGGGTTACATATATTTTTCTGTTAATTGTATCCTAATTACTATTATCGCATTTTATTTTCTTTTTCTTTTTCTTTATTTTATTTTATTATTTAAATAAAATTTATTTCCAAAACAACTTTCATTTAGTTCCACGTATTGAGACCCCTCAACACACGGCACGGGACTTGAACCCTCCCGACACGCTACGATAGTCCTGGTCCTTTAAAGGATTTTAGGGCGTTCGACAATAATAATAATTAAGTAAACAACAACTTTCTTTACAACTTCTACATTGGAGTATAATACTTCAGGTGCTTCCGCATCAAAATCACCACAAACAAGGCAGAACTATTTTTTTTAAGCTTTTTTCCCTCATTCCTTCGTAAAAAGAAGATTTTTTATTTTTTCCCCCTTCCAACAGTTTTCTCTTTTATCTACCCGCTTTGCCCAAAAAAACTTAATTTTATTAACTTAGAATAATTTCAAAATGAAAGCCGATACATGTCTACCTTTTGCTACATTAAAAGTCAAATGATTATAACATAATACGGTGATACTAAAAAGATTACAAATAAAAAGGTTTGTGACTAGTTACAGAATATTTATTGTTAAAATATTTTTAACAAAACCATCAAAAAAATTTGATGACGCTTAACTAGGACATTAAACGACGCAATCGTTTAAGTGCAACTGATTGATATTGGTTGATATTGATTGATATTCGGTTAATCTCGGTATACACATGACCTGAAAAAAACATTCGATACAACGATATACAAGCGCTTACCCGCTTTAAGAGGGGTATCCGCTTTGGAGGACCTTCCTCTAGGTACCAGCATGGTATCAGCACTGTAATGTGGACACAACAAGATTATATTGGAGCAAGATTGGAGCTATTACTTATAGTACGGTGAAATTAGACCTAAACCTCAACATCGAAAGTAACAGTTTCACTCCAACTCCAAATTGTTCTATACAGTCCACATATTGTTTGGTAAAAAGTTACACCATTTTGAGCGTCGGGTTTGGAAGGGAGGATGGTAGAAGTAGGCAAATTAACGGTTTTCGGCAGTTTTTTTTAAGTATTTCGAAAACTATGCAGTTTAGCGCAAAAAGTGCCTATACAAAAATTATCTATATTAAATTGCGAACAAAAATAGTCCTGTGCATAATCTTATTGAAGTGAAGAGTTCCAGAGTTATGGAGACTGTAAAAGTAGCAATTGTTAGTATTTTTAGATTTTTTGGAAAAAATATGACACATTATCACTAAGCAAACCAATTTTTTTTATACAGGATTGTGTTTTGTAAAAGGAAATTGCGATTAGTCCTCTTCAAACATAGCACCCTCCTCTTCTAAATCTTCGTCTATGATGTTCGTATCCCTGTTATCACATCCTAGGCCTGAACAATTACCGCATTTGCTTAAGTAGTTTAGATCACTCTTTCTGCATTCGTAGTTACAGACACATTCGTCTTTGCAAGCGCACACTATGAGGGAAAGTAATTTCTCGGGAGCTGCAGGACGTGCTGTTGTAATTGGCCTCAGGTGTTCGTCAATCTTCTTCCACCCCCACTCGAGCGGATTCTTCTTCTTATTCAGCCACTGCTGCACCTGGTGATAGATGCAGCAGTGGCTAAAAATATTAAAAACTGCTACTTTTACACCCTCCGTAACTCTGGAACTGTTCACTTTAGCAAGATTATGCACAGAACCAATTTTGTTCACAATTTAAGGTACACTGTAAAAAATGAGTGTAAAATTACTATTATTATAGTCGCAATATTACTATTATGATAGTAGTAAAATTTACTAGTTAGTAGTAAATTTACGCCAAAAATATTTTTTTGTTATTTTTACATATTTGTTGTGTAATTTTACGTAACTGATATGTACACTCTAAGAAAAAAGGGTCAAAAACGTGTAAAATAACTTAAATTTAGAGCAAAATTACTCCTCGCTCTGAAAATATGCACTATTATTTGTGTAATATGAAAAAATTGGTGTATTTTTATATAATTTGTGTATAATTACTATTTTTAATTTAAAATTAAAAATATTTTAATATTTTTAATATTACACAAATAAAGGTGTAACTTTGGATTTTTACAACGTTTTTGGTTTATTTTTACACCACTAAATAGCAAACCCCATGCGCGCGCATATGATTTTATGTTTTTTAAAATTATCTGTTATTGGATTGCTGTATTATTTATACTTACGTACATAAGTAATATTCTTAAAGGTTAAAAATTATGTTTTCAAATTAGCTGAATTAAACAAAAATATTTTTTGATAGGATATATAGTTAATATAATTATAATGTGTATGATAAATTAATCTTTAAATATGTTACAAAAACAGTTGTATAGTGGTGTACTGATGTTTTGTTTTTATATGCATTGTGCAACATGGCTTCTGGAATAATGTGCAATGAATACTGTAATATAAATTTGTTTGTTTCCAAAATGCTGTCCTGATGATACATTTAAAATATTTCAGGTAAGTTAATTTTTTTTAATTTTGCTTCATACAAATAGTTATGTAATTTGATAAAAGTTTATTTTAAAATTTGACTAATAATTTATTTTGTGGGTTTCTCAATTTCTGTGAAAATTAAAACATTATCTACAATTCAGATATCTTTCATTCAGATATGTCTAAAAAATTATATAATGCTTGTAAATTGGTAAAATCTGTAGTGATAAAAGAATTATAAATATTTTTTTTACTAAAATTTATTGACTTGGGAAACAAAATACCTACAACTATTTATCAAATTTTAATCAACAGAAACCCTAATTAATGTAGGTATATAATATTTCGTTTTTATGTCATCGAAGATGACGAATTAATATCGTTGTGTGATTGAATTGAACACGTGATTGAATAATTATTGAGTTGTACATCCATACTGAAACAAATGACATTACTTAGTGCGTGTCAAAAACACGCACTTAACGAATTTTTTTTTTTTTTTTTTGCTTTACAGTAATATAAATTCATAATATTTTTAAATTGAAACGGCGTATGGAAATCGAGTTTTTTAAGTAATAATAACAATGGTAATAATAATAATGGAATTTAACGTTCGTTTTTTAGACAATGGTATGTAACGGACGTCACTCACATCATTATTTCTCAACTTTTTCATGATGATATGGGCGGAGAACAAGAAAAGCGGTATAAAGATTTGGCAGGTGTCCGTCTGCAACTGTCTTCTTAAGGACGATGTCGATATTCATCTGGAATTGCGATGGGAAATAGCAGAAAACTTTCACCAGCATATAACCGGTTACGGAATTCAAACCCTCAGTCTACCAGTTCGGAAGTGCCAGTGCCTAAGCACCCCGGGTTACTTTGCTGGTGAGTTTTTTAATCAAAAATTTTATATCTGTACATTCATTAAAGTAACCTAAAAGTAATTGCGTAGCAAAAACGAAATTTTCTTAATTTTAAATTGCTGTGAAATAGTTATTGAAAAAAGAAAAAATAAATAAGCAAAAATGGTTATAAAATTAAGTAACCCTTATTTTCTGATTTGTTTAGAAACCGGAATTGGTGAAGACATCTGTGAAACCTCAGCATACATTTTCCCTGAAGTTCTAGTAATTACAAGAGTCAGCAGAATATTGGGCGGAGGACAAGAAAAGCGGTATAAGGATTTGGTAGGTGTCTGTTTGCAACCATCTTCTTAAGGATAATGTCGATATTCATCTGGAATTATGATGGGAAATAGCAGAAAACTTTCGCCAGCATATAACCGGCTACGGAATTCAAACCCTCCGTCTACCAGTTCGGAAGTGCCAGTGCCATAAGCACGCCGGGTCACTTTGCTGGTGAGTTTTTCAATCAAAAATCTAATATCTGTACATTCATTAAAATAGCCTAGAAGTAATTTTGTAGCGAAAGCGAAATTTTCTTAATTTTAAATTGCTGTGAAATAGTTATTAAAAAAAGAAAAAAAAATAATCAAAAATGGTTATAAAATTAAGTAACCCTTATTTTCTGATTTGTTTAGAAACTGGAATTGGCGAAGACATCTATGAAACCACAGCATACATTTTCTGCGAAGTTCTAAGAATGGCAAAAGTCAGCAGAATATTGTTTTTCTTATATTTAAGTATTGTTTAGTTAATTTTCTTAAACTATATTTTTGATATGATGTAACTACAATTTTAATCCATAAGTTTTTAATATTATCATTGTAATCTAATTACAATTAAATTTTTTATAAGATATTGCTTAAATAATTGTGTCTGCAAAACGTAAGCATTGTAAAAAAAGTCATATCTCAAAATTTTGACCAGTTTAATTGGCAGTTACACTGCGAAATAAAGATTACCTATGTTCATGAAAGCAAGTAAACGTTCATAATAAAACTTTCATAATCTTACTTTTTTGGAGTGTTTATTTTAAAATTTACCAAAAAAATTATAATTTTATCATACGACACACTTATATAGAAATTTAGACATAATAAGCAAAATATTTAACATCTCGAATCTTTTTGTATATAATTCCAAATTATTCTATACTTCATATTATTATAAATATTTATGTAAAAAAACCATCAATAATCTTTTTTAATTCTTTATTTTCAATTAAGTTGAATCAGTTTATTTTTTTTAGCACAATTGAATCACTCATACTGATTCAGTTGAACTGAATCAGAATGAGTGATTCAGTTGGATTAATATTACACTTTTCTGGCTGTAAACATTACTATATAAGTGTGTAAAATTACATTTTCAGGTGTACAGGCGTGGTTTAAAAATACATTAATATGATGTAATTTTACGTTTAACTGCGCACTATTGCGAACTGAATATGTAAAATTACATCTTGTTGCGTAGTTAATACACAAATAAAACGTAATCTATTACACACCTGGACCGTAATTTTACGTACGACATGTGTAAAACTACATATATGAGTGAGTAATAATTACACCATGATGGTGTAATTTTCACCTTCGTACATTACGGTTTGTAATGTTACTGTCATTATAGAAGGCATTTAATTGCCTCCTATAATAGTAGTAAAACGGTACATTTTTTTCTTAGAGTGTAATTACGATTATTTTACACAACCGGAGATGTATTCTGAGATATATCAGTGATTTTACTACTATAATTGTGTAATATTACACCTTTTGGATGTAATTTATTGGTATCACGTGATTGATTCTGCGCGATTGACAGCGTCACTTGAGTTGGTTTGTTCAAATGTTTACAGTTACTACTATAATTGTGTAATATTACATCTTTTGGATGCAAATTATTGATATCACGTGGTTGATTCTGCGCAATTGACGGCTTCACTTGAGTTGGCTTGTACATGTTTGGAGTTTATTTTATTATGCATTCGAGGTTAATTTTATACAATGTAGTTTCATAATGGTTCAAACTGTTTTAAACAATTAAAATTTTTTTGTAAAAAAGTGTTTTGATGAGTTTACGAATTCAGTATTATAAAGAGAAATATTCGAAAATTATCCTTATTAGAAATTCAATATTGTATTTATTTAAACAGTATAAAATCAGGCAACGGACGTGCATTCAACATGACTGAACACTGGATCTACTTTGGTGTTATATTTGGTGAAAGATAAATAATTCAGTTTCAGTGTTATTTAAGGCAAAATTTACCTAGTGATGGCAGTGCTTGTTAAAACTTATTGTGGACTATAAAATATAAATATTTAGTTGTAAAACTGAACAAAATAATGTTTAGCTTCTAAGATTTGTAACTTTGGTTGGGTGAACTCATTTTGTGATATATGTTATTGAATATTAAATATACGTTAATAAATAAAATTATTTTTACAAAAATGTGTTATTTTAATTAAATTATCCCTTTATAATGACTATTTACAAAAAGTGAGTATAGTTTAGGGATTACGTTGAAGTATATTTTGTAATTAAAATTATATTGTAAATACAATATTACTGAATTTTAGTCATGATGTTATTATCTATGTCTATAATACTCATTTTTACTAAATAGTTTCTTCTTCTATAATGCATTTTCAGGACTGATGAGACTTAAAAATAACTAAGAATAAAGTATTAAACCGGTAGGTACCTATTAGAAAGTACTAATTATTAAAATATTTTGTATTATTATATTATATTAACATTTATATTATATTATAGTAAGTACATTATATTATATTTTAATACATATAGGAGATGTAAAGTATACACATTATGTGTGTAAAGTTTACATAGTTGTTGTGTATTGTACATCTTAAATGTGTAATAATTACATCTTTAATTCGTATTGTACGCAACAAATATGTACAGTTTACATATATAAGACGTAATATTTTTTAGTGTACGTCACAAAGATGTACATTACGTCGCTTATGTAATTTTACTACTATGAAAATAGGAAACCTATTTCCTACTATTATAGTAGTAATTTTTTGTTACAGTGTAGATTATTTTTGTATATGACACTTTTTACGCTAAACCCCATAATATGCGAAATATTTAAAAAAAAAACTGATGAAAGCCGTTAATTTGTCTACTTCTACCCCCCCTCCGCCCAAAACCCGTCGCTCAAAATGATGTAACTTTTTGCCAAACAATATGTGGACTGTATAGAACAATTTGGAGTTGGAATGAAACTGTTACTTTGGATGTTGAGGTTAGGCCGTTTTTTAAAATAACTGCACCGTACTATTAGGAAAGAAAACACTTTCATTAATATGTATTACCAAGACAGTACGATATTTTAAATTGTGTAACGTATGAAAACGTTACATAATAAATATTCAACTATATGGAATACAAGCCATGTATATCCAACAACAATTCGAACCATGAGACATACACCACATACACTTACAAATACACCAATGTGAATTCTAATAACGCAATAAAAACAAAAACTATGCGAACGTACCACATATAGCTGTGTTGTAAATAAACTAAGTTTTTCATTTCAGTAAAACGGGTTTATATCACGAAAATGGGCTTATCTATATTCAAATCCATTGTATCTACATATTATACCACTAGCTAGCTATTGGATGGTTGATTTGATACTTATGCTACGTTGCAATCAGATCATACAGAGCGCACTAGTGTAGTATACCTATGGGTTTTTGCGCAAAATATCAAATTGTAAACAACAATAATTGCAAATAGATACCTGGAATTCTTGGATACAGGAATAAAAATATTTATTGCACAATTTGAAATGCTTGTCACGTTTCATCATGTGCCAATAAAAATGTTATATTTATCTATACCTATATGTTTACTGGGAATTTCAACGTACTGGATACATAGGTATAAAATTCGACAAGCAACATTAAAGATTCTGACAAGGGGAGTATCAAACATGGGAATCACGGATTTGGAAGAAATTAATATATGTTGTAGAATATATTTCCCTGAGTATTGTAGTAATAATAATTTAGGTCAATGCGATTTCATTTAGAAATTAAACGCACGAAAAGTTTCGAATGACATATCGTGTTTGGTATGTATCAGTTAGTTGGTATTGTCTGCAACAAGGGCGGCTGGTGGTGTGGTTAGCGTCTGCTCTTATGTATGTAACTTTTTTAAATATACAGACGGAAAGGTTCTATGTTCGAATCTACGCCTTTCCAATATAAGTAATTCTCTTTCAAATTTTTTTTAACTTTTTCAGTATTGTACAATGGTCAGTTACATTGACGATGCTATAATTCTTTTTTTAAAAGGAGATATGGTATTCCTTTTTATGTCATTATTATAAAAAAAATTTACAGTTGCCATTACTTTAAATAAGGATAAAATGAAAAATGTCTAAAGTATAAATAATTTATAATAAAAATCGCTTTAATTTTATGTAAAAAAAATTCAGTAATTTAAAATTTACGATAAAATTACTGTTAAATATAATGTACAACATGTACAAAAAATATTATATCTCCTTTTTCAGAAAATAATTATAGCATCGTACAATATTAAAAAAGTTAAAAAAAAATTGAAAAGAGAAGAGTTATTTATGTTCCGTTTCCGTCTGTATATTAAAAAAAGTTACATTTATGAGAGTAGACGCTAACCACACCACCAACCGCCATTGTTAATACTAACTAACTCATACATATCAAACACGATATGTTATTCGAAACTTTTCGTGCGTTTAATTTTTAAATGAAGTCGCATTGGCCTAAATTATTATTACTACAAAACTCAGAGAAATATATTTTACAATATATATTAATTTCTCCCAAATCCGTGATTCCCATGTTTGATACTCCCCTTGTGAAATTAATGCTGATATTGATTTGCGCAAAGTACCTTGCATTATTTAAGAACACTTTAAAGTTGGGCGTCCTTTAGGTCAGTAGAGACGCGTAGCGTTGCGTCGCTTTACCGACCTTACCGCGGATGACAGCCTCAGTTACCATAAATTTAATATTTAACAAAATTGATTTTTTTGCCACATATTAGCTTCTTTCCGCAATTTCACCCGCGTAGAGTCGTTGTACACACTACGTCGTCATCGATTCCAAGCGGGCGAAGGCGTGGGGCAGAGCTTTTCATCCCTTATTTTATCCATTTTTGGAATAAATTTACAAAAATCTCTCCTTAGTACTTACCAAAGTTACACAAGGAACTTCTGTGCAAAATTTCACGTTTCTAGATCCCCCAACAGTTTTCTATATCAATTTTTCATCCCCTATTTTATCCCCTTAGAAGATGAATTTTGATATTTCATGTATTCGTTAACACTTTCGAAATTAAGACGAATCCAACGACATCTCCTTTATCAAAATTCATAAAACCGTTTAGGCTGCAGGTTTCGCCACATGAATACATACAACCCAGAAGCATATCCCTTCTTCTGGAGCAGACGGAGCAGCATAAAATAAAATATGTTGTAATTTTTGACGGAAAAGGTTCCAAATTTTACCCCATTGGTTCTACTTTTTGTATGTATTGAACAGAAACGTAATACTACTTATATTAGAAACTTCTTTGTTTAGTATATTAATTTTGTATGTATCGAAAATGG
This sequence comes from Brachynemurus nebulosus, assembly GCA_035578155.1. Classification (NCBI taxonomy): domain Eukaryota; kingdom Metazoa; phylum Arthropoda; class Insecta; order Neuroptera; family Myrmeleontidae; genus Brachynemurus; species Brachynemurus nebulosus. The sequence goes on from JAPWDM010000019.1 coordinate 5,753,706, forward strand.
TATGACCTCCTGTAGGCACATGTATTTTTCTCACATACTCATGTATTTTTATATAGAATATGTGAATAAGTAGCTTGAACTAAATGCTTTCAAATATTCATTGGATATTTTAAAGCACAGTTTTAGGATTATTCTGATATTGTGTATTTCATCTATCTAGTTTTATAGGGCGTAAATAAAATTACGTTACGGGGTGATTTTCTACATTAAGGGGAGGTTTACTTGAGAGTCGTTAAAAAAAATCGATTTTTTTTTTTGCAGGAATTGGTAGCTAATTATGTGTAGAATATGTTCCCAAAGTGATTTTGCTGGAAGTAATTTAAGGGAAGATTTACTTAAGATTTGATAAAAAAACCGATTTTTTTTTTGCCGAAATTGATGGTAAATTATGTATAGAATATGCTCCCAAAGTGATTTTACTGGAAATAATTTAAAAACAAGATTCTTGCACATTAACCGAATCCTTAAAAAATTTGTATTTTTCTAGAATTTTTTTCTCAAGAACGGAAGTAAATATCAATTTCAAATTTTGTACAGATATTTATTAAGTATTAAACTATACAAAAAAATATAGGAAAAATATAAAAAATTGTCCATTTTATAGATACTGCAGTGTGACGATCCGAAAATCCAATGCCTTGTTGGCGGACATCCTAGCGCCGGTAATAAACCACCGAAATCCAAAAACAAAACAGATTTATAAAATATAAGAAGAGTACCGAGAGAGTACCAAGAAAATTGCTGAAAGAAAAAAAAATAGCGGATGTTTGAACTTTTGATTACGATTTTTATCTTATTTTTCGCTCTTTAAAGTAAACTTAAAAATAAAGAAAATATTGAGTGTATCGAACTTAGGTAGAGGTGCCGAAGAATTGAATTATCTTTAAAATAAAAAATTAAAAAAAAGGATCCATTGAATAGTTTTTGAGTTATCGTGTCCGCCAGTTCCAGAAATGTAGTCCCGAGATATTATAAAATATATATATATAAAGAAACGTATTTTCAAAATATTATATTTAATACTCATTATTGCGTGAACTACGTTTTTTGAATTTTTTTTATAGAAAGCTGGATTCGGTTAATGTGCAAGAATCTTGTTTTTTTCGGCAAAAAAATCGATTTTTTTATCAAATCGAGTAAACCTTCCCTTAAATTACTTTCAGCAAAATCACTTTGAGAACATATTCTAAACGTAATTAGCTACCAATTTCTGCAAAAAAAAAAAAATCGATTTTTTTTAACGACTCCCAAGTAAACCTCCCCTTAAGTTAGCGTCCTGTATTTTACTAAAATAATGAGAAATATAAAAAAAATATATAGTTAAATTTTTTGTCATATTATAGGGCCAATTTTCTTAGCTTATCGATACCTCTCCTTTGGAGAAACTGAAGAAAGAAAATTTATATAGTTCTACTCATTTGTTATAGAAGTGTCCTTATCACTACCAGAAAGTGTTACAGACGTTATGAGACATGAAATTTTAATTTATTATATGACGTAAAATATGGTTTGATAAAATTACCGTCAATAGGTAAAGTAAGGTAGTTTCACGGTACAAATTGGTTTAATTCGTACGTATATTCCAAAGTAATTACCATAATTTAAATTTTCTAAAACTAGAATGAGCGAAAAACATTTATATATATGTCAAGTTTTTAGTGAAATTATTTAAAAATTAAATTTTGACTGATTCATCAACATAAAAATTTATCAAGTACGTATTCAGTACTCATTAGATAAGTTCGGTTTTCTCAGTGGCTAAAGTTTCTCATAGCTTTGGGGAGAAACTTTGGGTCATTTAAGTATAATTCTCACTTATTATCCGAAAAGTACGTTACCTACTTTTAAATTTAATATTTGACAAATGGGGCTTAAAAATGAAAAATTCTAAAAAGAAACTCAGTTTCAAAGCTCTTCCCAACGATATACAACACAAAGAAAGGGAGAAAAATTCATTTTTGTTTCGGATTAATTAAGATCTCTACCTGTAGCATGTACATACAAAATTTTATGTTTATAGATCCAAAGACTTCAAGATTTTTTTTCGAAAATTTAATAAAATTGAAAAGCAATATTGTTCTATATATTTAGTATCTTGCTTATTTTCCTTGGCACTTTATTATAATAAAGTTAAGAATATCGGGTAATGAATGAAAACTTTTTAAAGTTACTTTTAATATTTATATCACTCATTTTTCTTGAACGGTGCTTGTTCATTTATAATATTTCATGATTTAAAATTAATATTAAATATTTTGTGAGTTATAACGGCTTTCATTGACTTTCATCATGACGCTTCGAAATATTGTTAATTATATTTTAATTAAGTAACTCAATAACGTTATATACTAATAATAAATGTGTAAGTGTGCACGAGAGCGGACGATCATCAAGATCTATTTCCACTTCCGTTTTCATTTAAGTTTAATGAAAATCAACAAACATTTGTTTGTTGAGCAATAATTACATATTTCGTACATCGTCAGTTTTATTAAAGTGTTCAAAATTTTATAATTTAACATTATTAAGTAAGTAGATAGATATTATATAAAATTTCTAGTGTTAATATAGAAGTTTCGAAATACTATTTGAAAATATTATTATAATATTTACCAATATTTAATCAGCGTTATAATTATTAATTAATGTGGTTTATATCTCTTGATTTAATATAAAACTGGGAATTCAAATCGATACCCTTTAAAACTTACTCAGAAAACAGCACTTTACAGACTCTACAAACACGCTGCCAATGGGGTGTGACACACAGCTTTCTTGTACTCGTAAAAGCACCTTGGTAATTTAATGTCCAATATATCTTTGTATAATTTAAAATAGGTATATAAATTAATAAAATAAAAATAAAGAAAACAAAACGATTCATAAAAAATTGAGCGAAGTGGGACTAGCAGTAAATAAGATATTGACATTTAATGGGATTTGATGGTAGCGCCGTGGATACTATTACTCCGATACTATTATTCTTTTATAAAAAAGAATTGAATAGTTCAGAAGTTCTGCCATCTAGTGCAATTTAGTATATTAATGGAATGACATGGTAGCGGCGTAGCTACCGTTATTCCGATTTCGATTAAATTCATAGGAGACCATCTAGGAACCAAACTGCATAATTTCTGAAAATTTCATTAAAAACAAACAAATAGTTCAGAAGTTATGCCACTTGGTACAAACTGGCGATACACAGACGGACGGACGGAGAGACACCAAACCAAAATTGTTCAGGAAGCTCTAAAACGTAAAATGTGCGTAAAAAGTTTTATTTTTCAGGGAAAAAAATTTTTTATTTTTCAAAAATGATCACAATGCTTCCGCTACTTTAGTAGTCTCGGAAGTAATATAGCTTTTAAGGGGTAGGGGCAAAGTTAATTCGCTGGCGATACAGTTAATACAAACTTATTAGTGTAATTAGTACATAATGGAACGATATTTGAGGAATATTTTGTAAAAATTTCATTGAAAAATATATAGAAATGGGTCAGTGGCGTCAGATTTTTACAGACGCCTAAGAAAAAAGTCATATTGCGGTGAACCGCATAACTCTTCAATCCCAAATCAAAACACCAAAAAGATTTTGTTAGTTGATAAATTTCTTAAGGTAACAGTCAAAATCCGTCGAAAATCCTCATAATCTTGAAATCTAACATTAATATATATATATATATATATATATATATATATATATATATATATATATATATATATATATATATATATATATACACTATCAATAGGATATCGCACACAGCTTCCTCGTACAGTAATACAACATAATTTTTAAGGACTCTCGAGTAAACCTCCCCTTATTTAAAAATAATATCTACGTGTACAAATTAAAATATATCCCTATACACATTATTGCAAAGTATTAACTATGATTTAATCGAACCAAATAACATGAACATAATTTAACGCTCAACAAACATAAGTTCTTTTGGGATATTTGGAACGTAGGTATGCATATGCAGTCAGAATAGATTGTGAGCACGAAATGTCGGTATACGTAGGTAGAGTGCGTTACGTTCCAATTATCACTTGGGTATTAATATTTGTTGTTATTAACGCATATTAATTAACTAATTATTGGATAAAATCAACTGGGATTTTGCCGCTAATTCAAGCGCTCACGGTGCTGCTTGTACACACATATATACACATACATAAATACATATGTTTTACATGTATAAATTTACATGCATACATAATGTTAGAAAATCTAATGTATATATTTGTATTACTATAGTAAAACATGTTGGCTCATTGGATATAACAATATTTGCAATATGTATAATGTACATACAGGATGTTTCGAAAGTAATTATAATGAAATTTGTCTCTATTCATACAGTTATTTTCTAATAGAATTCATCAGTTCTAGTGAATTTTCGAACGGAAATGGAGCTATTGCAGCAGGTGTCGTGGTGAAACATAAGTGAAAATTGAGCCCGAGACTGTGAAAAAAATTTGTTTTAACGGCCCTAAAACTCGAATAGTATTCGCACGAATATTAATTTTCAATTGAAATATCCTATTTTTATGAAATCCGGTGAAGAGTTTGGAAGCTTAAACCCTTGGATGAGTTTTTCAGCCAGACACGTCCGATTTCGGATGCCTGAAATCTTAAGAAGATGAGTTTTTTGTAAAAATTCTAAAGCGAAAAAGATTGCATAAGTCCATTATTCTATATAACCAGGTTTCTGAGCAAAAGTAATTATTTTAACCGGAAATTCACTGTTTTGTGCAGGATACTGCGACGAAATACATGCTGAGTGCTATGTCTACATGAGAGTAGTTTTCAATTTTTGTACTAGAAATGTTATTTTCACTGTTTATAAGACATATCATAGGATGTCTTCAAGAAGCAGAATACTGGGAATGAAACGAAATTTTAGCTTTAGAAATCCAGGAGGCCAAAGGAGGGTCGGTTTGAGCAATATCATTAAGACCACTGGACACAGACTTAATAGAATTAGGTATTTGTTCAGAGACTGAAGAAGACTTAAAAAAAATATTTTAAGGTAAAAAAAATATTTTAGAGGTAGCAAATTCCTACGTTACATAGTTTTCAAGAAATACCTCTGTAACAGACGGACGGACGGACACGAGAGTGATTTTTTAATGGTGCCATTTTTCCTTTTGAGATACGAAACCCGATAGATATTCAGTAGGAATATTTTTCAGTTTATCATTTTAAAACGAAAAGTGAAGTTAACCAAAGGCGAACTAACAGTTTGGCCTATGATAATTTATAAGGTTACATTTAACCTTTATTATAGCCTGACACACCTCTCTCTAACAATATGTATCAAATAAATACTACTACTACTATACTCAAAATGTTTACTACTTGTCCTGGAACACATTGTATACAGACATGTGAATATTTAGAAATTACATATCTAATTAAATTTCTTCATTTACATAATTATCGAAGCGGAAAATCAGTTTTTGTAAACTATTTTATTTTTTATTTTGCCAACAGTGCAAAAATTACATGAATTCGTATATTAAAATTAAAAAGATTAGGACAGCACACAAGATTACTAAATAAAATTGAAAGAAGATTGTATAGGGACTGATTCACCGTAGAGTGAAACGGGTTATTTTTCATAAAAACTCAGTCTTGATTTAAATATAGATATTAAAATACTTGTTGTAAACTATCGGGTAGATTCGGGTGAAGTGATGTACAAAAAAATTTTAATCATCCCATTTAAATGACTGATTTTTTACCAGAATACTAAAAAAAATTAAATAAAACAACTTGTAATTGTAGGTATATTCTAATCCAGCGTTTCCCAACCTTTTTTCAATCACGCCCTGGTCACATCTAAGATGGCATATAACAATTATCAGTTTTCTTAATTACATTTATAGGTATGTTCCGGCAAACACTCGAATTAATTCTCGTTTTAATGAGCATGCGCATAGATGACTTTACTGTTCCAACTAGGCGGAATTGTAATTCCAGTTTACACACAAGTTGAAATTATGTGTTCCAACAAGTATTTAAATCTAATTCTGAACTCACCCGAATTGATTTTTAAAATTTTTGCTTCAGAGTAAGTATTTCAAATCCTAGACATGGACATTAACAAAAATTTAATTTTTAAGCTTATAATTTAAAAATTTAAATAATAAACAGACAAATTTTAAGTTTGAATTGTTCTGTCAAAAGACAAATTTCAAATTTTTGACTATTTAATTGCTATAATAGGTATTTTTTTAAAAATCAGCAAACAGGAATATTTTAATTTTTTATTTTATAAATATTTATATTATTTTAGTAAGCAATAAAGTAAAATGAGCGAGTGAATAAACGTATATTTATTAATATGATAGACAAAGATAAATGCAGATGTAGGTAAAAAAGTTCTATTTCGCTTGCGCCCATAATACATTATTTATTGTTATTATTTATTCTGCCCTTGTTAGGCGGACACCTCTGTTAGCCGGACAAATTTTTGCGTAACACTGCTGTCCGGTTAACAGAAGTTGCACTGTAGTTATCCGAGAACATGAGATCGTTTTGAAAAATTACGTTTGTGTTAGAATAAATTGTATTATAGAATAAAAGAAATTATTTCGAAAAGATTAATTATAAAAAATCTTGTCGTAAATCAAAGAAGTTGAAATTATTAAATCGTTGAGAACAAACACGTTGTACGTACGTACATTAGCTAATATCCTGTTTACATGTCCACATTTATATTATGAAAAACACAAACGAGTTGTGAAAAGTGACTAAATCTGTATTTGTTTGTATGTATAATTTGAATGTATAAAACAAAAGCGTTTAATAACAGAAATAAATGTAGCAAAAAGTACAACACAACAAATAACCAACCTGCAGCCCCGTTGAGAGGAATAAAGTGTTATGGAGCCGCGTTATGTGAACATCTACGAACATTTCGCTACACAGAATCGTTATTTTTCTTTACTTCTTCTATTCTTGCTTTGCTTTTTTTTCATTTTGCTATTTTAAAATAACAGCGAAGAATAAAACGTGGCGAATCATTTGTCATAAAAATGTTTGAAAAATTATCTATGTCACGGCGAAACACATACGAAATTTTATATATATGTAAAAAAATCTCGTCATTTTGAACTTTCCTATGTATAATTTATCAAAAGCAGAGGGTAACAAAAAAACAAGAGATGAACGTGTGTATGTTTGTTGTACGTGGATGTGTCAGGACCGAATTTGCCTGCGAGAGGCCCCTGGCCACTTTATATGTGGAGAAATTGGGAAAAAATTTAAAAAAAAATTTGCAGTAGTCCTTTGATAATTTTACATTCAAGGAGTTGTAGAAGCACCACTTAAGTCCCACTAATGAAAACGTAATAATAGTTGGCAGTAGAGTTAGGAATGTGTAGTTTTAGTAGGGTTGACCGGGGTAATTGTGAATTGGGGCAATTGTGAATGGCGCCTATAATTTCTAAAATAACATTAATATTGTTAAAAATCAACTCTTAATATGTTTTTCTGTCCTTTCTTAATATGCTATTAAAATTTCATAACAATTCTCCAAATATTAGTATCTTTTTTTTTATTTTGAAAAAACCCTTGCAAAATTTTATGTATCTTACTTCGACCAATCCTCAAAAAAATTTTTTTTTAAATACATTTTCTTTTTTTAAAAGGTAAGAAATGGTTAAAAGTACTTTTAAAGAAGTGGTCTAAGCCATGAGAGGGTTCCTAATTAATTGCTAAAGAAATTGGACAATTTATCACCAATTCGGTCAAAAATTTCAGTAGTGTCCTTTTCAGAGTTGAAAATGTTGATGAAAGTGCTGGTGACCTTATTGTACAAGTTTCCTTTTATTCATGTAAACTAAATGTATTTCCTTGAAAAAGTCTTATTTTCCTTGTTTTTGTGTGAATACATGGAATTTTTCGATTTTTTATATGATAAAATGACAAAATATCATCAAAATATCATTTTTAGCTTGTAATAAATTTGTTCCTACAATTTTTGCTATTTTTCTTTAATCTCGATTTTTTGTAGAAATTTGAGGTATGCGTAACTTGCATTAAACAAAGAGAAATTGTAATCTTCTCTTGTAATCTTTTCTAAATAATTTTTCTGATGGAATTCACTTTTACCCCGAAATTCATAAGATTTACAAAACCGCACCGGGGAAATGTGAATGGCTTATAAAATTTTTGTTTTTCATACGAATTTGCTCAAAATTTGTGTGGTGCATCCTGAATAATGTAGAATTAAAAATAAATCAACCATAATGTGATATATAAAATAAAAAATACTTAAAACAACGCTTTTACCTCAACTCATGAAAATCCATTCACAATTACCCCGGTCAACCCTAATTTTGTACAAAAACCAATAATTTTGCACAATACCAATGTCCGTATTCGTACAGTGAGTACGAATTCATAGACAGTTGTACATTTTTCAACAATATCCTCCATTTAGACCGTGAGCCAACGACAGGTGAAAGGCTGTGATTTCTTTTACCTGCTTTTTTGAGGGGGCAATCTACAGCGTGCCAAAGAAGATAAGTAGAGTACTGACCCTGGCCTCGGTAACGTGGAAATGGAAAATGGAATTTTTCGTAAGTACATATTTGGGGATTTTTGATGTTTTCTTTTTACCTGCCATTACTTACACTGAAAGAAATGGTGTAATAATGTCAAATTTTCCACGATTTTTCTTTATCTTCCAATTAAAAGAGGGGCAGGTTAAGCTATAAATAGTTGGTAAATAAAATGGCAGATGGTTTGGACCCCAGAGTACAGAGGTAATGCAACTATCTCTATCCTGTAATCTGCAATGTGCAGTTCTGTGCAAGTTAGGCTACTTAGTAGTCACTCTCTCCGTAGCAGTGGATGAGTGTAAATCAATCACAAGTTAATTGTGTTGATTGTTGTTGGCATTGTAGAACCCCCACACGGAGCCATATACATGCGTTGTGGTATCATACATATGTATGCGAAGCACGGCGACCACCATCTCCGATCACTCACACAAAGAACCAATTGCGGCACCAACTCCGATCACCGCACAAATACAAAGTAAACCCAGTGCAAGTATATAACATATTTTCTATCCTTTACTGGTTCCACTGGTTTCAGTAATATAGAGATAGATATGTTGTCTCTGGTCCTCTGTGATTTGGACACTACCAAGTAAAATTTTCCGCAAAAATATTTTGCAAAAATGTTCATGACTTTTTCGTGATTTTTCTTTTGACTTGAAATAATCACCTGACATTTTATTTGACACAGAGGAGATTTCCATATTTTCTTGTACTTCCTCTAAAACCAAACCATGTGCACTAAAAAATAATACAACATGTATGCCAGGAGTCTTTGAAACAATATGCCAGGAGTCTTTAAACGTTTAATGAAACTATATTCGTCAATAACTGAAAAAACTTACAATTTTTCGGTTTTGTTTAATAATAAGAACTACTCTTATCTTTTTTATTTTATATATATATATATATATATATATATATATATATATATATATATATATATATATATTTTGGTAGATGTATATGGAAACAAGTAAGAATTTTTACAAAGGACTGACTTTGCGTGTTTAGAGTCTCATTTATAATAATATATGAACAAAGTCGTTATAATTTTTGTCGATTTTCAAATATAAGTTGCAGTGAAAGTAAAATTTTGAATAAAAAAAAGTTTAACGACTAACTCTCATAAATCTGAAAATTAACACAAAATGTATGTCCTCTTGTGTGTTAAATCATTGACACAAATCTTGTGTAAAGATTTGACACATAGCTTTGTGTTAACACAAAAAATTGAGTGGACCGTTCTGGACATGTGAATTGTGTTAATTTTAACACAAATTTTTTGACTGTGTTTACTGACAATTTTTTGACAAATTTTACAATTTTGTCTGTTTGAATCACCGATAATAGTTTCAACACGTTCATAGTTGTAGGTGGTCAACTTTTTAGCGAATTAATTTTTTATATAATTTATATAATTTTACTTATGGACACCCATTTTACTTATGTGCTCCAGGGTTTTCACATATTATGTGAAGACCCTGGAGCTCATGCCCCAAGTGTTCTTATGTAAATCCGGCCCTGATATGTATACACACGTTACATAATATACAAACATACACACATGTTTACGTGCAATAAATATTACACACAAAGTTTTTCGGAAATGTGACAACAGTTAATGTAATTTATTCTAATATTTTCAAAATTTGAAACAATAAAACAACGAATAGTCACAACAAAGTAAAGATCCATATGCAGGGACTGATTTTATTTGACTTTTTTATTAAAAGAGTGAGAATCAGGAACGTATTTCAGAATTGTGCGCCTTTAGAAAAACCGAAACCGGGGTATAAGAAAAAAACCGGAATCAGGCTCTTCAGGTACATCTTGATACAGAATTCTGAGTTAAACTGTTCGGCGAATTTTGACTTGTACACAAAAGTTCGAAATAATTCAAAAAAGATTGTTTTTTTTTTTTTTTGTATAATTAATTTTATAGAAATTATTTGGCTTTTTTCACTCGTTAGTTCTCCGTCCTCTTTGGGTTCCTAATTTAGTTAATATTGATTGCTTATTTTTCGCCAAGAAGTTATTAATAAAAGTTATAGATAGTCATATTATTGACAAAATTTTACCTGACCTTATTGAAATTAATAAGTTTTGTTCGTCATAACAGGATGACGGTTGGCTTCCTTTGAAAACTGGCCACCCCGGGTATCCTATCTACGGGTGGCCTATACCCCAGTATCTGTTATTAAACTCGGAAATATTGGGAAATATACACGGAGAGAAAATTCCTATAAAAATTACTGTGCTCATACTACAATCGACGTGTAACAGGCGAACATATCCAATTTTTGTACGGTAAAATTATAAAAATTACAATAATATAACTATAATTTTTATAATTTTACCGTACAAAAATTGGATATGTTCGCCATACTGAATTTTTTTTGTTTTTACGTGTCATTTGGAGAAAACGTACCTTCAGTTTTCGATGCCTAGTTTATACTTTAATAATTTATGTTAATTTTGCATTTAGTTAGAAATGGTTATAACTAGAGTGACTTTATAAACTACTCGGTAATAGTGGTGTGGTTATTGCTAGGTCTAATTTTTGATTGGTTAACGCAGTTAACAGACCAAATATATTGAATTTATATACGTTGTTTATTAAGTTACGACGGTTACTTCAAAACTTGGTCACACCGAATAAAGTCACTGTAGTTTTATAACCTATGAAGCCTAAAATATATGTTTTGAATGAAACGTAAAACTTACATAATACAAAAATTGTGTAACAAAAGTCTAAAGCTACAAAATTAATAAAATTTTATAAAATTTTCAAGAAAAAAGTTTTTTGACACAAGGAAATAATTCTTTTAAAACAGTTAAAAATATTTCTTTACTTAAAAAGATTTGTTTTAAAAAAGACAAAGCTGAGGCCTCCTTAAAAAATTTTTTTTGGTTGTACGTAAATATACACTTTTTGATGTTATTAAATCATCTTTTTGAATCAAAGAAATTTTTATTTACGATGTAAGAAAACAATATAATAAAGAAAAAAGGTGTCTTTTTAAAAATAATTCCAAGAAAGTTTTTAATTATTTGATTGAAAACGTGAAAAATACAATAAAATTTTAATAATGGCGGAAGCGTTTGATGAGTGACAAACAACATGAAATTAATGAAGAGGTGTGGGTAAATTTATGACGTAAAATACTTGGCCTTTAAATATGATTGACATGAAGTAAATATTAATCATAAAATGTGTGGCGATATTTGTGTGATAATTTCTGATATTATTTGCTCGTATGACAAACATTTAAAAAAAATGTTGTGCAATAGTAAGGGAGCGGCAGGTGTTATCGTACACTTAAGCTTAAGGTACCATCACAGTGTGATTCTGTCGAAAAGTAGTCAATTTTCACAATTTTTTTCGGATGGATAGCATGGGGGAATAGGGACGAATTTTTTTTTACGATTAATACCACTATCTTATTTACTGCTAGTCCCATTTCGCTCAAATTTTTAGGGTATTTTGGGGGTTAGTTTCTAAAATATTTTTGCTATTATTTTATAATTTAGCCTTTAAGTATTTTGAGTTACAACAATTTTTTATGAGCTTTAAGGCGAAAATATAATTTCACGGTATATATTTTTGGTAGAATACTGTTTTAAAATCTTTACGAGTACGAGGAAGCTGCGTGCCACACCTCATTGGCAGTGTATTTTTTTATGTTATATATATCGAATCCGTTCATCATTATTGATTATTTTCATAATTAGGTATCGACTAAATAAGTAATTAAGTACCTGAAACAGGCATATTTTAAAGGCAACTACAGACGAGTCAAATTTGGAAACGTAAAAGGTATCCGCTGGAATTATCTGCTAATAGAATGCTACACTCAGAGCCGGATTTACATAATGACACTTGGGGCACGTGCGCTGGGGCTTTCACACAATAAGCCCCCCACAAAATCTCAAAAAAGACGAGTAAAATAGAAAGAATAAGAGCTTTTTTTGTTGTTTGTTAACCTTATTTTTTGGGAAAATATTAAAAATTTCGGAAATTCTCCAGTGGGTCCTCCATAAAAGTACTCAAGGCCCCCCCCCACATATGAAGTACTCAGGGACCACCACTTGAGAAGTACTCTGGAGCCGCCACAGAGGTAAATCTTGCCCTGGCTACACTTGGAATTCAAGTCTGTCACTTTAGATAATTTTTGGTTAAAGAGAAAAACAGAATATCCACAATTAACTATAGAAGCCTTTACGTGTTTGATCCCATTTTCCACCTCCTAACTGTGTGAGTTGACGTTTTCTTCGATGGCTCAAATAAAAGGCAAACAGAGAAATCATCTTAATTTATAAAATGATCTAATCTCTGCGTATCAGTTAAGAACGAATCCGCGATGGGAAAAATTGGTCATCACATTAATGTAACCTTTCATTAACCTTTTCTTTAATAAATATTACTTATATTTTTAAATTAGAGTGGGTTTATTTTTAAAATAACTACGACCCCCTTAAAAATATTTCGCAATCCCCAGGGGGTCGCGACCCACAGGTTGAAAAACACTGCTCTAAACAATTTGAATAGTACCTGAATTAACGGGTGTAATGTTGAAAATTTACATGTCTTGTATCGAATTATGGATAAATACGCTTATTGGAATATTTTAAAAAAGTTTTTAACCGAACAATGACCCTAAACATTCGACATTCGGTGACGTACCTCATTTACTTTATACACCCTCACAGTCACTAAATGTAAACTCTATCGAACATCTCCGGCAATATCTAGGTGTCAAAATAAGAAAACGTAATATTTCTAAAGCGGGTTCTACACGATGCTACGAACGTTCCTTCCAACGTTCGATCGAACGTTTGAGGCAATTAAGTTCGATAGTTGATGCGACGAATGTATCTGCTACACGGTGAATCGAATGTTTGATCCAATACGAATGATGATGTGTTGGTACTCAGTAGACAACGCTGTTATCTGTCTGATGTTATCTCTAATGTTATACACTGATGTTGTCTCTCTTCACATGAACGAGTCGTGCGCAACCAACGAACTCAACCAACATTGACCTTCAAACGTTCGAAGCATCCCTTTGACTCGGTGCAAGAATACCGACATCGAACGGGACATGGCCAAATGCGAACGTTTGACGCTCGACATTGGACACTCGTAGGTTCGAACAACGGCTACACGATGCTATGAACCATCCAACGTCGAATGTTGGAAGGTGTTCGTAGCATCGTGTAGCAGCGGCTTAACAAACAGGATTTGATTAAAGCTGACTGAGGAGGAATGGCGTCATGATGAAAATAAACGGCGTTAATGCCCAATCGTTTGCAATTAATAATTAAAGCAAAGGGATGTGTAACGAAATATCAAAAATGGTTATTATCTAAACTTCCGAACTTGTAATTTTTTTGTTTACTCTTCTGTATAAAGACTTTTGTGAGTACTATATTACATAAAATTAATTCAATTTTTAGCGAATTTTCGTATCGACTGCCACTGTCATGACGCGATAACTCTCGAACGAAATGTCCTATTTTTACGAAATTTAGTGAAAATGTTGGAAGTCCAAATTCCGTTGGACAAGTTCGTTAACCAGCCGTGCCCGATGCCCGAAACATCGTTTTTTGGGCATTTTTCGTGAAAAAAATTAGGTTTTTAATAAAATTTTCCTAAGTTCAAAAGTTTTTGCGTCATTTTTTTACACATTTAGAAAGAGGAGGAAAAATCACATAAAAAGGTTTTTAAACCATCATTCTATGTAAATTGGTTTCCGAGAAAAACGAATTTTTATAAACGGAAATTTGCTATGTTATGCAAGATGCTGTGATAGGGATATATTTTTTAAACAGAGATAATATTTTCTGTGATTTTAATCAGTAGATATGATTTTGTAGTACAGATTTTGAAAAATATATTTCCTTATTTCTATTGTGACGACAATTTATTTCTATTGTGTACAAAAGATTTAGTAAAAAAATTTGTCTAATCACTTTCGTGAGATACTGTGTGTATATATTAGCATTATACACAGTAAAAAAATTTGTGTTCTGCGTAAAAAAAAAAATAGTGGTTAAAATTTTTGTGTTAAATAAGTAACACAACCCTGCGTTAATGTAACATTTCGTGTTTGTGTTAAATGTAAATATTAACACAAATTTCGATTTAACAGAATAAAAATGTTAACTTGTTTTGAACAGCAAGGAAGTAACACAATATTTGTGTAGAGCAAAAGAATGCTATAAGTACCTAACTTACATTAGAATATATATCTACCAAAATATATATAATAAAATGAATGAGAGTAGTTCTTATTATTAAACAAAACCGAACAATTTTTTCAGTTTTTGGCGAATATAGTTTTATTAAACGTTTAAAAATGAAACAATTTTTTTTACATTTTAAGGTTATTTTGTTACAGATTCAGTTACAAAAAATCATGTAAGCTTACTTGAGACTGTATTATATAATATACAATCTCGTAAGCTTACATGATTTTTTTTAACTGAATAAATCTGAAAAATTAACACAAAATGTATGTCCTCTTGTGTGTTAAATCATTGACACAAATCTTGTATAAAGATTTAACACATATGCTTTGTGTTAAAATAACACAAAAAATTGAGAGGACCGTTCTGGACATGTGAAATGTGTTAATTTTAACACAAATTTTTTCACTGTGTAGTTTTTTTTTTTTTTTTTTTTAAATAAATTAACATCATTTAATATTATTTTGAAATAAATTTAATATCTGAGTATCTTTTTTAGGATCAAATTCAAAATATTTATGGTAGTTATTTTTGTCTGAAATAATTTTGTACATTATTGTCATAAAACTGAACTTGTTTAAATATAAATACACCTAATATATACCTAACCAAGAATTTAGGAATAATGTTCAATAATTCATTTGACGATAACATCAAAACACATACAGAAAAAAAAACCGATATACTTAAACACGCAATTCGAAACGAAGCTATTGTGTATTAATTGGTCACATTTATCAGAATTTATCAGAAACTAATTTCGTCTGTCATGTAATACTTATTCTTCGTATATGTCTTCTATTATACATGCTATCTATATATTTCCGTAATAAAAGTGCATATCCGGGGTGCCTAATTAGGTATAATCATTAATTTATTAAAGAATTGATAATTTTTTTTAGGTTACAACGATGAACTATCGCGTTTTTAAAGGAGATTAGGAGTCGGTCACAGTCAGTTATAGTAAATTATATAATAAGTTAACATTCTACAATTGTAAGTATTGTAGTGGGGGCTGAAAAGAATGATTTGATGTCAGGGTGGGGCACTTTTCAGAAAAGGAAGATGGAAATTTTGCTCATAAAAGACGATAATTAAGTATTTACATGTACTATTCCCCCGTTTTCTTACAATTTGGTACATCGAAAATATTTGGTACGTATCACTAATAAGTGATTTTAGGGGTATAAATTGTCGTTCTAAACTAGGTAAAATTTTGTATTTATCTAATTATTCGAAAATTATAACCGATAGAGAAAAAACTTTAAATTAATGCAACACTTTGCTTTTAGAGAGCTTTTTACTCATACGAACAAGTCCAGGGCTGTATCTACTGGAGGGGATGCTAATACAAAATTAGAACTAAATTGGAAATAAGCTAAACATGCTCTGGTATTTAAAAATTGATAAAAAATTCTAGTTTGTTTGGACAGTCTCTTCAATTAATTTAGCCAGATATTTATATCTATGAATACAAAGTTTCCTAAAAATCATTTTAGCTACACTAATGTTTTTCATTCTCTGTTATAGTTTTCGAATAGTTAAACAAAATTAAAATTTTACCCTAATTTTTAAGAGCGAATTCTATAGCCTTGAAAAGTCTTGTCAACAAAAATAGAAAAATATGGGTCTAATGTTTTTCGATGTACTATCAAGTTCCGAGAATTATTTCCTTGTTAGTTTTGTAATATTCTAAAAGACAAAATTTAAAAAAAAAATGTAGGACCTAGTAATTTCCGTCGAATAATGTAGACTTGCGTGATGAAATTTTACATTTATCCTAGGTGACCAACGTTTTTATTATTTATAAAATAAATTTTATAGAAATAAGTTTCAGATAAAAAACAATAAACTTTGATATTAATTAACTGACATACTGTCAAGTCCTTTATCAGAGAAATTGGAATAGTAATATTAAAAACCAAACAATTTATTGGTACATGTGTTTAATGAGAGTTAGGACAATTATCCTCTAGTATAAACATGGCTTAAAAGCATTAAATCTCACCAACTACGATAATTACTGTCCCTCGTCATGTTTTAATTTTGTTTGTCCACCATGATATTGCCAAACATTGTACCCAATTTCTAAGAAATTAAACAATCAGGGCATCGGTCAACTAAATTTCTAAATCCTTGCGTAGGTATAAATACATGTTGTTAGAAATAACTTGCAAGTTAATTTGCTAAGAAGAGAAGTTTATTAACTGCGCGTACAATAAAGAAAAAGATAAAATATATTTGTCTTTCAACGACGATTTCACTTAAGAGAGAAACAAGATTACTTTACAGCGAGTGTAAATGAGATTTATTCTACGAAATAAACAATTTTTATAGGTTATACACAAGATTTGAGGTCAAATTAATATGATTAGCCGCCATGATACTCTTTGTGACGTCACATATTGTACATAACCAATAAAATAATTTATTCATTAAATACTACAAATAAAAAATATAATAAAAATTTTTTAATTAAAATCGAACTTAATATTACACCAAAAATTTTATTGTAATTTTAATTCGAAAAATATAAAAACATTTGAATTTTAAGATAATATGTACAGCACATGCAGATTAAAAGCAAAAACACCTTGACAATACCACTAGTTGCGTAAATAACTATTAATCCAGTCAAATACATTCTTAATAATAATTTTCAAAATTGTTATTTGGAATAGAAATTACAATTAAGTATAAAGTTCATTTTGTAATGTTTGCGCACCTGATTCAATTAAACTTTGTTTCAAACTATGCCCGATCTGATTTATTTCATCTTGAGAGGATTAAGTTTTTACCCAAGTTAATTAGTTATTCAAGTTTTCAGAAACTTTATACAATAATTAGTAATAACATTCACATTTTATTTATAACTAATTTTATTTTATAAGAAATAGTAATTATGATTTCTTTTCCATTTAAAAAAAAATAAATTAAAACACAAATTTTTATTTTATTTTAAATAAAAATTACACATTTAGTTTGAAAATAATTCAAATAATATTCTTCAACATTTTCGAAAATCTTTATTTCAAATTGTTTCACATCCATCAAAATAAAATAAAAAAATTCGATTTTTGATAATATACCAAAATTAGAAAGAAAATTATTTAATTATTTCTCTAAGTATTTGTTTCAATATGCATAGTTTCAAATAAGAAAATTTATTGGTTCTTGATAATAAAGTGATAGATATATTGAAGAAAGAAAAAAACATATGGAAAAGACGAAACACACATAAATTATTTAAAGGGC
The DNA here is from genome assembly GCA_035578155.1 of Brachynemurus nebulosus. NCBI lineage: Eukaryota > Metazoa > Arthropoda > Insecta > Neuroptera > Myrmeleontidae > Brachynemurus > Brachynemurus nebulosus. The sequence goes on from JAPWDM010000019.1 coordinate 5,771,790, forward strand.
ATTGTAAATTGAAAATAGATTGTACCTGCGACTTAAAAATATTAACCAGTCCAAAAGTCAAGAGAAACCAGTCCAAAAATAACAGAAAACACAAGGCAGGCAAAAATTTTATTCACTTTTATTAAGGTCACAGTAACATCCAGTTGATTAGTGTCTGTCTCTAATGGAAATTTTTTAATTCAACAAATAAATGCATGCAACGATTTTCGTTTTCTTTTTTTTAATGTCCCGTTTATCAAGGGTGTCCCATTATCCGTCCGTTCGAGGGTTATCCTGTTCAGTTAGGTTATTCGTTTTGTGATGGCACCCATTTTTATAATGTACAGTTATGCACAACAAGAATGGCCGTCACATACTAAAGTGTGACAGTGAACGTAACGATGGATGTCGGCTATGTTGGAGTCACTAGCCCACGGCTTAGTTTACACGTGCGCAACAAAGGCATCACCAAACACACAGTAGATTTACTCATAAAAGCTGGTTGACTGGCTTGTGTTATGGCGAAGGGGCTGTGTAATGAATGTGTATGTATGTATGTGTCGTAGCTGCCGTTTTTACAATTACTATTCTATACTGAACTGGACGACGAATGTATGTCTGTGTGAATATATCTATCTTTTCCAACTATTAATAGAAATTACAATAGTAATATAGAATTTTGTTTGTTGGTTTTATTCGTTTTTAAAATGTAATACACTTTTGGAAACTCTTCAAGTATTTCATTTATTTGTTAATATTATACATTATGAAAGTTCAGTGAGAAAAGAATTAGAAGTGTTTTTGTTTAGTTAACAACATGTACAGCAATCGCCCGAAGAACACGATTAATTGGTTCCGTGTTCTTTCTTGAAACCGTGTTGTTCGAGACCACAAAAGACAGACATTCCATTTCAAGTGTGAAAATAAAAAATTTGGGGGCAGGTCTACCCACACTGTCAACTTCCCATTGGGTGTCCTTAAAGACTAGAAATACTGTACATAAATAATTATTTTTTCATTTCAGGCGACTGCTCCCCTGAGCCCCCGATAGAGGCTTTGCTCCTTACACCATACCGGGGGCTTCGCCTTCTGTACCTAAGGGTGGGGGCTCCATCCTTATCAAACAATTTATAACATAATTTGTTCTCAAGATATGCGAGACAAAATATATTTTGGCAAAAAACTAATTTTTTCAAGTTTTTTATTTTTTTTTTTTTTTTTAAATTTTGTAATCAAATATTGGCGTTTTTAACATCAAGGGCGGTTCTTAGGCCATTATATAATAATGTTATGGTAGAAAATCCATATAATCTATGTTATCTTAATAAAGTTAATTTGGTTGTTTCACCATAAAAAACAAACCGCTAATCCGAATTTGCTGAAAACATTATCCGGTCTTAATTTTTTGATTACGCATCTAATGAAATTAGTCCGGAGTTGATATCGTCATTTTTTCTCGAGATATGCGAGACGAAAAAAAATTCAGGAACGAACGAACTAACGAATGCATACACAGACATCACGCTAAAAACGATGGATTCGGATTCTAGTGACCTTGAAACGTGGAGATATGTCAAAATAAGCGATTCGTAAAATCGAACCCATTACAATAACTTCCTATGGGAAGTTAATAATAATAAAAAAATGTTTAATTTGCAAGTTGTAGGTATTCCAAACATTGGAGTGCGACCGCTAAAACCTACTTTTCGTTATCGAAAATTATCGATAACGGACTACTTATCATAAATAGGTTATAATTGTTTAATTTGAGCTCTATTAGTCTCTCTGATTTGGTCAACAATAGGATATTTTAAAAAAGATTACATTTCGTTATTTTTCGTAAACGTAAACTTTTGATCGTAAATATCTCGTAAACGGTGCATCGCGTTGTAGCGAAAAAATAAGTAACGAAATTTTTGAAGGCTTAAGCGAACCAAGTTGTGGGTATTCTAAATATATCCGGACTGTCAAACTGTACTTTTCGTTATCGAAAATTATCGATATCGAAAATAACGATATTTTTAGAATTTAAATATGTAAATTTCTACATATTCGTTATCATTTCTATTATAAAATTCTCTAAAATTTTTAGTAGTTTTTTTCCACTATTTTTCCTTTTATAATTATACGATTTTCAATTATACGATTTTTATTTGTGTAAATCAAATCCACATGGAATGGATATATTCGCGTACATTGAGGACCGATGTAACTTTGTATTAAATATTATATAATAACTATATGTATTTTATTCTTTTCCAAAATAATTACTTAAAAATCCTGTTGTTTGAAACCGTGTAATTCGGGGGACGGTACCCGTGTTCTTCGAGTACCGTGTTCTTCGGGGGTTGCCTGTCTGTGTGTATAGAGACAGCTACAATTTTCTGCTAAATACTATCAAAAGAATTCAATCAAAATTTTCCAACAAAGAAAAAGAAACATTCTTTGAATGTTTTCATTGTAATGAAACGAGTAAAAATTAAAAGAAAAACTGAAAATGTTTTATTTGTATAGATCGAAAATTTTCGATTTTCAAGATTCTGTACTGTAAAAGGAAAAACGGAACAGTTATAAGATCACTCTCATGTCCGTCTGTTCAGGAATTTTTCTTGAAGATTATGTAACGTAAAAATTTGAAATTTGGTCTTTCAATGTTCAGAAAAAGGGTCAAGCTCGTTCAAAAAAATTTTCTTTGTATATTGTGTGAGGTTCCATTTGAAAAACCTATCTTTAAGGATTCTAAAAATATTTCTTTTTATAATTTTTGGTCCAATGATCTTAATGATAAAGCTCAAAATTTGCTAGAAGTGACTTTTCACCGGATAAATTTTAAAGCCAAAATTTTAATCTATACATATAAAAAAACTGTAACGAGACCGTTTCTGTACATGGAATATTTTTTGAAAATTCTACTGGTACTGTGAATCGTTATCGATGTAGATATCAAAACAGCGATTTTTAAAATTTTTGTCTGTCTGTCTGTTTGTCTGTTCACACATCACGTAAAAACTACTGGACGGATTTTAATGAAATTTGGCGTGATGATAACTTATTACCTGGGTCAACATCTAAGATACTTTTTATTCCGGGAAAATGTCTCATTCCCACATTACGTAAATTTACATATTTCATACTTTCATAACTATAGTAACAAAATGTAATGTAAATAAATTGAATATTGTAGTTTGGAAATTTTTCTGAATTTGAAATAAAAAAAAAAATGTTGCTAATTGTGTACCGAAAAATACAATAAATACACAATTGTCAATTTGGAGACAATTTAATGCATTTTGTGTTGTAAGAAACTACAAATTGGAAAAAGAAATTACTCAACGTTTCGCGTGAACAACGTCACGGGTACGGCTAGTTTTAATAATATAAGTAAATATTAAGTCACAGATGGCCGAAAAACTACAGTTTCTTCGACAGTGTAATAGTTACTGAAAAAAAATAAATAAATAAATAACAAGAAGAAACAGTAATGTAGGTATTACTTTAATTTAGTCTGTTGGCTACTCGTTGTACAGAACCCTAATTGTGCGAGCTCCACTCGCTCTTAGCCTGTATAATGAAATTTTATTTGGATCCTTTTCAATTATAGTTAAGGTTACCAGGACAATTGTAATAGATGCTAATAGCAACGGTTATTGAAACCGTCCAAAATCGCGCAAACTTAAAACTGTACCGCTCAAGAATCAGGAACAAAATAAAATTTTGAATTGTAATTTAGAATACTGGATTCCAGAAATTTTTATTTGAAACATTTTAAAGCGTCGTGGGTTTTTAAACAATTTTTTTATTTCAGTCATCAAATTATACATTGTAAGAAAGTCACGTTTCAATTCTTAATTCTCGGCTCTCTCAATAACGCCACTTCCTTTTGTTAGCCGATCAAACTCTTCTTTCATTAATAAAATTATAAACGTCGCGAACGACAATATTGGGAGAGTAAATGACGTGTGCAATTTTATTAAAATTGATTTAATTATATTTTTTCAATTTTTATTAATATAAAATTAAAGTAAAAAAAAAATGTTTTTTAAGAAAAAGCTTTTATTTAAAAATGGGGTAAAAAAAATAAAATAACTTTTGAGTGAAGTTTGAAGCAATATGCAACATAATTTATAAAAGCTTGAGGCATTATCATTAACTATTTCTGTTTTTGATGTTTTGGAAGTATAGCTATTTTACTTTCAGTAGTTACCAAACCTAATTAAACGCCTCAAGCTTTTGTAATTTGTGTTGCATATTGCTTCAAACTTCACCCAAAATTTATTTTATTTTTTTTACCCCATTTTTAAATAAAAGCTTTTTCTTAAAAAAACATTTTTTTACTTTAATTTATTTTCTACTTTTTAGTCTGATCACAATTAATTTAAAAAAAATTAAAGAAGTAATTAAATTTCTTTACCTGTATTTTAATCAGTTAACTTACCCTAATCAAATTTAACTATGGAAACAAAAAATTGCAATGTAAAATCAATGAACGATATTTGACAGTTTTTGACAAAAATTTTTATTTTGGGCGATTTAGGGCAAAACAAATTACACAATATTGCATTGTCATCAAGGTTAGACAGGTATGAAAAATTTGAAACCTCTTGCTCAATTAGAACCTGTCTAAATTTTGATTCCAAGATTTGATCTAAACCAACATACTAACATAGCAAGTTAAATAAAAGTTTTTAAAAATATCAATTCTGCGTATCAGATTTTGTTTCTAAAACATCAACTTTTATTTAATACCTAACTGACATTCCCCTTTAGTTTATAAATTTTAGATTGCGGGTATGCCCAGCTTTATTTATTTTTTTTTTTTTTAAACTTAAAAATATGACTTGGTAACTTTTTGAACTCAGGTGTTCAATTGGAACGCGGCACCATTGAGATAGAGTACTCTATTCAATGTTTCCTTGATTTTTTGTAACACTATTGTGTACTTTATTCATCTGTACAATTTTTGCAAAATTGACGTATTTTAAAGTCAGTTATGTTAACAAGTATTCGTAAGAAGAATTAGAATAAATTTTGCCGCCATTCTAGAAGAAACCATGCATTTGATCAGTTTAATACCATACTAGCGGATAGTTTAAGGTACCATTAAGTGTGATTGGTCGAAAAATAGACAACTTTCGTGATTTTTTTTCGGATGGATAGGATGGAGGAATGGGGATGAATTTTTTTTTACGATTAATACCACTCATTAACACTACCAAAATATTTTTTTATTCATTTTTATTTATTTCTTATAATTATTATAATTTTTTGAAAAAAGTGTCTTTAAAAAAGGGCGGAAATCGGTATACACGATTGCGGCCGCAGTTTTCATCCGAAAAAAAAATCAAATAGATTATCAATCTGTAGGTAAGCCGCTATGTACCTGTGGGAGCTTTTTTTTTAATCTTCCTCTTTTTCCGTACGAAAAACTATAAAAAATTTTGTAATTTTTATTCAACTGCGGCCGCAATCGTGTGTACCGATCTCCGATCTTTTTTAAAGACACTATTTAAAAATATTTTTTATTACTCATGCGGGAGAAGTACTAACTTGGCGCACACATTTCTGTACGCAAAATAGCTGTTTGCCCACTGTACTCTTCCCGCATACTTTTTTGCGTGTGGAAAGTAACTTTCCACAGGCAAATTGACAATGAAACACGCAAAATTTAATCAAAACACGCAAAGCCGCCTCTTAATTTTTCATTTAATAAATATTTCATAATTATTTCTATAGAAACCACCAACAACGTAATTTAAACGATAATTAATTCAGAAAAAAAAAACGAACACTTAAAAATATTATTTTAAAAGGTAATAAAAATGTCAAAAATAGTGATAATAATAGAAAAAAGTATGTGAAATTTGTAATAAAAGATAGTATGTGCAACTAGTGCGGGATTGTCGATTGCTCCACTCAAGCGAATGAGCGCACTCACTACGTTCGTGGGCTCAACTTCGCTTTCGTAGACAATTGACAATTTCCCGCACTTTTTGCATAATGTACTATTTCGTATTGTTAAATAGTGGTATTAATCGTAAAAAAAATTCATCCCCATTCCCCCGTCTTACCCATCCGGAAAAAAAATCGCGAAAATTTCTATTTTTCGCCCAATCACACTGTGATGGTACCTTAAAGAAGTCGACAATATACAATAATACTGCGTATAGATGGACGTCCTTTTCGAATTTGAATTTAACTGTGCGCTAACTTTTTAAATGCCGTTGCACGTGCACCATAGCTCACAACTTATCTACTTTCACGACGCATTACCGAATATATTATTAGTGATATTTCCCAGTTCCTTAGCTATACTTACAATTCACTAAAATTTTTGTAGTAGGTCACTATTTCGATGTAGAAAATTCTAGTATATTTTGTTAGTTTAATGTGTACTATGTTAAAAACAGTGAGATAGCCAGTCGGTTATTTGCATGTTTACGATCTATATAAGATCTAATCGAGACGAGCTATCATGTTCAACGTGAATTCCCCAGACGTGCGGAAGAGCTTTTAAACTATGGAATTATAATCATTAACTGCATGGGCTTACAAAATATTATTGTGTACGTTCTAGTTACATCTAACATAAGCCTTAATTATAATTAAAATGTTCCCATGATAATATTTTGGGTTCACTCAATACACACCTCACCTACCACTATGTAGACCACCGAGCGATACGATGTTACCGTAGATATACAAGATCGAAATTTCCTATTTCATAACTACCGTGCCCGCTGTCGCCGGCAAATGACGTGTACACCACTACCCCTACCAAACAATTATGATACATACAACAAAACACATCATTTGTGTCTACACAAACATGTTAATGTATTAGAGCAATATGTTGACTGCGCAGCTTGCATATATGTATATATAGTTGAAAAAATATTCCCTTCTTTCTTGTCCTTGTCGTACACTTTTCAGCACTACACCAGTGTCCTTAATCAGTGGTTTTTATTTAGTTTTTTAAATATTTGACATAATAATATTTCATCTTCACAAAGTTCAAAAATGATGCAATACTGTAAACAAAAGTGAAATATGTTATTTTCAATTAGAATAAACTATTTTCGTTTGATTTTAACTGATTTAAAAATTCTAAGTACATATTGACATCCTCTGATTTTTGTTTTCCAAAATTATATTTTTAATAGTATTAAATATTTTGCAATGAATCCAGTCATTCAGTTATTTTATGTATATGCTTACAGTTAAGTTATCATATATCATGAATGTCATTTATTTTCGGTTTCTTTAAGAAATATTCTTCTTCAATCAAATTATTATTGAATAAACAAAATTTACATAAAAATATAAAATAGTGTTATTATTTAGGCCCGATTTACATTATCACTCCACTCTCACTCCGATATCATTACGCTCCCGATTCGATATAATCTTGTTGTGTTCACATTACAGTGCTGATATCATGCTGGTACCTATTCGTTCTCTATTCACATTATAATGCCGCTCTGGGTACGCTCCCAGTTCAGTCTCAGTTCTATACAAATATCTTTTCATAACAACTGAATGCAAGCGGAGTGGAGTGGAATCAAAAAAGTGTTTACACTATAGGTACAATCCATAACAAGTCTGATATCGCTCCAATAAAATATTACCTGAGTGGTATGATATTGGAGTGGCATTGAAACGGGAGCAAGCCGCGACTGATATCGGACCGATATCAGAGCGATGATGTGAATACACTTATTGTTTATTGTGTAAGAATATTTTATCGAACCTGGAGCGGAGTGATATCGGAGTGAGAACAGAGCGTTAATGTAAATGGGACCTTATTATTATTTTGTAACCGGGTAACCTAATGTTCAATTAGTACCCTATGCACTATTTATTTGTTTGACTGGAATTAGAAAAAGACAATCATACGTTGACAAAGAAACTATCAAAAGTGTCTGGGAATATTTTTTCAACTATAATATATACTCTCATGGCCGACCTATGTGACTAATAACCAACAATTTAAAAGAAATTTATTTATTTTAAGAAAGATATTTATACACTTAAATACGGCACACTTTAGACTAAATTAGAAGCGGTTGACATAACATTGCGCCTTATGGTCCGTCCACACGGCTCAAACTTTACCACCGACTTACTTGCGCAAACCTGGTTTGCGCAAGTAAGTCGGTGGTAAAGCTTGAGCGTGTGGACGGACCCTTACGAACGACACATTTTTATATGTACACTGCTTCTATAGTGTTCTGTGGATGTTAGCGACAATACAATTGGGTAAACTAACACATACATACACACCTATAGAAAGAGAGGTATATGAAAATTCTTTGTAATTATTAGCCATCCTACTTATTATATTTAAGTAGTAATAATTATTATTATTAACGGTAATTGTTACGTAACGGGAACGATAGCGATAATTTCGAGGATGAACACACCTCCCATTCGTAATATCTATATTAAATATTATCTACAATTTTATTATTGTTATTTTTATTTATGTACTGTATTAAATATATACTGTTTGGCTCACAAAAACATTTTGGATTCAGGTTCTGTGCGACGAACAAAGAGCTGATGAGAAAGTAGTGCGTTGAATAATGTTAGATATATATTTTTATTGAGCATTTGCTTAATTGTTTGTTCTTATTTAATTGTAGGATAGCTTCGAAATGGGAAAATGGACCCGAAACGGATTGTTGAGTGAAAACTGATCAATATTACTTTTGACTAAAATTTCAGTCCAAATCACTATTACTGAATAATATCGATCAAAAGTACTTTTAAATGAATGTCAGTTTATTAATCAATACCATAGATAAAGTACACCACCATTTCATTTCTGGAAGATAGGTAACTTCAATACATTTTTTTGACCCTCTATTACCTCTCTATGGCACTGAGAACGGGAGCAGCGGGTATAGATGTCATCACTGTCGTTATCATCATGCGTAGTAGGTACATTTTAGAAGAACAGAGATGTCACTATAATAACTTTAAACTATCTCTAGCTTTATCCGATAATGTAGATTACTACTAGTAAGATAATACACTAAAATTCTCCTAATTGCATTTTATTTTGATCAGTTTTTCAAGTTTAAAACTCATACAATAATTATAAACTCATATATTTGTTTAAAAACAAAGTAAATTTATTCAAAATTATACATTAATCAAAATTTCGTAAATGAATATCACTATCACTGCTTCTAATTTCTGACAAGTGTGCTTCCATTTTTCTGCAACAGATAAAATGTGTCCTAATTTTCTAATTAATTTACTGTAATAATAAAATAAGTAATAATTTTCAAATAAAAATAAACTAATAAATGTTAATTATACATACCTTCAATAATAATTAACAAGGAGAGGGCACGACCTCGGAAATTGACTTTGGGATGGGATTTTGCAGGATTATAGTCCCTTAAAAGATTAATCAATTGTGAAAATATAAAGACCCATTGGCCAGTCAATTTCGAGAAAAACGCTTTCAAAATTCGAGCTTCATTTACTGTATCTTTATATACGAGATATTTGAATGTCGAATCAATAGTTAGCGTAGCTAAGTCGGTTGCGTGGCATCTCTATGGTAGCGTGTCATAGTGGCTACGAGGGCACGGGTTCGATTCCATCTGCAAGTAATTTTTTTTTAAATTTTGTTAATTAATTATTAAAATTAATAAATTTCAAAAATAAATAATTATTTCTAACAATAAATATCATAAATTAAAATGTAATTGTATTTTTTCTTAATTCGTAACCATTTACTTAATAATTTTTTAACTGTGCAAGATGCGAAAATATTTTCTGTTTTGAATGTTTTTATAAAAATTATCATTCCGGTACTTGTATATAATCCTAAGTAAATTTAAAATAAATAAAATTCTTAATTTTTTTGAATTAAAAAATGGTTTTGGTAGTTTTATTATTTACATACCTATGTAAGAAAAGTCAGATACTTAATAAAAAAATATTAAGTAAATGGTTACGAATTAAGAAAAAATACAATTACTTTTTAATTTATGATATTTATTGTTAGAAATAATTATTTATTTTTGAAATTTATTAATTTTAATATTTAATTAACAAAATTAAAAAAAAATTACTTGCAGTTGGAATCGAACCCGTGCCCTCGTTGCCACTATGACACGCTACCATAGAGATACCATGCTACCGACTGTGCTACGCTAACTGTTGATTCGACATTCAAATATCTCATATAAAAAGATACAGTAAATGAAGCTCGAATTTTGAAAGCGGTTTTCTCGAAATTGACTGGCCAATGGGTCTTTATATTTTCACAATTGATCAATCTTTTAAGGGACTATAATCCTGCGAAATCCCATCCCAAAGTCAATTTCCGAGGTCGTGCCCTCTCCTTGTAAGTAAAATTTTTAAATTTAATATTGAACTCAAGAAAATAGACGAAATTCTCATAAATAATTCGAAATAAATGAAAATTTTCTGATAGTAATTTTTGTAATTGTTACTATAGAAATGTTCCAAATTGTAAATTTCTAAAATAATAGAATAAGTTCTATGAACAGTAAATTCGACAGACATCAGCTAATAGCAATATATTGCTCTGTCTGCACTGCCCTCTGAACTCAGCGCCAAAATAATCACCTGCATATATATATATATATATATATATATATATATATATATATATATATATAGTTAAGAACGACAACACACACTGAGTCAGCATATACGTGACTTAAGTCAAACTCTCCTCACTTCCACAGATATCATATTTCAATTATTGCAATTTCAACATTTAGCATTTCTGTAATTTTTGTAATCCTATATTAAAGAAACTTCACGTACATTTGTATCAACATTTCCTGTCCATGTGAATCTATATCAGCATTTCCTGTGAGAAATCATAAGGTCGTTTCTTTTGTATTCTAGAATGTAAAGGTATCCCCAACAAACTCAGCACTTTTACACTATATAAAGAATTGAGAAACTGAGGTTGTTGGATATACTTGTCAGGACTTAGTACGCGAATTGTAACAATCGAAACCATTATTGTAATATCTTAATTGTTGTAATAAAGTTTTGTAATAAATAAATTTTTTTTTATTAACTTCGCGCACCCCGCAAAGTTAATTGGCGCAGTCGGTAGGATCCGCGAGTACGGTGTATAAGTTTGTGAATTGTGAATTATTGACTGACGGTTCATCAGAACAATACTTCAAACTTGAGGGCACATCAAGTGTAGTGGTTCACTCAACGCCAGTACTTGGATTTCAATTCTTGACGCGGAGAAGAACTGGATCAATGTGGAAAAACATCTGCAGCTTACTGTGAGTAAAATAGTTCATTTGTTATTTGCTGCTTCTTTTTCCATGCCTAAAGATCCTAAATCTAAATTACAATATACAAATCCTGTACCATACCCGACAAGTACCCCTCACACAAACGGCGCAGTAAACGCAGGTGTTGAGCTTGAAACGTTGGTATCGGAGAATACGATACACAACGTACCCCCTAGTTTAATTAGTAATAATTTAAATTCAAATTCGGTAGTAATTGAAAATAATCATAATAACAAAATGACTGAATTATCAGGAATTACACAAATACTAGAAGCTTTTAAGATCCCAGACCCAATTAAAAATTTACCGGAATACAACGGTAACCCCAGAGCTTTGTACGATTTTATAGAAAATGTAGAGGAAATAATAAGTTGTGTTAGTATGGACTGGAGTCAAAGTTACGGAAAGATGTGGATAAGAGCAATAAGGAATAAAATTGTTGGCGAAGCTAATGAGGTGTTAAATATGTACGGAACACCAATAGATTGGCCAACAATAAAAAATAACCTTATATCTCACTACGCCGATAAAAGGAACGAAACCACCCTTATTAGAGACTTGCATAATTTAAGACAAAATAGTAACCAAAAAATGGAAGAATTTTATGCTCAAGTCATTGAAATTCTTTCATCATTGGTAAATTTCGTAAAACTAAACGAAGCAAATCCAGGCGTGATCAAATCAAAAATAACTCTATACCAGACGTTATCAAAGGACGTATTCTTAGCAGGATTAAGAGAACCAATAGGCTCAGTAGTTAGAGCTAGGAACCCCGAAACTATTCAGGCAGCCTTCGAATATGGGATTAAAGAGCAAAATATTCATTACCATCAGAAAGGAGCCGTAGCACAAATTACAAATAGGACATCCCAAAACAAACCACTTGCTCCCAGACCAACCATACCAACCTATAATCACATCACAATACCCCGAACACAATTAGTCCAACAAAAACCATTCTTCCAACCACAACAATATTATACGCAACCACAACAACATAACCCACGACCGCAACAACCCAACTCACGTCCACAACAATACAACCCGCGACCACAACAGACGTACAAACCGACACCTATGGACATAGGAAGTAACCAGATCAGTATCCGAAGACCAAATCCTCACCAACAAAATAGACCTAATTTCTTCCAGCCACAAAGTACACCAACATTTACCAGTAAAGAATTACATAACCTAGAGACCCAAGAAAATCAGAACTATACTAGCTTAGACGAATATTTAACTGACTATGAAACCAACCCACAAACTGACTATACTACCGAGAATCCTATGCCATCAGATGACGGCAACTTCTACAACCCTTACGAACTAGACGATCAAAATTTTCAATCGAGTTGGGAGAACAACTCGGGTACATAGACAGTAATCTCCTTGGTTCCACTTTACCCTATATCCACATATCCAATGCACACGGACCACCGTTAAAATTCCTGATAGACACAGGTTCCTCAAATTCCTTCATCAATCCCGAACATATCCACCCAAATCAAACTTATAAAACTCATCCCGTTCATATTAAAGCTTTGCTAGGCACACATACTATTGACACTAGAGTAAAACTGCCAATATTTATTGAATTTAATCAAGAAGGTACACTAGAATTTTTGGTACTTAGGTTTCATGCATATTTTGATGGTTTACTAGGACTAGATGCACTTAACCACTTGCAAGCTAAAATAGATGTCCCAAACAAACAACTAATTACACCTTTCTCAATAAATAGACTTCTGTTCAAACCCAATTTAACTAGTGGTATTCATACAATCGAAGCAAGCAGTAAACAAATTATAAAACTGCCAATCGATATACAGTGTGGTGATGTACTACTACCTGAAACAAAAATTTCAAACAAATTCCTGATTCCACCAGGAGTTTACCATGCAAAAGATTGGTACATGTTAGCTCCTGTAATCAATTTAACTAATCAAAATCAGAAATTTCTAGTTGAACAACCACTTCGGGTAGAGTTACTAAATCACGAAATTGTCGAATATAATAACATACAAATTCAACAAGAAACAGAAAACACCCCACTTCCTCCCATCGAAACACTAATCAGGACTGACCACCTAAATACAGAGGAAAAACGCGAAATCATTAAACTTTGTAAAGCCTACGAAGATATTTTCTTTAAAGAGGGACAAGACTTAACCTTCACAAATAAAGTCAAGCATGAAATAAAAACTGTAGACAACTTACCAGTTTATACACGATCTTATCGGTATCCCCACATTCATAAGGAAGAAGTCCAAACCCAAATCGATAAAATGTTAAAACAAGGGATAATAAGACCAAGTTACTCCCCTTGGAGTAGCCCCATATGGATAGTCCCAAAGAAAATGGACTCAAGCGGAAAACAAAAGTGGAGGCTTGTCGTAGATTATAGGAAGCTCAACGAAAAAACAGTAGACGATAAGTATCCATTGCCCAATATATCAGATATTCTTGATAAATTGGGAAAATGTATGTACTTTTCGACATTAGATCTCGCGTCGGGCTTCCATCAAATAGAGGTGCACCCCCGGGACATTGAGAAGACGGCATTTACCGTCGAACACGGCCATTACGAGTACGTACGAATGCCGTTTGGCCTGAAAAATGCCCCATCCACGTTCCAGCGTGTGATGGATAATGTGTTAAAAGATTTACAAGGCACCACATGCCTTGTATATATGGACGATATAATAGTTTTCTCAACCTCCCTTCAAGAACACATCACAAGCTTGCGAAAGGTCTTTGATAGATTAAAATCTGCTAATCTAAAAGTTCAGCTTGACAAAAGCGAATTTTTGAGGAAAGAAATAGCCTTTCTTGGTCATGTAGTATCCGAACGAGGTATCAAGCCAAATCCGGACAAAATTAAAGTAATCAAGAACTTCCCTATACCTAAAACGCAAAAAGACATCAAAGCTTTCCTTGGCTTATTGGGATACTACCGCAAATTCATAAAAGACTTTGCTAAAATAACGAAGCCAATGACCAAGTGTCTTAAAAAGGGACAGTCTGTCAAACACACTTCGGAATTCATAAAATCATTTAATTTGGCTAAAGATCTCCTAACACATGACCCCATACTAGCGTACCCAGACTTTAGTAAAGAGTTCATTCTTACCACAGACGCCAGTAACGTCGCTATTGGCGCGGTCCTGTCTCAAGGTCCGATTGGTCAAGACCACCCAATCTGCTATGCGTCCCGCACTCTAACGGACACAGAACAGAATTACTCCACAATTGAAAAGGAGTTACTAGCCATCGTCTGGGCTACGAAATACTTCAGACCTTATTTATTCGGGCGCAAATTCAAAATAATTACAGATCACAAGCCACTCATCTGGCTTATGTCCCTAAAAGAACCCAATAGCAAGCTGGTTCGATGGAGACTTAAGTTAGAAGAATTCGATTATACCATAATTCATAAAGCAGGAAAATACAATACTAATGCCGACGCTCTGTCTAGAGTAATAATAGATAGTAATAATTTAGAAGATAACCAGTCAACAGACACAACTCACACAGACGGTACATCTACTGAAACAATTCATAGCGCACAAGAAGATGATAGTACATTCATTCGCATATCAGAAAACCCTCTGAATGATTTTAGGAACCAACTAATATTATTAAAAGCAAGCTCACGACAGAAAAGAAAATTCGAAATATTCTTTAACCAAAAACGAAGGATAACCATAACCCTCCCTGATTACACAGACCAAACATTAATCGAAATAATTAAAGAAAACATCCCACCAAAAAACCTTATAGCACTCTACTGCCCCGATGACGAAGTATTTTCAAAGTTCCAAACAATATTTTCCGAATACTTTTCACAGGGCCAACAGTACAAAATAATTAGAGTCACTAAAATGCTCAAAGACGTATTAAACGACGAAGAGCAGGATGAAATTATCAAAAATCACCATAATCTAAGGCACCGTGGAATAAATGAAACTTTTGAACATTTACGTAGGGAATACTATTTTCCAAACCTAAAATCCAAAATATCATACTATATAAGTAACTGCAAGGTGTGCAACGAAAATAAGTATGATAGACACCCTCCTAAGCAACAACACGAATTAACACAAACACCCACACAACCCTTGGAAATTTGTCATCTGGACATTTTTCACTTAGATAAAACCAAATTTCTAACAATTATTGACAAATTTTCCCGCTTCGGTCAAGCCTATGAACTGGAGAGTAGAAACTCCCCACACTTAATAGAAGCATTAGCCCAATTCATATCCTCATATGGTAAACCAAAATTAATAATAGTTGATTCGGAAAAAGGGTTTGATTCGATTCGATTTAGGGAATTTTGCCAAAATTATGAAATCGAAACACATGTAACTTCTATAAGAAGTTCGACATCAAATTCCCCCGTGGAGCGATTCCACTCAACGTTGCTCGAATTATATCGTATCGTTCATATTCAAGATAAATCAGCCTCCGCCGATAGAAAGATGTTACAAGCCATATTCATTTATAATAATAGTATACATTCAGCCATCAAATGCACTCCCTATGAACTATTTTTCGGTAGAAAATACGATATAAAATTATCTCCAGATGCCGAAATAGTAGAACAAGAACGCATTAAATTTCAACGAGAGTCCTATAATAAACAATTAGAACAAAAACAAAAACAAATAACCAAACTAAACGAAAAACTACAAAAACCAGTTGACTATAATGAAGGCCAGAAAGCATATTTCCAAGAAAATAAACATAATAACAAACTACACCCCAAACTCAAAGAAATAATAGTAAAAACCAACAACAGAGTAACAGTAACCGATAATAAAGACAGGAAAATTCCCAAACGAAAACTAAAGAAACCTCCTTTGTTGCAGGACCGTCCTAACCTTAATAACAATGACAACACTCCAGAAGATAGAGATCCGAGATATGACCCACAACCCGGGACTAGTAGGGATTGAATTAGGTTCAGCTCGACTAATTAAAGATTATTACAAATTCATACATATTATAAATCTTGAAAATTATAAAGAGAATTTAATCAAAATAAAATATTCCATAGCACTTCTCGAAAAATTCAAAGTTTCAAAAAATCTGATAGGCACTATCCACTTAAAACATAAGGAATTAGAAAATTTGTTTAACCAGCTCTATCCCAAACGGACGAAACGTAGCTTAATAGACGGATTAGGGACTGCAATAAAATTCATCACCGGTAACATGGACAATAACGACGCACTGACCATCAACAAAGAAATAGAAATGCTCAGACTAAACCAGCACAATTTATTATCCCAGACAAATAAGCAAGTCAAAATAAATGAACAGATGATTCAACGACTGGACAACATAACACAACACATAAATAACCAACAAGAAACCATAAATAACATTTTAAACTCATTTAATTCTCAAATAGGAAATAAAATTAAGACAGACGAGGACAATTTTGAATACATACAATACATTTACCAGATAACCTATAACTTAGACCTCTTATATTCACACTTGTCTCAAATAGCTCAAGCCGTAAATTTAGCACGACTTAGTATTTTACCTACATCAATACTACTACCAAGTGAACTGGAACATGCCTACAAAATACTAAAAATGCAGAAAATACCTATTCAGTCTCTGGAACAAATATACGAAATACTAAAACTTCAAGCTTATTATAACGGTACTAATATAATATTTAACGTCCAAATACCTTTGTTTCAAGCTCACACTTACAAACTGAATCGCCTAGAACCCCTACCTATAAAAAATAAAACTATCCTGATTTCCCATCCATATATCCTGAGCAGTAAATACTTGAACTATTTTACGAAAAAGGAGTGTCCACGCCTAAGCGAAACCTATATATGCGAAAAACAAGATACTATATCCGTGCCTCAACCCGACGAATGTTTCAATAACACGCTTCGTGGGATACCTGGCAACTGCGTATATGAAGAATACGGAAACAGGGTCGAAATCAAACAACTAACATTTCAACACATCATAATGAAAAATGTAAACAACCAGCCAATATCAACAACTTGTGGAATCGATCAGCGAACAATCACTGGATCCGCTCTCATATATTTTCGTAACTGCACCGTCACAATTAATGAAATAACTTACGAAAACCAAGAATCAGTCTACACAGAACCACTGTACGTTATACCATTGTACAGCCTAAAAATTAACGAAACCAAAGTAATACCAAGATGGGATCTACAGAAGTTAAAAGAATACCATATTGAAAATCGACAGCAAATCAAAGAAGTCAAGTCCTACTATACCATACATACATCAAGTTTATACGTCATAACTGGACTTATCACCGTGACGTTTACTATCTACGCCATTTGGAAACATAAGAACAAGAGGAAGCTTGAACCAGGAATTACATTCGTCCAACCCGCCGCTCCAGCAGAAGAGCCAAAGCTCATCTGGCCTACGCTTGTGACTAAGGGGGGAGGAGTTAAGAACGACAACACACACTGAGTCAGCATATACGTGACTTAAGTCAAACTCTCCTCACTTCCACAGATATCATATTTCAATTATTGCAATTTCAACATTTAGCATTTCTGTAATTTTTGTAATCCTATATTAAAGAAACTTCACGTACATTTGTATCAACATTTCCTGTCCATGTGAATCTATATCAGCATTTCCTGTGAGAAATCATAAGGTCGTTTCTTTTGTATTCTAGAATGTAAAGGTATCCCCAACAAACTCAGCACTTTTACACTATATAAAGAATTGAGAAACTGAGGTTGTTGGATATACTTGTCAGGACTTAGTACGCGAATTGTAACAATCGAAACCATTATTGTAATATCTTAATTGTTGTAATAAAGTTTTGTAATAAATAAATTTTTTTTTATTAACTTCGCGCACCCCGCAAAGTTAATTATATATATATATATATATATATATATATATATATATATATATATATATATATATATATATATATGTAAATAATGTATAACTGAATTTGTCTAAACTTGGACTGACGTCATCAACAAATGAAATAAAATTAGACGTAAAATTTTAAATTACTATAGTTACTCTAATACAAAAATAACAAAAATGAAAAGAGATAAAATTTTGGTACGTCTAATTTTAATGAATCTGTTACATTTGTCTAATGACGTCTGTCCAAGTTTAGATAATTTCACTTGTAGCAGTGTTGTCAATTGGTTGGATATTTCCCGATTTCAGGGAATTTGGACTAAGATTGTCAAGAAAAATATTGAGAAATATGAGAATTTTTTTCGTCCTGAAATCATCTTAACCTCTCATAAACGGCATTATAATCACGTACAACAAATATACTGCTATAAATGGAAAACTGTTAATAGCACGTAGGTAGTTTTTTAGCCATCGAATTTCGACCGGTTTTAATTTCTGATGGCCGTGATTAGCGGTTTTAAAAATTCCTGTATATTATAAAAATTTGATGGCTAGGAAAGTACATGCTACCAGTGACTTTCACATTATTTTTTTGTTAATATTTATGTATTGTACCTATACAGAAAAATTTTCTCCTCATTTTGGACTATTTTGTACACCTTTTGCATGCCCGATGAGACGGTGGGGTAGTCGAGATTGCAGCCCCGGGACCCATGCCTGAAAAGGGGGCCTGTAGCTATCGGTAGAGGGCCGGGGAAAAAGTAAAAGAAGCTTTTTCTTGCTCGTCACTTTTTTGGCGGGGAAAAATTTTTAAAAATATGTTTTCTCTCCGAAGCCCGCAATTTTTTTCCACGGCCCTGATCTTTTGTTAAAATTCAGAATCATTTCCATTATTTTTTAACGTGAAAAAATGCATATTTTCGGTGACTTTTTATTTAAAATTCGCCATATTGGTTTTTGGAGCCATTAAAGTGCAATTTAGATCCCATGAAAATGCAATCGAAAGAACATACTCAAAGATGGTGAAATAGATAATTTTGAAGTCAATATTATCTTTTTTTTCTGTTGAGTATGAAACTTAAAAATATTGAGAAATGTGTGAATTTCTTTCGGCCTGAAATCATCTTAACCTCTCATAAACGGCATTATAATCACGTACAACAAATATACTGATATAAATGTGAAAACTAATATATTTTGTTTTTTTTATAATTTCATATATATATTTAATATATGTGCATCGTAATAATTTGGTGACTCTGAATAACTTTTAGCTGATCGCACGGTCTTTATAGTACCGGCGACGCATCTTTCAAATGTCTGCCTTATCAACTGTCGATGGTAGGTTCTGCGCCTACCATGGTTGTAACGGGTAACGGGGAATCAGGGTTCGATTCCGGAGAGGGAGCCTGAGAAACGGCGACCACATCCAAGGAAGGCAGCAGGCGCGCAAATTACCCACTCCCGGCACGGGGAGGTAGTGACGAAAAATAACGATACTTGAAAATTGTCCTCTTTAAAGTTGAGGCTATAAGTAGACTAGAATTTCTTTACGAGAGATTTATTTCGACTATATGGACTAGAAAATACAAATATGATATGTGATGTGTACTATATAATATGTGTATACGTGTATACAATATATATATATATATATATATATATATATACATACAGCGAAACTATTTAAGAGTCGGTTAACAGGTAAATGTTGTAGCAACGTGTGCTGAAATAGTTTCAATAAGTGTAAACAGATCATAACTCTATTAGGATGATTCTTGTCACTTCTAAATATTTCAATAATCCGTTTGATAGCATAGGTGGAAATTGAAGCTGTTGGAAATAGTGAGTATATTTGTGACATTCAGACATGCATGGTATTGTTAGAAAGTCTTTGAACTCTACGTTTTAGATACAATTTTTATAGAACCTTTTTCGAAATGCAATACACAAAGCAAATAGAAGTTACATTTTTTTTTTTTTGAAAAAACTATATCACTATGAGAGTAAAAATAAAAAATTCTATATCCAAATTGTTCCAATTGGGTTTTTGAATAAAAAATAAATATCATTTTTTTTGTTTTATTTCAAATCTGCATCATAAATAATATTGATTATCGATATGAAAATTTTTTTAAAAATGATATAGGGTAAAAGCCCCGTTTGTGGAACGCGATCCAATAGAAAAACAGTTTTGACATTTATATCTTAATGAAGTTATTTCTGAAAGAAACGTCTGATAACAAAAATTATTATTAATAGAATGATTGTTTTTCAATTTAAATTCATCTCACATTTAATGTTTCTTTACTTAATTAAAGAAATACATATATATATTAAACAGTTTTTGCTGAATGTGTCTCTTTTGCGTTTGATCAATGCTTATTTATAGAAACACATGCCTTATAAATTTCAACATTTTCCAGTTAATTTTCGAAGGTAGCGCAATAAAACTATACAAATAATTTTTATTAGTCCATTTAAGTGATTATAAGAGCTAAATCATCTTTTTATTCGGTTTAAATGTAATTTATATATGTGTGTATTTCTTTCAGTACACATATAACCTTTGTATTTAACTAAAATCATGTACGTAAAATAACTAAAAATTTATATTATAAATAGTTTTAATTTCTTTTTGAGTCAAAAATATTTACTTACTGCTTTAAAATCGTAAAATTTTTAATATTTTTTCTATTTCGGAGCGTATCGTCAATTGATAAATAAAAAAATATTGATTTAAAGTTGCAAAATTTTCTTAATAATGAAAAATTGTCGCCATTTTGATAAGTCAGTTTAGAATTGATTAGAACTTTACCAAAATACATAGATGGCGAAACAAAATATAGTATTTTGATATATTCTGTGATTTTGGTCGTTTATTTTACCGAATATTTAAACCATTCTATATTTTTTAATTTGACATTCTATTTACTACTAGATGTCACTCTATGTCATAGAGTGAAAAGATGGCAAAAGATGTATTGGATGTATCTCATGTTCGTACATACGTGTTCTTTTTTAGGTGTCAATGTGCTGATTTTTAAAAGGGTGTTAATATATTCTGTCCGTTTTTTTATAGATGTCAACAAATTATAAAACAAAACATTAATAAATCAAAATTTTTGGGTTATATTTTCTTAAAAACATATTCATTGGATTAAAAAAACTTGGTTTCATGCTTATTAAGAAAAAAAAATGGGTGTTTAATTCATTTATTAATTTTTGTAAGCAAGTTTGATGAAATACCTAAAAATAGTGTTCCACAATCGGGGCTTTTACCCTACCTATAATAAATAATAAATTAATTAAAACTTGAAAAATTTTAAAAAATATCATTTGGTTAAAAACAGCACTACAAAAGATCGCGATGTCTGTGACGTCATAAAGGTAATATGTCAAAAGTGTCAAAATTATTAAAATTTAATAGGAAAAATTATTGGTGGTTGTTTCATTGATTTGGACGTTCAAAATTTTGAGGGACATTTTTTCCGGATTTATTTTTCTATTGCTATCACAAAGTAGTACAAAACAAGCTCGATATTTCTTTAGTTTCGATATTTCGACAGTGAAGTTTATAGCAAGCAATAATTTGGATAGAAACAAGAATTTCAGAGCAACAATAATTTCATAGTAACAATAATTTCATAGCAACAATAATAGTAGGAGAGCTGCTGGCCGATTTGCGATAGTCATTCCAACACGCGTTAAATTGAGAGGATAGGATCTGGGATACTACTTACTCTACACAAAAATTCAGTTCTGACAACCCGGCTGAATAGGCTTGCCAGAACTGAATTTCGATGTATAGTAAGTACCCGAGATTCTATCTTCTTAATTTAACGCGTGTTGAAATGACCATCGCAAATAGGCCAGTAGCTCTTGGTCTATAATCTATTTGAAAATAAAATGACACTAATGTAGCTATGTTCAGGCCATATTACCTTTATTACGTCACATAAGCGCTCGGAAAATATCGGCCCGTTATCGGTTCTAAGTTTAAAAATTTATTTTCAATTTAATGTAACTTCTTAATTATTACGTTTAAAAAAAAATAAAAAGAGATTTCTTATAAAACTTATATATGATCTTTCCATTTATAACAAAAAAAATTTTTCTTCAAAAACCTAATTGCGGTCTCATAAACTAATATAATTTAAATTAATTTGATGACATTTAACATTCAATTTAGCAAAATAAAAATAAGCTAAGAAAATAAGGTATCGGTAAGCTAAGAAAATTGACCCCAACATGATAAAAAAATTTAACTATATTTTTTTTTATATTTCTCATTATTTTTGTAAAATACAGGACTCTAATTTAACGCTACAATAATTTAAAAGTAAAAGTAACTACGTTTTCTTCACAAGAAAAGTCGATAAACTGTGGTCAAAATGGCTTTTTTTTGGAAAATTGTCGTCTTTTGTACTATATCAAGTTTTTTTTAGACATGATTAAATTTTTTTAGCATTTTAATTTTTGTATTTTTATATCTATTGACGTCTAACATATGTATAAAAAAATTACCAAGCTCATGTCTAAATAAAACTAGATATAGTAAAACAGGGTACATTTTTCCAAAAAAAACCATTTTGACCACAGTTTGTTGATTTTTCTTGAGAAAAAATCGTAGTCACTTTTACTTTTAAATTGTTGTAGCGTTAAGGTACTGTCCTGTATTTTACCATAATGATGAGAAATATAAAAAAAAAAAAAATATAGTTAAATTTTTCGTCATATTATGGGGTCAATTTTCTTAGCTTATCATTAACATTAACATTTTCAATTTTTTAAAAATCCAAATTTAAATGACAGATTTAAAACAAGAACGTAATTATAGGTTTTCGATATTGATTTTTTTCTTTTTAGATGTTAAATTTTGACAAAGTTATTTAACATAATTATTAAATATTCCAAAAAAAAACCGCTTTTCTACACTTATTACTCACGTCCTACCGTTTTGGCAAAAAGGTACGTGAAATCTGAAGTTGAGATTATGTTTTTTCAGAACCGTTCTATTATACACTAACGGAAATAATTAAAGGATCAAAAAAAAATTTCAAATTTTTAGCGATTTTTCGAATGACTGTATCTTCGTGAAAAATGGTCGTATGGGAGTCGTAAGCAAAGCAATTAAAAGCTGGAAGTTTCTAGTTTTCACATCTTGCAATAAAAAAAACTTTTATATTGCTGAAAAAAAAATTTCCGAAATTTTTTCGGTTTCTTTTTTTGGTCCACGGACTTGGAAAAAAATTTTCCGACTTAACCACCATATGGACCGGATAACTTGTTCATTCAGCTTTAATTTGCTTTTTTCAGACCTTTATACGACCAGTTCTCGCTGAGATATCGGACTTTGAATGGAAAAGGATCGTTTCGTCTTTGACCATCGATATCTCAGCAACTAATGATCACACAGAAAATTGAAGGCGTATTTCGAAAACTCGAATAAATTCTCTACAAGGATTAGCCATTGTTTTTTCAGAAAAAAATTGTTTTGCATACTCTACATGAATTTGAAAAATCAAGAAAAAAAGAGCTTTTGGGGGATTTTTGGAAAATCAAGCGCTGAATTAAAAATTTCGAGAAAACCATTGATGTTAAATGTGCCTTTTACAGTTCAATATACCCAAAAAAACCCCACCGAGTTTCAATTGAATCCATCCAGCCGTTTTTTTATTTCATTCGATTGAATTTTTGAAAAAATTAAAGTATCATTTTTTTACTCTTAAACTTTCACAATCTTGAACAAAATGAAAGAAAAATTTGTCTCAGCTCTAAAAATTTGGAATTTTTTTTTGATCCTTTATTTCCACTAGTGTATTTGTTGCAAAAGTGTAAATTTAAAAAAAATCGACTTTTTTGTATTGTTGTTCACTGAATTTATTTTCGGATTTCGACAGTTTTATCAATAAAATCTTCTATGCATATTAAATCGGTAAGAAAAAAAAAAATTAGTCCAATTTTAAAACCTCATTGAATATATTTTTTGTCTTTGCGTTCGCAATAAAATGAACGAAATAATTATTTTATCTTATTTTTACGCTTATACGTTCGTACGTTGCCTTATTCGTAACTTATGTTAATCAATTCGTTGCCAATTTAAAAGTGTTGAACAAAGCTACAACACTGTTGAAAGCTGAAAGTAAGTTAATGTCTGCATTTTACATGTCAGTCAATCGAGCTACTCTTCTCGTTTATTGAATTAATGTGAAAAGTCCAATTACATCGGATGGGTGGTAGTGATTCGATCAAGAAGCTACAGTTTTCTAGCTAATTGAATTTTTCACCATTTTCACTTACAAATGTACAGTTTACATTAATGGAATTTGCAGGAAATAGTGGTACAAAGTTGTGAACTAGAAAACATAATATGTGACAACTGTTAATTATATTTAGAGGAGCGGTAAGCGGTTACGTTACAGTTAAAACTGAACTCAAATAAGTGAGTAACATAGGAGATCTCAATAATATTTGAATAAAATTTTGTGAAGATTTCCTCAACTTTTTAATTTGGATCTTATTTGGTGGCACTGACGAACAATTTTGACCACACAATTCTGAAATTTTGTACAAAATCTGTTATAGTGCTTCGCTCCGCTCATCCACCGACTCAAAAGTAGTCATCTTCATATTTCAATAATACTGTGTGAGTTTTTCGAGAGTTGCCATTTTTATTACCGCCAAACCGTTGATTTAATCGAAAAATTGTTCAAATAAGAGTTGTAGATATCGACGGGGGCAACCGATTGCTATAGTCAGGAGCTTTATAGCTCTTATGGTTTTCGAGCTATGATACAAACTTATAAATTTTAAATGGGACTATATATTAATTTTTCGATAAAACTGATCTAATGCATTAATAATAAATGAGCAAAAAAAATTTTTTTACCCAAGTTTAGTTGTTTAATTTTTCTTTAGTTTATCAGTTAGGCGGTAAAAATATGCATATGTACTTGAGACTACTTCAACCGATAGTGTTTTTCTTGGTGACATTTCCATTACATCCAAGAAAAGAACCTTTTCCAGTATCATATCTGTCATAAAAATTTGGTTGTAATAGAAATGGCAACTCTCAAAAAACTCACATGGTATATCAAATTTTCATGAAATTGCTTGGGTCGGTCTCGAGACTAGCTCAGTCGTACACACCGACAAAGTCACGAACTTTATTTTTTTATTATATTAATATGGTAAGGAGATAGTACTTAAATGACAAATTAAACAAATTTGACAATTTTTATTAAATAATAATTGAAGAGGTGGATTCCAAAAGGCGCTAAGTCATTTTTTGTCTAATGTGAGATTTTAGTTAATGCAGAATGTTCAAGTCCAGCTCTACACGATTTTCGTAGTGCCACCCTTCAAAATGAGCTTAGTCTACTGTAAAATGAATGATGAAAAATGGAATGTTTTCCAAAAAAGCGCTAAGTCAGTGACAGTTTTATTTCAAAACGCTCTAAGTCAAATTTACTCGTAAACCATTGCATTTTTTTTTTTTTTGTAATAATAGCTGGTATTTTTTTCCAAATTTGCTTGTAGACAGATTTTCTGTTATGTCAAACACATGAAATAGCTAATAATGCACTGTTTAAAATGTTTCTTGAATAAAATATATCTGTATTTAAACAAACTAGGTTTATTTTAACCAACTCAACCCAACTTTTTAAAGGTTTTTTTTTTTTCAGTATAATCTATTGAATATTATATGTATAAATAAGAACAAATAAATAACATCAATAATAATTATTATCTAAGGACTTGAAAATAATTTAAACAGATTACTACATTTGCCTATCTAGATAGTTTTTTACATTTCCTGAAAAATTGCAAAAAGTGACTTAGCGCGTTTTGGAATCCACCTCTTCAATTATGAAGAGCCATAATAAAGGAATAAGATGGGTTTATTTATTATTTATTTCAATCAAAGTGGGAATCACAACTAAAATATAGCGAGGTGGATTAAGAAGAGATTTAACTTATGTTAGAAAAAGTCTGCAAAGTTAGCTGGCGTAGACTGTACTTATATACATTTTATTTTATTTTTAATACAATTATTTAAATAGATTTTCTTCTGAAAAATAGAGTTGTTGAACACAATATCTCTAAAGAAATTTGAAAATTTGGTTTTGAATTTGCAATTGCAATCATTATCCACTAGTGTAACATTTTGCAGTATAATACATATTTAATAAAATTGCTCCGGTTAAAACATAATACAAGAGTGTTATTTGTAGCACTGTTAACTGTCAGAAAAATTATTATTTTCTGAAGAGGTTTCTTTTCCGGTAACGTAAAACTTAAATTTATTGGATTTTCTTATATAGCTGCTGTTAAGAGTCGATATTATACGTATGCCAAATCTATAGAAAAAGAAGAGAGAAAAGACTTTCAACGATACTGGAGGCTAATCCTCGAAATTCTATAAGAAAAACAAGATATAAAGTGACAAAAAATTTTAGCCTCGTTGATTTGAATTCTGTATAAAAATTTAGGTACTTAAGCAAGGGCAAATAAAAACCATGCTCCTTTAGCTCTTATGAGATCTCCGAGTCGAATTTTCATCAGTTTTATGATTCGTAAGTTAGCCGTGACCCATTTAATAATTACCAGTGACCCACCTGATCTCGGTAAATACTGTATTTAAAAATAAATTATGAATACGGTTGACACTTAGGGCCATCTTAAAGTACGTAGAAGGTCCTGGGCACATTGAGTTTGGGGATCTCTGAGAACACTGACTTCGGAGACCTCTGGGCATACTAACAAGGAGATGCACCCAGAGTCAAATTCGGGATTTTGATGAAACTTCGCTGGTGTGTAGTATAGGTAAAAATAAGGGACCCGTGTCTTTTTTATCGGCCATCGTCCACGTTTACGGGGTGAAACCAGCTCCTAAAGTTGGGGGTTCAAATCGTATTTCCTAAGATATCTCGAAAGCTATAAGAGATAGAGGAAAACTTTACATTGATGAAATGTTACTCTTTGAAAGACCTATTCACCTGTATAGGTTAAACTAGGGTTGAGTTCGGAAGGGGAGCTGGAGGGGTGAAAATGGGGGTAAATTTTCTTGCACAGCCTGAATGGTTCAGCATATCAAATTTCTGCCACTATAAAAAGAAAGAGCACTAAAAATTAGAGGATACGGGTTTTTGCGTTTGTTCGAAATATGTGTGGTATCCAAGCTATATAAAGAAGAGAAAAATAGGGTAGATTATATTGCATTATTATTGATTGCAAATACGGTCTATATTTTTTTATATTTATGTTCATTTTCATCATCAAAATGTATTTTTTTACTTTCCGATAATGATTCATTTTTTTTTTCAGTACTAACTTAATTGGTAATTTAGCCATGTGTACACTTGGTTTCTCATATTAGATATATTTTATACCTATTTTTGCGAAAGTTAAAGTTCTCTGGTGTGGCTGTGTTAATGAATGCTCGACAAGAAGCAGTAATCTCTTTCGCTCACTGTTCAAGTGCTTTGTACTAAATTTTTCCATATGGCAAATGTGGTTGACACCTAAAAAACATACAAAAAAGAATAAGAAAAATAGTTTGAATGTTGAGAAAGAAATAAACCGCGTTTATTTGGATAAAAACGAATTTGTAAGAAGGTAAAGGCAGTTGTTGAATGGAAGATTATTGCTTCTTGTCGAACATTCATTAAAACTTGCAGACCAGAGAGCTTTCGCAGAAGTAGGTATAAAAAGATATCGAATATGAGTAACCAAATATAAACATGGCTAAATTACCAATTAAGTAAGTACTAAAAAATACATGAATCATTATCGAAAAGTAAAAATTTACATTTTCATGATGAAAATAAACGTAAATATAAATAATATAGTACGTATTTGCAATCAATAATAATACTATATAATCGAGCCTATGTTATTCTTCCTTATATGGCTTGGATACCATACATATTTCGAAAAACGCAAAAACACGTCCCCCTATTTTTTGGTGATCTTTCTATTTATGATGGCAAAAATTTGATACATTGAATCATTCAGGCTGTGTAAGAAAATTTACCACCATTTTCACCCCTCCAGTCCTCCTTATGAACCCAGCCCTGGTTTAACCCATACAGGTGAGTAGGTCTTTGAAAGGGTAACATTTAATTAATTTAAAGTTTTCCTCTGTCTCTTATAGTTTTCAAGATATCTTGAGAAATACGATTTGAACCCCCAAATTTAGGGGCTGGTTTCACCCCGTAAACGTGGACGATGGCCGATAAAAAAAATACGGGTCCCTTATTTTTATCGATACTACACACCAGCGAAGTTTCATCAAAATCCCGAATTTCACTCTGGGTGCATCTCCTTGTAAGTTTAAGGGTTCTTTTCTAACATAGAAACACTAAACCACAAAAGAAAGTGTGTAATAATTAATAACTTCATTTACAATACCTACCCTAAACGTCTTCTTGGTAGTCACATTTTGGTTGATTTTGATCTGTAGCCAAAAAAGATTGCTGAGGTATGGTCTATTGAAGGGCGCCCATATGATAATTTGTAGGGGGCGGGGCTAGAATTGGCGGTAAGGAGTATCTTTTAGTCATAAAAAGTTCCAATTTCAACAAAGTTGTAAAACTTTATCCTGTTGCTAAAATACTAGGCTACGTTAAGGAAAAAACACTTGACTACCACAATACTTACATATTTTAACATTTCCCTAACAGTTAGGGGGCCGCGGCCACCTTGCCCCTGAGTATGAGCACCCTTGGGTCTATTGTTATTATATTAAGGTACCATCACAGTGTGATCAGTCGAAAAATAATCAACTTTCGAAATTTTTTTCGAATGAATAGGATGAGGGAATGGGGATGAATTTTTTTTAATGTAACAATACATAAATATTTTTTTTATTCATTGTTATTTATTTTTTATAATTATTATAATTTTTTGCAAAATGTATCTTTAAAAAAGGGCGATATTTGGTGCCCACGATTGGGGCCGCAATTTTTATCCGAAAAAAAATCAAATAGATTATCAATCTGTAAGTAAGTCGCTATGTTCCTATGGGAACTTTTCTTTGTTTTCTTTTTTTTTGAAATTTGAAAAAATGGCGGCGGTTTGAATAAAAAGTACAAAATTTTCCATGTGAAAAAATAGGAAGATTTCAAGAAAAAAGCTCCCATAGGAACATAGCGGCTTACCTACAGATTGATAATATATGTGATTTTTTTTCGGATATAAACTGCGGCCGTAATCGTGGGCACCAAATGTCACCCTTTTTTAAAGATACTTTTTTCAAAAAATTATAATAATTATAAAAAATAAATAAAAATGAATAAAGAAAATATTTTTGTATTGTTAAATAGTAATATTAATCGTAAAAAGAAGTTCATCCCCATTCCCTCATCCCATTCATCCGAAAAAAATTGTGAGTATTGACTATTTTTCGGCAAATCACACTGTGATGGTACCTTTAAATAACAAATTCAAAACTAATGGACATCAAAATTCGATTACACACGCAATAAAATTTTTAGATATCTGTTGTCGAATTTAAATAAAATCTTGGTTTCGTGCAAACCAATTATATTATTTTCAATCACTTTATTTACAATATGCAAATCATATTTAGATTTCATTTGTAAAATAAATTATAATAAACGTTGTAGGTAATTTTCAAGTGATATAGTTTTACCTATATAACTACGTTTCTACTATAGATATAGATAGGGAGGGGGGTTGTAGTTTGCATTTTAAAATACACAAATTTATTCGGTTGTCTACAATATGATAATTTTACTATCCATTAACTAAATCTTAATTGTTAATTAGTATCTACAAAATTTATTGAATTTTCCGTGAAACTGTTCTCCATTTAATATAAACTAAATATCAACAACGAAACTTCTCTAGCCGGGTGCTTGTAGAGAGAATAAATTTGTAACAGCAAAGTATCAAATTCAAGAAGTAGCAGGAAAAAAATTAAAGATATTCTCAACAAACTCTGTTCGAGATCAGCCAATAAAAGAAGGTCTCTTAGTTTTTGTTAAATACATCTTGTTAGGCTTTTCGTTTGTTAGACATCTCAAAACGCAGTGTTTCTCAACCGTCGGCCCCCCGAAAGTATTTCACTGGTCTGCAGAAAGATGCGTAAATTACAATGAATTACAAAAATGTCTATAATTTTTATTTTTTGCTTAAAAAAAAGGAAATAGCAGGGACTAGAAAGGAGGTAGCAGGGTAAAAAAAACATTTTTGGTTAGTAAAAAAGGTTCCCTTTTTTGATCAAGCCTTTGAATAATAGCTCCGGGCCACCTTTTCAAATTCCGAAAACTTCCTTTCTTTCAAATTTTGGAATTTTGCGCCCCTGTATCTCTGATGGAGTTGGTGTTAAAAATTTCAAATTTGCACAACTTGTAGTGATTTCGGAGTAGATTTATTAAAAAAAAAAAACCAACTTTTACCTATATTGATCCTTTACAAAACCCTCAATTTTTATCATTGCCGCAACGGGAAAAACTGGAGTTTTATAAAGGACTTACGTAGGATGCGCCATAAGTTCTCGGCCTGAGTATTAAAAAATACAGAGAGAACAGTGAAAAGAATTTATTTTTTTTCTATATAACCTCTCTCTATTTCAATACACTTATTATAAGGTGGGATAAGCATCTCTATGCCTTTATAATAATAAGCAAATTCTTTGTAGCGATTCCACAAGAGCGATGTTTTCGGAAGTAATCGAATCTGCCGGACGTCCAGAACGATCATCGTCGTTGAGGGACTCGTACCGCAAACGAAACCTTTGGCACGGCTTTACCGTATACACCATCCAATCTGTCCTTAATTTATTCTGAAGTTTGTCTTTCTTTTGTCAGAAATTTTATGACTACACGATATTCAATTTTTGAAACGGTCGACATATTGAGTTTACACTTTTACAACAGAATAAATAAAACACATGTAAACTCGAACACTACGTTTATGATTACTAGAGACTTAATACTTTCTGTGAGTATAAATTACGTCACCTTTTAAATAAGTTTAATCATGTTAAGCCGAGAACTTATGGCGCATCCACGAATATACTTATGAGTTTTTTTGACAATTTATGTTAAACGTTGTGAGAGAGGGGCCGCGCCATTCTCAAGTTTCTGCCCTGGTTCTAAAAAATCGTAGATCCGGGGCTGGACAAACCATAATATGCTGTCCAGTGTTCCTGAAAAATAACAAAGAAAACATTTTCATCTTCTCCATAATTCTAAAACAATTTGATTCAACAGAGAAAAGAAACTGTAAATAACAGTAACGAACGATTAACAATATGATTAGAAATTCATAGAATCAAAACAAAAAACGAACAACTACATCGACACCTATTTTTGGTTTTGCACTCGTTCGAGTTGGTAGCGACTAGCGGCGAATACGGCGAGTGGTGGACTCGATTGTGTGATGTTGATGTGGCAGAGGCAGCGGGCATGAGCTGTATGTGAATCGGTACAAATCGATATCTATGCTATATATGTACTCTACTATATTATATAAATTTCTAGATGTTTGTATGTATATGTATGGATAATACACACACACACACACAGATATACTTGTGCTTCTCAGCATCCGTTTTTACTCGTTCTCCTTACTTTATCACATCGTCCGCCAACTCTGACACCCGCCCCCCTCCCCTACGTTCCATAGTACATCTATCTTACCCTTCGAACTTGTCGCTTCTATGTTCGACTACTACTTACTCTGTTGTTTGGGATGATATAAGATCCCACCAGTCAGCCGTGCAGTGTCCCACCTACGATAAAAAGTGTGTGTCTACGCTGTGACGAAGATATTATACTACTACGTACAATTGTTTATTGATAGCTTGAGAGCTCACTAACAGTGGGCGCCTCACAGCCGAGTTTATCCCACTCAAAAAAATTTGTTTGAGCGATGAATGTGAATTAAAATTACCGTTAAATGTTAAATTAAGTATTTTAAGGGGGACCACTTGTGTGACCGCCTGAAAGAAGGTGATTTTTGGGAGTTTTTTTAAAGACAACTACTTTAATGTTTTAATATTTTAAGGATATATTCGTTGACTAGGCGTATACCCGATGGGATTTCCCATCGACAACATCTTTTTATTAAGTACTCACTTTCTGCTTACTTTTAATGTTTTTTAAAAGCCTAAATCAATATCCACGTTTCTAACTTCACAAATGAACTTCTCATACAAACTTTCAATTCCTGTTTTAACCCCTTAGGGAATAAATTTCCAGAAACGTTTACACAACTGACTTTTACTTATAAATAGAAGCCTAAACGCCAATTTTCATATCTGCTGTCCTAAATTTCGTCCTTCTAAACCCAACAATTTAGGCTGTACATTGTCTGTCAGTCAGTGTTTGAGATTTATGCAATAATTACGGAAGCCCGTATGGCTCACCAACTGACTGTGTCGCTAGCATCACTTTTTCCACTGACTAGCGACTAGCAGGCTGCCACTCACTAGTGACTGGCGACTACTTTTGTAGGTTATGTGGTTGTCTTGTACTATTTGTATGTACAATGTTTTGTGTATAGAGTTATTTAAAGTTATTATAGATCTAATAAAAGTAATAGATGATAGCCGATCATTACAACTGCCCGTTAAAAATATTTAAGTACTTTAAAAAAATATATTTTCCTGAAGCAATTGAACTTACATCTGAAATAAATAAAAATGAATGTGATCCTGAAATATTAAATGATGAAATTCAATTATAGTATTTTCTGTATTCTTAATTGACTTAATAATAATTTGTAGGTGCAAACTGATTTTTAGTATAGTTACATAAGTAATAAATAGTATGTCGTTACTTTTGGATTCTCGTTTGTTGTTGCAACTTCTGTTTATACCTATTAAATGTTAAGTAAAATTGACTTGTGTCACATGTATTAAACTAACTATTCAACAAGAGCATGAATAATATCTTTAATGTTTGGCTTCTTAATATTTTTTTCTTTTTGATGCTAATATCAAAAAAAGTTTTTCTATTTTAGATAATGATATATTTCTATCGTGTTTTTCAAAAATTCGGGTACAGTCCTTTTCAAAATAATATTTAATTAAAATATTCATATTTTATATTATTACCTATCTTTAATATTATATAATATACTTAATATTTAATTCAAAAAGTAAAGAAAAAAAAATATAACCTACAAAAGTAGTCGCCAGTCACTAATGAGTGGCAGCCTGCTAGTCGCTAGTCAGTGGAAAAAGTGATGCTAGCGACACAGTCAGTTGGTGAGCCATACGGGCTTCCGTAAATAATATATTTTATTTTAATAGCCATAGTAACATATTTTTATATACCACTAACTTCAAAAATAACGAATTTACATACAAATTTTCATCCCCTATTAAAACCACTTAGGGGACGAATATTCAAAAACCCTTTCTTTTAGTCCTCATCTACGTTACATAGGGAACTCCTATGCAAAATTTCATTCTTCTAAAAACAACGGTTTAGGCTATGCGTCGTCTGTCAGTCAGTCAGTCAGTCAGTGTTAGAAATTTATTAAGTAGATATATAATACATTCATGATAAAATTTTTGGACCAAAAAATTGAAAATTCAGTGATTTATTCGCGACCTCCCAAGGCTCCAAAAAAAGTTCCTCCACTGCTACAGTGATGGCGACCTTCACAGTGCCTGAAATCAAAAAAGCCAAAAAGCCTATTAAACTAGAAGGCATTGCTCCTGTGCCATGAACTTCAATCAAAAAAAAAAAAGTTGAAACTTAACAAAATGGCGGAGTTTTTAAAAAAAGTTTCAAATTTTGCGCGAAAATTTGATGATTTTTGGCATGCAAAAATTACATTTTTTATTCGATCTGAAAACTGGAGGTTCATGGCACGAAGAAGCATGTATAAAAGAAGCTGCAATAAGAATCTAATCGATCGGATTATTTCTCTTCGTATTATAACTGCAGCAAATTTGGAAAATATAGTTTTTCTTTACCTTACCTTTTAGTTTTAATCACTGAGAATTTTTACTAAAATTATTTACGATGTACCCACTATAACGGTCATAGTAAAACTAGACGAGTCGCCTAAATGTGCCAGGATCTAGCTTCTCCACAACATGTGACTGGCAGCCACGTCCAAAAACTCCCGAATTATCAACCTTCGTACATTTCTCAATATTTCAAAGTTAACAATGAAAATCAGAATCCGCTCTTCGGATGGCTGTAACTCACAAACTATTTGAGATATCCACTTGAAATTTTTGTATGTTATTTTTAAAGGTATAGACTATCGAAAGATGTAAAAAAAATTTCCAATTTTTTCAAAATGTCACACTAGTAGTCCCCCTTAAATTTTTATATAAATGTATCGACTTTTTTCAGAAGTGTCGCTATTGTTTAACTAACTACTTGTTTTGTTTTTATATGCCTAAATTGCTATCAAATTGCTTCTTTGAGATTAGTAATTACTCCACTAGAAACTTAATTATATAATGTCTCGTAGCTCCTTTTATTTCCTCGTAGGTATAAAGAACTCTATTAATCCTGGTTTCATGTCTCTAGCCCGAGCAGATCACGAAATATTCATTGAGGACGATGTAAATGGTGCAAAAGTAATAAGCTTATAACGATTTTATATCAAAAGTAGTAAGGTTACAGCGAGTTTGTACCAAAAATAGTAAAGCCATAGCGGTTCTCTATCAAAAGTAGTAAGATCACAGCAGTTCTGTATCAAAACTATTATCCACCAACTTCGAGAAGAAAGTTGACTGGCCATAAAATTTTAAAAATTATGATTGGCTGTTATTAATAAAGGACAACGAATATGGCAAATCAGATAAATTCATCTTTGTCTAGCTGACCTAATTTCCAAAGTAGGATTTACATAGAAAAAAAAAATCGTGCAGAAATGAAATACATTAAAAAACTGATGTTTAAAGCTTTTCAAACAGATTTTTGGAGAATAATAAGAAATAATTAATAAAATAAATTTGTGCACATACATACAATTTGTACAATACATTTGACACTTATGTGGCATAAATTAAAATTTAACCATAAATTTGAAAATAAACACAAAACAGGAACAAAAATTGATTTATTGGAATTAAATAAACATTTTTTTTCTGTATTTGGTTATTTACATTTGAATTAAAAAATGTAGCTTAAAGGTAATAGAATTATAACAGAATAAATAGCATATTTAAATCGAAATATATTTTAATATAAACTGAAAAATCAAAATACAAAATCGTAGCAAATAGTTACCGTAGTGACTGTAATTTTAGAGCAGTTAAGAACAATGTAATGCCTGACAACACACACTCCATTTTATTTTTGCTAATCGATCACATTATCATATCGAAAAGCATAATATAAAGAAAAAAAAACATCCAACATCCATTCATACCAACAACTCAATTATATTATTAGGTTTATTATTTATATAAATTATCTGCATATTACAATTATTTCACCTATACTGAAATTTGATATAAGTTTCGTGTTCGAGTTTACGCATTCAGTTTTATGAAAAAAAAAAAAATATGGTACAAAATTATGATTTTGTACATACTTTTTTATCTTACACATGTACTCAGGTAGGAACTTTAAAAACGATGTTTAACTGTATTCACTAAATATTTTGTTTCAATGTAAAACTGACTTGTAAAATTTTATTACCCTTATTGTCAACTCAGATTTGCTATATTATAGTAAGGTAGTGGCAATTCTATACTAAAAGTAGTAAGATTACAGTGATTTTATACCAAAAGTAGTAAGCCTACTGGCGTTCTAATTTCTATACCAAAAGTAGTAGGATCACAGCAGTTCTGTATCAATAGTAGCAAGGTCTTAACAATTCTATATTAAAATTAATAAGACTGCGGCGATTTTATACTAAAAATAATAAGGTTACAGTGATACCAAAAGATTTACGAAATTGAAGTAAAAATCACATGTGAATATGCATTTTTCCATTATAATTTATTGTAACTTTATATTATAATAAACGAGAATAACCATTTCAAAACGAAAACATATTGTGCCGATAACTTTGTTGAACAGCCAGAATCCTATAAGATTCTAACATTTGTTTTGGAATTGCTAAATCGTTTCCATCTAAATCATTCTGTCCCTGACAGTACGAATTTCTGCAATGGAAATGTAGATAAAAGTGAAATAAATTATTATATTACTGTACGAAAATTGTTTCAAGACCTTGCAAGTTAACTTTGTACCAGAACCTGGCTTTAAGTCGGGCCGGATTGTTGACCTTTTGGTTTACTTATTACGCATATGCTCGAATTGGTCTGATTATTATATTTTCTATTTTTATAACTAATCTAATATTTATGATGAGACATTATTTATTTATTTATAAGCAGTGGAAAAAGAATGTATTGGGAGGTAAAGGAAATTCCTAGAACACCCCCACGAGCATAGACGATCGTGGGATTCGAACTTTCCACCTATCAGTTTTATACTGAAGCGGGTTCAACCACGTCGTTGGTCTTTGAAAAATAAATAGAAATAGATGTTTTGTAATTGTTTCCAGGCAATTTTTGACGAATACCAAAAACCTACGTTTCTTTTCTGGACCATAGAAATTTTATTTATTTCTAGGTTTATAGTGTCAATTTTATGTTTACAAAATTAAAGTAAAAAAAATGTTTTTTAAGAAAAAGCTTTTATTTACAAATGGGCTAAAAAAAATAAAATAACTTTTGAGTGAAGTTTGAAGCAATATGCAACATAATTTATAAAAGCTTGAGGCGTTATCATTAATTAGGTATTTCTGTTTTGGATATAACTGTAGCTATTTTACTTTTCAGTAGTTACCAAACTTAATTAAACGCCTCAAGCTTTTATAAATTATGTTGCATATTGCTTCATAGTTCACTCAAAAGTTATTTTATTTTTTTTTTAGCCCATTTTTAAATAAAAGCTTTTTCTTAAAAACATTTTTTTTACTTTAATTTATTTTATATTTTCTGTCTGATTATAATTAATTTAAAAAAAATTAAAGAAGTAATTTTTTTACCTATATTTTAATTGGTTAATTTACCCTAATCAGACATAACTATGGAAACAAAAAATTGCAATGTAAAATCAATGGACAATATCTAACAATTCGAAATGTCAAAAAGTTGTACAGGACTAAAAATCAACAATTTTGGTTTGGGGCGATTTCGGACAAAACTAATTATACAATATTACATTGTTATCAAGGTGAGACATGTATGCAAAATTTGAAACCTCTAGCTCAATTAGAACCTGTCTAAATTTTGATTCCAAGATTTGATCTAAACCAACATACTAACATAGCAAGTTAAATAAAAGCTTTTAAAAATAACCTGCTTATACAGTTTTGTAATATTCCGCAGTGATAATGCTGAGTTTGCTATGAATGGAAAACAGATTTGAATGAAACTCACCCATCAATTTATGAAAAACATAATTACATATACATCTACGTCAGTAGCAAAAAATGCAATGAAAAGAGTAAAAAAAAAAAAACAGCAAAAAAAAGTTTTACATGATTAAAGATTTTTTCTCGTTAGAAGTTTTGCCGTGAATATTAAGAGCAATAACCCAATTGACATATTTCATTATTTTATTTTAATTCTGATAAATTGAAATTCAAATATTTGAAACGAACATGCGACCGAATGATAATATGACATATTATAATGAAATATAGGTGGATATACATAGCTAGTAGAGCTATACATTATACATACAATCATAGTGAGCCCATAGTATTGTGAATAAATCCAAATACAGTACGTGTCGAAAGTTTAGGAGACATCCATAATTTTTTGTAGTTAAAAAAAAATTTTTGGTAGGTAGTTGGGCAAATTGAAACGTACAAGGCAAAATAAATTCGCACAACCGGTACAAAAATTAAAATATATTTCGATGACGTCATTACAGTAGTACAGCATAGACTTCTTTATTTTGTCTTCTTTGAGCGACTTTTTTCAAAAGGCCATCAAAGTGTATACTTAATAAGAATGAAAAGCAAGGAAAAGTATCTTATGGATATCCGGATAATCATAACCGAAACTACCGGATATCCAAAATAATTAATTATCCGTAACCGAAACCGTATCCGAAAATAAAAGTTTTGGATTTGTTTCGGATAATAATAGACAACTGCTATTGAAAACTGAGTTAAATCGAAGAAAATTTTTGCTCCATGTGTTTCTTTTGATATAGATTTTTGTTGATTCGTGTTGGGCGTTCACTATTTTCGGTACACGGAGAGAAAAATCATATAATATTTGTAGATAAAATTTCAGAAAAATTACCATGCTCTCTTATAATGCGTGCGCGATCGACGACAAAAATAAAAAATATGTGCTAGCATGGTAAAATTTAACGTGCTAACACAACTTTTATCACACTCTTATGCATATATGTTATAGTTTAATTCTTGTTGTCGTACTCTTTCCTTTGCGCATCTGACCCGCAACCTTATGTTGCTTCGGCTGTACCTGTAAAAACTTCGAAGATGCCCGATCTTTTCCGACCTTTGATTCTTTATGATCCATACAAAAATGATTGGCAACAATATCTTCTAATACTGAAGATAGTGGAGTAACAAAATGATGAATTAAACGATGACCATCCGTCAAGACATTCTAATGAACACTGATTCGACACCATACGACACAACACCAGCTAACCAGCTACTTGCAACACCACCAGTCCTGTTATGTGACCTTCATATATGACTGTGTTGATACTTTCTGCAGGTTGCCTCGCTATGTGACAGCGTTGATACCTTCTCTTTCTTTCTTTCTACTATTAGCTTCTTTTATTCTTTTCTACTTTTCTTCTATTTTAAGACAGCATGGTAATTTTTGTAAGAAAAACAATTAAACTGTTGGCAATGGAACTTTTTACTGTGCTGTTTTACAAATTTTACGGAGCTAATATTACGGAAAGAACATTCTATCCGTTAAATTTTCTATGATTAATTATAATTTTTATATTTTTACCCTACAAAATTGAATATGTTCGCCTTTTACACGTCAATTGTAGTGCTGAGCACAGTAATTTTTATATGAATTTTTGAATTTTCTCTCTGTGTACAATTCTCCCCGTT
Organism: Brachynemurus nebulosus; assembly: GCA_035578155.1. Lineage (NCBI taxonomy): Eukaryota > Metazoa > Arthropoda > Insecta > Neuroptera > Myrmeleontidae > Brachynemurus > Brachynemurus nebulosus. The sequence goes on from JAPWDM010000019.1 coordinate 5,811,062, forward strand.
TTCCGAAAAAAAATGTTCACTAAAAACAATTATTCGTAACTGTGACCGTATCCGAAACATTATCCGATATTATTATATGTATATCCGTAACCGAAACCGAAACCAAAAAAAAATGTTTTTAAATATCCATTTCTGGAATTTCATATCCATAACATCCCTAATTTGTGGTAAAATTAGTTATTGACTATTTTTAAGAACGTTACGTAAGAATATTAATTATTGCACCATTCAGTTTCTTTACATATGTATGTACTGAAATTATTATTATCCTAATATTATAAAATTGATATAATATTTAAAGAAAATGCTCCTTTATCGTGTTTAGAAAAGCAATTTCTAGGGAAATGGTGAGGTTTTAAGTGTCTTTACAATCTGTAACGAACTAGACTTTTTACAGCTATTTACATATGAGGGGTGCCACACCATAACGTTGTAAGTGCCAAAAAAAGAAGTTTTCAGTAGAGACAAAAAACCGTTTTAATTGAGAAATAACAAACGAATTAATGCATACAATATTTATTATTAAACTTTCATTTAATACACATAATTAACATACAAATTTGTAATACTCCGAAAAACAGAAATAATTTTAATATTAATTTAAAAAAACTGAAAACGACAAAACGTTGTAAGTGCCATTATTTATGCAAGTCATAACGTTGTAAGTGTATCTTTACTTGCATTTATAAAATTAAACTAAAACTTTTAACTGTTTTATGAAGCTTTCATAAAACAATTTATTTTCGCCTGATAAATACGGTAACATGGCATGAATGTCCTTCTTCTTCTCAGCAGCTAAAGGTACAGGTGCTCCCTTCATCTCAATTTCCAAGTCCTCAAAATTCGTCTTTGTGACTTCAGATTTCAACAGTGAAATTGTTATCCATTGAGCAAAGTCCCCGTAACTTTTCTTTGTATAAACTACACTAAAATTTTCAGATGTTACTCAAATCATAGTAACCGAAGATATCTGTAGTTTTTTGGTGTTAATTTTCGTTTTAGCCAGATTCATCCAATCAAAAAACGTTGTAGTCTCCACTATTGAGAATAATATTTCTTTACCAGCATTCGCAACAAGCTCAATGAGGTCTCTTGCAATAAGTGGCTTTGTACACTTTTTCGTTTTCTTAATAATTGAAAAATCACGATAGCAGACACATACAACGTTATGATTTGCTTTTTAACAATATTGAGGATGGTGGCCGTCACACTTTTAAGGAATTTTAAGGGTACAGGTAAACACTAGCATATACAACGCTTTACTGTAAAAAAACGTATTCGAGTTCGTGTGGCACTTACAACGTTATGGTTTGGCACCCCTCATATGAAGAATTTGAATATTTTTTTATACGAATTTTTTTATCCGGTTCCTGTCTGTCGCATGAAAAGAGAATATACTGCATACTTAAACGTCTTTTGGATATTCGAAATGGTAAAAACAGATTTTTACTACAGTTTTTAAACACTAGAACAGGGTGTCACTAACCTTTTTTGGCAATGGATTAAAATCAGCCAAAATATGGACTGTTATAATATAGAGGATGTTACGATGTGAGGACAAATATGGAGGATGTTACGGGTCAATAACGTATAGGCCTAGGCCCGGGCTCGATGCACGGAGGGGCATCCGGGATCGTAGCACCGGGGCTTCAACCTGAAAGGTGAGCCCGGGAAAAAGTAAAAAAAAATTGCTGTGAAACTATATTTTTTGTTCGTCACTCGCCAGTGATAGTTTTGGGGGGAAGATGAAAAATGACTCGAGTAAAAGAATCAAAATTTCATTTTTTGCTTGTCAGTAATCTTTTTGGGGAGAAATATAGGGGACGAATTTTTGAAAAATCTAGTTTATCCCCAAGGCTCGCCATTTCTTTCCCCGGCCCTGACTGAAATTGAAATCATTAGTCTACTTTTGTGATTTTGTGATTGACATTATTATTCTGATAATATTTATACTGACAATTTTCCTTACTAATGGATAAATGAATTTTCTAATACTGTATTATTTGGTGAACCTATATAACATCTCAAATATAATACAGACATACCTACATAACATATTATCTGGTTTATTAACATATCACGAATACAAACTAGGTAACTTTGATGAGAGGTGAAACTGTTCTTGTAATCACTGCTATTGAGAATACTGTTATTTGCACTGAACAGGGAACACCTATATAATATTGTTCTGTTCTTTACACCGCGTCTCCACTAGACATATATTATGTTAAAACTTATGTCGTGACATAAAAATGTCCTGTGGAGACGCTAAATGTTATAACATATTTTATGTCATAACATATATGTCTTGACATATGTTATAACATCAGCTCGGACATATTTTCAGACATAAATTTAACGTTTAAGGTTTTCAAGATGGCGAATCGATGAATTAACTCAACACTTGGAAGATTTTTGTTTTTAATTCTGGTTGTTTATTTGTTTTTCTGAATTTTCTAGTTGTTGTAAACATAGAATTAATGTTACAGCTTTGGAAATCTTTCCACACAAATAATAATAGGAGTTTTTAGATATTAAATATGTCAAGGCATAAGAATTTCCCACTTTTGATTATATGTTAAGACATAAATTGTGTTAAGACATACGTCTTGACATCAATTATGTCTAGTGGAGACCCCGTGTTAAGGAAGTATTCTAGTTTAGAAATTCGAAAAAATCGATTTTTCTTTTTTTTCATATTTTCAAAGTTTAGACCATTAAGAATAAGCCTTTAAAAGGATTTACGGAAATTCGAATTATTTTCGGAGTTATGGTTATTTTTCCCTGTAGACTATGTATCTTTTCAGTGTTAAATTCAAATTTTTAATATAAATTATTCGAAACTACTTTTTTCGATACGGTTGACATGATATATCAAGTTCTAATGCACCGATTTACTTGAAATTTAGTACAGACCTTCTAAATACTATCAAAATTGGTCCGATGTAGGGGTTTTTGGAATTTCTTCTTTTTTCTATTTTTAAAAAATTTCCAAATTTGAAAAAAGGGAGGCGAAAATGATTTTTTTTTTAAATGGACGTCATTTTGTGAAAAAATTTATTTTTTCAAATCGGCTACGTCCAACTATGTTTATCAAGAATTAACTATCCACTTGTTTATCAAGAATTAACTAAAATTTTATGTTTCAGATCACCAGGAGGGTTGGAATCACGTCGACCAGGAGCAGGGCCGTGGAGAGAAATGGCGAGCCCTGAGAACAAATTTAATTTTTTAAAATTTTTTGCCAAAAAAAATACCTAATGAGTAAAAAAAGCTCCTTCAGTTTCTTTCTGGGCTCCTTACCTACAACTACGTGCCCCTTTTTAAGTCCAGGCCCCAGGGCTACAGCCCCGGCTACCCCACCCTCTCGTCGGGCCTGACCAGGAGACACCTTTTTTTTGAGTCCCCACTTCGCCGGCCTGTACCGGTTTCAATTTTGAATTATTTTTAAATTTTTATACATTTTTATACTTTTCAAATATCAATAAAAAACTGTTAAAAAAATGAATACTAAAAATGATAAGTGATTTTTTTTATTACGCTCGTAAAATCACTTCAAAATTGAGCCTCTACTCAAAATTTAAACGTGGTAAAATTTTAAATGTATTCCATTTAGATGCATACTCTTTCACACAATACTTAGGTTTGTTCAGTTTTTAAAATTCAGAAGCCTTTTTCACATCACGAAAAATTTGTGATGCTAAAAACTGACATTTATAAAATTGGTATCAAAAAAATAGATGTCAAGTATATACATAGGTATCAAAAAAATGTGATGGTCTGCGTACAATCGAGTACAAACTACGTATAATCTAAGTACGGGTTGTCGAAAGTTACGCATAATCGAATACTATTGAACTATAAAAATAAAACTGAAAAAAAAATTGAACTATATAAAAATTTGGTAACGTTACTAGGTAATGAACTACTAATAAACAAATTCACATAAATAAAATAAAGACAAAAATAATATTATTTTGTCCAATTTAATTAATTTATTCAGAACACATAGGTACTTGATATTATTCAACACAGGTTAAATACCATTACACAGGTCAAATTACAAAACTTATTAATGATTTAATGTTTTCGTGTAGAAGAGAAAATTCTCTTACTTTGTTACTTTTAATTTTATAATTTTTAAACTCTTGTCAGTTGTTAAACTATTATTTTTACAGTATAATAATTGTTAATAATTTTCTAGATATGCTTTCTTATTTTTATTATATTATATAATATGAAAATGTAAAGCAGACGTACAAAGTGATTAACAAGAAAAAATAAAAAAAAAATAAATAAAATGAAAAAAGACTAGACAAAATAAAAAAAAACAACTGTGATCACTCCTATTAAAAACTGTGCTTTGACTTAAATTGTACTCTATGATCTCTGCTAAATAAAAATCGTTGTTAAACCCACCTCTAGCTTTGATTATATACCTTCTATATTCCGTATTTATTATTTATGAATTTTTCTTCTTTTTTTTCCATATTTTCTTTCAGCAAAAGTTGTTCATTTTCTTCTGTTAGTTAAAATTATAATGATTTTATTTGTTTATATCTACCTACAAAATACATTATCTCCATTGTTTACTGTAGATGAGAAGAGAAACATTTGGTATTCCTTTAACGTCTTTTGGTATCTCCGTCTTCGGTATCATTCTTTATCAAATCTAAGCGAGACGTATCTCTTCCTTTTTTTCTATCGTAAAACAAACAGTTTGAGGGATGATTTTATCTTGCAAGACATACAAAGTAGAATTAAAATTTCTTTAAAATGATAAGATTTAGGAAAAAAATACGTTGATTCGTTTTTTTATTTTTTTTGGGAATCAGATTTGATATGATCATGAATATTTGGATTTGGAAAATTCTTGGAAAATGTCGTACTGTTGGGGTTCGGAGAAGTGAACTGTTGATGAGAAGATGAGATGGTCTTTGATCCTGTTATTATTTGAGTTGTACCGGGAAAAGAATTTTTTTCCAGTTTTGGTAAACTCACGTCACACTTCCGGAAGTTAAGCAATAAAACATTATTTTAAAAATTTTAGAATAATATAATATCAGAAATACTATGGTTTTAAAAAAAAAGCACATACAATTTTTATTCGTATCGAAATAAAACACGTATACTAGAAATACCTGAATGAACAGTACAAATACATAGATATTAGCAGCAACGCACTACCTTTTATCCTTTTATTTATCCAACGTCTCCATCCTGTGAATTTTGATGTTACAGTGACTTGTCAAAAGAAATATAACCTAAATAATAACAATTTACTAAATCATTCCTTACGCTCCTTTCACATTGTACGGTTTTCGTCGTACGGGAAAAAACCGTACGACTTTTTGCCGTGATATTGTTGCTTTCACATTGCACGGTTTTTTGCCGTTATAAACTGAATATCTTCATTTGATTTTCAACATTATACAAGTAACAAGTGTGATTAAATTTAATTCTATAAATCAGAAGAATTCGAAAGTAGGATTATTTATTATCACATTCTCTGAAGACCTGAAAAATGACGAAAATAAATTTTTCAACTATTTTCAGATGTTTACAGGCTCCTTTAATTAATTTCTTGGCGAACTTAACATCAAAGCACACAATTTCGAAATTACATACAATCTATTAAAATACTGTTTATTACATTCAACATTAGTTTTATCCGTTTCACAAATAAAATTAATAATTAACATGAAATTCAACAAAATATTGTTAATGCCGTACGTTAAAAAACCGTCTAATGTGAAAGCATCCATTTAATTACATACACTACTGAACTAAAAACGCCGTACGGCTACCGTCAAGTCCAGTGGCAAGAGACTGCTGCTACACGGCACGGCAACGACATTTTGCCGTGACCGTGTAATGTGAAAGGTCCTATGCTCTTCTTCACTCCACTGAAAAAATGCGACCGTACGGTTTTTTGCCGTACGGCAAAAACCGTATAATGTGAAAGGAGCGTTAGTGTTGTACTTTGAATTCCGTACACAAAAACTTTCTGACTCACTATCGTCACTATAAAAATTTCACGTTAACACTAATCCGATAATTTTACTTTCAACCCAAACACATATGTCGAGACTTGAAGGTTTTCTTCGGTCATTGAAACCTACTTTTTTTTTCTTTAGTATTATCATTTCTTCTGAAAAGAGACAATTTTATATTTGGGGTAAATTTAGCTCTAGCTTTTAAGGTTTTTGTTTGATAATGCAGTTTTTATGTTCGGTAATTATTTTTTATATCATATTTTGTTTTGTAATCAGAGACGAAATTTAATTAAAATATAATTGATTTCGAAAATTCTATTGTCAGTTTTATGATTGTTGTTTCTTTTTATATCTTATAATGTGTCCTAGCCTCCTCTGTTTTGTTGCTGTATTCTTATAATATTGTATTCGGCAAATACAGTTGTGCAGTAAATATGTATTACACAGTATTATATTTCACATTTTTACTTTGCTTTATTTCATTATTATTTTTTGTGCTTTATATTCATTATGTGTTATAAAAATATACACACAGTTTTATGATGAATGTAAAGAATGAAAATGTTTTGGATGAAATGAATAAAATTTATAACAAAAATATAATTTTAATTGAATTTTTAGAAAGATTATACAGATATCCCTCTTATAACACGGTGTAATAGAGCGCGGTTTCGTTTTAACATGATAGAATAAGTTTCAGATAAATGACAGAAAACCTTCAAGATTCAATAGCATGTTACTACTGAGAAATCTTATATTTAATAAATTTTTTCTTTAATTATAATAAAAATGAATATACATATTCCGTACTAAGAACATTGGTGTGACTAAATTAATATTTCCATTCACTAAAAATTAAATAAAAATAACTACACTTTACTTTATTATCACCTATAAATTAATTTCTATCCTTTTCAGACTACTAAAATTTGCTAAATCTCGGAAACAGTTGAAAAAACTTTTTTGGAACCAAACCGCCTTTTTACACTACATAACGCGGTATTATCGAGGAACCTATCTATCGTGTTATAGAAGGCATACCTGTATTTTAAAACAAGATAAAAGTAAAAATTTTGTTTTAATACAATATAGTAACTCATTTTTTAAAATGGAAATAATTTTATTAAATGTATTAAACAAATAAATTGTTACTTAAAGGTAATAATATTTTAATTTTTAAATATTGAGGAATAAACGGTGGATAAATGCCAGGATTATACAATAAATTTATGTTATAATGCAGTTTTAAAAAAAGAAAATAACTGTAGCAGCTTTTGTATACACAATTGCTTCGATAATTGTTGCACAATAACTGTAAACAAGCACATTCGATTTGGACTGTTTATCAGTAGCAAAATTCAATCATATTTCAAATTCTTATATACGTATCTATTATTAATCGATTTTCATGATTACATAAGAAGCCTGTTTCTGTAATGAAATCAGTTCGACTTTTCACAAATTCTCGATAAACTGGTCTCAAACTTTGTATTTAAATTCAGTGTTAAATGTCTGATGTTAACCAAGACCTCACATTCAAATTGGACGAGGTCGACTGTTCCCTCCCATATACCATATTTTGGTTCTTCCCTATAGATTCCCATTTTTCCCTGTCACTACCTCAAGTCAGAGTTGTGCCATGTGATGTAAAAAATTATTTTTTTACATTTTTATGTAAAAAATTGTAGAATATGTAAAAAAACTGTAAAAAATTGTAGAAAATTGTAAAAAATGTAAAATATTTAAATCATTTGTCATTTCACTGACAAACAATTTATTTTCACCGTTATTACTCGTCTATAAGTTCACATGAAAAAAGGTGTAAACAAAATGTCCACACAAAAATTATTTTCTGCTGGTGGAAGGCTATCCACAACTGACTATAAAGCTTAAATTTCCAAATTAACATACTGAGTTTTGACAGATCAAAAAAACTACTATAATATGTTTATCTCTCTTTAAATTATTTTTCAAATTACTTAATTATTAAGTTTTAGTTTGCAAATATATCAAATACTTCAATAGCAAATATGAAATACTATCAGTAACGCTTACATCTATTTACCCCTTTAGTACCGCCATATATTCCAATTTTTTAGATAAAAAATTTAATATCTCTATAAGTATAATTGCAAGTTTGGTACATTTTGTTTAATTTATTTACAGTATGACCGCTCTTTACTATACAGCCTCCAGTTATCGATATAAGACAATGTACACTCGTTAGTTGAATTTTTTCTAAAAATTAGAATGACGAGCCGAGCTCGTCATTAGTCCTAAAAGGGTTAAATTAAAAAAATTCGCTTTTTACATTTTTTACAGTTTTTTTATCAAAACAAGTTTTACATGTAAAAAAACTATGTAATTTATCTGAAGTAAATTACACACACAATTCTGCCTCAAGTGAAAGAGTCTAAAAAGAGAAATCACAACAATTTTCATTTTTATTCTTCCCATCATAAGATTTTCAATTATAGTTTCTTTGAGTGACATTTGATCGTAAACCTCGCATATTTTTGGTTTGTAGTATTTAACAAGGGTCTTAGTTTCCACTGTTACCCTTTTTGTTGTCTGCATTATTATTTCGCAATAAAATTTTGGTCTGTAGACATCCATTACAACCATTTTTAACTACTTAATTATCTCAATGTCACATTAATATGACTCTTATTGAAGTTCAACTGTAATTATTAACTTATCCGCCAAGATACCATTAAGCACAACTTGTGGTTGGTAGATGGTTATGTTGTATAAACCATAGATGATAGATAATAGATAATGTACATCCTGGCTGATTGTAAATTCCTCTCTCCCCGTTTCTCTGCTCGATTGCTTTTCTCCGGTGTATTCCGTGTAAATGTGTACACAGAACTTATAAAAATAAAACAAACGAAACAATAGTTCGATATTTTTCTGTGTGAACAAAACATAACACTTAGCTATGATGGATGCTTTGTTATTTTATTCATTTAGGTTCACGTTAAAATAAAATGGTACTCTTTGACAAAATGGAAAGAAAACAAAATGTCTGCCAACAATAAAATTGATGCACACATACCTATATAGCAAGCAATCTGTGAGTGTATTGTATTGTTTTCTAAATGATCGATTTCTTTTATTGGCCATTTATGTCTCTGATGGTAAGATATTTCTCTAGCACTACTAAAGACATTCATCAATTTTACTTGAGTTTTTATTTCTTTTACAATTAATGTTCCGTTTTGTAACGATAAATTTGTTCTGTGTGCTGTGATAATGGATTTTTAAAATAACAAGTCATTTGACGGAGTTAAGAGTATTGAATATGATTTGTTTTGATTAAGAAGAGAAAATTGTACAGTAATAATAGAATTTTGTTAATAGCTTAAACTTTAAAGAATATTTTTTGGTATACTACGCTGATTTTGATACATATTAACTTGAAATATATGTTATACCGAGACTTCTCTGTTGAAACCAAAACTACAAGTTTTAAAGTTTTAGGACACCCAAAAAACATATTAAATACTTTATATATATATATATATATATATATATATATATATATATATATATATATATATATATACACTAGCGGAAATAATTAAAGGATAAAAAAAAATTCCAAATTTTTAGCGATTTTTCGAATGGCTGTATCTTTGTGAAAAATGGTCGTATCGAAGTCGTAAGCAAAGCAATTTAAAGCTGGAAGTTTCTAGTTTCGAGATCTTGCGATAAAAAAATTTTCAAAGTAACGTGTGTGGCGCAATCCTATAAAATACACTGAAAAAAAAATTTTCGAAATTTTTTCGGTTTTTTTTGGTCCACGGACTTGGAAAAAATTTTTCCGACTTAACCATCATATGGAACGGATAACTTGTTCATTCAGCTTTGATTTGCTTTTTTATAGACTTTTATACGACCACTTCTCGCTTAGATATAGGACCTTGAATGGAAAAGGATCATTTCGTCTTTGACCATCGATATGTCAGCAACCAATGATCACACAGAAAATTGAACGAGTGTTTTAAAAACTCGAATAAATTCTCTACAAGGATTAGCTATTGTTTTGTCAGAAAAAATTTTTTTTGCATACTTTACATGAATTTGAAAAATCAAGAAAAAAAGAGCTTTTGGTGGCTCTTTGGAAAATCAAGCGCTGAATTAAAAACTTCGAGAAAACCACTAATGTTAAGTGTGCCTTTTACAGTTCAATATACCCACAAAACCCCACCGAGTTTCAGTTAAATCCATCCAGCCGTTTTTATGTTTCATTCGATTGAATTTTTGAAAAAAATTAAAGGATCATTTTTTTGATCTTAAACTTTCATAATCTTCAACAAAATGAAAAAAAAATTGTCCCAGCTTTTTTCACATTTTTATCAATAACAGTATTTAAATTTATAAAAAATACCCCTGTCGCAGCATCTGCATAACATAGCGAATTTCCAAATTTTGGGGACTGGCGGATCTCATCTAAGAACTGTACCTATTTAAAATAGTTTAGCTTTCTAAGAGTAAAAGATTTTTTAAAATCGGCTGGGTAATTAGTTTTGATATTTTTGGAACCCAAGAACCCGAACGGACTTTGTGCAGCATAGTTGTATCCATCTAAAATAATTTAGTTCTCTAACAGTGAAAAAATTTTCAAAATCGGTCGGTTAGTTTATTTTTTACAATAATGGGAACAGTAAACCCTGGCGGAAATCATACAACATAACCTTTATTCATCTAAAATAATTTTAGTAAAAAGTTTATCCTAACAGTAAAAAACGGGTCCTAGGGATCTCATATAACTTATGGTAGTTCGTAAGGTTCTTGTGGACATCATTTAATTACTTAATGAATTCAAATACTTTAACTTACTAACGGTGAAAAAATTTTCAAAATTTTCGACATTCGCTAAAAAAAATCATTGAAAAATATTTGATATGTTTCGATCAATTAATGGTCAACATCAGCAAATAAAAGTTACTAAAATCGAAGAAAAGAATGAGTTATTTGTCCGTAGAAATTAAAATACAAATTCTGAAAACGAGCAAAGAAATATTGAAAAAACTAGATCGGCAAAACATTCTGACAAATAACACTACCCAACTAATACTTGCCAATTTGAATGAAACTTAACATACTTATTAAACAGCGAAAAATATTAAATACGTGTTTTTTTATTTCGGCTAAATACGCTTTTTAGGGGTAGAAAACACCATTCAACCTCTGTAGATGAAAACAGTTATAGCTAAATATTTTTGAAACGGCATATTTTTTGAAAAAAGGGCTGAGTACCAAATTTGTAGAATTTAAAGCGATGCACTTGATAGTGACCCTGAAATCGATTTTCAAGGTCAGTTGAAAATGATTAGCCATTGCCGAACTTTGACCATATCCTGTACCTATAAGCAGTAATTTCATGTATTGACTCAATCTATCTTCAAAATTGATTTGTTCCGTTATTTTTCTAAAATAAAAAAAATAAAAACCTGACGAAATGAAAAAATAGGCGCAAATTTATAGAAAAAATTAGAAGAAAACATTTTTGTAAGTAATTTTAGAAGTTAAGAAAAGATTTAATATCACTCCAATTGTAAGTTAAACATTAACTTTATGTTATATTAGAAATTTTCAAAATTTTTATTGCTACTCTATAGTTATCATATTAGGAATTAAATTCAACATAAGATTAACTATTATTTTTCCGATTGCGATTGAGCAAGTATTTTTCAAAATTACTTCTTGATCACTTATTTTCTATCTTGCATGTGAAATTCGTTCGAATATACTTTGAACCATTTAGGGATGAAAAGTAAACTACTCCTTTTGAAAAATATTAAATGATTTTCAAATGACTTTGGAAATTGACCTCAAGGTCAACTTCAAAGTCAAGTGCATCACGAGAGTCAAGTGCTTCAAGATCATCAAGTGCATCACTTTGAACTCTATAACTTTGGTCCTAAGCACTTTTTTCAGAAAATATATCGTACCATAATCCACTTCTATGTTGATTCCTGGTCTCTTTTCCTGCGTTTCTAATATTTATGTCAATAAAAAATGTGCTACCGTAGACAAGGATGAATAGGTACGCATTCCGACTTCACACCGTATTTTTTTGTATTTATTTTATGAGTACCTAATCTTTAATATATTAAAAATTTACGCGAAGATGGTCACTTTATCAGCAGTATCCAAAAAAATTTAAAAATATCGGTGGTTTTTGAAAAATTAACAAAAATCGTATAATTTCTTCTCTATGAAAAATTGGGGTCAAAAGAGACGAGAAAAGAGTAAATGGGGACAACCCGTAGGGTCGACCAAAATTGAAATTCTAATATAAAATAATTTCGAACTTTTTGTATTTATACATTCAAAAAAGAAATAATAGGTACTTGATGATTTTCTGTAAAAATAAACGTAGAATCTAAAATAAAGTTTATATACTCCTGTCGTTTACCCCTAAGTTTATATTCCTCCTATTCTTATTTTAGTTCAAAAAATAATTTTTCAAAAGACTAAGACATAATAATTAATAACAGTGAGATTCTACGTCCATTTTCAGACTTTTGTTTATTAAATTGCGTAAAAGCTAGTAAATGCAATAACAGATATGATGAATTTATAAGGATTTTCTTGTACTACAAAATCTTAAAAATATGGAAACGCGTACTTTTTTTTCGTTAATTGTGTTTTATTCTTTTGCACAAAATTTTAAAAATACTTTATTTTCTTAAGAAAGGGAGGCAACTTTAGTCACAGATATGCCTATGAACAGTTTTTGGTAATCCGGGAAAAACGAAAACACTTTTTAAAATTTTTTTATTGTTAAAATCGAAATGTTCTTTTAAAGAGGGTTAAAATTACCATATTTTATATTAAAATTTTAACACAATCACTCCCTAATTAACGAGCCTTACTTAATATTAGCAAATTGAGAAAAAACACGTCAATTAGATTTTTTTACACAGATTTTATTTGTTATATAATTCAAAAGGATATTTTAAAAATGTGTATGAATGGCTTTCATTAAATAAATTTCAATATATTTTCCATTTATTTTAACAGTGGAATGTCCTTATTAGTGGCTATACTTTCGGCTTGGAGCGAATTAGACGAAGATTTTCTTCTAAAACCAAATTTAATAATTAATTAAAGAAATAAAAAAAAATTTGTGGATTTCCTACCGTTCAAATATAATCTTTATTGTATGTAAAAATGTTATTACATTTTTTCAAAAAACTGTAAGTAAACTGTAAAATTTTCTTTACAAATATGTTAAAATAGAGAAATGTTTCCTTTTTAATTTATTTTTAACTCTTTTTAAATGATTCACTTTAAAATTTTTTAATATTTCTTAATCGAAATTTCATAAAAGAATGTGTCAAAATTTAAAAAAATTTTTCTTTGTTAAAAAAAAAAATTGAATGTGCAAAATTATTTAATATTAGAATGCTCTGATTATACAATTCTAATCATAACTGTATTGTCAATTGGATAAAAAATTACGTAAAAATATTATTGTTTGAATATGATTTAACGTAATTTTTATACGATTGAAGCAAACTCTTATTAATTTTAGGAAGGTGTAAATATAATCTAAATTCTGATCATATCACATAACAGATATCGTCGGGATTTTTTTTGTAAAAAAAAATGGAACAGAGATACATTATAAAAACATTTAACTGACAGAGAAATAGAATATAGCCGAATCGTTAAATTGGATTAAAAAAATCATGACACGCTACTTATAAAGCGGCTTTTTTCGAATTTAGCTCGCAAAAAATGAGACAGAAAAAAAAAGAATGCGAGTGCGAGTGAAATGGAGAACGACATATTTCCTAGTTTTTCTCGAAAAGTAAGTAATTTAGAGCAACGGTATAAAAACATTTTTTATGCGTTTTACCTTTTACAATGGCTTAGTGTAAAAAAAAATTTGAAAAATTGCTTAATTCTGGCAAAAAACTCATTTTGTTGACAAAAAACGCCCGGAAAACCTACTTCTGGGCATCCGACGTGTCTGGCTAACGAACTCATCCAACGATTTGGAAAATCGAATTCGCACACAAAATTTCATAAGCATTAAACGCTTCGTTCGAGAGTTATCGCGCGGATACATATATATATATATATATATATATATATAAATTTTAGTGAATATCATTTTCGTATTCTAGGGACCTCAAAACATATTTCTGATATGGTCTCGGGCTTAGGTCGCACCATGACACCTGGCGTAAAAGCTGAATTTCCAGTTTTGGAAATTCGCTAAAAGGAAATTTAAAAAAAAAGTTTAAAAAAAATTTTTTTTTAAGAATTTTTCGAAAAAATGATTCAAAAATTTTTTTGAAAAATTTTAGAAAAAATTTTTTTTTTGAAAGTATAACAGAAAGTATAACAGAAATCTGTTTTGAGGTCCCTTGAATTCGAAAATGATATTCACTGAAATTTAAATATAATACTCATATGAAATTTGGTGTGCAGGTGGAAAACCTCAAATCATTGGATGAGTTCGTTAGGCAGACACGTCGTATGCCCAAAAGTAGAATTTTCGGCCTTTTTGTCAAAAAAATTTCAATTTTGTAAAATTTTCTACACCATTTATATGGGTGGAAAAAATTATTAAAAAAATGATTCTCAAACTATTTTTCTATATAAAGTAGTTCTCAAGAAAATTGTATTTTTTTTATAAATTCAATATCTGACGGGGGCTTGAAAGAGTTGTCATGGTGAAAGTTGACCCTGGGACTGATATAATTGGTTTTGTGGTCCCTAGAAGCTCAAAATGACATTTTATAAAAAAAATTCTAGCAGCTTGTACTACTGGAATCTATATGTATTATTATATAGATATGCAATTTTTAGAAAGGATAATGAATTTTTCTAATACCTTCAGCGGCGTAGTGAACATAACCGGCGCCCGGGGCTCGACACTTTATTGGCGCCCCTGTAGGAAAAAATATTGCTTTTTTTCCTCCCAAAAAACAAGTGACGAGCAAAAAAAAATTCATACCTAATTTTTTTGGCGCCCCCAAGAACTGCCGCCTTTCGGCACATTTGACGCGTCTCTTTGGCACACATTTGGCGCCCCTCTGCGAATGGCGCTCGGTGCATGATAGACCCCCTTGCACCCTCCTTGCTACGCCTCTGAATACCTTTACGTTTCATATACTTTACAAGTTTTCAATGAATCAACCTGTATAATTAGAAAAACAATTCAATTTCATACTTAAGTACCTAATTCAGGAAAAAAACTTATTTGAAACAGGAAGTAAGCACAGTAATTTTTACAAAATAAACTGTAAAGTAGCTATCATTTTGCAAATATACATTATAACTTGCACACATAGATAACACATATAATTATACCGTTTGCTGGTACGCTACTTCTTAAATTTACGACCAACAATAATTTTGAACATTCATAATACCTATTAACTCTAAATGAATGTACAACTTTTGCCATTACGTATAAAAATATGTATATGTAGCTATGATAATAATTTATTTATCTCAATTTACAAAACAAATTTTACATATGCATATAATAACGCTTTAAAATGCTTACAAAAATGTACTGGGTATGCAATCGTGAAGCTTCAGGGCTTTCTCTTTGTTGGTTTCTCTCTTTTTTTTTATCTGAACCAAAAAAAAAAATTATATGAAAGTTGTTTTTTTTTAAAGCCGTCTGATGAATTTTATTTATTTCTATTTGCAGAACTCGAATACTGTTGCGAGATAAGTTGAAATAGTATATTGTGCACTAAGTGGGGGAAATTGTCAATTGCCCACGAAAGCGAAGTTGAACGCACGAACGTATTGAGTGCGCTCATTCGCTTGAGTGGGTAATCGGCAATCCCGCACGAGTTGCACATACTATTTTTTATTACGAATTTCACATACTTTTTTCTATTATTATCACTTTTTTTGACATTTTTATTACTTTTTAAAATAATATTTTTAAGTGTTCGTCTTTTTTTATGTCATCGAAGATGACATATTAACCCTAGAATCATACGTCGATCTACGAGTCAAGTTAATCATACATCGGCGTCGTTTCGACGAATGGACTTTTTACGAGGAGTTTTAGAGTTTATTTGTAAAAAACATTTTTGTACATAACAATACTATAAAAGCGAACAAAATATTTAAAAAAATTGGATTTGGAAAAATTTCTTAATATAAATATTTATTAATTTTTTTTAATCTTTTTATCAAAGCATATATTTTCACTATAAAAATTAAAAAATAGATAAATACATCAGTTGTATCATAAAACATGTCTTTCAAATAATTAATTTATGAACTATTATGAGTCAGTGAACATGTTTGACTTTACAGAATGTGAAATTTCTCAGTCATAAATATTCGTATAGATATGTAGTTATTTCCCCATTAGGTACATTTGTAAATTTTCTAGAATTTGTTAGTAATTTTTCGAATAAGATCTCAAAAAATAATAAAAATTAAAATATTTTCCACAAAATAAATTGTTAACCTTTTATTAAGTCACTTGAAACGCATTCTTTAGTTTTCGATTCAACATATTAAAACTTCAGTATTATGTCGTCTCTATAAGTCAAACAGCTGTAATCATCTTTCACATTATCATAATCATTGAATAAATTAATTATAACGTGCATACCTTTAATAAATTTTAGAAAAATTAGGAAAACTTTTATATGTGGAGTACAAAATCTTTAAAAAAAAATATAGGTTAATCATACATTGTCGTCCTTTTGACGCACACTATTTCAGCATAAAAAAAAAGACAATAGCTATAAACAAAATTTATACGTCTTATGTGTTATAATAACAAATAAATTAGATAACAGAAGTTTCACAGCAAGCAGGTACCGAAAAGTTGTAATATTGGAGCAGGTAGAGAAGTTCGTTCGTCGTTTTGATGAGTACGTATGATTCTAGGGTTAATATCGTTGTGTGACTGAATAATTATTGAGTTGTACATCCATATTGAATATACGCAAGAGGGCTGTAGAATTAACAACTATAGAGTTAACAAAAAATCATAAATTAACACTTTCACTGAGATGACATTACTTACAATTAGTGCGTGTCAAAAACACGCATTTGACGAATTTTGTTTCTGAATTAATTATTGTTTAAATTACTTTGTTGATGGTTTCTATAGAAATAATTATGAAATATTTGTTAAATGAAAAATCAAGAGGCGGCTTTGCGTGTTTTATTGTCAATTTACGTGTGGAAAGTTACTTTCCACACGCAAAAAAGTATGCGGGAAGAGTACAGTGGGCAAACAGCTATTTTGCGTACAGAAATGTGTGCGCCAAGTTAGTACTTCTCCCGCATGAGAAATAAAAAATTATTATTTTAGTACATTTTTAAATTCTATAGTATTTTTAAATGAGTCGGAACGTAGGTAGTTATGTTAATTATGAATCTGTTAAGCATTTGGGAAAACTTTAGTTTGAAAGATGAACCTGAATTGAACCCCGAGTTCCATATGCGTTGTTATACACCGCTAATTTAAGTAATTCTAGAAAATAACACCTTGAACTTTCCAGTAAGAGTTAGAAAAAACGGATCATTCAAATTCAGAATATATAAGGCAGCTACGAGCAACCGAGAAATCAGTTAATCAATCGGAGTTTTAGAGCTACGGAATGACGTAATCGAGTCAGCGGAAATAGTCAAAGGAGTGAAGAGTGGTTATGACAACTGAACATCAAGTGTAGTGAAGTACCAGTGGCCGGACATTCATACTTAAACAAAACAAAAAGAAACGGTGTTTTAAGACTTACAATTTTTGTTGAATAAAACTGTTATCGTTGATCAAATTTCTATCTTTTCCTTCTGTTTCTTTTGGGAGTTGTGTATGCACTCCAAAGTCCAGTACAATAAATCAAGAACAGCGTGTTACTACACTGTCTTTAGAGAACAGTTGAAAATAATCAAACCTTTGGATTTTAGATATCTGTTTAAACTAAAATTTCACTTTACCACGCTTATCAACAGAATCTCAACTATCTCAAGTAATTTCTGGACAAAAATTCAAAATACACCTCTGAGCAATTATCTGAGAGTCCTTAAAAATTATGTATTTTTCTAGAATTTTTTTCTCAAGAACGGAAGTAAATATCAATTTCAAATTTTGTGCACATATTTATTAAGTATTAAACTACACAAAAAAAAAAATTTTTTCAAGGAAAAATATATAAAAGTGTCCATTTTATAGATAGTGCAGTGTGACGATCCGAAAATCCAATGCCTTGTTGGTGGATATCCTAGCGCCGGTAATAACCACCGAAATAAAAAAAAAAAAAGATTTATAAAATATATGAAGAGTATCGGCACCTCTACCTATAATATCAATAAATTGCTGAAAGAAAAAAAAATGGCGGATGTTTGAACTTTTGATTACGACTTTTGTCTTATTTTTCGCTCTTTAAAGTAAATTTAAAAATAAAAAAAATATTGAAAGTGTATCGAACTTAGGTAGAGGTCCCGAAGAATTGAATTATCTTTAAAATAAAAAATTAAAGAAAAGGATCCATCGAATAGTTTTTGAGTTATCGTGTCCACCAGTTCCAAAAATGTAGTTCCGAGATATTATAAAATATATATAAAGAAACGTATTTTCAAAATTTTATATTTTAATACTCATTATTACGTGAACTACGTTTTTTGAATTTTTTTTTTTATAGAAAGCTGGATTCTGTTAATGTGCAAGAATCTTGTTTTTAAATTATTTTCAGTAAAATCACTTTGGGAACATATTCTACACATAATTTGCTATCAATTTCGGCAAAGAAAAAAATCGATTTTTTTTTATCAAATCTCAAGTAAACCTTCCCTTAAATTACTTTCAGCGAAATCAGTTTGGGAACATATTCTACACATAATTAGCTACCAATTTCTGCAAAAAAAAAATCGATTTTTTTAATGACTCTCAAGTAAACCTCCCCTTAAGCAAACAATACTCAACTTCTGTGTGGTGGTCCCTGAATACTTCACATGTGGAAACCCCTGAGTAATTTTGTGCTGGCCCTTTTCTTCCTCGAAAAATAGGGTTGGCGAGCAAAAAGAAAAAAAATAAATAAAAAATAAAAAACAGAACAGCCGTTATCTTTCTATTCTATTCTTTAATTTTGAGATTTTATTCGATTTTGCGGATACGCCTCTATTTCAACTCTAGAAAGATCTATTAAAACTTTTGTTACACAAACAGACATTGCTATGCTCAAAGAGACAATACAGCGGCTAAAACTATGAAAATTAAGACAGTCTTTGAGATTTGGGTACTATCTCTACTTTGGGAAAATATATAGAGATATTTTAATGCTTCCCGCCATTTAAATTCGTCACACGATAATTTCATTCAACTTTCTCCTTTCATATATGGTAATAGTTTTTGTAGCGTAGTGTAGCAAAATCTATGTAAACCCATGTACAGGTAGACCCGTGTAAACCGCTGTATCATGTAGTTGATATCATGTATAACACACCTAATATTTAGAGGCTGCGATGTAGGTACATAAAATGTTGGTTGTCATAAATTGAGAAATGGAAGATGATACGTGATAGATGGTCGTAACATAGACATAATGGCAAGTGTACGGTTTCCATTTTTAGTGGTATAGGTACTGGTGTAGGTGCCACGTAATGGTGTAGCACATTCTTTTTTGATATCTATCATATTCAAAAGACAGATATTCTATTGATCTGCTCTCCTATAGTCGGATTGGTGTCGGTAGTATGCATATATTTTCCCTCAATCTATTTATTTTTCTATAATTTTTCACTGTGAAAAAATATCTTTATTTTCCGAAAAAACTTTTAGGACAAATATGTGTAATTTATTTGTAACAAGGACATATATACAGCGTGTAATATTTTTTATGGATTGTTAGTAGAATAATGTATAATGTTATTACACATAACGAAATCACAGGTGTGGAATTAAAAACTTCTTAAAGTCTTAAAAACAAGTCGTCAGGTGTGAGTTGTTCTTGCGCGTATAGTGTTCCGTACTATTAGTACCTAGCAGCCAGTGGGCCTGAAACTACCCAAACATTTTGAAAATTCAGACAAATATGTAATTCAGACAAATATTGATACACTTTTAAGCGTTGGAGAAATTTTTAAAAGCAATTCTTTAGCCCTTAATAGCCTGAAATTATTTCCGTCACTAACTAGAATAACATTAAGTCGTGTAACATGAAATCTCGTTTTCGGATCAACGCTGGCCAATCATGTAATTCAGAATTCAGACAAATACCGACACTTTTTTAAACATCAGAGAAATAATAAACAAATATTTTACTTCGCAAAAATACCACTTTTATTTTGAAACTGTGACAATGTTGTTTCGAACCGTCATGACCGCCAGTGGGGCCAAAGTAGGTAAAAGATGGCAAAAATTATTTAATCCTTCTATTGACTACAGAAGAGTTATATAACAATATATTTTACTTTTACTTGATATTTATTAATAAAATACTGGGTGTCCCACTATACAGGGTGTCCCATAACGGTTAGTCAAATGATATATCAAAAACCATTCGTCCGATGAATTTGAAAGCAGATCTTGTTTGACCCTAGGTTGAGATTTTTTTCAACAACTCGATTTCATTTCCAGTTACTAGTTTCTAGCCATGTGGTATAAACTTATAAATTTTAAATGGAATATGGAATTTTTGACAACGAATTTCGACGATACGCTTAATTTTAGCTTTAAATTTGAGTGTTTTATTTAAATATTTGATATCTTTATACACCACTGAGAGCTTATATGAACTTTATAAGCTTCTTATTGATGATTTTTTCTCAAACAAAATGAAAATAAAGTCAGCAAATTTTGAAAAAAGGTGCAATTTGGTGTAAACTCTGCAATCATAATACCAAAATAGACTAATTGCTTTATCAAATGTCACAAATATATCCGTTGGATTCGATTGGATACCCAATTAAAATTCTTTGAGAAATTAATTTTTACAGAATTTTTCTAGATAATTCAACCATGTTTCATTAAATCTTGATAGTATCAATACGAGTACAGATTTTAACAAACAAGATACATAAAAAAAATAACATACCATGGGGAACATCGCCCATTATAACCGATTTTAGTTTATTTTTTTATAACTTAAATAACTGTCCCGCAAATCACTACTTTACATACACAGAAAAAAAAACAGTGATTTTATTTACAAAACCGCTTTTAGTATTTAGCTTTTGTTGTTAGAACTAAAATTTGAGTAATTGTAACAAAACTCGCTTTCAGTGATTAATATAAGTTTTATTAATTCTACAAATTGCATTTTATTAATTTGTTAATATAAAATTTTGTAAATATTACAAAAACTTTTGTAATAACAAAAAAAAAAAAAATTAGTAGTATATTTTTGTAGCATTAATTACAGTTCTATTAAATATTTTAAGTAAATATAAGAAAAATATTTGTAATTATAACACCGTTTTAAAAATCAAAATGCGCATGCTTAAAGTAAAAGTCTCTTGTGTAATTAAAACGAAAATTTTTGTAATAATTAAATGACGCTTGCGCAGAGTTGACAAGTTGATACGTTTATGTGATATTTTGTAAACGTTCATAATACCTATATATGCATTCAAAGAAACCCTGATTTAGTGATTATCAAAAAGTTGTTTAATTTCTCATTTAAAAATTGTGTTTTGTAATTATAACAAAAAGTTTTGTAATAAATAACTGACGCAAGCGCAATATTAACGAATTCTATGATTTTTAGAATGTTGTGTAGTATTCATAGCGTCATTCTGTGACAGAGTCCATCTTCATAAATATTTATTATAACCTGACAAGAGTTTATGAAAAAACATAGTATACAATCTCAATTTAAAAGATTGTTTGTACGTTAAAAATATGACAAGAAAACTTGCTAATGGTTTTACTATCGAAAATCTGACAATGGTTAGTAAGTATTTTCATAAATTATTTTTTGCTCACAAATATTAATAATATTCCTATTAAAATTTGATCTCTTTTTTTTCAGATACTAAAAGCAATTTTGAACATTATGGAAAAAATAAATTCAGATTTGCAGTTAAACTTCCAGGCCTCTGACAAATGGCTCCGAGTCGTCTCTTCAGACCCGGACGCCGAAGTTACAACCATGGTTGCTCCCCTTCTCGTCAGGCCTGACTAAACCTACGGATATTTGGACACATGATAATTTAACATAATAGCTGAAGCACCAGAAAAATACAAAATTATTGCATTTATCTTTTTAATTTATTGAGGGGGTATACTAGTCTAGAGGCTGGATTTTGAGGTGATTTTACGGGCCTAATAAGAAAAAAAAAACAGTAAACATTTTTAGTATCCATTTTTTGACCAGTTTTTTATTGATATTTGAAAAGTATAAACATGAAACATAACATTTTAGTTAATTCTTAATAGACAAGGGTGTAGAATTAGAAGGACGTAGCCGATTTGAAAAAATATTTTTTTTTCACAAAATGGCATTCATTAAAAAAAAATAATTTTTCGCCTTTTTTTCCAACATTGAAAATTTTTAAAAAAAGTAAACAAAAATTCTACAAACCCTTACGTCGGGCCAATTTTGATAGCATTAAGAAGGTCTGTACCAAATTTCAAGTAAATCGGTGCATTAGAACTTGAGATGTCATGTCAACCGTATCGAAAAAAGTAGTTTCCATTAATTTTATTAAAAATTTGAATTTAACACTGAAAAGATACACAGTACACAGGGAAAAAATAACCATATCTCCGAAAATAATTCGAATTTCCGTAAATTCGTTTAGAAGCTTATTCTTAAAGGTCTGAACTTTGAAAATATATACAAAAAATCGATTTTCTCGAATTTCTAGACTAGAATATTGCCTTAAAATGTTAATAATTTTTATTTCTATGTAAATATATTTATATTTATAAAATAAATAATATATTATTTATTCAAAATAATATAAAAGTAGATACTTATTCAAAATTTTGTAAAGAACATATTGAACTCTATTTTGATGTCTGACTGTCTAATCCTTACTGCTGTTTTTGCATTCAAATTGTATGCATATTTGTCATGTGACGAGCAAAATGTGACGACTGTGTTGTGACTATATGAAGACAAAATAATGTAAGAAGCTGTTGCATGGTAATAACAAGCCTGTTTGTCGGATTAGAAGAAAAGTTATCTCAATGCAGGCTTATCTAAACAGAACAGGAAGATATTAAATTTATATATGTATACTTGTATACTGTGATTTGGCTGTGTATTTTGATGCTCAATAAGCAACAATTTTTGCCAAAAAATTTTTTTGATCCGATTAATTTGAATCGTTTGATTTTTTGTAAATTTTTAGCAAGATTTTTTTAAACAAATTTCTAATAAGAAAATTCAGCGATCATGGCCTCTGTCATGGTAAAATTTGAGCCCGGGACTATAACGGAAATTTTTTTGAGGTCTCTAGAACTCGAAAGTGATATTCACTAAAATTTATATATGTGTGTACGTGCCAGCACGATAACTCTCGAATAAAACATCCTATTTTCAGAACCAGGTATTTTGGGCCTCTTTTAGTTTTCCAGTTCAAATCAAAAATCAATTTTTCTGTTTTAATCTATACTATGTCATATATTTCTGTACTGTACAGGTACAGAAAACTACTATTTTTACAACAGTTTTCTGACCTAAATGTTTCGAAAATGAACCACATTCTCGAGAAACTAATGTCATTCTGACTCAGGACTCTTAACAGGCATAATAAAAGAAATCTGAAACTTTGAGTTACGCTCGCTACAGCATTGTTGAAGGGCCCTAGCATGAAATAAACATTTTTGTTCGAAATATACTAGTAAATAAATAGAATAACAAATTAATTAGTTACGACCAGCATTAGAAACTTTAGTTACCGTAAAACCGTCTAGACCCGGACAGGGGGTCTAGGCCTGGGCACTTTGCACCAATCTTCAAAGTAAGTAGTTTTTACATTAACCTGCTACAATAAACATTTGTTCTTAACGTGATTAGAGAGAGAAAACCATCCTCTAAACAGCTCGACCAATAAAAACTATATGGATTTCAACTCTTACTATCTTATTTTACAGGATTACTATTCTCCAGTTTTTCAAAGAAATAAAAGGTGTGTCTAACTTAGACATGTAATTTTCGTCATAATTGTCAAATTGTTTTAATTTTGATATGTATGTGTTCAGAATTTTATCGCGCATCATTTAATGATGTTTGAAGTTATATTCGATGTATATATAAAAAAATACATGCTATATACATATATCCGTTTAGACCCGGACACATCAGCTTATTACACTATGGCCGCGATTCGCACTGGCTGTAACTTCCACTACCCATACGTTATATTCCCGCCAGAATTACGCGGTTTATGCCTCCTTCTGGTGTTATATCGCATATTTACTTCATAGAGAGGCATACTATGTATTGACCCCTCTCCCTTCCCACAAAATGTTTTGAAGCCTTTGACAGGTTCAAAGACATCAGACGATATAAAACACTGTCCTAACCCCGACGGGAGAGGTTAGTTTGCATGTTATTACATTATTTAAGTAAGTGTCCGGGTCAAGACGGATTTGGGGTGTAGACCCGGACACTTACTAATTATTTTTTATTTTTTTATTTTTACTTATAATGAAACAAATAGGTCAGAAACAAATAATATACGCTCTTTCTAATGATAATACTTTTATTGGTGATATCTGTGAAGGAAACATGTATAAACATAAAATTATACCAAAAAATGTAAAAAAGTGTCCGGGTCTAGACGGTTTTACGGTATGTCACTGTTGAAAGAAAATAGAATAATAAAATTTTCTCTATCCCTATAGTTGCATATTTTTTAAGCTTTAAAAAAAGTGTATTTTGTGCCTTTCATCAATAAACTGTGTTGAAAAGGATACGATAACAATTCATGAAAGGTGGAGTGTTGAACATTCATTAGTCATTATTCATGTTGTTCAAATTTATCGATTATTTTAATCAATTAATCTTCATTCGATTATTTTTATTCAAAAATTTCCAATCAGAAGAAGAAAATAAATTATAAAAACTTAAAAAACTTGAAAACAGGAAAAGAGTTTTAAAAAGTTTATTAATATTAACAAAATATAAATTAATTTTTACTTAATTATTCAAATTTTCTGTGACGTGTGAGTATTCAAATAAAAGTAATTGAAAGTCAATAGCCTCATATTTCTTTTCTTATAGAAAATTGAAAATTAAACTTTACAAAAAAAATGGTCTCTTTCATAACCGTTTGCTATGTTGCATTCATTTTTAATAAATACTTATCATACACAAATTTAAAAAAAAAAAAAAAAAAAAAAAAAAACAAATTATTCTCTAAAACTAGAATTTTATTGAAAAAATATTTAACTTGCTGTATTCCTGTAATTGAATAAATAACTGATAATGTACAGTGGCAGAGCATTTACAACATGCCAGCAAACGTAAGGATAACACCGCCATCTTTGAAATGACAGCAGTTTGAAGTCAGGTGTAAATGACTATGCACTAGCGTCGTCACACAAGAAAAATAGTTGTCCCTTTCAATACGTACCAATTTTTTATACTACCTCACCCCGTCTCTCCGTCTCAGCTAATTAAGATAATTGGCCCTCTCACTTATTGTTAAACACAAAATTATAAACACAGAACATTATAGAAGCAGTGCACATTTGAAAACCTGTCGTTCGTAAGGTGTAATGTTGTGTCAATTTACACCGCTTTTGATTTAGTCTGTTACTATTCGTGATGAGGTTCACGTCGTAACGAGTATCATTGTTTTTTTAATCAACTCGTGAAATTTAAACAGAAAAAATATGAAGTGTGTTGTATTTAAGTGTAAAAATTCTATCGAACAAAAAAATTTCCAAAATAAAGGGATATCTTTCTTAAAATAAATAAATTTATTTTTAACTAGCCGTACCCGTGACGTTGTTCACGCGAAACGTTGAGTAGTTTCTTTTTCCAATTTGTAGTTTCTTGCAACACAAAATGCATTAAATTGTCTCCAAATTGACAATTGTGTATTTATTGTATTTTTCGGTACACAATTAGCAACATTTTTTTTTTATTTAAAATTCAGAAAAATTTCCAAACTACAAAATTTATTTACAATTTTTGTTACTATAGTTATGAAATTTTTCTATGAAATATGTAAATTGGCGTAATATGTGTAGATGCTCAAAATAGTTTTTCCATTTTCTCGCGGGAATGAGACATTTTCCCGGAATAAAAAGTATCTTAGATGTTGACCCAGGTAATAAGTTATCATCACACCAAATTTCATTAAAATCCGTCCAGTAGTTTTTACGTGATGCGTGAACAGACAGACAGACAGACAGGGACAGATTTACAGTTTTATTATATGTATAGATTATTGGTTGTTAGTTACAAAGGTCGGCCATGATAGTATATACTATATATATGCAAGGTGCTCAGTCATACATACATATACATACACCACATTGCACTAATATATTAACATGTTTGTGTAGATACAATGATGTGTTTTGTTGTATGTATCATAATCGATTGGTAGGAGTAATGATGTCCACGTCATTTGCCGGCGACACTAGCGGGTACAGTAGTTATGAAATAGGAAATTTAGATCTTGTATATCTTGAATTATAAATCATAGTCTAATAATAACACAATCAGAATATTACAGCTATGATAGCATTTGATACACAGTCTTATTTTTGTGTAATTGTAGATTTTGTCGACAAAACAAGAACATCTCTACCTACTACAACAGGATTTAACAAAGATGTAGGGGAGAGGTGTGTCAATAGTAACAAAAAAATATACAGGCTAGTAACTTTGTATTTATTAGTCACAGAGAATTAAGTTTTTGGTACAAGATATGGGAATTTTTCAGGTTTTGAATGAGCTGTACAAAAATACTCTATGTTGACTAATAATTAAAATAGTTGTATTTATGTGGACCAAAGTGTAATGGTTACAATCGTCGCCAACAGAGGATCAATTGTAACAGGGCTTAGGTTCAATTGTAACACTCATTATTTAGTTGAATTTACACGTTAGTTATTATAATTAATCCAGTTTTAAAAATTCTTCCTTACATATTGAGTAAGGAAGGTGATAAATACAATAGTCTCAGGCAACAACTCTGAATTTTTTCTCTTTCTATTACTCTTTTAACGGAATTCATATATACATCATTGAATATAGTTTCTATCCTAGTTTTTCGTTTTGCATATTATAAGCATTTTTTTTTAATCCCATTAATGGAAGATTTTTGTTTCTCCTTTATTATTCAGATTCATACCTAAAATACAAAGTTTAATTTTGTTCAACTAAAATTTTTTGTCAATTGTACATGTTACAATTGACACTACTAAATTTATTACAATTGTTCCACGGCTGTTTCATTTTATAAAAAAAATTCATAAAATATTAATTAGCTAAGCTACGTATCTGATAAAATTATTTGATTGATTGTGTTTCCAATAAAATCACTTTTCTTCCAATTGATGGGGTATTTACTTCAAAAATCAAAAAATTGTTAACGCACTTAAAAATTACGATTAGCTTATATAAACACATTTGATATTGCTGAGAGAAAACCACCGGATGATATTAACTGAGAGTTTTGTCAGTAAAGCACAACTTTAGAAACCACTTTATGATATATAATACTCTTCAATAGGATTGATAGATGTTTCGCAAATTTTGAAGTTACAATTGACCCTCTGTTACTACTGACACACCTCTCCCCTACCTATCAACAATCTACATACATACATACATACATATTTTCAACAACAAATAAGGAACGAGAGAATGAATTTCATGGATATCGTCGTTTAGTTAAGTTGTTTTAGTTACAAATGCAAATTTGACGACCAAGAGATGCCAAGAGAAACATAAATTCTATGAGTGTATTATCTATCGTTCTTCTATCTGTGTACAAATGTCTAACAATGAAAACATTTTCGTTGTCAAAATAAAAGTGTCTTTTTTATATGAAATATCATCAACTACTTCACTTTCTATGTATATTTCGAGATTTACTGTTAAGCATGAACTTACGTATGTCTATGTACCGTCTGTTTGAATCGAAGTATAAGATACGGAAGTACTGTACGCTAGAGAGGAATATTTATATTTGATATATTATAACGTTAAAAAGAGAATTTTCTTTTCAATTTGATTTTTTGCTCTTAAGAGCAGGGTTGTTGCAAATGTCCACATCGGTATGCGTACATACGGAACATCTGCATCCGATTCGCATTATTTTAATGCGGATGTTTACAAGTTGTACTGTGAATAGTATGAATTGACTTTCGAATTATCGAATCGGAGCCCAATTTATACACAAAAACCCTTACTTTTTTGGTACCGGTACTGATTAATTTTACAATTATTGTTATAGTAGCACTACATTCTAGCGAGATCGCCTCGACGAGACGTTCGTCGAGGTTTTGACGAGGCGAGACAACACGATTATGTTCCGTCTACACTCTCGCTTGCTCGCGCTTATATACTCAGTTATTCATACTGCTCATACGCGTTCGTATAGTTTGAAATGTCAAGCATAGATGGACAAGATGGGTGATGTTGGTGACATGGATTCAAATAATTACTGCTGCAGCTCTATGTACTGTTGAATACTATAATTTTCTTCATGAATATTACACAAAGATGTTTAAAATAACGTTTAAAATAACGTTTTTGTAAATTTAAGGCATGATTTTAGGTTATGTTAAAAAACATAATATCAGGCAATACATATCGCGAGCCTAGTGTTAGACTGTTCCATGTCGACTTTTTAAAATCTCAAGAAAAAGGAGTTTGAAATTTTGACATATTTTAAAATGTAATTTATATAATATGAATTAAATTTAATTTCCAAAGAAGCAGGTATAGACAAATTACAGTATATCAAAATACTATGTGAAGCAATAATAATTTGAACGAAAAAATAATTTAAAACATCCAAATTTTATGTGAAACATAGATCTTTTAATAAAATTATTTATACTTTTAGGAGATAGAATTTTGATGTTTTGTTGATTTCTACCGTTCTTTAAGGAATTTTGATTAAATTTAAATTTATATAGATAGATAATGAAATGGAGAACTCAAATAGGTGAAAAAGTGCAAATCTCAAAAAAGTCGACATGGAACAGTGTAACACTGTGTCCGCAGATATGCAACATATGTAATATCAGCACACGAGTATATACGAGAATGTAGTTGATCGCCTCGCCTCGTGTCTCGTGTCCTTTTAACTTGTGACAAAAAATCGACTCAGATCGGCGAACTGACGAGGCTTGGCGAGGCGAGACGAGGTAACACGAGAGCATCAACTATACTCTCGTGCTCACGTCGCCTCGTGTTGCCTCGACGAGAGTGTAGTGCTACTATGAGATACAAAAATGATCAAACAGAAAATAGACTAGACGATACATTTAAAAAATGTTTTTATTCTCTCTTTTTTGATGCCCCCTGACACTGATGCCATCTTTCCTTATTTACGTCATTAACCGCCCTCCAAGTAGTGACAGCTATGGAGCATTAAGTACAATTTGAAGATAGTTTATAAAGTTTTGAAATGACTATGGTGTAGTATTTGTGAAGGAGTATACTTATCAAAGGAATAAAAAATTTCCGCTACCATAATTCCATGGAAGCTTGTTCCACATATTGAAGTATAACTGTCCAAAAAAGATGTTCAATTGGCGTGGATTGTGGGTATTTATCATCAAAGATATCTAAAATCAAATTTTAAAATTTTTCAATACAATATATTTGTAGGATGTTTTATAAATAAAATTATTAAAATGTCAAAAATTAACAATATGACAACTGCACAAAAATTACCATACCAGTCAAAATTTTTGTACTTAAGGGATATGTTGTACATCATATATATGGGATAGGGTCGTGCAAAATGGCGGGGTCGGTAAGAGTGCGCAATCCTTTTTCCTCGAAAAAACAACGAAATTTGTAACTAACTTCAATTGTGTTTTGAAGTATTTGGGTATCTGCAATTGTCCAGTTGTATTATAACTAATACAAATAATAAAATTTGAAATTATTTAAATATGAAGTTCAAATGTGTTTTCAAAGTTACCTATTTGATCCTACTGGGTCTAGGGAGCCGCATTTTTTTAATTTTCTCAAGTGTATAATAAATAAAAGGTATTTTTTTTCAAAGAATAATCTTAGTTCATTGACCTCACCTTTCGTATGCGATGTTTTTAATATTCTTGATAAATTCTTACACCGTGAATATTCAATCTTTAGTCAATACTACGTAAAAATAACGCCTTAAACGGTTTAATTTTATTGAAACATTAGTATTATTGATCAAAATCATCCTGTAGATTCAAATATACAGAGCTTCTAGCCATATTGAATGCATAGGAAATGAACATACCTGTATAAAAGCAAGAAAGTATATAATTCTAATTACTGCCATAAGTCATAATTATTTTAACAGTGTAAACAATAATACTTTTCATTTTCTTTAAAAAAAATTTCTTTAGGTATAGTTACACTGATCATATTGACTCATAGAGACATCTTTTTTGAAAAGCTTTTACACAATGTTAAGTAAAATAATTTTTTTCTTTTTCTAATATAGCGATACATATCGTCTCATTAAGACCTAACACCTCCAACACAATTTTTACGTTACATACTTTTCGAAAAAAAAACTTCTGTAACAGATGAAACGCCCTGAGGCAAGTGCCCCAAGTGTCTTTGTATAAATCTGGCTCTGACGAAATCTTCGATGTGCGAATCAGACTCAAACTTCACACACATTTTACATACTTATTTCAACAATCAAAAAACGTTACCATAAATTTTTGGTAATTTACCTTCTATTGTCATCAGAGTTGTGCGTGTAATTTACTTCGGGTAAATTACACAGTTTTTACATGTAAAAAACTTTGTAATTTACACATACCTACTTGTTTTGATAAAAAAACAGTAAAAAATATAAAAAGTTAAATTTTTTAAATTTAATAGATGTAAGCGTTACTGATGGTATTTCATATTTACTATTGAAGTATTTGCTATATTTGCAAACTAAGGCTTAATAATTAAGTAATTTAAAAATTAAAAATATAAATGGGTACAAACAGGAAAAAGAAAGAATAGTATTGATAGAATAGCTTATTTAAGAATTCAATATTAAAAAAATTTTTATTTATTCAGTTAAATGTTATTAAAGGCATAAATCATCTTCATCATCACTATCATCAGTGATTTTATTGTTATTATAATTTAAAGAGAGATAAACATGTAGTAGTTTTTTTGATCTGTCAAAACTCAGTTTATTAATATGGAAATTTGACTCTTTGCACTCAAGCAAAAAAAAAGTGAGTTGTAAATAGGCTGGTAAGACATGTAGCACATGACAGCGTCCGACGTTCTTTTTTTGACGGATTCTTTTGATGTTCTAGCCTCGTTTCCCCAAAGTTGAATACTAAATGCGCTAAATACGTCCTCAATGCTGTTTTTTTTAGTTTTTAATTTTAAAAAGATAATTCAACGTGATTATTTACAATTTTTCTAATAAATGAATGTGTTTGCAGTTATTAAATAAAATATTCATGTAATGTGAAGTATGAGCAGTCATTACAGTTCAACATTCAGTGTGTCATGTGGTATATGTCTTATGATCCAACAGACAAAACACCTTTAAATATGGTAGAGTTAATGGACAAACCACCTTGTCATGCTGTACATGTCTTATAAGCGCAAAGGATTAAGCTTTGTAGTCAGTTGTGGACGGCCTTCCACCAGCAGAAAATCATTTTTGTGTGGACATTTTGTTTACACGTTTTTTCATGTGAATTTATAAACAAGTAATAACGGTCAAAATAAATTGATTGTCAGTGAAATGACAAATGATTTAAATATTTTACATTTCTTACAATTTTCTACAATTTTTTACAGTTTTTTACATATTTTACAATTTTTTACATAAAAATGTAAAAAAATGGTTTTTTACATCACATGGCACAACTCTGATTGTCATATACGTGTGTATCTACCCAATTTAATGGAAACCACTGTATCTCTAGTGAGTTACATTAGACGAAGTGAAGAGTTTGTGATGTGACGCTATATGCATACTAGACTAGGCCTCGTTACGTGTTTTGCATCCACTATTATAACATACAAGTTTCTACCGTTGTCTGAACCGTTAGCGGAACCACCGGGAACCGTCGGTAGAGATGCCTACATACTCTGCTGATCAACTAAAAACTTTACGTATATCTCAAAACGAATACATAAGTTTTCGTTCGCACACGTTAACATTAGTAGGCTATATTACATTGGATATACCTATAGGTATGCGTAGGGTGAAGTGGGGTGGTTTTTTGTAAAGTTGAACTTTAAACACAAATATTTTATTCTGTTGTTATAAATGGTAAGCAATGTCAGTACCAATGAATTTCACAGTTATTAATATTTTAATTTAACAGTTGTAAAAAGTGTCAACTACTCTTCACTTTCCCGGGAAAATGACGTAGGAGCACACTTGTAAGCTAATAGTATATTGTACAATAATTGGGAAAAGAGGTTTATTTCTCACGAATATGAGTTTGTTGCGCGAGCCCGCAGGGTGAGTGCAACAATTCATATGAGTGAGAAATAAGCTTTTCCCACTATACTTTTTCTACGAGCACATTTTTTTCGTATAATTTAACATAAATAATTAAAATAAAATTTAAATAAGTAGCAAGAATTTTTTAAATTTATAATGTCAGTGGTAAGATGTTCAAATTTTTCCCAAAGCATACTTTGAAACTATGGAAACAATAATAAATAATCAACATACATATGTATATTTTTAGCATTACATATTATGGCATTATATATATAATCAGGAATAGCCAACTTTTTTATTATATTAAGCCGTGCGAAATAATTTCCCACGCCTATTTCCACACAGTGTGGGCAATTGTTAATTTTTACATATACTTAGCCGTGCGCAAAATGTTACTTTTACTAGTAGGAGTAGAAAATAGTATATTGTACAATAAGTGCGGGAAATTGTCGATTGCCCACGAAAGCGAAGTTGAGCGCACGAACGTAGTGAGTGCGCTTATTCACTTGAGGGGCAATCGACAATCCCGCACGAGTTGCACATACTATTTTTTATTACGAATTTCACATACTTTTTTCTATTATTATTACTATTTTTGACATTTTTATTACTTTTTAAAATAATATTTTTGAGTATTCGTCTTTTTTTTCTGAATTAAATATTGTTTAAATTACTATGTTGGTGGTTTCTACAGAAATAATTATGAAATATTCATTAAATGAAAAATCAAGAGGAAAGTGGAAAATTTACTTTCTGCACGCAAAAAAGTATGTGGGAAGAGTACAGTGGGCAAATAGCTATTTTGCGTACAGAAATGTGTGCGCCAAGTTAGTACTTCTCCCGCATGAGTAATAAAAAAATATTTTTAATTACATTTAATACGTAATAAGATGAGAGTTATCAACAAATCTGGTAGAATAGTATATTGTTGTACAATAAGTGCGGGAAGTTGTCGAGCTAATGAGCGCACTCACTTCGATCGTGCGCTTAATTTCGCTCTCGCGGGCAATCGACAACACTGCACGAGTTGCACATGCTATTTTTTTTATTACGAATTGCATATACTTTTTTTATTATTACTATTTTTCATTACTATTTAATAACATATTATTCAATGAGCTGGTAATGATAGCTATTACTCACGAAGATGAAACTGCGACACGAGCCAAGTTTACGAGTCGAGTGTCGTAATACATCTGAGTGAGTAATAGCCATTGCAAGCGAGTAGAATACTATACTTTTTCTGCGAACTTTTTTTCTTTTTGTTTTAAATAAAATTGAACATAAATTTTAAATTAAAAGAATAAAATTTGTAATCTATCTCTAATTTCATTAAATATTCGTATATGTATGTATCTATAGAAACGATCAAAATAAAATATAATTTTTTTGTTTACTTAGACGTTACTACGCAACATACATGGTATTAAAACTTGATAGATATTATATTATGTACAAAACAATTGCAAGCCCATTGAATAATGGTTAATACGGTGATTTCACTAGTCGAAAGGTATTGAGTAATGATCATTCCTCCACACCTTTGAATAATACTTAACTTTGTAAATAATAAACATATATTTTACTTCGCAAAAATACCACTTTTATTTTGAAACTGTGACAATATTGCCACAGTTTCAAAATAAAAGTGGCATTTTTGCGAAGTAAAATATTTGTTTATTATTTACAAATATGGAATACCATAAAGTAACGCTCAAATCTATTAATATTAATGCTTAACTTTCTCAACAATGTTATTGTAATGAGTGTGTTCTTCAACAGGAGTAGGAAAAACAATATATCTGAGTGATTGTTTTTTTTTTTTTTAATTTAATATTGTTTAAATTACGTTATTAGTGATTTCTATAGAAATAACAATAAAATATTTATTAAATGAAAAATCAAGAGATGGCTTTGCTTGTTTTAATTAAATTTGGGTCTTTTGTCAATTTGCGTGCAGAAAGCAATGACGAAAGAATACATATTATGTATTAGAAAAGGACCTGTAACAACATTGTTTTATTGAAGCAAAAGTTATGCAAGTACTAGACAGTGGCGGCAGCAAAATTAAATGTTTATATATGTATGTAGAAATTCATTTAAAATAAGTTGACTATATTTACTTTTGAATTCACATAAGAAAAGTGGTCAATTTATCATAAGTAAACTTTATCATGCATTACATCCTTTGCATACTTGATATGTAATATTAAATTTTTATTTAACATAAAATGTTTATACGCAAATATTTTTTCAGAGAGACGGCTAATATATGTCAAAAATATGTCAAAAAAATCTTATCGGTGTAATGTTATTTCTTGTGCTTTTTTTTCTAATAGGGTTTTTACATTTGTAAGCAGAACAAGTTGCCATAATATTTTCTTTAAAAAATTATAACGAAAAACGCAATTTAAAAAGTAAAAATAGTGAAATTTTTTACACTATTTTTTCTTTGCAATACAAAACATGGCTGACTACGCTTCAATTTTAATTTTAAAGTCTAGGCCTTTAGGGTATCTTAGAAAGAGAAATATGTATTGGCAATTTACATGCTATTTATAATATTTGTCTCTTTTTAACGTGTACGTAATATCTTTCGTACGTAATATAAATTACTGGTCCTTTCATTTCTAATGTCTATGGCGGAAAGTGTTGTGATTTATGCACGCAAAAATAGCAACTTAAATACGCTTAAACTATGTGACAACAGTAGAATGGGCAAATAGTTATTTGCCAAACACAAATGCGTACGCCAAAACAGTACTTATTTGTAAATAATATACTTAGCAAAAAATATCACGTTTACTTTTGAATTGTGACAATAAATTGTTTGAAGCTTAAAAGTCCATTTCAAACAAGACCCCACTTCACTCTATATAGTTTATACAGTTACGATTTAACTAGAGATAGAAGCGCTCCAGGAATTTCTAACTTGATAGGCTTTCCATATATGTTTCTGGATCTCATTACTGATATATTGTTGATTCAATTCATAACAAGTGCGCTGCTAGCAAAGCGCTAGTTAGTATTTATGCTACAGTTTTGATTTTATTATGATTCTTTTTTAGAAAATATGCACATATATAGTAAATTACCAAGAAATTCAATGAAGGGTAATATTAATTTCTTGCGAAAACAAGAACCAGAAATGAACCAGTAAATATATTAATTTGCATTATTTTGTTCATAACATATTTGTGTAGAGTAAGAGCGGAGAATACTGTCGGATTCGGTATCTTTTTTATGAAGATTAAAAAGAAGTAAATTTTTGTTTTTCATC
This sequence comes from Brachynemurus nebulosus, assembly GCA_035578155.1. Taxonomy (NCBI): domain Eukaryota; kingdom Metazoa; phylum Arthropoda; class Insecta; order Neuroptera; family Myrmeleontidae; genus Brachynemurus; species Brachynemurus nebulosus. Next base: position 5,846,915 of record JAPWDM010000019.1, read on the forward strand.
AAATATTATGTTTGACCTAAGGGTAAACGGATTTTCCGTTTTCCAAATACAAATTTTATTTAACTTATTCTAAGCTAAAGGTAAATAATATAAAAGAATATTCTGCAAACATTAATTTTTTTCAATAACAAAAAATTTTCAGTAGCAAATTGATGTGTAAAACGTAAATTTATAAAAAAAGAAAAACCGATTTACAGCGTAATTTTATTTAAACTTTTTTTAGTTGGTACAAACAGCCCCGGATCTACGAATTTTTAGAGCCGGGGCAGAAACTTGAAAATGGCGCCCCCGCCACTCCAACGTTTGACATAAATTGTCAAAAAAACTGATAAATATATGTCTTTTACAAAACTTCCGTTGCGGCAATGATAAAAATTGAGGGTTTTGTAAAGGATCAATATAGGTACAAGTTGATTTTTTATTTTAATAAATCTACTCTGAAAGCACTACAAGTTGTGAAAATTTCAAATTTTTATCACCAGCCCTATCAGAGATACAGGGGCGCAAAATTCCAAAATTTGGAAAAAAGTCAGTTTTCGGAAGTTTGTAAAAATTAAAAGATACAAGTTTCACAATTTAAATAGTGTGTATTTGTTTCATAATGGGTATTTGTATCCGTATAGCTAGCTATTCTCATAAAAAATACTAAACGAGGTTTAAAACATTCCTTCTATAAAAAAAAAAATGTTCAAAAAGTGAATTTTGCTAAATTTTGATACCCAACTTTAGGTAAAGTTTTCTTATGGAAGGGACGAAAATAGGTTAAATATTAACATCACTTAAAATAAAGAGACATTTATTACCTTTAGAACGGTTTTCATTTCACCCTTTTAGGATGAACGGTTTATGAAATATGTGCATTGGCATACATGGTTGCAAACACAAAAATCAGCGTAAATTGGGGACACAAAAATGGCTACCACGCTTAAAGGGTTCAAGATAATTTTTTTTAAGAATTGTTCTCAATACTTCACATATAATATAAGAAACAACTGGAAGAATACTAATTTTTTCTAAAATGGTCGAGCAACCAACTTTTTTTTTAGAATAGACCGATCTAGTATAATTTTGACGCCCGGGGTAGGGGCCCCGGTTTGCCTCCCTTAGATCCGGGCCTGGGTACAAAATCTCCATAAGTGCCTCAGGGCCGTAACTAGGTCTTCAGGGGCCCCGAGGCATAAAGTACATTCGGGGCCCCTACGCCGCCCCGGGCAAAAAAAAAAATTCTGCCAAAACAAAAACCGGCGACCTTCTTTTTACGCGTCAATCCTTTGCCGTCCTAATTTAAACCGCCCTTAAAAGTCCGTCCCCCGGCAAAAATAAAAAGCGGCCACCTTTTTTTTTGCTTGTCAGTCGTTTACTCGTATTTTGCAGAAATACCGCCCTTAAAGTTTGCTAAGAAATTTACAAATTTGGAATTTCTTTTATTCTCTTGGGGGCCCCGCGGCAATATCCCGCTGAAATGCCTAAAAATCCTGATAGCCTGAATTATATTTTATCAATTCTGGTTATATCCGACATTATTAAAAGCAAACAATCAAATGTTCTAAGTGTGTAGGAAAATATACTTTGAAATTTTTAGCTGAATATATGTCTCCTAGGTTAGTTTATTAATAAAACTGATAACTATTTGTTGTAATTGTTTAAATAATTGTAAATTGCACACCTTTTGAAAGACAAATTGATACAGTTAACAAGTAATCTGTTAAAACCGAAGTTCAGAGAATAAGAAAAGCCAACCGTTGCAACCAGAGCCATCTTATTGTTTAGTAGGCACAGTAGACACTGTGTCTGGGGCTTAAAAAAGTTTTAGATTAAAATTTTAAATTGGATCCATAATTTTTTTTATTTATTGTTCGACCTCTTCGACATTCACTACCTTTATGTAGGGTAAATGGTATAGTTATTGGACAGTTACGAAAAATTTTCAAAACAAAGTACAGAAAAAGTACTTGTTTTATAGCTTTATTTTTAACGAAAAAATTCATAAATAAAGTAAGACCTGTCTATTTTAATGTACCACATAAAACTTGCATATTACATCTTGGTAAGTCTCTGAAAAAAAAAAAAATATTAAAGTTGTGTCTGTGAAAAAATACAGTTATTGGACCAAAATTTTATTTATAAATTTCTGGCGTATTTCCACAATCCACAAGTTCTGTAGATACTAGAAGGTTCTGTTTAACATAAAAATCAGGAAGTTTGCTTTACTAGTCTATAAGCCTTATAATCTTCAAAAGAGAGTGTCTTGTGCAATAACTGTCAACGTCTCATAAGTATACCGTTTACCCTATATATATAAAAGTTTGTTAAGGTATCAATATTCAGTTGTGCTAGATTTCATTCAAAGAAAGTTTAGGAACGCAAGTACAAGTTTATTGTGGCAATATCAGCGTCAGAGGTAAGAGGAAACGTAGCAATTTTTTGACTTATCTATTTTAATTTTTATTTATTTAATAAAACCTATCAAAAATAAATTATTCTCTCCATTCTTAAAGAAACATCAAAAGTTTATTCTTAATAACACAAGTAATTATAGGGGCTATTCGTACCGCACGAAGTCAAAGTGTCTTGCTCTTACTTTTAAGAACATTATACTTGTTTTGAAGAACTTTTGTCTTACTTTGGAGATATTTGTATGTTCCTGTCTCACTTTCCTTGTTCTTGAGAGAAGGGTGAAGGATATGTACGATGTATACCGAACGCTATTACTGACTATAAACTATGTATGCTACAATCATCGTATCATAGAGATGTACACGATATGATTTTACTCACAGAGTACTAATTTAAATACAAGAGTAATATTGTACTAGATTTTAGATAAAATTTCTTGTTAATACAATAATACGTGAAAGTTTTTAAAAAATGTGTTGTTAATTATTTAGAATTTAGCTAATTCACTTGAATGAATTTTTTTAATGAAAATAAGTTGCGTTTTTAATGACAATAGGAATATTCTTATTGGAACGAGAAAAAATTAAAAAATAAAATAACAGAAAATTCTCATATAATTTTTATTTGTATAAATTGAATTATATAATTCATTTTATTTATTTATACTATTATTATTATTATTATTATTATTATTTGAGAATTTAACGAAAGAAACGCGACTGCACTTCAAAAACCCCCAGGCGGAGGAAAAAGTGTCCGTGCAGCGTACCAGGTCAGGTACTTCAAAGTCAGGTACGTAATGTCCGTCATACAGCATCCCCTTCCTGGTCTTCCCTACCTAATAAATCCCCGAACCTCGCTGCGAAACCATAACAGTGGGAGATTCGAGGGCAGGTCCAATGGATGTTCGAGGACCCGCTCTAAACGGGGCATGGGGTTCAAAGGTGTTCATGAACTCCCGGAAAAAGTCGTCTCGTGCGACCGAAGCGTGCGGAGCGTCCCGATAATAACTGCTTTTTGCATTGACGCCGCTAACATGTTGGCGTGAGATCTACAAGCCGGAATGATGTTAAGATTGCGCACAAAGGAGTTATGCATACCCCCCAGACATCCGATTATAAGTACGACCAAGTGGACCGTATAGCCCGGGTACAGTTGTCGCAGCTCGTGTATTAGATCTTGATATTTAATCCTTTTTTGCTTCTCCTTTTCGACTATGTTAGTTTCCGCCGGAGCAGAGAACTCGATAACATACATAGTCTGAGATGTTAAATCTTGGAGCACAACGTCAGGCTTATTAGCGCACAATTGCCTGGTAGTTGCAACCGGCATGTTCCAAAAGATCTTGCACTTTTGGTTGGCAACAAAGGATTCTACTTCCGCAGGATCGTAGGGCAAGACTGGTGTTTTGTCAACTTCGTAATGATGACGAAGATAAAAGTAGAGCACACGCAACGCTGCATTATGGCGATGGATATAGGTGGATTTAGCATAATAAGAACAACCTGAAGTCAGGTGCATTAAGGTTTCCGGGTATGCTTTGCATGCCCGACACGAGGTACTCGAAACCCCTTTATTACCCATCACATATTTTTGGTGTGTTAAAGTGTTCCACACTCCATCTTGAGCTGCCATGATAAAGCCCTCCGTTTCCGATTTAAGTCCATTAGCTCTCAAGAAAGCCCAAGTGAGTTCGCTCGAAAGGCCAAGGTTGTCAAGATGACGGTAGAACATACCCTGGTGAACTTTGTCGCGATGTTTATTGAGCAGATGTTGTTGCTCGGCTCTCTTGATTGCCGACTTTTGGCGCGACTGTGATAGTGAAAGAATGTTATCATCACCGTCGCGATTACGCGGATCGAAGGCTAAGCCCAAGATATCGGCAGCACGTTGCGCTGCTGTGAATAAAAATGCGCCTACGCCAGCAAGCTCGTGATCCCTGACGAGTTGCAATAGCGGGTCTGAACTGTTAAGTACACGACAAGCTGTACCTAAGACTATACGATCATGTAAACGTTCGACTGACAGGAGCCCCCTCCCCCCCTGGTCTCGTGGGAGGTAAAGTCGTTGTGTCGATGCGCGTGGGTGCAAACTACGGTTGATATTCATTATTTTTCGCGTGTCTCGGTCTAGTTCCTCCAATTCATTCACATTCCACTTAATTGAGCCAAAAGTATATAAAAGGATGGGTATGGCTAACATATTTGTAGCGCTGGTCTTGTTCTTCGCCGACAATTCGGAACTCCAAATCTGTCGGAGAAGGCGCTTATATCTACTACTTAAGGCGGCCTTCATGTTCTTCACGTCCTGGATGTGACTTTCGCCAACACCAAGGTACGTATAGGTCGCTCCTTCATCAAGATGTTCTATGATGCTTCCATCCACTAATTGGGCGTGTGAATCAAAATTCGGAACTACACCATGCTTACAGTGCACCACCGCGCATTTGTCCAGTCCGAACTCCATACCGATCGCGTGCGTGTATTTGTGTGTTAATTTTAGAGCGCAGTTGAGATCACTCTCCGACGAGGCATACAGTTTTAAGTCATCCATATAAAATAAATGTGTGACTTTATGCTCGCGATTTCCTACCGGGCCACACAAGTACCCGGGTTCCTCTCTCAGGCTGATTGACAGGGGCAACAACGAGATGCAAAACAAAAGTGGGCTGAGGCTGTCTCCTTGGTATACGCCTCGTTTGTATGTCACCAACTCCGTTGACACAACGTGTTCACCGGATGTTATTGTGAACCTTGTTTTCCAGAGCGGCAACAGGTGTTCAATACATTTAATAATGTCGGGGTGGACTCGCAGACAATGGAGCAAATAGATAATGAGCTCATGCGACGTTGTGTCAAATGCTTTCCGATAGTCCACCCAGGCCATGCTCAGGTTGCGTTTGTGCTGTCTAGCGTCCTGACAGATACATCTGTCGACCAGCAAGTTGTCTTTGCAACCCAACATTCCTCTTTTTGAACCTCGTTGTTCATAGATCGAACTCCACACTGGTTCAATCGCCTTCAAGATGCGTTCATATAAAATGGAAGTGAACGCTTTATACACAGTATTCAGGCACGTTATCGGTCTGTAGTTCTGTGGTTGTGATAGGTCTCCTTTTTTCGGTATTAGGACCGTTCTTCCCTCAGCGAGCCACGATGGTATTGGCTCACAGTTAAATAACCAATTTGAAAATATACGGGCAAGGTGGCGGTGGGTACTAGCGAGCTTCTTCCACCAAAAATTCGTTATTCCATCAATGCCCGGAGCCGAATAGTTCTTCTTGCCTTTGAAAGCAAGTTCGACTTCCTCTTTATCAACAGATGTTATATTGGTGTGAGATGGCACTTTGCCAAGCTGTTGTTTGCAGTACCATCTAAACTGGCTGATGGGAATACAGTCCAAGTCAGTCTCTTTAGTCGTCTCATATATCCCCCGCCAATAATCCTCTATTGCGTCGACCGTCGGTGGTTGCTCCACGACAGGGCTTTTAGATGCGAACAGGCGTGAAGGATTCGATTTAAAGATCTTATTTTCCCGAATACACCGTTCACGCCGGCCTACTTTCTTCTTGGCCAGGGCCAATGCGCGTATCTTATCCAAATGTGTCTGTTTGATGGTCAACAGATTGCCCAAATTTATCGTGTGATAGCGGTACCTTAGTTCTCTGGCAAAAGCCCGTACCTTTCGCGTAAAGCGCCTATTGGTCTGAATATATTCTATCACACATTGGATACGCGATACCAGCTGTCGTAGTGTCCTCACCTTGGTGTCAATTTGTTTAATACGAATACGTGCCTTCTCCTCTGCAGTCTTTTGCTGCTTAGTACATGGGGTCAGGACACGCATCGCTGCATATACTGCGTTGTCGACGTCGGTGAGATCACTGGATGGGGATAGATGATCGTCCAAAATTTCGTTTAGTAGGGTCAGTTGTTCGCCCTTTATATACGTCCGTCGGTATTTGGGACGTGGTCGTTTGTCAAAGTCTAACTCGGTATCGAGAAGATCGCGAAATTGTTTTCTTAAATTGTCTGAGACAGAAAGGGATTTATTTAGATCGGCATCATTCTGTGTGGGAGCTGAACTTGTTCTGGTGTTAGACTCTAGCACAGTATCTGTGTTGGCTTGATTTAACAAGTCCGTCTGTGCCTCAGTAACTACGCTGCCACCGCAAGTTACCGGTTGATCCCGCTCTATGATGTTATTGGTCGAGCTCTCACCGTTGACCGCAGAATCCTGTTCAGCTTCCACCACTGCAGTTTCTGCAACCCTAGCTTCTTCGCGAGCTTCTCGATTATCGTCATGTCCGGTAGGTATGTTTAATTTTATAATTCGGGCTACATGGTCACGCAGATTTTGTGGCGTTAAATTAGAGTGTTCGGGATGCATCTGGCACCATATGGCGTGCATCCTTGCCATGTACCCTCTCTTATTTGGCTCACTTTGTACGCGGCACGTGAGCAAATCTCTCCTCAAGCTGTCCGTCCACTCCAGGCGCACGAGACGAGAAGATGAATTCTGACTGGTTCCGCCTTTTTGTGCGGGCCCATCCGAGAGACCCGCGGCACGACCAGCCTTCCTAGTTCTATTACCGTTGGGAACTAGTTAAAACCTGTTAGGGGTAGTTAGCCCGTTAACAGAGACCACCATTTAGCGCTGGTTGACTCCACGCACCAGATACCAGAAAGTACCTGGTCTTAGCTCGGGAACCCCGGGAGCGCTACTTCCCGTGTTGTTGTAGCAACCGACCACCTAAGCAACCAGGTGTTACAACAAGCCCCTGAGGGTTTATTATTATTATTATTATTATTATTATTATTATTATTAATTTTTTTTTATTATAATAAGAATTGTACAGAATTTTGATAAGAATTGAATGTAAAATGTTGAACTGGCAAAAATTTTAATAGGTATAAAGAAATTAGCATTATGAATAATACAATTTTGTTCGTCATTGGCCTGGCCTTTATATAAGGTTAAAACTATTCATTAAGAATTTTTTTGTACATCAAACATGTATACGAAGTATCCCATGATTTAAATACCTAATTAAAGCCGGTTACACACGGTCTGATCTCATCGGCCAATAAAATAGACATTATTGACGACGTAAAGATTCTCTCTCGTGTCTCTGGTGGTAAAATTAGGACTAGTATCAATATACGCATAAATGTTTAATTGGGGATATAAAATCTAGTAATCCGCCCATAATTTGTATAATAGGTATTCTAATGCCAATTACACGTATACAAAAATTTTTACTTTATTATTACTAATTTTTACTAATTTATATACCGGAAGTGCGTACGTTTACATATTTCCTATGTAAAATTATCGCGTGGCTTGTTGTTTCGTTTTAATGTTTTATTTGTGTTTCTCACTTCAGTTGCTTCACGTCGTTCTTTTTTCATTTTTTATTTGCGTCTTTTAAATTGTGGTTATTGTTGGATACTACTTGTTAGTTGTTTTTGAGAAGAAACGACGATTTAGTGTGTTGGTATGAAACAGTTTATACATATTAAAAATAAAAATAAAGAAAATTTATAAATTAAACTTTAATTTTAGCTTTCTTTATTATTATTTTTATAAATAATAATAAAGAAAGCTCTATAAATTTTCTTTATTTTTATTTTTAATATGTATAAACTGTTTCATACCAACACACTAAATCGTCGTTTCTTCTCAAAAACAACTAACAAGTAGTATCCAACAATAACCACAATTTAAAAGACGCAAATAAAAAATGAAAAAAGAACGACGTGAAGCAACTGAAGTGAGAAACACAAATAAAACATTAAAACGAAACAACAAGCCACGCGATAATTTTACATAGGAAATATGTAAACGTACGCACTTCCGGTATATTCGGCATTTTTCGTATTTTTCATGAATACGTAGTTGATTTAATGGTCTATGATGCTGTTAACAGCATAAAGCCCGTTACACACGAACCAAAAGACTAGATTCTTAATCAATCTTAAAGTTGCGAACGAATTTATTGATAAAAATTATAATCTAAGACCATTGTGTGATTGAAGTCATTCAATCAAATCAGGTCATCTGCGATCAGGTCATTATAACTTACTCTTAGCTAACTATATTATAATTTAATATAAAAACTGATAAGTTAAATATGACATTTTAATTTTATTAATACAAAAACGTAAAAAAAAAGGAAAACAAAAAAAAAAAACAAAAAAAAAGATTGTTTACGATTAATCATAAAGCAAGCGTCAATTTTTGTTTTTATTTAATAGAATTTAAAATTAAGATTGGTGATTGTATAAACGACTATTTTGGTACAATTTTAAATTAACACGATCAAGATCATAACCTATAATGACGAAACGACCAGCTGGTACACTATTTTGACAACTAGTATACGTTATATGGAATTATGTGGAATTGTTAACGAGTTACAAGGTTGTGTCACAGTTACTTAGGTTTAAGTTAACGCTGAACAGCGTCCATGACTATTGAAATACTAAATTATCATATTATCATCGCGTGGGTAGCTGATTCTTGGCGACGTAAAGATTACGCAAGCATCTCAGGTTTTTTTTTTTTTTTTTTTTTTAAATTAGAATCTGTATCAAGTAAAAATTTTTGTATACGTGTAATTGGCATTAGAATACCTATTATACAAATTATGGGCGGATTACTAGATTTTATATCTCCAATTAAACATTTATGCGTATATTGATACTAGTCCTAATTTTACCACCAGAGACACGAGAGAGAATCTTTACGTCGTCAATAATGTCTATTTTATTGGCCGATGAGATCAGACCGTGTGTAACCGGCTTTAATTAGGTATTTAAATCATGGGATACTTCGTATACATGTTTGATGTACTAAAAAATTCTTAATGAATAGTTTTAACCTTATATAAAGGCCAGGCCAATGACGAACGAAATTGTATTATTCATAATGCTAATTTCTTTATACCTATTAAAATTTTTGCCAGTTCAACATTTTACATTCAATTCTTATCAAAATTCTGTACAATTCTTATTATAATAAAAAAATTAATAATAATAATAATAATAATAATAATAATAATAATAATAATAAACCCTCAGGGGCTTGTTGTAACACCTGGTTGCTTAGGTGGTCGGTTGCTACAACAACACGGGAAGTAGCGCTCCCGGGGTTCCCGAGCTAAGACCAGGTACTTTCTGGTACCTGGTGCGTGGAGTCAACCAGCGCTAAATGGTGGTCTCTGTTAACGGGCTAACTACCCCTAACAGGTTATCTACTAGTTCCAGACGGAAAAAGAACTAGGAAGGCTGGTCGTGCTGCGGGTCTCTCGGATGGGCCCGCTAATAAAGGCGGAACCAGTCAAAATTCATCTTCTCGTCTCGTGCGCCTGGAGTGGACGGACAGCTTGAGGAGAGATTTGCTCACGTGCCGCGTACAAAGTGAGCCGAATAAGAGAGGGTACATGGCAAGGATGCACGCCATATGGTGCCAGATGCATCCCGAACACTCTAATTTAACGCCACAAAATCTGCGTGACCATGTAGCCCGAATCATTAAATTAAACATACCTACCGGACATGACGATAATCGAGAAGCTCGCGAAGAAGCTAGGGTTGCTGAAACTGCAGTGGTGGAAGTTGAACAGGATTCTGCGGTCAATGGTGAGAGCTTGGCCAATATTAACATCACAGAGCAGGATCAACCGGTAACTCATGGTGACAGCATGGTTACTGAGGCACAGACGGACTTGTTAAATCAAGCCAACACAGATACTGTGCTAGAGTCTTACACCAGAACGAGTTCAACTCCCACACAAAATGATGCCGATCTAAATAAATCCCTTTCTGTCTCAGACAATTTAAGAAAACAATTTCGCGATCTTCTCGAGACTGATTTAGACTTTGACAAACGACCACGTCCCAAACACCGACGGACGTATGTAAAGGGCGAACAACTGACCCTACTAAACGAAATTTTGGACGATCATCTATCCCCATCCAGTGATCTCACCGACGTCGACAACGCAGTATATGCAGCGATGCGTGTCCTGAACCCATGTACTAAGCAGCAAAAGACTGCAGAGGAGAAGGCACGGATTCGTATTAAACAAATTGACACCAAAGTGAGGGCACTACGACAGATGGTATCGCGTATCCAATGTGTGATAGAATATATTCAGACCAACAGGCGTTTTACGCGAAAGGTACGGGCTTTTGCCAGAGAACTAAGGTACCGCTATCACACAATAAATTTGGGAAATCTGTTGACCATCAAACAGACACATTTGGATAAGATACGCGCATTGGCCCTGGCCAAGAAGAAAGTAGCCCGGCGTGAACGGTGTATTCGGGAAAATAAGATCTTTAACTCGAACCCTTCACGCCTGTTCGCATCTAAAAGCCCTGTCGTGGAGCAACCACCGACGGTCGACGCAATAGAGAATTATTGGCGGGGGATATATGAGACGACTAAAGAGACTGACTTGGACTGTATTCCCATCAGCCAGTTTAGATGGTACTGCAAACAACAGCTTGGCAAAGTGCCATCTCACACCAATATAACATCTGTTGATAAAGAGGAACTCGAACTTGCTTTCAAAGGCAAGAAGAACTATTCGGCTCCGGGCATTGATGGAATAACGAATTTTTGGTGGAAGAAGCTCACTAGTACCCACCGCCATCTTGCCCGTATATTTTCAAATTGGTTATTTAACTGTGAGCCAATACCATCGTGGCTCGCTGAGGGAAGAACGGTCCTAATACCGAAAAAAGGAGACCTATCACAACCACAGAACTACAGACCGATAACGTGCCTGAACACTGTGTATAAAGCGTTCACTTCCATCCTATATGAACGCATCTTGAAGGCGATTGAACCAGTGTGGAGTTCAATCTATGAACAACGAGGTTCAAAAAGAGGAATGTCGGTTTGCAAAGACAACTTGCTGGTCGACAGATGTATCTGTCAGGACGCTAGACAGCACAAACGCAACCTGAGCATGGCCTGGGTGGACTATCGGAAAGCATTTGACACAACGTCGCATGAGCTCATTATCTATTTGCTCCATTGTCTGCGAGTCCATCCCGACATTATTAAATGTATTGAACACCTGTTGCCGCTCTGGAAAACAAGGTTCACAATAACATCCGGTGAACACGTTGTGTCAACGGAGTTGGTGACATACAAACGAGGCGTATACCAAGGAGACAGCCTCAGCCCACTTTTGTTTTGCATCTCGTTGTTGCCCCTGTCAATCAGCCTGAGAAAGGAACCCGGGTACTTGTGTGGCCCGGCAGGAAATCGCGAGCATAAAGTCACACATTTATTTTATATGGATGACTTAAAACTGTATGCCTCGTCGGAGAGTGATCTCAACTGCGCTCTAAAATTAACACACAAATACACGCACGCGATCGGTATGGAGTTCGGACTGGACAAATGCGCGGTGGTGCACTGTAAGCATGGTGTAGTTCCGAATTTTGATTCACACGCCCAATTAGTGGATGGAAGCATCATAGAACATCTTGATGAAGGAGCGACCTATACGTACCTTGGTGTTGGCGAAAGTCACATCCAGGACGTGAAGAACATGAAGGCCGCCTTAAGTAGTAGATATAAGCGCCTTCTCCGACAGATTTGGAGTTCCGAATTGTCGGCGAAGAACAAGACCAGCGCTACAAATATGTTAGCCATACCCATCCTTTTATATACTTTTGGCTCAATTAAGTGGAATGTGAATGAATTGGAGGAACTAGACCGAGACACGCGGAAAATAATGAATATCAACCGTAGTTTGCACCCACGCGCATCGACACAACGACTTTACCTCCCACGAGACCAGGGGGGGAGGGGGCTCCTGTCAGTCGAACGTTTACATGATCGTATAGTCTTGGGTACAGCTTGTCGTGTACTTAACAGTTCAGACCCGCTATTGCAACTCGTCAGGGATCACGAGCTTGCTGGCGTAGGCGCATTTTTATTCACAGCAGCGCAACGTGCCGCCGATATCTTGGGCTTAACCTTCGATCCGCGTAATCGCGACGGTGATGATAACATTCTTTCACTATCACAGTCGCGCCAAAAGTCGGCAATCAAGAGAGCCGAGCAACAACATCTGCTCAATAAACATCGCGACAAAGTTCACCAGGGTATGTTCTACCGTCATCTTGACAACCTTGGCCTTTCGAGCGAACTCACTTGGGCTTTCTTGAGAGCTAATGGACTTAAATCGGAAACGGAGGGCTTTATCATGGCAGCTCAAGATGGAGTGTGGAACACTTTAACACACCAAAAATATGTGATGGGTAATAAAGGGGTTTCGAGTACCTCGTGTCGGGCATGCAAAGCATACCCGGAAACCTTAATGCACCTGACTTCAGGTTGTTCTTATTATGCTAAATCCACCTATATCCATCGCCATAATGCAGCGTTGCGTGTGCTCTACTTTTATCTTCGTCATCATTACGAAGTTGACAAAACACCAGTCTTGCCCTACGATCCTGCGGAAGTAGAATCCTTTGTTGCCAACCAAAAGTGCAAGATCTTTTGGAATATGCCGGTTGCAACTACCAGGCAATTGAACGCCAATAAGCCTGATGTTGTGCTCCAAGATTTAACATCTCAGACTATGTATGTTATCGAGTTCTCTGCTCCGGCGGAAACTAACATAGTCGAAAAAGAGGAGCAAAAAAGGATTAAATATCAAGATCTAATACATGAACTGCGACAACTGTACCCGGGCTATACTATCCGCTTGGTCGTACTTATAATCGGATGTCTGGGGGGTATGCATAACTCCTTTGTGCGCAATCTTAACATCATTCCGGCTTGTAGATCTCACGCCAACATGTTAGCGGCGTCAATGCAAAAAGCAGTTATTATCGGGACGCTCCGCACGCTTCGGTCGCATGAGACGACTTTTTCCGGGAGTTCATGAACACCTTTGAACCCCATGCCCCGTTTAGAGCGGGTCCTCGAACATCCATTGGACCTGCCCTCGAATCTCCCACTGTTATGGTTTCGCAGCGAGGTTCGGGGATTTATTAGGTAGGGAAGACCAGGAAGGGGATGCTGTATGACGGACATTACGTACCTGACCTAGAAGTACCTGACCTGGTACGCTGCACGGACACTTTTTCCTCCGCCTGGGGGTTTTTGAAGTGCAGTCGCGTCGTTTACGTTAATCTTTCCATAATAATAATAATAATAATAATAATAATAATAATAATAATAATAGTATAAATAAATAAAATGAATTATATAATTCAATTTATACAAATAAAAATTATATGAGAATTTTCTGTTATTTTATTTTTTAATTTTTTCTCGTTCCAATAAGAATATTCCTATTGTCATTAAAAACGCAACTTATTTTCATTAAAAAAATTCATTCAAGTGAATTAGCTAAATTCTAAATAATTAACAACACATTTTTTAAAAACTTTCACGTATTATTGTATTAACAAGAAATTTTATCTAAAATCTAGTACAATATTACTCTTGTATTTAAATTAGTACTCTGTGAGTAAAATCATATCGTGTACATCTCTATGATACGATGATTGTAGCATACATAGTTTATAGTCAGTAATAGCGTTCGGTATACATCGTACATATCCTTCACCCTTCTCTCAAGAACACGGAAAGTGAGACAGGAACATACAAATATCTCCAAAGTAAGACAAAAGTTCTTCAAAACAAGTATAATGTTCTTAAAAGTAAGAGCAAGACACTTTGACTTCGTGCGGTACGAATAGCCCCATAGTATTTAATAAGCAAATAGGAATACCATAAAGTAACGCTCAAATCTATTAATATTAATTATAGTATATTTAAAAACAGTATTGATGGTCCTACGGCACAACCAACAAAAGCGCAATTATTTAGTGAAAATACAGATGTTGCTGGTTCGAACCGTAAATGATCCAATAGCAATTTAATTTTAAATACACAGTAATAGCTTTCACACAAAGAATGGAATAAGAAATTAAGAAAAAAGAGATAATGGGTGTTCGCCATCGAGTGACGTTGAATGAAACTTTAACTTAACTGCTCATAGGTATACGTATACCCTATTTCAAATACAATTATTGATCATGAGTTAAAATTTAAAAATTAAATAATTCTTATATTCAAAACAAATCAATTTTCTATTCTTTCCTAAAAACAAACTGCAATTTTAAAATTTACGTAAGTGCAATAATGAAAGAGATAAAGCTAAGAAAACGGAAATTATTTAAATTCATAAGTGATGAAGCATGATTAAATTTAAGTGAAATGGACCATAGACATTTTTGTACATCAAAATTCGTGAATTTTTTTATCACGAAAGTTATGTTTTAATGAATTTGGATGCACAAAAATACTTACATATACTTATAAGCAGTTAAAGCTTCATTCAACATCACTCGATGTCGAACACCCATTTTATCTCTTATTTCTTATTTCACTTATTGTGTAAAATCCATTAGTTTCTATTTCAAGTTCATAGTAGGCTGAGCTACGTTAACTCACAATTACTAATTAACCCTTTGCACTCGATGGGCGCCGCCACGGCGACACAATAAATATTAATTCCACTTGTTAGGCGCCGCAGCGGCGCCATAAACAATAGGTACGTATTTTATTATTTACAACACGCTAGGGGACCTAAGGCCCGATTTACATTAACGCTCCGCTCTCAGTACGATATCACTCCGCTCCCGGTTCGATAAAATATTCTTACATAATAAATAATGAGTGTATTCACATCATCGCTCTGATATCGGTCTGATATCAGTCATGGTTCGCTCTCGCTGCAATACCGCTCCAATACCAATACCACTGAGATAATATTTTATCGGAGAGATATCAGACCCTATATCGATGATAGTGAACAAGTTTTTGATTCCACTTCGCTCCGTTTCTCAGCCTTCTTCATTTATTTGAAAATTATTATATTAGGAAAACATGACACAACACAACGACGCGACGTCTTGCTACAATACATTGTGATACATACTACTAAAACTAACTAATAGATATATTGTATTATGGATATTATGTTCTCCTAATACAATAGTGTTTGCAGCGTTTTAAAACTACTGTCGAGTAGCTGAATACCCATACTAAAAAATGGTTCGAGTGCAAAGGGTTAATTAAACTTCTGGTAGGATTTTTAATAATAAATTTTTTTTAATAATAAATTAATAAATTTTGCGATCGGTATGAAATGTGTTAAAAAAAAATCTAATAACATACGAAACCAATACAAAGCTTATATGTTCATTTACATATACAATTGTTACCCATATTTTCGATTATACACACACACACACATATATATATATATATATATATATATATATATATATATATATATATATATATATATATATATATATATATATATATATATATATATATATATATATATATATATACCTAACCGACGCGAGTTCAACCACATTTTACATTTCTTCAAGCTGATAACGAAAAAAATGTTATTCACGCGGGTGGCTGATATCCTTTCAGCAAAGTTGATCTCACCGACTTATCAATTGTATACCGAAACTTTATATGGTACGCAGTCATTTTAAAATACCATATCGAAAAAAAAATATGATTGTAATACTAAAAGCAGGGGTAATGTTTGATATTTTTTTTTTTTGACATCTCTTTTATCAATAACAACGACAATACCCACCTATTGAAATGTTATGGAAAATATTCGTTTAAAAATAATAATTTTTACGTTCAGATTTGACCCGCGCCACGTTTGGGTCACCGGGGTTTTAATGTATTTCTGTCGTCCGTCTGCTCGCCCAGCTGTCAATCATACTCCTAAATTTAATATTTGTTTTTCTTGATTTAAATAAAAATAGATATGATGGTAAAAATTCAAAAATAGTATTATAATACTACAATAGATACATTTACGGCTCCACTATATATTTGATTCAGTATTATAACAAACATACTCCCCTGTGTGAATCGACACACACGTTCAAGACACAGTTTGAAATAGATTGTATTGGAAAAAAACAAATTGAACTAGGTATCACAAATACTATATGCAATTTCACATTTTAAACAGGATGAGTTTTTCGAGGGTTGCCACAATTTTTACAATTTTTGTATTATGGCTAAACTATTAGTTTAATTAAAAAATTGTTCAGATAACAGTTGTAAATACCGCTAGGGATAATCGGCTGCTGTAACCAAGAGCCTTCTAGCTAGTTTTCGAGCTACGATATATATATATATATATATATATATATATATATATATATATATATATATATATATATATATATATATATATATAAATATATATATATATATATATATATATATATACATATATATATATATATATATATATATATATATATATATATATATATATCGTAGTTATATATAAATTTATACTTTTTTAAATTGAATAATATTAGGTAATCTATACCTACATATAATAAAACTGTAAGGAGACCATTTTTATGCATGGAATTTTTTTTGAAAATTGTACTGGTACTATAAATAGTTATCGATGTAAATATCAAAACAGCGATTTTTAAATTTTTTGTCTGTCTGTCTGTTCACGCATCACGCAAAAACTACCGGACGGAATTTGATGAAATTTGGTGTGATTATAACTTATTACTTGGGTCAACATATAAGATACTTTTTACTCCGGAAAAATTCATTCTCTCATTCCCACGGGAAAATAGAAAAACCATTTTGAGTATGTGCACACATTACGCAAAAACTATTGAACGGATTTTTATGAAATTTGGTGTGATGTTAACTTATTACCTGGGTCAACATATAAGATACTTTTTTATTACGGTAAAATGTCTCCTTCGCTTGGGAAAATATAAAAACCATTTTAAACATGTGCATGCATTACGCAAAAATGTTTGTTCTATATAATTATTACACTGTAATTAAGTTCTGTATAATTATTACATTTATATATACCTCTCATTGATTTTATAACAATGTGTCGCGCGGACAACGTCGAGGGTACAGCTAGCTTTGTTAATAAAGCTGATCCAATGCATCAATAAAAAACATAAATGGAAGGAAAAAGTTTTTCCCCAAGATTATTTTTTAAATTTTTCTTAAAGAACCATGCCCCGGTTTGGGCCATATGGCGTGCGGGGATAATGTCCATAGCAGTGTTTTACTTTAGAGGAGTGCATTACCAAAAAAATATTTTTAGTGCAGTTTAACGAATGCGCCTTAGTTTACAGGGTGTTAAAAAATAAAAATTATTTTTCAGAATCTTCTTCATCTGAACTATCAGATCTTACGAATATGTTCTCTAGATCTTCTGATGGTGAAGTTACTTGTACATTGTGATGTCTAACATACCCTAAAAACCAGATTATAGTTATTACGTGAACACAGGTACCTATGGTTCGTGCACCATTTTTACAACTACAGTAGTAACCTTTTATTGAATCTTTACCTACTAAGTTTTTTTCTGCTAATACATAAACATAGTATTTTGTTTTATTGATATGTCGGGACTGAATTCTTCCTTTAATAAATAATGAATCTATTACTGTCAACCCCTAAGAAGCAAAATCAATTGCATCGGTGTTGGTACATATTTCAATTCTAAATCTATCATCAGAAGCTATGTGTTTGCCATAATACGCTTCGGCTTCTTTTATTTGGTAACGTCCCAAAGATATTAAATAGACATCTTTCTCTGACAAAACAGGAAATTCCGTCAACATTTTATCAGTGATTGAGCGAAATTGTTTTAGCTTGCGATTAAGATTAGTTTCTTTTACCATTTGTCCTAAGATGTTCTTTTGATTGACATTAGACAACATAATACTACACATGTATGTATGTGGTACATATACCGTGTTAATACGACGGTGACAATATGACTATACAATGACAACAATTGAACTACACTCATCGACTGCTACCGAATGAATGACTACTAAGTAGCCTAACGTGCCCAGAAATGCACACTGGTGATTACAGAAAAGAGATAGTTGCGTTCCTTCTGATATATTCTGACCGTTACCACCGTCACCATGAGGAGGTACCATGGACGCAAGAAGACTTAGGTGTCTTAATGATAGGTATCAAAAAGAAATCCTTTTAATAAAACAGAATTTTGAGTATCTCAGAATCATACAATTGAACCGCCTCTATAACCTCACGCATTCAATGCAAGGATATAAAAACACCAGATTGTTACTGTACTAACTTAGTACTTTATATTAACATACAATTTAACTCTGCACGCTCATGGCCCAAAACCCCCTTTATATGGGGCACAGTTCTTTGTTAATTTTCCAGCAAATAGATCCGTGTAGACTAGATTCAATCGGGATTATTTAATTTTCTACTCAAGAAACGAACTACCAATTAATTAATAGATAGAACAACAGGTATTTTATCTTTTAAAATATAGATGTCACGCCTCAACTTTTAGTGTTTTAAT
Source organism: Brachynemurus nebulosus (assembly GCA_035578155.1). Lineage (NCBI taxonomy): Eukaryota > Metazoa > Arthropoda > Insecta > Neuroptera > Myrmeleontidae > Brachynemurus > Brachynemurus nebulosus. The sequence goes on from JAPWDM010000019.1 coordinate 5,865,744, forward strand.
TTTCTTTATAACAAAGAAAATAAATTTAAAAGATTATCATTTAAATTGAATATTATTTACGTTTGTCTTATTTTTTTACTTCAGTAAAAGTTAGACATTTAACCTCACTATAGTTAAATAACAGTTCTGTACTTTTATCAACACTACATTATAATTCGCCAAAAACCGTATAATTTTATGTCGTTTGAAACCAGTCGCGGTGCGTACTTTAAAAAATTGATTTTTAAAACATAATGGAAATTTGAATATTACCGGTAGTTTTGAATCATAAACTAATTTTTGTTAAAAAGAAAGAAAAACTTTTAAACATAGATTCCCATAGATTTTTAAAAATATAAATTTGCATCATAGTTCGAAGACTAAAGGAGCTATGAAACTCCTGGTTTCTGGCAATGGATTTCCCCCAACGGTAGTTATAACTCTTAACTAAACAATTTTCTGATTAAGTTAATAGTTTAGCTGTAATAAAAATGACAACTTCCAAAAAACTCATCCTGTACATAAACAAAATATAAATATAGATTTATGTAATATTGTCTGAATTTGTTTCCAGTATATATTATACTGAATATAGTAATAACGATTAGGGCAAATTTTGTATGTACTCTTCCATAGTATTTCCTCATAATGTAAATCAAGTGTTTGGATCTTTTGTTTTATCTATGTATTATATACCGGGGGAACCGAAGAATATTTCGGTCCGGTTCCGGTTTGGTTTCAAGTTCGGTTTAGCAAAAGTAATTCGCATTGTAAAAAAGCTGTAAACCACTGATATACAGGATTGGCCATTTTAATATTTGCATCTAAATATCTCGCCAGAGGCGCTACCTATCAAAAAATAACCTTTACAAAAGTTGTTAGGTATGAAGGGGGACATTAAATGGTGAAATTAGATTTGACCTTGAATTTCATTTTCAAGGTTATTTTGACGTCAAGTCGTATTTTTCAAATGGAATGACCTACTTTTTATTTCGGATTCTAAAAGAGCGTGAAATTTCACGTCGAAAATGCTATGAACGAATTTTTTTTATTGACCTTAAGGTCAAAATCCAGAAAAAATGACACTAAAAATTTATGAAAAATTAATTTTTCAACTAATAAATTTCATAGTTAAAAAATGAAAAATTAAAGGTCAATAAAAGAAATTCGTTCATAGCATTTTCGACGTGAAATTTCACGCTCTTTCAGAATCCGAAATAAAAAGTAGGTCCGTTCTATTTGAAAAATACGACTTGACCTCAAAATGACCTTGAAAATGAAATTCAAGGTCAAATTTAAGGTCACCATTTAATGTCCCCCTTCGTACCTAAGAACTTTTGTAAAGGTCATTTTTTGATAGGTGGCACCTCTGGCGAGATATTTAGATGCAAAAATTAAAATGGCCCACCTGTATATATATATATATATATATATATATATATATATATATATATATATATATATATATATATATATAATCTATGTGATAACAAGATATGTTGCACACAAAATTTCAACCGATTAATATTTTACTACCATATAGTCCAATTTATTGATTTTTCTGCAAAATATGCAGCCACACTTTGAAAACCCCTACTTTAAACGGTGGTCCAGTGTTTGTGATGTCTGTCCGGTGTAAATTATCTCACAATCATGACAAGGACCCAATTATCTTTCATTTCAACGTAATAAAAACTAAATTTCAATTAGGCTGGTGATTATTTTTTGACACTATCTAACACTCAATCTGAATGCGCGTCTATCTAATTTATGCAGCCAACTAACTATTTTTTGCAAATTATATTATAATTATATTCAGAATATTATGCTAAAGAAAAGAAGAATTAAACGTTCAAATTGAATACCTCTACATGGTGTCGGCAATAAATTATTGACGCAGAATGCGCGCGAGAGGCCAAAAAGAGAAAAAAATATTATAGAAGCTGATTAATTTGTCGCAGAAATATACACTACCACAACGATAACCATTTACTATTACATACTACTTTAATTGTATTGAAAATTACAAATTCAATAAGAATTGCGCTTGTAACACTAATGGTAATTAATCTACCGTGACAAATGAATCCCAATTGTTTTATAACACTCTCGCGTCGTACGTATATACTTCTTATAGATTTAATATGTAAACTCATTTACCTCTGCCCCGCTGACACCTCCGACACCTTTTGTTCCGTCTCACCGCACTTGTGCCCTCTTTTTCTTATCATTTATTTCATCTCTTTTGTAGTATACGATATTTCATATATAAAATGGTTTATATACATATAAATGTACTTTATATGGAATGGAAGAAGAGATTGCAGGCGGTATTTTAGTTGAGATGGAAACTATGTATATTGATGAAATAAAGATGTAAGTAACCTTTTGTAGAAGAAATGCTGTATTTGGAGGTGATGTCTCAATATCAGTAGACGCCAGTTACAACATTTAAGTGTGTACATCAAATCGTACCAGTTTAGTACAGGAAAAACTCTTAGAGACTTGGGTAGCATCGAAAGTAGAATCGAAAATTGTTCGGTAACTGTTTTCTTGGGCGAATTTCAAACGTAAGCCGTCCATTTATACACACACAAACGTAAAATCAAATATTACAGTTTTCCTAAATAGATAGACATATGAAGGGTGGACTTCAGAAACAAGCTAAGTGTCAAAAAAAAAAATAAAATTTTAGCATGCTGTCTAGATTGCTGACAGTGGCTCTTAGATTCCTTTTCCGGGTCTAACTCAATTTTTTTTTTGGCACTTAGCCTGCTTTTGAAGTCCGGCCTTCATATATGTATACTATTCCAAATTTGTTTGTAGATTTCTTTAAGATAATCATTTCCATGACAGAGGTCACATAATTAGTATTCCGTACAGTGTGCAGTCAATAGACCAAATTAAACGTTTTCTGTTTAGTTAAGGGGAGGTTTACTTGAGAGTCCTTAAAAATTATGTATTTTTCTGGACTTTTTTTCTCAAGAACGGAAGTAAATATCACATTCAAATTTTGTACGCATATTTATTAATAAACTATACAAAAAGAACAAATATAAAAAATTCAAGAACAAATATAAAAAATTGTCCATTTTATAGATAGTGCAGTGTGACGATCCCAAAAACCGAGCCTTGTTGGTTGACATCATAGCGCCGGTAATAAACCACTGAAATCCAAAAACAAAAAAGATTTATAAAATATATGATGAGTACCGGCATCTATACCTATAATATCAATAAATTGCTGAAAGAAAAAAAATGGCGGATGTGTGAACTTTTGATTACGATTTTTGGCTTATTTTTCGCTCTTTAGAGTAAAATAACAAAAATAAAAATATTGAAAGTGTATCGGACTTAGGTATAGGTGCCGGAGAATTGAATTATTTTTAAAATAAAAAATTTAAAAAAAGGATCCATAGAATAGTTTTTGAGTTATCGTGTCAACCAGTTCCAAAAATGTGGTTCCGAGATATTATAAAATACGTATTTTCAAAATTTTATATTTAATACACATTATTGCGTGAAATACGTTTTTGGAGTTTTTTTTTATAGAAAGCTGAATTCGGTTAATGTGCAACAATCTTTTTATTTAAATTATTTTCAGCAAAATCACTTTCGGAACATATTCTACACATAATTTGCTATCAATTTCGGCAAAAAAAATCGATTTTTTGATCAAATCTCAAGTAAACCTTCCCTTAAATTACTTTCAGCAAAATCACTTTGGGAACATATTCTACACATAATTAGCAGCCAACTTCTGCAAAAAAAATCGATTTTTTTTTTTTTAACGACGCTCAAGTAAACCTCCCCTTAAGTATGTATATTTAAATTTTATCCATATTTGCTTGTGGTAGTCAAAAAATTTACGAATTGTCATACCTATACGTTTTTTATTACCATGTTTCTCCTTGGTATTATAAGAAAGTTTTTTCAGCAACTATCATACATTGTCAAAGAAGTCCATAGTTTTCTAGTAACCGTATTAAAATCAAAATTTTAGCTAGGCGATCAGTGAGAAACGTTTTTTAGCAAATTTTAAGTTATACCATTAAAACTACTGGATCTTTAAAAACCGAGAAGATCAAGGGGGACCGTCATTTCTAGCAAATTTTGAGTTATATCATTAAGAAAACTGAACCAAAAATTATTAAAAAAATATTTTTTCATAATCCTTAGATGTGCCTTTATCAAATGCTACCTCACACGATATAATAATCAAAACTTTTTTTTATCAAATTAACCCCCTCCTCCCGCCCCAATTTAAAACAAAATTTTTTTTAAATTATTGATTGGCGATATATGTGCGCATCAACTAGACCTAACAGTAAGCCAAATTTCAAATTCCTGCGTTACATATTTTTTTAGGAAAACTTGTGTGGCAGACGAACGGAAGGATTCCGTTTTTTCTTTCAAAATACGAATTTTAAAATTCGTACTAAAAAAATTAAATATGGGAATGGTTCTTCAAGAATGGTATATAGTTCAAACTCTTCCTGATATTTCTATAACACTACCTGTACTTTATACATATTATAGACGGTACATACACATCATTCTAATAGGTTCATGTTCCATAAAACTTGATTAAATCCTTTCAATCAAGTGCCGCTCCTTATAAAATTTATGTAGCAATTTTCCCAACTAATAAAGAAATATCCCTAATTCATACGTTAGCAGATACCTATATTTAGATGTGCTATTTATAACTAGGAGGAATAAAATATGTCAGACAGGACATTCTGAAACGAAATATTTACTATAGTTTACCGAAACATGAATCACGAAAAATCTATTTAAACTTTCAAAAACGCTTTTAAAATGTATCATCCCTCATCAGTGATTCACGGAACACCTATTCAAAAACTGCTGGTCGATCGTAATTGACAAGCATTTGTTAATATTTATTTTGAATTTAACGATTTACAATTATTCCTTTTTGCATACCCTTTACCATCATTTTCAAAATATATTGAGGATTTTTTTTAGATAGGTACAATGTTGAATTCACTGTTAGTTAGAAATGCTAGAAAATTGCACGCCACATGAAGTAAGCTTTTAAATCTAATGTCCTTTTTTTATTACAATTTTTTCTTTTTCATTTTATATAAAATATTTTATTACTTTCAAAAAAGAAGTAGAAGGTAGTTTTCGAAACGGAAAAACTGAAAAAATAAAATGTATTTCGAATTTTGAGACTGTAAGAATTTAAGGATGTTGTCACCGAATCTACAGTTAAAGTCAAAACTTCGGAGTTACAACTTTTGCCAAGTGGAATCGACAAAATCTTGATGATTGTCACAGTAGAGTTAGAAACAAAACTTTGGGATCATAAAAAAAAAAAAAAAAAAAAAAATTTTAAACTAATAAAATACAACATTAAATACGACAGAAATTTAGAATTGTAATTTTTCACAATACTTTATAAGTATTTTCGAGAAATTAAATATTTAAAGAATCATTCCTGTTGTGTAAATACGCCAAAAAAAAAAAAAAAAAATTATGTCCTTTCTTTATTTTTCAAGGTTAGTAAGTAGATAATAGGCGATATTAAGGTAATATTGGTGATGACATATCTCCCCCGATCAGCTTCAAACTCACTATCTGTGAGATAAAAACGGAGCTACTAACTGTTAGATAAACTCAAGATTTTTCATATTTTTCATGAAGATTTCCATTGTACGATGCGGAAAAATTTAAATTTCATTGAAAAAACTGATCTTCAAGCTTTTTCAGAACTCTCTTTTTCAAAATCGTACACATTATACCCAGGGCCGGCTTTACACTAGGGGCACGCGGGGCACTGGTCCAGGGCGGCAGAATTTGGAACACACGTGATAATTTTTTTTTTTTTTTTTTGGTCTTCACTTATTTTCTAATAGGAAAATAAGAAATGGGAGATTTCTTTGTTCTTTTTGCTGGTCACTTATTTTCTGATAGGAAAATAAGAAATAGGACCTACTTTTTTTTTTACTCGTCTATATTTTGATAGGAAAAGGTAAAAAAGTACATATGGAATTTTTGTGAGGGGCGACATTTTTCACAGTGACCCGGGCGGCACTTAGACTAAATTCGGCCCTGATTATATCTCTAAATGTAAGTCAATCAGACTGAACTTAACTAAAAGTAAATTTAGTTTGAATCGCAATTTTTGTAATAGTATTTTTTTTCAAGAATTATAAATAATAATAATTGCACAATCCTTCGTGAAAAATAAATAAATAAATAAATAAAAAATTAATTTGACTCCTTAAATACTTATACCCAAAAATATAAGTATTTAAGGTAATAAATTCGAAATTTTTTTAAATAAAATATTGTTTTTACCTCTTAACGCAAAACATGCTTGAGAGTGTGAAATAGCATCTGCACTAGAGATGTCGATTCTCCAAAAAAAAGATCGATTTTTGGATCGATTTAAATCGAAATCAAAAAGATCGATTCAAAAAAAAAATCGGCTAAAAAAAAAATCGATTCTGTGAGATCGATCTAAAAAATCGAAATTTTGAAAAGTTTAATAAAATTAGCTGATAATTTTTGTTTAAGGGACTTACTTGATAGTACATAGGTAATATCGGTAATATCGTGTAAAAACGCCTTATATTATATTTGTAAAGGCGATAAATGAGTTAACTTTTCAATTATAATTATAAAAAATAAAGCAATTGAATATGTAGGACGAATACCACGAATTGAACCAAGTTTATTCAAAAATTTCAAACAAATTGACAAAAAAATGTTTTCTAAATAAATCGCTTTTGTGGGAAAGGGATCGTCGTTTGCGCAGATAGGTGGTCTCTTCCTTCCTTTTGTATTAATAGTCTGCGTTATCTAGAGCCATAGGAGGGGTTCGTTGATATAACGAGTAAAAAGTGACAATTAACAATAGAGTTTTTGGTGTTTCATTTTAACACATGTTTCTTTGTAGAATTACTATTAAAATGAAGTTATTTTTGGAAAAAATCGGTTATCGATCTCTTACTTTTAATAATCGATCCATATGAAAAAATCGAAAAAAGAATCGATTTTTAAGCTTCATGATACATAGTTCGACCTTTTTTTACTCTGAACGTATTTCTCCCTTTAACTCCTTAAATATTTATCTTTTTGGAAAGATAACTTCCTTAAACATATTTAAATGTAGGCACATTTTTTATCATAACCATCATTTTTATTATTATAAGAATTTTCCGGCTACTTTAGCCTCCACAAAATATGTTTTAGAACCATATTACAAAATTTTTATAAATATACATATATATACAACAAAGTAGGTATTATAATATGTATAGTGTGTTCCATTATCGGACCGACACTTATAAATATGTGACATTAAGTGAGTAAAGGTTGTTTTATGGACAAAATTACATCATCGCGGAGCGCTCCCACCATTGTTCACGAAGCTATTTTTGCTCACATTAAATTTAAATAATTTCCAACTTTATTAAAACTTATTTCCTGGAAAGAACATACATCAAACAAAACAAAAAAAAAAGTAAAAACGAAAAAGAACTTTATTTTAATGTTTATTCTCTCATTCAGTGAGTGAGTTGAGTATGTACACTTCGTTAGGAACACGACAACCACGAAATACAACATGTTTACGAACAGAATAGAACTCGGAACGTAACCAACCAACCAACCTAACCCTAACCCCTCTGCGTGTGCCTGGCTGGTGATGTAAGCCATTGCCATGGTGTCATTAACATTATGTCGTCTTATACGGAGAGTATGGCATACACTATAATGCAGAGTCATTTGATGATCACAGTCGGATGTTTTTATTCCGTCATAATATTCGACGAGGAGTAAAGTTAAAATTCACAGAAAATATATAAAAAAAAGACAATATAATGGATTATGTTGTTAAATCTAATGTTTTTTTGTTCTATTTATCCCTGTGTGTGTTTCGCTCGGCTTTCAAACATTACAACATACCATATTAGAACGTTGTAATTCCTTTTATAAGTTAATATATTATGGCACATTAAAAAATATAAAAAACGGTATCTTATTTGTTAGTTAGTGTACGTTGTACTAAGAACGTATTTGTTTGGATGAAATTAAATCAATAGTTATTGCATCTGTTTATAAAACATAACATTTTAAAACATTATTATTATATATTTCCTTATTATTCGTACAATAACAGATTAATCAATAAATGAAAGAAGGAATGTCTATTTATACGATGGTCATATTTTCTTGACATAGAAGTGGAACATTAAGATAATATATTTTAAGAGAAGAATCTATACGTTTATACAGTAAAGAAATTGGTGATTTGTTTGCAAGTTGATTTTATGATAAAAATTTTTGTTTGAAACAACCAAAAATAAATTTCTTTTTTTTTTTTATTTTGGTCACAGTATTGGAACGAAAAGCCTGCCTGTCTATTCTGGATTCTGTTAGGGATGATCGATATTAGAAAAACATCGATGTTGACATCAATGTTAACATCGATTCAAGACTATCGATATACGATATTTATCGGAAGAAAGACATCGATGTTTGAAAACATCGATGTTTCTGTAGCAAAATAAACAACCATTATAATCTATTATTTTATTTATTAAAAATTAACATTGCCAGAATTTATTTGGTACACTTTGCAAAAAAAGTCACTCTGTTAGAAGTTTCCCTTTTAATATGTTCCTTTGTTGATACAAATGCTGCCCAGCTTTTGAAAAAGGTCTCTTTGAAGCTGTTGAATTTGCTGTAAAATACCAATATTTAATGGCAATTTTTTTCAAGTTTGGATAATTGAATCCTAGAACTTGCCATAAAAGTAATGGATCTTGTTTTAAATCAGCGACAGGACTTTATAAAGACTGGATAGCATAGAGTAATATCGATGTTTCGATATTATTCTCATAACATCGATGTGTCGATGTTATCGAGGACATAACATCGATCATTTTATATCGATGTTTTTCCCCCCTAAACATCGATGTTTTTCTACCATCGATGAATATCGATCATCCCTGGATTCTGTACCGGTCTTCACTAATGGATAGGGTGATTCACAAGAAAGATTCAGTGTTTTCCAGTGTTTTATCAGCGCGGACACTTTTTTAGTTCTTAAATATTCTAAACTTATTGCGGGCGCAATTTAAAACGATGACTTTTTGCCATTCACATCATTACTTTTTACTTTTTACAGTTTGTGTTTGGGGTCTATTTTGTTTTCATTTTAGTGTTTTATATAATTTCTTACATATAACGTAAAAACCCCTATACCGGAACGCGATCATATGTCCGAACAGTTTTGATATTTATATATTAATGAAGTTATTTCTGAAAGAAACCTCTGATAAGAAAAATTATTATTAATAGAATGATTATTTTTTCGATTTAAATTCACCTCGCATTTAATGTTTCTTTACTTAATTAAAGAAATACATATATATTTATATTAAACAATTTTTGTTGAATACAGTATTTTGATCCTTTATTTACGCCTGATACTTAAACCATTCTATGTTTCCTACTTTGACGTCTAGATGTCACTCTATGTGTCATATTACTTATATTACACGTCTGTAGTGTCATTAATATTTCTCTGTTAGGATATAGATGTCAACATTTTGTAAAAGAAAAACATTAATAAATAAAAATTTTTAGGTTGTATTTTTTTAAAAACATATTCATTGGATTAAAAAAAGGTTCTCTCATGCTTATTAAGAAAAAAAATGGATGTTTAATTTATTTGTCAATTTTTATAAGCCAGTTTAATTACACACCTAAAAATAGTGTTCCGCTATAGGGGCTTTTACGTTATATTTTATAATAAAATGAAAAATATCTGAATTATGGGTTACTTTGGTTACTTTTAAATCAGGTATTCCGAAATTCTGTATGAAATGTTATTTAAAGTGATTAGCTTCGCTCGCTAAGCAACTCTGTCTTATTGTCCCATTCCCGCCCATTATGAAAGGGAAGAGTTGAGGTCAATAACTGATAAGGAATTTATATATAAGTATTTATGAGTAGTAGCAAAAAAAGCTCAATGAAAAACACCATTCTGCTCAAACGTTACCAAGAATCAAAATTCATTTTTAATTTCAGTGATCCACAATCACTATGAACTTACCACATTATAAATAAAAGGTTATTACCATAGGCAGTAGCGAAACGCACTTTCTATCCTTTTTTGATATAAGTACAAACAATTATGTATGTCCTTTTTTACTTATGTGATTGTATGTGTTTGTACATGTGAGACTGAGGGTTGATAATGGTCATGTTAAATTATATATGAACAACTAAAAGCAACCTTCTTGAAAATGAATTGAGCAAACGCGAAATTGATGACAGTATTCAACACGAGAATTTAGAAGGTCATAACCTATTAGCACCAACCACTGTCGAAATCGAAAATATTAACTGAATTATTATAAAATATTAATAATTATTTATTATTTAACGTATTTTTACATAAGCATTCAAATTGTAACAATACTTGAAAATTTGCATCAAATGGCGCTCAGAATAAACATAAATTGAAATTTTGTTTTGAATGATTTAAACAAAATTTAGCAGCACAAGAGTTATCACCAGACATTTTAAGCCACCATAATAATTAAATACATATCAGAAATATTTTACAGATCACAAAACACACTAAAATTACAAGAAAATATCAAAAATAACTGATAATAAGCTTTAAATAAAAAAAATTTAATGACAGTTAAAATTCCACTGCCATCGTTGTTAAAAATTTTAAAAAAGTCAGTGAAACTTAGACAAAATTAAATAATTTACATAATTATCAGTTATAAATTTTCACAAAATAATTTGACCTGCAAATTTATTTTTCTAAATTAAATTTACTTTAGTGATGATATTTTCACTGTATTAGTATGCATAATGTTATGCATTATTAAGGTACATAACATGGATAACCCTTTGAAATTTTTGAATTCCAAATGACACTCTTACGTCATCTCGTTTCGTAACTGTTTGTGAAACAAACTATTATTTAAACTGTGATCTTACTACCCAGTGGTCCATAATCACTATGACCTTACTACCCAGTGGTCCATAATCACTATGATCTTACTGCCCTATAACGTGTGTTATTTATTTAACATTGCGATTAAAATGTAGACAACGCATATTTTGAGAGGCCCTTTAAATTGTCTAATATCTAATTTCTTTTAAATAAATTTGAGAATATAACTATGTGAATATATAAACAGAACTAACCTTTTAAGATTTTGGCTATTACTCTTGTTAGTTTGACGGGACTAAAGTGAATAAAATAAATTTCGATACTTTGTTGGTAAAAATGAATTTAATCCTAAATTAATTTCACCTACACTATTAATTAGAGACAACCTCTATAACTAAACTACATTAGCTTCTTCTTGTACAACTTATTAACAGTCTCACCGTACGATATGAACTAAATATAGATTGATTGAAAATAAATTATATAAAAAGCGTTAGTAGGGTAAAACGCAGATTGGATGTGATTGATCACTATAGCTCTGTTAGAAGGGACAATTGAATGGTATACATATATCCAACGTGGTATACAGATACTAATACTCATCTCTTTTTGCGGACGTATTCTGAAGTTATACCGTAGATTGGGATCAATCAGGACAGTGAACAGGAACAAAACGAAAAATATTATTCGCAAACTTGGTTTAAAAACACTAGACGTAAAGGTGAACATATATCTTTCTTAAACTATAGTAGACAATTATTCTTTCTAGTAGCAATAGTGACTATACTTAAGTGTAAAATTGGATAAAAAATAATAAAAAATCAGTTTAGATTGACGTCTTCAAGCAGAGCTATTTTTTATTTTTTAAAACTACCTGTATATCTAAAAATTCTTTAATTTGGCGTTCTTATGAATAGATTGTTGTTTAATCGAAATATATGAGAAAATAAAACTGCAAACTTTTAGTTGATTTTATTTTTTTAAGAAAAAATAATGAGGACTTGATATTTGGGTTAAGTTAGTGGTTAATAGAAATGGGAAAGAGGTGAATAGAGATAGTATATATTTTATTAATAGGGACACTATATCAAGTATAAAGGGATGAATGTGCGGTGGTTAGGGACGGATGAAGGGCCATTTGAGATTTTTTATAAACACATTTAATATGACATTTCTATATTTCATAAACTTCAGATTTTACGTTTATTTCTACACAAAATCATGAAGTATTATTCCTATTTCGGATGTATATATAGAAAGAATTCAGAATTATATTTCAGTTTCAATTTTGGTCGACCCTACGCATCGTTCCCATTCACCTTTTTATCGTCTCTTTTGATCTCGATTTACCATAGCGTTATTTTGTCAAAATAGAGGAATTTTTTCAAAAATTTTTGATTACTATGATAAAGTAATTTTTTAATATATTAAAGAATAGGTACAACTCCTAAAAAAATACCGTTATCCCTGTCGCAGCATCCTGCATAACATGGCAAATTTCCGTTTAAAAAAATTATTTTTTCTTGGAAACCGGTTTACATAGAAGAATGGTTTATAAACCTTTTTTATGTGATTTTTTACCTTCTCAATGGCTTAAAAAAATATCGTAATAACTTGTAAACTTTGGGAAACTTTGTCAAAAAACTATTTTTTTTTTCATGAAAAGTGCCCAAAAATCCATGTTCCGGGCATCGGAGCTGTCTGGCTGACAATCCCATTCAAGATTTTTGAACTTCCAATCTTTTCATCCAATATTTCTTGAGTTTTTGTGTGGACAAATATACACAAATTTTAGTGAATGTCTTTTTCAACTTCTACCAGTTCTACACAGCGAAAAAATTTGTGTTAAAATTAACACATTTCACATGTCCAGAAGAGTCCACTCAATTTTTTGTGTTATTTTAACACAAAGCATATGTGTTAAATTTTTACACAAGATTTGTGTCAATGATTTAACACACAAAAGGACATACATTTTGTGTTAATTTTACACAATTACTTAGTTATAATTTTACCACAATTATGTGTAAAATTAACTAATTTAGAATGTAGAAGTTTACTTAGTAAATGTGTTGGTATATTATTTTTTTAAGTTAGTATTTTTTTATTTATTTATTATATAAATGAATGGAAATAGTAAAAAATAATTTTTCAGTACTTAAACTTTTTTATTTAATATTTCTACAAAGTTGTGTTCTGATGAAAATAATGTTGAAGCAATACTCAAAAATTGTGAAGATCGTTGTCAAACTGAACGTGGAAGGCAAAATGGAACGACTACTCTTCCTTCTTTACCTGCTCTTCTTTGCCCTTTGAATGTGTTCTGGAACACCGAATATTCGATAATTTTTAATGAATTGAAGTAAATTTTGCAAACAAATAAAAAAATTCAATCTATAATATTTTTAATTAACTTAACATGATATTTTATATCTAAATAACTAAAACTAATTTGACCTTAGGAATACACTTTTGATTTTGAAATATTCCGTCTACTTCTATACACAGATATGTTTCTGTTGAACGCACGTCGCACAGTGTCCAATACTGCAATGATTATGGCAATGATGCTATGCCGATGGGACCGATGGTATCAGTTACCACTACCCCCGCTCTTAATAACTAAAGCAATAGATGCGAGCGAAATCAGTTTATTGGTGTTGTAAATACACAAATAAGTGTATTTATGACATTCTTTGGCATTTTACATAAACATTATGTTATTTGTGTGTTGTTTAAAGCAGATTAACACTTTAATTCTGTTAAACCAAAATTTTTGTTAATATTTTCATTTAACACAAACACTAAATGTTACATTAACACAGGGTTGGGTTACTTATTTAACACAAAAATTTTAACCACTTTTTTTTTTTTTTACGCAGAACAAAAATTTTTTCACTGTATAAAAATCTCGAAATAAATTTCTACCTTCATCCCGGACTCAAGTTCCAGCATGATAGTGGCTCTGTAATAGCTAAAATTCGCTGAAAAATACCTGTTTATCCCAATTTGCGGTACGCATACAGAAACAAACAGTAACGAATACGTACCACTGACTGACTATAGGCTAGATGGCCGAGCGAGAAGATCATGTTACCGTCATCAGCGTTATCATCGACAAGAAACAAATAACATCACTAATGTAATATGTAATGGTATTGCGAGTTTACTACTCTCGTCTCGGATTACCTCTATTCGCATACTTACTTACTTAAGGACGAACAACGTACTACACTATTTACTAGCACTGAACGAAGGAAAACTTAACACAAACAATCGCTAAGATGAACAAGACGACGAAAGTCAACCACTCAAATATATGTACACTGTTAAAAGAATATGTATTATTACAATAAAAAATATGGTAATTTTTTACAATATGTGTCTTGAAAATTACAATGTGTTAGTAAATGTAAATAATTTAGTTGTAAAATATGAAATTTTGTGTAAAAATAAACATTCACTGTAATTTTAAATACTTTGATACTAAAATTACAAATAAAAGTGGTATTTTACATGCTAAAATAGTAAAACTACATTTCGAAACGAAAATTTACTGTATTTGTATGTAAATTATTGTTTTTTTTGATGTAAATGACCGGTATCACGTGATTGATTCTGCGCAATTGACGGCGTCAGTTGAGTTAACAATGTAATTTTACATGTCGTACGTAATTAATTTATATTGAGTGGAGTAAAATTACAGCCGAAATGTAAGGTAAAACATTCTACAATGTAATTTTACATAGGAAAATGTTCTAAACATTTCGCAGTGTAATTTTACAATATTTAATGTTGGCAATTAAATGCCAACATTAAATGTTATAAAATTTTTAGCAGTGTAGAAATACAAACAAACGTGAAATAATGTACATATTTTGATAACAAAAATTTTCTTTTCTAGATTGTACATAAAAGCCGGTACACACGCTAGGTCTTATCTGAATCGACAAGTCGTTCGGACAAAACGTACGTCTTGCATGACGGAAATAAGGTTGTACGATACGTCGAAAGTTTGAGCTGCGAGGCATCATTTTATGAAAATTGGAACGACAAGTTGGTGCGTCTGGACAGACATTCGTTTTATCGAAACGATTTGTTGTGTTTTTATACATAATATCGTAGTATTTTGTTGCTTCGTGTCCGTTAAGGTAGTTACCGCGCATTCAACTTTTCGACAGAATATTTTCAAATTTTAATAGTATAAAGAAGAATGCTATATCTGATTGTCCTTGTAATTTGGGAAAGATTGATCGCTTCTGAGTTAAGATAATTAGGGTTAAAGTTTGTATCTACTCCATGTATTAGATCTCAAAATTCTGACTACGTACCCTTATTTTGTATTTAACAATATAATGACTCGACAGAATTCAGTAAAAAACTAGGGAAAGATTAATAAGTTTTGAATGTAAAGAAAAAACTGAATTATTTGTTGATCGTTTTGAATTGAAGATATCATCAGAGAAATTATAATATTTTAATAAATACACCAATTTCAAGCAACTGAACCGAAGCAGTCTGGCAACTCTGTATATTTAATAACTGGTTTATTCGTATTTATTGTTTAAACAATATTGAAGATTTATGAGTAGCATTTTTTGACCTTTTACCGCTTACGTAGCGAAAACGGTGATAGATAAATTAAAAAGTGTAAGACCTTTTTGTAGAGAATCAAATTCTCTACAAAAAAGTCCGGGACAGCACCTGTCTATCTTGCACAGGTGAAAAAATAAAGTGTCCAAACGCATATGCATATCACTTCACATGTTTGTTGAGTAAATTAACAACGATGTCAAAGCATTTATTATAAAAAAAAATTTTGTTAGTATAAGTGTGTATGCACAGACTATGTTTGAATGTATGCCTACACGTTCGTATGAAAAATAGTATGCATCAACATCTGTCAATTAATACATACAATAATGACATAAAGTATGTTTGGTTTGCAATTTTTTCTACTAGCATGTCACATGGTAACTACCTTAATTTAAAAATTTAAAATTTCAAAAAATAAAAATTTAAACATTTTTTGTATTGTTTTTTATTTTATAAGTTTCATTTTATTTTACAATGTCTGATCTTCGTCAATGCTCCCGTCAATTTTTGTGTGAATTTATTGACCTTTATAGGAGTTTTTCTTGCTTGTGGCAAGTTAAAAGCCCAGAGTACAGTGACCGGAATAAAAAGTCATAAGTATACGAAGCCCTGATTGAAAAATTCAGAGCCATTGACGAAACGGCTAACAAGGAGACAGTAAAAAAAATTAATTCTTCACGAATCGTTTACAAAAAAGAACAGGCTAAAATATTTGAGTCTACTGAAAGAGTTTAATAAATGGCTGTAAGTTTCAGTCTCTATCCTTAGGTAATTACGTCAATCATCTGCTTCATTATGAAGCTCACGTGATAGTCTGACATGAGAAAATTCATGTTTTATTAACAGCCATTCCCTCGACCATCTTAATTTTCGATTTTTTCTTTTATTTTTTATTAAAATGCAAACACCATTGAATACCCAAAGAAGTGTTTCCTCCATGACAAACGTCATGAAACTGAAATTTGAACGATAAGTTGGAGACGTGTGAACACACTAATTTTTGTACGTTTTGTCGAACGACTTGCATGAACGTTTTATCGTTCAGATAAGACGTTGTGTCTGGACCAGCCTTAAGAATGACTAGTATTTATGATTTAGAAGGGAAATATATGATTCATACTTTACGCATAGTTTGAATAGTTTTTTTCAATAATTGAACAACAAATATCTAAGATTCTTTCGAGTTAATTGCTTTATATAAACAGTGCAATAAACATCATATTGTGAACACGCAGTTGCCCAGTGTTTTGATCTTTTAACGTGGATATGTTTTTGAGGGGGGCGAGTGTTTTTGAGTGGATATATTTTTGAAAAAATTCACAAGACTTCGAAAACCACGTATAACTGAATACCATTAAACACTAAAAGCCAAATTAAATAAAAATTGTACCGTAAAACCGTCTAGGCCCGGATAGCGGGTCTAGACCCGGACACTTTTCACCAATCTTCAAAGTAAATAGTTTCTACATTAACCTGCAACAATAAACATTTGTTCTTGACGTCATTAGAGAGAGAAAAACATCCTCTAAACAGCTGCACCAATACAAACTACGGATTTCAACTTTTACTATCTCATTTTACAAGATTACTATTCTCCAGTTTTTCAAAGAAATAAAATGTGTGTTTAACTTTGACATGTAATTTTCGTCATAATTGTCATATTGTTTTAATTTTAATATATATATAAATATATATATATATATATATATATATATATATATATATATATATATATATATATATATATATATGTGTGTTCAGAATTTTATCGCGCATCATTTAATGATGTTTAAAGTTGTATTCGATGTATATATAAAAAATACATGCTATAAATATATATCCGTCTAGACCAGGACATATCAGTTTATTACATTATGGCCGCGATTCACACCAGCTGTAACTTCTACCATCCATACGTTATATTCCCGCCAGAATTACTCGGTTTATGCCTCCTTCTGGTGTCATATCGTAGGTTTACTTCATAGAGAGGCATACTATGCATTGACCCCTCTCCCTTCCCACAAAATGTTTTGAAGTCTTTGACAGCTTCAAAGACATCAGACGATATAAAACACTGTCCTAACCCCGACGGCAGAGGTTAGTTTGTATGTTATTACATTATTTAAGTAAGTGTCCGGGACAAGACCGATTTGGGATGTAGACCCGGATACTTACTAATTATTTTTATTTTTTTTCATTTTTACTTATAATGAAACAAATGGGTCAGGGATATAACAAATAGTACCTATACGCTCTTTCTAATGGTAATACTTTTATTGGTGATATCTATGAAAGAAATATGTATAAACATAAAACTGACCAAAAAATGTAAAAAAGTATCCGGGTCTAGACGGTTTTACGGTACTATAATAATAATAATATAAAATTATTATATTTTTGTGTGTAGATTTATCAATTATTCCTTCTTAAATTTCTAAAACTCATTTTCTAAAGAATTCACAAAAGTGCCCGTTTAATACAACAATGACGTAATTATCGACTAACATTATATCTTAATCAAAGCAAAGTGTGCCATCAATCTTCATGAATTTTTTCAAATTTTTCTAAGCAATCGTTCTGGTATTATGAGCTGAGAACAGTAGCAGTTTCTAAAAATTTTTCCAAAATTATACACATTATTGAATTTGTGTTTTAATAAACTTTACATTGATATTCTATTCGATGCTTCTGGGGAAAAATTTTCCCGCTCTCTCCATACTATCCCATAAAATTAACCCTCAGATTCGAAATTCAATTTCACATTTATAACTGTAACCTATCTCGATGCTAAATTTCAAATGTTTACGTCGAATAGTATGAGAGAAAATCGCCTGTGACAGATGATCGAACACAGAAGTGATTCCGTAGGTGTTTCGTGTTGTGAAAATTCAATAGAATAGCTTTATTGAAATACCCAACACGTCTAGCAATGGTGTGAGTGCTGGAAGCCAACAAAATTATGACTTATTTGTCTTAATATTTTTCTTCTCAGAGGTTACTTTTATGGGAACCTACCGGCGAAAACACATTCAAAAAACATTTATTGGTAATATGTATTTTAAAAAAAAATAACAAAGAAAATTGCTTATACACTTTTTACTCATAGTAAGCAACTTGAAATATAATCACATATCTTACTCTTTTTAGATAATAAAATTCGCATATACGTAAAAAGAGTAAGGCATATGATTCTATTTCAATTTTGATATTGCTTACAACGAGTAAAAAGTGTACTATAAGCCGCGCCTTGGGGTATTTACAACTTAATATGGGACAAAAATTTAAGTACATTTTTTACAATTTTGGTATTATATTTGAAAAATTAAAGAAATAAAAAAAAATGCTAATCTGTGACAATTTCAAATCTGATTCATTTGATTCATCTAAATTTCACTAATGTTGCTGATATCAAACAAAATAATAGTTTCTCCAAATGTCATCTCCTTTAACTTGATCAGTTGTATAACGTATATGCATATTACTGAACAATTTTTAATCTTGCAAATGGTAAAGATAAAACTGTGGTAGTAATAGCTAAGTTGAATTGAAGATATTATTGTTCTACAGAAAACTTTTTTAACTATTAAACAAAACGTCTGAATTATCAGAGACGTTTGAAAAGTTTGCACAGCATTGATAAAGTTGCTGAACAGTCACATTTAACTTTAAATAGATACACACACACGAATCACAAAAGTATTTTAATTATATACAGAATTAATGATTCTATCATATTACGAAATTAATTAAATGTTTGAACGTTTAGAAAGTGTTGGCACTATGTACAAAACAATTTAAAATGGAAGCGATAAAACTATTTCCATTTTTCACATGCAGATGAAATTGCTTCTCGCGCTACACGGCTTATGACACAGCTACAATACAGGATGAAGTAGTATATTCAAACCAATTTAAAATAAGCACCACAAGTTCGAATACCAAAAACTCTATTTTTTTTTTTGTATATGTCTCACAATGTTTCAGTGATTCAAGCATAAATTTCCAACTCAAAATTCTATGTTCATCCACTTTTACAAGTTTAATAAGCCGATTGTGATGAAAATTTATAGTGAGTTGTGCGCACGCCCACAAACATTTCTGAATTAGTACAAACATTTTACAATAGGTGGTGCACGAACTGTTTCAACAAAATATGTGTGTATTAAGTTTAATACAAAAATTTGTATATAAAACCAGGAAACTCAACTTGGAAATTAACTCACCGTCAGTTGGGGCGAATTTGGACGATTTTTTCAGTTTTCTGGCAATAAATTGTTTTGAGTTTATCTAAAAAATTCTAAAAAAATAATTTAAATGCTTTAATATCACGAGCATATAGGGCAGTAATAAAATTATCCAAATTGGTACTGCAACATTTTTTTTTTTTCTTTTTGATATATAGTGTCTAGATTCGCCCCTATGTGTGGGGCGAATCTGGACAGTGCTTTATTTGCAATAAAAATCACATTCAGTCATGCATATGGGTAAAATCGGACATAAAAAGATAAAAATAGCTGAATTCCCAATCTGGAAATTCGCTAAGATAAATAACTGCATCAGCGAATGACTTTTGATGGGTGTAATGAAACATTTTGGATTTAAATGAATTTTATTTCGATTTGACTTTGAGTCTATCATGCAAGGTCGATTTGGGAACATGGAAATATTCAGCAGCTTGTCTAAGCGATTTTCTTTTATTTTTAATATCGGAAAGCAGAGGTGCAACAACTACATATCTAAAGAGGGTCCAAAAAAAATTTAAATTATCAAATTTTTTGATAACGCAGTTCTCCGATAACAATGGAAAATGTTGTAATAAAATGTCCTCTCCGAAAATTTGATTTTCAAATAAAAAATATTAGTAAACCACTAAAAATTTTACTTTTTAATATAATTAAAATAAATTGAAGAGAAAATTTCCAGGTAATTTTAGGGGGTCCGGATCCTTTGGACCTCCCCGGTTGTTGTACCTCTGTCGAAAAGGGCCCATTTTATGTTATCTAGACTACAGTTTATGTAGTTTATACCCACTATCTTTTTATATTGACGCACCATGATGTATGAATTCGCCTCACCTATAGACAATTTTTTGTTAATCAATTTATAAAAAAAAAATTAAGCACAATACAGCTTTCATTTTTAGTACATATATTGTCAAAAAAACGCCAAACATTTTAAATAAATTGATCTATGACCTTGTACGGTCATAACACTGAAAAATAAATATCGAGAGGCAGCTCTGTCTAGATTCGCCTCTACTGTCCAGGTTCGCCCCAACTGATGGTACACTCCAGAATTTTGTTTATGGTCTATTGCCTATCTCAAGTCAACTGACCCACAAAAAATTCCAATCCGGTCCGCGTGTTTGAAATTAAATTACAAATTTACAAATACGAATGCCGGAATTTTGCGAACACGGAAATTTGCGAACAGCGGATTTTTACGAGCAGTTATGATTTTTATTACCTGAGACTGACCGGGTAAGATTACCTACATATTTGAATAGCGGACATTTGCGAAAACTTTTAGTTTTTTACACTTCCACTTAGAATATAGCAAAATAAGGTGAACGCCCCTTTTTTACGTATTTAAACAAAATGTTTTTAATATTATTTTTGTAGAGAATGTACAAGTAAATATGTTATTACCCATTATAAAAGAAAAAAAAAATCGACAAATTCGACATTTCATCAGTATGTACATTGTATAAGAATATAAGGTATTGCATCATTAGGTTTGTTTACAGATGTATTATTCTGAATTTTCATAATATTATAAAAATGAAATAAAATATTCTCATGTGTACAGGAAATTTTATTATAAAAAAAGAATATTATTTTGCGCAATATTGATTAGTAAGATATAAAAGATTAAAGTAATGTGGAAAAGCTTAATTTTCCTGTTTATTTACTAATTTTATAACGGTCGTCAAATAATTTTTACTAAATCTAGGTTAATCTAGTTTTTGTATAAATGAAATGGTTCTTAATAATGTTCTAATGTCCCCGGTCTCTTCGTACGATATAAGAGTTTTTTCAATTCTTTTAACAATTAGAATTATTTCTCCTTCATTTAATATTATTTATCTACTGTAATAAAATAATATTATCACTATTTTGTCGGTGTCAGTGGGGAGTCAGTCATATTTTGCCAATATTTAAGATGTGTAAATAAAAACGGAATGTGTCAGGTTTTCCAAGCTGATATAATTAAATTCATTCTGTAAATGGACGTTTACCCTATTTTAACAAATTTTAAAAGGAAAAAAAAGTGCTCGAAAATTTCCGCAGCTCAAATATGTCTCTAATCTTGTCAGGTCAGTCTCAGGTAGTAAAAACCCTTACTGTTCGCAAACTTCCGCGAATATCATGTGTTCGCAAAATTCCGGACACCACAAATGCAATACAAATTGACAAGATTAACAAATTTGAAATCAGTTAAATCTGCCATAGTAATAACTTTTATTTTATTAAATTATCATATTTACTTACAGTAAAATGACCAATGAAATGTTTTGTACCACTTTTTTTTGCTATAAAAATTAGTCCTAAAGTCTTTTTCACGACAAAAGTGATTTTATCAAATTATTATAAGACTTAAGGGGGACCACTAGTGTGACATTTTGAAAAAATTGGATTTTTCTATAGTTTATACCTTTAAAAATAACATACTAAAATTTCAAGTGCATATCTCAAATAGTTTTTGAGTTACAGCCATCTGAAGAGCGGATTCTGATTTTCATTGTTAACTTTGAGGTATTGAGAAATGTATGAAAGTTGAAAATTCGGGAGTTTCTGGACGTGGCTGCCAGTCACATGTTGTAGAATAGCTAACCCTGGCACATTTAAACGACTCATCTAATTTTAATATGACCGTTATAGTGAGTATATCGTAAATTATTTTAGTAAAAATTCTCAGTGATTAAAACTAAAAGGTAAGGTAAAGAAAAACTACATTTTTCAAATTTGCTGCAGTTATAACTCGAACACAAATCATCCGATCGATTTGATTCTTATTGGAGCTTCTTTTACATATGTTTCCTCGTGCCATGAACCTCTAGTTTTCCGATCGAATAAAAAATATAATTTTTGCAAACCAAAAATTATCAAAAATTCGCGTAAAATTTGAAACTTTTTTTTTAAAAACTCCGCCATTTTGCTAAATTTCAACTTTTTTTGATTGAGGTTCATGGCACGGGCAATACCTTCTAGTTTAATAGGCTGTTTGGTTTTTTTGATTTCAGGCACTGTGAAGGTCACTATCACTGCAGCAGTGGGGGATCTTTTTTTTGGAGCCTTGGGGGATCGCGAATAACTCACTGAATTTTCAATTTTTTGGTCCAAATCTTTTATCTGGATTTACTATATATCAACGAATATATCCTTAAAATATTAAAACATTCCATACAGTAGTTTTCTTTAAAAAAATTCCCAAAAATCACCTTTTTTCAGGCGGTCACACTAGTGGTCCCCCTTAATACATACCTACATGAGTTAAATTGTCATTATTATCTTTAAGTAAAAGTATTTTAATAGCCATAAAATAAAGATATTTATTTGAAACATGCTCTTACATTGAAAAAGAAAATTCATAAAATGGTGTCAAAAGCTACAAAATGAAACTTTTCAAGTGAAAACTATATTTTCCCTATTTAGAATAAAAAAAATAAAATAATAGGTCAACAACTGACAATATTATCAAATTTTATAAAAATCAATTTAAAAACTAAGTTGCAAAAAGTATCAAATTATTTTCAAACGACTTTCGTATTGTTTTCAAAAAAAAAAAAAAATTCAAAAAAAAGCAATGACCATATCTACCCATTTTTATGTATATTGGAAGCATAATAAATTTTTCTACCAAATATTAATAAATATCAACCATCAACGAGAGCGAACGAACCGACCATAGAAAAATGAACGAATTGTACATACATATAGGTATATGTTTTTAACGCGACCGAAGCCATCTAGTGGTTGAATAAAATATGAGTAATTACACAATTAGGTCGGTCGTTTGGTCGTTTTTGTTAATTGTTGTAGAATTTATTATTTAAAAAGGCCCATCAACGCCCGTGCATACCGTACATAATTTTAATGATTGATTTTTATGGGCGCACAGTGAATGAACACGGTTTTTTTTTTTCAATAAGAGTCACCGTGAATGACAAATTACGGATATACGAGCAATCGAAATTTATTAGGATGTCGATTGTATGTATATTGTGTACAGATATGTAGGTACAATATATTAAGAGGACAATCTATACTTCATCATGTGAAAACGGAAGTGATAATATTTCGGAATTGTTTCGGAAAACGCAAACAATTTTTTTTTTATTTTTATGAAACTTCGAGGTTATGTGCGATAAGATATTGAGTAATATTTTTAACACCAAATTACACTAATGCTTCACAAAACGTAACACCAATAAAGATTTGTCTCTTTCTATGTTACTATAAGTGAAGCGTATATAGGGTGTTCAAAATGCACACATATATATAGGGTGTCAAAGAAATAAGTATTGTCTTTTAAGGGGTGACTCATAGCACCCTGTAGACACTGAAACCGCAGGAAGTTTTTCGGAATTAACAGTCGCGTTACCCCTCAAAAGGATAAGAGTTATTTCCTTTACACCCTATATATATATATATATATATATATATATGTACATATATATGTATATGTATGTGTATATATATATATATATATATATATATATATATATATATATATATATATATATATATGTGTGTGTGTATATATATATATACAGGGTGTAAGGGAAATAACTCTTTTCCTTTTGAGGGGTGACACGACTGTTAATTCCGAAAAAGTTCCTGCGGTTTCAGTGTCTACAGGGTGCTATGGGCCACCCCTCAAAAGGACAATACTTATTTCTCTGACTCCCTGTAGATATACATATAACGTAAGTGTGATAAAAATAAAAAATGAAATAAAAAAAGTTTTGTTCATACCAAATCTGTAATAATAAATGCACATATAAAAATATCATTTTTTTAGAGTTAAAAATATTTTTAAATATTCAAGTTATGATATGGTTTCTGAGACAAAACATCGTGAAGTGTGCACATATTCTGTTCAAAACTAAATATGTATTTAATTATCTAATATATATTTATTATTTTGTATAAAAATACATAAACATGTGACAATTTGAAGATCTGAAAATAATATGTACGTATGTCAATAAAAGCCTATGAATTAATATTTAAATAAATCAGAATATACATATGACATGAGGATACATAAATTATGTATGTATTTCTTTTATTTAAAAAGTTGTATTATAATAATATCATTTTTGTAAGTAAAAATTTTGAATTAATATACACTACATTTTAAAAAAAATTTTAAAAAAACTTGTGATAAGGTAAACAAATAACGTTCTATCTTTGTCTCTGTATTTAGTTTGTGAAGGAACCTTATTGTGAAGTACACGTGTATTTAAAACTATGTATCTACTTAACACTGTCATGTCACAAATCTCAAGTATCTTGAGATGCAGCAACTAGGAGTAATAACGTTTAAAAGATTCTACTCATTGTCAGTCACGAGTATATAAAATTAGTTAATTTGTTAATAATAATAGGTACCTATAATAATAATTTATCCGTTTTAGTTTTAGATTTTTATTTTCAATTACAGTTCCTATTTCTTATATTTTCAAATAATATTTTTATGTGTTACTGATTCAAGCTGCAACAATAAAATTCACAATGTCTGAAATTTTATTCAAATCAAATTTTCTCAAAACTATAATTTTTCAGATACCTGAGACACGCTTGATACGACAGAGCAGGGCCATAACAAATTCAACAGAAGGTTCTTTTTGAATATTTAATAACTTTATAATGACATTAAATTAAAAATATTTCTTTTTTATCAAATCAGGCTTTATGGAAGTGATTTAAATTACGATGATTGATTGAATTTGGGTAATTTGTATGGGAACTTTTCATTTTTGCTATTATAATGACAAAATTACTTTTAGAAAGTAGGCCAGCGAGAAAAATGACGGGCCCCCGGGCACGACAAAAAATTTTCAAAAATTTTTTCTCCAGAAATACAATTGAGGAACAAAAAAAAAACGTCTTCTTACTCTAATCGAAGATGCGGGCCTCGAGTAATTTCCCCACTTGCCCCACTCTCTCGCCGGCCCTGCTGATTCAACAGAAGTCTCTTTTCTAGTAGTACAAAAGTCTTAATTTAAAAAAAAAAAAATGTAAAAGACAGCTTCGAAAACCTATAATTTGCTCACAGTTTTATTATTTTGTTACTTTTAATTTTAATAAACGTCATGACGTCATTAAATTTAAAAAAAAAATTCTAAAACAAAGATTATATAAGTAGAAGTAATGTGAATTAGAATGGATGGATTGAATTTGGCTAATCTGCATGTGGACTATTTTCATTTTTACTATCAAAATCACAAATTTTCTTGTAGAAATATAATTTGGTTAGTACAACGGTTTTAAAGTCGTCGAAAAATCATAGTAGACTCGATGACGTCACCAAATTAAAAAATTCCTTTTTTTCTCAAAGTAAACATTACAAATATGATTTGAATTAAAACGATTGGTGAAAATAAGATATTGTGGATTGGTGTAAATAAGATTTTTATTGTTAAAATGAGAAAATTCGTTTTAAAAAGAATCCACACTTGTTCAAGACAAATAACACAAACCAATATTAACCTCGCAGTTGTATATAAACATGTACAGTTCATAAATAACAAACTAAATGAAAAAAAAATTACTTAAAAATTGAGCAAAAATATTAAAGTGTCTTTTCTTTAAATGAAATTTTAACGTCAGTATATAATCAACTTCAAGCAGTAGCGACATTTTCAGTTAGATTCCTCTGTGGATTCTAAAAACATATACTAAAAGCTCATTCATATTATGTGTCGTATGAACCAAAACAATGCCAAGGGCGGATACAGAGAGGTGTTCATGGGAGTCGCCGCCCCCCAAGAGAGATAAGTTCAAGTTTTATTGTGGTTTATTTGATAATGTTTTCAAGTTTACTATAGCACTAATCACTACCCTAGAAACCGTAAAAAATGATGAAATTGGAAGCAAGAAATTCGAGATGTCGTCATTTCATCCACTACAACTGTATAACCCTTAATTCGACCAATCAGCCTAATTCAAAGCACTTCCAACCACCCAATTTAAATCAATCGTCAATCAAGTTTACTAAAAAAATTTAGTGCCTAAAAAAACCGTATACAAAATGATGAAATGATGAAACAGGAAGTGAATTATCCACACTTGAAATCCTTCTGTTCATTCTTGCCAAAATTAAGCACACAGTAAAAAAATTTGTGTTCTGCGTAAAAAAAAACTAGTGGTTAAAATCTTTGTGTTAAATAAGTAACACAACCCTGCGTTAATGTAACATTTCGTGTTTGTGTTAAATGAAAATATTAACACAAATTTCGATTTAACAGAATAAAAATGTTAACCTGTTTTGTACAATAAAGAAGTAACATAATATTTGTGTAGAGCAAAAGAATGTTATAAGTACGTAAATTAGATTAGAATATGTATATATCGGCTCGATGATGCTGGCACACCATCTAAGAAGTTGAACATTGAAAAAATTTTGCCCAATAGGTCACAAATTGGTCATAATTGGTCACTTAGTCCCACTAATTGGTCAGCAATAAAAAATTTTTAAATAAATTTTAAAAAATTTGTGAAATTTTCAAGGTCTCTTAAAAATTTTGGCACACCATCTAAGAAAAAAACAAAAATAATAAGAGGAATCGATAGGATTTTAAACCTTGATAATTGGTCAGTTAAAATAAAAAACTGGTCAAATCCCCAGAATTTTAAAAAAACTAAAAAAGGCTTTTTCATTCTGTGGCGCATGCGCGAAATCTCTACTGGTAAATCTAACTGTCAGTAAATCTAATCGTTAGGTTGAATTTTTCAATAGGGTAAAGCCACCAGTATTCGACCAGCCTATATTAGCATTATTTTTATGTATTAAGGCATTTTAATGAAGAATTAAATTAATAAAGAATTTATTAAGAAAGAATTTGCTATCGCTGTCCAATTGACCTTTTATCACCAATTTCTAACCTTTTAATTGATCTAATTGGTCATTCGAACTTTCACATCAACATTTTTTGAATGACCTTAAAAGAACTTTAAACCTTAGTATAAAATTTTCTATCGCTGACCAATTAATCAAACCAGTTGATCTTTTATGACCAATTTCTGATTTTTTGAATGATGTAACTGGTCATTCGAAATCTTACATCTGAGGTGTTAAGATCGTGGAGCCCTAACAATGAGTCATAAAGAAATAACGATTATTTTCCATTAAATACAGAAAATAAAGTTGAAATAAAAACAATAAATATATTTTGTTGATTATTTTTCCATTTTATTGAAAATTTTAATGAAAAGAAATAAATACATAATTTACATAGAAAAAAAAAAAAATGATACTTTAATTTCAATTTCATTATTGTATTATATCTCTATGTTAGCGCATATAGCCATAGTAGCTGCGCGCTATATTTTAATAAAAAAAAAAATTTCAATTTCCATTTAAAATAAATTTTTTTTCTTAATTAATGCTTTAATATATAAAAATAATGCTAATATAATAGGCTAATAGGCTGGTCGAATCCTGGTGGCTTACCCTATTGAAAAATTCAACGTGTCGACTATCGACTAGATTTACCAGTAGATTTCGCGCATGCGTCACAGTATAAAAAAGACTTTTTTAATTTTTTTAAAATTCTGGAGGCCTGACCAATTTTTTATTTTAACTGACCAATTATCAGGGTTTAAAATCCTAACGATTGTTCTTATTATTTTTGCATTTTTCCTTAAATGGTGTGCCAAAATTTTTGAGTGACCTTGAAATTTTTACAAATTTTTCAAAATTTATTTAAAAATTTTCAATTGCTGACCAATTGGTGGGACTAAGTGACCAATTATGACCAATTTGTGACCTATTAGACAAAATTTTTTAAATGTTCATCTTTTTAGAGGGTGTGCCAGCATCATGGAGCCGTATATATCTACCAAAATATATATACCTAATAAAAAAGATGAGAGTAGTTCTAATTATTAAACAAAACCGAAAAATTATAAGTTTTTTCAGTTATTGACGAATATAGTTTTATTAAATGTTTAAAAAAGAAACAATTTTCTTATATTTTAAGGTTATTTTGTTACAGATTCAGTTACAAAAAATCATGTAAGCTTACTTAGGTACATGTAAGATTGTATATTATATAATACAATCTCAAATAAGCTTACATGATTTTTTTTAACTGAATCTGTAACAAAATAACCTTAAAATGTAAGAAAATTGTTTTATTTTTAAACGTTTAATAAAACTATATTCGTCAATAACTGAAATAATTTACAATTTTTCATTTTTGTTTAATAATAAGAACTACTCTCATCTTTATTCTTATGTATATTTTCGTAGATATATATGGACACAAGTAAGAATTGTTACAAAGAACTAACTTACTTTGCGTTCTTTGAGTCGCATTTATAATAATACATGAACAAAATCGTTATAATTTGGACGACTTTCAAATATCTTCAGCTTCAGTGGAATTAAAATATTGAATAAATAAAAAAGTTTAACAACTAACTCTGATAAATCTGAAAAATTAACACAAAATATATGTCCTCTTGTGTGTTAAATCATTGACACAATTCTTGTGTATAGATTTGACACATATGCTTTGTGTTAAAATAACACAAAAAATTGAGTGGACCGTTCTGGACATGTGAAACGTGTTAATTTTAATACAAATTTTTCCACTGCGCACACAGAACCAAGCACAAATAAAAAATACCATCAGTATTTCAATTATTACTATAGTTGTACCGTAAAACCGTCTAGACCAGGACAGGGGGTCTAGACCCGGACACTTTGCACCAATCTTCAAAGTAAGTAGTTTCTACATTAACCTGCTACAATAAACATTTGTTCTTGACGTCATTAGAGAAGAAAAACATCCTCTAAACAGCTGTACCAATAAAAACTACGGATTTTCAATATTTACTATCTCATTTTACAGGATTACTATCCTCCAGTTTTTTAAGGAAATAAAATGTGTGTCTAACTTAGACATGTAATTTTCGTCATAATTGTCATATTGTTTTAGTTTTGATATGTATGTGTTCAGAATTGTATCGCGCATCAGTTAATGATGTTTGAAGTTATATTCGATGTATATATAAAAAAATACATGCTATATACATATATCCGTTTAGACCCAAACACATCAGTTTATTACATTATGGCCGCGATTCGCACTGGTTATCACTTCCACTACTCATACGTTATATTTCCGCCAGAATTACGCGGTTTATGCCTCCTTCTGGTGTCATATCGCATGTTTACTTCATAGAGAGGCATACTATGTACTGACCCCCTCCCTTCCCTCAAAATGTTTTGAAGCCATTGATAGGTTCAAAGACATCAGACGATATAAAACACTGTCCTAACCCCGACGGGAGAGGTTAGTTTGCATGTTATTACATTATTTAAGTAAGTGTCCAGGTCAAGACGGATTTAGGGTGTAGACCCGGACACTTACTAATTATTTATTATTCTTTTTATTTTTACTTATAATAAAACAAATGGGTCAGGAATATAACAAATAATATACGCTCTTTCTAATGGTAATACTTTTATTGATGATATCTATGAAGGAAACATATATAAACGTAAAATTATACCAAAAAATTTAAAAAAGTGTCCGGGTCTAGACGGTTTTACGGTACTGCAAATGTAAGTCTTCCTTGTACGCGTTCTATCAAACGCGACCCTCTCCTAATTTGAGGACTGAATCCGCTCCTGATCAGTACCAAATATGAACATCCACCATCTAGTCTATGTATACACATTCACATGATAGCAAAACCAGATATGTATATAAAGATATACACATTATTATATTGGGCTCACTCCCGAAATAATCTATATAGTCTGGTTGTACATATCTATGGTGTAAGAGCTACATAGTACATAGTAAACTTCATGGTAGCTAATTTACATACTTTATCCCTCTTCACATTAATGTCACTGCATACAATGACTGAATGTTTTATTTCCCAGCATATCCCTTTAAGATGATATACTATGTAGTATGTATACATATGACTCGTTCCATATTTGATATCGCTCACTTCGTTTCGATCATAACATTATAAATAATTATGTCTCTGTTCAACGATATAAAATTCAATGGAAGTAAATTTGTATGTATTTGCAAAGTAAGTTAATGTTAATACTGTGAAAGATATTAAATGTAGAACAAACTAAGTGCTATTAAAATTTTAGCAAAAAAAATTTTTACTCAATATTTTTTTTCAATGTTGTGTTTTATTTATTTTTTTTTTTATTTTGTTTAAAATTTTGATAATGAGTTTTCGTACGTATTTGCCGTACATGAAAATGTTTTTTCCTTTATTATGACGCGGGATTTAGTTATAAAGAAGATTATTTTCGCTAAATAATTATATATAGTACAGTAGATACAGTGGAAACGCTTTGAAATGAAAAGCTTCGAGTTCCGTGACTAGAATTTTTTCATATAACTTCATTATTAAAAAAGCTGGTAACGCAATTGTAGGACTTTTCCATCACGTATTTTTGAAACCTGCTGAAGGGGAGGGGTTGCGGCCAACATCGCGATACCATTTGGAACAAAACTGATTGCCGACTGGAAATATTCTACGACTCCTACCTTTCAGTCTTTAAAAAAACACAAGGAAATCAAAATTCACGTAACCCGAAAAAATTATGCTCTTAAAATAATCATGGATTTCTATAAAATCCGGAAAAAATCAAAAAACTCAAAATTTTTCAAACTTGCTAAAAAGTTAATGGCGTTAACTCCGGAACCAATGACCAACATATATCTAAATTTTACTCTTTTTAATGTCCCATACACCATGTGGGTTTTTTGAGAGTTGCCATTTCTATTACAACCAAATTTTTATGATAGAAATGGTACTGGAAAAGGTTCTTTTCTTGGATGTAATGGAAATGTAACCAAGCAAAACACTATCGGTTGAAGTAGCCTCAAGTGCATATTTTTACCGCGTAACTGATGAATTAAAGAAAAATTCAAAAATTAAACTTGGGTAAAAAATTTCTTTGGCTCATTTATGTTGTTAATTAATGAACTAGATCAGTTTTATCGAAAAATTAATATATAGTGTCATTTAAAAATCTATAAGTTAGTATCATAGCTCGAAAACCATCAGAGCTATAAAGCTCCTGACTATAGCAATCGGTTGCCCCCGTCGATATCTACAACTCTTATTTGAACAATTTTTCGATTAAATCAACGGTTTGGCTGTAATAAAAATGGCAACTCTCGAAAAACTCACACAGTATAGAATCATTTTGAGTGTGTTTTTGTTTCTCTAGCCCCAGTAGATTTGGAAATATTCATTAGACGCCAAAATACATACCTACATACAAAGAGTCCGGAAAATATATATCCGGATTTTTTGTTTTCTGGATTTTTTAGACCGCATGTCAAAATTCAATGAAATCCGCAAATGTTCAATATATAATTAAGAGCAACTGACGTTAGCCATTCCGTCAGTTGCATTCCAGTAATAAAATCCCCCCAAAATAACACCCCCACCTTTCCTAAACAACACTCATAAATACTATTAAAAAAGCATATCTGCTCTTGTGCAGATTGTAATACAAATTGTATTTTTATCAATAGCTCTATTTGCATTTGTATAGAGCTATTTGGTTTTCATTTGTTCAAAAATAGAATTTAAATAGAAATTTACGAACATTTAATTTAATTTTCTAATTGGTTTCATTCGGTATGGCTGGCATATTTAGAAAATAAAAATAAGGCCAACTAAGTAAACAAAAGTATTTGGTAGGTATTTACGTGGATAAATACGAACACAAGGTGGGTAAGAAAACACCTATCAAGTCAGTGTTACAATATAAAATTTATAAAGATCAAAAAATAAAACTTTTACCGCAGTACATATGAAAAATGTTAAAAGTATAAAAGAGACCAGGAGAGGAAATAAATTAAAAAGAAGATAATCACAAAAGTGGTTAAGAGGAAAAAGGTATAGACAAATAATGAAAATTAGTTTTACAAACTGTAAACGAAGCGTCAGGAAGGAAGTGTGATTCGATGCACAAAGTGTATAGGCATTTGTAGACACATATGTACGTATGTTCATAACACATGCGCCAGTATGAGAAATTTTTCCCCGAAGATGATTTTCTCTTTATAGTTCTCGCCAATATATGTATAATTTATTTTTAAATAAATTTAAAAACATTTTTACTGCCTCGTTCGGGTGTCTCCTATTTCCGATATTTACAATCTAACCTCAACTTTAATTGAAAATAAACGTACGAAAATTTTATTAAAGAACATGTAACGGTAATTGTTGTCTTACGCCATTCTTATATTGTAAGTTCATTGGCTGAAATGCTTGTTTTAATCTGTTTACTCGGAATGAGGTTTCTTAAACGTATAAATTAAATTTATGGTAACATAAAATTTGCATTTGGAATTCAGTTAAGTTAAAACTATCTGATTCTCTCAGTTCCAATTCAATTACATTCATTGCGTTTGTTAATTCTATGTCTATATATTTTCTTTCAATTACGTTAAATTGCCCTTATTTTAAGATACATACATACCTATGGTATACACGTATGTATAAGTAAGTATATTTTCTTAAATTGTTTAAAATATATTTACATTATTGGTTAATTTTATTTTATAATCAATACGTACAAAAAATGTATAATGTTTTCCAAATTTAATAATTTTATCATTTCTTCAAGAAAAGGAAGAAGCTGGCAAGGCTTTGGCAAGTTGTAGTGCTTTCCCGTACCGTTTTTATTGTTTGAGACCTTCTAAAGGGGAGAGGTAGGGGATTGATTTATAAGCATTTAAGAATGTATCATATACGTATGTATGTATATATGTGTCCGCACGATAACTCAAGAATAAAACATCTTAATTTTACGAAATTTGGTGAAAATGTCAAAAAATCAAATCAAAAAATCTTGGTTGAGTAGCCAGACAAGTCCGATGCCCGGAACAAGGCTTTTTCGGACATTTTTCGTGAAAAAAATTAGTTGTTTACTACACGGAGAGAAAAATCATAATTTTTGTAGATAAAATTTCAGAAAAATTACCATGCTCTCTTATAATGCGTGCGCAATCGACGACCAAAGTAAAAAATATTTTAGGATCATGTAAATATTATTAAATTGAAACGTAAAAAGTATTAGTCATTGCTTCATAAAAATTGTTGTGCTGCCATGGTAAAATTTAATGTGCTAACACAACTTCTATCACACTCTTATGCATATATGTTAAAGTTTAATTCTTGTTGTCGTACTCTTTCATTGGCGCATCTGACCCGCAACCTTATGTTGCTTGGGCTGTACGCACTGAGGAACAATCGATCTTTTCCGACCTTCGATTCTTTATGATGCATACAAAACGATTGGCAACAATATATTCTAATACTGAATATAGTGAAGTAACAAAATGATGAATTAAACGGTGACCGTCCTGTAAGACATTCTAATGAATACTGTTTGTACACCACACCACACCAGCAGTGAGCAGCCTGGCTATGTGACCTTCATGTATGATTGTGTTGATACCTTCTGCAGCCTGCCTCGCTATGTGACAGCGTTGATACCTTCTCTTTCTTTCTACTATTAGCAGATAGCATTTGAAATATTATAAGACAGCATGGTAATTTTTGTAAGGAAAACAATTAAAAAATATTTTTTTGTCGGGAATGGAACTTTTTACTGTACTGTTTTACAAATTTTACGGAACTAATATTACGGAAACAACATTCTATCCTTTAAATTTTCTATGATTAATTATAATTTTTATATTTTTACCGTACAAAATTGAATATGTTCGCCTTTTACACGTCGATTGTAGTGCTGAGCACAGTAATTTTTCTATGAATTTTCTCTCCGTGTAAAATTTACCCAAATTCCAAAGTTTTTGCCAAATTTTTACACCATTAGAAAGATAATAAAAAAATCACATGAAAGAGTTTTTTTGAAGTATTATTCTATGTAAACTGGTTTCCGAGAAAAACTAATTGTTCTAAACGAAATTTCGCTATGTTATGAAGAATGCTGAAATAGGGGTATTTGGATTTCTATTGTCTGAATTGAATTTGCTAAATTACAAAAACATTTTGTTACTACTAATATTAGAAAAATGGACTTTTACCACTAATTGTTCTTAAATTTAGTATGCGTATAATATAATTTTTAGTCAACATTGATGCACTAAAACTGGATTTCAGTTATATTTGAGCTAGTTGAGTCTTAATCATGAAAATTGTATCTTAGAGCTATATCAAAAAGAGGTGTAATCTGCATTAATTTCATAATTTTTCACTCCGCCTCTTTTTAAATATTTAACTTTAAATATTGTCAAAACACTGTTATAAAAAAGCACAAAGTTCTCAAGCTTGAAACTTTTACAGCTAGTAGCTCTAAAGTAAGTTTACATAATAAAAAAAATAGAAGGTGGGCTTTCTTCCCAAAAGCCCCGTTTTAACTTAATTTTCACTTTATAGTTGTGAATTTTTTCCAATTTTCTCGTTAGGTACCTACTTAGGTAATACTGTGTAAGGAAATTCTAAGGTCTTATTTAATTATTAGAAACGCAGTTTCCGTTCCATAGTTAAATTATTTTTTGATTAATTACTTACTTATATGTTTACAAAAAGGGTGTGAAAGGGCTGCTTTGTTAGATCAAAGCACAAAAACAAATCAAAACCCCTATATCTAATCACTCCTTAACTAAAATTCCAATTAAATAATATATGTAGGTAATTGGTTCAACACATAAAACACAAACCAGATATCTATAGTTTTAGTAATATAATATTTTCCTGTAAAGGTTGAAATGTCAAAATATTATAAACAACCGAATGGCTCCAACTTCATTATAGTAACATGAAATTCTCTAAAGTGCAACAAAGTATAACATTAAATTAAGTAGATACATATTACTTATTATTCACCATCGTACAGCTTTAATACGGTCCGTGTGATGGCATCACTCCAGCTATAGATACAAAAGCATACCAAAGCTATAATATATAATATTTATCATGAATTATGGATGCCAGTCGATATCCCAGTCGTCATACTTACCGACACATACATATACATATTAAATAAATACGTGTCGTATGAAAAGTACAAAAGACGTCATATCTACATACACTATACATGGATACCAACCTAATAAATTATATGAAGGTGATGGCGACCTCATTCTCTAATGATTCCTCGGGCTTCCAGACGTTCAAAAGGTACATATAGGTGCGTATCTTCTCTTAACAAGCTGCTAGCGAGCGAATCACAGAGCAATTTGTAATTTTAGACGCTTCACGGAACTTATAAAGAGATTTCAATATAATTATACTATATTATGTTTCGTTGTTGTCAGATGTTTGTCAGTATTGTTGTTGTTAAGGTGTCTGTCATTCATTTCCTCGTGACACACTAAGTTTGCGTCTAAGTTGTAGGTACAGATCAAAAGGAGAACGAGAAATATAACTAACTGGTGGTGCAAATAAAACGGGAATTTCATCAGTTCGTACGTTCATAGAAGCAGATAATATTTTATTAATAATATATTTTATTAAAAAATAATCTTATCGAGTCAAGGAAATGAAGTATTACAAATACCATGAATCGTCATTATCAAATAGATTCATGACTTCTAATGGTAATACTACATCGGCTTTATACAACTATTTTTTGATGTTACTTTAACCCTAGAATCACACGTACTCGTCAAAATGACGAACGAACTTCTCTACCTGCTCCAATACTACAACTTGTCGTTGCCTGCTTGCTGTGAAACTTCTGTTATCTAATTTATTTGTTATTATAACAGAGTAAATGTATAAATTTTGTTTATAGTTGCTGTCGTTTTGTTTGTATTGAAATAGTGTGCGTCACGAGGACGACGATGTTTGAAAAACCGATGATTTTTTTTAGAAAGTTTATACTTTACATATGTATAAAAGTTTTCCTAATTTTTCTAAAATTTATTAAAGATATGGATGTTATGATTAATTTATTCAATGATAATGATAATATGAAAGGTGATTACAGCTGTTTGATTTATAGAGACGACATAATACTGAAGTTTTAATATATTGAATCGAAAACCAAACAGTGCGTTTCAACTGACTTAATAAAAGATTAACAATTTATTTTGTGGAAAATAATTTAATTTTATTATTTTTTGAGATCTTATTCGAAAAATTACTAACAAATTTTAGAAAATTTACAAATGTGCCTAATCAGGAAATAACTACATATCTACGGGAATATTTGTGACCGAGAAATTTCACATTCTGTAAAGTCACACATGTCCACCGACTCATAATAGTTCATAAATTAATTATTTGAAAGATATGTCTTATGGTACAATTGATGTATTTATCTATTTTTTAATTTTTATAATGAAAATATGCTTTGATAAAAAAATTAACAAATATTTATATTAAAAAATTTTTCCAAATCCAATTTTTGTAAATATTTTGTTCGCTTTTGTAGTATTGTTATGTAAAAAAAAATTTTTTTGCAAATATACTCTAAAACTCTCCGTAAAAAGCCCATTCGTCAAAATGACGCCGATGTATGATTAACGTTTCTCGAA
Source organism: Brachynemurus nebulosus (assembly GCA_035578155.1). Lineage (NCBI taxonomy): Eukaryota > Metazoa > Arthropoda > Insecta > Neuroptera > Myrmeleontidae > Brachynemurus > Brachynemurus nebulosus. Next base: position 5,903,015 of record JAPWDM010000019.1, read on the forward strand.
AACCAACGTATGATTCTAATGTTAAAACAGTGTGCTTCTTAAACTATGGATCATACTTACATCAGGTCACCATTGAGGAGTGCTATTGTTTTGGTAGGAAGGGGAGAATGAACTGTTTTTCATCTGTTTTCCGAGCATCCGCTCTGCACAATTTTTAGTCGATTGGTTAAACTGTTGCGACGTAAAAATAAGACAAGCAAACAAACCTGAGATAGCGAGTTCTAATGTCTTCAGCAAGTCTTCAGTTGACAAATATTACTAACAATTCAAACAAGGAAATTGTGGCATAAAAGAACATTGCAGCAGTCATAAAAATTTGATCTTGAAACTGAAGAACGAATTTAGCAAATCAAGATTTTGGTCGATGATATCTCTGTCGGTTTATGTTCAAATTCCCAAGTCAAAGTGAGATGAATAAAAAAGAGTGCAAAGTGGGTACATTATGAATTGAACTAAAAACAGCTCTAAATGGGAGTTAAATATTATAAATAGTAAATATGTAGAATATCAGTCTCTATGCAATCGACAAAAAAATCGATTAAAATTCAGTTATAATCGATAAATCTGGATCAACAGAAATCGCTGGACAAACAAAAATTTATCTAGAATGTCTGCGTTGATCAAAAAAAATGTACATATTTGTAGAATATTTTGATATCAGAAAAATATACTTAAGCTTGGCCAGTAGCGTAGCTGAAGTGATTGGCGCTCCTGGCCAGTATTGAAAGTGGCCCCCCTCTTTGATAAATAGAGGAGGGAGGGTTTAGTAACTAAATAAAATCCGCCCCCTTACCCACAATCACATCATACGTCCCCTCTCCTCTTTTGCACTAACTACAGCCACCTGGGCTTCTGGACATGATTTATCGAATTTCACGGAATTACGCGATAACGATCCTCAGTTCTTTTGATTTCCCGACTTGAAAAAATATTAGAAATCTTTTTACTTTCAACTTGTAGCCAATTTTAAGACTATAGCCAATGTAGCCATACATCTTTATTATTTTATGTCAGTCTATGTTTTTGAGTAATTTTTTCAATATTCTTAGTATCAAAATCAAGTGATACCTATATCTTGACGATTAGGCGAAACCGACGCAGCGGCGCCCTCCTGGTCCAGCGCCCCTGGCGGGGGACATCCCTGCCACCCGCTTGCTACGCCACTGAAGCTTGCTATACTTAATTACTCGATTCTTATATAAATAATTACTTAAATCCAAAGCGAACTCTTCGCTCAGAACCTGAAATAATTGAATCCCAGGAAATTAATATTTTAACCATCTTTCGAGAACTTATAAACCGAAGAAAATAGGAAAGCTAAAAGCAAGTATATTTCAAAACTATTGATCCAAGCTAATTCACTTATATTTGGACAGGCTTCTAATATGGCTCTATTTTTATGTAATCAACGTGCATCTAATTGTTTTGAGGTAAAATTATTCTTGTCAGAATGTATATTCGTATCCTGCTTTCATGTACACATTAAAAAACATATTATATATATATATATATATATATATATATATATATATATATATATATATATATATATATATATATATATTACGTTATGTAATGTAATAAGTACTTGGTATAATGTCAATCAATATTAAGATATTAGCCATTTATTTCTTTGGACGTATTCAATTCAGCACTTCCATAATCTTTTAACGAGACAAGAACTTTATTAGGATGTTCTCGGCAAGATCACTCTCTCAGAATAAGATCACTTTTGAAGTTTAATTTTAATTGTAACGCAATTATACCGAAATAAATAAACTTTTTTAGTAGTCTTGATGCAAAAATTTTGTTGTTTTATTTCAAAGAATAGTAATGCTTCATAGTTTATTTTCCAAAATGCACCGAAATTTTTTGGGTCGAGCAATTCTGTTAGTCAAGGGATACCGTTAATTTAAGACTTTCAAATTCGTTAAGGGAAAACACTTGATTGTAAAAAGTTGAAAAAATGAAATTTTACTAAGGACTTCAAACTATATAATTATACCCCATAAACAAAAAGAGTTTCATATTAAAATTATATTTTTTTTTAAACTCATAACCGTTGAGCAAGATATCTAAGGAACAGCTGCTCTGACAGTCTTCGAAGTTTGTGGACTTACTCTACATATCAAAAGGTTACCTATTAACAAAGTAGGTATATTTTTTTTTTAGCAAAAACACTTTTTAAGATTAAGAAAATACCAGAACTCCAATATTCTCTTGGGAAGGAATAACCGTTTTCAAAATATCTTGCTCCACATAGTGATATCGTTTGAACGAAAATGAAAACGAATTGATATTTTGAAAACGGGAAGGGAAACAAAGAATTTTTGTACCAGATTAAGATCGGGAAGAAGTGGTACTAAAAGGAATGTCCCATCGGAAACAGGATTAAATTTGATAAATTGTACGGGAGCGGAGTCGACAGGAAAGAGACAAAAAAAAATTACTCTCGGTAACATACGTTACCCATCGTGCAAAATATTGGGTCATCCGGAAAGTTCGTGCCGTTTTTGGTGTAAATGACCGTCCCGAATTTCTTCAAATGGCCAAGAACTGTGGATTTTGAATGCTCAAAAGTTTGACGCTAATTTTTGACAGTTTGCCTCGAGTTTCGCTTTATTTCTTGACTCTTTGTTTCATCGTCAATACACACAGGGCGACTGGACGGAGCTTCTTCTTCCAAAGAAAAGTTACCCTTTTGAAATCTAGTAAATCACTTTCTACAAGTTCTGTCAGAAAACACATTGTCACCATAAACACTACAAATATTTCTCGTTGAGTCAGATGCATTAGTACCTTTTTCAAACTCGTATAACATGACATGATGTTCCTTGATGTCTAAGATTGCTCATTATTACTGACAAAAAAAAATTATTTAAACAAGTGTTTAAAGATTTATGATACATATTACAAGCAACACTATCAGCCTAACACTAACATGTTGTTGCATGTTTCGTTTGTGGTTGCTACACGGAAAGAAAAATCATATAATTTTTGTAGATAAAATTTCAGAAAAATTACCATGCTCTCTTATAATCCGTGCGCGATCGACGACCAAAGTAAAAAATATATTATAGCATAGTAAAATTTAATGTGCTAACACACAACTTCTATCACACTCTTATGCATATATGTTATAGTTTAATTCTTGTTGTCGTACTCTTCCATTTGCGCATCTGACACGCAACCTTATGTTGCTTGGGCTGTACCTGTAAAAACTTCCAAGGTGCCCGATCTTTTCCGACCTTCGATTGATGCATACAAAAATGATCGGTAACAATATATTGTAATACTGAATTGAAAAAATGATGAATTAAACGATGACCATCCGTCCTGTGAGGCATTCTATTGAACACTGCTTCGACAGTTCGACACCACAGTACATCACACCAGCTAGTTAGCTGGTGCGGTGGTAACACCACCAGGTCTGGCTATGTGACCTTCCATATATGATTGTGTTGTTACCTTTTGCAGCTTGCCTCGCTATGTGATGCCTTCTCTTTCTTTCTTTCTACTAGTAGCTCCTTTTCTTCTTTTCTACTTCTATTTTAAGACAGCATGGTAATTTTTGTAAAAAAGAAAACAAAAAATATTTTTCTGTCGGCAATGGAACTTTTTATTGTGCTGTTTTACAAATTTTATGGAGCTAATATTACGGAAAGAACATTCTATCCTTTAAATTTTCTATGATTAATTATAATTTCTATATTTTTACCGTACAAAATTGAATATGTTCGCCTTTTACACGTCGATTGTAGTGCTGAACACAGTAATTTTTATATGAATTTTTTCTCCGTGTACTTGAAGAAATATGAATTCATTCAAGCGACTCCAAAAACGGCACGAATTTTCCGGATGACCTAATACTTTTAATTTGAAGAACAATTTATTCCAGAACTTGCACGATCCAGTTCGGACTTCCTACAATTTCCACATGGAACAATATCATTTTCAGATACTTCCTGAAATATTTTCATACAATTCACACATCCCGTTTCATTTCTTAAGATACCAAAAAACAAATAAAATGAAATGTCGATAATAACAATACTTTCGGCCAAATATCTCTTTCACCCTTTCGCATAATATATTCGACAAACGCGTACCAAAAAATTATATTGTAAATAATAACACCTTTTTGTTTCTGTTTTAAGGTTGAATAAACACTTTTATCAAACACGCCGTTTATTTTATTATTATTCTTTTTTTCCAACCGGGCCAGGCCGCACACATACCTATATAGTATTATTGTTTTGTTTCGCTACGTGTAAGTACGTGTCGGGAGTAGGGGGTGTCCTGCAAACTACTTTTATGGATTGAACAACAAACATATTGTGTACTTGACGCTCCATAAAATTCACATTTGAAAAGGTATATAAACATTATTTTTATTTCACCAGTTCAGCAATAGTAGTATGTATAAGAACAAATGTATACGTATAAAAAGGTTATACAGGGCAGGACATGAACCGTATACAAATTGTCCTTCTTTTATCGAACACTGGTAGCGAATTTTAAATTTAAATTTTGTGTACAGAATTGTGAGTGAAACTGGATATTTAGCAGAATTACCATCAGGAAAAAAATGAATTAAAAGATTTCTAAGAAAAACATCGAGAAACACCAATCCTTTTCTATATATTTCACAAAATTTTCACTATGAAAAATTTTGTTCGAGCTATTTTACAAGAAAAACGGATATCCGGAGGCATGTAATTCAAAATGTTCTTAAATAATTTTTTTATACTTTATTAATATGTAAAAACTTAACAGTGGCAATAAAAAAAAAACCCTTAATTTATAATTTTATTAAAAGATAAAGTTCTTGACACAATTTTAAATATGTACTGGCGAAACTTGGAATGGAAATGCGTGTGTAAACTAAAGAAACAGTCGAAATATCTAAACCATGTAAGTGTTGTGCACCATCATTCACTGACAGACGCATGTTGCTATATAAATTTATTTAGATTATTCTGATTCAACTTTTCGTTTATTTTTTTTATTTTTTTTTTGAAACATTTTTTGAAATTGACGTTCTCAAGGGGATGGTAACGTTAATTCGGCATAAAAAAGGCCCATTTTTAAGAATTTTTTCAGACGCTACAGGTAACACAAATTTAATTAATTATAATACGACATATGAACAACATTTCCTTAATTTTTTAAAACAAAATATAAAAAATTTGAGGGACACTTCTACCCACACTGTCAACTTCCCATTGGGAGTCCTTAAAGACTAGAGACTACTGTACATAAATAATTCTTTTTCCATTTCGGGCAACTTCTCCCCTGGGCCCCCGATAGAGGCTTTGCCCCTTGCACCATACCAGAGGCTTCGCCTTCTGTACCTAAGGGTGGTGGCTCCACCCTTATCAAACAAATGATAACATCATTTGTTCTCAAGATATGCGAGACAAAATATATTTCAAAAACAGTTTCTTATTTCGTTTTTTTTTTAAATTTTATAATAACATACTGGCGCTTTTAACATCAAGGAAGGTTCTTAGGCCATTATATAATAATGTTATGGTAAAAAATCCATATAATCTATGTTATCTTAATAAAGTTAATTCTGTTTTTTTTTTTTAGCACAAAAAACAAACCGCTAATCCGAATTTGCTGAAAACTTTATCCGGTCTTCATTTTTTGATTACGCATCTAATGAAGTTGCTAGCCCGGAGTTGATATCATCATTTGTTCTTGAGATATCCGAGAAGAAAAAAAATTCACGAACGAACGAACGAACTAACGAACGCACGCACAGACATCACGCTAAAAACGATGAATTCGGATTCTAGTGACCTTGAAACGTGGAGATATGTCAAAATTAGCGATTCGTAAAATCGGACCAATTACAATAACTTCCTGTGGGAAGTTAATAATTGAGCCAACGGCAGCAAATCTTTGGAGGCGCCTCGAAAAAAAGTTGTCTGTCGGTGAACAATACAACTCATGAGTGGATCATCCGAATTGAAAAAATTAATGATATCATTAGATAACCGTTTTCTTAAGGTATCCTTGGGAGGAAATTTTTTTTCGATTTTTTAATTTTTGGTGACACTTAGAAGTGAAAACACCGATTTTCGTCTAAATAATGGACCTATTTGTTATTGTAAAATTAATAATTATGAAAAATAAAAAAAAAGCTCCCAGGGATACCTGATTATTTATGTAAGGAAGCTGTACACAAAATTTCAAAACAATCGGTCGAGTAGATTTTGATTTAAACTGTTCACCGGTTTCAAAAATGACAAGTGTCAGAAATGGCTTTAAAGTTTTTTATACCTTTCAGATATATTTTCATCCAATAGTAAATATGAAAAATTTTTTCATACCTACGTCATTGGTTGTAGTATACATTAGCATACTTACAAAGACCCATCGATGAATAAAAGAATTTTAGGAATTCCGAGAGCACAAAGCCACGTACCTGCTGGGGGGGGGGGGGGGGGGGGTAATACAAAAACGTATCGGAGCAACAAACGCTCAAAGTTCCATATCTTAATTAGTTTTACTCCGATTTGTTTCAAATTTTGGCACAACAATCTTAGAATGTTGTACAATCATATGAAACAATAAAAAAATGAGATGAAAAATATTTTAATACGTTACCATCCCGTTAAGTTGACTAAAATTTTTCAATTCTTTAAAAATGGTAAGTAAAATGGTAAAATGATGAAAATGGAAACGAATTAGAGGTTTCCAAAGTCATTTTTATCATTTTAACCAAAATTAAGCCAATAGGACAACTAGAAAAAAGTCTTCTGTGGGATCAGTCACATTTACGAGTATAAAAGGAATTGAGTCATTTTTATAGCAAAAAGCCCACATCCAAATTATTCTAATTCAGTCAAACGCAAGCGTAACAACAAATTTTGCGCCCTGAAGCGACTGTAACCAAGCGCCCCCCTCCCTGCGCGTCTACTTTCCCCCAAAATTTAGAGTGGCGAGCAAAAAAAAAAGTCGCCAGCCTTTCTTTGTCATAAACTTTCCTCTATTGCATCCTATATTTCGTTCCCATATTACGCTCCATTGTAGTTAAGCTTCTGCAATTAATCACCATAAAGCTTGAAAGTTTACTAAAATTTTTCAGTGCCTTAAAAACCATTAATGAAATAATGGAATGATGAAACTGAAAAAGAATATTATCACTTTACAAAGTCGTTCCTTTATTGCTAACTTAGGTACATTTTTTTAAAATTCGCAATGTCAAAAAAAAAAAAAACATTATGAAAGCTTTAAGTAAATGTAACCCCCTCCTAGTTTGAAAGCTGGATCCGTCTCTGAATTCGGGAACCTATTAATATGCCCTAAGTACAAGGACTCTCTGCCGGTTCTTGAATAAGAAAAGCTTGAAAGCATAACCAAATATACATATATACCTTCTTTAAATCAATTCGACACATTTCACCACAGATAAAGAAAGATACCAATTTGCTATTTCATAACTACCGTGACTACTGTCGCCAGCAAAAGACGTGGACACCGCTACCCCTACCAAACGATTATGATACATACAACAAAACACATCATTTGTATCTACACAAACATGTGAATGCGATATGGTGTATGTATGACTGGGCACCTTGCATATATGTATAGAGTATAGACTGTCATGGCCGACCTATGTGACTAACAACCAACAATTAAAAATAAATTTATTTTACGAAAGATATTCCTTTATTTTGAGAATTTTTTTCAAGGAGCCAAACTACTATATGATAGTTAGTATTCGGACTGTAGCAGAAAAATGACGTAAAATCCCCTCCACTTCGCATCACTATGTTGTGTAGGTACACACTGCTTGTAGGGGTGTTGATTTGATGTTTGCAACTGTCTCAGTCGTCACACACACAACTACAAAACACCCATTGTCGGACAGAGCAACGTGCAGTCAAAGCTAACAATGATCTAACAATACATTACAATTCGTTGTGCATTCGGTGACCGACACCGACCAACTAAATGCCCTAGGCCGTGACAGACCAATAAATGACACCAAACGAGCTACACTTTTTTCAATACCTAGAATTTTTACACTTAAATACGACACACTTCATATTTTCTTCCGGTTATATTTAACGAGTTAATTAAAAAAAACAATGAATCTAAGATCGATGTGACCCTTATGACGAACAGTAACAAACTAAATCAGAAGCGGTGCAAATTGACACAACATTGCACCTTACGAACGACGGATTTTTATATGTACACTTAATCTATTTGATCTGTGCATTTCACCATTGTAAATTTCGCGTATTCCTACTTTATTTATTAGTTGCGGATATGTAACGTCAGACTGTAAGTAGTTATTATTTTATTTTAATGGTATATGAAACAATGGAAAAACGACAAAAAAGGAAAAGACGATAAAATTGACATTTGCGTGAAATACAATGAAAATAAAGAAATTAAATCGTTTACTTGTTTCACGTTTGTTGAGTTCTGAAAACATGCAATAATCATCTGGACGAATATAATATAAATACGTACCTAGTGGCATACATTATGTTTTAAAATTAACGCATCATGTTTTGAACTAGTTCATCAGAAAGAGAGGTGTATATTTGACAGAGCTGGGAACTATTTAAAATGATTTCATTTATAATATGTATTTAAAATACAAAGTGGCATTTTGCATTTTCTATTTTAAATAAGTTCGGTATAACCATTTTCCATTTTGTATTTAAAATGGAAATTTTAATCCATTTTGCATTTAAAATGAAAATACATGTATTTATACACTCAAATTTATGTGTATATGTATGACACTTATGACTCATATTAATCATAGAACTCGAATTAAACGCAATCTAACAAATTATGCTAAATGTAAATCGATTCAATTAACTAAAATTTTTTATAATTCGAGTTTCAATGTCACTTGAATTAAATTTGTTACTAGAACTGCAGTTCAAGTTAAATTTTTCTGACTCAAGTTGTGTGCTATTATCTTTAAGACACGTCCATAAGAAATGTTTTGGTATTTCGAGTAAATGATCTTCATAATTTAGAAGTCGCAGTTGTAGCGTAGTCAAAGTTTGATTATGTCAAGGCTGAATTAAATTTTACAATTTTTTTGAGTAACAATATTTCAGGAGTTAAATTTCGTTTTCATATCATGCAAACTTTATAAAATTTTCTCAAAGGAATGCCCTCATATAATTTCAATACGTTTGACATTTTCTTAACTTTTTCTTATAATATAAAAAATAATAAAAGATTTATAGTATAAAAAAGTAAAAAAAAAAAACATTTTGTAATAGCTATTTTCCATTTTCTATTTTAAATATGTTCAGCAAAACCATTTTCCATTTTATATTTTAAATGCATTTTTGGAAACCATTTTTCATTTTCTATTTTAAATGGTTTCTATAAACCATTTTTCCCAGCCCTGATATTTGAAAAATTACGTTAAAAAAAGAAGTCCGACATTTAGACAGATCATGAAATACTCACATTATTTTGATAGATTCATTCTGAAAAAGGCTAATTCTACTTTGCTTTCGAGTCTACCAAGGTAGCAGAAGTATTGTAGACATTTCTGTGAGGTGAAAAATTCTTTTTTTCTTATTAGGCCCTCAAAATAGGGAATAAAGTAACACTTTTATTGCCAGGGGACTGAAAAACTTTTACTCTCGCTTTAAGTCAATTCAACATTTCACTGATTTGTATAAAAATGGTAGAAGTACGAGGAAGCTGTATTCCACATTTCTTGACCATATATTTCAGTATGTATTAAATGAGGGGTTCCCAAAATTTTGCGGCGGCAGGCCAAATTGTAAACACCAAAATATCTGGTAGGTCAAAACAATATTAAAACTGCAGAGCAATTTTTGGTCGATTTTCTAATTTTTTACAAGTTGAAATAATGAGGAGACAACCTAAAAGAAACATCACATCCGAAAAATAAGTCACATTTTCTGAACGAACTTTATGGGAAAAATTAAAATTTGACACACAGATTACCCAAATTTTACCAACAGATCTAATTCCTATCATTCTTGTTGATGAATTTAAAAAAGAAAAAATTACATAAACTTATGATCTCATCACGTATACGAAATCTTTTAAAAGCTCCAAAAACATAGTAAATAATCTTAAACTTCAAGGTTGCAGACACATATTTTTGGAGTTCGCTAGCCGCACTTTGGGAACGCCTGTATTAAACTATAACAACGGATATTACTTACACGTTTTCTAAAAAGATACTTTTTTATAAGTCTCATAAAAAAGTGTATTTTACATCTTCTTACATTGTTTCGTTATAGTTAACATAAACCAAACGAGTAGTTGAACAGCTCATTTTTTCCGCCCTGGTTTAAGCTTATTACCAATAATTTTTTACCTTAACTTTAATTTGGAATAATATTAACATAAATTACCCAAATATTGTATTGATAGAAGCAGCGGTTGTTGTCTTTTCTGTCTGTAAAGAACACTTTTTCTAGAACATTATTCTTTGCAAATATTGCAAAGATGTCATGACAATATGTAAAATTTCAGAAGTAAAAAGTCAGATGTAAAGTATTGTAATAAAACCGGAATGACTATTTCGTATTTTGACATTTAGATAGTGCTGGGTACTGTCAAGTTTGCGCAACCACAACCATTGCTGTTAAACAAACAATCTCTATCTAATGGCCAGGGTAATAATTTTTTTTTTATCCTGCCATAATAATATCTATATGAAAACAATATTAATGGTGATTAAATTTTAAAAAGGAAAACATATAATTAAATTTTTGTAATCAAACTGATAGAAATGAGTTGAATGGTAAAAAGAAAATTGGATAATTTTTAATTATGTTGAAAAAAATTAATTAAAAATTAAGAGAGAATGAATCGAATTGAAATTATTCGTGTAACTCGGATTAGAGCAGTAGTTCAAAGCAAGTCATTGATTTTTTCATGTCAAACAATTTTATTTTCTAATTCTATATTTGTGTTTTAATTTTTAATATTGTGCCGTTTTGATATTTCCTTACCCGACTGGTGTGGAATCCCATCTGGCCTACATACAAGTAAAATCCTTAAATTTTGATTAGAACACCTGAATGACACTTAAATATAGTTTCTTTAACAAAGTCATTTGGCTTCTTTGAGCATTAGAAAAATATTTAAATTCCTGGAATCCTTTTCATCATTAATTGGAACGACATTTAGTCGTATAATATGAAATGTCGTTTTCCTACCACTTGGTCTACCACGGAATTCAAATACATATCGACATTTTCTTAAGTATCAGAGAAATGTTTAAAGCCATTCTTTAAAAATAATTATTGTATCCTGGAATTATTTCCACCATTATTTGGAATAACATTTAGTTGTGTAATATGAAATGTCGCTTTCCGACCATTTTGTCTACCATATGTCCCTACAAATTTAGCTCCACAATTTTCCTGTTTTTAAAAGCAAAAATTAACATTATGTACGTGTATATTTCTGTAGTTCATATCAATTCAAATAGGAATGTTATGGATATCCGTAATCGTAACCGAAACTACCAGATATCCGAAATAATTACATATCCGAAACCGAAACCGTATCCGAAAATAAAATTTACGGATTTGTTTCGGATAATAACAGACAACTAAAGTTGGAAAACTGACGTTAAATCAAAGCAAATTTTTTCTGAATATATTTCTTTTGATAGATATCCGGTGATTTGTGTTTGGTGTTCACTTTTAGGGGAAAAATTTTCGCCTTTTTTCTAAAAAAAAAATGTTCACTGAGGGCAATTATCCGTAACCGTAACCATATCCGAAACATTACCTGATATTTTCATATATCTATAACCAAAATCGAAACCGAAAAAAAATGTTTTTAAATATCCGTATCCGAAATTTCACATCCATAACATCCCTAAATTCAAACATCTTTCTGTGGACCGATGAGATACTTTAACGACCCAGCCATTCCGTAGTACCATAAGTAAATATCACCTTAAATAACCCTAGTCCACTATGCAGGGTTACCAACTTAGGGGTTTTCCCCCTAAATTTAGGGATAAGAAAACTGCACTGGGTTTTTTTTAGGGGAAGCAAATGTTTAGAGGTTTTTTTAGGGGGTTTAAAAAGTTTTGTTTAATTAAATTTGTTTACATTATTTTGTTGATATTACTCCCTCCAAAACCTAGATTTTGATGAATGTTGCTCCTGTAGTGTTAGGATTGGAAGTAATTTATACTATCTTTTCCCAAAATTTTATTAAAAATTCCGAAGGACTCCACATTTTTTTATATTCGGCTGTTTTATTGTCAGCACATATTAATAAATATATGCCAACAATACCACACTAAAAAATTTAGGGGTTTTTGAGGGGGATTTGATGTTGACTTGGGGGGTTTATTTTTCCAACAGTTGGCCACTATGATATAGTACAGGCGTCAAGACCCCCATGACCACCCGCTGTATCCACGCTTGGCCATCTTCTTATGATGGACTATAACAGATCTCTTCGACCGACTTTCTTTTTATGATTATTTTAATTATTAAACATTTTTAAAATACTGTAAGTATCTCTACCAAGAATAATAAAAGATAATTTAAAATCTTCGAACGTGCAGCATCTTAAGCTATTCCAACATTAATACAGCAACACTTGCCGCTTAACTTTTTAATTATTAATGTTTAAATATGCATGATAAATTTTCATCGTTCATCCTTTGCTGACCATAAAGCTTATCATAAAACACAATCACGTTTTGGAAAAAAATTAATTTTTCTATTTGCAGCGTTTTTTTTACGATGCTTGTAGGAATAATAGTTATAATAATACACAAGGATAGAATATACAATATGTATGTATAATAACAAAACAGTAAAATAGATTTTATAAAATGATTCTTGGCCGCACAGCGCAGCGCACTGAGCGCGTTATCGCTCATTGTTACAACGACCGTGTTCATTCACACTGGTTTTTGGTGTTTCTGTTCGGTGTATGTATTATTTCAAGGAAGATCGCATCTCGCCACGTCTCCGTTCTGCTTCTGTATTTCATTTAACATACTAAACTGAATATTACTTGAATCGGTCCATTGGGAATTTTTCAACAAATACGAAACTTGAACTAAATATAACACGTATATGTATGTGTATAATATGTATACTTATATGGATAGCTAACATGATTTAGTTTATATTTAGCTTACTATTTTCCTAGGACTAATAATTAAATTTGGAACGTTGCATGTAATAAAAACTCTTTTAAAAAACCGAAATTAATTAACCCTAGAATCATACGTACACGTCAAAACGACGAACGAACTTCTCTACATGCTCCAATACTACAACTTGTCGGTACCTGCTTGCTGTGAGATTTCTGTTATCTAATTTATTTGTTGTTATAACACATAAGACGTATTTATTTTGTTTATAGTCATTGTCGTTTTGTTTGTATTGAAATAGTGTCCGTCAAAAGGACGTCGATGTATGATTACGCGATGTTTTTTTTTTTAAAGATTTTGTACTTCACATATAAAAGTTTTCCTAATTTTTCTAAAATTTATTAAAGATATGCATGTTATAATTAATTTATTCAATGATTATGATAATGTGAAAGATGATTACAGCTGTTTGACTTATAGAGACGACATAATACTGAAGTTTTAATATATTGAATCGAAAACTAAAGAATGCGTTTCAAGTGACTTAATAAAAGATTAACAATTTATTTTGTGGAAAATATTTTAATTTTTATTATTTTTTGAGATCTTATTCGAAAAATTACTAACAAATTTTAGAAAATTTACAAATGTGCCTAATAGGGAAATAACTACATATCTATAGGAATATTTATGACTGAGAAATTTCACATTCTGTAAAGTCACACATGTCCACTGACTCATAATAGTTCATAAATTAATTATTTGAAACACATGTTTTATGATACAATTGATGTATTTATCTATTTTTTAATTTTTATAATGAAAATATGCTTTGATAAAAAGATTAAAAATATTAATAAATATTTACATTAAGAAATTTTTCCAAATCCAATTTTTTTAAATATTTTGTTCGCTTTTGTAGTATTGTTATGTAAAAAAAATGTTTTTTTGCAATCAAACTAAACTCTCCGTAAAAAGTCCATCCGTCAAAACGACGTCGATGTATAATTAACGTTTCTCGTAGACCAACTTATGATTCTAGGGTTAATAGTGCGAATTTTGAAGTCAGGCGAGGCGTCGTATGAAAGACTGCGATTTACATTTTTTTATACTACTTCCCATCTGACTTCAAAATTCGTGCTATTAATTATTTTTTACTTTTTGAAGTCGGTTTTTTAAAAGAGCTTTTATTTGATACCTTTTAGTGACAATGCTTATGAGTCCACCATATTACAATTTTTAATTTTGTTTTTAAATTTTATTAAATTCCAAATTTCATACGTTTAGGTGAAATAGTTTTCAAAATACCAGCGTCCAAAAATCATAATTTTGGGCACACACTGACTTTGCTTTGAAATTTGGAACATTAATAATGTTTAAAGTAATAATTACTAGGAAAATAAAAAATCAATGAAAATCCACCAATTTTTCAAATCATCAAAGAATTTTTTAAACCAAGTACTGAAAATTATATTTAGGATAATTGGATCAACATAAATTGAAAAAAAATATGTTACTATAGATATTAAAGTAAATAATTTTGCATATACAAATTTTAAATTTGCCATAATTATTCATATTATTAAAGATTGTTAAAAAATTACTCAACCAATGTCAACAAAATTTTTATGGGACCACCTGGAGAGCTTTATCTACTAACTAAAAAAAGAATGGCGAAAATTGGGCCAAAAATGTGGGAGAAATAGGTGTACATACATTAAAAAAAAAAAACATACGGGCTGAATTGAAAACCTCCTTATTATTGAAGTCGGTTAAAAATTAGTAGGTATTGTCTAGTTACTTCATGAAGATAATTGCAAGTGTACATAGGACTACACCACTGAAATTAAAACTATTATGACAATCTCGTAATTGATTCGAATAAAAATGTGGAAAACACTAATAATAAGTTATTTTCAAACCCAGATCAAGATTAATTTATCATAAAATAATTTATGTCAGAACTTTGAAATAATATAAACACAATTAATATTTCTGATATCAGTTAAATAAGATTTCAATTGTTTTAATTTTAAAATTTATTTTGATTTCTATAGATTCGTTGTATTTTAGTAGTCTTAACAGGACCACAATTAATTGATAGGTAATAATAATGAAAGCAAAGTGAAGTTATTGTTATCTAACTTTTAGTAAATAGAAGTATTAATCGTATGAAATGCTCTTACAATTAGTATGCAAAATGTACCTATATTTATTTTTATTATAATTAAAGAGAAAATCAATTTAATACGAGATTTCTCGGTAGTGTCATGCTGCTGCACCCTTCCGACTTGAGTAGAATATACGTTTAAATAAGACCAAAATAGAATATCAAGAATATTTTAGATAAATAACATAATTTATCTAAAGCATTATCGTTTTCTCGATCATTACAGATTTCATTATACCCTCAAATTAGAGATTTCATTACACCCTCACGTAGAGTTACTTCCACTATAGAAATTTTCACTTTAACAAATTCACTTGTTGAAACAGTTCAATATTTCACAAACGGTTCTTAAAAATGAAAAATTGTAAGTTGAGAAATCTCAACTTCATTTTATGAACCCTTTCTAACGAAACCTTGCAATCTTAAATAACACGGTATTTGAAGAAAAATTATCATCACCACTTTGGATACGAGAAAATACCTTAAAACTTAAGGAAATTATTTTGTTTCCAACTGGTACAAAACAATTAATACTGTTACTGATAATTAAGCAGCACGAAAATGATTGTTTATATGCCTGCGTAATTAAAATATTTTCATTACCACTGGAGAACTGGAGAGAATATTATAAAGAAAATATCAGTTTGTACATACGAATTGATGGAAACCACAGTAACATATTTATATACTTGCGACAAAATGTCAGAATTTTGAAATCCATTTGAATGTATGGAAATAATTTTGATAAAATATTATAAATGAGGCCTTTATTATTATTTAGGGGAAAATAAAGTCTTTAACATGACAGATTAAAGTATTTAATATGGCTATATGCCTCGACAATGAAATTGTTTCATTTATGCCTGAAAATATGTATAATTGTTCAATGTTTATTAATGGAAATTTCAACGAATAGCATATACTTATGTATAAAATTTGCTCTCCATAGGACGCAAGGGTGAAAATTGTAAGCACATGACAAACGGGAGGTCATGGCGAAATTACCGAAACTTCCAAGATTTTAACTTCGGAATTCTAAAAACAATTAAGGCTAGAAATTTAAAATTCTAGGGAATGCCTATTTTTAAAACAAATTAATCTCTCGGAAGGATATTTCTGTAATCATTCGAGGAAATCACCGAAGCGACCAAGCGTGCTTAGGCACTAATGCTGTGAACTGGTACCGTAAAACCGTCTAGGCCCGGACCAATCTTCAAAGTAAGTAGTTTCTACATTAACCTGCTACAATAAACACTTCTTCTTAACGTGATTAGAGAGAGAAAAACATCCTCTAAACAGCTGTACCAATAAAAACTACGCATTTCAACTTTTACTATCTCATTTTACAGGATTACTATTCTCCAGTTTTTCAAAGAAATAAAATGTGTGTCTAACTTAGACATGTAATTTTCGTCATTATTGTCATATTGTTTTAATTTTGATAAGTATGTGTTCAGAATTTTATCGCGCATCATTTAATGATCTTTGAAGTTATATTCGATGTATATATAAAAAAATACATACTATATACATATATCCGTTTACACCCGGACACATCAGTTTATTACACTATGGCCGCGATTCGCACTGGCTGTAACTTCCACTATCCATACGTTATATTCCCGCCAGAATTACGCGGTTTATGCCTCCCTCTGGTATCATATCGCATATTTACTTCATAGAGAGGCATACTATGTATTAACCCCTCTCCGTTCCTACAAAATATTTTGAAGTCTGTGACAGTTTCAAAGACATTAGACGATATAAAACACTGTCCTAAACCCAACGGGAGAGGTTAGTTTGCATGTTATTACATTATTTAAGTAAGTGTCCGAGTCAAGACGGATTTGGGGTGTAGACCCGAACACTTACTAATTATTTTTTATTTTTTTTATTTTTACTTATATTGAAACAAATGGGTCAGGGATATAACAAATAATATACGCTCTTTCTAATGGTAATACTTTTATTGGTGATATCTATGAAGGAAACATGTATAAACATGAGTAATTTCAAAGTTTGCGACAACCTGCATGAAAAATATTAAAAAAATAAACATAAAATTATATCAAAAAATGTAAAAAAGTGTCCGGGTCTAGACGGTTTTACGGTAGGTCAAGGGTTCGAATCTCGCAACTGAATGTAATTGTAAAGGTTTTTCTATAATTTCTCTTCACAATTCCGGATATATTGACGTTTTCTTATGCTAGTCCTTCACCACTTCCCTCGTCCTCCACGCACATCATAATAAGGTAATTAATATGAACTATCAAGATAAAATATTAAAAATAATGATTTCTTGATACTTCTCTATGTATTTTACATCAAGTTTTACATCAAGCAACTATTTTACTATTACTTAACGTTGTTATACCTAAAAAAACAGCCATAGTATTATTCCAACTATAAAGATTAACATACAAAATAAGAATAAAAAAAAAAACATTAAGCTACATCAAGCAGACGTGCATAGTAGCTCCGGATAGGACAGTGACATAACTCGTACGTAGCTCATAGCTCAGTGGCAGAGCATCCATGAAAACGTGACACAATATAATTTTTGTTACTTTATAATTAATAAACAAAATTCATTGTTTATAGATTGCATTGTTTGTGTCTCTATTGCATTGTAATTAAATTCTGTACATTATTTATTTATTTACATTACATAACATAAACATGGCTACAGTTTAGAGTTAGAGCTATAATATGTATATCATCAATATCTCTGTAGTTGTTATTATGTCCACAAATAACAGATATCCAAGCATAGATACAGTGGACACTCTCATTTTGCGACGAAATTTAAGAGTATACAGTGGAAGTTGCTTTTGATCAATGAGAATACTGTAACCAACAACATAGACAGATAATTGATTAAAGTAGTTGGATTTGTAAAATTTGATTTCTGTGTAGTCAGAAAAAAAATTATACTTTTTGGAACTACGATTTTGTAAGTTACATATTACCTTATTCTATATTTTTTAATCTTCTGTCATGCTTACTTTAATGCAATGTTGCAAAATGTTACCAGATTTTAGATTAGTAATAATAAATTAATCAAGTGTTTTATATCGTCTGGTGTCTTTAAACCTGTCAAAGACTTCAAAATATTTTGTGGGAAGGGAAAAAGGGGGCAATGCATCTTATGCCTCTCTATGAAGTAAACATACGATATTACACCAGAAGGAGGCATAAACCGCATAATTCTGGGGGGAATATTAACATACTGATAGTGGGAGTTACAGCTGGTGCGAATCGCGGCCATAATGTAATAAACTGATGTGCCCGGGTCTAAACGGGTATATGTATATAGCATGTATTTTTTATATATGCATGGAATATAACTTCAAACATCATTAAATGATGCGCGACAAAATTCTGAACATATACATATCAAAACTAAAACAATATGACAATTATGACAGAAATTACACGTCTAAGTTAGACACACATTTTATTTCTTTCAAAAACTGGAGGATAATAATCCTGTAAAATGAGAGAGTAACAGTTAAAATCCGTAGTTTTTATTGGTATAGCTGTTTAGAGGATGTTTTTTTCTTTCTAATGACGTCAAGAACAAATGTTTATTGTTGCAGGTTAATGTAGAAATTAGTTACTTTGAAGATTGGTGCAAAATGTCCGGATCTAGACCCCCTGTCCGGATCTACACGGTTTTACGGTAATTTAACTATGGACAAGAGTCTTGTGTATTTCTCTGTAAATATAAATTACTTGTACATAGATATTTATTTACACAAAAAACGATGGCAGTATGGAATGTGAATTTTATATAAAATTTTTGCGATCAAAATTATAAATATCCATGTATATTCATTATACAATTAATTATTTCAAATAAAAGTTAATTTCGGACAAAATATTTAATTAATACAATTCATTATGTTGGAGATTTATTACCCTCTGCATCGACATCCATCGCTATCTATCCATATCTGCCATCGACCATTCTTATTTACGGACCAATGCCAGTGTAATACTGTATATGTATCTACCGGAGATGTAACGAATATTCGGTCGTATTCAATATTCGTATTCGTGAATATTCGTCTCTTCTCAGTATTAAGTGTGCTTAAACCCACACGACCAGAGTCTCTAAAGCGATCTCGTAACCGACTTGAAGTACCGTAAAACCGTTTAGACCCGGATAGGGAGTTTAGACCCGGACACTTTGCACCAATCTTCAAATTAAATAATTTCTACATTAACCTGCAACAATAAACATTTGTTCTTGACGTCATTAGAGAGAAAATGTGTGTCTAACTTAGACATGTAATTTTCGTCATAATTGTTATATTGTTTTAGTGTTGATATGTATGTGTTCAGAATTTTATCGCGCATCATTTAATGATGTTTGAAGTTATATTCGATGTATATATAAAAAAATACATGCTATATATGTATATCCGTTTAGACCCGGACACATCAGTTTATTACACTATGGCCGCGATTCGCACCAGTTGTAACTCCCACTGTCCATACGTTTATATATTCCCCCCAGAGTTACGCGGTTAATGCCTCCTTCTGGTGTCAAAAAATGTAAAAAAGTGTCCGGGTCTAGACGGTTTTACGGTAATATGAATATATTCTGCTAAGTCGCGGTTACAGGTGAACGTGCGAAGCCAATAACAAAAATGTGAAAAATAAATAATTATAAATTATTTTCAAACCGAAATCAATTTTTTTCGAAACCCTATCAATAAAAGAAAAAATCCTAAAGATCCTTGCGCCACTGTAACGGTAAATGTATACTGTTTGGGACAGTAGAATTATCAAAATTGTAATTCTTACTTTTCTTATCAATTCTGTTGGCACGAACTATATTGTTCATAAGTCTCGTAATAACGCTGGGAATGGTTGCAAGATACCGATGTTGATTTATTTAATGTAGATAATAAAATTAATATGAAATCACTATCAAATTTAATTGTGTAGATTAAGCTCTTGAAATATCTTCTTCAAGATGGGAGCTCATCCGGTTGTACTAAAATTAATTTTATGCATATTTTTTTTTTTAATCTTAAGGCAATAAATTTGTACATAAAATTGTCAATTGATGCTCTTCTAAAGGGTGTGTCTAACAGACCTTTTGTTGGAAATAATTTATTTTCTCAAATTTTAATTTGAATTCTTTCGTATAAGTATTTGCTTTTTGAAAATATAACATTATATTGTAAGATAATCCAGTAAATGTAGCTTAAGGAGTTATTCAGGATTACCGGTTTAATTTTTATAAAATATATATACAGGGTGTAAGGGAAATAACTCTTATCCTTTTGAGGGGTGACGCGACTGTTAATTCCGAAAAAATTCCTGCGGTTTTAATGTCTACAGGGTGCTATGAGTCACCCCACAAAAGGACGAGAGTTATTTGTTTTACACCCTGTATATGCAGTAAAGTAGCTGATTTGTCCTCTTGGATATACGTGTCTGTTTTTAATAAAGGATCAGAATCCTTAAAAAAATTTTTCGATGTGCTGGGGTTTAACACTGGGCCGCACGCATATAATTAAATTAATAAAAAAGACAACGAACGTGTTAAAATTTCGGAAAAACACTGCATTGGAAAATCTAAAAAGGCGAGGACTGCTAAAAAACAAATGATTGCCGAGAGGGAAGAACTATATGAGGAAATTTTTGGACTTTTGTATGATCCTGGGATAGTGGACTAAATAAATGTAACCAATTTTTTTTGAATTTAATTGATTTTAATACAAAAAAATTACAAAAAAGTTTTTAAATGCATTTTACTAAAAACTACATTTTCAAATCGGCTGTCATTTTGTAGCCCATAGCTCTCTATTAATTATAACGTACAAAGGCGAATTGGAAACATAACAATTTTTTTAGTCCCTAAACCCAAAAAAATCACTCCCTTTAAATATCAACCCTTTTTTACAGACAAAAATAACAAAAAAAATCGGGTTTTTTCGATTTTTTGTCAAAAGCTTAACATTTTGTATTTTCTTTCTGAACCTATGTAATTTTAAGTTTAGGGACTCAGAAAATTTGTTTTCTTCAAAACCACGTTCGATTTTCTAATTTCTAACCACTCGTTGAGGTTGTGTGCTGATAGCCGTAAAATTTTTTTTTTGAAGCGTCGACTTTGACACTACGTCTAAAATACATTGTCATCGGGAAAAAGAAAATTAAAATTTTCTTTGATAGTTAAAGAAATGCCTAACAATGTGTATAAGGTTCCAAATCGATTACATATATAAGGTTTCTTTAGCAAAAACTATTGCCAATGTGTCTTTTTTTAGCTTCTAATTCTGAATTAACCCCTTAATAAAAATTTACACAACAAGCATTTTATTTATTTTTAATTCAATAAGAAAGTAAATTTAAAATATTATTATAATCGTGCCATACGTCAAACATATACACTTATTGTATAAAATCAGCATATCATAAAAGTGATATTTCAAAATTTTTGTCACGCGATAACGACCATCGCAGAACGAAACCACTTTTTTATAGCTATTGAGCATATCTTATTATTTACTATATCGTGTCCCCGACCTGTACCTGATCCTACCTTAATACCCCAATATGCGCACGCTAGGGTTAAATATCACACGCATACACAGATTACAATACAATACGTCACAAGATTCATAAATACAGTTTTATTTTGTGATATTTAATAAAACAAAAAACAAAAAGATTATCCACATCGTAGACAATCATATGTACGTACGTATAAGTCACATGTATGTATGTATATGAGTGTGTTCCATTCACATACTCACATGTACCAATATGCCTCGATGGTGCCGCACCCATCGGGTGTGTGGCGGCATCGCATCGGCATGGCAAGCACAAACACCACACGTATTATGTACGTACAAGTACGTATGGCAGCCAGGCAAATGAATTGAGAAGTTCGAGGAAATGTAGAATTTGTTTAATTTGAAAAGCTGTGTTGTAACACACACGTACAAATAATACATACATACATACATACATACATACATAGATATTATATCCCAGCTGGTGAAATGGTGAGCTCGTCGATGATAAACAATTAAGGAATCCACATTCAATCTCCAAGTAGAAATCGGTCATTTTTTTTTATCTTAAAAGTGAGAAAGAGTTAATAAATGCATTTCGCTTACTATTTTTCCTCTTTCTTTCTTAAAAGTGATTATTTTCCGATTCTCTTATACGGTATATCCGTAGTTCCACATCGAAATCTATCCATTTCCGATACTCTCGTTCATAGCAGTAGATAAAAATCAACTGTAACTACCATTTGTTTATAGATTTAATAAGTTTATATGAAAGGGAGATATGACGTGGTAAGTAGCTTAAAACGGTCATAAAGATATTTAATTTTTTTTAAAGTATTGCGCCAATTCAAAAGCACTTTTTAGTGATAATAAACAATATTATATATTTTTCCTGTGATTTTAACACTGCGAGAGCCATTGAAAAAAAAAATTATTTTTAATTTCTTTAGGTGGTACAAATAGAAAATACTGTAAAAAAAATACAAGATATGGAATACACTTTTGGTCTTGTTAATCTAATTGTCGTCTAATGTTAGTCTAAGTGTCGTCTAAAAAGTCTTGTCTAACTGTAATAATTTTTGAATAAAATATTTTTCAAAACTATGCGTTGTAGCAAGAAAATCTACAAAGAATGGACTGCATGTACCATTTTCTTAATAATAAGATGTATCCAGAATAAATCTCCCAGGCGAATCATTTCCTTAACATCATGGAGGTTAGAGAGAAGGAGAACGATCGCTACGTGCTGAAGCATTAGCCCGCCTGTCCCTGAAAATTTGTAGAATTTATAATTCATTTTTCAGCCACCAGCCGCGCTGCCGTCGGTAAGTAGTATCTGCGAAGTTAGCTGTCTATGAGTACAAGTAGATAAATAAATAAATTTCCCGCTTTTATTGAGACAACTTAGCGATCGCCGCGCCTCACTTATTTTGTCCATATTTCTGGGACACTGTTTTCTACAGCGATCGTTCTCCTTCTCTCTAACCTCCATGCTTAACATAACGGAAAACATAAAAAAATCAACTTTGTGTAGATATTAGTGAGACCGAGCCGTAGTAATTAGTCAATTAATAAACTAAATTCGTTTTTTCAGACAAAATTAGAAATTAATCGAAAATATCGCTCATAGAATAATCGACTAAATTTTTCGACTAATCGATTAATCATTCGACATCACTATTGTATATCACTTTTGATAAAAGTTTCATACTGACAGAAAAATCATAAATGTAACGGGATTGGGAAACGTATCCTGTATCGAGATATCAGCAAAATGTAACGAATACGTTTCGTATAGGATATATTTGGTCAACTGGCATACATCCGAGTACGTCAGAGGTACGTATGTACGTATGGAATAGAACAAGGAAGGCTTCGTGCACATGTACATATCCATCCATCCGTAGGATCCATCCATGGCGTAGCAAGCACCCAGAGTACGGCATATAGAACGGCAAATGTAATGATGAATGAAGACGGGACAGGCATGATATTATCCTGTTACTATAGTAACAACACGATACACCTAACTATGATCCACAATTCTACATTAATGTTGTATTAAAACCGTTATGAACAGTTGTATTTTAGTTTTATTTATGTATATAGTTGTAATACATAATAGTTGTGACATATGTATACCTACAACATCAATGGAAATCAATTAAAATTTTTGTTTAATTATAGTTACAACATATTCGAACGACTGCCGGTTAACTTTTACAAATAACTTTTTTAATCATTAGAATAAAAAGTAAGTATTGAACAGTGGATCTCAATTTGTGGTACACGTATCCCGTACGCAGGATCGGCCCCACCAAAAACGGTTTCCTACTTTTACATTGCATACTTTGCAAGATAAACTATGTGGAAACAATTTAGCAATTCTAAACAAATGGTAAATCCTTATGGGATTGTGGTTATTCAACAAAGTTACCAACATAATATTTTCCACATATACAAAATTTCTTGTATACAAAATTGCAGTTGAATAGTATTTTACAATATAAGTTCGGTAAGTTACTTTTACTGATCGAGAAAATGTTGCGAGACCCGCAGGGTCGAGTTTTTGCAATTTTCAAGACCAGTAAATGCACTTAACGCATCGTGTATTGTATAATATATTTTGCACGATCGATTTAAAATAATTAAAGAATAAAAATATGTTAAATAAAAAATAAAGTTCGGATAATATAAGTGAAATTTACATTTCTATGTTATGACATAGAATGCCATGAATAAATATTATAAATATTCATAACAACTAATACGAATCTTTGTAGTAACAATTGAAAACTACATTTGTAAATAAAAAATTAAGTCTCAATATTTCACTGGCGTGAATACTTTTTTTGAATTTTCTATTAAAAAATTGAGGAAAATAGTTTGTTAAACTATAATATTAGTGAGAATAATGAAATTGATGAATCATTTTATTTTTGACTGCAAATTTATTCTCGTAAAATGAAAGGAAGATTACGAAAACGGCAGAAAATTTTAATGATTGAACGACCTTTTGAAATGTCAATAAAATAAGAAGATTAATGCCAACAATAATAATAATTATGTGCAAACTAGTGAAAATTTTCATATAAATCGATTTATTTTCCAAATTGTTCAAATTATACTTTTAATTTCAATATAAATAAATAAAAACAATCATTTCTAAGCTAATTTCACTTACCACACTCCTGTTCACTTACCACGCATCTCTTTCACTTACCGCACTGTTATTTTTTGATTTCCATGGATATAAACAAACGTTCGGGAAATGTAACTTACCAGCATTGTCAACAGCATCAGTAAATGCTTAAAATACACGATCGTGTAAAATAGTATATTGTGCAATAAGTGCGGGAAATTGTCGATTGCCCACGAAAGCGAAGTTGAGCGCACGAACGTAGTGAGTGCGCTCATTCGCTTGAGTAGGGCAATCGACAATCCCGCACGAGTTGCACATACTATTTTTTATTACGAATTTCACATACTTTTTTCTATTATTATCATTATTTTTGACATTTATATTACTTTTTAAAATAATATTTTTGAGTGTTCGTCTTTTTTTTCTGAATTAATTATCGTTTAAATTACTTTGTTGGTGGTTTCTATAGAAATAATTATGAAATATTTATTAAGTGAAAAATTAAGAGGCGGCTTTGCGTGTTTTGATTAAATTTTGCGTGTTTTATTTGTCAATTTGCGTGTGTAAAGTTACTTTCCACACGCAAAAAAGTATGCGGGAAGAGTACAGTTGGCAAACAGCCATTTTGCGTACAGAAATATATGCGTCAAGTTAGTACTTCTCCCGCATGAGTAATAAAAAATAAATTATTTCAAAGAAATACACGGTTATTGCATTTTGCAATGAAGAAAAGACATGATATAGCACCGCTGTAACTTTATTGCTTTTGGTATAGAATCGCTGTAACGTTACTACTTTTGGCATAGAATCGTCGTGACTTTAATACTTTTGGTACAGAACCGCTATGATCTTACTACTTTTAGTATAGAATAGCTATAATCTTACTAGTTTTGGTAGAGTCGCTGTAACCTTATTACTTTTGTTACAGAACCTCTGTGATCTTACTACTTTTAGTATAGAATAGCTGTATTCTTACTAGTTTTGGTATAGAGTCGCTGTAACCTTACTACTTTTGCTATGGTAGAAGTACTGTGATCTCACTAATTTTGCTACAGAACCGTCGTGACCTTACTACTTTTAGTGTAGAAATGCTATGGCCTTGCTACTTTTAATATAGAACCACTGTGATCTTACTACTTTTTAATCTAGAACAGCTGTAACCTTACTAGTTTTGGTATAGAGTCACTATAACCTTACTACTTTTGGTGTAGAACCGCTGTGATCTTACTACTGTTAGTATAGAATCGCTATGACCTTACTACTTTTGGTATAGAACTTTTTTTGGTATAGAATCGTCGTGACCTTGCTACTTTTGGTACAGAACCTCAGTGATCTTAGTACTTTTAGTATAGAATAGCCGTAATCTTACTGGTTTTGGTATAGAGTCGCTATAACTCTACTACTTTTGCTGTGATAGAAGTACTGTGATCTCACTAATTTTGCTACAGAGTCGCTGTAACTCTACTACTCTTGTAATATTAATAGATTTGAACGTTACTTTATGGTATTCCATATTTGTAAATAATAAAAAAATATTTTGCCACTTTTATTTTTGAAACTGTGACAATATTGTTTTTGAACCGTCAGTTCATTTTCAAACAGAATGTTTGAATGTGCACTTTCTATACCAGAAGTGGTAAGGTCAAAATAGTTCTAGACCAAGAGTAGTAAATAGTAAACAAATATTTCACTTCTCAAAATACCATTTTTATTATTGAAACTACGACAATATTGTTTTAAAAATAAAAGTGGCATTTTGCGAAGTAAAATATCTGTTTATTATTTACTACTCTTGGTCTAGAACTAATTTGATCTTACTACTTCTGGTATAGAAATATTATAATCTTACTACTTACACAGAATCGCTGTGACCTTACTACTTTTGATGCAGAACCGTCGTGACCTTACTACTTTTGGTGTAGAACTACTATGGTTTTACTACTTTTAATATAGAACTGTAACTTTACTATTTTTGGTACTGAACTGCTATGAACTATTATAAAAATAGTGTGACAAGAGCCAATTTAGCATAAAAATCAGTTTGGTATTAAAACAAAAGGAAATATCAGGAGCTTATTTTCAAAAGTGGTCAACTCCAAATTTATAATTTTTCAACTGAAAGCGGTAGATGGTACTTAATACCATTCTTCATAGTCTGTGACTTTCAAATTTAATAAAATCTCATACATAAGCATGTAAAATATAAATCTATCTTTAGTTGATTTTCAATAGTAGCCAAAGCCATACGTCTTTATTTTCAAAACGTATCAAGTCCATTTCAACCAATCCTGTAATCGCAAATGTAGGTGCCATATTTAAAATTTTGTATGTTACAACATGATTCAGACTTCTATAGACTTGTTTTCTTTAACTGGTTTCTTTTTAAAATCATTAAGATTTATGCAATAAATGGAAAAGTTCGTAGAAGAAGTAGGTACTGCCTCATCAATCCAGGAAAAGAACAGCAACATTACAAAATAATAAACGCTTTCAAGCAACGAAGGAAAGATACGTAATTTTCATGCACTTATAATAGGTTCAAAAGATTAGGGTTGCACATTTCATAATAAAAATTTTTATTTTATAATAGGAATATAGTCATAATAATAAGTTTGTATACATATAATATATTATATTATCATTAATTTGTATTAAATATTGTTATCAATGGATAATAGAAATAAAATAATTACCAGATAATAGATTAAATTTTTTTTTAATCTCTTATTATATTTAAATTTTTATTAAAAATTTCTTTTAAACTGTACAATATTCAAAAGTTAATAAAAATGTACGTGTACAAATTAAATATTTTCACTTATTTGTTTTAATACAATTTTTTACAATCCTGATTCCAATATTATGATATTAATGATAGTTATTCAAATATAGTCAAATCCTAATCGATCTACGTCATAATTGGTCAAATCCACTCTCTTTATTTTCAAATTTATCTAAATCCCTACCTAATAAACAAAATTAGTCAAATCCAACTTTAAATTCCTTTTTTCTCCTGTAATCTCTGTAAATGTTTACCTATATTTTTTATAGTTTTTATATTACTTGATGTTTAAATAACTCAAAAAAAAAAAATTTTACTAGCGAGCCTAACATTTTTTTAAAGCTCGTACAAAAACTTGTGATTTTCTCTTAATATCATAAACTGGAGATGACCACTTTTAAAAATAGGCTCCTGATATACGCATTGTTAATAAATTAATAAATATTCAGTAAAATATTTAACATAAATATTTATTCGTTAATGAAATTATAAATTCGCGTGTAACCAAACTGTAGAAGTCTTTTCATTGTCATCTTAACTAGATTCACGGTGGATTTACAATATTTATCTTTATAAATATTCTAAAAGCTTTAATGTGGCTCCTTGTAGAGGAAACTCTAATTGCATAGATTATTTCTAGATCACTTCCATCTGTACATATCTCCTACAGTGCTTATATTATTATCAACATCTAATTCTTTTGCATATTATTGAAATATTCTCCAATTGCGTGCTGGACACGCATTGAGTCAGGATTCGTCAGTGGTTAGTTTTTCACAGCTTTCGAAATAACATAGAGGGCATTTAAAATACATTCTTTACAATCCGTTTATCTTAAAATGAGTAAATACAGGGTGGTCCAAAACTTTGTACCGTCATTGCTAGAGTTGATAGTACGTTCAAAAATAAATGTACTTTTTTGTATACACTTTTTTCCAAAACTCGTTAATAAGAGAGACAGAACCCTATAAAGGGCTGAAATGAAAACGCTTTTGAATAACGGATTGATATTATAGGGATGCGTATTTGACATTAGGACAATGAAATTAAAAATGAAAAGTAGTTTAAAGTAACTCCAACTTTATTTCAAAAGATCTTATTAACGATATGGAACGTGAAAAAATTTCTGGAGTTACTTACGGTAACCGAAAGTTTTGTCCAGTTTTCAGCATGTTTCTTAATAGTTTTTGCTCGAATTTTTGGGGGTTATTTTTAACTTGCCATAGGAAGTTATTGTAATGAGTCCGATTTTACGAATCGCTAATTTTGACATATCTCCACCTTTCAAGGTCACTAGAATCCAAAAGTTCGTTCGTTCGTTCGTGAATTTTTTTTCGTCTCGCATATCTCGAGAACAAATGATGATATCAACTCCGAACTAATTTCATTAGATGCGTAATCAAAAAATGAAGACCGGATAAAGTTTTCAGCAAATTCGGATTAGCGGTTTGTTTTTTTGTGGTAAAAAAACGGAATTAACTTTATTAAGATAACATAAATTATATGGATTTTTTACCATAACATTATTATATAACGACCTAAGAACCTTCCTTGGTGTTAAAAACGCCAGTAGTTTATTACAAAATTAAAAAAAAAAAAAAAAAAAAAAAAAAAAAACGAAATGAGGATTTTTTTTTGAAATATATTTTGTCTCGCATATCTTGAGAGCAAATGATGTTGCCATTTATTAAGGGTGGAACCTCCACCCTTAGGTACAGAAGGCGAAGCCCCCGGTATGGTGTAAGGGGCAAAGCCTCTATCGGGGGCCCAGGGGAGGAGTTGCCTGAAATGAAAAAAGAATTATTTATTAAGAACAGTAGTTTCTAGTCCTTAAGGACACCCAATGGGAAGTTGACAGTGTGGATAGACCTGGCCCCCAAATTTTTCTTAATAGTTTTTACTTGAACTTTTGGAGGATATTTTCTAATACTGAAACATACCTCTGTGTTAAATTTCATTTATTTGGAAATATTTTCTTTACTGTAAATTACTTTTTGAGTTTTCGAAAATTTTCTTCCCTACAACCTTGAAAATTAGCGCTTTCAGATTTTTTGAATCAACAGTTTAAAAATTTCAGAAGAGGGACTTGCTATTTGCCACTTTGAAGCTCACTATTTCACAAACAAGGATTTCACAATGATGAGAGAAACCTCTACTTCATTTCACTAGCCCTTTCTATTCAACTATTTCATCCCCACTTTTCAATACTGGAAAGTACCCCAAGAAACTGAGACGAAAAATTCTAATAATATGTACAAGCAAAATTTCATGCTTATAAACAAACAGACGAATTTGACAAAACTTTGAGTATTCCGTGATCTTTCTTCGGAACCCCAAAAAATTCGTTGTTATTTGTAGATGTGCAATTTCAAGAACTGAAAACAACAGGCGGTGAAAATTGTTCTCATATATCACCTTCTGTTCTGCATATGAAGGAAAAATGTTTGACTATGAAAAGTATGTCTTGAATTTTTACATAAAACATCAAAGTTATACAGAATTTGATGAAATATAATAAAATATTTCCTATAGCATTGCTGCATACGGCTGCATATCTATACACTGCAGTCAAAGTCTGTAGTAAATATACAAATTTATCAATTTTTACAGATATAACAATAATAATAAGTTTTCCAACAGCAAAAATTTCCAGATTAGATTTATATTGACGATATGTCGCATAATATAAAATGCATACTTATGCCAAAAAGTCGGTAAATATAACTTTTCAATAGTTTAGTCGTTCTTTCTTAAAATACTGGAGTCTTTAAAAGAACAATGTTGCTTTCTATAAGGATTTTGGGCCTCAAGTGTTCAATATTAAAATCATATACCCGATGTCCCGTTCGGATGTATACAAACGGTTTACATGTTAATTGATAACACTGAATTCCCATAAGGAAAAAGTTATGTCACAAGAGTGTTTTAAACAAACTAATACCCCTGTCGCAGCATCTGCATAACATAGCGAATTTCGAAATATTGGGCACTGGCGGATCTCATCTAAGACCTGTATCCATTTAAAATAATTTAGCTTTCTAAGAGTGAAAAGATTTTCAAAATCAGTTGAGTAGTTAATTTTTGGCGCTTTTTCGCAAAAGGTACTTGGCTAAACTAGTTTAGCTTTCTAAAAGTAAAAGAATTTTCAAAATCGGCTAGGTAATTTATTTTTGGTATATTTGGGACCTAAGACCCAGAACGGACTTTGTACAGTATAGTGCTATCCACCTAAAATAAGCTAGTTCTCTAGCAATGAGAAAATATTGAGAATCGGTTCGGTAGCTTATTTCTATCCTATATAATATAGGATATTTTATCTTTATAACAGTAAAACTATTTTTAAAACCCGTTGTGTAGTTTTCTATGCCGCATTTGCATCCACAGGACAGTTGTGGATATTAGATAACATACTGTACTTATCTAAAATAGTTTACCTCTGCAATAGTGAAAAAATTTTCAAAATCGGTCAGTTATTTTATTTTTGACACTTTGACACTTTGGGTCCCATGGACTTTGACGGACCTTACATAACGTAATCTATAACAATCTAAAATAGTTTAGCTCTCTAACAGCGAAAAAATTTTCAAAATCGGTCGGTTAGTTTATTTTTGGCGCTTAAAAGATCCCAGCACTCTGGCCGACCACATACAACATATAAGCTAAATCCATCTAAAATAGTTTACCTCTGTAATAGTGAAAAAATTTTCAAAATCAGTCGGTTATTGTATTTTTGACACTTTTAGATCCAATGGACCCTAGCGAACCTTACATAAGGTAATCTATATCTATCTAAAATAGTTTAGCTCTCTAACAGTGAAAAAATTTTCAAAATCGGTCGGTTAGTTTACTGTTGACATTTTTGGGTCCCATGGACCTTGGCGGACCTTACATTACGTATTCTATATCTATCTAAAATAGCTTAGCTCTTTGACAGTGAAAAAATTTTCAAAATCGGTCGCTTATTTTATATTTGACACTTCTAGATCCAATTGACCTTAGCGGACCTTGCATGAGGTAATGTATATATTTCTAAAATAGTTTAGCTCTCTAACAGTGAAAAAATTTTCAAAATCGGTCGGTTAGTTTATTTTTGGCGCTTAAAGATCCCAGGACTCTGGCCGACCTCATACAGCATATAAGCTAAATCCATCTAAAATAGTTTACCTCTGTAATAGTGAAAACATTTTCAAAATCAGTCGGTTATTGTATTTTTGACACTTTTAGATCCAATGGACCCTAGCGGACCTTACATAAGGTAATCTATATCTATCTAAAATAGTTTAGCTCTCTAACAGTGAAAAAATTTTCAAAATCGGTCGGTTAGTTTATTGTTGACATTTTTGGGTCCCATGGACCTTGGCGGACCTTACATTACGTATTCTATATCTATCTAAAATAGCTTAGCTCTTTGACAGTGAAAAAATTTTCAAAATCGGTCGGTTATTTTATTTTTGACACTTCTAGATCCAATGGACCTTAGCGGACCTTGCATGAGGTAATCTATATCTTTCTAAAATAGTTTAGCTCTCTAGCAGTGAAAAAATTTTCAAAATCGGTCGGTTAGTTTATTTTTAACACTTTTGGGTCCCATGGACCCTGGCGGACATTACTTTACGTAATCTATATCTGTCTAAAATATCTAAAATATCTTAGATCTTTGACAGTGAAAAAAGTTTCAAAATCGATCTAGTTCTTTAAAATATTTTTCCTGGCATATAAACATTATTATTATGTTATCTTTCTATAATATTTAATAATATTATATCATGACATTACCTTCATTATCTTGTTCATTTAAAATTCAATAAAAAAATTAAAAAAATCTTCATTACACATGCTTAAAATATCTGGTTAATTTTAATTTTAAAAAAATGAGACAGAGATATGGTATTTATAGTACATAGATTTTGAATAACTACCGTTTGTTTTACGTAAAAAAAATGAAATTTTTGTATATGTTATAAGCAACTGAGATAGAAATATAAATTATTTATTGCAATGACAAAGAGAGCAAAATAAGACAAACGTGAAAATTACGATTTTCTCGAAAACTACTTAACATAGAAAGAAAATTATAAGAACATTTTCTTCATAATTTTTTTTTCCTTTTCAACGATGTAAAAATCGAACTGTCTTATGATAGGATCGAATGATAAAAAATGGCCAGAAAACCTACTTCTGGGCATCCGACGTGTCTGGCTAACGAACTTAGCCAAGCCAATTCAGAATCCAGTCCGCACACAAAATTTCATAAGCGTTAGACGTTTCGTTCGAGAGTTATCGTGGGAACACATATATATATATATATATATATATATATATATATATATATATATATATATATATATATATATATATATATATATATATAATTTTAGTGAATATCATTTTCGTATTCTAGGGACCTCAAAACATATTTCTGCCATAGTCCCGGACTCAGATTGCGTCATGACACCTACTGTAATAGCTGAATTTCGAGTTTTCGAAATTCGCTAATAATACCAATTTAATATTGAAACTACTTCTACTGTTACTATCGCTTTAACAACAATAATGCAGTAAAATAAAGAAATGAATGTCGCATTTTTCAAGCAATTAATATTTTCACATGAATATTTGAGTCATTTTTTGTAAATTCAAAAGGCAACTTTTAATTTTTTTTTGGAAATAAATATTAAAATAATAAAAATACGGAAAGAATACTCTGTCGAAGAAATAGTGCAAGTAATTTGATAGAAAAAAATTATTTTACAAAATAAAACTTAAATAAAAATAAAAATATAAATACATTTATCAAAAGCACTCTTGTGACATAACTTTTTCCTTATGAGAATCCAATGTTATCAACTAACATGTAAATCGTATATACACATCCGACCGGGACACTCGGTATATTCAAACCGTCAAAATTTTAAAAAGTCAAAAGTTTTTCGAAATTTTTATTACACCATCGTAAAGAACTAAAAAAACATATAAGGTAGGTTTTTAAACCATTACTCTATGTAAACTAGTTTTCGAGAAAAATTTAAAAAACATTGAATTTAGTTTGTTTGTATTTTGTCTATGCACATTTATACAGGGCCTAAAGAAAATAAGTCTCGAAATCCAGAGGGCAGATAGATATCATTGTACTAATTAAATTTTTTACTTCAAAAACATTTTTGGTTCCCAAAAAAGGAAATTCGCTTAGATACGCAGAATGCTGTGATACAGGTATTTTAAGGTTAAATGGTTAAACAGATATTTTTTTTTTATATCTACTTAATAAATCTCTAACACTGACTGACTGACAGACATCGCCTAAACCGTTGGGTTTAGAAGAATGAAATTTTGCACAGGAGTTCCCTATGTGATGTAGGTGAGCACTAAGAAAGGATTTTTGAAAATTCGTCCCCTAAGTGGATTAAATACGGGATGAAAATTTGTGTTGAAATATCATTTTTGAAGTTACAGATTTATAAAAATATATGTTACTATGGCTATTAACATAAATAATATTTTGTACACTGATTAACAGACAACGCACAACCTAAACTGTTGAGTTTAGAAGGACGAAATTTAGGACAGAAGATATGAAGATTGATGTTTAGGCTTCTATTTATAAATAAGAATCAATTGTATAAACATTTCTGGAAATTCATTCCCTAAGAGGTTAAAACAGGGAATGAAAGTTCGTATGGGAATTTCGTCATTTTTGAAATTAGAAACGTGGAAATTGGTATTTAGGCTTTTGAAAAACATTGAAAGTGAGTAGTGAGTACCTAACAAAAAGATGTTGTCGATGGTAAATGCCATCGGGTATACGGCTAGTAGCTATATAATTGTTCTACCTTAACAATATTTAACACTTTAGTGACCGCACGTCTACACAATTAAACTTCGTCAGGAGGTGGCGATATTTTTAAAGAATTATATAAAAAAAAAAACTACATCAATTTACGAAATAATTCAATATGTGCGAATACACACACTTTTAATTAAAAAAAGGGTAATAATAATAAACACAATAACAATAAAAGTGATAAAAATATCTAAAAAAGATAAACAATTAAATACTTATATTATATGTATTATGTTATCCATCTATTACGTTTAGAGAAATTGTCACACAAACAATATGTTACCGGCCAATTACTGTCCACGGTAGCATCACTCACATGTTTTGTGATCGGCCAGTAACAGTTGTTCCTGCTATCACACACACACGCATGATTTGTGCGCAGCCAATAACGTGTTAAATAAATAGTATATTTGTTACGCCTTATCGTATCCAAAGGCCATACACCACCTGAATTGCTCCGGCTAGCACGTAGGCTGGGGGGGTTAGGGTTAAATCCTCATTAAGAGAACAAAAAAAAAAAACTAACAACAAAGAAAATTAAGAACTAATTATAACTAACAGGGCGCCACAGTATTTTTCACAGCCTCAAAATACTGAAAAGAAGGAAAGGTGTCACTTACTTCCTGTCCAGCAGTAGAAGTTACTATACTACTTATCACTTCTCTGTAAAGAAAACATGAGCAAAAAAAGAAAAAAATGTAATTAAGTTATATACCATAGATAGTTATTATTTATGCAACATTACAGATATAGCTGTTTAAACAATGCGAATAAAAAGATTGTAAGTATAGAATTTGTTAATTACCTAATTGATATTAGTGGTTAAGTTTCAAGAATTATAAAGTGGTTCTTTTTAATTTATATTCTTTATATGAGCGCCACAAAGAAAACAATGGTGATTGGAAATGGAATCTAACGTTTCACAAAAAAATTTTTTTTTTTACCCAAACTCAACTGACAAGGAACGTTACGTTTGTTGCACACACTCGTTCCCAGGCGAACCAACTCCTCTGTTCAGTGGGTCAACACCATAGAACTGTCAAATTAATTGTGACGTTTCGACTACTGGAAACAAAATAATCAACAGTGTTTTCTTTGTCGTAAAATTCTAAGTGATTATACATTAAAATATATTTTTTTTACTGGTTTATTATAGCAATCGATATTAAAAGATAAGCACAGCCGGCAGTAGTGAAGATTTTGTAAAAAACTAAACTTATGTGTTAAAAGGTTAACCTACACTAGAAAAGAAACTAACTAAAATTGATGGAATTCGAATAAACGATATATCTAAACGACAATTATGGTATGCAGCATGAATTGTGAACTATTTTGACACTTGTCATTTGACTAATTGCAAGTTTAACTCTTACAGGAAGCTTATTAGAATTCCATGTACACTAAAACTACATATAACAATTACAGTATATACCATAGATGGCTAAAAATTTACGGTCCGTTTACAACAAAAGTTCATAATTACCACCACGTTCAATTTAACTCAGTCCTTTTGTAGTGGAACTATACTGAAGGAGCGGATAAAGTCGCACCAGGAAAATCACCATCCGTAAACATTCTTGCAGTAGCCTCTACCAAAAATTTATTCAGACGATCCGACTCGCTAGCAGCACCAGCAAACAATCAAATTTCCGGAATTTTCGGTACTCCACTGACCACCGACCAGTCGCCACGTGGCCTCCAAAATTAAGTGCCGGAATCCTCAATATTTCATGAGTAGCTCGCCGCCGTAATATCAGTATCCTTCTTACTGAGAGGACAATGCAGGAACGTGTGAAAATAAATTACTTTTGTTTGAATTCAATTGCAATAATTTTTTTTTTTTTTTTTTTTTTTTTTTTACTAACAAGTATTGAATTCGCTTTATAACTGTAACCGTTCCACACTCAAATTTCCAACAATGGTTATTACGAATTGTCCACGCTCTTTCTCTCGTCCTCACCTAACCAGCGACCAAACCCAAAAAGACCCTTCCTTTTTTTTTTCTTCTTTTTTCGAACCTCGTCGAATCCGTGAAGTCACCCCCTCCTTTTTTTCACATCCTCAAGTTCCTCTAACCTCATGTCTGTCAGTGTTACCATCTGTATCTTCCTTTTTGACACTAAAAAACTAACTGTCACTTTGGGATGATAACCTAACTGACACTTTACTGACACTGCAATGTTTATTTGTTTTACAGTTTTTTTTTTTTTTTTTAATACTTTTTTTTTTTTGTTTTAGGTTTACTTCATGGATCCTAATACAATTATTAATACCATTATAATACAATTACAAAAATGAGTTATATCTGTATTGTTATATATTTGGATGACAATAAAGTCAATAAAAGTAGTACGTGAGGTTTAATTTTTTTGTTTTTGTGTATCCTTAGCAAGACAACAAAAGTAAGTGACTCGCGTAGGTTGGTTAAAGCGAATAGAATAAGAGAGCATTGCAAAAAAACGTAACACACCCCCCCAACCAGAAGAGCTTTAACCGACCGGGTCCATGGGGTGTACTTTAATATCCTTTAGATGGTATTTCCCTAAAATACGACCTGTGGCAAAGTCAGCTAATTCATAGGTTAAATCCGAAATACGACGAACGACTCGGCATTTAATGTATTTAGGGGCTAGCTTTGCGATATACTTGCGCGAGGCATTAGAAAGTGTGAAATTGCGTTTCCAAACAGTTTGCCCAACGGAGAGAGTACCGGGCCGCTTACGTAGATTATATCTTTGTGCACTGCTTGCGTGTGCGGTTCTCATTTTGGCAACAACCTCAGGAAAAATATCCTTCAAGGCGTCTAGTTTAGACAAGAGGCTTTCACGATCAGATCGACCGATATACGCCTGATCAGTCGGAGTTTCCCCATAATCGTCCCCGCTAGTGACCATTTCTCGGCCGTAATTTAAAAAATACGGTGTATATCCTGTAACTTCATGAACCGCGGTTCTTATAGCGCAGGAAATTTTGGCGAGCTCTAAATCCCACTTTTGATGATTCTCGCCAACATAGGACGCCAGTGCCGTCACAATCACTTGGTTCGTACGTTCCGTAGGGTTTACCTGCGGAGTATATAGGGCATTATACCAGATATTAGGGATTTTGTACTCATTTTGTAATTTTTGAAAGGCTGAACTAACGTACTGCTTCCCGTTGTCACATACGACGGTCTGCGGTACCCCATATTTAAGGAAAACCTCTTCCTCTAAAATCCGGACGATGTTAGCCGCGGTAGCTGACCGAAGGGGAAAAGTCAATACATACTTAGTCAACCAGTCACAAACAACTAAGATGAAGGTATGTCCCCGACCGGTACGGGGGTAGGGTCCCAATAAGTCGGATGAGATTACCTGCCAGGGTCTTTCGACAGCTCGGAAGTGTCCCATGAATCCCATAGCGGGCCGCTTAGGAGATTTATAGGCCAGACAAGTGGAACATCGTGCAATATGCTTACGGATATCACTGCGCATTTGAGGCCAGTAATATCGTTGCGTGGCACGACGGAGGGTTTTAAAGAAACCAAAGTGGCTGGCAAGTGGTGAATCATGGCATTCCTTAAGTACTGCTGCTCGACAGCTTTTCGGAACTACCAGTTTCCAGGCCCAATCTGGGTCAGCACTAAATCGGTCATCGACATGTTTGAACAATCTACCATTGGAAACCCTCCAGTTAGGGTAGTTGGTGGGGTTAGCCTGGACATTTTCAACCATTTTATGGTACCAACGGTCCGTGTCCGTAGCCTGTATTTGTAGAGTCGAAACTTCGGCACACGCACGCGATAACGCGTCGGGGGTTTCGTGTTCCTTACCCTTACGGTGCACTAGGTCGAAGTCAAACTGTTGTAACCGGACGGCCCAACGAGCTAACCTACCTATAGGATCCTTCAGCCGGTTCAGCCATAACAGTGAGTAATGATCGGTAACAACGGTAAACTTTAATCCTTCCAAGTAAGAACGAAATTTTTCGACCCCGAAAATAACGGCTAAGCACTCTTTTTCAGTCGTGCTGTATTTTTTTTCTTGTTTAGAGAGTGAGCGGCTAGCGTACGCTACCACGTATTCGCCATTTTCGTCCCTTTGGGTAAGGACAGCACCAAGGCCGTAGTTTGAAGCATCGGTATGGGCCACAAAATCCTTCTCAAAGTCCGGGCACCGGAGTACTGGGGCCTTACAGAGTCGACTTTTAAGTTCGAAAAAGGCGGCGTTGGCCCCATCGTTCCACGCTATTTTGGCTCCCTTCCGTTTTTTAAGCCCTGAAAGTAATTGATTCAAGGGACCAGCGATGGTGGCATAGTCCTGAATGAACCGGCGGAACCAAGAGCACATACCCAAGAATCGACGTAGTTCGGTCGAATTAGTTGGTAGGGGGTAATCACGAATGGCGGCAATATGTTCGTCGTCAGTATGAAGCCCTTTCTCATCTACTATGTACCCCAAGTACTTCAACTGACGGCGGCAGAATTGGCATTTGTCCATATTAACAGTAAGTCCTGCTTCCTTCAACCGTGCGGAGACCTTACGAAGAGCATCCATATGTTCACTAAAAGTCTTATTGACGATGACGATATCATCAAGGTAACAGAATATATTGTCTTCGCCAGGGAACAAGCGATCCATAAGCCGCTGTAACATTTGCGGAGCGTTACAGAGGCCAAACGGTACAACTGTATACTGGAACAGTCCACGTCCCGGTACCGTGAATGCGGTTTTCTCCTTGGATCCCTCCTCCAGTGGCAGTTGCCAGAAAGCCTTCCTTAAGTCGATGCTGCTGATATATCGGGCGTCACGAAGATGGTCTAAAATACGCGAGACAAAAGGCAACGGGTAAGCATCCCTTTTAGTTACTGAGTTTAGGGGTCTACCGTCGAAACAGAGACGTAGGTCCCCATTAGTTTTTTTTACGATAACTAGGTTAGAACTCCAAGGGCTAACCGAAGGTTCTATCACCCCAAGGGCCAACATGTTATCCAGTTCTTCCTTAACTTTGGCTGCAATAGCGGGCGGTAAGGGATAGTGGCGTTGTTTGAAGGGTTTAGCATCCCCAGTATCAATGTGATATTTCACCAGCTGGGTACGTCCCAATTGACCCTGGTCCAGCCGACGAAATTCTTCGATCACCAGCTGTAGTTGGAAGGTCTCCTCTTGCGTAAGCGGAACTCGATCGGAAATAGATGCGGTTTGTACCTCAGCACCTGTTCCTACAAAATCCATAGAGTTGCGAAGGAAGTTGATGTTGATACCGTGTAACTTAAGAAAATCCACCCCGATGATCAGTTCGTGTACGATATCAGGTACAACAAGGGCGGTAAACGGGCCGGAATATGGACCCAGGACAATAGGAAGAGTAACGGAGCCATTTACCGCGATGGGTTTACCATCCCCGGTGGTTACATTCCATTCGACGGCCGAGGTACGAAATTTCCCGTTTAGTCGAGACCATAAAGAGTTACCAATGATGCATCGGTTGGCCCCGGAATCGATCAGAGCTAGTACCGGTTCGGAACCCACAAGGCAACGCACATAAGGGCGGTTGTCTACACCCCGGTTGACCAGGCAAGGTGAGACTTGCGTCGTTCTCATGAACGTTCGAACATGATGAAGCCAGTTCGACCAATCGGTTCCCTTGGAGACAAGTCTCTTACCCTCTAGTTTCCCAGGACCTGGCTTGCCTCTAAAGATGCAAGTCCTGAAGGTTCGTTTCCCGACTGACATGGGCACTGTGCCTTGAGAACACCAACACGGCCACAGTTGAAACAGAATTTCCGTCTAGGCTTACGGCACGAGGAAAAGACATGACCCATCTCTTCACAGTTCCAACATTTCAGAGCAGACACCGAGACAGAGGAGTCTCGGTTATAATACGCGAGATCAGGTTCTAGTTTTCCGGTGGGAGGGTAATTTCCGCGTGAAAGTTTGCCACTTTTAGTAAGTGCATGTTCCAACCGTACGCATAAGTTAAGCAATTCACTAACTGTTTTGGGTTCGTATAGGGCAAGCCGATCGATATATTCACTAAGAATGTTTTGTCGTAGGATTTTAAGTTTAGTGTTTTCACTAGGGGGTTCACTAAGTCGGCGGAAAAGATTCTGCATGCTGGCGAAGAATAAAACCGCGCTTTCATTAGGGTCCTGCTTACGTTCGCGAATCTCTTGCCAAAGCTCGTCGTCATAATCAGGCGAAAGGAAATCACGGCAAAGGAGAGCCCTCAATTCCTTCCAAGAATGAATCGACTCGCGGATAGCTCGAAGCCACACCAAGGCTTTTCCCTCGAAGAGGTCAAGGGAAGATTGGAATAACTCCCCTTCAGATACACCCCTGGCAACGGCTAGTTCTTCAACCCTTTCAAGAAAAGCCATAACGCTCATTTCTGGGGACTCACCGTTAAATTTTAAGTTCCACTTAAAGATTTTATGGTACCGACCCTGAAATTGCTGTTCATGATGACAACAGCGGGGTTCGTAGAGTTCTATTTCTGGGGGTGGGGGCATTGGTTGATAGCTAGTACCTGGCTCCGGAACATTTATGTTGACTCCCGATGGCCCGTCCTGAACAGTAACCGAACCACGTCGTGACCGTTGACTCTCCACCTCGAGCCCAGCGCTACTGGGAGACCCCTTTTGTTCTAAAATATCAAGCAGTTCCGAAACTTCGATAACTAACTGCGAGATAATAGAAGCGTCCTCAATTACGGTAGTATCAATGTGCCCTAGTCGGCCTAACACATGTAATAGTTTAGTTTCGAGCGCCTTGTACGACCCATCCATCCGAGACCCGCAAAATCCCTGAACTCCGGTCGTTAATTCTTTAATTTTTCCCTTGCATATTTCTACCTCGCTATTCATATCTAACAAACCAGATAAACCCGGAACGTTGGTGTTACAACCACGTCTTTCGGCCTTATACAGTTCTCTAAAACACTTCCTCATCCGCTCAACACTTTCAATATCACGTACGCCTCGTATGAGGAGTTTAAGTCAATTCGTCCTTCGAAAGACGATTAATATCCATAGTTCCTAACTAAATTCCTAACCACAACCAATTTTAATACCTAACACTTAATCTGACTAGTTCCAGTAAGTACAACAATTAATTCCCTAACTGCTGCAATCTAGGCCCCACGTTGGGCGCCAAAATGTGTTACGCCTTATCGTATCCAAAGGCCATACACCACCTGAATTGCTCCGGCTAGCACGTAGGCTGGGGGGGTTAGGGTTAAATCCTCATTAAGAGAACAAAAAAAAAAAACTAACAACAAAGAAAATTAAGAACTAATTATAACTAACAGGGCGCCACAGTATTTTTCACAGCCTCAAAATACTGAAAAGAAGGAAAGGTGTCACTTACTTCCTGTCCAGCAGTAGAAGTTACTATACTACTTATCACTTCTCTGTAAAGAAAACATGAGCAAAAAAAGAAAAAAATGTAATTAAGTTATATACCATAGATAGTTATTATTTATGCAACATTACAGATATAGCTGTTTAAACAATGCGAATAAAAAGATTGTAAGTATAGAATTTGTTAATTACCTAATTGATATTAGTGGTTAAGTTTCAAGAATTATAAAGTGGTTCTTTTTAATTTATATTCTTTATATGAGCGCCACAAAGAAAACAATGGTGATTGGAAATGGAATCTAACGTTTCACAAAAAAATTTTTTTTTTTACCCAAACTCAACTGACAAGGAACGTTACGTTTGTTGCACACACTCGTTCCCAGGCGAACCAACTCCTCTGTTCAGTGGGTCAACACCATAGAACTGTCAAATTAATTGTGACGTTTCGACTACTGGAAACAAAATAATCAACAGTGTTTTCTTTGTCGTAAAATTCTAAGTGATTATACATTAAAATATATTTTTTTTACTGGTTTATTATAGCAATCGATATTAAAAGATAAGCACAGCCGGCAGTAGTGAAGATTTTGTAAAAAACTAAACTTATGTGTTAAAAGGTTAACCTACACTAGAAAAGAAACTAACTAAAATTGATGGAATTCGAATAAACGATATATCTAAACGACAATTATGGTATGCAGCATGAATTGTGAACTATTTTGACACTTGTCATTTGACTAATTGCAAGTTTAACTCTTACAGGAAGCTTATTAGAATTCCATGTACACTAAAACTACATATAACAATTACAGTATATACCATAGATGGCTAAAAATTTACGGTCCGTTTACAACAAAAGTTCATAATTACCACCACGTTCAATTTAACTCAGTCCTTTTGTAGTGGAACTATACTGAAGGAGCGGATAAAGTCGCACCAGGAAAATCACCATCCGTAAACATTCTTGCAGTAGCCTCTACCAAAAATTTATTCAGACGATCCGACTCGCTAGCAGCACCAGCAAACAATCAAATTTCCGGAATTTTCGGTACTCCACTGACCACCGACCAGTCGCCACGTGGCCTCCAAAATTAAGTGCCGGAATCCTCAATATTTCATGAGTAGCTCGCCGCCGTAATATCAGTATCCTTCTTACTGAGAGGACAATGCAGGAACGTGTGAAAATAAATTACTTTTGTTTGAATTCAATTGCAATAATTTTTTTTTTTTTTTTTTTTTTTTTTACTAACAAGTATTGAATTCGCTTTATAACTGTAACCGTTCCACACTCAAATTTCCAACAATGGTTATTACGAATTGTCCACGCTCTTTCTCTCGTCCTCACCTAACCAGCGACCAAACCCAAAAAGACCCTTCCTTTTTTTTTTCTTCTTTTTTCGAACCTCGTCGAATCCGTGAAGTCACCCCCTCCTTTTTTTCACATCCTCAAGTTCCTCTAACCTCATGTCTGTCAGTGTTACCATCTGTATCTTCCTTTTTGACACTAAAAAACTAACTGTCACTTTGGGATGATAACCTAACTGACACTTTACTGACACTGCAATGTTTATTTGTTTTACAGTTTTTTTTTTTTTTTTTAATACTTTTTTTTTTTTGTTTTAGGTTTACTTCATGGATCCTAATACAATTATTAATACCATTATAATACAATTACAAAAATGAGTTATATCTGTATTGTTATATATTTGGATGACAATAAAGTCAATAAAAGTAGTACGTGAGGTTTAATTTTTTTGTTTTTGTGTATCCTTAGCAAGACAACAAAAGTAAGTGACTCGCGTAGGTTGGTTAAAGCGAATAGAATAAGAGAGCATTGCAAAAAAACGTAACATATTGTACAATAACTGCGGGAAATTGTCGATTGCCCACGAAAGCGAAGTTGAGCACACGAACGTAGTGAGCGTGTTCATTCGCTTGAGTAGGCAATCGACAATCCCGCACGAGTTGCACATACTATTTTTTATTACGAATTTCACATACTTTTTTCTATTATTATCACTATTTTTGACATTTTTATTACTTTTTAAAATAATATTTTTAAGTGTTCGTCTTTTTTTCTGAATTAATTATTGTTTAAATTACTTTGTTGGTGGTTTCTATAGAAATAATTATGAAATAATTATTAAGTGAAAAATCAAGAGGCGGCTTTGCGTGTTTTATTGTCAATTTGCGTGTGGAAAGTTACTTCCCGCACGCAAAAAAGTATGTGGAAAGAGTACAGTGGGCAAACAGCTATTTTTTTGTGTACAGAAATGTGTGCGCCAAGTTAGTACTTCTCTCGCATAAGTAATAAAAAAAATTTACATTAAATAAAAAACTTTTTTTTCAATAAAATTCATTCCAGTTTCCATTTTTATTTAAAATCTTTATTATTATAATATTATATATATATATATATATATATATATATATATATATATATATATATATATATATATATTTAACCGTATATATTATTATTCTGTCGGTAGCTACCTTATACCTACGTTAAATTTGACAATTTGAAAAAATCTAATAAATAAAAGTGATATTGTGATATAATTTACATAAAAATAAACAGCGTAAGTGGTTCTTTCAAATTTCGTTTATGCCCGGGATATGTCAAATATCCATTTAATACGAATTTCATATATATAACTACATATATACACACATAGTAGGTATATATGTATATGTGTATATATATGTATATGTATTTATGTAATATAAAAACAGTACAACACAACCGTTGATATAAGTAACGATGTAG
The DNA here is from genome assembly GCA_035578155.1 of Brachynemurus nebulosus. Classification (NCBI taxonomy): domain Eukaryota; kingdom Metazoa; phylum Arthropoda; class Insecta; order Neuroptera; family Myrmeleontidae; genus Brachynemurus; species Brachynemurus nebulosus. Next base: position 5,947,706 of record JAPWDM010000019.1, read on the forward strand.
AGAGATCCAGGATTTAATAAAAGTCAACGGCAAGAGCACAGCAAAAGATAAAAAAGGGATGACAAATCGAGTGTTGATCATGTCATGATTTCAAACAGGATGATCTTTAAATTATTAAGTAGTTTCAACTTGTCTATATATGTTGACATGAATACATATTAAGTTGATTTGGAATACGCATGAGCAGGACGGGTGACAAGAGGTGGGGGAACAACAACCGCGACTGTAACCCTGGCACCGACTCAAAATATCTGACGGGGATCTAGGTTAGTTTTTCCTGGCGACCTTTGATTTGTCTCCGCGACGCTACACAAGAGTCATTGTAAACGATTCAAAAACACGAATTTGGCAATACGAGGGCTGTTCAAAAAGTATCGCACTTTTGTTAATCAAAAGTGCATTTATTCAACTAGAGCTACAAACCTCTAATCCCCTTCAAAGTAGTCTCCTTGGTGATGCACACACTTCTGCCAGCGCTTTTGCCACTGTTCAAAACATCTCTGGAAGGCATCTTTTGGAATGCTGTTAAGCTCGGCCGTCGTAATCTGTTTAATGTCCTCTCTTTCTTGAAATTGAGTTCCTTGCAGGGACATTTTCAGCTTAAGAAATAGCCAGAAGTCGCAGGGAGCCATGTCGGCGGAGTACGGAGCTTGGCGAACCAGAGGAATGTTGTTTTTAGCGAGAAAACTCTGAATTAGATGTGCAGAGTGGGCAGGTGCATTGTCGTGATGGAGCTGCCAAGTTTTTGTTTCCCACAGATTCGGTCGTTTGCGCCGCACAGCATCAGGTAGGCGACGAAGAACCTCAAGATAGTATTCTTTTGTGATGGTTTGGATTTCATAACTTGATAAAAACCGCCAAGCGCAACAGAGAGGTTTACACTACTAAGCTCACTGCCTAGGCCCGGCGACTGAAGCTTTGTCATAACACGAAACAGTGCATGCGCGCGCATGACAGTCCACTCCACATCCCTACTAAACTTGGCCGCCAGCGCTTCATTCGTTTAAGCGGGAGGACAGAAGGTCTGAGGAGAACAGCCCTCGTACTTTAGTAATTCAATGTCACAACCATTGAAAATAATAAAAAAAGTCTAAACTCGTGTCTCACTCAAAGGTTCGAACCAAATTTTTTTTTCGTTCCAGTTCAGTTCCGGTTCAACGTAAAAAAAGAATAACGGTTTCGATTTACGATTACGTTTATAGAGTATCGGTTATTTTCGATGTCAGTTTCGGTTTCCGGTTATGGTTTTCGGTTTTTTTATTTCGGTTTTCGGTTTGGTTTTCGGTTTTTAGTTTCGGTTTTAAATAAAGTTTAAATTTTTTTACGAATTGTGAATATATTATCTATTTTATAGAAATTACCTTTATAAAACATAAGTAAATCAATGTTTGAAAGATTAAGTCTTTATATTTTTGAAAATGCTTGAATTTATCGAAACACCATTTTTCCTTAGTAGGTGTATACCTTAGGCCTGAGAAAGCTCTTTCGACACTTGCTTGACTAGCTAGTACGCTAAACACAACCTCTGAAATTAGTAAAAGCTGGGAACATAAAATTTCATTTCTAATCCAGTAACGTGTTCATTTTCTATATAATCTAGAAATATTGTCGAAAGCAGATATCATATGTTTGTTAATTCTAATTAATAATAAGGTAATACAGTAAAAAAATAAATAAATAATTAAATAAAATAAAAAAAAAATAAAATATATTTGAACAACCATATGTACGAACGTTAGAAAAATTTAATGGTTACAATCTTTGTAAAATTTTGTATTTATATCCATGAGAACTTTTCAAATGTTATTGTTTATTTTATTCATATACCTATTATATTAGGTATAGAAGCATCAGTTCTTTAAACTTTGAATTTTTTTTAAGTTTATAGGAACCGGAACGAAAAAAATAACGGTTTCGGTTTCGGTTAACGGTTACTCTCCGGCAAAATCAATCGGTAACGGTTTTCGGTTACGGTTACGGCTCGATTCGAAGCTCTGGTCTCTCTCATTCCCCATGGGAAGATTTATTACTCTCCAGGTTTGGCAAAATATGCGTCTGCGTGTTTCTGAGAATGTGAGGACCTTAGTATATTTCAAAGAATGTGAACAATATATGCAAGACTTTAACCAAGTAAAAACAAACTCCAAAGTAACGTCTTGTACACCATTAAAATAACAACTAAGGTTAAAAAATGTTCCTCAACCTCAAAGAAACCGTTTATGGGAAATTAACCAATCTTCAAGTTATTCAATATTAAAGCCTTTCTTTTCTTGATTTTCAATCTTATCTCATAACTTATTTTATATCGATTTTATTGTCAGAATGTTACTGATAATATAGGTATTATAAAAATCATACTATTTACATAAAGAACTTTCAAGAATATAATCGATCTACAGTTTTCGCAGGCCCGAAAACTCAATTATATTTCTGCATACTCATGCCCATAAACCTCACTAACAAACTCAAAATTCAGATATCTTAACAGCATATATACCATCCTTTTGTCTAGAGCCGTGAAGAGAAATGGCGGGGTCGAGGAATAAACCTCAATTTTTTTTTAAATTTCCTCCCAAAAAAATAAGTGGTGACCTATCTCTCCTGAAAACCGGGCCCCAGGACTACAACTACGGCTACTACACCCTCTCGTTGAGTGTGCCTTTGTCAAAGCTTTCCAAATTCACGCAAAAATTGTGGATGGAAATTATTATCTGTTTTACAAAAACAACTAACAATGGTCTTTGATGTTTATATCTGATCAAGTATGATTGTAAAGTCTAATTTGTCCTGGACAAAAGTCCTTGAAAAATTCAATTTCCTTCATGAGACAATATTTACACTATTGTATGTAAAGCGAGCAGACAAAACTCTTATAATATCGATTTCACTAAACGTATTTTCGATAACTTTAATAATTATATTGACATAGGCATTAAAATTATACCTGCTTTTGAATAAAATACGAAGATAAGTGTACAAACGAAAACAGGAAACAAATCTTCTTTGCATTAATAATCCAATAGTACAGAACAGATTATAATATCACCACTTTTCTTCAAACATTGAAGATTTCATAAAAAGTAATTTTATTTTTAGGGACCAAACAGGGCTGGACTAAATAATAATAAGGAAAAAGACAAATGTCTAAGGTCTAGAATTCTAGGGGGCTTGTGGATATAAAATACAAAAAATTAAATGATAAATTGAAAAAAAAAATTAATCTTCGAAAAGTTTACTTTGTGCAAATCCATATTAACAATATGAGAACGTTTGCTTCGTCACTCTTTACATAAATAAGTAACTTTCACGTGTTTTCACCTGAAGATGGTTTAAAAATCGAAAGTCGCCTCGTGTTCATATTATATATCTTTTATAATAAAAGACAAATGAAACTTCTCTTTTTAACAATCCTCCTCCAAAAATTGTCTAATTCCTCCCGAGAATAACCATTTTCGTGTACAATCAGAAAAAATTTTATTATTTTTGAAAAGTTATATTATGATTCTATTAGTAAATTTCCAACCGGAATAAGATACATTTTTGAACGATTATCTTATGTAAGCGAATTTCCGAAAAAAGTAATTTTGTAACCGAAAATTCACTATGTTATGCAGGATGCTGCGACAGAAGCACATTATTTTTGAATCTCCAGTCGTGCTTCATTTTATCCAACATTGCTAGATGTTGCCAAATTTTTGGTTAACAATTCATTTATTCCAAGAATTAATTTTTTCCAATAACATTTCCTAATCATTTTGAAATTTTACATACGTGTTTAAACAGATTTACTTGCTTACTATGAAAAATTTTACATTTTTAGCATCATTTTTCATTGGAATATAACAAAAATTCTCTGTTTATCATAAGAGTATTTTGCATAATATAACTGTGATTTCAATTGTTTTAATTTTAAAATTTATTTTGATTTATTTTTATTTCCATAGATTTTTCAAATTTTAGTAGTCTGACAAGCACAGAAATTTATTTGTAGATAGGTAATAATATTGAAAGTAAAATTACTTGTTCTAATTTTTAATGAATAGAAATATCAATTTAATCGTAGAAAATACCCTTAGTATGCATATTTATATTTATTTTTATTATTCTTTTAAAAAAATTACAAATTTCATTACACTCTTGCGCAGAGTTAGCCTAGCAATAGAAGTTCTCACTACAAAAAAGAAATTTGACCTACGTTAAGTATGTCTGATTACTCTCAGAAAAAGCAATTTTTCTTCTCAAAAAATTATCTCCTAAAAGCTCCTTTAAATGAGGACGCAGTTTAATATTTTGCCTATAGGACCCATTATAAACTTAATCCGGTACTACAAACCAGACAAATAAGATTATTATTTAATTCTTATATACATATAACTACCGAGTACTTAAAATAATGTCATATCTTAATCTATTATTTCTTCTACTAATTTTATTTTTAATTCTATATCCATTTCTTCTTCTATTTTTACTTAAGAAAAATCTCTCACAAAAAAACGAATTATCTACATTAAGGAACATATTGTATATATAATAATGTTATCGTCCTCATATAAGTAAGGTAGTACCTTTCTTCATTCTTGGTGTATGACACTCCAGTGCCACCCCTATTTATTTCATCTTGAACGTAGGGTTCGCTGTCCACAACACTTTCTATAAAATAAGTTTTTCATGGCAATTTAGTTCGTACACTATCCTATAATATATATTTTATACATATAAAGGAGAGATGCACACGTATTATATGTGTATAAAAACAAGAAGAACTGGAACTTGAAGAAAAAAATAAATAGAGTTTTCATATATATATTATTTCTTATATTTTTCATTTAATAACATATTTTCACTACAAAATTGTTAGCCGTAATATTAAAAAAGTTTCGTTGAAATTATTTTTCAAAACTATAAACGACAATGACAGACACACTCTATGAAAATTACTAACAACTTTTTTACAAATTATTATTTTTAGTTTGATTTCTAACGTTGTAGGTAGTGATGTGCCAAAAATAACAGAACTGTTCTTTCGTTGGAACTGTTCCGTAAGTGAACAGTTCCGCGATTTAACCTGTCCATCTGTTCATCTGTTCACCTGTGGTTCACTTGTTCATCTATTCATCTGTTCTGTGCTTTATTCATATATCTGTTCAATTTGCAAAACTGTTCAGCGATATGTTGTTATATATGCACGTATATGTATACGTATTCTCTGTTCTTTAAATAGTTGAGCATGATTTGACTTTAATATTATAGATGTCTCCACTACAAAAAACTCTTTTGGTGGATTTTTATCTTAAATTTTAACGGATATAACGAATAAACTAGCATTGTTTGATTTAAATTTTAAATTCGAATAATGTAATATTATAATATAATGGTTACTGTCAGACAGACATTCAGCTATTCAGCATAAAATTCAACATTTCTGTGGAAGATTATAGGGTGAATGCGGGAGAGATGCGGCACATTTTGAAAACACTTGATGATTCTTAAAGTATGCATTTAATTGATTTGAAATTTGGTACACAATAAATGTAAACATTGTTCTTTAAAATTATTTATAAATAATTTTAAATGTTGAGTCATAAAGGATTCATAATTAACATTTTTGTAGAGCCTGCAAAGCGGCGTCTCTCCCACACCTATGGGAGAGATGCCGCATCAAAGAAGGTGAGACGCCGCATAGTTCATATTAAAAATTTTGCATTTTACACACATCTCTATACATGATGCATGCCATATGTAACCATTTTTGGCATTTTACACATCTTAACCAGTCAACTTTTTTTTTGTTTCTGAGTACTTTTCAAAACATTCAATACACAGGCAATCATCATTATTTTCGTTATCTTCACTAATATGAAGGCTCTTCCTGATCCATTAATGGATCTTTTATATTTACGTAGCATAATTTACAGTCCAAAAAAATTGCATAATTAATTTGTATAAGTCTATGTTTTTAACATGTAATATGATGCGGCATCTATACCAACTTTAAATGCGGCATCTCTCCTTTTTGTTGGGATAGATGCCGCATGTTGCTATAGCAAGCATAGTGCGGAATTCCAACCTAAAATTTTATACAGTACTTTTAAAATATATCTAAATTAATAACAAAACTCATTTTCATTAAAACATTGAAATATACTTTCTTAAATTCTAATGAATTAAATACTTGATAAAATATTATGTTAAAAACTTATTTTTCAATAATGAAAAGTTGGATAATTACTAAACTGATGGACTAATCATAAATGTTACCATATACAGCTTAAATAAGTAACTTATTTTAAACATATAATCCATTAATAGCGCCATCTATCCATCAACCGACGAACTATGGCTACTGCGGCATCTCTCCCGCACTTACCCTACTAAGTAAACTATAATATTGTAATGGTACAAAAAATAAAAATTAATCTAGTCAAATTTAGTGAAACCAAAAAACTAATCGATGGTTGATATCGTAGAAATAAATATATTATCCAGAATTAAATGTTTTGATAACAAATAGTTGTACATTGGCAACTTCAGTTCCATCGGAATTAATTTTTCCAAAACCGGACACAATAATACACGACCAAAAAAATGGTTTGAAAACCAAATATGTCCGAAAAATATTTTATTTTAAAAAAATATGGTTTATTAAAAATGGAATTAAAAATTTATCTTCAAAAGTAACTGTTTAAATATTGGATGAATGTGTGAAATTAGAACAGAACATAACATATTTATAATTTGAAACTCATTATTTATTTTGTATTTGCAGCTTGACAATTATTAATTATATATTTTTTGTAAATATCAACGAAAAAGTTTTTTTGGGCATCAATAAAACTGTTAGTGAAGTACCTAGTTGAACATATTACTAAGAACGATGTCGCCCTACAAACTGTTGTTTGTATCATGAATAGTTCTCGTTTAATGAACAGGTGTGAGTATAGATAAAACTGTTCTTTTAGAAATTGTTCTTTTAGAACCTGTTCTTTTGCAAACTGTTCTTCTGGAACTTTTCTTTTTACAGAACTGTTCTCTTCGGAACTGTTCCGTAAAAAGAACAGTTTGGCACATGACTAGTTGTAGGTACGGGTGATATGGTTTTAGAGCCCAATCTGTTTTATACTGATGACGCATAGTGGATTATAATTTCGCCTTTTAGCGAATTTCCAGAAAGAATTCTGGAAATTCAGCTATTATGGTGTAAGTCATAGTGGAAGTTCAGCCCGAAAATATGGCAGAAATTTGTTTTGAGGTCCCTAGAGCCCAAAAATAACATTCACTAAAATTTATATATATATATATATATATATATATATATATATGTATATATGTATTTATGTATTTATGTATCAGCACGATAGCGCTTCAGGAAAAACTGCTAGTTTTACGAAATTTGGTGACAACGTTGGAAGTCCAAAAATCTTGGATGAGTTCTTCAGCCAAAAACGTCGGAGCTCAGGAACATGGTTTTTTGAGCATTTTTCGTGAAAATGAGTTTTTGGCCAAAATTTGCTATAATTTAAAAGTTTTTGTCAAATTTTTTTACACCATTGCAAAGACGGGAAAAAATGACATAAAAAAGGTTTTGGAACTATTATTCTAGGTTAGCTAGTTTTTGAGAAAATAAGAAAAAAAAAGTCAATTTATTATTTTATAATTTTAGTGTGTCTACAAAGGTATGTTGCATTATGTGTATAATGTGTATATATGTATTTCACTGCAATAGTGAGTTATTTCATATAGATAGACATCCATATAATATATTTCATTATTGCAATCAAGTGAGAATTATATTGACAATAATTTTTTGAATCAGAGAGAGCCCTCTGTTTTGTAACGGTGCAAGCTCCATTAGCTAACGTTAAGCTAACAGCATTTTTTTTCAAAACAATAACAGGTGGCATATACTTTGCTTAGATTTTACAAAATTTCTAAAAATTGTCGTCTGGGCGCCAGATGTTCAAAAATCTGAAACGACGCTGTAACAGTTTGGGGTTGTTTAGAAAAATAAATTACAAAGCATATTCATTTTATTTTTCGTACCTGTTTTGTGAATTACAAGAAGTTAAAAAAAAAAGAAGAGAAAAGGAAAAAAATGGCTACAGAAGATTCTGGAAACCGTAAGTTAATTGTTAATATTCATATAGTTTTTTTGTTTTTGTTTTTGTTTTTTTTTTTTATTTAAATTTTTATTAATTAAATATAATGGATAAAAAAATATAAAACCGATGTCTTTCTGTCTAAACTCGATACAAAAATTGTTTAATAATACATAAACTGAATAATTACTTTTTAATTAACTGTACAAGTTTGAGACAAAAAAGCATAGGCAATGCAAAATTCCCAAAGAATTTTAATCTGTATATAAGACAAAAAAAAATTAGTTTCTGTGCTTTTAAATTCTTTATTAAATCAAATGTAAAATTTTGAAAAAATTCTAACATTAATCATATTTCATTACAAAATCAAGGGGAAAATAGCATGTTAGACACCAAGGGACTGAAGTGTTAGTTTTAATCCCGAGTGTGAAGTTTGTTGTAAAAGGTCCTGTAAAGGCTTGAGAGCAACAAATCACACGTGGGATAAAAAAAAATAATAATAATGAAAAAATATTTTAGTCCTGTGGTGTATATATTATTTTTTGCAATTTGAAATACTTTTAAATTATAAAAATTTAAAAAAAAAATATTTAAATGTTATTCAAATTGTATGTCGTAATATTCAATCAGGTATATTTTAGATAAATCAATCGAATTGAACAATACAGTATAACTGTTTTAGCGAATTTCCAAAACTGGAAATACGCTATTACAGCCACTGTCATGACGCGACCTGAGCTCGGGACCATGGCAGAAATTTGTTTTGAGGTCCCTAGAAACCGAAAATAATATTCGCTAAAATTTATATATATATATATATATATATATATATATATATATATATATATATATATATATATATATATACATATGTGTCCGCACGATAACTCTCGAACGGAATGTCCTAGGTTTACGAAATTTGGTGAAAATATTGGAAGTCCCAAACCGTTGGACGAGTTCGTTAACCAGACACGTCGGATGCCAGGAACATGGTTTTTGTTCTTGCAAAAAATTAGTTTTTTGCCAAAATTTCCACTTATTCAAAAATTTTTGCGAAATTTTTTTACACCATTTAAACCAGAAGAAAAAATTACATAAAATTGGTCTTTAAATTATTATTCTATGTCTACTAGATTCCGAGAAAAATTAATTTTTATAAACGGACACTCGCTATGTTATGCAGGATGCTGCAACAGGGATATATATTATTTTGTTACTGAAGTCAAATGACGATATATAGAAGATAGTACATATGTACATAATATATGCTACGGTACTCCCAATATATTCGTCAAAGATCTATATGCATGTACAATATGTACATAATAAATTATAAAAAAAAAAAAAATGTCAAGTGCGTGGTAAACACGCATTATGCCATCTTTTTATGTCATCGAAGATGACGTATTAATATCGTTGTGTGATTGAATTGAACAGGTGATTGAATAATTATTGAGTTGTACGTACATCCATATTGAATAAACGCCAGAGGGCTGTAGAGTTAACAACTATAGAGTTAACAAACAACTATAGAGTTAACAATACCCCTGTCGCAGCATCCTGCATAACATAGCGAATTTCCATTTACAAAAGTACGTTTTTCTCGGAAACTAGTTGATATACATAGAGTAATTGTAAATAAAAGAAACCTTCTTTATGTGATTTTTCCGCCTCATTCCGCCATTTTTTTTTCACGAAAAATGTCCAAAACCCCGTAAACGTTTTCACGAAATTCCTTAAAAATAAGATGTTTCGTTCTTGAGTTATCGTGCGGACACATTTATATATATGTTTACTAAGTGTCCGCACGATAACTCAAGAACGAAACATCTTATTTTTAAGAAATTTCGTGAAAACGTTTACGGGGTTTTGGACATTTTTCGTGAAAAAAATTTGGCAGAATGAGGCGGAAAAATCACATAAAGAAGGTTTTTTTTATTTACAATTACTCGATGTATATCAACTAGTTTCCGAGATAAACGTACTTTTGTAAATGGAAATTCGCTATGTTATGCAGGATGCTGCGACAGGGGTATTTACTTTCTCGACCATATGGGCAGGACCGGCCCAAGATAGGTGCTTCCAAAGCCACTACGTCGTGGACTTATGATGACTCTAATTACGACGATATTATCAACGAATTTTCTCTTTAAAACATGTAAAGAAATAAAACAAAAATCACATTATTGCAACCATACTCTAGTGAGCCGCCTGGGAAACTGACCACTGTTTAACTTCAAGAATTTTATAAATAAGTAGATATATGCAGTCCTGTTTAAAGACAGTGATTTACTCTCCAGCTTGTCTCTGATATGATTATTTTTTACCTTCTATCTGCACAGTGAAAAAAATTGTGTTCTGCGTAAAAAAAACTAGTGGTTAAAATTTTTGTGTTAAATAAGTAACCCAACCCTGTGTTAAAGTAACATTTAGTGTTTGTGTCAAATGAAAATATTAACAAAAATTTTGATTTAACGAATAAAAATGTTAATCTGTTTTGAACAACAACAAAATAACACACTATTTGTGTAAAATGAAAAGAATGTCAATATAAGTACACTTACTTGTGTATTTCCACCACCAAAAAACTGATTTTGCGCGCACTTACTGCCTTAGTTGAGAGCGAGGGTAGTGGAAACTTTTAGCATTGGTATAGCATCAGTGCCAATCATTGGACATTGTGCGCATTGTGCGTTCAACAGAAACATATGTATGTTTAGAAGACAAAAATATTTCAAAATCAAATGCGTATTTCTAAAGTTAAATTGGTTTTAATTATATAAATATTAAATATTTTTTAGGTAAGTTAATTAAAAATATTATAGATTGAATTTTTTGCTTTGTTTACAGAATTTACTCCAGTTAATTAAACTTCTACATTCTAAATCAGTTAATTTTATACATCACTGTGGTAAAATTATAACTAAGTAATTGTGTAAAATTAACACAAAATGTATGTTAATTAAAATTGACATAGTGTTTGAAAAATTACCAAACTGGATCGGCCGGGACTCGAACCCGGATCTCTTGGTTACCAGCCAAGCGCCTTACCAACTAGGCCACCGATCACTTGTTCGAGTGCCACTCCAATTCAGTAATCAATCAAACACAACCTCTCTCTAATGCGAGACGCAGTTTTTATACTTTTAATTTCAAATGTTATCGAGTGCCCGTGAAACATTATTAGTGTATGGCGGATAGTGATTGGCCATTTGCCAAAGTACATCGAGTGTTCAAGTATCAGCCAAAGCTGGTCATTGAGTGAACATATGAATATTGGTGTATGTTTAAATACGGATAAAAATCCGCCATACACTAATAATGTTTCACGGGCACTCGATAACATTTGAAATTAAAAGTATACAAAATGTATGTGCTTTTGTGTGTTAAATCATTGATGCAAATCTTGTGTAAAGATTGGACACATATGCTTTGTGTTAAAATAACACAAAAAATTGAGTGGACTGTTCTGGACATGTGAAATGTGTTAATTTTAACACAATTTTTTTGTCTGTGTGGCAGATATTGTATTTTTTTAATTTATTTCTAACGGATACAAAAGTTACAATACATTATATTCAAGTGTTTTTAAAGTATTATATTAATTTCAAGTGTTTTATTAGGTATATCGTCCTCTCGGGTCTTTACAGGCCCCCCGGCAATAAATTTCACATTCGGGATCAACAGTCATATTTCAGTCTCTTGAGCTATAGGTAAGTATTTTTTACAAAAGTAAAAAAATTCGTCTCAGCTATCTACTTAATAGTTTAGGACCCGGAAAAATATAATTTCAGCTTTTAGTATATGAAGCAATTATTTTTGTTATTTAATTTATTAATGACTAGCATTTACCCGCGGCTTTGCCTGCGGGGTGTTTGAAATTATGACTTCAATCGAAAATTATGACACCGAGCCATACTTTTATTCGGGTTGACCCTGCGTATGAGTCAAAGGTTTCCAAAGTGCGGTCAAATCGTCGAATTCTTGAAAACAGTAAACAAAAGTTAGACTACTAAACAGAGTTGAGGTTTCGAATGGTTTTACAGAGACGCTAGGAAATATATGATCCTGCTGATAGCAAAATTCTAGAAAAAAAAGCATCTTTATCACTTCAAATCTTGCTGCAACGTATTATGGTGGGAGAGCTGTGGAACCCAAGTACTATTTTAAATTTCAGTGGCCTTCTTGAATGTTGATGCATAGAATGGTGTGTTGATTTTTTTATAAAGCTTCCCAATACCACCGTCATAATCAGGTATCGAATTTCTTTCGGATCAGACAGTTTCGTCTTTAGCATATGCAGGTATACTTATTGCACTCAATGTGACTCAAAGTTCAAAATATTTTTATAAAAACAACGTACACAAGTTACATACACACACATACATATTATGTGTATCAAAATATTATTTATACGTATTTTATCTAAATATCCTTTTTTTTCTTTTATTTATTACCTGCACAATTGAAAAGTGCCACTGTAATTTTAATTAACTATCAAAAGTATTTTTGTTTATATTATGTATGTGATTTATGTGACATGTTATTTAAATTAAATAAATTCATCTTTTTTTATTGTTTTCAATTTTGAGAGATAGAAGTATAGTTGCTTGTTAAAAATTTGTTTTTCAATAATAAAAACTCTTCGTAAATACGTACGTCTTAGCTATTATAGTGGACCGTTCAACAACTTTTCAATATATTTTACAAAAAATTTTTCCGATTTTTTGAATTTTCTTACTTTCGTCAAATAAAAAATGCTGTTAGTATTCTAAATGGTGAAAAATGTAATTTTTCACCAATTATATTCATTCAAATGTGCATAATTTCATGTAATTTAGTTGCAAAATTTTCTTGAAATAAGTACGGTCCTGACCTGTCCGAAGAAACCCGGTACCTAGTCATAATTATAATTAACGGTGGTACCTATACAAAGGGTTAAAACTGAATAGAATTTTCACGTTGAGCCACTGGCTGTTTGTACATTTATACAAACGGATTATTTAAATGGATACCGCACCTATGTGTATGTTATTAACTACAAATGTTACTTTTTTTTTATTTAATATCATTAAATACGTTACTAATGAATATGTTGGAATAATATGTAACGGGAAAGTATTGTTTATTAGACAGAGTAACATAGTTAGTCCAAAGACAGTAAAAATATGATTATACGTACAAGGTAAGGCCTTCTGCTATCTCTCACTCGAGGTGTTTTTGCACATCAATAGATGAGTGGAATAAAATTTAATTTTTTCAGAAATCTCGAAAATGCTAAATGTAACGACCACATGTGAGACTGTAATTATTTAACTACCATATATAACTGACATTAATTAACAAATTAATAACAAATTTATTTCTTCAATTCGACATAAATTATTATTATTAAATGTTACATGAGAAATTGATCATTTAAGAAAGAAATATATTGAAATTCTTTTATTAACTGAACATAATTTTCTATGTAATTTAGCTCAGTTCGTTCTGATTGGAAGATTCAAATTTAATAAGTTTGTTTTAATTTTTAAAAATAGTAGATTGTCAAGGAAACTTGAAAAATTATAAAGAAATCATACATCTTGACTCAGCTCTCAGTTTTATGTTAGCTCTTGCAAGATGAACCTCAGTTTTTTTTTCAGTCGCATAGAGGTTTGAAATGTAACGTTAGGCCCGCCACACACGTACAGTTTCAACTGACAGTTTGAACTGAACAGTTCAACTATACAGTTTAAACTCTACGTGTGTGGGTATTTCAGTCTCAGTTCAACGCAACTGTACAGTTAAACTAAGACGAATGAAATTTCAATTTTTTAAACTGAATAGTTCAACTGATTGTTGCGTGTGTGAGGGTTCAACTGTACAGTTCTCAGCTTAATTTGTGTCAGGAGCATAGACCAATAAACACTATTATTTTTATATTACTAGACAAAGCGTAAAGCCAGTTTGTAGGCATTTTTCTTGTGGCAGGTAACGGGGTGAGACAGGTGAGATTTAAGGAATATAATATATTGTACACTTTTCCGCAAATGGAACTATAATTAAAACGAATACCACTTTTTTTCTTTCAAAATGTTGCAGTTTCTTCTCAAGAAAGTAAAATTAGTAACCATGTGACTATAAAATAGGTTTAGTTATCCAGGGTTGACACAAAATTAAGTATAATATCACTTTAAAAATTGAATAAAAGTGTGTTACGAGTATGCGAAAAACTGTATGCCACTCCCCATTGGCAGTATTTTTTCAATATTTTTGTGCATATAATTGCACCATCTAGTTACAACATTTTAAGAAGAATTAACAAAATCGTATGTGAATAGTAGTAGAAAGCCTTTCCTCGATATAATATACAATGTATACAGTACCAAAGCTTAATAAAAGCGGTTTGAAGCACGTGGATGTACACGTTGAATTTAAACGAATCTAGATCAATATCCACATACATACATAGGTACATACACATGTATAGAAAGCACAGAGAGAGGCACATGTACAGAAAATAACTAATTCTCTAACCAGCATCAATATTACCCGAACCAATGTTGTATACCCGTTGTACCCTATGTACCATAAACTGTTTATATCCAGTACTGTTGTTGTATACTTGATTCTATCTGACACGTTAACGCTACGTATAATGTTATCTTCGTTGTTATTTGCCACGTTTAATTATTGGTTTTCATGATTCCATATATTGGAAAATTTTATTTTTGTTACCGTTTTGAAAACATCTAATTACTAAATATATTGATCGTATTTAGTATGGAAATATTGTAAAATTTTCGAGAGGTTCATTTAATTGAATTCATTTTGGGGCGAATAAATTTGAATTTATGTTTTGGCTAAAGTTATTAAAAATATTAATTTAAACTTAGAGCAGCTACCGGCTTTGATGATAGGCAACTGTTTCAATAGTGTTTAAAAAAAAATTGGGTTTATTATCTCCCAACGTTTCCACAGTCATTACATTTTATAGTTATTTGTGTATTAAGAGCGCAAAATGGTGCTTTGCCGCTCGACTGAGAATGTTGACGCGCGACGCCGCCAGGCGAAGCGCGTTAATCTCATAAGAGCGGCAAGTCATTTTGTGCTCGAATTACACACAAGATTTTTTCTATAATCTTATAAAAATTTTTTTTATTTAAAAGATACTTGAAAAAATAATAATGGACGTTAATATTTACTTTAATATTATAATTTTTGCAGCTTCAGAAATATCTGGAGGTGTACTTGAGAAATCACTGTCACTATTACATATTTCCATCATATATCGCGCGTTTTCTGTCTCAACCTCGTATCTGAAAAATGCCAATTTTTGGACACACAAACAAAACGTATTTAAATCTGTATCTTCATCACTATGAACTTAAGATTTATGCTAATTAGACCCATTGATGTTGGCTACCTATATATATAAATATATATATAGATAAGTATATGTATAAATACAGTATTTAATATGATTTTTGTGTGTCCTAAAACATGTAGTTTTTGATATACGAGGTTGAGACAGAAAACGCGCGATATGTATATATTTTTTTAAATCTTTTATTCTAATTATTTATTAATTATAGTTGTTTATTATTTTTAATTAATATTTTGCAGTTATTTTGAAATTTAATAAAATTAATATTTCACTTGATTACGATAAACATGATAATTTTAGAATCTGTTTATTTATTTGTTACCATAGAAAATATAAACAACGCCTACCCGATTTGCAATTAAATATACGTTGAGCGAGCGACAAAGTATTACTTTTCTTTAAAGCGGAAAGTAGAAATTTGTTGCTCGGCAAGGAGAGTCTTCGGCAAGTAGACACTTTGCGCTCACTTCACAGAGCGCAAAAGCCTTCTTTCCACTAAGATTGTAGAAAAAATATTTTATAATAGTTTTCGTAGTTTCAGGGAGGCCCATTACTCTGATATCTACTACTTTTTCTTAAGGGGGACCACTAGTGTGACCGCCTGAAAAAAAGGTCATTTTTCGGAATTTTTTTTAAAGAAAGCTACTGTATGGAATATTTTAATATTTTAAAAATATATTCGTTGATATATAATAAATTTATGATAAAATTTTTGGACCAAAAAATTGAATTTTTTGTTGAGTTATTCGCGATCTCCCAAGGCTACAAAAAAAAGTTCCCCCACTGCTGCAGTGATAGCGACCTTCACAGTGCCTGAAATCCAAAAAACCAAAAAGCCTATTAATTATAGAAGGTATTTCCCGTGCCATGAACCTCAGTCAAAAAAAAAAGTTTAAATTTGACAAAATGGCGGAATTTTTAAAAAAGAGTTTCAAATTTTGCGCGAAAATTTGATGATTTTTGGCTTGCAAAGATTACATTTTTCATTCGATCGAAAAAACATATCGCTCATTTGCGAGAAGCGTGACGTAAATCAAAAATCATCCTTATTGAGTTAAGGGTACAGGCAGTCACGGAAAATGTCATTCTTTTTGCTAACAAAGCGACATCACGCTAGATACATAAATGAGAGATGTTATGACTTTATACTCTATCGCACTTTTTCAATTGACTGCCATATAAGTACTCTTTTTATTTTTAAAACTTTAAACCATCGTACTGAAAAACAGCTCTTCTTGAGTTATGTCAAGCTTCTCGCAAATGAGCGATATATGAAAGAAGCTGCAATATGAATCAAATCGATCGAATGATTTGTTTTCCAGTTATAACTGCAGCAAATTTGAAAAATGTAGTTTTTCTTTACCTTACCTTTTAGTTTTAATCACTGAGAATTTTTACTAAAATTATTTTTGATGTACTCACTATATCGATCATAGTAAAACTAGATGAGTCATTTAAATATGTCAGGGTCTAGCTTCTCCACAATATGTGACTGGCAGCAACGTCCAGAAACTCCCGAAGTATCAACCTTACAATATGAAAATCAGCATCCGTTCTTCGGATGGCTGTAACTCAAAAACTATTTGAGATATGCACTTGAAAATTTAGTATGTTATTTTTAAAGGTATAGACTCTCGAAACACGCCACACAAATTTTTCCAATTTTTTCAACATGTCACACTAGTGGTCCCCCTTAAATATTTATAATATTAATAGATTAGAACATTTCTTTATGGTATTCCATATTATTGTAAATAATAAACAAATATTTTACTTCGCAAAATAACACTTTTATTTTTGAAACAATATTGTCACAGTTTCAAAAATAAAAGTGGTATTTTGCGAAGTAAAATATCTGTTTATTATTTATAAATATTTATACCTTAGTAATACCAAATTTATAGGTGCACAGAGAAAAAATTCCAGTAAAAATTACTGAGCTGCCTCCGGTAAACGAGTCTTAAGTGACTAGTCCGTAGGAAATTATTAAGCAAAAATATAAAAAATGCGTTTCAAACATTATTTTTTACGATTCATTTGAAAATTTTTCCTGTACACCTTAAGAATTTTTCCTATACACCTTAAGAATTTTTCCTATACAGCTGCGTAAAATTCGATGGGCTAGTAAAATTTCAAGTGGACACCGGGAAAATTTACTTAATTTTTTGTAAAATATACTGGACATATGAATAATTTTTACTGAGTCATTGTGCATTTGTTATTTGTCACACACCACTGCATAGCCAAGCATCACATAAACTGAGAATAAATAAAACAAGCATGCGCAATAGCACCGAGCATGCGCAATAACACGACCAACACGACTTCAGACTGCAACTAACCAGGACTGGTTCATTTAGTTGTTCAATAACCAACGTGACTGGATGTTTATATAGTGTTTTTTTTTTATAATAAATTTTTAAAACAAAAAATTGTTGTTTCATGAATTTTTGTTTAGTTTTGATATGTTAATTGAAATATGTTTTTATACAAATTATTGTAATTTGCCTATTGTTTTATCATGTAATATGTCAAATAAAGAATTTATATATTTTTTTCCACAAATAATAAAAAACCACAAAATTTTTTTTCTATATTAATAATTTTATTTTAATGCTTACCCTTCTATCAATATCCTTTTAAACTATTTTAATTCAATTATTTATTAATAAATAAAAAAAAAGCCTTATTTATAAATAATACGGTAATTTTTACTGAGCTATAGGATAATTTAAAATTTTTACTATAAATTATCGTATTTTTTGCTTAGCCTGTCACTTATGTCCGCATTACCAGAGAACTCAGTAATTTTTTACCAGAAATTTCAGTAAAAATTACTGTATTTTTTTCTCAGTGTGTTTAGTAGCTAAAACAAGTTACTAAAGCAAGTAGCTAAATTAAATAATTTTGTTTTCCAGTTAGTCCACACTAAATTAATTGCGCAAGCATATAAAACACGCTTCTATTTACTTGACCAAACAGATTACATACTAAATTTCTTACTTAAACGAGTACTATAAATATAAATGTTTAGATCAGGATTTCTCAACCGTCGATCCGCGAAAATATCTTCACCGGTCCTCAGGGAAATGTGTGAATTAAGTACAATGAATTACAAAAATGTTTATAATTTTTCTTTCTGTTTAAAATAAGAAAATAGGCAGACTAAATCGATGAAAAACAAGGAATTTGACGATAAAAATCGCATGTTTTTAAATTTATTTTTTTTTTTATTTAGAGGCCATATAATAGCACACGTCTAGCACAATACAGTACAAACTTTTTTTTTTATTTACGGCAGATAATACAATACGACTACCGTATTACAGCATAACCTCTTTTGTTTGCAAAAAAATAATTAAATAACAACGCTAACGTGGTGGGGACATCTGGTCGATCGAATGGTCAGGAAACGCCATTTCATATTATACGACCTAATGTTGCTCCCACAAATGGCGAAAATGATTCCAGGCTACAAGAATTCTGTTTAAAATTAAAGAATTGTTTTTAATCAATTCTCTAATCCTTAAGAAAGTGTGGATATTTATCTGACTTACATGGTACATTGGTAGGTCAAATGGTCGGAAAACGACATTTCATATTACACGACCTAATGTTATTCCAACTAACGGTGGAAATGATTCCAGGATACAATTATACTACTTAAAATTAAAGAACAGCTTTTAAATATTTCTCAAATGCTTAAGGGGAGGTTTCCTTGAGCGTCGTTAAAAAAAAATTGATTTTTTTTTTGCAGAAATTGGTAACTAATTATGTGTAGAATATGTTCCCAAAGTTATTTTGCTGAAAGTAATTTAAGAGAAGGTTTACTTGAGATTTGATCAAAAAATCTATTTGTTTTTTTTGCCGTAATTGATAGCAAATTATGTATAGAATATGTTCCCAAAGTGATTTTGCTAAAAATAATTTAAAAAAAAGATTTTTGCACATTAACCGAATCCAGCTTTCTATAAAATAAAAACTCAAGAAATGTAGTTCACGCAATAATAAGTATTAAATTTAAAATTTTGAAAATATGTTTCTTTATATATACTTATTTTATAATATCTCGGAACCACATATTTGGAACTGGTTGACACGATAACTCAAAAACTATTCGATGAATCGTTTTTTTAAATTTTTTATTTTAAAGATAATTCAATTCTCCGGCACCTATACCTAAGTCCGATACACTTTCAATATTTTGTATTTTTTTATTTTACTTTAAAGAGCGAAAAATAAGAAAAATCGTAATCAAAAGTTCACACATCCGCCATTTTTTTTTCTTTCAGCAGTTTATTGATATTATAGGTATAGGTGCCGGTACTCTTCATATATTTTATAAATCTTTTTTGTTTTTGGATTTCAGTGTCTATTACCGGCGCTATGATGTCAACCAATAAGGCATCGGATTTTCGGATCGTCACACTGCACTATCTATAAAAAAATTCCCGAATTTTAAATATGGAAAAATGAGTGGTAAATTATAAAAATTGTTAAATTTTGTAAAATTCATGTATCTGTTTTTATAACAAAAATGAATATTGCAGGAAAATTAAAGCGTTCGTATTTCTGGCTATCATGGCAATATACTACCCATTTAGTAGCTAATAAGAATAACATATAAAAGTTTCAAATATTTTTCCCGTTAAATTTTTTTACAAACGGGAGCCAAATTTTTTTTCTGACCATAAAAGCACTTATCTGTATGAAATATTTATATTTAGGTGGAAATTTTCGAAAAACGACTTGCCATATTGTTTTGATTACTATAGCATTTTATTACCTATTGAATAAGAAATAACTCGTAAAAATTTTAACTGTTTTCGATCTATCGTTTTTCCGCAATTAGAAGCAAAAAAAATTTTTGGTAGAGATAAAGACACTTAGATGTTTAATATATTTATGTTTAGGTGAAAATTTTCGGAAAACGACTTGCCGTATTGTTTTGATTACTATAGCATTTTATTACCTATTGAATAAGAAGTAACCCGTAAAAATTTTAACTATTTTCGGTGTATCGTTTTTTTGGAATATTAGAAGAAAAAAAATTTATGAAAAAATAACATTTTGTCAAAATACATTATTACATATTTACTTTGGACCCTTTTGAGACTCCAATACACTGGAGCACAATTTTGATTCCCCATTTATTTTTTCCCGATCTCATTAGTACTCGTGCAAAATTTAGTCAAGGTCCATTCAACCTTTTATTCAAGAAGTTTTTTCGGACCCTAGGACCCTGGAGCACAATTTGAATTTCACTTTCATTTTTTCCTTATTCTAATAGTATTCAAGCAAAATTTGGAGGCCATTTCCCACAATTTACTTTGGATCTTTTTTGGGATCCGAGAAACCGGGGGGATAATTTCAACCTAACGTTCATTTTTTCTGGAATCTCAATAGTATTTGAGCAAAATTTGATCAAGATCCGTCTAGCCGTTGATTTTGGGCCTTTTTCGGACTCCAGGATCCTACGGGATTTAAGTCCGCCACTTACAATGCTTATGATTTTAAATAATACATTGAAACATACAATTTAAAAAAAAATTCATAAAAATTGGAGCTGTTATAGAGAATTTCGAGATTTTGATCATTTTGATGCTTCATCGACTACATTAATAATGATTCCTATATTTTTCAGTACTTACTTAATTGGTAATTTAACCATGTGTACTACTACTATGTAAAATTCTAAAAATTAGACACCAAAAATGCATTTTTACAGGAATTCCTAAATTTTTGGCACTCACAGTCTTAATATTTCTTCTATCCCCGCACATTTTTCACTCGTAGTATACCACAGTTATGTACGAATATTATTTATCCTATAAACTTTTATCAGTTTTATCTCAACACTATATGATCGTATCTAATCGTACAAAATAATGTATGTACGATGAACGGCATTGGTAGTAAAGTTTGCTCTTTCATGCCAAAACGTCTATATACGAGTACATAGAGAAGAAAGCTTCCATTCAGTATACATAGTTTGTTTCGTAAATTGATAGATAAGGAAAATGAGTATCATATCCTCCCGTGTTAAAATGAAATCGGTGTAATAGTTTTATTGAACATAGAATGTATACATGTACGTAGCGAATTTTATAACATTATAAAAATTTAATATATGTTTATATGAATCTACATACTTTTATACTTTATTTTAACCAAATTCTGTTTTTAACATTTTTTTTTTTAGTTTTCTGTATGTCAGCGCTTTATAATGGTTGTGAAAGTACATACTGTTTGCAATGGATAATGTATTTTCGCCTAAGGACTATTAAATGCATTATAAAACACCGCAGGATTCTCCCTCAGTTTTATGTTGTTATCCTTTTCAGTTTTTTTTGATAGAATTAACACTGTGAGATTAAGGACTTTGAGTCGCTAGGATCAAAATGATGGAAGCTAGTTGAAACCAACAAAATCCCTTGAAGTTTCATGTTGATTAGAAAAATCTACTGTGGACAAAAATACATTATAATATATAGGAAAAATACATGTACTCTTATGGGAAATAAATTATTTTTATTATATTTCAATGAAAAATCGTGCTAAAAATATAAAATTTTGCATAGTATTGGGTAAATCTGTTTAAACACGTATAAAAAATTTCAAAATGATTAGAATTCATGGAATAAGTAAATTATTAATCTTAATTATTAATTATTTATCTTCATTGATCCTCGGGAAAATGTGTGAATTACAATAAATTACAAAAATGTTTATAATTTTTATTTCTGCTTAAAATAAGAAAATAGGCAGACTAAATCGATGAAAAACAAGGAATTTGGCGATAAAAATCGCATGTTATTTTTTTTATTTAGAGCCCATATAATAGTACACGTCTAGCACAATACAGTACAAACTTTTTTTTTATTTACGGCAGATAATACCATACGACTACCGTGATAAAAATATAAAATTTTGCATAACAGTGGGAAAATCTGTATAAAACACGTAAAAAAAATTTCCGACTGATTAGAATTCATGGAATAAATAAATTATTAACCTAAAATCTGCCAACTTCTGGTAGCGTCTCGCTCTAAAATTGCAGGGGATTCAAAAATATAATAATGTCATATAAATGTTTTATAGTGTAAAGACGCCTTTTTGCTTATTTTTGTGATACTGACACTGGTCCCCCAGAAAGAGGTAATATGAACTTCCTTCCCTAATATGTACATAGGACTCTCCCATTACGCAATCCACTGGAGCGAAATTGTTAAATGAGAAAGTCAAAGGTTATAGGCGTCAATGTTTCTGATTTATATATTTGTATGATTTACTGTTACAAACTATTACTTAGACACTACGGAGGGGTGCCATTATACACACCTTGTGTACGACGTAATTGTTAAATGGGAGCGTGCGTTATGGGAGAAAGCTATGTGTACCGGCACATAATTACATAGTTTGCCGTGCATAAAATTAATTATAAATTAATAATATTAGTATGCTGGGAGAATAATCTTGGTAACAGATAACAGAGAAAATACATGATTTTGGACTGACAATCGTATTATTATTTCTCTTATAAAGTATCGATAAATACGGAGTCAAGCACACGCAACATAATTATATACTATGTATTAATCACACAAATATAACTTGATCTGGTACTAACAATAAGTATAATTAAAATTCGATTTAAGGAGAGCTTTAATTTTATCTTCCAGATAATTACGTAAATTACAGAAAATTTAATAAAACCCAACCAATCAGTTTGCACATGTTATGTTATTTAATTTTAAGATTTTATACTGTTATATTATTTTTCATTTACTTTCTAAATATCTTTATTACAACATTATTTCATTTTGTTTAGATATAAATTTATATTTAACTGCGTTTGTCCATCTGGCGTCGTGTAAATTTATAAATTTTATTTTTACTTTAACGTAAAAGCCCCCATTATGGAACGGTATCTAATACTGGAACAGTTTTGACATTTACCTACATATTAATGAAGTTATTTCTGAAAAAAACGTCTGATAACAAAAATTATTATTAATAGAATGATTGTTTTTCAATTTAAATTTACCTCGCATTTAATGTTTCCTTGCTTAATTAAAGAAATAAATATGTAAATGTCGAAACCGTTCCAGTATTAGATACCGTTCCATAATGGGGGCTTTTACGTTATAATAAAATCAATTATTTTATTGTTATCTGCTAAATATTTTGGAGTTATTCAATGGTGCCTCAGCAACCACCAGCCCCTCAGTATAGAAAAACGAATGGAAGCTTTAATAAGAGGATGGGCAGAACCAGGCGGGATTAAAACTCTGTGTTTCATTTTCTATTTGTTAAATAATCTTTAACTTAAATTATTCTTAGACGACATAAGATTCCAAAAATTTGCGATTTTATATGGTTACTTGTTTTGCTACCGAAAATAAAGGTATATCGACTTGTGAACATGCAATTTTAAGTGAATAATTAAATAAGATTAATAGTTTCTTGAAATTAAATGGTTTGTTTGATTTTTACAGATTTTTTGTGTGTTCCGCTAATTCTGCCGGTGTGTGTAGTTGCTTTGATAATAATTTTACTTTGCTAGAAAAGCATTGCCAGAAACATAAAATATCACGAAAAATAATAACAAAATATCCGCAGCAACAAAAGGATATGATAAATTTATTTGAAATGGTTAAAATAAAACACTTGTCGATTGACAATGTTGTTGGGAAATGGTAAACCAAGGAATTGTAATGAAATAAGAAAAAAAAAGAATATAGTTTATACTATTTCCTTTGTCCTAACCATTTGTATAAGATATTGGTAGATGTATGTATGTATGTATGTATGTATGTATGGACGGGTATTTCGTTACACTAGGATAAGAAATCTGTGCTTTCAACAATTGTCATTACGTTACAGTGTTCCATCAAGTTTTACTGTTATTTCAATTTGGGGTTTTCATTTTCATTCTTTTCACTCATGAACATTTGCAGATGCGTCTAATACAGGTTGTCTAAAATTTGACGTAGACACATCAAGAAAATCATTAAATTGGATCGAAAAGAAGTGGAAATTTTTAGAATTATGTAAAAACTTTTTTATTTGTTTATGGATTATTCTAGAAATTTCGTTTGGGGTTAGTATGAAACCGGACGAAATGAGAACACCTGAGTTTGTCAATTAGTGCACGTATCAAAAAAGGAGGATCAATTTCCCAATCACCGATCCGTGGGACGGTACTGGGCCACGAAAATTCTCACCAGGCCATAAACAGATGTGTAAATTACAATGAATTACAAAAAATAATATAATTTTTATTGTTTGCTATAATTAAAAAAAGAAACGCAATGGTCGAAAAACGACATTTCATATTACACGACCTAATGTTATTCCAACTAACAACGGAAATGATTCCAGGCTACGAGAGTTCTATTCAAAATTAAAGAATTGTTTTTAAACATTTCTCTAATACTTAAGAAAGTGTTGACATTTATCTGAAATATATTATAGACCAATTGATCAGAAAACAACATTTCATACACAAATGTTATTTTAACTTCGTTGCTAAAAACGTTTTGTAGCGTGGTAGCAATTTTTGGCCGTTTTTATACTTTCGCCAAAGGAAATTTCTAGAATAATCCGTAAACAAACAAAGAAATTTTATACAATTCTAAATATTTCTACTTACCAACGCAATAAAATGCCTGAAGTCGCGCAACGAAGAATAACGACTTCCTTTAAAGTAAAATGTGGTAAATAATTCCCTATAAATTTGGATTTGCTGATAAGTTCTTAGTCGCTTGGGAATAAAGTATAGAAATTCTGTTTGGAAATGTTTTCTATTGTCAAGAACGCTCTACTCACAAGGAAACTGCAAGAAGTTAAAAATTCAAAAAATTCTTTAAATAATTCACTGTTGACAAACTTACTTTGTAAAATTTCATCTTAAATATTAAAAATATTTAAAGTTATAATTACTTTGTCAAATTCACTAAACAAATAATAATTTACTTCACGCGTTAATATTCAAAAAATTCTGAAACGTCCACGATATGTAGAGGGTGACTACCTCCTAATAACATAAAAAATACCAGTTGCTATGCTAAAAAACAATTTAAAAGGGTTAAACATCCCCTCAAAAGAAATCAAAAATTTAAAAATTGATGAAATTTTATTTATACATGCGTTACAGAGTTCTAGAAATAAATATACAGTCTGTAACACAAGAGCGTCGTCCCCATATTTAAAAGAAAAATTATTATTTCTCAGAAATGAATAAATCGATTTAAAGTACACTAAAAGCACTATTACGCATTTACTTAGTAAGTTGTCCAGACTTCATTATTATCTAGAACTCGTGGGCACCGTTTTGGCATACTTTTTATAAAATTTTTCGCATTTGTTGCGGTAACGACCGCCAGAGAGCTCAGATATGGCGGCATATCTATTTTAATTAAAGATTAAGTATATTTGGCAGAAACCCATGTGTAAAGACACGCTTCGTCAGTAAAAATTGCATTACTCCAATTACGATTCAAATTTTGCATAGCCCACAAGCGTCACTTTTTGACATGCTCCGATTTGAGGAAAGATTTCAGCATCGTACTACGCCAAGAAATATTTGCTTCATTTAGTCGTCTATTCAGAGCCATTATGCTAATACTAACTTCCTTTTTAGCCAATTACTTTTGTCCTTGTCGCAGTGTTAAAAAAGGTTTTCGTTGAAATAACTTGAAAATGGTTTTATCTTCTTTTTCAGAAGACCCTCGCGTCTTTTCTTTCTCGGGAAAATTGTTGACGTTTTTCTAACCATTATATCGCAACACCCACTTCCATACAAAGTCTTCTGACTTGTGCATATATTTAGCAACAGCTTTATAAGTCATTTTAAGTTCTTTACTGTGAATACACAAGAACATTGCCTCAAAACATTTTGCATATGACGCACTCATTTTGGAAATGTTGTGTTCTTATCGCAATACAAAGTAATGCTCGCGTCTCAAGGACAAAGCGTAGTAGTCTATCCTACCCTCAACGAATGGTACAGTAGTGGAGCTTCATAATAGTTTTCTCTTGAAAAGTCCACCGGACGTTCTTGTGTGACAGACTGTAACATTTTTTTTTTGCATCTACTCATTTTTATGGGTGAAATCACCTTCTCAAATGTGTGCATAAAAATTTAAGAACTGACGAAATTATAAAATCACACTATAGATGACACATTGAGAATTATTGAGACCCAAGTGCATGTTCGTTTTTTTTTTTCAGATGTTCACTGTTAATAATAAAGACAATGGTCGCTATGTTTGTTGTTGTTTGTTCCCGGCCATAATTTGTGGTGGCACTGTGTGGGCAGCTTTCTGTGGTATACAGCATACACTACCAGCGATAGCCATTATTGTTTGAAGAGGTTTCCTTTTCTTTTCTTTCTTTTTTTCCCGTTGTTGTTGCATTCGTAATGAAAATAGAATGGTATGAGATATTTGTATGGTTAAATTAATATAATTGTTTGCCATATTATACAAAACATCTTTTGTATATTGTGGTGTATGTTGCCTTGAACAGAAAATATATGGATATGAACCTGTTAAAACAAGTGATACAATGACTTTTATTAACATTTGCGGTAATAAACGTATATAGAGATACATTTTTGCAAATTACAAAACGCACACAATTCCCGTGTTATTTTTCTATCATCATTATTACCCTATTATAGTAAATGATTCAAAGTAACTTATACTTGAATGTATTAGTGTTATTACATACGATATTGTACGTATATTCAAAAGACAATTGACACAACTGAAGTGTGGGGAAAATGCGGGATTTTTAATGATGTCATGGCGTCAGGACGAAAGTGTTTCTGGATATATGAGAGAATAATTCTTGACAGTTTAAAAAATTTTTATGATTTTTAAAAAATATTCCGTTGTGTTCTCGTAATATAATAATAAAATTCTTGTTTTTGAAATATTAAAATTCATCGCACTTGTATTTCTTAACTCGAAACATGATCACTAAAGGCAGTATTCTAGTCTAGAAATTCGAAAAAAGCGATTTTTTTATATTTTCAAAGTTTAGGCCTTTAGGAATAAGCCTCTAAAAGGATCTACGGAAATTCGAATGATTTTCGGAATTATGGTTATTTTTTCTCTGTGTACTGTATATCTTTTCAGTATTAAATTCAAATTTTTAACCTTAGAATCATACGTTGGTCTACGAGTCAAGTTAATCATACATCGGCGTCGTTTCGACGAGTGGACTTTTTACGGGGAGTTTTAGAGTTTATTTGCAAAAAACATTTTTTTTACATAACAATACTACAAAAGCGAACAAAATATTAAAAAAATTGGATTTGGAGAAATTTCTTAATATAAATATTTATTAATTTTTTTAATCTTTTTATCAAAGCATATTTTCACTATAAAAATTAAAAAATAGATAAATACATCAATTGTATCATAAAACATGCCTTTCAAATAATTAATTTATGAACTATTATGAGTCAATGGACATGTGTGACTTTACAGAATGTGAAATTTCTCAGTCATAAATATTCCTATAGATATGTAGTTATTTCCCCATTAGGCACATTTGTAAATTTTCTAAAATTTGTTAGTAATTTTTAGAATAAGATCTCAAAAAATAATAAAAATTAAAATATTTTCCATAAAATAAATTGTTAACCTTTTATTAAGTCACTTGAAACGCATTCTTTAGTTTTCGATTCAATATATTAAAACCTCAGTATTATGTCGTCTCTATAAGTCAAACAGCTGTAATCTCTTTCACATTATCATAATCATTGAATAAATTAATTATAACATCCATATCTTTAATAAATTTTAGAAAAATTAGCAAAACTTTTATATGTGGAGTACAAAATCTTTAAAAAAAAAATATGGGTTAATCATACACCGTCACCCTTTTGACGCACACTATTTCAGTATAAAAAAAAGACAATAGCTATAAACAAAATTTATACGTCTTATATGTTATAATAACAAATAAATTAGATAACAGAAGTTTCACAGCAAGCAGGCACTGACAAGTTGTAGTATTGGAGCAGGTAGAGAAGTTCGTTCGTCGTTTTGACGAGTACGTATGATTCTAGGGTTAATATAAGTTACTCGAAACTACTTTTTTCGATACGGTTGACATGGTATCTCAAGTTCTAATGCAATGATTTACTTGAAATTTGGTACAGATCTTAATACTATCAAAATTGGTCCAACGTAGGGGTTTTTGGAAATTTTTTTTTACTATTTTTAAAAAATTTCCAAAATTGGAAAAAAGGAGGTGAAAAAATAATTTTTTTAAATGGAAGCCATTTTGTTTTTTCTAATCGGCTATGTCCAACTAATTCTACATCATTGTTTATTAAGAATTAACTAAAATTTTATGTTTCAGATCACCAGGAGGGTTGGAATCACGTCAACCAGGGGACACCTTTTTTTTCGAGTCCCCACTTTGCCGGCCTGTACCAATTTCAATTTTGATTTTTTTTTTAATTTTTATACATTTTTATACTTTTCAATTATCAATAAAAAAAAAAACTAGTAAAAAAGTGGGTACTAAAAATGTTTACTGTTTTTTTTTTTTATTACGCCCAAAGTCGAACCTCTAGACTAGAATACCCCCTTAATATCCATAAATGCCAACACAATAAATTTTTCCTTTCAGACTTTCACGTGATGTTTAGCATATCAGTTAGTTAATAGATTATCGAATGACGTTATTGAATGAAATTAATCATTCTTCTGTTTTATAAATCCTCTACATTCAAATAATTGTTTATTATAAGTGTCATTGACGTTTTAATATATTTGTTGAATGAAGATAGACGGTATGTTAGACAGAAATGAATGCAAGTTTGAGGAACAAGGCGTCAGTTTTGTTCTCCATGTTGGTATACTATGTATGTACTACAAATGACGATGGTGTGAACGCTGGGGAGAAATCAAGTTTTGCAGCACTTTCGGATTTTATCTGGCTTAAAATTTCCCGGATTCTGGGACTTATACATAGAAAACTCCAAATGAATTTAAAAATATGGCAATTGTTTCGAATATTAATTAATCATTATTCCACCAAGCACGAATTGGCAGTGATTCAGGCTGCAAGTAATAAAGTAAAACGAGCATGACGATTCCTATAAATTTATATCTGTGTCTAGTTGACCTAATTTCGAAAGTTAGATAAAAAAAAATACATTCGCAATAGAGGGTGGCACACGGCTTCCTCGTACTCGTAGCAAACTTTTACCCAATTTTTAAAGTTATTTTGTGTTTAAACTGCATCTTAGCTTAAATTTCGTGTCTTATCATGTTATTAACACCATGCCTGAGACTAGAATAACTTGAAGACAAGAATAGGGTGAACTGTTTCTTAACTTTTTCTAATCGGAAATATAACTGGAAATTACATAAAAACTTTTTAAAAGACCGACTTCAAAAAGTAATAAATAATTAGTAGCACGTATTTTCAAGTCAGGCGTGGCGTAATATAAAAAGATGCGATCGGATGTACTTGAAAAATTAATGAATTCTCGTGGATCTATATTTTTCTACTACGCTTTTACGCCTGACTTCATAATCCGTCCTACTAATTATGTATTACTTTTTGAAGTCGGTTTTTTAAAAAAGTTTTTATTTTATACCTTTTAGTGACAATGCTTATCAACCCACCCTACTGCAATGCTTTTTAAATTTTTTTTTTTAATTACAAACTTCATACGTTTAGGTGGAATAGCTTCCAAAATACCAGTGTCCAAAAATCATAATTTTTGGCACTCACTGATTTTGCTTTGAAATTTGGAACATACCTAGTGTTTAAAGTAGTAATTACTAGAAAAATAAAAAATCGATGAAAATCAACCAATTTTTCAAGTCATCAAAAAATTTTCTTCAACTATAGTTACTGATAGAAAATTATGTTTAGTTTTAGGATAGATAAATTGGATAAATTAAAAAATATGTTACTATAGTTTTCAAAGTAAATAAATTTACATACTTATACAAATTTTAAAATTGCCATAATTATTCATACTAATGAAGACGGTTAAAAAATCACTCAACCAATGTCAATAAAATTTTTATGGGACCATTTGGAGAGCTTTATCTACTAACCAAAAAAAGAATGACGCAAATTTGTTCAGAAATGTAGGAGAAATCGGTGTACATGGGTGGTTCTACATTTTAGGTCTCAACCATAAAAAAAAAAAATAGAGAGAGCCATTTAGTAGATTTCATGCGACTAGAATGTAGGAAAATTATCATAGATTCGGTATCTGCAGATCAGCAGCGCTGTTTCATATTAAAGCCAATATTTTTTTGCGGATTACTGAATCCAGACAGAAAAAAATGTTTAAATTAAATTTAAATAATAAAATTTAAATTATTATTTAAATAATATCTATTTATATTATGTTTTCCTAATATCAATTAAAAAAAATTTTAAAAAAGTTGGTTTTTTTGTCTGATTTACGAAAAATTGAAGAGTGTGTTTTATTGTTTGTGTTTTATGGATATAAAAAAAATGGTTAGGAGAAAGTTGACCAAATTAATCAAAGTTAACTAAAAAAATTAGTTGATATACAAACAAACACTGATATAATAAATATATACTTATTTTATAATCGTATCCTTCGCCACTTCCATGTCTCCCATCGTCATATTCTACCGTGACGAAGAATACTCGCGTGACGAAGGATACAATTTTCCAACAAAGTCGTTATTAATCGTGAACAGCGATTATTTAGATCGAAAACTTGAGTTTATCGTAAAGCTTACATTATTACAAATAATATTTACGTAAAAACGATTTGAAATTCGTTAAATACATACCAGAAAAAACCGCGACGAAGGATACACTCAATAAACACACGCAGCCGGTCTTCTTGCTTGATATAAAAAAAATAACAAGCTCTCAATGTCAATCACCTGATTTGACTTTCATTTTATGTTCTATGGTCTTTGGCGTTTCGTTTCACCAAAAAACATGACCCTTTCACCTATTTTTTTTTAAACTTATAGCAATATTTGGCAGTTGTCATTGCTATAAATTTTTTTAAACTTATAGCAATATAAAAATAATTCTGCAGGTAAATAAAATTTAACTTTCTAATTACCATGCGTAACAATTTAACTCTCTTTTTATTTATAAAATTGTGTGGTTTCAGTAAACTTATTTTTAAAAAAACGTTATAGTTCCAAGCAATATGTAATTGGGGGGACATGCGTTTTAGAACTACAATAAAAGTTTGACACCATTTTTATAAAAAAAATTAAATCAAAAATTAAAGTAAATGTAGGTAGGTCATCTAAATAGGAGTTATTTATTTAAATAAAATAAATGACAATATCTTCATTCTGTATATAGTTTTAACCTTCCTTATTGTGCAGACAGCTTTAATCTTTTAAGGACCTAAAAAGTAGAATCACCAACATACATAAAAAGAAAAAAACATACGAGTTGAATTGAAAACCTCCTCGTTTTTGAAGTTGATTAAAAAGGACTAACTGGGTAGTTTTTTAATGTTAAATTAAAGAAACCAACAGGGTCAGATTAGCCAATAGGCCAACCTAGGCCATGGCCTAGGGGCGGCCAGTTTTTACGGGTGGAAGATTTTGAAAAAACGGGGCGGCAAAATTTGTAATTGACGTTTTTTTTTTGCACGTCAGTTATTTTTTAAGAGAAAATTCGAAGAAAAAGGTAGGAAAAATTAAAATTTTACTTCTTTTCAAGCAAAAGTTAGGGGCGGCATTTTTCACTGTGCCTAGGGCGGCACTCAGGGTTAATCCAGCCCTGGAAATCCAGACATTGATGTTTCGAACTATAAAATAATTGAAAAAAAAAAATTTAAAGAGTTTTTTTTGTTTTTAGCACTGTGACTACCATTACTCCGATTACGATGAAATTCGTAATGGACCATCCAGGAATCAAACCGCACAATTTCTAAAAATTTCATCAAAATCGATCGACTAAATGCAACATGGTGAGATCTTTAAACACACCAACGGATAAACAGACAGACACGAAACCCATTATTTCGGAAACTTTAAAATATAAGACGTGAGTGAAAATTTTCATATTTTAAAAGTGAGTACAATATTTCCGCTACTTTAGTAGTCTCGAAAGTAATATTTATTTTATAAAATAATAATTGTGTTATTGAAATTACATATAATTAACTTACTTTATCAACCATTGTATGTATATTGTACGTATTCTATGTAAGTAGACATTCATTGGTAATGTTGGTTGTTTCTGTAGATCTTTCTTAAATCTATTTATAATTTGTGCGAGCGTAACAACGAAAACAAACAAACCGAGCCAGGCAGAACAGAGAAACAAACTAAGTACCATACCTCGTACTGTTTTATACCATTAAGAAATATAACATCATGGAATACGAGAATAATCTTAATAATGCTGCCAAATGCCGTGGCACTATTCGGTAAGTAAAACATATACATACCGTAAAACACCCTATCTTTACCTATTAAACCTAACTTTACCATAGACACTTTACGTTAAAAAAATTAAAATTTCATAGTTTATATATTCTGTAGCACTTTTTTTTAATGATGGAGATATTTCTAACAATTAAACTACTGGGTGTTATATAAATTTTTTTGGCATTGCCAGCCGCAATTTCTTCAAATCATTGGATTTTTTTATTAGTTCTTATGGTACATTTTGGTTTTAAGCAAGTGTGCAAGCTTTAGTTGGTATTTCAAAAAATATACAAGTGACATAGATATGGTTCATTTCAGTTAATTTCCGTTTTCTTGGCTTTATCTCTTTCATTATTGCATTTACGTAAATTTTAAATTTACAGTGTGTTTTTAGAAAAAAATAGAAGATTGATTTGTTTCGAATATAAAAATTATTTAATTTTTTAACGAAAACTCACGATCAATTGTATCTGAAATGAGGTATAATTTCATCATATGAAAAGTTACATAACCTCGTAAGTATATAAAATGATTTTTACGTTTACTTATTTGCGTATTATCGAATAATTCGTTTAGGTAAAATTATAACAAATTTGCTAAAATTAGAGTCCTTTAACAAATCCCAACTTTACCAGTCAGTGCTGCCAACAGTCAGGGTTGTCAAAAATATACGAATTGCATTATATTTTTACACGAATTGAGATATTAAAGTAAAAAACATTGTTAGAGGTTTACATATACAAAATGTCTGGTAAATATCATAAGAAGAAAATTGGTGCAAGGACATACAAAAATTATTCTGCAGAATGTTAAATCTAGCAATTGATATGGTAAAAAGTAAACAAATTACAACATTATACACTGAAAAACAATTTGGAATTCAAAGAAGAACAATAGAGAATAAAATTGAGTATCTTGTTTTGGTTAAAAAGATTGTGATTTTGTAAGTTAGACAATTTGATTAAAATGGAACATTGATTGATTTAATAGACAATTGTTTTTGTTTTTTTATTTCTGATTTTGTTACTTAGTCAGTTTATAATATCAAATATGTAACATTGTGTTTTATTTTTTTAAACAAAATTTATTTATTTTTTTTGTTTCTGGCATTTTTTTTTATTAATTTTCACTGATTTTGTACATCATGGTGAAAACAGCTGTATTTGACGTTTTTATAACATAATTCTATCGCAGCTAGATTTATCGTTGA
The DNA here is from genome assembly GCA_035578155.1 of Brachynemurus nebulosus. Lineage (NCBI taxonomy): Eukaryota > Metazoa > Arthropoda > Insecta > Neuroptera > Myrmeleontidae > Brachynemurus > Brachynemurus nebulosus. The sequence continues at coordinate 5,981,810 of JAPWDM010000019.1, forward strand.
AAATTACGAAATGACTGCGTATTATTGTTAGATATTATTTGGAATTCACAAAAAAAGTATGAACAACAATGGTATATTTAGAAATTTTATAATACGAGGCCGAATCAAAAAGTTCTTGGAATCATTATAAAAATATATGAAAATTCAATCAAAAATATTTTATTTTTTTACCTAATTTCCTTCCAATTCTATATATTTAGAATTCTATATATTTAGAATATCTTCCTTCTTTAAAAAAAATCAATTCCTTTACTCTCAAAAAACTCTTCTACGGCAACCATAACCGCAAAACCATCATCGTCAACTTTCTTCCCCCGGATATGTTCCTTTAATTTCGGAAATAAGTAAGTAAGTAAGTCCAGAGAATATAGTGGGTGGTCCAATATTTCGAATCCAGCGCTGCGAATTGCTTGAAGCACAACTTTTGACCGATGAGCAGGAGCGTTTTTGATAACTACGTATTTACACAAAATAATTCATATAACTTAAAATAATACGATTAAATCGATTGAAACTTTGCATAAATATTATGGCAAAGACGCTCTTCAAAATTAATATCAAATTTCCTCCAAAAATATTATATGAATATACGATTCTAAGAACTTTTTGATTCACCCTCGTATCTTTTATATTTCACTAAAAAAATATGAATTAGTAATAATATGGTAAAGTTAGGAACTCCTCGACATTTGAGCTTGTTACTACTTTTTTTTATTTTTGACTAGTAATTTAAATTTCTGGAAAATTTATTTATGAGTTAGATCAAAGTTTTTTATCAGTTTATTCTATTGAATCAGTTAAATATAACCAAATTAGTTCCGTTTTTATTTTATTCAAATTTAAATTGAAAATTATGGTAAAGATAGGGTGTTTTACGGTATACGTAATAACTATCACATCGACTGTTTTACTTGTATAATTCAATAATCCCATTACTGTTACCCACTAACGGTCGGGACTTTGTACAAGGTCGTTTATGTTTGAGCCAATCCTTAACTTAACCCTTCGCAATTATAGTACAGGATGTACCGATTATATAAAACTAACAGGGGTTGGAAATAGTACGTTATACACCAACAGACTAGAGAAAGTGTGGCTTTTTGGTTCTGAGTGTGAAATTTGTTACCAGAGAACCTGTAAACTTCATACCCGAAATCAAAATTGGTGACGTCCTATAAATGTTGCTGGCTGATTGACTTAAAAGCGGGAACAAAAGTATTTTTAGTCCCTTGGCACTAAAAGTGACACTTTACTCCAAATATTATGAAAGCCAATATGTATCTGAATCCCGGAAATGCAAAAATATTATAATTTTATTTTTCGCTTAATTTCTCTAAAAAATTTTAAATTTTGAGAATCCGTAACTCAGAAACGAAACTAAATTTCAAAGTTTTATCATCAACATTCGTTAGGTATTAAATTAAAATATTAAATAAAAAAGACTTCAAAAACAGGCTAAGAGACAAAAAAGACAAAATTTTAGCATGCTGTCTAGCTTGTTGGCAATGGCACATTTCGAGATTCCATTTTCGAATACAGCTCACTTTTTTTTTCTTTGGCACAGCCTTTTTTTGAGGTCCAGTCTTCAATTAGAAAATGAAAATTAAAGTATATATGATTGATCCTTCCATTCTAAGTCTTCTTCTCTCTTCCTTTTCCGCATGTATCTTGGAACAAAACACAACAAATAACCAAGGCCAATTTCAAATAAACTATAAATCCTCAAAAAGAATTTCAACCTACTTTTTTCTTTCCCATAAATAAAATAATATGATAAAAATTTTACTTCTCTGCAAAGTCATAAACAATTGCCTGCAATTTCGAATCAATTTTAATTAATAAATAGTTGCTATAATCTTAAGGTTATTTTCTTTTCTCAATTCTGATATTCTTCCTCAGGGCAACTTAGTGGGCTAGCCTTAATAATACATCCCTTAAGTTTACGAGAAGGATATTATAAATTCGATTTGTGTGATTCACACCTAATTTCTTACTAAAAACATCTTCAGACAATTTTTAAAAATATTTTTTAATCTTGCTCATTCATTTTTAAGATAAATATACATTTTTCGGAAGCCTTTGGACTAATAAAGATTTCGTTAAATTACACTGCGTTACAACAAAAAAAAAAAAAAAAAAAAAAAAAAGAGAAAAAACGAAAAATTAAGTACCCACTTTAATTTTTCCTGTTTATTCAGTCATACACATTGCTCAATAAGAATATGTGCGTACTTTTTTTCATATCACTACTGTTTTTAGGTGCGATAATTAACGTAGGTATATAACTATTAGTAAAAAAAATTAAAAAGTAAAGTTTCAGTATACACATTATTTTATTTAATAATGAAATTGTATATTGTGCAATAAGTGCGGGAAATTGTCGATTGCCCACGAAAGCGAAGTTGATCGCATGAACGTAGTGAGTGCGCTCATTCGCAGTGCGCTCATTCGCTTGAGTGGGGCAATCGACAATCCCGCACGAGTTGCACATACTATTTTTTATTACGAATTTCACATAATATTTTCTATTATTATCACCTGTTTTTGACATTTTTGTTACTTTTTAAAATAATATTTTTAAGTATTCGTCTTTTTTTTCTGAATTAATTATCGTTTAAATTACTTTGTTCGTGGTTTCTATAGAAATAATTATCAAATATTTATTAAATTAAAAATTAAGAGGCGACTTTGCGTGTTTTGATTAAATTTTGCATGTTTTATTGTCAATTTGCGTGTGGAAAGTTACTTTCCACACGCAAAAAACTATGCGGGAAGAATACAGTGGGCAAATACCTATTTTGCGTACAGAAATGTGTGCGCCAAGTTAGTACTTCTCCCGCATGAGTAATAAAAAATTATTATAATTTATTTAAACTATAATTCGAGTAAAACCGGCAACAAAACTTATCATTAAAATATTTGCACACATTAACATATAAAATATATAGTGAAAAGTGCATATATTGTACACAAAAAAATGAAAAATACCTATTTAACTTTTTCTTTTCAGTTTGGAAGTATCTTCTCGCTTTAAACGCTAACAGTAATCTCCTAACATAGCTGCATCCCAACGACCTTGAAACCGTTCTTCAAGCCTTTTTAAACCGCCTACCTCGTTCATCACTTACAGCCCCAAGATTTGAAGAAAAAAAAAGAAATGGGAATTAAGAAAATGAATTTTCAATGACATCTGGCAACCCATCTTTTTGTATGCATTTAACAAATTGTTCACTAAGGTTACCTGTACACCACCAGTAATACTGTCAGTATTTAAAAATACTAACATTATTACTGATCGTGTATTGATAATTCTGAAGTATTCGTATATATAATAATTTATATTATAAAAATAATGATTCATTATTTTTGTCATTAAATATTGACAATATTACTGATCGTGTACAGGTAGCCTAAGAGTTCTGCGTTTTCGGCTCTGTGATTACCTATCCGTGTGACCAATACATACGCATTTTTCTTTCTCTTAATCCAGGCAGTAGTGTACTAATATGGACGCAATAAGGATCGTTTAAAAAATGCTATCTGTATGTACCTCAAAAACGAGAAGTGATAGAAACAAAAAACAAACACTGCCAATATGGCCAATATACCCTAGCTAACAGAAAACTATAATACCCCTGTCGCAGCATCCTGCATAACATAGCGAATTTCCGTTTATAAAAATTAGTTTTTCTCGGAAACTAGTTGACATAGAAAAAAAGTTTAAAGACCTTTTTTATGTAATTTTTTTCTTCTCTTTTAAATGGTGTAAAAAAACTTCGCAAAAATTTTTGAATAAGTGAAAATTTTGGCAAAAAATTAATTTTTTGCAAGAACAAAAACCATGTTCCTGGCATCCGACGTGTCTGGCTGAAGAACTCATCCAAGAGTTTAGGACTTTCAGCATTTTCACCAAATTTTGTAATAGTAGGACATTTCGTTCGAGAGTTATCGTGCGGACACACACACACACACACACATATATATATACATATATATATATATATATATATATATATATATATATATATATATATATATGTATATATATATAAATAATATATATATATATATATATATATATATATATATATATATAAATATATATATATATAAATAATATATATAATATATATATATATATATATATATATATATATATAAATTTGAGTGAATATTATTTTCGGTTCCTAGGGACCTCAAAACAAATTTCTGCCATGGTCCCGGGTTCAAGTCGCGTCATGACAGTGGCTGTAATAGCTGAATTCCATTCTGGAAATTCGCTAATAGCAATCAGTTTTCCGGGTACCGAAATCGTGTCACGCAGTGTTATCTAACGCCCTATAGAAATACACTCGTATTATTTTGTTCATCCCCTGTATATTGTAGTTATGTATTAATATGTACATTTTAGTATGTAGGATAACAGGCAATTCATTTATATCTTGATTGCTCTTCTCAATGCTCCGTATTTGTGTTAAAGAACAAAGTTGAACATAAACAACTGTTACAAATGAATAAATAAATACAAATCTATTGTTTTAATAGTATAGTTATTACTTATTATTTGCTAAACGTACATATACAGACAATAAACACAGATTAAATATAATATGAAACCGTCCATTTTTAATTTACATTGTGTCGAATGTGACATAGAATACATCAAATAAAAAAGTTCAGTCTGTTATATGGATCTATTTCATTTAAAAAGCATAATAAATTCATCACTTACGAATTTAAGGAATTCCTGTTTTCTTAGCTTTATCTCTTTCATTGTTGCAAATACGTCAATTTTAAATTTGCAGTTTGTTTTTAAAAAAGAATAGAAGATTGATTTGTTTCGAATATAAGAATTATTTAATTTTTTAACGATGTCTCATGCTCAATTGTATTTGAAACGGGGTATAGTTATATTTACATAAATTAATATGAACAACTTATTAAAAGTCATTGAGGAAAGAATCGACTAGAGAGAATGCTGTGTATTACAAATACATTAAGAAATTGAAGCAAAAAAATTGACTGATGGGATTACTTTAATGGCGGTCAAACCATTAATTTAATGGTTTATCTAATATTTATAAACAAGTCTCCTTGGTTATAAGTTGGGCTTACTAAAATGGAGTCATGCTTCAAAATTTAATGCCTGTGGTATGCCTAGGAAGCATATGTTAATATGTTCGATTCAGTACTCAGTGTTAAAAATGTACCTACCTGTTTTTATTAAATAAAAGAAATTCCTTAAAAAATGCTTCAATTTTTATTTATTTTATTGGCGGTGACTTTATTGGTACTTTAATGTGGACTTTTTAAAAAACATGTTTAAGCAAGTGAAACAGGTTGAGAATGTTAAGTAAAATAAGTATGATAAGTATGAAAAGTATTTTTTTGCATATCAACCAATATGTACGATTGAGTAGTAAGGTCGTAGTGATTATGGACCACTGGTAGTCAAATCACAATGAATATGGACCATATTGAGCAGTACGGTCATAGTGATTATGGACCACGGGTAGTAAAGTTACGGTGAATATGGACCATATGGGTAACAATGTCATAGTGATTATGGACTACTGGTAGTAACGTCACAATGAATATGGACCATATTGGGTAGTAAGGTCATAGTGATAACGGACCACTGGTAGTAAAGTTACGGTGAATATGGACCACTGAGTAGCAAAGTGATTATGGACATCTGGCAGCAAGCCACTTTACAGCACAATGAGCTCTGCTTTAGTTTTTGCTACTCCATTAAATATTTATAGATAATTGTAAGGTAGTTTCCGTACCTTAGCAACAGGTATTTTGTAGTTAAGAAAAAAACTCTATTTCTTTATAATGAGGAAAATAAATTATTGATTTTCTTTTATTAATTAAATTTGGATAATTTCGATAGTTATATTTTATGAGAGTAGTATAACCGATCGAAGTGTAAGAGAATATGACATCACGCTCGTTTCTAACCACGTGATTAATAGCTAAAAAAAAATATTTTTTTATTATAAATTTTCATTAAAAATTGTTTTGATCTTTTATTCATGGTACTGTCAGATATTACAAATTATATCTGTACGTCAACTGACCACCATATAAAAGTATCCAAGATTATAAACAAACAAAAATAAAATAAAAATAGATACTGTAAGAACTGTTGATATTTTGTCATAAAACACAGTCTCTCTTTTGATTCAATTTTCTCAACAACAATTGTCTTGAGTATTTTTCACCACTGGAAAATTAAAAATATAATTAGACATAATAAATTAAATATAAAATATCAATGCACTAAAAGGGGACAATATTACGAAAAAGTGAAAAAAATATTAGATGGAAAATATGAAGGCAGACGGGTCGACGGTTGGCGACGATTATATAATGTGTCTGGGCCGTCTGCTGGGGCATAACCGACGAAGGAATCGCCTCCTTCTAATATTATAACTTGGTATCTTCTATGTACTATATATATGGTGCTATGTACCGGGTAGCTAGAGCTGTTAGTAGGAGCAATGATAATGACGCAATTATATTTGAACATAACTGTGATTATTTCCTAACTTTGTGTATATCAAGTACTACAAATCATCTACTCCACTCTATTTAACTTTAGAGTACATGTGTGTGCAGACATTAAATAAGAATACTTAAATATTATCGCATGTTATACTATATGAATGAATATGTTGCGATTTTTTTCAAATTGCAATTTAACGTCACCATCAGAGTTGTCGTTATTTTTATAGTTGAAAAAATATTCCCAGACACTTTTGATAGTTTCTTTGTCAACGTATGATTGTCTTTTTCTAATTCCAGTCAAACAAATAAATAGTACATAGGGTACTAATTGAACATTAGGTTACGAAATAATAATAAATAATAAGTTAATAACACTACTTTATATTTTTATGTAAATTCTGACTGCAAGGGGTACGTTTCAAAAGAATGGCTGTATAACTTAACTGTAAACATATACATAAAATAACTGAATGACTCGATTCATTGCAAAAATATTTAATATTATTAAAAATATAATATTGAAAAACAAAAATCAATATGTACTGCTTAGAATTTTCAAATCAGTTAAAATCAAACGAAAATAGTTTATTCTAATTAAAAATAACATATTTCACTTTTCTTTGCAGTATTGCATCATTTTTTTAACTTTGTGAGGATAAAATATTATTATATCAAATATTTAAAAAAAAACTAAATAAAAACCACTGATTAAGGACACTGGTGTAGTGTTGAAAAGTGTATGACAAGGACAAAAAAGAAGGAAACCTACAAAAGTGTCTGGGAATATTTTTTCAACATTAAAAATATATAATAATAATACCAACAATAAAGTTCAAAGTCTTGCCATTTTCTTGTTGAATTTTATACGGAGAAAAGTGATAGAGTTTGAGAATTTGAATGGTATACACCTACAACTGTCTTTTTAGAAGAACTAAGTCGATATTCATCTGGGACTGTGAAGGAAAACTACAGAAAATCTTCACGAACATAACCGTCTGTGAGATTCAGTCAGTGCCTAAGCATGTTCGATCATTTGACTGGTCTTATTTTTGAAATATGGAAATGATACTCTTAAGAAAATGCACCTTCGATGCATCTGCGATTTTCCATCAAAAAATTTTTAGTCTTTTGATCTTTTGATTGTGTAATGTCACTTATTGTGCACATTTGAAGGCTGGATTTCAAGAACAGGCTAAGAACCAAAAAAAAAAAAAATTGAGTTAGACCCAAAAAAGATCTAATTGTCATTGCCAAATATCTAGATAGCATGATAAAATTTTATTTCCTTTCGCACTTAGCCTGTTTTTGAAGTCTTTATTTTAGATTCACTACGTACAAATACCGCCTGTTATGGAACGAATTCACCCAGACTGAAGAAAAGGGGGTCACTCCAAGAAAAAACTGGATTGACGGAGTCGATAAAACTACAAAAGAAAGAGATCTTGAATATAGGCAGTGGTTGGATAGTGGTATGTAGAAAAGAAGAATCGGAAGATGTCAACAGAGGACCAAATTTTATGTTAAACAGATTAAAATTTTAAAATTCACCAAATCGTTGTTTTAATTAAAAATCGCATAAAAAGCGAATCGTGCGTTCAAGTTTAGTATAGCTAAACATAATGAGTGATCACATGAATATTAACCTATGTTTAAATACGAACAAAAGTTCGCCATACATTAATAATGTTCACAAGCACATCAATAATATTGAAATTGAAAAGAATACTACAGGCACGAGACACAAAATGTTGTTTGGTAAAGTTGCCTTCAGAAGGTAGAGTTTGTAGCTTAAAAATATAGGGAAGGCTCGCCATAGTGGCCCAGGCAGGCTAAGTGGTCACCACTAGTTTACAAATAAACTAAAAGCTGTCATCTCTTGTTATTTAATCTAAATGATAGATTGGCAGTTTATATAGTGTCATGGTACATATCAACTCGTTAGGTGTTATTTAGAAAATTTTATTTAAAAAAAAAGTGTTTCTTGTGCCCTTTGAACTAAGGTAAGTACCTACAAATATTGTATAAAATATATTGTATTATAAATACTTGGTTTCTATGAATATCCCGTGTTTATTGTAGTTCTAAAGTAATTAATTTTATAATAAACAATTACGAATAATACGTTGGGGCGGGACTTATTTCATTTTTCCCATTGTACTTAGTTTTGGGTAATGTGGCCCACTATGTATAAAGGTAAAGTGGCCCAGTGGATTCAGTAGTGGTACCAGAATTATAGCCGGAATCAAAAGCAGAAGATGGCTGGATACGATGTACGATATGCAAAAGATGTACCCATGAAGTCTGCTCTGGTTGCAATGAGGAAGATGATGATTTTATTTGTGAGTTTTATCTTAAAAATGAATAGTTTTACCATCTGAGTACTTTGGATAATTAACCCTTTGCACTCGATGGGCGCCGCCACGGCGACACAATAAATATTAATTCCACTCGTTAGGCGCCGCAGCGGCGCCACAAAAAAAAACGTATTATATTATTTACAACACGCTAGGGGACCTAAGGCCCGATTTACATTAACGCTCCGCTCTCAGTACGATATCACTCCGCTCCCGGTTCGACAAAATATTCTTACATAATAAATAATGAGTGCATTCACATCATCGCTCTGATATCGGACCGATATCAGTCACAGTTCGCTCTCGCTTCAATACCGCTCCAATACCAATACCACTGAGATAATATTTTATCGGAGAGATATGAGACCCTATATCGATGATAGTGAACACGTTTTTGATTACACTTCGCTCCGTTTCTCAGCCTTCTTCATTTATTTGAAAATTATTATATTAGGAAAACATGATACAACACAACGACGCGACGTCTTGCTACAATACATTGTGATACATACTACTAATTAACTAATAGATATATTGTATTATGATATTATGTTCTCCTAATACAATAGTGTTTGCAGCGTTTTAAAACTACTGTCGAGTAGCTGAGTACCCATACTAAAAAATGGTTCGAGTGCAAAGGGTTAAAAATTGTTCTTATGATTACTAATTAGTAGCGAATTGTAATATTTCTAATTAAAAATTTTAATTTCATCTAAAAATTAAAAAGTCAATTTCATCTATGTTAACTTTTAATATTAATAATATTATACCACTTTACCTACCCAAGGTGGGTAATGTGGTCATTTTGTCACTTACGAAATAATTGATTATTTTTTATTACTGTGAATATGTAAACCGTATGTATGTTATAAAATAAAGACTATTAAATCTGCAATTGTATTATGTCAAGAAATATTAATTATTTAAAACCGTTTAAAAAATATATCAATTCAAACCTTAGGGTGGCCACATTACCCTACCTTCCCCTACGTTAACCAATTTAAAGAATTAGAAATTTACTACTCTATTCCATGAATGATTCTATATCTGGCAACTCTAATGTCTACTGAAACGGAAAGATAATTTTCAAACTAAAACCATTGAGAATATTCAATCCATTCGACACGTATAATATATAGGAAAAAGGAAAACATAACGTCAAATTGCAGTTTTTAAAAAATTCAACTACATAATACATGTGTTTATGTAGTGTCTGGGTGTGTGTGTGTTTATAAAATAACACTATTTTAAAGATTTTTCGTCGTAAGTTTTGTAATATTACATTTATTTATGTATTTACACTCGTTATATGTTTATACTGTGTGCAAAAACACATTTGTATTTCTATGTCATTTGATTTATCATTTATGATGTACAGGTTCAGATTCATTTGCGTTTATTGTTTATTAATATATTTTCATTTCTAACGCAATTGAACGCAATAGTTTAATTCAAGTATGTGCAACATACAGCGCTCTTTACAATTTTAATCCGACCCTCATTACAATTTTGACCCAACATAAAGTGAGTTTTTTGAGTGTTTTAAGAATTAATTTTTAAAAGTACGCCCTGCGATTGAATTAGACGACAGAAACAAAGTAGTGTTGACAAAAATATAGCATACACACCTTACTGTCATTTAACTACAGTGAGAATTAAAGCGAGGGAGCTTGACACTTATTTTGATTTTTTGGCAATGATTGCCCATGTTGATGTCTGATAGTCCAAGCTCCGATAGCACAAAATCATACCGGATAAAACACCTCAAATTAAAAAAGCTAAATCGATAGTAACTAATGCCGACAATAGGAAATGCCCGCCAGACCTTTAAGTTTTTGTTAAATTCTATTTTTAAAAAATTTTTCAAATGGCCGATAAAAACCTCAAATCTACCTCACATAACACCTCGCTGAAATTTACATGTGTTATAGCAAATAATATATATTTACTGAGGAATCGGTCTGTCCGGCATATTTTGTTAATTAATGTCTGACAGACCTCTTTTAATTAGTGAAAAGTTTAGGTAGACTTACCCTCACATAACACCTCGTTGAATTTCAAATATGTTATAGCAAATTATATATATATATATATATATATATATATATATATATATATATATATATATATATATATATATATATATATATATATATATTTTACTGAGGAATCGGTCTGTCAGGCATATTTTGTTAATTAATGTCTGACAGACTTCTTTTAATTAGTGAAAATTTTAGGCAAACTTACCCTCGCATAACACCTTAATTTTTTTTAAATGAAACTTTTAGATATTACCAATCTATTGAAATTGATCTGTCTGAAAAATTGTGTTAACTAATGCCTAAAAAAATAATAAATAAATAAATAAATAAATATATATATATATATATATATATATATATATTTCTCTGAGTGGACAACTAAGTTATATGTATGTATGTATGTTCGTCGGCTTATGGATAAACCAGTGTATTTAAAATAATAGACACTGCTGCACTTAACAATCAAGCCTGACTAGGTAAAACACCTTATTTTGCAAAAAAATTTGGTTCGATAAATAGAGGTGATCTTAGACTTTACATTAAAATTGGAAAAATTCCTTTCTTTAATTGTTCCTTTGCTTGAGAATGGTTAAAAACGACTTTTTTCATGAAAGCTGCTGCTTCGTAGCTTTAAAACATTAGTCTGGCCTAGAAAAAAACTGTTTTTATGAGACAGACCAATATTTATAATTAGAGGAGATCTTAAACTTCATTTTAAAAAAAGAAAATAGGAGGTGTTTTGTCGCGGTCCCAAAGGAAGTGTATTTGTTTGTAAAAAAAAGTCAACGCTACACTTTAAAATTGAATTTTACAAACTTAGCTATATTCTTTTAAAGCCGGGTCAATTGTAATTGATATAAGAGGTCCCAGACTTAATTTTAAGAATAAAAGAAAAAAACATACTTTTAAAGATAACATTGCTTCAAACAGCAATCAATTTGATACGTGAAGGCTAAATATTTGAGGTTAAGTCTGGCATGGTTAATAACGTTTTTTATTAGACAGACCAATTTTAATACGTTGATAATGTCAAAAACTTTTAATTAAAACAAAAAAATTGGGGGTGTTATGTGAGGTAGATTTGCCTAAAATTTTCACTACTTAAAATAGGTCTGTCAGACATTAATTATCAAAATATGCCAGACAGACCGATTGTTCAGTAAAATATATATAATTTGCTATAACATATGTAAATTTCAGCGAGGTGTTATGTGAGGTAGATTTGACGTTTTTTTCGGTCATTTCAAAAATTTTTTAAAAATAGAATTTAACAAAAACTTAAAGGTCTGGCGGACATTTCCTAATGTCGGCATTAGTTACTTCGATTTAGCTTCTTTAATTTGAAGTGTTTTATCCGGTATGATTTTGTGCTATCGGAGCTTGGACTATGAATTGGCTCTTGAAAATGATCATAAATTGATCGAAACACGTCGAATCGTTACTTCTATGTGATTTTGAACTTACGAATAGAAATATACAAACATATTAAAAGCAAGCCAAATGTGCTTCAAAACAAGCACAAATTGATTCAAAATGAGCGCAAGCGGCTTGGACTTACGCCGATACGAATCGGCGCATTATTTCTAAGGCTTTCTATTAATACATAGCTGGTTTTTTTCTTGGATAAAAAAAATAAAACTATCGCCCTTCTGGCTTAGTCTAAACAGATACGTATCAGTTTGCCACAAAATTAATAAAATTAAGAAAAATTCAAAAAATAAACTTGGAGAAAGATGTTTGTCTTCCATTTATGTCTTTTTTCTTCTTTTTTTGATGCACTGAATCAGTTTTATCAATAAAAAAAAAAAAAACATAGTTCCATTTAACAAGGTATAAATTCATATCTTGGAAATTAGAGGCGCTATATAGCTCCTAATTATAGCAGTCGATTGCCCCCCCCAGCGGTATTTAAAGAATGACAACTCTCAAAAACCCACCCATATATAGTTCTACATTTCTTTGAGACAGACAAAATTTTATCAATCGAACATTTCAAAATAATCATGAAATTCACTAGATGGGAAAAGGTTAAACCTCACTCTCTGATTCTGATTAACGGTAGATACGAAAAAAAAAGTAGAATAAATCCTATAATTGTATGTATGTACATACAGTTACAAATAGTTAGGTAAAATAGATACATACAGACAAAATTTAGACGAGCACAAAGAACAAATTGAGGTAAATTCTCACGTTGATAATAATAATATATTCTCTACATTTTCTCTTTTTTTTTCTGTACATATTTGTTTTACTATTTTTAACATGCTAATATAATTATTATCCATACAGTCACAATATACACTACAGCTAAAGTTAAATGGCCGTATTATTCTAGAGACTAATTTAGCAACCAGAGATAGGAACAGAATACAATACATAACCTAGCTATATATGGTACGTATAGCATGTGATGGTCGGTAGTAAAATGCAACTTTATAACACAATACACAAGACTGACTTTTTATCCACCAAATGTCATTTACATATTACTTGTACATAATGGCGATGCAACATATGTAATATGTACGAACAAGTAAGTGTCTGTGTGTAACTTGTGACATCCTGATGCTCCTCTTGCGTCCGAACACAAACCAGAATGCATTTTGTAACGAGGGCCACGAGGACTATACAGCCCGATCCACACTATAGTGTCGATATCCATGGTGGTCACAGATTTTTGAAGATCAAATTCCCTGACTTTTTCAGGTTTTCCAGAAATTTTGTTAAAAAATTCCCTGAATATTTTGTGAAAAATGCCAGCCCGTGGCGTTTTTCTGACGTAGAAAAGTGAATGACGAGCAAAAGAAAAAAAATACGCGCTAATTTTTAAATCTAGTCTCAAAACAAGTGAAAAATTGCTGGGCTAAAATCCAACCTTCACGTCCCCGTTCGTGCCCGGTGGGCAACTGTTAGCTTCGGCTAGCAGGCTGACGAGGCTCTGGTACCGTGTTTCGACAAGGATGATCGTATGGAGGGGACGATGTCGTATCCCCCGAGTGAGTGTTATGCCTGCGTCAGCCTGAGTTTCATTAATAGTACCTTCACCGGAATTCAACGCGTCGCCAGTGCTGCATACTCCAGTGGGCGTGATCTTCGGAGTCCGACGATACCGTTCGGATGTGTCGAAAATGTGATATTGCGTCTGTGATTTATGTAAAAATTGTGATCTGTGTCTGTGATAGTTGTTATGCCATCTTGGCTTCTCATGCCTGCGGTGGTACTTTTTAATTGTTACTCCTACTGTGATGTTTCTCTGGCTTTGTTCTTGTCATTTCGATGGGTAGGAATGCGGCTCCCGACGCACTCGTTCTCATCGGCCACACGTACGAGTAGACATCTGCCCGAACAGCTTGAGCGAGCTCGCCCAGTAAGGAGACATCGTCGTCCCTCGTACGGATACGTTCGTGGGCGTTGATACGGCGGCTGCCACCCCGTCGAAGTGATACGAACACAGGTCAGATGTTGGCTTTGTGATACTCTGTGACATTGTCCCGTTCTCTGTAGCCTCGACTCGGACGAACGTAGCCTAGTCATCGTACCGGTCTCCCGTGTAGGTTGACCCCGACATCTGACAGAACGGCACATGTACCCAGTAATAAGTTATCTGACAGAACAGTACATGTTGCTTAGTAATCAGATGTCACTGTCCCTATACGTGTGAGTTCCTAGGTGTTGACGAAGCCATTTCGGAATTGTTGAGACTATGGGAAGCGGAATCGTGCCACAGAGCAAGAAATTTTTTAAAATCTGTGATATTGTTGTTTTTATTTTTTAATAAGATTGTTTTAATCTGTTTTGTTTTAACGATGTACCACTGAGGGCCTTTTTCACCCGAGGTGGTACATCATCTTTTTATTCTTATCTGCGATATTTTGTTGTGCCGCTGTGGGCTTGCTGTTGTGGCCCTTCAGCAGTTTTAAGCAGTAATTTTAATTACTTATTGCGGCACTGGTTGGCCTGTGGCTCCCCAGTGACATAATAAGATTTTCCTCTTATTTATTTTTCCTGTGATATTACTGTGATTTTGTGATCTTGTTATATTTTTATGCAGTATTCTTCACTCCGAGGCCCTTTACACCTCGGAGTTTCATCGTTGGTTTTCAGTCCTTGGTGACCGGACGTTCTGGCTAGTACTTAGCGTACCGCTACCAAGGACTGTCCATTCTTTATGAAGCCCTGGGATGGCAGGGCCCATCGTTGGATTTTATTATGTGTATGTTTTGTCCGTTGTCTACTGCATTTATGTGTTCCTGTCTGTTTTGTGTATGTTTTTATTTTCATCGTGTTTGGCGGCGCATGCCCTTCGTTGGCGATACCGCCGGGTACTGCTGACCGCGCCATCCACCGGCAGCAGTAACCCAATTTTAATCAAAAAAAAAAAAGTGAAAAATTGATTGAAGTTTTATCCCTAAATATAAAAATCAATTTTTTCCAGTCTTCTGGTAAAATTCCCTGACTTTGCCAGGTTTTTCCGGTTTTCCAGTAATGTGGCCACCATGATATCGGTACGCTCCCGCTCTGGTCTCGCTCTGATATAATCTTGTTGTGTTCACATTACAGTGCTGATACCATGCTGGTACCTATTCGTTCTCCATTCACATTATAATGCCGCTCTCGGTACGCTCCCAGTTCAGTCTCAGTCCAAAACAAAGATCTTTTTATAAAAAGCGGAGCGAAGTGGAATCAAAAAAGTGTTCACACTATCGATATAAGTCTGATATCGCTCCAATACCGCTCTGATAAAATATTATCGGAGTGGTATTGGTATTGGAGCGATACTAAAGCGAGAAACTCATTGTTTCTTATGTACGAAAGAAAAGAGAGCGGGGCGATAATGTGGATCGAGTCTACTTGTATATATAGTCTAGGTACGAACTAGTTAGTAATAGTATGCGAAACTGGGTAGTAATGCTATTTACTAACCACTGTGAAATTAAAATATAAGCTGTTACAATGTACAAATTGTTCGTCTAATTTCTTTTTTTTTGAGCCGTCCACTTCTTGAACACGCTCAAACATAGATGAATATAGCTACATTTTTAGTATAAACTTTTTGTTAAATTTTTAATGTTAGTTGTACTACTATGCCTTGTTAGTTTGTTACAATTTTTAGGGTTACGCACCTTAAAAAAACAAAAAATCTGTCGAAAACTGAGTGACGTAGCAGTTTGAAATTCGACTGACGTTAGATCTTTATAACGTGACGATCCAGAGGGGGTAATAAGGGCGATTGTCCTCGCCCCCCAAGACTTTCGAAAATGATACCAAACTCGATTAAAATTCAAAAAACAAAAAAACAGGTTTAATAAATTTAGTTACCCTTGTAATCAGAGGACCGAGTTTTAAAATGAAAATAGTCTCGTTATGACTCGACCATTTTAACCATTACGGCCATTAACGATGTTCGTTAATGTAATGTAATGGTTGAAAACGCGTTCACATATTAAAGAAAAAAAATATAGTGGATTCTAGTTAAGGTAGTTGGTCGATAAAACGATTTTTCAGAGGAATTTAACGAAACTTCTGTAGATATTTATTTAATCCAATACCAATAATACGAGCCCTTACCGAAAAAAAATTGACCATCCCAATTTTTAGAAAAACGATTTCAAAGTTTTGTAATTTTAACACGGGTTCTTATGGGAAAACTCTATTTTTTCTGAATAAAATGAAAACGTGTCAAAGGAATTTTATAAAAATTTAATATATTATTTAATAGAAAATTACAAACCATATTGAATAAGAAAAAAAAGTTATTGACCACGCCGTTTTTGAAATATAATTTAAAAACATCATTTTACAACGTTTTTACAACGCTTTATCAATAATTCATTTAAATTGCTACAACATAAGCGCGCGGAAATTCAAAAAAGCAAGTGGTATACAAATATAATACATTATTTAATTTTTGATAAAAGAAAATTTTTTTGCTAAGATATACTTTTGTACCTGACTATCTCAGAGCAACTACGTTAAAGTAATTTAGTAATTTAGTTTCACTTATTTAAATTTATTGTATCGTGTGGAGTGTCATTTAAAAGAGTCACTTTTGTGGATTCCCAAATATATATATTTTTACAAATTTTTTGGGAAATATGCGAAAATACCATTCCCTCTTAATCTTCCAGATTTATAAAGTTCTAAATTTGACATTTCTAGAATTAGTAGGATTCTAGATTACAGGAAAACTGCAAAAATTTTCGCCAGTCTAATAGTTTGCAAAAAAAAAATTGTTAATTTATAATGATGTAAATTCTCGCACAGAACCTTGATTGCGCGAGTCCGACTCACGCTTGACCGCTTTTATTTTTCCTATTTCCACTTTTAAAATTATTCAAAACTGGAATAATGTAGTAGTTATGGATAATTATGTATCAAAGTATATATAGGTATATGACGGAAAAATATCATAGGGAACTTGCGGGTAATAACGCCCACTTTAATTCTATAGATACCTGTAACATACATATAAGGCTTGTAAGGTAATATGATCCAGGAGATATAGAAAATACATCAATTTATCTTCATATTATGATATTTTACCCAAACAGAATGAACCGAGAAAATAATAATAAATTTAAGTGGGCGTTATTACCCGCAAGCATCTTATTCGTAACACTTAAAAGCTGTATAGAAATATATCGAACTGTTGCAGTGAGTAGTACGCTATATACAGTGGCGTAGCTAGGCGTGGGCGGTGTGGGCCCACGCCCATGGTCTCGCACTTAAAGGAGCCTTTTTTTTTTGCTCGTCACCTAATTTTTAAGACAGAAATATTAAAAAGAAAATTAAAGGGGGCCTCGCAAAAATTATCTTGCCCACTACCCATTTTCATTTTGCGACGCCACTGGCTATATAAACTTGTTAAACAGTTTTTTACACTCAAAAATATTATGGCGGGAACGCTGTAAAAAAGCGACAAAATATCTGCTTATCGACTGATACTTATCTCATATATTGTTGAAAATTTGAATAATAAAATTTGAAAATAAATTCAATAATAATAACTGTTCTAAACAATAAAAGTTTAGAACAGATGAATATTATACTGAATCTTTGATTAAATTTACACCGCATAGATCTAAAATATATCGTAATAGTATTTTACAATATAAGTTCGGTAAGTTGCTTTTACTGATCGAGAAAATGTTGCGAAAACGATACCCGCAGGGTCGAATTTTTGCAATTTTCGAGATCAGTAAATGTACTTAACGCATCGTGTATTGTATAATATTTTTTGCACGATCGATTTGAAATAATTACAGAATAAAAATATGTTAAATAAAAAATAAAATTCGGATAATATAGGTGAAATTTATATTTCTATGTTATGACATAGAATACCATAAATAAATATAAATTTTCATAACTAATACGAATCTTTGTAGTGACAATTGACAACTATATTTGTAAATAAAAAATTAAGTGTCAATATTTCACTGGCGTGAATATTCTTTTTGAATTTTCTATTAAAAAAAATTGAGGAAAATAGTTTATTAAACTATAATATTAGTGAGAATAATGAAATTGATGAAGCATTTTATTTTTGGCTGCAAATTTATTCTCGTAAAATGAAAGGAAGGAAGATTATGAAAACCACAGAAAATTTTAATGATTGAACGACCTTTTGAAATGTCAATAAAATAAGAAGATTAATGCCAACAATAATAATAATAATGTGCAAACTAGTGAAAATTTTCATATTAATCGATTTATTTTCCTAATTGTTCAAATTGTACTTTTAATTTCAATATAAATAAATAATTACAATCATTTTTGAGCTAATTTCACTTACTACACTCCTATTCACTTACCACGCATCTATTTCACTTACCGCACTGTTATTTTTTGGTTTCCATGGATATAAGCAAACAACGTTCGGTAAATGTAACTTACCAGCATTGTTAACAGCATCGGTAAATGCATGAAAATACATTTGCAAAAAGAAATGTAAAGATAGATTTATTGCACACTTCTAGTCAAAGTTATTACTAGGTAAGCAGATCAGTTCATGCATCACAGAGTAGCAATTGATTTTCTTGTGTGACAGCTTATGGTCAAACGTGTTAAAGTAAAACAGGAAAAAGTCAAATTCGGTTACTTCATCACATTCGATTTTTAGCACCAATATGTAGTAATCATTGACAAATACTTATATAGATAAAGCAGAACCTCTCAATAATGCCATTCCCCTACATCTCCGTAAAGATCCTATCACCTCCACCACACAGTTTCGTTCGGAGCAAGATTCTAAATCACTTTGTAAACAAATAAAAAAAAAAACAATAAAAATTATACACTTTTTGCGAACAAGATTTTAAATCATTCCATCAAATAATGCCACTCCTAAACAACTACACGTACAAAACAATAAAAATTAAACAATTTTTTTTATCTTTAATATTATTCAAGAGTAGTGAAACGAAATATGACAATGAAGAACGCGGTCCAGGAATTTTACTCCCCTACTTGATATATTTTTAAGGTACTATTAATCAGTCATATCAGTTCTCAATTCAGTTCCAGTTTCAGTCAAACTGTCAGTTTTTCCCACGTGTAAAAATTAAACTCTGAAAGGAGAACTGAAACAAAGATTGAGGCCGGGCGCACATTGAGACGCAGTTAACGCAGACAGGGTAGCGCAGTTTCTGTGACTCGTGTTGTAGAACGGGATAGCGCGAATTGAAACGCAGAGCAGAGCAGAGCAGCACTGCGTCGCACGAGACCGATGTGGCACTTGTGAATGTGACACAAAAACTGCGTGATGCTGCGCGACATTGTAACACGTTCTCGAGATTTAGTTGGTTTTATTTCGTCGAAATGAAAACAATTGAAGAAATTGAAGAAAGATAGTGCTTCTCTGTTCTGCTCTGCTTTTAAATTCGTGCTATCTTGTTCTACAACAAGAGTTACAGAAACTGCGTTGCCCTACCTGAGTTAACTGCGTCTCAATGTGCGCCCGACCACACGTGCTTTCCTGCTCTGCCCTGCTCTACTCTACTCTGTCCTGCCCTGCGTTTACTGCGTGACGCAGCTCAATGTGCGCCTGACCTGAGAATTGACGGAATGGATAAACCTATTTGTTTCATTTCAATTCTTAATAGAATTCCTAAATGTAAAGAAGTGCGTCATGCCAACTCAGGGTAACTCAGACGGTAAAAAGAACTGAAACGACTGAGAACAGTGAGAATTGAAAAGATCGTATAAAAACAAACCTTCTTTTGAACTGAAATAAGACGAGAACGGAAACTGAACCTGAACGGAGAGCTGATACTCGTATGACCGTTTAAAAGCACCTTTAGACATGATTTACATTATTTGCTTTATATCCTATAAACGAAAAAATACGTTTTTAAAACAGAATTGCAACAGGAGAACAGTTTGCTCGTATTGGAAAATCGCATAAAATTTACATGTTTTATGATTTAAATTCAAAAATGATTTAGGTTTAAACTTAAATAAGTTTAGAACATTTTTGAAACTTTTTCAAACCAATACTGTACATTCTTTTTTTTAAATTTAAAAAGTAGTACATACCTACATGTAAAAATATTAACATAAAGGTTTAATTTGACTACATGCAACTACAAGAAATAACATTTCAAATAAAAAAAATAAAAAAAAAAACTTTTACAACTTAATTCAAACACTAATGCGCCAACTTTATATAAAAAGAAAAATTACTCATATAACATTTTCAAATAAATTTATTTCATTTTTTTACATTAGGGAAAACTTAAAATGTACTTTTGTCCTTATCTGAAAGTTTAAAAATGTTACTTTATTCAAACTTTATTAAAAAGGAAGTCATTGCGGTAAGAAGGTTCAGCTTCGTATAGTAACAGCTTATAACGTGTATCATACTGAAAGAGATTTTCACAAACGTAATTACTTTTCCAATTTTTCGTTTTAATTATTTTCAATTGTATCTCATGCCATTTCATTTTATTACTTTTTTCTCTTTGAAATTCAGTAAAAATAATATTTTATTAAAAGCATCCACTTATTTCATTAATAAACGGAATTTTCTGATATTAATTTACAAGTAATTTTCGAAATGGAAAAATAAACATCAAATAAGAAGTAAAAAACAATATATTTTAAAATGAAAAGCTGTTTTGAATTGCTTTTATCATTTTAAATATTATCTTGTATCATTAAAATCAAGAATACACCTGATAAAAACCTATAAAAATTTGTGACAGTTATTTTATATCTAATATTTGCTTCTATTACGTAAGAACATTTGATTTTATATTTCCCGATGTCTTACTTTTTTAAAGATCGTTGAAAATTTGCAAAGTTTAAGAAATATTAAAACTATCAATTCAAATATGTACTTACATGGTGATTATTATCTATTGTATAATATTGTACCGGGTATTTCAAATTAATTTTTTTGTAAATAAATTCGAAAAGATCTTGTTTATCACCAATCACTCTAATTCAAATCACTTCCACCAGAGGCGGAAGGAGTTCTGTTGAATCATTCATATTCTTGAAAAAAATTCCGTCGGTTTGATAACAAAAATGGAAAATTCACACCCAAATTACCCTAATTCAAACAATCAGCCTAATTCAAATCCCTTGCATAATGGTTGATTTGGGCAAAAAAGTTTTCATTTGTGATGACGTCATCAAGTTTACTAAAATTTTTCATTGGCTTAGGAACCGTAAATGAAGTGACAAAATTATGAAATTGGAAGCAAATTATAGATTTTCGATGTCATTCTTTTCATTTTTGCTAAAATTAGAAATGTATACCCCATTTCAGATACAATTGATCATGAGTTTTCGTTAAAAAATTAAATATAATTTTTATATTCGAAACAAATCAATCTTCTATTCTTTTCTAAAAATAAACTGCAAATTTAAAATTTACATAAATGCAATAATAAAAGAGATAAAGCCAAGAAAACGGAAATTATTTAAATTCAAAGTGACGAAGCATGGTTAAATTTAACTGAAATGAACCATAGCATTATTAGAAAATGCCTCAATGCCTTGAAAACTATAAATAAAATGATTGAATGATGAAACTGGAAATGAATTATAAGTTTTCCAATGTCAACCTTTCAATTCAAGTAATTGTGAATAAGATTACGGTTTACTTTTGGTACTGTTGGTATTAATAGACTAAAATGTTTTCACTAAACATTCAATGTAAGAGACCATTTGTATAGAGATGTTGAGGACAACAGTATTCTAAATTGCAACAAAATTCAATTGAGTCAATGCACATAAGCAGTACCTATACTTGGGTATACTGTATTTACTACACACATTTAGAAATGTTTAACTGAAAAATAATGTATTTATATTGAAATTTTATAGGTACATACAAATAAATATCTATTCTTTTTCAATTCAACTCTACACGGCACAGAAGAACTGAGAAATTAACTTGTAAGCTACAATAAACGATCTTTTTCAAGTATCTAGAATAAACAATGAAATTCGCATTAATGACCGATTACTTATTATTTATAATTTTATACCTATTTACTTGCTAATCCCGATCAGAGTTTCGGGAGTTCAATCCCAATACCGAAAAGCAGTAAAAATCAATCGGGATCTTGAGATTTTGAGACTGGATAACCTATTTGCATAATCCAGTCATTTTGAAATTTTAAAGTTTAGTTTTTAACATTTTACATAGGTATCTGGAGAATTTAAAATAAGTTTAATAAATAGATATCATCCTGTCGCAGCATCCTGCATAACATAACGAATTTCCGATTACAAAAATTACTTCATTTTGAAGCTCAATATTTCGCAAACGGAACTTGAACATGAAAAATGTTAAAAAGAATCTCAAGTTCATTTTAAGAGCCCTTTCTAACGATAACTGACACGCGGTGATGCGTGAGAAAGAAAATTTTCATTTCCACTTTCAATACGAAGAAGTATTTTAATTTTTTTTCTTTTTGCTATTTATCAATTGAGATTTACACCTAGAGCATGTATATGTAAAATTTCGGGAAACTATAAGAGTTTCAAAATTTTCCTCCGAAACCTAAAAATATATAATTTTTTTCGAAAACCTGCTTACATAGGAAAATGGTTCGAAAACGTATCTTATGTGATTTTTTCCACTCTTTGCCATAATGTAAAAAAAATTTCAAAAAAAACTTAAATTTTGGCAAATTTTAACAAAAATTCATTTTTGCATTTGTGCATTCGTGCATTTAAAAATAGATTACTGCTTCTTGACGAGCATTCATAAACACAGGCAAATCAGAAAACTTTGGCAGAAGTAGGTGTAAGAAATATAGAATAGGAGTAACCAAATATACACATGACTGAATTACCAATCAAGTAAGTACTGAAAAGTACATGAATCATTATCGAAAAGTAAAAATTTACATTTTTATGATGAAATAAACATAAAATTAAAAAAATATAGAAAGTATTTGCAATCAATAATAATACATTATAATCTATTCAATTTTTTTCTTCTTTATATGTCTTGAATAAAACACGTATTTACGAAAAACGCAAAAACACGTGTCCCCTATTTTTCGGTGCTCTTTCCATTTATGATGGTAAAAATTTAATACACTTAACCACTTAGGCTGTACAACAAAATTTACCCCCATTTTCATCCCTGCAGGCCCTCTTATAAACCCGACCCTGGTTTAACCTATACAGGTGAATAGGTCTTTTAAAGAGGAATGTTTCGTTAACTTAAAGTTTTCCTCTATCTCTTATAGTTTTCGAGATATCTTAAGAAATATGATTTGAACCCCCTACTTTAGGGGCTGGTTTCACCCCGTGAACGTGGGCCTTGGCCGATAAAAAAAAATCCGGGTCTCTTACTTTTGCCTATTCTACACACCAACAAAGTTTCAAGAAGATTGGCGATTGACACTTGGGTAGTTTTACTTGTAAGACAGCGGTTGTTATAGCTGAATTTTCCATTCAGAAATTCGCTAAAAACGTATTTATATGTTCGAAACCAGATAAAGTAACTGGCACAGAACCAAATGGATTAGAAAATCAAGTTTTAAAAACATTGTTTAAAATATCCAACCAATTCACAATAAATGTAATTACGTACGAAAATGTAATAAAAATATTTGAGATTATACTTTTATATCCACGTTTTACGAACTATCTTGTCTGTGTATTACAAAATTACATTAGTTCTTGTAATATTCGAAAAAAAACCGATAATTATTATGAATCCAATTCTCTCACTTCTCATATTATTTTTCTATTTCATTTGTTTGAAAGTTGTTAGTTAAGTGATAGCGCTCGCTATACATACATACTGGCTCAAGCGAGCTACTGTTATGAAATGATTGGAAAAAGGCAAAGTTATAATTAGAATCAAAAGTTGTGTGTAGAAAAAAAAGTAATGTTGTCCAGTTCGATTAAACTGCGAACACAGTAGAGAAAAAACATTACTGTAAGCGATATTGTGAGGTCACAGATGGTTGCACCAGTAGAGACGGTACGGTCAATAAACAGAGAAGAATATCAAGTATTTTGTTTTACATTTGAACTGTTGGTGGATTTTTCTTTTTTAATTTACATAAAATGCTGTGTTGTACAATGTTGCCGACGTTGTGCATTCAACGCGAACCGTTCCATGGACTAGTGTTGTCTAACTTTTAAAAAAATCAAATGTACTTAACGACTGAATGAGTATCAATACAATAAACATTTGTTTTTCCTTAGAAAATTTGTAAAAATTCTCCGTTTTCCGGTTAATAAATCTTTGAACTATTAAAATAAAAAAAAAGTTAAACAAGCTAAATGAGTTTGACACTTGAGGTCATACGTGACACTTAACGTCTACACAATCAATTTCCTACTATCACGAAAAGATACTGTACGTGACCATACAAAATCAAATTCTAAAAAAATCTCAAATTTTTTTCGAAAACTACGTAACGTAGGAATTTGAAATTTGCATGTTAGATCTTGATGACGCCAGTGGCGATTTTAGCGGGTAGGTCGAGTACGCCCGAGCCTACCCAAAAATTTTTAAAAAATAAGAAAATGTAATATTAGGATTTAAAGAATAATCTTAAATCAAGCATTTTTCTGAATTCTGGAACTTTGTGTGCTCTCAATTTTATCAGTGATATCTGTAAGTACACCTTCTACTAAGTAGGACTTTTTTACTATGAAAAGGATCAAATTGCATTTAAGATCATCTATGACTGGATAAATACTCGATAGCTTGGGAGTCATTACTATAATAAAAAGAATAAACTACTACCTAATATGTATTTCTGATTGTATATTCATAGAAATATAGAAGACTCAGTTATTCAGGCTGAAATGAAAATGAATTTCAAGCCCAAACGCCATACTCATAAAAATATTTTTAACTTATTTTATGTAATTCTAGATTTCTGATAGTTTTGTGTTTTTGGTAACAATATTATTATTTGTTATAGTTTTGTGAAAATATCCCTACTTTCATTTATAAATTACTTAACTCAGGACTAATTAAATATTTAAACCAAGTTCAGTAGTACACAGGCCTTCCTAAATGATATGCGATTACTTGAAATGGTTTGCAAATTTTACCTGAAGTTGCATTTTGTTCAGTTTAAAATTATGCAATAAAAAATTTACAGTTTCGAGAAAAATTAATAGAGGTTAAATGTTTGCAATAAAAAGTACTGAAACTATAAAAGAAAATACTTATAAGAAAATTGTAAAAGAAATGAATTGAACCCCAGAGCAAATCAAAAAAGAGATTGTATCATTCCGGGGAAAATTTTTTTTTGAAAAAAAAAAAGGATCCAAACGGACTGGGATCGGGAACTGATATTGGGAATTTTTAAAATCTGATGTGTTTAATGTTTCTATTAATAAAGTATCTTATATATTAAAAATATATTTATAAAGTTTCTTTTACTCAAAACTGTCTTTTTCCTGAGAATTTTTCTTTTTTTTGAGTTTTATATAGTTAGCAGTACTAAAGCAAGACATTTTTTCGATGTGATATTTTTATTATTGAGTTAAAAAATCAAATTTTAAAAAATATCGTGTTTTGGCGCGTACCTACTTTCATGCAAGTGTACTTTTACATGGTTTACATGTAACAGGTCTTACAAGTATACTGTTATAAAAACTTGGCCACACCCCCTAAAAACATTACTTTTATGCAAGTGCACTTGCTCGTGGAAGTGTAGCTTTAGGTCCTAATGACACGCACGTACATCGTTTACACGCCAACGATTAAAAAAAAATTATTTTCATTTAAAATGGGGAGTAGGTTTGGTCTCCAAAAAAGTTTTAATTAATATATCGTGTAAGGTATTAGTTGAAGAAAATTTCGGGCCTACCCAAAATAAAAATTCTAAAATCGCCCCTGGAGAACACGCACATAGTATATCGTCAATCAACAATTAGAAAAATCTTTTTTTTTTGATTAAATTGGGGAATCAGTTTTAATTAATGTACCATGTGAGGAATCATTTAAAAAAGCTACCTCCGAAAATTCTAAAAATATTTTTTACAGTTTTTTGTCAAGTGGTCTTAATGATATAGCTCAAAATTTGTTAGAAATGACCGTCTCCTTCTGATTTCCTAAGTTTCTAAAACTAAAATTTAGATTCCAGTATGGTTAGGAAATATTGAGTTATAGATCACCGAAAAACTACGGGCTTTTCCGAAAATGTAAATAGTCGCTGAAAAAAATATTTTAAATAACAAGGAAAAGTACAGTAATACACAAAGTATTTACTACTGTTTCAGTACAATCTTGGTACCTAGTAGTCCATAATTACTGTGACCTTACTACTCAGTGGTCCATAATCACTATGATCTTACTACTCTGTATAGTTAATTATTTGAAGCTTTTTTCGGGTCTGTTATTCAATAAAAATAAACTGACGGACCATTTTTGATCTCACGCAGGACCGGATTACCCACTAGGCCCTAGGGGCGGCAAAAGTTGTAAATTAACATGTTTTTTTTGCTCGTCAGCTAAAGATGGGGGCGGCATTTTTCACGGTGCCTAGGGGGGCACTTAGGGTTAAGCTGCCCCTGATCTCACGTTAACTTCTCTCATAATTCAATAGTATTTAAGAAGAAATTTCTCAGTTATCACACGCAAATTTGGATAATCTCAATATCAAAAGTTTAATTTGATCTACTGACTACTCACTTTACGGAATCCTAATTGTGCCGACTTACTGTTTGCGAAAAAAATTATTTCAGAATCCTTAGAGGTATTATTTGAAATAGCTACCTCTAAGGATTCTAAAAATATTTTTTTAGGTAGCTTTTTCAAGTAATACCTCACACGATATATTAATTAAAACTTTTTTGGGGACCAAACCTACTCCCCATTTTAAATGAAAATAATTTTTTTTCTAATCGTTGGCGTGTAAACGATATACATGCGTGTCATTAGGACCTAAAGCTACACTTCCACGAGCAAGTACACTTGCTTAAAAGTAATGTTTTTAGGGGGCGTGGCCAAGTTTTTATAACAGTATACTTGCAAGACCTGTTACATGTAAACCATGTAAAAGTACACTTGCATGAAAGTAGGTACGCGCCAAAACATGATATTTTTTTAAAATTTGATTTTTTAACTCAATAATAAATAGAAATATCACATCGAAAAAATGACTTGCTTTAGTACTACTAACTATATCAAACTCAAAAAAAAGAAAAATTCTCAGGAAAAAGACAGTTTTGGATAAAAGAAACTTTATAAATATATTTTTAATATATAAGATACTTTATTAACAGAAACATTAAACACATCAGATTTTAAAAATTCCCAATATCAGTTCCCGAGCCCAGTCCGTTTGGATCCTTTTTTCTTTTTTCAAAAAAAATTTTCTCCGGAATGATACAATCTGTTTTTTGATTTGCTCTGGGGTTCAATTCATTTCTTGTACAATTTTCTTATAAGCAGTATTTTCTTTTATAATTTCAGTACTTTTTATTTCAAACGTTTCATAAATCTTCATTTTCTTCATATAAATTTATTAATTTTATTGTTTATTGTTTTGATATTATTAAACAGTTTATTTGACAGTTCGTCACCTTACTCAGTTTTCGCCATTTTTAATTTAAGTAACTTTTAACAGCAAAAGTAGAAATATTTTCACTTATGCAAGTAAATTTGTATAACAGTATGGCTAACTTCAAAAATGCATCACTGCTTACATGAGGCAGAGTCAAAAGTTCAAAAACGCATCAGACGCATCACAACGAAAAATCAAAAGTTCATTTTTGCATTTGATGCGTCAAAACAATGCATCAAGAAATTTGGTGATGCCGGATGCGTGTCCAAGATGCATGCCATGTGTATAATGTAGAATTATAACTACTTGCCATATTACGTAGGTATTAACACCAACAGGAATAATTCCGAAAAACAAATTGTTGAAAAAGATGAAAGTATACGTATTTACCTTTGATTAAAATTGTTTAAACTATTTGATTTGAATACATCTTGCACTCAAAATGGGTATATAATATTTTTTATTCAAATAATTTCAATATTTTTAATTTGAAGCAAGTTCAAGTTGAAATTCAAAGATAATATACCTATACAAAAACTGAATTGCTATATTATCTGTAGTCTATCATGCTACATTATCTGTCTTATCTATAGCCAAATCAGAGCTAATGATGCCAGTATCCCGTTCAAAAACATCTAATGTGCATCAAATTTCAAGAGAGCATCAGCAGCGCATCATGTAGTATTAGACGCATCAGAAAAGTCATGATGCTGCATCGATGCGGTAAAGTTTACATTTTTGAAGTTACCCTATACTTGCATGCAAATGATGCTTACACGAGCAAGTAGCCTTAATTTTTACTTAGAAGTATATTTGTATGCAAGTATACTTGCTCGTGGAAGTCTTGCATAACATTATATCAAATTTCAAATTCCTACGTTAGATAGTTTTCAAGAAAAACCTCTGTAACAGACGAATACGAGAGTGATCTTATAAGTTTTTCCTTTTCTAGTACGAAACCCTAAAAATACATCATCAAAAACTAAACTTTCCCACCAGTAAAAGTTACTTATTTTTGATAAAACTGGGACATTTTAAAATTGACCAAAATTAGAGTTCAAAAAAAATTCGTCAAGTGCGTGTTTTTGACACGCACTAAGTAATGTCACCTCAGTGAAAGTGTTAATTTATGATTTTTTGGCTCGTTTTTTAAGTACAGTGAGAATACAGCCCTCTTGCGTTTATTCAATATGCATGTACAACTCTATAATAATGTTTCCCCTACTATGATCACACAACAAGATTAATATGTCATCCTTCGGTGACATAAAAAAGATCTAAAATTTCGTTTCAAAATTTTAAAATTTTACAAGCATTCATAAAAAATTATCCAAAGTACCTATACTGTAAAAAGTTGTTGATTTTTGTAAACCCCCGGATGACTAGGAAAGAGTAAAAAAGGGACTATACGGTTAGTCAACCTATATTCATTACTCATACAGTCATATAATATGTACTTTGCATTAATATATAGCAACGATAGCCCTAAAGGCTATCCAACAATATATAACTTGGGATCTTATCAACAACATAACAGGGGATTATACAGGAATATAGTGAAAAATATTGATACCCATAGGAAAGACGGAAAGACCTTCAAAGAACACAAATAATCAACAACAAATAAATACATATATCGTATGTATATATTATCAAATAAAATATCACAATGTCAACATTGATTTGACTTTAATATATGTATTTGAAAACACAAAAGAAAATTTTTATTATATTTTATAATTTTAACAATCTCAAATTGGGAACAGTAACAAAATTTCTCTCGTATTTGTGAATAAAATTATGTAAAATAATATAAACATAAACGTATATGTATGAAATGAAGTTGTTTACTTGTTTTCTTCAATGCAAACTTGATGAAACCTTAGAAAATCTGCAACAATTTGTTTATATACATAATTTTATGTAACGTCGTTTAACAGAACTGGGAGTTAAGGACATATACAATATTATACTGGGAGTAGACCGTATATAGAGTTCCCAGTAACGTTTCCTTATGAAGCTGTTAAAATTGATGATAAAAGAAAATATGAACTTGTCACGAGCAAGAGAGAGAAAAGGAGACCATATCAAAACCCTGGAGGTATAACTGAATAATAAGAATATACACATACAAACACAGTTATTATATAATATACAGTGTGTCTTAACTTCTTAAGTTTCTTGCCGAAGGAATCAAAATAATCTGGACCATTTTTTAAAATCTTGAAATATTAAAAGAAAGAGGTTTAATAATCTAATAGGTAGTGCATTTTCCACGCCAAAACTTACTTGAAATTCCATAAGAAAAATAGACGACCAAGACAATAAATACAATTGACAGAAAGTAATTATTTAACGCTTTTAAATAAACCAAATGGAAAATTTTTTTGTCTCAAAATGCCGGACTTTTTACTGCCAGTGTAAGTACAATAGATAAGGTTACAAAAAAAGAAAAAGAATCAAAGATCCCAACATCAAAAAAGTGAACTTTAGGAATTTACAAAATATAAACTATACTAAACTACATTTATGTTGATAAAATTGAATATTATTTAGATTTATACCGTATTTCGGAAAATCTGTCACAGATGGCGGCACCTGTACCGGTGAATAAATACATATCGCAGCATTTTGAGCCGCCATATTGCAGGACGAGTTAACTCGTCTTAATCATTTAAAGAGTTAAATGTTGCGAAATTTGAGTTTTTGACTGAATAAATAAGGCCTGATTTACATTGACGCTCCGCTCTCGGTACGATATCACTACGCTTCCGATTCGATATAATCTTGTGTTCACATTACAGTGCTGATATCATGCTGGTACCTATTCGTTCTCTATTGACATTATAAGACTCGATTTACATTGACGCTCCGCTCTCGGTACGATATCACTACGCTTCCGATTCGATATAATCTTGTTGTGTTCACATTACAGTGCTGATATCATGCTGGTACCTATTCGTTCTCTATTGACATTATAATGCTGCTCTGGGTACGCTCCCAGTTCGGTCTCAGTTCGATACAAATATCTTTTTATAACAACTGACTGCAAGCGGAATGGAGTGGAATTAAAAAAGTGTTTACACTATAGGTACAAGCCATACTAAGTCTGATATCGCTCCGATAAAATATTACCTGAGTGGAGCGAGA
Organism: Brachynemurus nebulosus; assembly: GCA_035578155.1. Lineage (NCBI taxonomy): Eukaryota > Metazoa > Arthropoda > Insecta > Neuroptera > Myrmeleontidae > Brachynemurus > Brachynemurus nebulosus. The sequence continues at coordinate 6,012,878 of JAPWDM010000019.1, forward strand.
GCGAACTGTGACTGATATCGGACCGATATCAGAGCGATAATCTGAATACACTCATTGTTTATTGTGTAAGAATATTATATCGAACCGGGAGCGGAGTGATATCGTACCAAGAGCGGAGCGTTAATATAAATCGGGCCTAAACAGTATGCTCAAATTTTTTACCTTTTTGTTATGTCATTTATTTATTATTCAGAATTCAGATAAACACTTTTGACTCGATGTAAGCAACACCAAAATTGAAATAGAATCACATGCCTTACTCTTTTTACGAATTTTAGGATCTAAATAAAAAGAGTAAGATATATGATTCTATTCCAATCTTTTTTATTGTTGCTTACAACGAGTCAAAAGTGTATGTAGATTATTTATAGGGCAGAATAAACTTTCTGTAGATACAAGCGTGAATATAGAGGGATGATCATGGAGTTCATGACCCCCGCCCCCGTGGTTTATTTAATGACATCATCAATTAATTACGTTAATTCAAAGCACTTACATAAAGCTTGATTTATGAAAAAATAAATTTTTTGATTTAATGACGTCATTAAGTTGACTAAAATTTTTCAATGCCTTAAAAATAATAAATAAATGGTAGAATGATAAAACTAGAAGCGAATTATAGGTTTTTCATTTCGTTCTTTTCATTTTTGTCAGTCATACTGTAAAAAAGAATTTGGTCATTTTGACAGCAAAATTCGTACCCAAATTACCCTCAAGTGTAACTGAAACCACTTCCTAAAGCTCGATTTGAGAAAAAAGAAATTTTTGATTTGATGACGTCATCAAATTCACTAAAATTTTTTAATGAGTTATAACCCTAAAAAATGATAGTATGATGGAATTGGAAACGAATTATCAGTTTTCGAAGAAATTCTTTTCATTTTTACCAAAATTAAGCATATAAAATCAAATTCCGGTATAGGGGGTTACCATGGAATAGAGATAAATTCTATTGGCGACGAAAAGATTACGTGCGCACCTCTAGTGGTAAAATTAGAACTAGTATCAAGTAAAAATATACGTAGGCGTTCAGTTGGCATAGAAATATGTATTATACAAATTATGTGCGGATTACCAAATTTTATATCACCAATCATTCATCAAAATTAACGGCTGAATCCGTTCCTGGTAGGTACACAACGTGACTGATTTTTTTAGTTATCAATACGTTCTTACATAAATGCCTTAATTTATGATTTTGCGTAAAACTTTGTTGTTTAATGGAAAATTTTACCTGTTTTCGAATCTCTGGACATCGTATAAAGAACAGTACTTATCTGAACAATCGAGATCAATCCCAATCGTCGGTCAAACCTGATTGTAACTCACATAAAAAAGTAATAAAGTATACAATATTTGAATTCTTATTGTTAGTAAGAAGGATTATAATCAGACCTGAATCTCTTATAATAAAAGATATTTTCATGCTAGGAGAACTAAAAATTATCGTTTGAAAATTGGGACATACAGTACAATCCACACCTAAGTAAGAGTCATTGTTTAACCTCACCTATTATTCGCAAGATTTATCTAAAGAGACAAGGGTCAGTTTAATGGAACATTATTTTTTTTTAATAAAGTATGCATGGTCACATATTATTTGATAATAAAATCTAACAAATCAAATGCCTGTACCGCCTATACCGCATATTATACAAAGTCCCTACTTACCATTTTATATTTTTTTCAAAAAGATAACCAGTGCGACATCTGTTTAACCTTACTAGAACTAATACTTTAATCAATAGGGTAGTTGACGTTATGAAAAATTTAAAATTATCGACGTTATAGTTTAAATAAGAACCGAAGTATATTATTTTGGATTTTATCCATAAAAATTAAAAATTTATTGAATACATATCCACAATTTAAAATCTTAACTGGTGATTTTAGTCGATATGATGATATATCAACTGATAAAAAATGCTAACCGCTGTAATTTGACATAACTTTGACCGATAACAAACAAAAGAAAAAACTGATCCTGAAAACATGCAATACATACAAAATGTATTCCTTAACTACGAATTTATTTACTATATTAATGACGTTAATTTCAAGCATCATGGCGACTAACATTTTCATGATGAAATAAAAAAATTAAATTATATTCTTTTGAAAATTTATCAACAAAATAAAATGTATTAAATGCTATTAATTTCATTCACAATGAAAAAAGTATTAATTTGTCTCTTGTGTCCACCACCTATCAAAATTTATAGACCTAACTCTATACGCATCATGTCAGTTTTTCATGATTTGTTTGTGAAAGTTTAAATTCTATAAAATTTTGGATACTACATGGTTTTGTTTTGTTGAAACTTTATTAAATTGTTGTTCTTCAATAATATTGGAATTTTAAATACTTAAAATTAATACTAAAAATAAATTATTTGAATCCCACTCTTTAATTAAAAATACATAATTTACTTGAATTCCATCTTATTCTTGTATGGTCTACTTTTTACCCTGGATTCAAACTACAAGTGATGCAAATTCTAATTTAGCTACACTTTTAATGCAAGCATGGCAAGCATGGCAAACATGTTGGGCAACTACGGTCCTATTTGACAAGCCGCTTAAAAAGTAATTATAATAAAAAGTAACACACAAATTATTCAGGCACACAAATTATTTAAAGATGATAATCCAGAACTTACCTGTCACCTTTCTGTTGTGTATTTTGAAGATTCAAGCTACATTATCTAATCTACATTTAGAATTAATAATTTGTGCTCTAAATTTTCAAACGTAACATAAAATTTAACAGTGATTTTTTAGAACTTCGTAGTTCAAACAACGAAATCCTTGTGAATTCGTCATTTCTGTCATCACATTGGGTGATATGCTCGCACTTGACTACTTTGAAATAGTCAGTGTTGATCTTACGTAATTTAAAAAATAATGTTTTTTTAAAAACTATTATTGAATTTTTTACTCATATTATGGTAAATGGTTTAAATAATGATATTAGCAAATCAAAGGTTAATTTTAATCTATACATATAAAATTGTAACGAGACCATTTCTGTACATGGAATATTTTTTGAAAATTGTACTGGTACTGTAAATAGTTATCGATGTAGATACCAAAACAGCGATTTTTAGAATTTTTGTCTGTCTGTCTGTCTGCTCACGCATCACGCAAAAACTATCGGACGGATTTTAATGAAATTTGGTGTGATGATAACTTATTACCTGGGCCAACATCTAAAATACTTTTTACTCCGGGAAAATTTCTCATTCCCATGGGAAAATGAGAAAACCATTTTAAGCATGTGCACACATTAGGCAAAAACTATTAGATGGATTTTAATAAAATTTGGTGTGGTGATAACTTATTACCTAGGGCAACATTTAAGATACTTTTTACTCCGGGAAAATGCCTCATTCCCACGGGAAAATAGGAAAACCATTTTGTGCATGTGCACGTATTACGCAAAAACTATTGGACGGATTTTGATAAAATTTGGTGTGGTGATAATCTATTACTTGGGTCAACATTTAAGATACTTTTTACCCCGGGAAAATTTCTCATTCCCACGGGAAAATAGAAAAATCATTTTGAGCATGTGCATGCATTACACAAAAATTATTATTCTTTGCAAGTTCTGTATAATTATTACACTTACATACTTCTCATTAAGTTTATAACAATGCTTTGCGCGAACGACGTCGCGGGTACGGCTAGTATTAAATAAAAGCAAGAAATATTTTATCTCGAGAATTGTGAAAAATTCTAACTACGAACTACAAAATCCTGACTGTTTAAAATATAAGTTCTTTAAAAAAAAAAAAAATCGGATACGTTAATACTGGTTTAACTCTATGCTAAAGAAAACTTACATTACTTAAAATAACTTTTTTGATGATTATGTTAACTCGTCCTACATATAAGCAACCTAAATATACACAATAGGCCTGTTCCCGTACTTTTCTTTGCCTGCTAATTTCTTCAAGTTCCTACTTTATGTGGTGGGGATAAAATATGAAAGTAAAGAAACGACTTCCTTCAATTTACTGCCCTTATTGCATTAAAACAAATTTGACAGCTTTTTGACATTTGTCTAAACGATTACATCGGTTAATCGTAATCAATATTATAAGTCACTGCTAATTTCTACATTTTCTTACTGGAGGGGAAATGAACCCCTACCTGACTTTTTGGTGTACATCCGACTTCCTACATTTTCCTGCTAATACATTCACTTTCCTACTGGTACGGGAACAGACCTAATATTGATGCTGTCTATTTCAATTTATAGTAAAACGTCACTGTGACGCCTGATATTTTCTGATCGAAAGAAAATATTCATCGTTGTCCTTTTTTGTAAGAAAATACGTCTTATAAGTGCAAAACCTAAGTTGTCAGCAATGCTAGTGGTTTTTCATCAAAGATTTTATTGTAATCTGTCATAAAAAGTGTAGCAATTTTTTTTCGTATGCATCATCAAAGAGGTTAAGTTTCTTATGTTAGGTTAAGTTTAGCAAAAAAAAGTCAAAAGTATTTTATTAATTCAGTTTGTTTTTTTATTTGTAAAAATAAGTGTTCAAATATAATAAATTATTTTTGATTTACTAAGTTAAAAAAATATATATCAGAATTCGTAAAATTGAACAATGACCGTATGTCATAGTGAAAATAAAAATAAAATGCACAATGTTCCTTTTTTCAAAATTAAATAATAATTACATAAAAAAAACCAAACGTTCAAAATATTTTTCATCAGAACACAAATAAATTTTTACTTATTTTACACAATATTTTTCTAGCATCCTCCACCACTTGTTGCATTTGAACGGTAAAATTAAAACTTATGGAAATTATCAAGTTCTCTGTTCTCGATAATTGTTATAACTTCAAAAAAATATTTACAATTGTGATTTTAATTGAATTAATTTAAAACAAACTAATCCTCCGACAAGATTTCCAACAGTAATCGACTAAGACTATCCAGGCCTGTCAGGAAACCACAATCAGGTCCGTGATGTACAGTGGTTTGAGACGGATTCGTTTTACTCGCAAACGTGGTGTGAGCAAAATCGATCATTCGAACGTCTACTTGCGGCGAGGCTGTGGGCCGGGGCCGATTCCTTCTCTTATTTTGTTCAGGTACAGATAAATTTTGTGACAGGGAAATATCCTTCACTCGAGCCCGTTTCGATATATTAATATGAGTGGTTGGTGATATTAGCATCTCGTCTTCATCTTCATCAATCTCTTCACCGGCTTCGTCTATTCGCAACTGGTGATGATTCCGTTTCGATTTCAAATTACACGTTTCGAAGTCGGACGAGAGTTCATCCGTCGAACTCGCAGCGTTTATTTGACATGAGTACTCGTCACTACTACTATTACTAAGTAACATCCAACTATCCTCCGAGACTGGACTCGACGTAGAAATGCTGGGAACTGATAAATCTGAATCTAAGAATACTGTTTCTTCGGAAATAGGAAAAAAAGCACTAGTTCGAGCGCCCCTTCGTATAGATCCCTCGCCGTAGCTTCTCTCGTGCGAATCTTGACTGACGTCGTCTTGACTTGTATCATCTTGACTAGTACCAATATTGAAATCGGTGGACGAATTACTTATATCGGCGTCGTAACACGCCCCACCGCTGCCCTCATCCTCTAATTCATGCGCTCGATGCTCGAGACAATAGCCAAATTCGGATCTTTGTCGCGGCGTAAACTCTTGACCCTCGTAGACCATCAGCAGCGAACTGAAAATAAGATAAAATTTTCTTTATTTTTCGTACGGGAGTGTACAATAGTTTGGATACATACGATACGAAACTAATGGGTAAGACAAGAAAGTAATACAGTAGGCTCTCTGTGGTCCGACATTCCCTAATCCAACACGTCCAGTATTTCGATACTTTGAGCCAGATAGCTGGTGGAAGTTAATAATAAGCAACTAATACAAATAACCTTAAAACTAGTACAAAATTGTAATAATGTTTTGTTTTTTTCATACCTTTAGTTTTGGTTTTGTACTACCAGTCGCATACAGGTGATTTTTTTAAGTTGTGAAAAATTAAAACTAATAGGTCATGAAAAACTGAATAAAAAATTCTTAGAAAATTTTTCTCTGTGGCGCATAATTTTTGAGAAAATCAATATTGATATTTTTAATTCACCATTTTAAGTGCCACTAATACAAGTATTCATTAAACTTGGGGAAAAAATTTATTTATTTATATATTATTAATCGATTCAGGAAGTGATAAAATTCTTTAACACATCTAAAATTACAAAGTCAGGCCGATACTTGATTAAAATTAAAAAATGAGTCTAAAGCGAGTCGGGCTTGCACAATTAGGGTTCCGTATACTGAGCAGTCAATAGACCAAATTAAAGTTTTTTTTTTTTATTTATATATATTTAAATCTTATCTAAATTTGCTTGTGATAACGGAAAATTGTATGAATAGAGTACTTGACTGCAATTAAAAAGTAGTTCTAGATGCTTTGCCCTTACGTATTAATTAATTAATTTTTATTAAATTTTTCAAAATCGAAAAAAATTTTTCAAAATCTGTTTTATTTTAAATAAACAAAATGGCGCCAAAAACGACTCGTCGTAGTGACGTATGCAATGACGTGATGATTTGATAACAAATTTGTAAAAAAATAAAATGTAATTACGGTAACTATGTTATTTATATATTTATTGTCCATCTAATCTATGATATTTGTTACAAATTATGACGTCATTTTGAAGTAACTGCGCGTTTTTAGTCATTTAAATAAAGACTAATTTCAAAATAGAATTTTTTAAAAATTAACGAATATTTTTATTTATCGTTACTAAAAATAAATATATTTAAAAATAATACATAAAATTATTTAATATTTAAAACAAATTTTTAATTTAGTCAAGTACCCTATTTTAAACTACTTCTATTACACTATCGAATAACCCCGAAGTTTTCCGATAATCTATGAGTCAATATTTACTAACCCTATTAAATCAAAATTTTAGCTTTAAAAATCCACAAGATCAGAGGAGGTCTAATTTCTAGCAAATTTTGAACTATGTCATCCAGACCACTTGACCAAAAATTATAAAAAAAAAAAAATGTTGGTTTGCTCAAATGATATGTTACACAATATATATTATTAAAACTTTTGTTTAGATCAAATTAACCATTTTAATCCAAAAATTTTGAAATTGAAAAATTGTAATTTAGAAACTATAATAAATTATTTAATATTTAATATAAATTTCAAACACAATCAAGCACCCTATTATTTATGACACTGAATATTTTTTTTAAAAAAATTCTATTTTTTAGATGACCTATCTATTAATTATTTTATCATGCAGATTTGTAGGTCATTCTGATTTGCGCAAATTTATAAAAAAAATTATCAATTGATAAATTGAATTTATCTTTTTTACTTTTTAGATAACTTTCTAACTACTTTGTATAAAGATTTCAGCAGTCATCTGTGACCGTTTTTTAATCTATGGTAAAATGTTATAGTGACAACTGATATTTTCTTCTTTTTTTTTTTTGATCAAAAGAAAGTGTTAATTATTTTTACTTCAACAATAAGTTGTGTGGATAGTATTGTTATTTCGAAAAGTAAGCCCTTTAGAGAAATGAAATTACGGGTTTCTTTTTGTTCAGCTATTCATAAATTACTACTAGTTTTGATTTTTGACAACTTAACAAAATCACCTGTACATAATAAATACAAGGAAATAAAGTTCGTAATTAGATATTTGAATTCAATAAATTCCCGTGGTCCGACATTTCCAGTAATCCGGCAAGATGGCTGCCCGATATGGCTGTCGGATTATTTATTGAGAGTCTATTGTAATACAGAGAATATTAACTAGAAAACTTACAATTTTACAACATGCTTGGTACTGAGACAATCTTGAGACGTTTCAAAGTAAAGCACATTGCAACAGTAAGCTCTTTGATTTGAAGTTTCAATAAAATAATATTAAGGTAGTTGGAGCATTAAAGTATTCTACAAATTATTTTTTAGTATTTAACACACAAAATGTCAAAATTTGAACCAATTCATGCCGGTCCAGTTTTACAAAATTTTTAAAAATTACTTTTTAACAGGCATCTACTGGGGGGAATCCCCAAAACACATCGAAAATCAACATTTAATCGAATAAATAAATGCCTTCTGCTAAAAATTAAATGGTAAAGACCCCCAAAAGAAAATGCTCTAGGACAGTTCTTTTCTCTAATTGGATAGGAAAAATATGCTGCACAAACTCGAACTACAAAATCTTATAAAACTTATTTTAAAGTAGTTCCGTTGGAATACATAAATATACAAAGTTGTGAATCAATATTACAACATCAGTATTAAAATGGCAATGTTATTGCTAAGTTTCTGATACTAGCGTCTCAACAATCTTGATGCTAGGGCCACACTAATGTTAACGTCTAACGTAATGTCTAATGTCTATAAACGCAATAATTATGGCGCTAATATAACGACTTAAACTGTGCGTAAATTGGGCGGCTACACTATAGCATTTAACGTATTATCTCGATAATTATCGTGCTAAAACAAAAAATGGATACTATTTTTATTTTTAATTAATATAAATCTTAATTTTAAATAGTTACTGTTAATTTAAAAAGGGAAAAATTTCAAATAACTTTTATTTTAAAATTAAAAATTTAAAACAATGGTATGAACGCATATGACATAAATAGATATATTATCTACATATGATACATATCGTACATATGTATGCATCCAGCATAGAATGATGTGGTAGAATGCCCAGGCATGTGTAGCCACCATTTTTAACGCCACAAATGACGTGCTAAAATCATTTGATGTGCCAAAAAGACCGCCATCCGAGTTATCGCCTAATGCCTAATGTCATTATTAATGACGTTAATAAATTAACACGTTAAGTTCTGGTCACACCTGCATTTAATGTAGATTAACGCGATAATTAACGGCATTAACCGTTAGTGTGGCCCTAGGGTGATACTAACATAGTAGCTAATACGTATCCACATGTAGTATATCTGTATTGGTGAGTGTGAACAAAATAATGATAAAATAACATTTTTGTATAGTTTTTTTACATTATCCCAGAAACTAAACAGCGAATCGTCTTCAAATAGCAGTTTTTGGTGCTGTTTGACAATTTTTTTTTTTTTTTATTAACATTGTAAGAGTACTTATTTTTGTATATTATGAAATATAAGTGAATCTAGCTACAATTTAATTCAAATGGAGCAGCGAATTTCGACACATACTTTCACATCGATTTTCTTTGTTCAAAAATTTTTCATAATAACAAGTTTTAATTGGCACATTTTCAATAATAAGTACACAAATTTTGAAAATTTTCATAAGAAGACTATTTCCCAATTTAGAACTACGTTAAAAAAGATTTCGAAAGCAAAAATTTCACAAATAACCAATTTTATTAATGTTCCAACCACCTTAAAAGAAAAAATGGCTTGGTAACATTTTCTTAATAAAGTAGGATTTTAAAAAAATCAACTAATTCAAGGATGTAAAGTTTTTTCTTTATTAAAAATTCGTATACATATGGGTTTATTTTTTATTTATAGTGAACTTCCTTCGTTTAATTTCCCGCCAAATAATTGATTTTTAGGTTATGTTCCTCTAAAAATGACATAACATTAAGGGTGTCTACACAATCAATGAAATAAGGAATAAGAAATACGAAATAAGGAATAAGAAGTATGCCATCTAGTGACGTTGAGTGGAACTTTAACGTAACTGTTCATAGATATAAATATGCAGGTACTTTTGTACGTCAAAATTCGTGATTTTTTTCACTTCAGTGACAAAAAAAGTCATCACGAACGTTATTTTTTTATAAATTTTGGTGTACAAAAATACCTAAATACATATACTTATGGGCACTTACGTTAAAGTTCCATTCAACGTCACTAGATGGCATACTTCTTATTCCTTATTTCTTATTCCTTATTTCATTGATTGTGTCTGACCCATTATGGCTTTCACACAATCAATGAAATAAGAAATAAGAAATAAGGTGTGTCGCCATCTAGTGATGCTGAATAGAACTTTAACTTAACTGCTCATAGGTATATGTAGATATTTTTATACATCAAAATTCGTGATTTTTTTTTGTCATTAAGCGACGAAAAAAGCCATCACGAACGTTATGTTCTCATGAATTTTGATGTACAAAAATACCTACATATACCTACCTATGAGCAGTTAAGTTAAAGTTCCATTCAACGTCACTAGATGGCGACACTGCTTATTTTTTTATTTCTTATTTCATTGATTATGTGAAAGCCATTACATAGTCTAAAATAATTAATCTGTGTTGCAGTAAACATTTTTCACATACCCTAGAGTTTTTGAGTTATCCGTGAAATTCCATAAACACTGACCGCAAACTGATCAAAAAAATCATAACTATTTCGAATTTCGAAGGATTCTGTGTGTGTAACTGCACTGGAATTTGCGATATCACCTTAAATCTAATTAATGTTGTTTGATTTTGAAAAAAAAGTTAGCTTACCAGGAATAAAATCTATAACTGGACTGTTTCTCAATCACTCGTCGCAATTGTTCAAGTTTGGACAATACTTTTTTGATGACATTCACCCTTAATCTATAACCATTATGAAAAAATTTATAAAGTGCCTGTTTAAAACCCTCTTCATTTAACTCTCGTCCCCAATATTTGTCTCGTTTTATGTAATGACCTGTATCCGCCTGATACACTTGCATGCCGCACAGACGAACGCCCAGTGATGCTGACGTGCTCGCGGCACATTTGGCAATCTGTTTGCTCTTCTTCTCGGCGGACGCATCGTCACCGTGTTGTCGAGTGCCCATTTTCAGGTCTAGGATACACGGCTGCGAGTAGTGTGATGTGATATTTTCTAACATAAGGAAATATTGCTTGTTTGTATTGTCCATGGTGGATATGCTCCTGAGAACTTCGCTCGCATTTCCATTCCGATGAATTTTCATTCTGTAAGGTAAACTATAAAGAAATATTTGTATTATGATCAGTTTTTACAAACATTACAAACAGCATACCACACTGCCAGTAAATTCAGTATTTCATTTTAGCCTGTGACAGACAAATTTCAAATGGAATTTCTAAACACCTATAATTTATGTACAAATGAACATACTTTAAAACGTCGTCGCGCTTTCGTTTGCCGCCCGCTTTCGACGTCCGTGATAAATCGTCACGAAAACTTGGACTGTACCGCTTATCCAACTTAATGCCATTGATATTGGTCGCCTGCATCACTCCTGTAATCAAACATAACAAAAACATTAACAAAAAACACTAATTCTATTTTTTTTAATTTTATACGTTCAATTACACTGAAGCTTCACTAACGTTAAGAAAAATTTGGTAAACTTTCGTGAAACTTAACTTTAGTGGTGGTCATTTAATACATGATCGGGACTAAATAATAATTTAAATCATAGGTGACGTACAAGAGCAAAGGCTAACTTCAAAAATGCATCACTGCTTGCATGAGGCAGAGCCAAAAGTTCAAAAACGCATCAGATGCATCACAACGAAAAATCAAAAGTTCATTTTTGCATTTCATACGTCAAAACAATGCATCAAGAAATTTGGTGATGCGTGTCCAAGATGCATGTCATGTGTATAATGTAGAATTACAACTACTTGCCATATTAGGTAGGTATTAACACCACCAGGAATAATTCCGAAAAACAAATTCTTAAAAAAGACGAATGTACATTACCTTTGATTAAAATTGTTTAAACTATTTGAATACATCTTGCACTCAAAATAGCTATGTAATATTTTTTATTCAAATAATTTCAATATTTTCAATTTCAAGTAAGTTCAAGTTGAAATTCAAATATACCTATACAAGGACTGTATTGCTATATTATCTATAGTCTATCATGCTACATTATCTGTCTTATCTATAGCCAAATCAGAGGCTAAATGATGCCAATATTCCGTTCAAAAATATCTATTGTGCATCAAATTTCAAGAGAGCATCAGCAGTGCATCATGTAGTATTAGACGCATCAGAAAAGTCATGATGCTGCATCGATGCGGTAAAGTTTACATTTTTGAAGTTACCCAAACTATTTAACAATTTGAATTCTAGTGAATTAATTGAATTTTATACTAATGTATAACTTTCATTAAAAATATTGCTGTTAAAAAGTTCTTCATTATAGATATATCTGCTATAGAAATTGATTTTTTTTGTTCCTTGAACGGACAACTAACAAGTAGCGTATCTATTTTTCAATCTATATAAGCAGTTATGATTTGCTTTGGATTCACCAAATTCTCCGAATTGGTTATTAAGTACCTGGTATTCAAGTATTTTGCTATTTATTATTTAAATTTATTTAAAGTGAATAACTGAATTGAGTAAGTAGCCTTCAATCAGATCACTCGCTTTGTATATATCTGAAAAAAATTTTAAAAATTCTAGAATTCAACATTCTAAAATTCTTTTTGCATAGAGAAATATTTTTATTAAAAAACACCACTGATTTGTTTACGTTTTATGTTTTAAGACTTTTTAATTTATGGCTCTATAGTTCAGCTCATAACCAATATTAGTTATGTCATAAAAAATATGTAACTAATATTATTTCCCTTTGTTTTTATAATATTGTTCGATTTTTCACTTTGAATAAACATAATTAGTAACATTTGTGAACTTTAAGTTACAAAAGAAGTTCTAAAATTCAACAGAGAAAAGTTTAAATTTGAATACTCTTATGACATCCAAACCAATTTCTTTAAATCATACTATATGTAGTTTTTTTTTTACTACACATACAGCTTTTATAGAATTTATAATATCTTTGTCTTAAAAATGTATAATGTAATAATATTGTTTCTTTCTATTCCTATAAAATCCTCTTAACTTTAGTGAGAAAAAAGTGACATCACTTAACAAAACTGATGTTAAGTTAACTGAAATTCTACTGTATTAAATAATTAGCAGTTACGTCCAGGATTAGTGTTTTAAATTTGTTTATTTTTGTAATAAATAAATCCCCCATAGAAAAAAGAGATATATTACATTGTCATTTAAGAAATTCTAAATGCGTGTTGGATACGCAAAAAAAACTACGAAATGTAGTATGCATAAGGACTTCGAAGTGACCTTCGTAGCCCTAAAAAGATCAGTTTCAGGCACAAGTTTCATCATATTTTTGAATACTCCTAATAGTGTAAGGATCTTGAAATTTGGTCTGGACGTACAGCTTTATGGTACATCTTTGTCATCTTTTTTTTATATGCCCAAGATTCTTTGTCCTTCTGCGTTTAATAACATTATTTGATATTTTAATCACGTGAAATTGTAACTTTTAAAATTTTTAAGAATTTGTATCAATCATAACACGAAGTAACATTAAAAAAAAAATCTAATTCAATTTTAACTACAACCGAGTAACATTAAATCATTAAAACGACTAACAATAAAAAATTAAACTCTCATTTGATTATTAAAAACTTTAAATGTTTAGTTATTAAAATAAAATAAAATTAATATAAAATAAAAATAAACGTATTTTTTAACAAAAAGTAAAGGAGTTTTTTAATTTAATGTCGTTTGATGAATAAAAAACTGACCTTTATCTAAACCAATTAATCACAATGGAGTATTTAACAAAAGCAAGGAAAAACAATCAAAAGAATTTTTAATGAAAATTTGTAATAAAGATCAACAATTTATTATGCTAATTCATTCTAACTATTATTATTTAATTTAAAAAATTAATTAAAAAAGTAATTATTTAATCAAAAACGGACTGTGATGTCACATTCTCTTATACTTCAACACTATAGCCACTAGGGTCGCTACTTTAAATTCCTGTTATCAAACATAACTATGGAAATTAATCCAAATTTAATTAATCAAAAAAATCAGCAATTTCTTTTCATAATTATCAGAAAAAATTTTCTTTTAGTTACGAAACAGCTGTTGCTATTAAGAGAATGTAACGTAACTGACAGCTAATGAACGTTTCCGCGCAAATTTTCAGAGCAAATATTAAATCAATTTTTTCTCGGGATTTTCGGCATTATTTTTAAAAATGAGAGAGATATATATAAACACAATGCATAAATATGTGCATTTTACAGCCGTTTTCCAAAATTAATCAAATACCCCATTCCTAAACCAAATTTCAATAACTTAATAGTTTAGAAAATATTTTTAAATTACAAAATACTTATAAATTACAAAAATTTTACCAGCAAATCCATAGGAAATAGTAAGGAATATTTTCAAAATTAAAGTCTTTGAATTTCCCAAAACAGGAAGAGTTAAAATTTCTCCAAAACGAACAACGAATGGCTCAAAATGGACTTATCATTGTCTGAACTGGATATATGGCCAACTCAACAAAAAATTACATTTACCTTACCTTTATACTTCGGCACAAACATTTGGATGTCATGAGGAATGTTTTGATAGAAGTCGAGCTCACGATAATTTAATGGTTTACAAATTGTGTTCTGATTCAACAACAACAGACGGGTATGTCCGCCAACCTGAAAGAAACAATTAAACAAACAGTTATAATTTTGTGTTAGTTTGAATTTTTGTCATAAAGTACCGTCAAAGTATCTAATCTTACCCACTGAATAGAATACAAGTTGAATATCTATTACTAATAATACGCTTAATAAAAATATTGCATTTTAACATAGATACGTAGCAAATAGATCTATTGCTCAAAGTTTCCAGTTTACTATGTTTTATTGCAAGATATTACTTGGGATTAATAACAAAGTGTGAACAACAGTGGTGTATTTAATAATTTTACAGTATCCTTCACATTTTACTAAAAAAAACATTGGTCGGTAATGTTATAAATTCGTTGACAGTTTAACCTATTGCTACTTTTTTTTTGATTAGTAATTTAAATTTCTAGAAAATTTCTTTAGGAGTCAGAGCAAAGTGATTATAAGTCAGATTTGTCTAGCTACTATACAATAGATGGGGTACATATCATTGTTATTATAGAGTCCGTATAATAGATAGAGTCGTGACATCTGGTTTGACAGATGACTGGTTCCGCCATTTTCTATCCAAAATTTGCGTAAAATAAATTGGAAATAAATTAAATATTATTTAACAACAACTTATGAGTTAATGAACAACTAAAAAGTTTTAATTTAATTATTCTTTCTAGGTTAAACTCACAGACCAATGAACATGTTATATATTATATAGACTAACAATATTAATGTGTAATTGAGGCAGCCAGTTACGACCAAGTTCCGACCTTAATAGTATTCTGTAATCTAGTAATGGATGATACCCGTAGTAACGTTTTCAAATAACTATTGTAAAAATATAATATTGATAATAAAATTTTACTTTTTTTGAGAAGAAATTACAAAATTTTAAAAGAAAAAAAGTGGTTTTCGCTTTACTTTCAAAATACGTACGTATACAAATTATGTCCTGCAATAATTATAGTCGCATTTGCTCAAAAATTGACATTATATTATTTCATTAAATTTCACCTGTCTCACCATGTTACCTGTTTCAAGAAAAATGCCTAGAAACTGACTTTACGCTTTGTCTAGTAGCATAATATATGATAATAGTGTTCATTAGTCTATGATTAAACTAAATGATTTTTGTTAAATATTTAATTTATTTCCAATTTATTTTACGGAAACTTTGGATAGAAAATGACGGAACTAATCATCTGTCAAACCAGATATCACGACTCTATCTCTTATAGGGTTCTATATGATTTCTATCAATTTCTATATGATTTTTGTTATAATTTGAAACTATTTATCTACAAATATTCTAACAATATTTATAACAACAAATATAACATCAGAAATATGTAGAAATAAAAAAATTTTAAGTCAAACCTTGTTTAACCGCCATATTTGTCAACACATGTCATTTTTTTTTTTTGTTTCTTTTACATACACATATACTTACATTGTTTATAAACCTGTGATCCCTCTATTGTATTCAATGCTCAAAGTGGTAAAATTAGGTGTTTCAACGATAAGTGTGTCAAAATTTTTGTATATTTTTTACTTACTTGATTACTGAGAGGATGTAAGGCAACTTCATCATCTTCACTCCCTTCCGAATGTCGCCTAACAAATTCATAAGTATTATGCTCTGTTGAACTGCTGACATACTGACTTTTGTTAAAAGCAGATTTTGCATTAATTTGCTGATTACTTTTACGTGAAGGCAAGTCAGAATCTCCCATACCCCACTGCGCCAGGAGGTAAACCATTACCCCTTATCTGCGTTAAAAATTTTCTTGCAAAAAAATCTTCAAAATAATTGAAAGGATCCGTTTTCTTTTTTTATAAAACAGAAACGAAAAAAAAAAATGGAAGGTGATTGTTTTTAATTAATCTGAAAATAAAAAAGAAAGATTTAATAGTACTTAAATAAAGAATGCCAAAAAATTTTCAAAGAATAACAAAAGTTTAAGACAAAAAATTTATGAAATTTAAAATATACAGTTGACCTTTCACATTTGTGGATTGAAATTTGGTAGATTTGACTGTTCGCGAACTTACTATCAATATCCAAAAAATCCAGCAGTTCCGGACATCTGAAACTTAATTTAAAATATCTAAAATAACAAAAAAAATGAGTGCCAATTAATTTTTTTTTTTGTTACTATGTCCGTGACTAGGAAGTGCACATAAAAATTTAAGTGCAACTAGTAAGTATTTAAATTTGTCTTTTTGAAACTCTCAGGTCTATACCTGGCTCGACACTCGTACCAAATTTCATCTGTTTCGGTCAAACGGATCAAAAAGTACGATTCTGTGAGAAGCAGGCACCGTAAGTTTTCCATAACAGTTCCACATCTTCATTTTCTCCTAAAAATTAATATCTTAATTAAGATTCGATGACAGTTACTTATTTTGAGATTAAAGAAGTTGGGTTTGTACAGTCTGATTTTTGTGTACATTCTAAAAATATTTTCGGGATTATTTGAATTTTTTGTGCTGCACTGCGATTTTGTGAGTCAATAATGATTTCATTGTTTTTTTAATTTCCCGCTCCTGGTTATAACAATCAATTTCCCCTAACGGTATCAACAACTGTCAATTTATCAATTGAACAATTTTTTGGTTAAGTCAATAGTTTAGTTGTAATAAAAATGGCTCAAAAAAATATTTAAAAAAAAATAATTTTTCAATTAGATAAAATCTGGGATTTCCAAAAATTCTTATTATGTTAACTCTATCCTATCAAGAATAAAGGATAAAGGATATAAAGAATAAAGGATAGTTATGATATGTGGTATAATGAGCAAAATTAAATTAGATTATCAGGAAAAAAGTTGTATAGGTCAAGTCAACTTAAATTAATCTGACGTCATGAAACAAAATTAGACGTACAAGCTTAAGTTACCACAGTTGTTTTAATATAAAAATAACAAAAAAAAAGTGACAGAAGACTAGATAAAATGTCACCTAGCATCTAGATTTTATAAAATTATAATTTTATGGTAAAATTATTTTTTATAAGGTGTTTCACCTAACATCTAGATTTTATAAACCGACTATGTCGACTATAAAACGACTACTTAAATATAAGAGAAAAAATGGCGTCAAATGTTATTTTACAGAAAAAAAAAAACTTAATTCTTGCGTACTACTAATACATTTACTTAAAAAAAAGGCAGTTTTTAAAAAACATTCAAAGCCATTGTACAATTAAACACGGTACTAAATTTCAAGTTAGAATCTATTTTGTCATCAATAATGTTAGTAATTTTCATCAATAATGTTACGTAGTAAATTTATTCATCAATAATGTTCATTAATAATATATATAGATATACATTTGCTACATTTGTCATTTCTGTACATGAAATTTTTTAGTTTTCGCCATTTTTATTTTTAGGTGGGGGTTAATTTCAATTGAAAAAGTAGAAAAAATTCTAGTATTAAAATTATAATTTTATAACATCTAGATTTTATAAAATTTAAGCCACGCCTCCGTAAAATTATAATTTTATAAAATCTAGATGCTAGGTGGAACACTAGCTTAATTTTTCTTCACTTGTTGCATTTGTTTGATGACGTCAGGCCAATTTAAATTGATTTGACCTATAAATATGCATACACAACGTCAATACAACACACACGTTAATCTTCTGATCTATTCAATTTTGTTGGTTTCAATTTGTTTTTATTTTTTTTTTCGTAATAACCCAACCTCCTTAAGACACTCCACCCCTAACCCCCCTGCCCCCAAAAAAAGGTGCCAGAGCGTTCATTATTCATGTTTTGTGTATAAAGATAAGTGCAATCGAAAATTAGATAAAGATAAGTGCAATCGAAAATTCAATGTTTACAAAATGTCACTGTTTTTTAAAAAGGTTGAAAACTTTCAGCCGTTTTACAAAACAGTTGAACGGTATACGCCATATTACATATAATAATGATTTGTATTCTACAATCCAGCTGGCTAAACGTTTAACCGCTTTATAAAATGACTAGATTTAGTTTCTACTTTTATCGACTGGTAGCGCTACAATCTAAATATGCAATTGAAAGCAGTGATTTTAAAGAAAATTTGGTAATTATTTATTTTTAAATGCTCAGCATCACAGAGAATTGGTTAATTTTTTTTTTTATAGAAACTCAATATCAATACTGGAAAGGCTGTGAAACTTTTGTTAAATCCGAAAAAATTCAGATATTGACAGAAATAAGTAGACGGGGAAGGCCCATCGAAATCTCATTTTCGGGCAAAGGGCAATTATTTCCTATTGGAATTCATTATTAAATTACCCTTTCTCCGATAATGAGCATTAAAATCATATTTTCAAAATATGCATCATTATAATATATTGGCTAACTTCAAAAATGCATCACTGCTTGCATGAGGCAGAGTCAAAAGTTCAAAAACGCATCAGACACATTACAACGAAAAATCAAAAGTTCATTTTTGCATTTGATGTGTCAAAACAATGCATCAAGAGATTTGGTGATGCGTGTCAAAGATGCATGTAATGTGTATAATGTAGAATTATAACTACTTGCCATATTATGTAGGTATTAACACCAACAGGAATAATTCCGAAAAACAAATTGTTGAAAAAGATGAATGTATTTACCTTTCATTAAAATTGTTTAAACTATTTGAATACATCTTGTACTCAAAATAGGTATGTAATATTTTTTATTCAGATAATTTCAATATTTTTAATTTCAAGTAAGTTCAAGTTGAAATTCAAAGATGATATACCTATACAAGGACTGTATTGCTATATTATGTATAATCTATCATGCTACATTATCTGTCTTATCTATAGCCAAATCAGAGGCTAAATAGTGCCAATATCCCGTTCAAAAACATCTAATGTGCATCAAATTTCAAGAGAGCATCAGCAGCGCATCATGTAGTATTAGACGCATAAGAAAGGTCATGATGCTGCATCGATGCGGTAAAATTTACATTTTTGAAGTTACCCATTATTTCCCAGACCGGTGCAATTTTGCCAAACACGATGCATTTACAAAATGACTGAATCACACTTAAAACGGCTAGACATTTTGTAATCTGGCTGATTCTACAATTCGGCGACGACAGATATATAGATACAAATTTTAATATATTGAACAGAAGTTTTATATTATAAAAAAAATTGGCGACTACTTTTAAATATTTCATTTAATTAACATGCTAGTGTTGTGTGTATTTTTTATAAGTTATTTTAAGAAAAATAATCATTAAAATTACTAGAATATGTTACATAACTAAATTAAAACAACGAGTTCCTGCTTTCCAACAAATGCAATCTATTCGAGATGCAAGCAATTAAAAAAATTAACATAGGAAATAATGTTAAAAATAATATTCACATTACTAAATAAAAATGTTCCGTCTGAATGATCTAAATTGTATTTATACAGGGATGGTCAAAATAATAGAAACACAAGAAAACAATTTGTCATCAATTTCACAAACTGACGTACCTTTGTTAACCTTTTTTTATACGTCCTTTTTTGTGCGATTTTTTATGCGGTTTTTAAAAAAAAAATTGTCATTAAGAGACAGTAAGAAACTTAAGTATTTACTATAGTAACTTTCTTTGATAAAAATACTTTTTAACGGCTTTTAAGCATTTAATTAGTACATCGCATAAGAATGTAAGTTATTCCATAATTTAATTTTTTGACAGATATCTTATCCAAAACTTTCATAATATTATAAAATTGAAATAAAATGTTTCTACGTGTAAATTAACGCTTTATCTTGTTTATAGAAGCAACTTCTAAGGAAATTTCTAAGTTTTGAGCGTTTTGAGTTATGTTTTTTCGATGAAATTTTTTTTTATGCGGTCCCGACCAACCGCATAAAAAAAGTTTTTTGTACAACCTGGATCAAACTATACTTTTTATAGCTATTTATGATATTTTTGGATATATTTTTTTTGTGCGATTTTTTTTATGCGGTCCCTATCCACCGCACAAAAAAAGGGTCAACTGTATTTGCATTCACAAAATTCTATTTTTCTAGAATTAAAAAAAAAATTAATTGACGTATCTTGTTTTTTCACTCAAATAATAAGAACCATTTAGGGTAAAAGCCCCGATTGTGGAACACTATTTTTAGGTATTTCATCAAACTTGCTTATAAAAATTAATAAATGAATTAAACACCCATTTTTTTTCTTAATAAGCATGAAACCAAGTTTTTTTAATCCAATGAATATGTTTTTAAGAAAATATAACCCAAGAATTTTGATTTATTAATGTTTTGTTTTATAATTTGTTGACACGTATAAAAAGACGGGCAGAATATATTAACACCCTTTAAAAAATCAGCATAGGCACCTAAAAAAAAACACGTATTTAACATACATGGCATACAGTGCCATCATTTGACATACTGATATGACTAGTTGCGACATCTTTTGATGTATCTATGTAAGTATTTATTGATGGTTTTCTAGAAAACTGACACAAGTCAAAAAACGTGATTTTCCAGGAAATCATTTTTAAAATTACTGGAACAGATTATTAAGGTTTTTTCATCATCAAACTTTTATGCAGAATGGCGCCCATGTGTGTCATAACATAAATAGTGTCCAACATAAATTGCTAGCAGTGCCACAAAGCGTTCGGTCTGTGAAGTACGTTTAAAAAATTAATATAGCTTTCGTAGTACTTACAGTATACGATTTTCGCCACCTAGTGTCATCTAGGATGTTTTAAAAAACATCGTGTACTTTCTAACTTACCTATCTATCATTGTTAATTTTTAATTAGTTATGTTATACTGTCGTTTCAAATCTAATATGTCTGACGTTTTTATTTAATAATAAAAATTTCGAAGTTTTAATTCAATATTAATTATTTTTCAATTGATTTTACGTTCTGAAATAAAGAAAATATTAAAGTGAAATTATAAAAACAGTTAGTTAAGTGTTTTAGGCCCAAAAATAAATTAAAAATGTTTATAAAATAGGTAAATAATAGGTCATTCTCAAAATGGAATACATACCCTAAAACTTCGAACTCATTTAAAAACACTTCTACAAATAATATTTAACCCGTATAAAAAGATAATTTAGCTATCCTAATCTCTTAAATGGACTAATAAAAATTATTTGTATACTTTTATTATGCTAATAACTTTAAAAATTCGGTGAAAAATGTTACAATTTATAACTCATATGTTTTGAATAATGATCATCCACCATTATAAAAATTCACGAATTCAACAAAAATTGTTCGATATATATATATGTATTTCTTAAATTAAGTGAGGAAACATTAAATGCGAGGTGAATTTAAATTGAAAAATAATCATTCTATTAATAATAATTTTTGTTATCAGAGGTTTCTTTCAGAAATAACTTTATTAAGATATAAATGTCAAAACTGTTTTTCTATTGGATCGCGTTCCACAAACGGGGCTTTTACCCTATAAAGTTGTTTTAATTTTTTAAAATAAAGTTTTTAACGAAAACATTAATTTTAAAATATTTGTTTATTTTTCGTCATTAGCGGGGAACGTAATTTTCAAAATGATGTCTCAATCATTAATTTTAATGAAGTATTAAGGGAGATATGGCGTACCGACAAAAAAACGTCTTTGAGAAATTACATATAATTATATTTATGATTATAATAATTATACTGCAAAAATATTTGCATTATATAGGGTGTTTCAAGTAGCAATAACAAAAATTTTAACACCGTAACCTACACTGACAAAACACCCAACTGGTATACCATTTTGGCAGCTAATACACTTTATATAGAATTTTTGACGTCGTACGACGTGGTGTGTGAATTAGAACGGTATCACTTGACGACTATGACGTCAATGACTGTCAAGGTGTTAATATGGGAAAAATTTGTTGTGATTAAAGGTGATTTATTTTGTTTTTATTAGATATTTAACATAAAATGAAATGACATTGCAACAAAATAATGTTTGAAAATAATTAAAAGTCAATAACAGCAAATCTACTACCATAATTTATAAGTAAATATTAAATTAGCATTGAAAAATTTACTACATAATAACAGAAAATACCTAGCAGAAATTTTCACATTCTGACATTCATTTTAATTATAATTTTATTTTTAACTTTTAAATGATTAAGACGAGTTAACTCGTCCTGCAATATGGCGGCTCAAAATGCTGTCATATGTATACATTCATATATTCACTGTTACAGGTGCCGCCACCTATGACAATACGGTATAATTCTAAATAATGTTAAATTTTATCAACATAGTTTAGTATAATTTATTTTTTGTAAATTCCTAGGGTTCACTTTTTTAATGTTGGGATTTTGATTTTATTCTTTTTCTTTTTTTGTAGCCTTATCTATTGTACTTATCACTTGGCAGTAAAAAGTTCGGCATTTTGAGACAAAAAAATGGTTTGTTTAAAAGCGTTTAAAAAATAAAGTTTTACAGTTAAATACTGTGGATATTTTACAAAAATCATATTCATAAAAAATAAGTATACTCTGATCTTAACAATTTTTTCCCATGTTAAATTTTGTATATTAAATTTTGTATGTTCTTACTTCTCTGAAACAAACTGTATGTACGCGATTTCGCAGCTGGCTTTATTTTCAATGCTTATTTATTTAAAATCGATAAAAATCTTTAAAATTACCCTCTCTAAAATCTAAAAAAATGAAATACGCCACTCTGTGAAATTAAAAACGAATTGAACGCTATAAAAAATGACCTTGGAGCAATTATACAACAACTCATGTAACTGCAAAGTTGGATCAATTGTGAAGTTCTGAGAAATATCTTTCTTTTTTGTTTTTTGATTGATTGTAAAACAAGAAAAAATCGTGCAAAAAAAAGAATCGATTTTTTTTTAAGATTTTAAGTGAATTTGGTATTACGTAAGTGTTTTGTTCTTTTATTTGCCAAGTGTTTTTGTTTATTTTATATTGCAGGAATGTTTAGTAGCAAGTGCAAGTAGCGTCTACAATTGCTTGGTACTAAGCACGTGCAAACAAGGCATAACTTATTGCTAACTACTTATTGCAGCTGAATGAACCTATCACGACTACCAACCGAAATAAATGAAATGTATTCTAAATTTACTGGGTGTTCCAACTATTTTACTCAACCCCTGTATGGTACACTACTTTAAAACGGTACACGTTTTATCAAATACTTGGCACCGAATCGAATTTCAAAGTTCACCTACACATTTATTACAGCTTAATTGCCTTTTAATAATTATATTTATTTGAAAAATAATATTTTATCGCATTGTCAATCAACATTAATTTAATAAATATTAGCTCTCAGATAAAAATATTACGTTTCGTCTAATTAAACAATACCTATTATAATAAATATACACGCAAATAATAAAATTGAACAAATAATAAACAGTTTAAAAGACTTAAGTAAGAGCAATGTTTTCAAAATAATCTTTACAAACAAAAAAATACGATTTAAGGTTCGTTTATATCTACAGACACTGAACGTCACAGACATAATATGAATAATAATATGCTTTTCTCATGAATGTATAGTTCGCTAACATGTTCGTTTGATTTCGGTTATGCTGAAACATTTTGATAAAAAATAATGTTATTTTATTTTCCATCAACATCTAACATCCTTTAATAAAACAAAATATTGGTTTGTATTTATTTGAACAAATGTATTCTTTATTTTTATGTATTTAACTACTACTTGTATAATTTTTATTTTTTTAAATAATTTACGGTCTAATGGTGTTGAGTAGTATTTCGAAATCATTCTGCAAAAGTTTCTGAATTCACTTGCATCTGCCACTTACAAATCATTGAGTAATTGTAAACCGCAATGTTGCTGAAAAATGTTCACAAACATTGTTCGCTAACAATATTGTTTCTGTGTAACCGGGAAACGTAACCGCCCAGAAACGAACAGACAGACTATACGCGTACGACCAGGCCCGGATTTCAGGGGGGGGGCAAACCGGGGCCCTTACCCCGGGCGTCAGTTTCAGAGGGCGCCAAAATCATACTAGGTCATGTCAAATCAAATGGTCTAAAAAGAAAGTTGGTTGCTCGACCATTTTAGAAAAAATTAATATTCTTCTAGTTGTTTCTATTATATTTGAAGTATTCAGAACAATTCTTAAAAAAAAATTATCTTGAACCGTTTAAGCGTGGTAGCCATTTTTGTTTTCCAATTTGCACTGATTTTTGTGTTCGCAGCCATTTATGCCAATGTACATATTTCATAAACCGTTCATCCTAAAAGGTTTAAATAAAAATCATTTTAAAGGTAATAAATGTCTCTTTGTCTTAAGTGGTGTCCATATTTAACTTATTTTCGTCTCTTCAATAAGAAAACATTTTTTTTTTCTTATAGAAGGAATGTCTTAAACCTCTTAGTATTTTTTTATGAGAATAGCTGTATACGGGTACAACTACCCATTCTGAAACAAATACACACTATTTCAATTGTGAAACTTGTATCCTTTAATTTTTACAAACTTCCAAATACTGAAATTTTGAAATTTTGCGCCCCTGTACCTCTGATGGGGCTGGTGATAAAAATTTGAAATTTGCACAACTTATAGTGCTTTCGGAGTAGATTTATTAAAATAAAAAAATCAACTTTTTACCTATATTGATCCTTTACAAAACCCTCGAGTTTTATGAAGGACGTATATACTTATGAGTTTTCTTGACAATTTATATCAAACGTTGGAGAGGGGGGAGCGCCATTTTCAAGTTTTGTCCCAGTTCTCTGTCGACCTTATATGACTAATACGAATATATTTTTCGAAACGTATAAACAAAATTCATAAAATTTAAAAATTTTCATTGTATCAATTATATAAAGATCGGTCAACGAAAAATTAATCGAATTTTTTAGGAAATGTATATTTTTATACGACCTTGATCTTACTGATAAGAGATATAGCAATCGGGCACGCTAATGAATATATACTTTTAACAATTCTTAGACTTTTATAAATTTTCATTTATAAAGTATGAACAAACCAAAAATTAATCGTATTTGTTAAGAAATGTTTAATTCTGTATGATTTTGCCAGTAAGAGTTCTATCTATCAATATGACAAACAAAGATAAATTCAGATGTAGGTAAAAATGTTCTTTTTGGCTTGCGCCCATGATACTTACCTAATAAAATAAATATGTAGCAAGGAAGGAAATTTCCTTTCTCTTCCAGTAATAATACAATTACAGCAATTACGGACAAATTATCAAAAATACAAATACAAATTTTTTTAAATCATTAATACGTATACTATAATTATTTATCCAATGCCTATGACTTTTTGTACATGTGAATACTTTTGAAAATGCCATGTCTGCCACGTCTGTGACATTTAGTATTCGTAGATATGAACGAACCTTTACTCTCTCTCTCTCAGTCACAAAGACTTTCACAAACAATAAGCCAGTTAAATATAATATAACAGTAGATTGCGTCAAAATTCTCCACGAAATCAATTAACAGTTTCAATAAATTTTGGTCACCTCATTTTCTTATGCTACAAAAAAAGTATGTATCTAATTGATAAATTCGTTGTGACCTTCAATCGTTCCAAAAAGATTCGATACATTATACCTATAACGGCGCCTGATTATGTACGATCACGGTCATTGTGCGTTAAAGGAATTCCACCTTTATGATAACGACGTATACGATGTATACAAACTGATCGTTGCGTCGTTCTTACACTGTGGTGTTATAGTTTAATAAATCGATACAATACGACAAAAGTTTTGAAAGTACTAATGAGGATTACTTTTAGAGTATGGAGGGTAGATATAAGGAGGACCATCTCCGAATTACAAAGTATCCGTAGAAAGGTGTAAAAATAAATAAATAATGGCGGCGCTACTGTAGCTAAGGGGTAAATTTTAAAGATTTTTTATAGATTATATTTACTAAATTATTTTAGGTAATGTAAGTAGTTGAGGTTTTAAATACTGCAGTTTTATCAACTACTCTAGTCATCACAAATATTAAATTTTTCAACTCAGTATACTTCACTCCGTCGACAACTGCAATGTTTATTTCATACTCTTTAGCTACACTAGGGCTATTCTGGCGAATCTTGGAACTGTTACTTACTGCTTACAGCGGGACACTTTTTGAACTATTTTTCCATTGTTTTCCATACGAGATGGTTCTCCTTATATTTACCCTCCATATTTTAGAGATTACAACAAAAATATCAAATACGTTTAAGTATACACAAGAAAGAAATTCAACGTCTTATGCTCTTGAAGAGTTTGATTTGCCTTTTTCTAATACATGTACATATAGGTCGAATCAACTAAAAATGGTCTGACGTCATTAATAAATGAAATAGAATTAGACAAACAATATTAAGTTACTATAATAACTCTATATAAAAAATAATAGAAAGAAAAGGAGACAGAAAACTAGGTTTGTCTAATTTTGCTTTATTTTTTATAACGTCAGATCATTTTTAGTTAATTTGACCTATACCAGTGGTCTCCAAAGTGGTCTATATCGACCGTCAGGGGTCGATAAGGTTCTGCAAGGGGTCTATGTAAATGGGGGTCTACAACAGCAGGGTAGGTTGTTTTGCTTATCCTAAAATAAGTTGTGATCATTTTTTTTCTCGTCGCCTGCATATTGCTCGTCAAAATGAGAAGTGAGTGACTCCCTACTGGTGACCTTTTTCCTTTACTCGCCACCTGCATTTTTCTCGGTTTCTATTTTTTCAGAAGTTTATGAATTTGTATACGGGGTCTATTCTAAAACCGAAAAACATGGCAAGTGGTGTACGAGACCAAGAAGTTTGGGAATCACTGACCTATCTTTATTTAGTTAGTTGGACAGATAGAGCACCAGTGACTCTCAAACTTTTCTACATATGTTTAGGTGTATGTTCATATTAATGTCACAAAAAATGCAAAAACTAAAATTAGTAACAATTTTTTTTTTTAATTGGTACTCTCATTTATGTACCTAATTATGAAATAATAAACTTATTGAAAATAAACACAATAGAAGTATGTTTTTAAGGTACCACCACAGTGTGATTGGCCGAAAAATAGTCAATTTTCGCGATTTCTTTTCGGATGGATAGGATAGGGGAATGGAGATGAATTTTTTTACGATTAATACCACTATTTAACAATGCAAAATTTTTTTTTATTCATTTTTATTAATTTTTTTTAATTATTATAATTTTTTTGGAATAAGTATCTTTAAAAAAGGGCGGAAATCGATACACACGATTGCGGCCGCAGTTTTCATCCGAAAAAAAAAAAATCAAATAGATTATCAATCTGTAAATAAGCCGCTATGTACCTATGGGAGCTTCTTTTTTTTTGAAATCTTCCTATTTTTCCACACGAAAAACTATAAAAAATTTTGTAGTTTTTATTCAAACTGCCGCCATTTTTTTAAATTTTTAAGAAGATCCCATAGGTACATAGTGGCTTACCTACAGATTGATAATCTATTTGATTTTTTTTTTCGGATGAAAACTGCGGCCGCAATCGTGTGTACCGATTTCCGCCCTTTTTTAAGAACAATTTTTTTAAAAAATTATAATAATTATAAAAAATAAATAAAAAAATATTTTTTGATTGTTAAATAGTGGTATTAATCGTAAAAAAAAATTCACCCCCATTCTATCCATCCGAAAAAAAATCGCGAAAATTGATCGGCCAATCACACTGTGATGGTATCTTAAAAATAATTTTATTTTTGTTCAAAAAAACTCAAACTAACCAAAATGTTAATTAAAATTTTTTTAATCAGAGTAAGTAATAATTATTTATTAATAATACGCAATTTGTTAAAAATGTGAAAACAAAAAACAAACAATATTTAAATTTTTACTCAAAAAATATTACAATTCAGTATTAACAATGCTTTATAAATAATACGGTACTTGACTGTATTTAAAATTTGTGTCAAATGTTAAATAATTCTATGCATTATCATTACATATGTCCAATTTTAATGATGAAACATAGAAAGATTTGATAACTATTTAGAAATTTTATTTTGAAAATTGCCCTCTCCTTTCCCGTATCGCAATTGCATTGAATTCTTTCTTGTGTATCAGTACTATAGGTACCAAGTCGGAAGTCAACTATAAAAATTATTTTAATAAAAAGAAACAAATAGTTATCTCCGTGATAATTATAACAGAGAATACATAACATAGTTCACAACGTTTCAAGTACACGTATAATGTTTACATGTATGTCATATACTGTTCTCTGATAATTTTCATTGTTTATAAAATATAAACAAAACATGTTTGAAATTATTTATCACCTTATTAGACAAATAACGAGTAGCATATCTTAAAGATAAATATTATTTACTTTTATTTATTAAAGACATGTTTCGTTTTGACAAAAATGGTGCCCGAGTGTTTTTTACAAATTTTCTTTTTGTTCAAAATTTATTGCTCAACAGACGCAACATTTTAATATCGCGTTTTTATTTTACTTCCAAATAGTAAATACACGTGACAAACAGGATTGTATTACTTGAGTACACGTTATTTATAACCATGAATGAATTTTTGTCTAATTTTATTTTCACAATTTTATATTTGTAATTCATAAACAACACTTTAAAAATGAAAACAAAACATATTATTACGTCGAAAAATGTGTGTACGTAATTGTTCTTTTTTAATTTTATTTGCCTACCGCCCACATGTCGCAGAGTTTATCACATGACGTAGTATCGAAATAGGATACACACCCTTTTTTTAAAAAAACAATGAAACAATTTACGTTAGAATGTTTTAATACATTAAATGTACACAAAACATGAATAAATAACAACGTCTTACCAAACAAATATTTATTTGTTTCCAAATTATTAGCCTACTTGCGTAAAAATCTTGCATTAAACAATTTCTGGATATTGATAATAAATTTGTGAAAATGAAACCCGGCAATGTGAAGGGTTTACTGTATTTTCATTCATACACACCTAATTATACAGAATGTTACAAAGAGAATAGTAAATAATTTAGAAAATCAGGACTCTCTCAATACCGTCGTTTACAAAATGTATAATTTTATCACTGAAAGAAGAGTTTGATCGGTTGAAAAAAGAAATGGCAATCTTTTTAAAGAGTGGAACCTTCCTCACCGTTTCTCAATACAGACACTCTGTCAATACCGTCGTTTACAAAATGTATAATTTTATCACTAAAAGAAGAGTTTGATCGGTTGAAAAAAGAAATGGCAATCTTTTTAAGGAATGGGACCTTCCTCATCGTTTCCATAATTTGTAGTATTGTAATTTTGAATGTTTTAAGTGTGAGTAATAAGTTCGGAAGTTAATTATAAACGTATGTGGTCAATTTTCAACAGTGACAATGCAGTTGTTTGAATTTGTTGAAAAAAAATCATAAATAAACTTTTATTATTGCTTTAAAAAATATTTTGCTTTATAAAATACAGAGCCGAGATTCCCAAAGTTTTGCGTCGGCAGGTCACATGGTAAATATTAAAATGTTTAGCGGGTCAAGAAAGAATATTAAAAAAAGAAAAAACACCAAGGAAAAATGTGTTTCTTTAGTTAAACTTCTGATCTATTCTAATTTACAAATTGCAAATAGGAGTAAAACTTGAAACAATTGAACTTGATGACGTCATCACGTATACCAAACTTTCTTAAAAGCTCCAAAAACCGTAATTTTGATGCTAGAAACATTAAATTTGAAGTTGCTTATAGATTTCTAATACAGTTTTTTTTTCATTTTTTATAAAATCAAAATTATAAAGACAATAGAGTTTAAATCACGTTTCCTAAACGAATTTGGTAATTCTGACCTAACCTAACCTGACTTATGTAAAAGTAGATCACCGAATAAATTGTAATAGAAAAATAATTTGCACCGTAAAAAAGATTAAACATCACTGATAAATAAAATTTGTGTAATAACAAAAAATACTGGACATAAAATTTGATAAAATTTTCTACGGATAAATTTTTAATGATAATATAGTAATGGTTTTCTGAAAAAGATGTAAATTATTTTTACGAATTCGACAATCTGATATCATGGGCCGCATTTTTGAAGTTTAAGGGTCGCACTTTGGAAATCTCTGATATAAGACTATATCGAAAATTATGCTAATCTCACTTTTTTTAAAATAAATGCCATCAAGAATATTATTAAATCTGTTATTTGGTCATCAACAAATAATTAATGTTTTTACAAGCATCAGGCGCATTTCTGTTATAAAAGTTACAAGTTCTGTTACAAATAAAAATACTGGCACGGAGTTAAAGGCATCAGATTCAATAGCTTTTGTTTATTCTTTTCCCCTTTTTTAGATGATATTTTAACCATATTATATGCACTGTAATTTACGGCAATGTCTATAGAATCAATGAAAACTGACTACACATTTATTTGAACTTTTTTTTATTGAAAATAATTAATTCTATAATCTTCCAAATTATGTACCATTTCTTCTGAAACAGCCTGTATACACATACATACAATCAAAATGGCTGACTTTTCAACTGTCAAAATATGTAATAGCAACTTTGAATTAAAAGCCTGTAAATTTTATGAAAGGATCGTAAAATATAAACACTAAAAGAACTTCATTTTCTTATCTAAATTACTATAACATATTAAAATATCAATATTCCTAATAAAAGTCAATAATTAAACTATTACCTTATAAGTTAAATCTCATATATAAATAACTACTTAATCAGACGCAGAAAATCAATAATTTAAAGAAATTTAAACTTATGCAATTATAGCTGACATTTAAACGAATATGTATAGAAGAGCAATCGGTCAACGGGGAATTCCTATATACATTATCTATAACATTTTAAATAAGAATTTCTCAGTAAATATTATAAAAAATCTGTAATTTCCCACTGACAATGAGCTCATACAATAAAACCTTGTACACTACCAATATCATAGATACAAGGTGATCAATCAAGACCATTTTCTACAATCAATTTTCTTTTAAAATCCAATTTTAAACTGATAATTTTTCTATTTATATATTTTAAATTAGATAAAATAATGATTCTTTATGATTAGAACGCAATTGACAAAACATGTTCATCAATTAATAGATAAGAAATATTTGATAATATAAAGATCTTTACTAAATATTCCAAGAACTTCTTTATTCATATAATCATATTTAAATTAATTATCTTAATAAATTCAATAAAAAAAAAAAAACTGTGATGAAAGTTGTTTTATTAGTTGCAACATACACCAATATACACTTACCTGTTATGTATGAAAAAAATCAGTTAGTCATTCAAAATAAAAACAATTTGTACACATATTCAACAAAAACGAGATAATTGCACTATTCAAAATCACGTTCACTTTTACAAAAATTGTACTTTTAAAACAATTCACACAAAATATTTGACACACAGTTTTTCAAATAATTTATATTTTACACTAAACTATACTCAAGTAATTTTATATTTAAGCAAGATCACTTTGTCATAAAATAAATGTTGAAGTAATATCATTTGTTTAAAAAACAATGACATGTATTTAACCCTGTTATATGTACAACATTATTATAGGTATATAACATAATTATTTATAGCGATTTAATTTAATATTTTTATTTAAATTGCTTTTTGTATAGTTCGCTATACACGTTCAATTCAATTTAATAAAATAATTTAATTATTAATTTAAAACAACAAGGGAATTTCGTGAAAATATGTAATTTTATTTGCTGTAATTAGTTGAATCGACTAACATCCAGTCATGTCACTTATAATCTATAATAAACTGCTCAAATCGAGAAAACTCGTTCTTTATATTGTTACCGCGCATGTATAGTAATACTGTAGTCATATGTATGCTGTTATGGTGTTATTTCGTGTAGTTTCCAATCGTACAATACATCAATACAAGTGATCCAAGTGTATATAAATGTATGTTGTATATAAATGTATCAGTAAACAAATGTTGAATTGCATTGTAAATATGTATATGAATAGGTATTTACAATTTCATTGTACTATTGTCAGAGACTCAGAGTATTCGATACTTTGTCAATTGTCACTACGCTTCAACGTCAAATGTCATTCTACACCTGTTTAAAGTACTTATTTGTAATATACATGGTATATGTACATTCACGTTTAAATGTATAGAATGTATAGTTATAATTCGTTATGCCTTGTTTTCACGGGCTTACAATTACATAATACCATTAGGGCCCGTCCACACGCTCAAGCTTTACCACCGACTTACCTGCGCAAACCAGGTTTGTGCAAGTAAGTCGCAACGTTTTTTCCCGTCCATACGTACATGTTTACTTGCACAAACTGGTTTGCGCAAGTAAGTCGGTGGTAAAGCTTGTGTCGTGTGGACGGACCCTTAGGCTTTTCACACAATCAATGATATGAGAAGTAAAGAGTGTGCCATCTAGTGACGTTGAATGGAACTGAAAGGTAACACTCATAGATAAATATGTAGGTATTTTTGTACGTCAAAATTCGTGATTTTTTTCACTTACAATTAGTGACAAAAAAGTCATCAATCACGAACGTTATTTTTTCATGAATTTTGATGTACAAAAATACCTAAATACATATACCTATGAGCAGTTACGTTAAAGTTTCATTCAACGTCACTAGATGGGACACTCCTTATTTCTTATTTCATTGATTGTGTGAAAAGCCTTATTGTTAGTACCAATTAGTACGTACAGTACGTACCGTACATACTAAAGCGGGTTCTACACGATGCTACGAACGTTCCTTCCAACATTCGATCGAACGTTTGAGGCAATTAAGTTCGATAGTTGGTGCGACGAATGTATCTGCTACACGGTGAATCGAATGTTTGATCCAATACGAATGATGATGTGTTGGTACTCAGTGGACGACGCTGTTATCTGTCTGATGTTATCTCTAATGTTATACACTGATGTTGTCTCTCTTCACATGAACGAGTCGTGCAGCTGCTGAGTCGAACCAACCAACGCAACCAACATTGACCTTCAAACGTTCGAAGCACCCCTTTGACTCGGTGCAAAAATACCGACATCGAACGGGACACGACCAAATGCGAACGTTTGACGCTCGACATTGGACACTCGTAGGTTCGAACAACGGCTACACGATGCTATGAACCATCCAACGTCGAATGTTGGAAGGTGTTCGTAGCATCGTGTAGCAGCGGCTTAATCATGAGGACTTTACACCACAGAACAAATAGAACGAATACATCTATCTCTTTTCTGCAATCACTTATGTCCTTTTATGTGCATCTTAAGCGGGTTCTACACGATGCTACGAACGTTCCTTCCAACGTTCGATCGAACGTTTGAAGCAATTAAGTTCGACAGTTGGTGCGACGAATGTATCTGCCGTATCTGCTACACGGTGAATCGAATGTTTGATCCAATACGAATGATGACGTGTTGGTACTCAGTGGACGACGCTGTTATCTGTCTGATGTTATCTCTAATGTTATACACTGATGTTGTCTCTCTTCACATGAACGAGTCGTGCAGCTGCTGAGTCGAACCAACCAACACAACCAACATTGACCTTCAAACGTTCGAAGCATCCCTTTGACTCGGTGCAAAAATACCGACATCGAACGGAACACGACCAAATGCGAACGTTTGACGCTCGACATTGGACACTCGTAGGTTCGAACAACGGCTACACGATGCTATGAACCATCCAACGTCGAATGTTGGAAGGTGTTCGTAGCATCGTGTAGCAGCGGCTTTAGGCTGCTTAGTCCTCATTCCTTCGCCACCACTCAATGGGTATGTTTCAATTGTTGTTATATTGTTACCTCTCGTATTAACACGGTATATGTACGTGGTATACGTACATCATACGTTCCACCACCACGTACATATTATATATGTATGTATGCACGACACCAATACACACATTATCCAACGGACTAACACACACAACTCCGCCTGCACATATATAACATAGTGGTGGGTTATTTTCTATCCTTTGTGGTTACGCTCGTTTCCCTAGTATAGACATAGCAATGTTCGTTCTCTTTGTTCTCTGCTTTACACAATAAAATGAAATAAGAAATAAGGGATGTCGCCATCTAGTGACGTTGAATGAAACTTTATGTAGGATTCTAACTTAATTGCTCTTTCATGAACTTTGATGTACCAAACACAAAACACTATAGAAGCAGTGTATATATAAAAATCTGTCGTTCGTAAGGTGCAATGTTGTGTCAATTTACACCGCTTCTGATTTAGTCTGTTACTGTTCGTAACAGACCCTTATTTCTTATTTCATTTTATTGTACTTTTAATTTCAAATGTTATCGAGTGCCTGTGAAACATTATTAGTGTATGGCGGATTTTTATCCGTATTTTAAACATACACCAATATTCATATGTTCACTAAATGCTCAGCTTTGGCTGATACTTGAACACTCGATGTACTTTGGCAAATGGCCAATTCATTATGTTAATTAAAATTGACATAGTGCTTGAAAAATTACCAAACTGGATCGGCTGGGACTCGAACCCGGATCTCTTGGTTACCAGCCAAGCGCCTTACCAACTAGGCCACCGATCACTTGTTCGAGTGCCACTCCAATTCAGTAATCAATCAAACACAACCTCTCTCTAATGCGAGACGCAGTTTTATACTTTTAATTTCAAATGTTATCGAGTGCCTGTGAAACATTATTAGTGTATGACGGATTTTTATCCGTATTTTAAACATACACCAATATTCATATGTTCACTAAATGCCCAGCTTTGGCTGATACTTGAACACTCGATGTACTTTGGCAAATGGCCAATTCATTATGTTAATTAAAATTGACATAGTGCAGGATACAATAATACTATTTAAAATAAAAGAATTGCTTTTAAACAATTGGCTAATGCTTAAAAAAGTGTCAATATGTATTTGAATTACATGGTAGACTAAATGGTCGGAAAACACGACCAAATGTTATTCCAACTAATGGCGGAAATTATTCCAGGATACAATAATACTATTTAAAATTAAATAATTGCTTTGAAACAATTGGCTAATGCTTAAGAAAGTGTCAATATGTATCTAAATTACATGGTAGACGAAGTAATCGGAAAACAACCTTTCATATTACAATCAAATTTTATTCCAGCGCTCAAAAAGCGATTTGTGACAAATTGTAACAGATTTTTTTATTGTTTGTTTATGACAAGGAATCAGCCAATCCGTGTTGAGTATATCCGATAATATATTACGCTTCATTACAACGTATTTTTATTAATATACTAGAAAACATGGCGCCCGCTGAGTAAACATGTTGTCACAAAACGAAGCATCAATCTCAACGCAAGCGCAGAAAGGGCTTAACGTACTATGTCATCCACAGATGAGACAGATCAAGCCTACCTATAAAAAAGTAAAATCTTAAAGTTGCAATAAGTAGCAATTTACACCACTACTACTTTAGTCTGTTACTGACTGCCGTGGTGTTCACGTCAAAATAAAAATCATTTTTTTAAATCAACTCGTGAAATTTAAACAGAAAAGATATGAAGTGTGTCGTATTTAAGTGTAAAAATTCTATTGAATAAAAAATTTCTCAAAATAAAGGGATATCATTCTTAAAATAAATAAATTT
This sequence comes from Brachynemurus nebulosus, assembly GCA_035578155.1. Classification (NCBI taxonomy): domain Eukaryota; kingdom Metazoa; phylum Arthropoda; class Insecta; order Neuroptera; family Myrmeleontidae; genus Brachynemurus; species Brachynemurus nebulosus. Next base: position 6,048,987 of record JAPWDM010000019.1, read on the forward strand.
ATTTTTAATTGTTGATTAGTTGTCAGATATGTCGGCCATCATAGTATATAGGGTATATAGTGTATGTATGCGAACTGCATATATCATTATCAAAATATATTACTAACACATTGGTATATTTGTGTCCATACATAGTGTGTTGTGATTGTATGTGTGCTGTTACGTCACCCATTGATTACAGTGGGAACAGTTTGGTAGACATTCTAGTTTGACCCCTTGGTGTCATCGAACATGGCTATAATTTGATTTTCTTCATCTATAAGGATTTATTAAAGTTGACAATATATTTTCTTAATCCACCATTTTCATTAATTGAACAAAATGGCTACCAGATTACGTCAGATTATCGGGCTTATCGTTTCATGAAATAAAAACACCGTATAAATTGCAACATAAAATTCATTTATTAAGTTTTGTACTTTTGCAAACGTATATTTTATAATTTTTTGAATAAATTATATTTTTAGATAACACTTCAATAATAAGACACATTAATAAAATTAATATAATTTTTTGACTTTACAAATATGGACTGTATTTCTTAATTAACATTAGGTATACTTGTATGTCTCTGTGTTAAACACATGGTAAATCTTAATTAAGTTTAGGTTTCTGTGATGACTATAAAGACTAACTTATCATTTATACAGGATTAGTTTTATTATTATATTGTGATAGCATATGACAATGATGTTCGAGTCTTTGCACCGTTGCCACTAAATATGAATTTTCAATATATAAATCTTTAACGAGCATATCGGATCGCGCCAATCGTTCAATTTGTTCATTGTTCAGTTGCGTTTGACATTCTAATTTCTCTTGCATCGTTTTCAATAAGTACTGTAGGTCCGTTACTTCACCTTTATGTTGTAGCCAGCACTCTAAAACAAAAATTGCGAAAATTCTAATAAGTTTTCAGTTCATCAATACAGTGCAAGTATCACGCAATCGGCTGTTTTTCGTGAATACATAATGACTTCGAAGGAAATGTCTTTCTTCGGAGTCATAAAAAAAAAAAAAAAACAGGTACGTATTTTAGGTTAGGATGCGTATTTTATCATACCATTACTAAACCGTTTCTAGTGTTAAATGGCTCTCATCTTCCCCTTTATGTTACTTATGTTACTTTTTGATCGTATTAAATTTAAAATTTAAGAAAGGAGGAACATAAGAATCACTTCAAGTCCCGTTTGAAGTTGTTAAAAATCGGACATTTTTTTTCAATTAACAATCATCTAAAATCTATTTAACACTAGATCTATTATAACTATATAACAAATCTTTTAACAAACGTCTAAAAAAAAATGATACATAGGGTAAAAGCCCCCTTTGTGGAACGGTATCTAATTATGAACATTTACATATTAATGAAGTTATTTCTGAAAGAAACGTCTGATAACAAAAATTATTATTAATAGAATGATTGTTTTTCAATTTAAATTCACCTCACATTTAAAGTTTCCTTACTTAATTAAAGAAATAAATATGTAAATGTCAAAACTGTTCCAGTATTAGATACCGTTCCACAAAGGGGGCTTTTACCCTACACTAGAGATGTCGATTTTAAATCGATTAATCGAAAATCGATTAATCGAAGCTTAAAAAATCGATTCTTTTTTCGATTTTTTTCATTTGAATCGATTCATGAATCGATTATTAAAAGTAAGAGATCGATAACCGATTTTTTCCAAAAATAACTTCATTTTAATAGTAATTCTACAAAGAAACATGTGTTAAAATGAAACACCAAAAACTCTATTGTTAATTGTCACTTTTTACTTATATCGACGAACCCCTCCTATGGCTCTATATAAGTCAGACTATTAATACAAAAAGAAGGAAGAGACCACCTATCTGTGCAAACGACGATCCCTTTCCCACAAAAGCGACTTATTTAGAAAACATTTTTTTGTCAATTTGTTTGAAATTTTTGAATAAACTTGGTTCAATTCGTGGTATTCGTCCTACATATTCAATTGCCTTATTTTTTATAATTATAATTGAAAAGTTAAATCATTCATCGCCTTTACAAATATAATGTAGGCGTTTTTACACGATATTACCGATATTACCTATGTACTATCAAGTAAATTCTTTAAACAAAAATTATCAGCTAATTTTATTAAACTTTTCAAAATTTCGATTTTTTAGATCGATCTCACAGAATCGATCTTTTTTTGGCCGATTTTTTTTTGAATCGATTTTTTTGATTTCGATTTAAATCGATTCAAAAATCGATCTTTTTTTTTGGAGAATCGACATCTCTACCCTACACATAATTATGAAGACTGGACTTCAAAAACAAGCTGTGTCAAAAAAAAATTTAGCATGCTGTCTTGATTGTTGGCAATGGTAACCTAGATTCCTTTTTCGAGTCTAACTCATTTTTTTTTTTGGCACCTATCCTGTTTTGAAGTCTAATCTTTATAATACAATAACATGGTAACCACATTACTGGAAAACCTGGAAATGTCAGGGAATTCTAAACTTTCTGGAAAAGTTAGGGAATTTTACCAGAAGACTGAAAAAAAAAATGATTTTTATAATTTTATTTATTTAGGGATAAAACTTCAATCAATATTTTTCACTTGTTTAGAGATTAGATTTAAAAATTGGCACGGATTTAATTTTTTTTTTGCTCTTCGTTTACTTTTTTTAAGAAAGAGTGTTAAAAAGTTATTAAGAAATTTTTTTTAGTTTTTTGGGATAAAGTAGGGGCGACATTTTTCACAAAATATTCAGGGAATTTTTTAATAAAATTTCTGGAAAAGTCAGGAAATTTTATCTTTAAAAATTTGTGGCCACTATAAATAAAACAAAGTTACTATATGTTTCCATTGTGTTTGAAAACTGAGGCCCGAATAGAGTAACTGGTTCCCTTTTTCCTAAAAGGAAGGACAGGCTTGCTTTTGACCAATAAGTAAGTTAGTCTGATTATGAAAACAGTCAAATTCTTAGCGTATATTCCATCAATGGTCACAATTCCACTCAAGGAAAATAAAGAAATGTCTGTTTCTATCAGTAATATTTTAAATAAGAAAACTATTTGTTAACAGAGGCTTCAGTAAGATAAAATACGCATCCTTAAGCTATAAAATTCCTAATTTAAACTATCGAAGGCTAGCTATAGGTTTTTAATAATCGAATTTCCCATTTTTCACAAAATTAAAGCTGTATAATTGACCTAAAATGGAGTTCTAGAGTGTATGTCATATTTTCAAGTCGAAAAGTTAAAATCCACCAGAACGACTAGATGTTTCTTTGAATCGGATTCCTTCCATTGGCGACGTAAATTCTCACTCGCGCCTCTGGTGATAAAATTAGAACCAGTATCAAGTAAAAATATATAATTAATTGTAGATAGTTTTACTTTGTGAAAATCCATAATATATATGGCGAAGAATGTTTAACTTTGTCAAATTTTCTCTTAAATATAGAAAAATACTTTTTCACAAATTAGTTTTCGGTTTCCTAAACCATCTTCAGGTGTACTCTGAATTGAACTGAATTCTGTTGGGAACAGGTATATATTTAAATAAAATAAAAATAAAACAGAAGCAGGTTGAAATGTAGTTGGTTAAGAGATGGGAAAACCCAGAAGAGAGGTAAACAAATTGCATGTGTACCGGAAACGAAGTGGCAACATTAATGCTAAACAAGTTTTGGTGGATAACAAAAATAATGGGCGGAACGATTACACAATGAGGATTAGAATTGTAATGTTAAAATAGTTATATGTAGAAATTAAAAGAATTAACTGACTAAACTTCAATTTGACAGTGATTAAGAAATATCTTAACAGAAGTATATTGAACAAAAATAGGTAACGAAATATATTAATTAAATAGGTTAAAAAGAGGAGATTTATTTAATCCAATTTGGTCATTCAAAACGATTACATTTGGATCATTATTTAATTTGTTTATTTCCAAAGCTTCAAATATATTCAATTTCGGTCCTTTTTCACAAAAATGAAGAATTGGGTTTGTAGTCTGATTTAACAGAATGTCCCTTTTCTAAAAGGTGAAGACCAAAGTTTGAAGTATGCTTATGAGAGGTAACATGTTCACGGTATCTAATTTCGAAAGATCTTCCCGATTGACCAATATATGCTACATTACATTCTCCACAATCTAATCTATCCTAGTAAATACGAAAAAATATAGTACGTATAGGGTAAAAGACCCCATTGTCGATCGGGGTTATAAGTCCGATCAGTTTTGACATTTATATCTTAATGAAGTTATTTCTGAAAGAAACCTTTGATAAAAAAAATTATTATTAATAGAATGATTATTTTTCAATTTAAATTCACCTCACATTTAATGCCTCCTCACTTAATTTAAGAAATACATATATATATATATATATATATATATATATATATATATATATATATATATATATATATATCGAAAAATTTTTGTTGAATTCGTGAATTTTTAATATGATGGATGATCATTATTCAAAACACATGAGTTATAAATTGTAACATTTTTCACCGAATTTTTAAAGTTATTAGCATAATAAAAGTATACAAATAATTGTTATTAGTCCACTTAAGAGATTAGGATAGCTAAATTAAATTTTATATGCGTTAAATATTATTTGTATGACTGATTCTTCTTGGGATCTGAGTTTTACAGTTAGGTACCGCATTTTGAGAATTATATATTGCATATTTATTTTATAAACATTTTTAATTTTGGGTTTAAAACACTTAACTAACCGTTTTTATAATTTCACTTTAATATTTTATTTATTTCAGAACGTAAAATCAATTGAAAAATAATTAATAATGAATTAAAACTTCGAAATTGAAATAAAAACGTCAGACATTTAGATTTGAAACAACATATAAATATATACGTCATATACTTAATTTAACTGTTTAAAAATTCACAATGGCGTATAGATAAGTTAGAATCATGTTAGAATCTACACAATGTTTTTTAAAGCATAATTAGATGGCGAAAGAAAATACAGTATTTTAGTGGTTTATTTTATCGAATATTTAAACCCTTCTGTCATTGCTGCTATGTTTCACAAGGTGTCATTCTGTGATACTCTATGACACAGACTGACCCCTTGTAGTGGATAGAGTGTCAAAGTGGCTGAAAGAGAATGGTTCAAATATTCGATAGTATAAGGTTTGTACTACTGTACGTGATGTACATTAATGCGCGATTTTTCATAGGGGTCAGTGTATTGATCTTTCAAAGGAGGTTAATATTTTCTGTGCGCTTTTTAATAGACGTCAACAAATTATAAAACAAAAACATTAATAAATCAAAATTTTTGGGTTATATTTTCTTAAAAACATATCCATTGGATTAAAAAAATTTGGTTTCATACTAATTAAGAAAAAAAAATGGGTGTTTTGTTTATTTTTTAATTTTTTTAAGCTAATTTAATGATACAGCTAAAAATAGTGATCGGTCATCGGGTCTCTTACCCTACGTTTAATTAATGATATAAAATCTAGTAATCCGCACAAAATTTGTATAATACATATTTCTATTGACAATTAAACGTATACAAAAGTTTTTACTTGATACAGCTTCTAATTTAAGTACCCCTGTCGCAGCATCCTGCATAACATAGCGAATTTCCGTTTATAAAAATTAGTTTTTCTCGGAAACTAGTTGACATAGAAAAAAAGTTTAAAGACCTTTTTTATGTAATTTTTTCTTCTCTTTTAAATGGTGTAAAAAAATTTCGCAAAAATTTTTGAATAAGTGGAAATTTTGGCAAAAAGCTAATTTTTTGCAATTACAAAAACCATGTTCCTGGCATCCGACATGTCTGGCTGACGAACTCATCCAAGGGTTTGGGACTTCCAATGTTCTCACCAAGTTTCGTAAAAATTGGATACTTCGTTCGAGAGTTATCGCGCGGACGGACACACACACACACATGTATATATATATATATATATATATATATATATATATATATATATATATATATATAAATTTTAGTGAATATTATTTTCGGTTTCTAGGGACCTCAAAACAAATTTCTGCCATAGTCCCGCGCTCAGATCGCGTCATGACAGTGGTTGTAATAGCTGAATTCCATTCTGGAAATTCGCTAAAACCAGGAGAACTCGCGTTAATCTTTGCGTTGCTAATAGTCGGACACTCTATTAACCGAACGCAAACATTGACGAAATTGACGAAAATTTTTACCTCCATTAACAAAACGCGAGTACATCTTTCTGTACGCATTTTAACTTATGTTAGAGATGTTAAATTTTCTGATGTGCTAATATTTTTAATTTGCTTTACAAAATGCAACGATTCCGATGCAATTAGCGAGTAAATAAAGCAAGAAAAAAACAATACAATACTTACGATGCAACATATTTTCCGTTTGCTGTTGATTTTTCCTAAGCACATGTTGTAAATGTCGACATTTTTGATCGAGTTCATGCATTCGCGCATTCAATTCTTGCAACGTGCTAATACTGACCCGACAAACTTGTTTACCGCTATTCATGTTGGTAAAACCGCGCATACCTTTCCACTTATACGTAATAATAGGCTCCTCGCTGCCTTTAATTTTATTTTTCAAATCGATCACCTCTTTAATTAAACTCTCCTTTTGTTTGTGTAACGCCTGACATTCGGCGTCTAACTGTGACTTAATGTTTCGCAAACGTTTAATTTCATCTTTACGATACGCAATATCCGCCGAACTTGTGTTATGTTTACGAGTTCTGTGCACCAGGGGATTCTGTACCGGATTGTCGGGCGCTGAAGTAAATGAATTATCGCTGGCGCTGGAATTTTTTGTCCACGTAAAAGTGCTGAAAATGTTCTGACTAAGTTCCGTGTCTGTGTTTATTTCTTTTTCTGACGTCTCGCGGGTGATAGTTTGGGTTTCCGCATTCGAAACATCGATTTTTTGTTTTAAATTGTTTATCACTAATTTTAAATCTTCGATTTCTCGTTGTTGACTTTCTAATTGTTCTTCCGCGTCTCTTCTGTAACTTTCGAAATCTTCTTCCAGTTCGGTGTACTGTTTTTCGAACGAATTTTCTTGAATCACGGGTAGTTTGTTATCCTGAGCTTGGAACTGTTCTTCTAATTCAGTCATTTTATTTAAGAGTTCCTGGAAATTTGCGTTACTCTGTCTCTGTTCCTGATCAAATAATTGTCTTTCCTCGTCCAATTTGTTCGCCCAATAATCTTCACAGTGTTCATATTCAACTCGCAACAGTTCTAAACTAGTTTCTAAATTGTGACATCGTTCTTTCAGTTCTTTATTTTCCGCTTGTAACCGTTCAAATTCGTTTTTCTGGTTCTCACTGTTATCGCAGTTGTTCGAATTGGAATCAGTAGTAGTGGTTGATTCGGTAGCATTGATTTCGGTTAAATTTTTCATAAATTCGACATTTTCGAATAATTTTTGATGGATTTCCGCTATACATTTATGAACGTCACAATCTCGGTCAGAGAGAATCGTCTGTAATGTTGATTTGGTATCCTGTAGTATTAATTCTAATTTCTTACATCGCCCTTTTAATGTTTCTACCAGCTGCTTTTCTGTACAATTTTCGTTGTCCATAGCCTGTTGGTGGAATTAAAATTGATATTAATTAAATTATTATTTACAAAGCTTTGTGTTCACGTACTTTTGTTGTGTGAAAAATTTAGTGGATGTATTAGTTTGACATTCAATATTAGTCCATTCTCAAAGTATTTTCTGATTTCAAGATTAATACAATGTGTAAAAAAGTGTTAAGTATATTAAAGACGCTTAGTACTTGTTTCAATTAATCCTGAGAACGCACACTTTCAAACAGAATCATTTTGAAAAATATGAAGAGGGACGATTTTATATAAAATAGTATCCTCTTTAATTTGCTCTAGTTGCAACTGTTTATAAGATAAATACAAAAACCGCCATTTTTCAAAGACGCTGGTGGATTTCTGGACTCGAATCGTGATAAACGTGATAAGTAGAGTGATGACATTGGTCCGCATAAAAGTATGGGAACACTTTGATCCAGGGGGTGCCCACACTTTTGACATGAGTCGTGATAAGTAGAGTGAGGACATTGGTTCGCACAAACGGGGTGGCCAATTTTTTATAGTGAGTTCTAGCACACAATACGTTGTCAAAAGTATGGGAACACCTTGATCCAGGGGGGTGCCTACACTTTTGACGCGAACACAAATAAAAGAAGTCCTGACACTTAACACCAATATAGCTTTTTTATCAAAATATGAGTTACTGTATATAATAATTCAAAGGCTCCAAAGAAACTAGGATCAAGCGTTCTCAGAATTAACAGAGAATCCTATAAACATTCATTTTTTCCGAAATCGAATCCTTTTTTTATTAGATAGAATCCTATAGTACCACTCATTTAGTTATTGTATCTAGAATCTAACAAGAGGATATAGTTTTTAATGAAATTTCAATATTGGGGCCAGGGGCGGATCCAGAAACGTATCATGCAGGGGACGATAATAAATGCAACGACTAAAAAAAAAGAATTAATAAAAACAATATGAAATCGCTTACGTATTAGCAAAAAAGTTGTATTTGGCAAAGTCATCACAGGAATTTAAATTTTACCCGTGTTGCATTTTTCCGAAAAACAAAAAAATTTAAACCTGTGTTCTATGATAAACCTAAACGCCCTCAAATCTAAAATTTTATAATTTAAAATTGAGAAGAACTACATTAACCTAATTTATTATTTGATTCAGTAGTAAATATTGAATTTAATAAACTGGATTTTTTTATTTTTTGAATTTTAAAGTTAAAGCGAAGATCGCCCCTATCGTCCCCCTCTGAATCCGCTCCTGACTGAGACTGGCCTAATCTGCTAATCTGAATTTCCTAATTTCTGTTTTACTTACTTTTACATATACAGTGTAATTAACAAGGGAATTTTAAGAAAACCGAAAGTCCACACAGGAATTTTTGAGCCATCAAAAGAAAAAGATCACTTAGACTTATAAAAATTGTCAAAAAATTTTTTTTAAATTTTATTTCTAATTAGAATTAAGAAGGATTAGTTCACCGACAGATGTTTATAGGAAGTATTTTTGTTTACTTAAGACACAATACCATGTGGCTCTAAACTGCATGACACTTTCTATAACATTTAAACGATTATTTCTAAAAATAAAATCAGTTCATAAAAACTATGGTTCTGATTACTTACTCAAACACCCAAGAAATATTAAATACGAGCACGCATACTTTTATGCAACTAAATTTAAAACTGTATTATACCAAACGATAACATCTTACACTTTCAATTGTTTTAAAACAAAACACAAATTTTTTTGAAAAAAAATGTTTATTAAAATAAAATAAAAATACAAGGTGTAAAATACAAAAACAAAAAAAGTGAAACAATTAACTCCAAAGAAGCTGTAGGAATGAATGATATATTAACAATATAATTAAATTATTTCCAATGCAATATGCAATGACACCCACTTCTTTTCTTAACAACACTCATGGTCTAACCTACTAGCAATAAATTAAACATTGAAATTAGTATATTATGCAAAAATTAACCTTTACATCATCAAACTAAAAATAAATAAGATCACTTTATAAAAAAAAAAAAAAAAACAAATATTTTAACGTTATTTCTATACAACAATTTTAATGTACGATAGATTAATAATACTGTATACCCTGTAAGCGATATAAACTAAAAAAAAAAAAAAATAAACCCGCAAATCTCCATACCTTAATTACGTCGATTGTCGAAAATATACAGGATGTCAAAAAAAAGGTAACAGACTCGCTTAAATAAACAAGAAAAGTTTCAACCCTTTTGTGAGAGGACTACTTTTGTTAGGGTGGTCAATCACGTCTAAAACTTGGGGGTGCGGGCTACCGAGAGGGTCCGAGATGAAAGAAAAAAACCTTTACTGTCTTTAAACTTCTTAGGCCCGAAACAATTACTGCCATGAAATTTTTATTTGTACAATAATTTTTTACCTATCTGGTTATTGAGAGATTGGGGTGATACCCAGGGTGGCGATTGAAAATCAATTTCAAAATTCCCTTACTCAGAATAAAATTTCAAGGCCTACTCCGAAAAAAATACTGTTTAAATGTTAATAATTTATAAAAATAAAGTGTTTTGACGACCTTTTTTTTTTGCTCGTCAGTGGCAAAAAATACAACTAAAGAGCAAAAAAAAAGGCCGTCAAAAAACTTTTTAGAAAAACTATCAATCGACGCTCTCGCCGGAGCGAAAACTGAAAAAAATCCCTGACTACGACTGAAATTTCCTGACTTTTCCCTGACTATTCCATAAATTCGAAATTCCCTGACTTTTCCAGGTTTTCCAGGTCAATCGACACCCTGAAAATGGATTTACTGTGCGACTCTAATTACTATTTATTACTGACAAAAATGGCGACAGTTCTGCAACCCTGCAAGTAAAATCTGCAAGCATCTGCAGCCCTGTTTCTTTTTTTGGGTGTAGAATGACAATTGTAAATGATAGTGTACGGTATTGATAATGTTGATGACGTATTTCCCCCGCCCCTTTCCGGTTAGTTTCGAACTCACAACTTACTGACTAGAATTCGAGTTCTTAGCCATTAGATCAACCTGGAATTTATCTATAGGTTAGGGGATTGACTACATAATTTTGAAACGAAATCCATAATTTTTGGCTACCTCTCTGTGTTTACTTCGAACCCTGTTGAATATTTCAGAAATTCCGTAGAAATACCCTATATTCTTAAAAATTAGGCCGGGCGCACATTGAGCTGCGTCACACAGTAAACGCAGGGCAGGGCAGGAAAGCACGAGAAACAAACTGTGTGACCGAGCGCACATTGAGATGCAGTTAACGCAGGCAGGGCAGTGCAGTTTCTGTGACTCTTGTTGCGGAACGGGATAGCGCGAATTGAAAGACAGAGCAGCATTGTTTTTCGTCAATTTTCTCAACTGTTTTTATTTCGGCGAAATAAAATCAACTAAAACTCGAGAACTTGTTACAATGTCGTACAGTTTCTGTGTCACATTCACCTCGTGCGACGCAGTCCTGCCCTGGCTGCGTTAACTGCGTCTCAATGTGTGCCTGGCCTTACACACTCTACCCTGACCAAAAATTATTCCATTGTGTATGGAGGATGGGGGACTTATACAAACTGACGTATACAATGGATGCAGTCAGCGGAAAAAAATTCTTTAAAATGCTTCAAGCCGTTTCAGACTGCTGACTAACTTTCTGCCAGAACAGAAATCAAGAGACGTGATTTGACATTTCACTAACAATATTTGCAATATATTAGGTCATACCACAAATTTTGACACATTTTGTTTTGTAATTATTTTTATTTGTGTAAGATTAAATTATATACAATATATAAAATTAATCAGTAGTCTCTTGAGTTATCAATGATCCGTCTTCAAACTTCCGGTAATTTAGACATACCACAGAAAGTACCATTTTGGTTTAACCTACCAATTATTTCATTTAAATTGGAATCGAGACCTTCTTTCGAGAACTGGGTAATTCCCTTTTCAAATTGCCTTTGTACTGTAGTATGAGGAATGCCTACATGTTGACTAAGATGCTCGACAGATCAGTTACGTGTCACACTTAATGCTTCCTTAATTTTATCAAAGGCTTACAGTCTAGAGGTTGATGTTGGTCAACCTTCCCTAGGCAAGTATTTTGCCTGTACTCTTCCATCTTTGTAAAAATGAAGCTACTTCGCTACCGTTCTCTTACTAAGGGCATTATACCCTACACATTTCAATAGAAACTTATGCGAAACTGCCGCATCGTAATTAAGGAGGACACAAAATTGTAAAAAAATTCGTTGCTCTTGCACGAAAATTGATTTTTTAAATTTTCCATTTTCAAAAATGCTCTTTTAGTCACAATAATACTATCAAAAGAAAATTCAGTGTCCGCTCTATACAAAGCATGAAATATGACCGCTTAATCTTAAATAAGTAAAAAAATATCAAATACAAAAAATGTGTCGAAACTTGTGGTATGACCTAATATTATCGCCCCAATCCATATTTCATCATTTCTTTTAATAACATATACAGGGTGGCGACTGAAAACCAATTTCAAAATTCCCTGACTTCTCCCTGACTCTGAATAAAATTCCAAGGCCTATTCCGAAAAAAATATTGTTTAAATGTTAATCAATCCTAAAAATAAAGTTTTTTGACGACCTTTTTTTTTCTTTTTTGCTGGTCAGTGGCAAGAAATACAACTGGAGAGCAAAAAAAAAGATCGTCAAGAAACTTTTTAGAAAAACTATCAGTCGAAGCTCTCGCCTGAAAATCCCTGACTACGCCCTGACTATTCCAGAAATTCGAAATTCCCTGACTTTTCCAGATCGATCTCCACCCTGATATAACAATTTTTACTGTGACCAACTCCTATTGAGGTTATTTTGTTGACGTATTTCAACAAAATAACCTCAATAAGTGGGAAAAATTTGAAGGGAAATTCAGTACTTCGTAGTATCCCGCGATAAATATGTAACAAAACCCTGTCAAAACAAGTTCTGAATTCCACGCTGAGGATAACTGATAATATCTAACGGGGAAGTGCAACATTGGATGTTAGGTAAAGTCACGGGTCTAACAAAACTGTCAAAACAATCCCTAAATTCCATACAAACAAAATCGCAGGCACTGCTAATAATTACATAGGGTTGACCGGGGTAATTGTGAATTGGGGCAATTGTGAACGGCGCCTATAATTTCTAAAATAACATTAATATTGTTAAAAATCAACTCTTAGTATGTTTTTCTGTCCTTTCTTAATATGCTATTAAAATTTGATAACAATTTTCCAAGTATTAGTATCTTTTTTTTATTTTGAAAAAACCCTTGCAAAATTTTATGTATCTTACTTCGACCAAACCTAAAAAAAAAAAAATTTTAAATACATTTTCTTTTTTTAAAAGGTAAGAAATGTTTAAAGGACTTCTAAAGAAGTGGTCTAAACCCTGAGAGGGTTCCTTATTAACTGCTAAAGAAATTGGACAATTTATTACCAATTCACAATTACCCCATAATTTTAAAATTGTGGGGTAATTGTGAACGTCATTCACAAATGCCCCCATTCGATCAAAAATTTCAGTAGTGTCCTTTTCAGAGTTGAAAATGTTGATGAAGATGCTGGTGACATTATTGTACAAGTTTCCGTTGTACAAACAATGCAAAAAAAAACTTGTGTAAAGAGCGATGTTTTGTGTATCAATCTACGAAATCATTGCTGTGCTTCCTTATCCAATAACAGCTTACAAAAACAGAAAAATTACTTGTTTTCAATGTCTCTGTGAGTGTCCAAGAGCAGTAGGATTAATACAAAACCAATTTTTTTTTTCATTTAAAGTATTAGACCTAATAGATTGTTGTTTTTTATTCATGCGAGCTAACTGTATTTCCTTGAAAAAGTCTCATTTTCCTTGTTTTTGTGTGAAATTCATGTAATTTTTTGATTTTTTATATGATAAAATGACAAAATATCATCAAAATATCATTTTTAGCTTGTAATAAATTTGTTCCTACAATTTTTGTTATTTTTATTTAACCTTGATTTTTTGTACAAATTTGAGGCATGCGTAACTTGCATTAAACAAAGAGAAATTGTGACCGCTAAAGTATGATGAAAAATTTGAAAGTGGAGTAAATGTGAAGAATTTGAGTTGGGCTTTACTCTGATGTACCTAACTTCTCTTGTAATCCATTCTAAATAATTTTTCTGATTGCATTCACTTTTACCCCAAAATTCATAAGATTTACAAAACCGCACCGAGGAAATGTGAATGGCTTATAAAATTTTTGTTTTTCATACGAATTTGCTCAAAATTTGTGTCGTGCATCCTGAATAATGTAGAATTAAAAATAAATCAACCATAATGTGATATACAAAATAAAAAATACTTAAAACAACGCTTTTATCTGAGTTCATGAAAATCCATTAACAATTACCCCGGTCAACCAATGAAAAGCATTATTTTATTTAATTCTTAATCAACTTTGCCTTAGTTATAAAGTGTTGGTTTTGTGGATTTGTAGAGTATCTTATTTATTTAAGCGAGTACTGTACACCCTAGAAAATTTTAAAACCCAGTATACATAAAAAAAAACTTGTACAATATATCAAAATTTCATTGAAATCAAAGAAATAAACCAGGGAACCTGCCCTAGTTAGTTCAAGTACTTAAAAATCTATATCTAAATTTTCACAAGCAAAATACTGTGCGAATTTTCGAATTACTGAAACATGCTTACATTTTAAAATACATAACATGCTAAATTATGCTACTCTATTAAAAGTTACAAATCGAAACTAGAATATAAGTAGTGGCCTTACACTTAAGTAGCTTAATTGTCTCAAACAGTATATTTAAATTAACTCACCAGTGGTTTGGACGTTGGCTCAGACGGTATAACATGGCCATAATTGGCCAACAACTGCTCCAGATGTGAAACTCTCGCTTGAAGCCGTTGAATTTCCTCATCATTTCCACCTTCACTACTTGCAATCGACACCGACGAGTCCACATAATCATAATCGATATCTAAACCGGTATCATTCGAATTGAATGGCATAATTTTCGATCCGTCCGGTAATTCTCGAACATTACTTTTCACATGGCATTTTGGTAATTTCGTGTGGCTTAGATTTTCCTCTTCCGCACTATTATTCTGATCCGACAAATTTTGACTAGACGTGTCTTTAATAGCGTTACCTAAAGGATCCACAATTGACACGCTCAAATCGGAACATGATTTTTTGACTTGTAGAGCGGCCAATTGGGCATTTAGTGATTCCAGTTCGCTACACAGCTCATCGTTTTTGTCTTTGAGAGCTGTGTTCTCTGTTTGAAGGGATGAGATTTTTTCTAAGTATGATAACATTTGTTCATCTTTTTTGGTGCCTTCCATCGCGCTAATTTCCTGTTTTTCTCCTTCGAGTGTGGTAACATTTAACAAAAGTTGTGTATTGGTTTCTTCCAGTCGGGAAATCTGTTCTAGTAAACTACGATTCTCTTTTTCCAAATCAACAATATCATGCTGAATGTCAGCCAATTCCATTTTTAGTCTCATTTCTTCCGCTTCTAAACTAGCGATTCGCTGTTCTAGTTTGTGATTTAAAAAGGACGCTTGTTCACGTTCGTTCGATAATTGTTGTGTTAGATCCCGAATCATATCCGCGTGACGTTGCTCCAGGAGTTTAACGTGTTCCTTTGTCTTCTTCTCCATCCTGGCATGGTTGTCATCCACTTCCTGAGCCAACAGATTCGCTCGGTGATTTGCATCGTTCACATCGCTTCTCAATTTATCCCGCTCCGCGTTTAAATGCTCAATTGCCGATTTCAAACACCGCACTTCTAACTGATATAACGATAACGAGGCTTGTAGAAGCGCCAGATGAGGATTGGTTGAAACTGATATTTGGTTTAGTCCGCCATTAATATTTCGTAATTCTTCTTCAATAGTAGTCGCCAATTTAGTAATATTAATTTCATGTTGGGTAAATCCAAGATCGGACAGTAAACTGTGCGCAGATGATATACCTGCGCTCTCCCACATATCTGCAATGATGTCCGCGTTTATAACACCAGAGCCATCTTTACTGAGACTGATGAATTGGGTGAATGTACTTTTTTGGAACGTTTCGGATTCGGTTAACATTTGATTCGTTTGGTCATCACTACGAAACATATCACACGAATGGAACAATTCAAGGAATGAATTAAAACTCAACTGTTTGTCCTCACTTAAATTTAATCGGGAATGTAACTGATTAATCGTGTTATCTGAAATCTTATCGGATCCAATATAATCAATCACTAATTTCAATTCTTTACTATTTAACGTGCCATTTTTGCCAATATCGAGTCGTTTCCACAATTCGGACGCCATTTGACGTTCAATTTCGCATTGGGACGTTGGAGAACCGCTAATTTTTTCCAAAGAATAATTGGTAGCATTCGGAAAAGAGGTACAGCGTTTCAGTTGTGTGTTCCCCTTCCGTTTCTTTGACGGTTGACAATCACTTTGAGAATTGGAACGTTGAATTTTATTCACTTTAATGTCTGGTGATGTTAATTCTGATTCGAGAAGTATCTTTAAATCTTCCTTATCATTTTCAGCGCGAGGTCGCGAGCGTCGCCCATACTTTTTGGCGCCATAAACATATTTCGGAGACACTTCTCGATCGGGGGATTCATCATCGTTAACTGTCGTCTCATTTTCAGCGGTATCCTCGCCAAGCATCGCCAATAGGGCATCTTTAAACTCGTAGAATGTAATACTTTTTTTACCGGTGGAATCGAACAGATAGAACATGAGGTCCGGACGACGTTCTTCCAATTGTAATGTGGAACATAATTGTGAGAATCCCTCGTGATCTAGAGTACCCGTGTTATTTGAATCGTAACTATTGAAAACGGCGTACAGTTGTTGTTCGTACGGATCAAATGCTGCCGGATCCATTTTAGAATTTGAAATCTGTAAATAAAAGAAATGTTTATTACCAAAAACTATGTTGGCACAAGATGGGAAATTAAAAAATGCTATAATTTACAATTAATTTTTATTTTATTACGCCTTTTTCAAAAGAAATTAAGTCTTCTCCTATAGATGGAGTATCAGTTTGTTTACTTAAATCATATATCTATTTCCGTAAGTGGAAGTGTTGCCCACTAAGAGAGAGAGTAACTGCATAGTTCTGTCTCACTTATTTATACTCGATCCATTATGCGCAAGCGTTGTGACTGTAGTAGGAAAAATAAAAATCTGACAGACGATTTGTAAATATGTAAACATGCTCCATTCTCGGAAATGCGCATACACAGAGGACAGAGGTACAATACGTATCTCTCCACTACTGGAATCAGTGTAACCAGTAAGAGATAGAAAATATGTTATATACGTGCACGGTATTTACTTTGTATTGGCGCGCTAAACTGTTTATGTGTGCGTAATCGAAGATAGAGGTGGTAGTCACGTGACCGGGCTCGCATACATATGTATGATACCACAACGCTATGTGTGGGAATGTAACAATGCCAACACAACCAACATTACAATCAAATCCATTATTGTTTGACTGACCTACACTCGGTGAGTGCCACTGAGACACTAACTACCTACGAGCCTAAGGTACACAAAAATGCACACTGCAGATTTCGTGATAGAGATAGTTGCTGTGTCTCCATTACTCCGTGTGCGCATAACATTTGAAGTCTAAATGACAGAGATAGACGTATGTATGTATGCAGCGTTGGCTCGTCATCACAGACCAATGAACATATTATATATTATATTATATATACTAATTATTATATAAATGTATAATTAAGGCAGCCAGTTACGACCAAATTCCGATCTTAATAGTATTCTGTAATATAGTAATGGATGGTATCCGTAGTAAAGTTTTCAAATAATTATTGTAAAAATATAATACTGATAATAAAATTTTACTTTTTTGAGAAGAAACTACAAAATTTTGAAAGAAAGAAAGTAGTATTCGGTTTATTTTCAAAATACGTACGTATACAAATTATGTTTTGCAATAATTATAGTCGCATTTACTCAGAAATTGACATTATATTATTTAAATCTCACCCGTCTCACCCTGTTACCTGCTTCAAGAAAAATGCCTACAAACTGACTTTACTCTTTGTCTACTAGTATAATATAATAATGTTCATTGGTCTGTGGTCGTCATCCTTTTCCTGACCCCTATTAACAATATAGGAGTGTTCGATATTTGACTTAAATACACTTTAACCCCCCCCCCCCTTCCATGTAGACTATAGGTGGCTTTTGTCTTGAACCCTTACTTCCCCACTTTTTTCCTATTACGTTCAAAAGATATTTTGTTGAAATAATATCTTTTTTATTATAAAATATGAAAATTTACACATTATTTCAAAATATTTCCTCATAAAAAACGTCTCATTATTGTGAAAACTGTTTGACCAAATGGTAACATAATCCGTTTGAGGTAATTCTGTGAAATTTCAAAATTTAATGTCTGTATTCAAATGTTTGTATTTTTAAAAGTTAATTAACCTCAAAAGTGCACACGTATTAATTTTTTTTTTAAATTTTGTAGTAAAGTAGAACTTTATGCCGTATAACTTCCTTTATTAAAAAAAATTCGGCAAATACGTGTTAGGCACGTCTTCATGGTTCAGTAACCAAAGTTTTTCACATTTCTGGGGATAAAATATTTCTTGCTTTCATACAGTATTAAAATTAGCCTTTGATTTGTTAATGATTACTCATGGTGGCCAGAGATTTTTGAAGATCAAATTCCCTGACTTTTCCAGGTTTTCCAGAAATTTTATTAAAAAATTCCCTGACTATTTTGTGAAAAATTCCACCCCTACTTTATCCCAAAAAAGCTAAAAAAAATTTCTGACGTAAAAAAGTAAATGACGAGCAAAAAAAAAAAGAAATGCGCTCTAATTTTTAAATCTAATCTCAAAACAAGTGAAAAATTTATTGAAGTTTTATCCCTAAATATAAAAATCAATTTTTTCCAGTCTTCTGGTAAAATTCCCTAACTTTCCAGAAAGTAAAAATTCCCTGACATTTCCAGGTTTTCCAGTAATGTGGCCACCATGCTACTTAAACCTTTTACTTTCTATATGAGTTAAAAAATTTCAATAATAGTTTTTAAAAAACGACACTGTCTTTTAAATTGTCTAAAGCGGCCCCTACACGCTCAATAATATTGCACAAAATCCGAGGTTGTACAATATTATGGATCGTCTATAGGTTATATTGAAGGGTTGTACAATATATTGTGCTGATCAAAAATAGTTTGAAATATATTGTGCAAGAACGAATATTGTAACGTCTGTAGGCTTTGTAGATATTATTGCGCAATACTACTTTATTTGTTTGATTTGTTTGTTATTCTGTAGTCATATTTGATGGTTATTATTTGAACCAGTATGAATTATTAATTTGCAAGAATAATTATTTATTGCTTTGCAACATCTTTATCACTTAATATTTAAAATTAAACAACAGTTTAATTAAGTACAATTCCTGCATTCAGTTTATTGCACAAATTTCTTTAACAAAATTATTGAACTGTCTGGAGAAGCGTTCAATAAATTGCACAAGTTGATTGCACAATATTATTGAACGTGTAGGGGCCGCTTAAGACCAACACTAACTATTTCTAAAGCGGCCCCTACACGCTCAATAATATTGCACAAAATCCGAGGTTGTACAATATTATGGATCGTCTGTAAGTTATATTGAAGGGTTGTACAATATATTGTGCTGAACAAAAATAGTTTGAAATATATTGTGCAATGAATGAATATTGTAACGTCTGTAGGCTGTGTAGATATTATTGCGCAATACTACTTTATTTGTTTGTTTGTTATTTTGTAGTCATATTTGATGGCTATTATTTGAACCAGTATGAATTATTAATTTGCAAGAATAATTATTTATTGCTTTGCAACATCTTTATCACTTAATATTTAAAATTAAACAACAGTTTAATTAAGTACAATTCCTGCATTCAGTTTATTACACAAATTTCTTTAACAAAATTATTGAACTGTCTGGAGAAGCGTTCAATAAATTGCACAAGTTGATTGCACAATATTATTGAGCGTGTAGGGGCCGCTTAAAGTAACCAAGTGTGAGTAAACCTCCTAATGCGACGACAGAAATGACGAATTCATAAGGATTTCGTTGTTAAGCGGCCCCTACACGCTCAATAATATTACACAAAATCTGAGGTTGTACAATATTATTGATCGTCTGTAGGTTATATTGAAGAATTGTACAATATATTGTGCTGATCAAAAACAGTTTGAAATATATTGTACAATGAATGAATATTGTAACGTCTGTAGGCTCTGAAGATATTTTTGCGCAATACCACTTTATTTGTTTAAGTTTCGATTTGTTAATTATTTTGTAATGTCATATTTGATGGCTATTATTTGAACCAGTTTGACTTATTAATTTGTAAGACTAATTATTTATTTACTGCTTCGCAACGTCTTTATCATTTAATATCTTGAATTAAACAACAATTGAATTAATGTACAATTTCTACATTCAATTTATTGTACAAATTTCTTTTAAAAATTATTGAACTGTCTGGAGGAAAGTTCAATAAATTGCACAAGTTGATTGCACAATATTATTGAGCGTGTAGGGGCCGCTTTAGATCTACTAAATCCTAAAAACGGGATCAAAATGATTTGTCAGTGTCCCTCAGTGTGATCCTAAAGGTAGGTTAATTAATTTAGATTTCAGAAACGGATCACAAAAGTAGAGGAAACTAAAACTATCATCATTAAAAAATAAGATAAAAAACTTTTCATGAAAAGGAGAACAAATTAGACAAATATACAGAATTTTTAATTTACCAAACATTCGGTCAGCAGGAGGTCCAAATTTAAATGTGTAACAAAATTTTTGTTGCGCACCGGAAGTGAGTATTTAATTACAGGGAAATTAAGCTCCAAGGAAATTAAGGATTAATTAAGTTCCGGAAATAAAAGCTTACTGTATTGTTGTTTTAACACGATTTTGACTTGAGAAAATAATACAGAGTAAATTTTCTTATGTATTCTAGGTCAAATACACTATGATGCAAAAAATTACTACATAACGTTGCCACTGCGGTAAATTTTGCTAACTAAAGGTTTCAAATAAAAATTTTTTAATATTATTTTACACATAAGTCATAATAAATATACAAAATGTGCCAATAACGCAATTATACGTTCAATTTTTAACTGAACTTAAAACATCTAATTATAAGTAATTAGATTTGAAAAGTGTAATTATGGCCGTGTACTCAAATGTCAACAAAAGTAATTAATTTAGTTTACTGTCAAAAATTACTAGCAAAACAAAAGAACTTAACTTACCTGTCAAAATATATATTGATAAGAATAACATACGTTCCTTTTTTAAAAAAAATTTAAATAAATAACACAACTAGTGATAAACGAATCATTATTCTACATACATAAATCATGAAAGATCGAACATGATACTGTTATCTTTCAATAAAATGTATGAATTATGTATTTACAGTTATGTACAAAAGACTACATGTGACATGTATGTCAATATTACGGAACTATTTAGAATTGTCACGAATGTATTATAAATGCAGCATACCAAACATACCATAGAATAGATAATACGCCCAGCATATATGACGCCCAGTGTGACCAGAATGGAGACCAGTAGTACATCTATTCCTTCCCCTCTTAAACCAAGCAACCGGGTGGTCAATATATGTACTCACCACTGATCAGTGTTGCCAGAAAAATTTTAACTAAACCCGTCGATGAGAGGCGCTCGAGTAGCCCAAAAGTAGCCCATTCCGGAGCAAAGTGCACTTATATATTTTTTGAATTTTATTTTCGATGAAATTACACGAGCTTTAATGAGGTTTAATAAAACTTTATATTAATAGTGATTATTTAAAAAAAAATTATTTTTTATTAATTAAATTTAATAAATAGGCAATGCAAACTATTTAAAAATATGTCAACTTTATAATTAATAAATATTTATCAACATCAATGTTTAAATACCATAAAATACGATGATAATTTCTATTTAATCCTTACACATTAAACACAAATTTTACTATTAATCAAATTTAAAAGTTATTTTTAAATTTAATATTTTTTATGATTGTAACGATCATAAAAATAATCACAAAAAGTCTAAATAAATAATCAACATTTATCCTACGATTAATCGCTTTTAAATAGTTACATTTCAACTTAAAATTTTTCATAAAGCTATAATAATAATTGGAATGACTGTTTTTTTGTTTTTATCACTGAAATGGCAACTATCACAACCATAAAGTTTTGAAACTTAATCTTTCTGAAAATTAAACTTATTTCAATAAAATTAATCATCTGTTAGTTCTATTAAATTAATCGATTCCAGCAAACTAGAATCATCATCATCAGTCTTGATATTTTGGTAAATATCACTGTTAAATAGTTGTAACATGAACTATGGGGAAGCATAAGTGCTACAACAAAGTTTAAATGCACTCATATGAGCATGGATGCGGGCAAGAGCCATTAACATGGAAGCTTAAAATGGGAAAATTAAAAATAGCCCAAACGGCTACTTGCCGCCAACAGTAAAATTTTACCGCCAATCAAAAATATAAATAACCCAATCGGCTGTAAATAGCCCAATCTGGCAACACTACCAGTGATGTACAATACTCACAAACCAAAAGAGAATAACTTTATTGACAAGGGCCCCCAATCCACTGAGGAGCGAATCGACTAGAGAGAATGCAGTGTATTAACAAATAAGAAATTGAAGCAAAAAAATTGACTGATGTGATTACTTTAATGGCGATCAAACCATTATGTAATTTAAAGTGAATTTAATGGTTTATCTAATATTTATAAACAAGTCTCCGTAGTCCGTGGTTACATGCTGCGTTTACTAAAATAGAGTCATGCTTCAAAATTTAATGCCTGTGGTATCTCCAGGAAACATATGTTAACTCTTTAAATGATTAAGACGAGTTAACTCGTCCTACAATATGGCGGCTCAAAATGCTGTCATATGTATATATTCGCTGGTACAGGTGTCGCCATCTGTGACAATACGGTATAATTCTAAATAATGCTCAGTTTTATCAACATAGTTTAGTATAATTTTTTTTTTTTGTAAATTCCTAGGGTTCACTTTTTTAATGTTGGGATCTTTGATTTTTTCTTTTTCTTTTTTTGTAGCCTTATCTCAAGGTTTATATATATGTTATGAGGTAGATGCAATCCGTATACTATACATGTATTGGCTTTTGCAGGCTTTTGGACTGCAATCAGCTGTTTTTATAGCGTCAATTGATCATCAACAATATTTGTATATTAACTGTCATTTTTTAATGGACCATTTTCTCAAATATGTAGCAATCTATCACCAGGGCGGCGACACAGGTATTTGGGATTACATGTCTATAATCGAGATATTAATTTAACCAACTTTCTGTTAATTCCACTTTAGGCCCGCCACACACGTACAGTTTCAACTGACAGTTTGAACTGAACAGTTTACACTGTCAGGTGAAACTGTACACTGTAGAAGCACACACACGTACAGTTCAATTCTTCAGTTTTTACAATGGATTGGAAACAGCAGGACAATTTCACCTAGCAACATCTTTGATTTCGCGGAAATTATATTGCTAAAAAAAAAAAAATCAAACGCACTTGCTCCTGACCACAGACCAAAGAACATATTCTGTATATCCTATAGACTCACTCTATCAATTTATAAATGAAGCAGTCAGATACGGCTAGTATACGACTTAATAGTATTCTGTAATATAGTAATCAATGCGATAACCTGTGGTATTTGTAGTAACGTTTTCAAATAATTATTGTCAAAATATAATATTGATAATAAAATTTCACTTTCTTGAGAAAAAACTGCAAAATTTTGAAAGAAAAAGAGTGGTATTGGTTTTAATTATAGTTCCATTTGCGGAAAAGTGGACAATATATTATATTCCTTAAATCTCACCCGTCTCACCCCGTTACCTGCCACAAGAAAAATGCCTACAAACTGGCTTTACGCTTTGTCTAGTTGTATAATAGTGATCATTGGTCTGTGCTCCTGACACAAATTGAACTGAGAACTGTATAGTTGAACCCCCACACACGCAAGAATCAGTTGAACCTTTCAGTTTAAAAAATTGAAATTTCAATCGTCTAAGTTTAACTGTACAGTTGCGTTGAACTGAGACTGAAATACCCACACACGTAGAGTTTAAACTGTATAGTTGAACTGTTCAGTTCAAACTGTCAGTTGAAACTGTACGTGTGTGGCGGGCCTTAGCAACGAAATTTTCCAATTCGGTTACCTAGGAATATTGTTTGTTTTATTGTTTGTTTTGGTTAAATAGGAATATTTATTTCGATGTATACTTATTACCAGTGAAGAAAGACGTATAACAGAATGGACCATTTTCTCAAATATGTAGCAATCTGTCACCAGGACGGCGACACAGGTATTTGGGAATACATGTCTAAAATCGAGAAATTAATTTAACCAACCAAAAATCACCTGTTAATTCCATTTTAGCAACGAAATTTTCCAATTCGGTTACCTAGGAATATTGTTTATTTTTTAGAAATTAATATTCCAACTATAGAGATGTAGTTCCGAATAACCCGTGTCGCCGCCCTGGTGTTAAACAATTTTCTCATGCGACATAGCAATTTTTAAATTAAAATTTCAATCATAGAGATGTAGATATTTTGAGAAAATGGCTCATTTTAAAGTATTATTTCTGAATAATTATTAGTTATTATAATATAATATTCAGTTTAATATAATTATTTTTATTAATTTTTCATATTTTGTTAGTTATTTTTTACCAAAGATAAGTTATTTAGTTATTTTAACTAATTTTATTAATATCTTCTTGAAAATTGTTACTTCAGGGCCGGCATTTAAAATTGTTCTTATATTTTTTATAGTCATGCCTAGTATATCCGGTTCACTTTAAGTTTTTGCATCGACCATTGCTGTCAACGAAACAACATAATTTTCTTTCCTTTTCTTAAGAAAATATGTATTATGTATAAAATAAATGTAATATTGATAAAGAAAAAAATGCAAAACACAGTGTATTTTCCAATGCTTTGAGATATACAGGATACCAAACGTAGCCAAAGGATACCAAAAAAGGACACAGTAGCATTTCTAAGAACTTTTAGCTAAAATTATTCCTGATCAGTTGAGTTAAAAACATAGAGAAATCCAAATTGTCCCGTAATTAACAAATTAAGGCAGAGTATTTCTTTAATGCTTCATAATTTCCGAATTCTATGACATACAGAGAATGAATACAGACACGTGTAAGATAATTGAATATTTCTCTGTTTTTATGACAAACTGTAATAAATATATTTCATATATTTTATTCATATTTAATTGAAAAAATCATATTAATCATTTTTTATTCTCTTTTTTGAAAACTTGACTCGGGTATTTAATATTATCATTAAAGTAATTTAAATATTTTTGTTCACTTTAAAATTATTAAGACATAATAAAAACAAAAATAGTCCGGACCTGGTTATACTGCAGTCCACGGTAAAACCTACAAAGAGCAAACCTCCCAAACATATAATAAACCTTGGCCTTATCTATACCCTCGTGCGAATAGCCAACATAAATTTAAAAAAATGAGATTTTTTTATTTTTGTTTCGATCAATCGTTTGTGAATCGTTTGTGAATGTTTGTGACGCTATTATTTTCGTTTGTGACTAATTAGTTAATTAATTATTTAATTGTTAATTACGAGTGTGCGAATAGCCAACATTTTTTAAAATTTATTGCAATATTGACTTCCGGGCACTTAATAGATCGAAAATCGTTTGTGAATTCCAAATATACCATTAAAAACATTTGTGACAGCATATTTTTAAAAAAATAATAAAAAAAATCAATTATTTTTTGTAGTAATGAAGTTTTTTATATTGGCCACTCTGTTTAGTTGCACTCCAATGCCCTCTAGTGTGAGAAAAAATAACTATTTTGTAAATGACAGCAGTGTACAGAATTTTTTTTATTATTATTTTAAAAAAGCACGCTGTCACAAATGTTTTTAATGGTATATTTGGAATTCACAAACGATTTTCGATCGATTAAGTGCCCGGAAGTCAATATTGCAATAAATTTTAAAAAATGTTGGCTATTCGCACACTCGTAATTAACAATTAAATAATTAATTAACTAATTAGTCACAAACGAAAATAATAGCGTCACAAACATTCACAAACGATTCACAAACGATTGATCGAAGGAAAAATAACAAAATCTCATTTTTTTAAATTTATGTTGGCTATTCGCACGAGGGTCTTATCTATTGTACTTATTACTTGGCAGTAAAAAGTCC
The DNA here is from genome assembly GCA_035578155.1 of Brachynemurus nebulosus. Lineage (NCBI taxonomy): Eukaryota > Metazoa > Arthropoda > Insecta > Neuroptera > Myrmeleontidae > Brachynemurus > Brachynemurus nebulosus. Next base: position 6,074,921 of record JAPWDM010000019.1, read on the forward strand.
GGCATTTTGAGACAAAAAAATTATACCATATGGTTTGCGTTTAAAAATTGCTGGCCTATGGGGAAATTCAGTGTATTAAATCCCGAGCTGTCTAGTGGCCTAATGCCAAATTACCCTCGTGCGAATAGCCAACATAAATTTAAAAAAATGAGATTTTTTTATTTTTGCTTCAATCAATCGTTTGTGAATGTTTGTGACGCTGTTATTTTCGTTTGTGACTAATTAGTTAATTAATTATTTAATTGTTAATTAAGAGTGTGTGAAGAGCCAACATTTTTTAAAATTTATTGTAATATTGACTTCCGCGCACTTAATCAATCGAAAATCGTTTGTGAATTCCAAATATACCATTAAAAACATTTGTGACAGCGTATTCTTTAAAAAAAATAATAAAAAACATTCTATATACTGCTGTCATTTACAAAATAGTTATTTTTCTCGCACTAGAGGGCATTGGAGTATAGATTTAGCGCAACTAAACAGAGTGGCCAATATAAAAAACTTCATTACTACAAAAATAATTGATTTTTTTTAATATTTTTTTAAAAAATACGCTGTTCCAAATGTTTTTAATGGTATATTTGGAATTCACAAACGATTTTCGATCGATTAAGTGCCCGGAAGTCAATATTGCAATAAATTTTAAAAAATGTTGGCTATTCACACACTCTTAATTAAAATTAAATAATTAATTAACTAATTAGTCACAAACGAAAATAATAGCGTCATAAACATTCACAAACGATTCACAAACTGTTGATCGAAGCAAAAATAAAAAAATCTCATCTTTTTAAATTTATGTTGACTATTCGCACGAGGGTTGCCAAATTTACCCTCGTGCGAATAGCCAACATAAATTTAAAAAGATGAAATTTTTTATTTTTGCTTCGATCAGCCGTTTGTGAATCGTTTGTGAATGTTTGTGACGCTATTATTTTCGTTTGTGACTAATTAGTTAATTAATTATTTAATTGTTAATTAAGAGTGTGTGAATAGCCAACATTTTTTAAAATTTATTGTAATATTGACTTCCGGGCACTTAATCGATCGAAAATCTTTTGTGGATTACAAATATACCATTAAAAACATTTGTGACAGCGTATTTTTAAAAAAAAATAATAAAAAAATCAATATTTTTTGTAGTAATGAAGTTTTTTATATTGGCCACTCTGTTTAGTTGCGCTAAACCTATACTCTAATGCCCTCTAGTGTGAGAAAAAAATAACTATTCTGTAAATGACAGCAGTATACAGAATTTTTTTTATTATTTTTTTAAAAAATACGCTGTCACAAATGTTTTTAATGGTATATTTGTAATTCACAAACGATTTTCGATCGATTAAGTGCCTGGAAGTCAATATTGCAATGAATTTTAAAAAATGTTGGCTATTCACACACTTAATTAACAGTTAAATAATTAATTAACTAATTAGTCACAAACGAAAATAATAGCGTCACAAACATTCACAAACGATTCACAAACGATTGATTGAAGCAAAAATAAAAAAAATCTCATTTTTTTAAATTTATGTTGGCTATTCGCACGAGGGTGCCAAATTTTATTTTTATGATATTGCTGGCGTTCCAGACGAAAATTTTGTTAGCCTAACGTTAGCTAACGGAGCTTTCACCGTTACAAACCAGAGGGCACGCATTCAAAAAATTAATATAAATTATATATTAAACAACAATTTCTAACATGGTGACTAATTATTTTTATTCCATAATTTTTAAATGTCGCTGTACTTCAGAAATTAAGTATTTATACCGTGAAAAACCGTGAAAAAATATTTAACGTGCACTAATTTTTGAAATAGAGCCCTCTGGTTTGTAACGATGAAAGCTTCGTTAAAGACGAAAGGCCGTCTGCACACGAAGCGTCTCGTCATAGACGCGTACTAGATTCGTCATACGCTTGGTGTACGCTTGCTTGCCGCTCACGTTGTTTTAAATGAACAATCGCACACGAAGACGCAGCTGTGCGTATTCGTCACAGCATACAAGCTGCAGTACGCTTAGCGTACAGCAGTGTTTGCGTCTTAGCGCACGACACTAGATAAAATGTATGTTATATATTGCAGTTGTATATGAATTAGTATTTTTTTTTGTATGTATTAGTACTTATTTATTTTTATAATATACTATGCAGTGTTGGCAACTCAAGGGAATTATTCCAATTTGCGGGTTTTTTTGAAAAAGTTCTTACTCGCACCTCGGGTGGTGAAACTGGAAGCTGTATCAAATATTCTGTATAAAAACTTGAAAACATCTTCTTACTTAAATTTATTTTCCTGTCATAAACCATTAATAATAATTATTTATAATATATATTTTATTTTGAAAAATTCTTTTTAATTGTAGGATTTTTGTATAAAAAATTGAATTTTCAACTCTGTAGGATTTTGAATAAAATACGGTTGGCAACACTGAGTATGAATTTATAACAGAACTTTTGTATAAAGCAGCTTCCACATTCTCGCCGAGGTTGGACGAGTCGAGAATGTAGAGGGTCATTTCGTTGTGCTTCGCGGTTGGTGTTTCAATGCTATTCTTATGCCTCGGCCAACCTCGCGAGGAACTACTTCGTCCAACTTCGGCGAGAATGTGGAAGCTGCTTAAATTTTATAACGGAATATTATTGGAATCGTATAAAGTAAGCTTGGTAAGCTTTCTTCATCACTAAACATTATTACAACTATTTTAACTAAATTAATTATTTTGTGTATAATAGTGAGGTTATAATGAGGCTACAAGATGACGTTTGGAGTACGGTTGTAGTACGCTTGAAAATCGCTTCGTGTGCAAATCTTCAAGCGTACAGGAATCGTCGCTGCATGACGAATCTAGTACGCGTCTATGACGATACGCTTCGTGTACAGAAGGCTAACAAAATTTTCGTCTGGAACGCCAGCATTGATAACCAACGGCCAACGCCCTACCAACTTATGATTAAATGTCAAAAAGTGTTAAAATTGTGGAAATACTTAGTTAAATATTCCAAAAAAATAAAAAATGGAAAATAAAGAATCTACAATTACTGAAACATTTTCTGTTAAAATAAAAAAGGAGGAAAATTTACAAAATGAAGACAACTTATTTTCAAATACAACAAAAACGGAATTGTCTGATTCTTTGTATAATGAAAATAAAATCAAATTAGAACTAAAGGAAAGTAATAATAGTGATGATTTAATAAATTTGAAAAGTTTACATACAGAAATTAAGTTAGAAGATGACGAAGAGGATATGTTAACGGAAAACAGCGTTTTATTTGGTGAACCGTCAGAAATATCTAACGCACAGAGTGTAGCTGAGCACACACATCAAAATATACATACAGGGAAAAAACCATTCAAATGTAATGTATGTTTTAAAACATTTTCTGAGTCAGGTAATTTAAAAAAACACGAAAGAACACATACGGGTGAAAAACCATTCACATGTAATATCTGTAGCAGAACATTTGGCCAATATGCTCATTTACAAAGACATGAAAGAACACATACGGGTGAAAAACCATTCAAATGCAATACATGTTTTAAAACATTTTCTACGTCAGGCCACTTGAAAGTACATGAACGAACACATACGGGAGAGAAACCATTCAAATGTGATACATGTTTTAAAACATTTTCACATTCAAATAGTTTAAAGAATCATAAAAGAATACACACAGGCGAGAATCCATTTATGTGTAATACATGCTTTAAAATATTTTCTCAGTTAGGTGATTTAAAAAGACATGAAAGAACACATACAGGTGAAAAACCATTCAAATGTGATATATGCTTTAAAACGTTTTCTCAGTCAGGTGATTTACAAAGACATGAAAGAACACATACAGGAGAAAAACCATTCAAGTGTAATACATGTAATAAAACATTTTCTCTGTTACATTATTTAAAAACACATGAAAGAACACATACAGGAGAGAAACCATTTAAATGTAACACATGTTTTAAAACATTTTCTCAGTCACATAATTTGAAATCACATGAAAGAACACATACAGGAGACAAACCATTCAAATGTGATGTATGTTTTAAAACATTTTCTCGTTCAAGTGATTTACGAAGACATGAAAGAATACACACAGGAGAAAAACCATTCCAATGTAATATATGTTTTAAAACATTTTCTGATCCATCTGCTTTACGGAAACATATTTTAAAAAAATAAATAACCATAATAAGCAATGTTAATAATATTGTGACAAAAATAATAGTTGAATGAAAGTCGATGTGTACGTTTGCCAGCCGTCCTGAATTTTTCGGCACGTGCTGTTTCTGGAGAAAATTGAAGCCGTCCCACCAAGAGCCCTTGCGAGACCTCTATTGTTCCGGAAATAAACGGAATTGAAAGTTTCCATTTCAGAGATGCGTATTGATTATTAATATTAAAAAGTATTAGCTGATTTTTCGATAATTTTACATTTGTTTCGCTTACCCTATTACCCTATTTTTACCCCTATAAAAAATCTTAACTCTGCCGCCCTCGTTTGAAAAAAATTTATAAACAATTTTTTAATTGTTTCTTTACAGAAAAAACTCATATTCATGGCGGACGACAGGTCTATACGACACTGGAGAGCAAACCGTTGATCCGTGTATTCGATACTTACGCGCTAACATGACTCTTTAATCGCTTGAGAATTGTTATTGTTAAAATATTACGTACAGTAGTGAGCAGAAAAGTCAGTGTTAAGAGCTTACATAGTTTTTTTTTTAGCACAAAAACACTATTTTTTTTTTTTGTTTAATAAGAAAATATAATTTATTGCAACTTTTGGCATATAACGTAAAAGCCCCTATACCGAAACGCGATCATATGTCCGAACAGTTTTGACATTTATATATTAATGAAGTTATTTCTGAAAGAAAACTTTGATAACAAAAATTATTATTAATAGAATGATTATTTTTCAATTTAAATTCACCTGGCACTTAATAGGTGTTTTCCAACTACCAGAGCGCAGTGCGCATTAATGCCGCACAATGCCGCATTTGCGAGCATTAATTGGAACAGACTGGTTGTCAAATGACATAAAATGTATTTTGATAATTAATTTCAGTGTTATCAAACATTAATTAACAATTGTGTATGATAAAAATACGTCAATGATGGCCAACTTAAAAGAAAAAAAAACTTAAGATTTCATGTTTACTTGTTGGTATAGAGCAAAAAAGTTATCAAATGCCCAATTGTGCGAGGCGTTGCGGTAATTGGAACACTCAGTGCTGAGCATTATGCCGCATAATGCGCTTTTGTGCCGTAATTGGAAAACACCCAATGTTTTCTTACTTAAAGAATATATATATATATATATATATATATATATATATATATATATATATATATATATATATTTTCTTTAATTGCAAAAAAATAAATTTGAAAACAAAACAACAGGTGTCTAATTTTTCTATTAAGCAGTATTATTTGTTAATAAATATTTTAACATAAGATTAAGATTTATTTATATTTATCTCAATAAATTTATAAATTTACTGCTATTGTCTTTTAATTACCTTTAAACATTATTTTGACGCTATATTATTTAAAGTTTTGCTAAATAAAGCACCCCTTGATCATAACAAATTTTCCCTTTGTTAAAATTTAAATGTTCTTAGTTGCTTGAAACACTCTATATATATATATATATATATATATATATATATATATATATATATATATATATATATATATATATATATAATTCGATGGTTTTCGAGAAAAGTGACATAAGTCCAAAAACGGCTTTTCACGTTTTATGTGAAAAACAAACTTCCAAATATGTATATTTTTATGTGGAAAAATGTCATAAGTGTAACTTGAAACGTGGCTAAGAGAGAACGTAAGTGTCGTTTTGGTTCGAGATCGAATCGCATTGAGACATATCAAGAAAACTGTCATAAATCAGTTGTGTTTTGGTGTTGGTTGGGTAAGCATCGTTTTCTTTCTAGATAAACGGCATATCTAAAAAAGTGTCTAATAAAATTAAAATTTCATAGTTTTTTTTTTCAGGAAAAGTGACATATTTAAAAAAATACTGGTATCGGATACATTTAATTTATCTAGAAAAGTGTCATATTCTTAGTTGTGACGTTTTTCCTGATCAATATTTTTTTACAGCCTAATCAAAATTTGCAACATAATAAAAATTTTAAAGAAAAATGTCACATCTGGGAAAAAAGTAATTTTTATTTTCTTAAACTGCAAAAAGAAATATATGATACTGGAAGAAAAGTCATTTTCCAATATATTATTTTATAACAATAGCACAAATAAATTAAAAGTTTACAAAATTAATAAAGATGATGAAAAAAACTTAATAATTGGTTCAAATAATTTTAAAAATGATTTCCTGCAAAATCACGTTTTTTGCCTTGTGTCAGTTTTCTGGAAAACCATCGATATATATATATATATATATATATATATATATATATATATATATATATATATATATATATATACATATATATATATATATATATATATATATATATATATATATATATATATATATATATATATTAAACAAATTTTGTTGAATACAGTATTTTGATCCTTTATTTACGTCTGATACTTAAAACAGTCTATGTTTCCTACTTTGACCTCTAGATGTCACTCTATGTGTCATATTACTCATATTACACGTCTGTTTGTATATCGGTTCCCAACTCCTAGTGTCATTAATATTTCTCTGTTTGAATATAGATGTTGACATTTTGTAAAAGAAAAATTTAATAAATAAACATTTTTGGGTTGTATTCTTTTAAAAACATATTCATTGGATTAAAAAAACTTCCTTTCATGCTTATTAAGAAAAAAAAATGGATGTTTAATTTATTTGTCAATTTTTATAAGCCAGTTGATTTACGCAACTAAAAATAGTGTTCCAATGTAGGGGCTTTTACGTTATAGGTATTATTTTGAGTAACTGTAAAAAAGTGGTCATAGAAAAAAGATGAAAATTAGGCCATTGGCAGCTAGTTTTTTCGCTGATTTTTCACCGTAGGCAAAGTAACTCGTGAAATCCTTATCTGAAATCAAAAAACAAAATTTTTTCTGTTACTAGATACTTAATTGCTTATGGTTTATACTTGAAGGATACTTGTTTTTTATTGATTTTCTACTTGTAAAATGAGATGTAATGAGGGGAAACAGTAATCTTTCCTTCAAGTAGAAGCCATAAGCATCTACTAATAGAAAAAATTTTGTTTTTTAATTTCAGATAAGGAATTCATCAGTTATTCTGCCTACGGCGAAAAATCAGCGATTTTCGAAAATTAGCTGCCAAAAGCCTGATTATCTTTTTTTTTCTCACGAAATTTTTTTTACAGTATCTTAAAACAATATATAATAATATGCTAAAAGTTGGAATAAATTCTATTTTCTTATAGTGTAGAAAAAATAGTCCATTTTTTTGCTTAAAAAAACTCATGTAACCTCTTAATATAAAATGTCCATTATTTGGAAATTATGTTTGAGCGTTTATTGTTAAAACCATTATTTTATCGAAACGACGACGATATTTACAATTAACCTGCGGCCCCCTCGTGAACCTTACGCGTCCCTTAACTAGTTTTTATTAATTTGGTAGATTTGTGATCATCGGGAATTGATAAATATTGTGATAATTCCAAATCTAACATACGAAAATTTACTTGGTGAAAATCTGTATTAAGACGTTACTTGCTTTGTTCGTTTTTAATTAGACAAGCGAAGGGAGTCCTCTCATTGAGGAGAGAATGCTGTATATTATAAATACATTAAGAAATTGAAGCAAAAAAATTGACTGATGTGAGCAAAAAAAACATTGAGGAGAGAATCGACTAGAGAGAATGCTGTGTATTACAGATACATTATGAAATTGAAGCAAAAAAATTGACTGATGTGAGCAAAAAAAAACATTGAGGAGAGAATCGACTAGAGAGAATGCTATATATTACAGATACATTATGAAATTGAAGCAAAAGAATTGACTGATGTAAGCAAAAAAATTGACTGATGGGATTACAATATAGCAAATCTAAGTTGACAATAAGGGCAATAAAATTTTACAAGTCAGTTTTACACTGGAACAAAATAGTTAGTGAATATAGTTAAACATCGTTTTTAAAGTTCCTACGTGAGTACATGTAAGTAAGATAAAAAAGTATGTACAAAATCATAATTTTGTACTTTCCCATATTTTTTTTTTCATAAAACTGGATGCGTAAACTCAAACACGAAACTTATATCAAATTTCAGTATAGGTGAAATAATTGCAATATGCAGATAATTTATATAAGTAATAAACCTAATAATAAAATTGAGTTGTTGGTATGAATGGATGTTGGATGTTTTTTTTTCTTTATATTGTGGTTTTCGATATGATAATGCGATCGATTAGCAAAAATAAAATTGGGTATGTGTTGTCAGGCATTACATTGTTCTTAACTGCTTTAAAATTACAGTCACTACGGTAACTGTTTGCTACGATTTTGTATTTTGATTTTTCAGTTTATATTAAAATATATTTCAATTTAAATGTGCTATTTTTCTGTCATAATTCTACTTACCTTTAAGCAACTAATTCAAATGTAAATATTTAACCAAATACAGAAAAAAATGTATATTTAATTCCAATAAATCAATTTTTGTTCCTGTTTTGTGTGTATTTTCAAATTTATGGTTAAATTGGAATTTAAAAATTTTAATTTATGCTACATAAGTGTCAAATGTATTGTACAAATTGTATGTATGTGTACAAATTTATTTTATTAATTATTTCTTATTATTCTCCAAAAATTTGTTTTAAAAACTTTAAACATCAGTTTTTGAATGTATTTAATTTCTGCACGATTTTTTTTTTTTTTTTTTTGTATGTAAGGGTCCGTCCACACGACACAAGCTTTACCACCGACTTACTTGCGCAAACCAGTTTGTGCAAGTAAACATGTACGTATGGACGGGAAAAAACGTAGCGACTTACTTGCACAAACCTGGTTTGCGCAGGTAAGTCGGTGGTAAAGCTTGAGCGTGTGGACGGGCCCTAAATCCTACTTTGGAAATTAGGTCAGCTAGACAAAGATGAATTTATCTGATTTGCCATATTCGTTGTCCTTTATTAATAACAGCCAATCATAATTTTTAAAATTTTATGGCCAGTCAACTTTCTTCTCGAAGTTGGTACACTGTACTTAATGGCGGTCAAATCATTAATTTAATGGTTTATCTAATATTTATAAACAAGTCTCCGTGGTTACAAGTTGGGCTTACTAAAATGGAGCCATGCTTCAAAATTTAATGCCTGTGGTATCTCTAGCAAACATGTTAATATGTTCAATTCACTGCTCATTTATGAAAAAAACTATTGAACCTTAAGATTTGAAATTAAACATAGTAGTTTCTAAACATAGTGGAGAAAGAAAAATTATAATTTTTTGTATAAATATATAATACTTTTATATGAATGACATTTTATATACGTATTTCTGTAGTAGGCAATGAAAAGTATAGATTAATTTTGTTATTATGTATTATTATTTAGAATATTTTTATTGTGTCAAATTATTTGGCAATAAAAATTGAAATGAAACATGTTAACTTATAATCACGTTTAAATGTGTTATTTATCATCATTTTTGCAGATAATTTACAAGAAAAATAAAAATTTTTTTCCAATATAATTAACATTTAATTTCTATGGAAACCAAAAAATACACTGCCAATGGGGTGTGGCACACAGCTTCCTCGTACTCGTAAAAGACTTTAAAACAGTATTCTACCAAATATATATACCGTGAAATTATGTTTTCGCCTTAAAGTTCATAAAAATTGTTGTAACTCAAAATACTTAAAGGCTAAATTATAAAATAATAGCAAAAATATTTTAGAAACTAACCCCCAAAATACCCTAAAAATTTGAGCGAAATGGGATTAGCAGTAAATAAGATATTGACATTTAATGTGATTTCATGGTAGCGGCGTAGCTATCGTTACTCCGATTTTGATTAAATTCATAGGGGACTATCTGGGAACCAAATTGCATAATTTCTGAAAATTTCATAAAAAAGAATTGAATAGTTTAGAAGTTATACCACACCACTTGGTGCAATTTTGGAATGACATGGTAGCGGTGTTGCTACAGTTACTCCGATTTTGATTAAATTCATAGGGAACCATCTAGGACTCAAACTGCATAATTTCAGAAAATTTCATTAAAAACAATCGAATAGTTCAGAAGTTATGCCACTTGGTGCAAATTGGCGACACACAGACACCAAACCAAAATTGTTCAGAAAGCTCTAAAACGTAAAATGTGCGTAAAAAATTTCATTTTGGAGAGAAAAAAATTTTTATTTTTCAAAAGTGATCACAATGCTTCCGCTACTTCAGTAGTCTCGGAAGCAATAAATTATACATATTACATTATTAGTGTTTATAAGGTTTGTAATTTGTTCTTTCTTTTTCTGTCCCAATTTCGTATTTAATGAAATCCTTATTTATTTTGTATGTAATGAGACAGTGATTTGGAAAATTTATTGAAAGTATCAGTAACCACATTTTACCGTTCGTCGAGTTCGTTAAGTAAAATAACAATTTGATGATTACGTCCCACAGACCAATGAACATATTATATATTATATTATACAAACTGGCTTTACGCTTTGTTTAGTAGTATAATATAATAGTGTTCATTGGTCTGTGGTTTTAGTCTATATTCTAGTTAACCGTAATAGAAGGAGAGCTACTGGCCGATTTGCAATGGTCATTTCAATGGTCAGGATCTTGGATACTTACTCTACACAAAAATTCAATTCTGGCAAGCCTATCCGGCCGGGTTGAGTCATCCTTAACGTTTTAAGTTGTGGTAAATTTCATAATTATTTTGACAAATATTAAAATATTGTGTATGGTAATATGATTTAATTGCTGAATTTGGAAATTCGTTAAAACGAAATTGTAAATAATTGGACTCTGTTATGCAACAATAGACCAAAATCCAAATTGTTAAAATTGAGATTATGGTATCATCTGGAAGTTTAAATGTGAATATACTGAAATTATAGTCGATAAATACTATTAAAATTTAAAAATCACTTGCGAAATTACACCTTCTTGTATAACTACAGAAGATTAAACGTAAGTAAATTAACCCTTTGCGCTCGGTAGGCGCCGCCACGGCGACACAATAAATACCCTTTGCACTCGAAAGGCACCTCTCAGACGCCATCCTATTCTTTACTTCAAATATCACACTAAGGAAAATTATAAAATAGGGTACTTGACTGAAGTTACAAAAATATTCTAAAAGCATTGTTTTTCCATATTAGTTAAGTGATTTTTTTATTTTCGACAGATTCTGTAAAAAATCATCAAAAAAAATAACTACAATTTTAAATTAGAAAAAGGAGGGAAAAACACCTCACTATAGTGACGTCACAGTTTGAAGCAATTAAACGTCAATGTCAAAATTTATAACCTCAAAACTTTGATTATATTCATAAAATGTCAAAGTATAAGCAAGTATTTATTAGAATTCTGGCCGATTATTATTACTATATATATATATATATATATATATATATATATATATATATATATATATATATATATATATATATATATATATATATATATATATAAACTACCTAATAGAAATATTCAAAAGAAAACATAATTTCACTTCACCGATGGAAATTATCAAAATCGACATATCTAGCTACAAAATGTTACGTCATATTCAAGAAATGGCGCGTTTTCACTAATTTGAATATTTATTGAAAAATGGCGATTTTCAAAATAAAATTTCTAAATAGTTATCAAATTTTTTTATGTTTCATCGTTAAAATTGGACATATGTAATCACGGGCTGGGAACTAAGATAGGCAAAAGTGGAGACCACATGTATATGCATGTATCAAACAATCCCCTTACTCCAGCAGGGTAAAATTTGCTACCTCTGACAGCCTACAAACTCGTACAATGGGTTTCAGAATAATTATAAATATTTTTATTTATATTACCATTATTATTATTATTATTGCATGCATTTATTATCGACGATACAAATATTTACTAATATTTCTGGGAGACATTATCTTGTATTCTTTAAAACACGAAAAATAACGAAAAATACCGAAAAGCATCTAGTGTTTTTGTTCAACATATAACCTAAATAACCGTTTATAACCTATATAAATACGATAAATACTACAATTTGCGTAATATAGCAAACATTTATCTGTTATATTTTTCGGTTTTCGTGTAATATTAATTTGTATTTTTGGATATTTCTTTCTTGTAGTAGTTATTATTTTTATTTTTGTGTTAGTTACTGGTTTTGTTTGAATATTATTGAGAAGATTTTTGGTACAAATACTTTTTTGTGTATTACATATTTACATTCTGTAAAATATGTTTTCCAACAAATTATTTATTCAAAGGTAAGGTGTTTTTTGAATTTTGCATATAAATATACTGATAATATAGTTTGTCCATACACGTTCCACTATTATTCGGATTATTCCAGATTTGTCCATTGCATGTGTTAAGAAAAGTTCAGTTAGACGAACTTTGATTGAAATGCAATCAACTGAAAATTGTTTATTCTCAATCGTATTTTCATGAATGTAGAAATATAATATAAACGCAATATGAATTTTCATTCCCCCTTATGGACATTAAAAAAATTTCCATTATATGTACATTTCGGGTAAAATGTAGAACTCGTCCATATGTTGTAACTTCGATGAGCGGATCCTCTTTACTCACTTGTGTTATGCATTGTTCTGTTATTTTTATCGTTTTCTATAAATAAATTATACAATAATTTGTTTCAAAAAAGTGTTATACAGTTGTCATTATAAAAATTTTTAAAAATATTAATAAATTTGAGTTTTCCAAAACAAAAATATGCTTCCGTGCTTTAACTTTTCATAATTTAAAATTTCCACCACTATTGCTTCGTTTTTATCGGTTAAAAAGAAAAAATCACATATGTACGACTTCTAAAAATTTCCCTAAGTATGTACCTATCTACGAATTAATTTTTACGAAAAGTTATTGAACGAAACTTTAAAAACTTTCCAGGTAAAAATGGTATCTCAACGCGCACAAAGCAATGGAAGCCTATTAAATGGTTGCCGATTAACAAAATCATATTCGGAAGCTGGAACAAAATTCGGAATACCAGTACCAACGTCACCCTACCAGAAATTTTTCAGCGGCGAAACAATGTGAACGTAGTATTAGCGTAGAAGATGGACGGTCCTCAACAAGTAACGGTGACCTGCTAGAAATTTCGGAACAACAGGAGCCTATTTCTATTATAAAGTCAACACCTTCATCACCAGGTTTAAATTTAGAACCTGAAAAGGATGATGAGGGAGTTGTGCCTACTTGTGAAGAAAAAACAAAATCACCTTTTGCATCTTCAGATTCACTAGCAAATGACGTCAGGTGAAAATTACATAGAAATACGTTTTTTCTAACGATATATTTACTTTCTTTTGTATTTTTAAGGGATCATTTTGATGGAATCTGGAATGAATCCCAAGTCACTGTTTTACAAGCCGATTCAGGCGCTGATAATGGCACTGTATTATGTACATCAGACTTAAGTTCCTTAACTGCTACTTCTCCTTCGGGTACATTGCTAGCTCCGTCATCCAGACGAAAACATTTGCTTATGCTTCAACATCAACAAAGAAGTTCTATGGATACCGATGGTCTGGAGGAAGAGTTCTAACCAGACCAGGTGAAATTAAATTATCAAACCAAACTACTTTTTATAAAATTAATTTATTACTTTCACCATTTTAGACTCAAACTCCTTCTTCTCCGAGTATCAAAAAAGAACGGCTTGGAACTACAACTCCACCTAGTTCAACTACTGTCTATACTATATCAGCACCTCCCGCAATCGCTGTTACACCAATTCCTAGCAAAAGAGCACTTCAAGAAGTACCTCAAGCGCCCACGTCTACTCTACCAACTGCCTCTATGCCATCTGTTCGCCAATCACCAGCTTGTGGCGAACTAAGAAAACAGAAGTCCTCTAAGTCGCACCCCTGACTTAACCCCTTCCGAAACTCCACACAGATCACTTGAATGTCAATATCTTATTTATTGCTAGTCCTATTTCGCTCAAATTTTTAAAGTATTGTGGGGGTTAGTTTCTAAAATAACTTTGTTATTATTTTATAATTTAGCCTTTAAGTATTTTGAGTTACATCAATTTTTTATGAACTTTAAGGCGGAAATATAATTTGACGGTATATACATTTGGTAAAATACTATTTTAAAGTCTTTTACGAGTACGAGGAAGCTGTGTGCCACACCCCATTGGCAGCGTATTTTCTTTTTCTTTTAAAGTTATCAGACATTTTAATACTCTTACTATTAATAGTAGTTTTGAACTCTTACTATTAATAGTAAGATTTTTTTATTTGAAAAAATATTTTTAAAAATTGTAATATCAAAGATATCACAAATATACATATGTGATCATTGGCAAACAGGGTAAATCGACGGCTTAATCTGCAAACAAGCTAACTCCATTGTAGCTGATTTTACAGTAGCGACTTAAAACTGCTTAATTTCTCATGCTTGTTTAAATATTTTGTTTTATAATTAAAATTTTATTAAAATTTAGGAGTTATCACCTTTACAGAATTAAAGAAACCACACAAAAGAAGTTAATGAAGTAATAATCTGTATTTTTATAAAAAATGGAATTAGCTTCTTTGCAGATTAAGCCGTCGAAATATGGCATCAATCATCAAGTACTAAGACTACACGAGCGTTTTTTAACGTCTAATTTTTGACCGAAAATTAACGCGACGTTTTTTAACGCTGATCCGCGGGTACACGAGCGATAAATAACGCCATTAGTGTTTTTGAACTTCAAGAATTAATAGTTCATTATCGACAAATTCCAGTTCAATATTTATTGTGTTATAAATTCGAAGTATGAAAATAGAATGAAACTGAATCATCAATTTGTATCTCTTAATACATAATTATGTGGTATAATATGGCGGATATGACATTTGGCGTTACTAGCGTTATTTGTCGCTCGTGTAGCCAGCCAGATGCGTCACACTGGTCACATGCGTTTTTTATCGCCGTAGAGGCCTAGACCGGCCAGATCCATCGTCTGGCGTTATAACCTTGAAAACGCGTGTGTCTTTCCAGACTGAGCGATAATTTCCGCTACGTGTAGACACTATAATTCATATCAATGTTGCCCATATTACTAGCGTTATTTAACGCTCAAAACTAGGCGTTAAAAAACGCACGTGTAGCCTTAGCCTAAATGAATTTTTATGAGAAAAAAAAACCATAAATCATATTTTATCGTTAATTGGTCATATTTTTGTTATTAAAATGACTTTTTGTTTTTAAAATATACATATATATAATTTATAATTACTGTATTGGAGAGAAATTACATGTATTAGGATTACATGTTTAATAATTAAACAAGAAAATACTCATTTTAAAGAATATGGATAGATATCTATATTTTTCCAATATCTTAAAATAATAATAATAATATAAATTGTAAGACAAAAATGAAACTTAAAAAATGAAAATTGAAATGAAACATTTAAGAAAATTTTAATGCATACATTTATTTTGAACTTATTGTTTTTTCTATTTTAATATTTCTCTTCTACACTTATTGTAGAATGAAATTAAAAAGTACGTATTAAATATTTTTTAATTTTTATTTTCAATGTATTGTTAATAGCAAATCATTTTTCCAACGACGTTTTTTCAAATATACGAATTATACAATTTAATTGTAATGTTTATATACCATAATTAATGTATTTATGGTATAAAAAGAAAAATGTGTCCAAATCCTTTAGTATAATAAATTTCTTTCTTTCAATATAATAAATTGTAATTTTCCTCCTAATATTTTGTGAA
The DNA here is from genome assembly GCA_035578155.1 of Brachynemurus nebulosus. Classification (NCBI taxonomy): domain Eukaryota; kingdom Metazoa; phylum Arthropoda; class Insecta; order Neuroptera; family Myrmeleontidae; genus Brachynemurus; species Brachynemurus nebulosus. The sequence continues at coordinate 6,090,851 of JAPWDM010000019.1, forward strand.
ATATAAATAATTCTAGAAATTATTTCTGTTCAAATATAGCAAATTATATTTTAAAATTTACTTATTGTAATATTTATATCATTATTTAATTATTAATAATTTTATAATGTAAATATGATTATTTTTAAATAAAACTAACATTTTTTTTAAAAAAAATTGTGTTTTATTTATGTGATATTTTAATCCTATATATGTATTCATATTAATAAATATATAAAAGTATATTTAAATCTCGCGGGCAAATTAAACGTCCTGGCCTGTGGGGAAATAACGCGTAATGCCAAGGTAAAACTAATATATATAGGCATACGACTTTATACCCTGCCTCCCCCGTACCAGGGTAAAACAAATGATAGGCACGCTCAGTGAATACATGCGAGTTACGGTAGGCTGTATGTAATGATAATGCATAGAATTATTTAACTCTTTAAATGATTAAGACGAGTTAACTCGTCCTGCAATATGGCGGCTCAAAATGCTGTCATATGTATATACTCACTGGTACAGGTGCCGCCATCTGCGACAAGACGGTATAATTTTAAATAATGTTCTATTTTATCAACATAGTTTAGTATAATTTATTTTTTGTAAATTCCTAGGTTTCACTTTTTAGTCGAATTTTCTCCGAAAAATTAGACTTATACAGTCTATACGATAAGAGCTGCGAGAGGCGAGACCAGGGGCGCTATCCGTTTTCGGACCCGTAGAACACGATTATGTAAAAAAAAAAGATGTCTGATATATATATATATATATATATATTTTCCCGCAACCTTTTAATATGTGTAGGGCCCCCCTATGGAAGTTAAGAGATGAAATTTGGTAAGTGGGGCTTATTCCGATGCACAACAATACTATCAAAGTGGGGTCAAATTTTGGGCAAATTTTTTTTCGGACCCGACCTTTAAGGGGGTGGTGGGGGGCGGAAAAGCAATAAAACTTTTCCAAATCGGTTTTAAATAATGTTTCGGTCAATTATCTACAACATATCCAAAATTCAGCTTCCTAGGATGATATGGTGGGAGTAGAGGGGGGGAAAACGATTTTCGCTGGATCTAACAGGCCCCCAGCCCCCCAGAATTAACGTAGAGGGTTGAAATTTGGTGTGTTGATAAAGTTCGTACCTAGGTTGTGCTTTTTGGAGGTTTTAATATTTTACCCCCACCCCCCTCATTTTTAAGCTACAATTTCATGCATTTTCGACGTTTTCGAAGTTTGTACCACTCGCACAGGTCACCCAAATAAACTTAGAGGGCTGAAATTTTGTATTGGGATTGAGTTAGTATCAAGGGGGTGCCTTTTGGGGGTCTCGACTTTTAACCCCTACCCCCACCATTTTTATACCCAAAAGAACATGATTTTTCTTGTTTTTTAACAGTTTCGTTCGGGTCAAAATCTCCCCAAATAAACCTAGAGGGCTGAAATTTGGTGTACAGGTTAAGCTAATAGCCAGACACTGTTTTTTAGAGGTTTCAACTTTTAACCCTTACCCCCACGATTTTTACGCCAATATTTCCTTAATTTTTTTGCTTGTTTTCTAACACGTCTAGAGACTCCATTAGGAAACCTAGAGGGCTGAAATTTTGTACGTGTATTCAGTTAGTATCCAGCTAGTACCTTGTAGGGAGTCCACATCACTTTTCCCCCCACTTCTCCCATTTTTACATCGGAATTGAATGCTATTGTTAAATGTGTTTTAAAAGCATTATGTTTATTCTAAATACAAGTAGGCGAATAGTAATTTTAAAAAATTTAAAAAAAAGTGAACTTACTTTTATGACAAATGAAATACGTACATATTAAGTAATTTAAAAATGTTATTAAAGTCACTGTTTATTTATAAATTAGGAATTTTGAATTTTTAGTATTTATAAAATAGAAATTTTGGATTTTTTTGGAAAGAAAAAATATCTTTATAAAGGCCTTCCAGTTTACTATTGAAGGTCCTTTTTTAATATTTAAAACTAAAACATAAAGGCAATCAGCGGATAAACATGGGCAGGAATGTCCTCGTACGAATTGTGTTGGCTTTTTTTCTGCTACCTGTTTTCGGCACAAAATTGAAATTTACTGAGATACAGCCCTTAAATACTTAAAACCTTTTTTTAAAGTCTCGATCAGCCGAACACTCATCACCAGTTTTGAAACCAACAAAATGACAATTCGGTTGTAGACTTTCAATCACATTTCGCTTGTAGACATTCAATACCGAAGATGAAGGGGAAAATTCGACTACCGTGATGGGGCCCCGCTGCTCACGGCGTTTTTTTAATGTTGGGATCTTTGATTTTTTTCTTTTTCTTTTTTTGTAGCCTTATCTATTGTACTTATCACTGGCAGTAAAAAGTCCGACATTTTGAGACAAAAAAATTTTCCCATATGGTTTGTTTAAAAGCGTTAATATGTTCGATTGAGTACTCAGTGCCCCAATCCTAAAATGTATGTAACTATAGAGGGTCAAAAAAATGTATTGAAGTTGGCTATTATGGTGTAGACAAGGTGAGCTAACTCAATGGGCCAATTCCTATCGGCGTAAGCCAAAAAGGGTTGGTCTTACTTTTAATCACATTACACTTGTTTTGAAGCGCACTTGGCTTACTTTTGAAATATTTGTATATTCCTGTCTCACTTTCCACGTTCTAGAGAGAAGGGTGAGGACATGTATACGATGTATACCGAATGCTATTACTTGACTATAAACTATGTATGCTAGAATCATCGTATCATAGAGATGTACATGATATGATTTTATTCACAGAGTGCTAAATGAAATACAAGAGTAATATTGTACTAGATTTTAGATAAAATTTCTTGTTAATTCAATAATACGTGAAAGTTGTTAAAAAATGTGTTGTTAATTATTTAGAATTTAGCTAATTCACTTGAATGAATTTTTTTAATGAAAATAAGTTCCGTTTTTAATGACAATAGGAATATTTTTAAATTCTCATATAATTTTTATCTGTATAAATTGAATTATAAAATTCATTTTATTTAATTATACTATTATTATTATTATTATTATTATTTAATTTTTTTATTATAATAAGAATTGTACAGAATTTTGATAAGAATTGAATGTAAAATGTTGAAATGGCCAAAATTTTAATAGGTATAAAGAAATTAGCATTATGAATACATTTTTACTCGTCACTGGCCTGGCGTTTACATAAGGTATTAAAACTATTCATTAAAATTTTTTTAGTAGATTAAATATGTATACGAAGTATGCCATGATGTAAATGCCTAATTAAAGCCGGTTCCCCAGTCCCGACGTGTTTCCCCATTTGAGAATAAGTACTGTATTTACATTCTGTTTTATCCGTTTTATGTTACTATATTCGCTATATTCACATCAATATTTTGAGAATATTAACGACACGAGTGGTAAAAGAAGAAAGCCTTATATGTGCCATTTTCGTGACCAGTTTTGTCAATTCCTCCCATATAAGTAAGATCTCCTTCTTATAATAGTCCATTTTGGCTATCTTCCAAAAATAAAATTCTGGTGTACTTTATCTACGGTTAAGAACATTCTCTGATGAAAAGCAAAATAAAAAAGCTGTAAAAAATTTTAATAAAAAATCAACAAAAAATAAAATAAATACAGCGATAAGCCACATAGTGTGAAAAACACACAAAATTCATTTCGCGATATTTTAAACCAATTAATGCGAAAAAAGATTATCTTTACCAAAAATATATAATTTGCTGGAAATGTGTTACAGAAACAGCAAGGAAAATAAGTTACAGGGATGCCAACAATGTGCCGAGAAAAGTCAAGTAAAAGTTGAAAAAGAGAAAATTAAAAAAAAAAATATTAGTCCTTGAAAACATTTTAATTAATGCACAAAATTACTAAATACATACAAGACAATTTATTAAATATATTTTCATTTTTTTTTATATGTAATGACTTTTAAAATGGATACAAGGTAAAAATAAATAATATAATAATTTATATTACGCAAATGCGAAATACAAATTTATAAGCGTTCGAACAAACTTAATATTGTAAAGAGTATTAATGATTTTATTATTTTTATTTTATTTATTTATTTTTTTGTTTATTTCAAATAAAGTAAATAAAATACATAAAAATCTTTTTCGTTCAAACTTCACATTTTTAAACAAGCACCTTCGAAAGAGGGATAGGGCAATATTGTAAAAAAATAATTTAGTTCACAATCGAATTTATTTGTATGTAAAAATGAATTAAAAATATTTAAAACTTACCACACATTTTATCTTGAATGAACCAAAATTTTCGAAATACTAGCCGGCAATATCAAAAATAATTATTTGATATGTCTATACAAAACAAGGCTGGTTTACTTGGCACTGTATAATTCAAAATTATGTGTAAAATTTTTCTTTTATTTTTTAAATTTATTAATTATTGCTAAATGCAAATCTAAATATCAATCACTAAATGCATTTTAACAAAATTTTTAAATATATATTTTTATCTATTTTTATAAACATTTACAAATTATTTTTTAAATATAGTTATTATAAAAACAAAATTAAATAAAGTTTTAAATACAATATAAAATTTGTATACGTATTTAAAAAAAAAAAAAAAAAAACATGCGAAATAAAACAATATAAAATATTTTTTTTTAATTGATAGAAATAAATGCAAACTAAAGGGTGTAACTCAAAGAAAGAAAAAGAACTCGAATAAAATTAGGAATGAGTTAATTAGACGTTTTTTTTTGTTGTTTTTTTTATACAATGGTTACAAAGGTTAATAATTTCTACTGAGGTATATTATATTTATAGTTAAAGATATTTTTTAACAAAATAATTTTTGCAAGTAACAATTCATCTTTCAGGATTAATATTTTTAAAGGTGCAAAGTTAATAAATTGCTTATGAAAGTTATGTTGGCTAAACTGGTGTGTTAAGTTGCAGTAAGACGCAGTGTTGCCACATAACAAACTTATGAATACTGTGAACTAAACAATTTTTTTTTTACTATTCAAAAAAAAAAAAAAAAAATTATTCTATTTCAATTCCTCCAATTCCCAACTTTCTATTTATCATACTTCTTTTAAATTCGTTTATTATTTAATATCGCTATATTTTATATTTCAGACATCATTAAAAAAGTATAACTTGTGTATAAATATAAAAAATTGCTAAATGTCACAACTTCATTTTTTATAGTACAAAAACATAATATTTAAACAATCCAAAAATAAGTTAATTTTTCTTAAATAAAATAATAATAGCTTTCTTATTCACACAGCAAACACTATAAATCGTTAATTATTTAATAAACATGGTGGCCAACTACTTCTCGAACAAATATCCCTATCTACTAGAGATGTCGTTTTTGAAATCGATAAATCGGTAAATCGATTAATCGGAAAGTACAAAAAAAGTATAAAAATTAATAATAATAATAATAATAATATATAATAGAGTTGTACATGCATATATTGAATAAACGCAAGAGGGCTGTATTCTCACTGTACTTAAAAAACGAGCCAAAAAATCATAAATTAACACTTTCACTGAGGTGACATTACTTAGTGCGTGTCAAAAACACGCACTTGATGAATTTTTATTTTATGCAATCAAATTTTTATATCAAATAAAAATAAAGGTTTTCAACTTTCTTTCTTGTGATTCCTGTATCACAGAACGGGGGTTCCCAAAATGCGACTCGTAGTGTCGGATCGCTTGAAAGTTCATATTCATGAATAAAAAATTTTTTCGGTGAAATATATATACTTTTTTACGTGCAAGTTACTTTTTTCAAATTTCTTCAAAAAAATTGATTTTACAAATTTTCGATTTCGTGAAAAATGAAAAAAGCAGTATCATAACCTATGAGCCGTTTCAATTTTCAAGTTATGTAACACCAAATACGTGATGACGTCATGAAGTTCAATTAATAACTACAAAAATTAAATGTTCACTCAAACCACGGAGTTTAAGTAAACTAAGGAATTTCTTCTTGGTGTCCTTCAGTATTTAAATTTTTTTGGCCCGTCAAATATTTTAGTATTTACAATTTGGCCCACCGATGTAAAACTTTGGGAATCCCTGTCATAGAGAAAAATTATAAAAAAAAATGTCGGTAATTACCAGTAGAAACATTCGATAACTATCTTATCAGATGCTGCTCAAAAATTACCGCCATTTTTACAATAGCAATAATTTCAAAATCAATTCTATTTTTGATGATTAAAAATCGATTTTCTTTTTAGCGGAAGAAAACGACATCCCCATCTACTGATATGCAAATTTGGATAGTGTGCATTACAGTCAACATGTCTTTTTCATCAACTTTAATACCCTGATTTTTCCAGAAAAGTGACCACCATGGCTGTTTGTAGTACGGTGGTATTTTAAATAATTGATGATTATATATTACATTTATCTCCGGACGACCTCAATTACGTCAAACAATCAAAATAAAAATAACAAAAAAGTTAAAATAAAATTAGATGTTAAATTAAAACCAAATCGTTAACGTTATTTATGGTTTGAGCAAAGCACTATTTTATACATAATATAGTCATCAATCATAAAAAAGATCTCTGTCTATATAGAGGACATACGATTCCCATGCTGCCATTATTTATCACAGAACAATTGTATATTTACGTGTGTATAAATGCATAATTGTTTTTTTTTTTTTTTAAATTTTTTATTTTGTCGGCGATTTCTTAACCGATGTCAACTGTAAACCTTTGGCTAGCATTAGAGCTTCCAGATCACTATCTTCTTTAATATACCTGTAATTAATTTAACTTTATTAATTTAAAGATTTTAACTTATTTTTATTTTTAAAAAGTATTATTATCAAATTTTATTACGTCATCGTTTATTAAGTAAGCAAAATCAACTAAATTATGGGTAATATCATCTCTGAAAACATATGATTAAAGTTGTCATAGTGCAAAGAAACTAAAATGGATAAGGTACAGATCTGTCGTGACTAAAAGAACCCGATACCTTATCTGTATACTTTGATCTATCCTTTTTTTGCAATTTGTTTTTTTATGTTTATATAGAGCCACAATTAGATTTCAGTGACCACCAAACAATTCTGGTGAGTTTGGAAAAAACGAAAAAAAAATTATTTATTTGTTCCTTATTTTCTTACTTTAATAAAACACCGTAAAGCAAAATATTATGTTTTATTTTATAAACTCGAAATAAATTGTAGAAAGTGGTTGGGTAATAAAACAATTATTATCCTATTTTTGAAGAAATTTAACAAAAGTTGAAAAAACTTGTGGTAAACATGATTATTTTTATAATTTTTGTTCAAATATTCTAAAAACGAAAATGAGAAAGACGAGAACATTTCATAAAAATAATATTATTTGATAAAAAATTAATAAATAAGAATTTGATTTAACTTCAAAATCAATATTCCAGCTTATTATTGATATGTCATTGATAATATGTATAGCTGGCCCACCGATTGGTAACCACAGATACAATGTTTAGTGTAATATGTTGTTGGGTGGTTATTCATACCAAACTATTCATAATTTTATAACTATAGTAACAACCATACACGCTCTGTATAGTAGTATAAGATTGCAAAAAAAAATTAATTAAAAAAGCTTAATTTCGGTTAAAAAGATACTTTTCGCAAGAAATAATAAAACCGTTAGTTAAATAAAATTGATTTCTAGCCTTTTCCTTTTGTAATTAAAGTTATATTTATAAATGTAATTGGAAAATACATTAACTTTATGTGCAAGTGTACAAGCAATTCTGTAAAACATTATTTTCTATGTTATGTATGGTTGCTTTACCTTCTCCTTTTCGTCACTCACCCGACGAAATCGGGTCCAAATAGTCACGGCACATCTGTATATCATCATATAAAAATATACTGCCGTGCTAAGCGCAAAGGTGGTAACTCGCTTTTTTTACGAAAATGAGTTATTAGTTTTAGGCAATACATAATTAATTTTGCAACATTTCTACCTTATAATTAAACGAAATAAATAATTATTTAATTAAATAAAGCTCTATACAAATAGCCGTATCTTACTTTTAGTCTCTAAATAGTACGCTGTTCTGCCGCATCTATCAAATACTAAGTAATTTTTGTCGTATCTTCAAAAAAAAATACGGTGAAAAGCTTTAATATTTTCAAACAAACATTTAAATTTTGTCAGTCGAAAAAATTAAATATTAATTTAAATTTTGTTAGTCGAAAAGATTGCAAAACTGAAACTTCAATTTTCTCAAAAACATCTTCATTTAAGTTACCACCTTTGCGTTTAGCACGGCAGTATAAGATGAAATAAATTCATAGAAAAATAGAAACTTCGCTTTGAGAATTAAATGTGAGAGATAACCTGGGCTGATGGAATGGTTATAGGCGACAGTCAAAGTCATTTTTAAGATAAAGTGGATATTTGCCAAATTCACTAGTACGCATGTGTCTTATGAACCACAACCCAGTTAGTTGATTTATTTTATCCACTCCCCCGCGTGAATGAAGGAAGCTATTTCATTTTTTTTTTTGTTATTAAAAAATCGAATGAGGGCGTGGCTTAATGTTTAGCTTATACTGGCCAATATGTCCATTCACCACGAGATGGCTGAAGTTGGCAGCTAAAGAAATAGTAACAATAATAGTATTCCCTACTCTCATCACTTATTTCTAAATGTCGGCACATACGCACATTGAAAAACCCCGAGAATTAGCAATACCAATTCTCACGTGGGTTTAAATATAGGATGTTTGAGAGGTACAATCGGAGATAAAAGTACATAAAATTAGAAATTCGTGAATAATTGCGTTGTATAACAAACTATGAGGTAAATAAATAGTTATCTAACTAACTGTACTACAACTACTTGTATAATACATAAAACTATAGCTCTCAGCTGACTACAAGAGCTGAGTACATTCTGAATTTCCATTAGAGTACGTGTAAAATTAGTTTTTTTTTTTTTTCAATAACTTTTTAACGGCTTAGTGAATCAGTTTGAAATTTTCACAGAGACCTCAGTATTTAATGAGGAACATTCTACTAAATTTTCAATCGTCTCGTACCATTTTGAAATTCCTCCGAAAAATCCTCAGAATGTACTCAGCTCTTCTAGTCAGCTGAGAGCTATAGTTTTATGTATTATACAAGTAGTTGTAGTACAGTTAGCTAGATAACTATTTATTTACCTCATAGTTTGTTATACAACGCGATTATTCACGAATTTCTAATTTTATGTACTTTAATCTCCGATTGTACCTCTCAAACATCCTTAATTTATAACCACGTGAGAAATGGTATTGCTAACTCTCGGGGTTTTTCAATGTGCGCATGTGCCTACATTTAGAAATAAGTGATGAGAGTAGGGAATACTGTTATTGTTACTATTTCTTTTGCTGCCAACTTCAGCCACCTCGTGGTGAATGAACATACTGGTCCGTATAAGCTAAACATTAAGCCACGCCCTCATTCGATTTTTCATTCGATTGCAACGCATTTATTCACGAATTTCAAATTTTATGTACTTTTATCTCCGATTGTACCTCCCAAACATCCTTAATGTGCGCATATTTTTAATAATGTTTGTATTATTCAGAAGTAATGTGATATTATAATTAAGTGAATACGCAAACTCTGACAGTAATTTCTTGATCAATAATTTGCGTATCGAAATACGGTACTTGACTGTGTTTAAAATTTGTGTCAAATGTTAAATAATTCTATGCATTATCATTACATATGTCCAATTTTAATAATGAAACATAAAAAAATTTGATAACTATTTAGAAATTTTATTTTGAAAATCGCCATTTTTCAACAAATAATAAAATTAGTGAAAACGCGCCATTTCTTGAAAATGACGTAACATTTGTAGCGATTTTGATAATTTTCATCGGTGAGATGAAATTGTGCATAATAATAATAATCGACCAGAATTCAAATAAATACTTGCTTTTAGTTTGACATTTTATGAATATAATCAAAGTTTTGAGGTTATAAATATTGACATTAACGTTTAATTGCTTCAAACTGTGACGTCACTATAGTGAGGTGTTTTTCCCGCTTTTTTCTCATTTAAAATTGTAGGGTTATTTTTTTTTTTTTTTTTGATGATTTTTTACAGAATCTGGCGAAAATAAAAAATCACTTAACTGATATTGAAAAACAACGCTTTTAGAATATTTTTGTAACTTCAGTCAAGAACCCTATTCTACGATTACCAACATAAAAAAATATAATTTATCCAGATAAATAGTTTGACATAGTTATCCAAATAAAAATTTGTCTCGGCTATTGGCGACGTAAAGATTCTCACTCGCGCCTCTGGTGATAAAAGTAGAACTAGTATCAAGTACAAATATACATGTACGTTTAATTGTCGATATAAAATCTAGTAATCCGCACGGAATTTGTATAATATATATTTCTATCGAGAATTAAACGTATACAAAAATTTTTACTTGAGACAGCTTCTAATTTAAAAAACCAGGAGCGCTCGCGTAATCTTTGCGTCGTCAATTATTTAGATTATAGTCGACTTAAATTTGGTAGAAAATTTCTAAAAGCCGAAAAGATTTCATATTAAAAAATAATCACTTTTATAAAATCTATGTTGGATGAGTAGTTATAAATTAAATCTGAGTTTACTGTATTAATGAAAATCAATGCTATAATACTGATCCAAATATTTACCTTTGATTATTTTTTTCTAACATTAGTGCGAGAGACTCCCTTTTCTCTGTAATATCGATCATTTGATCGACTATTGTATTATTAGCTAACTCGTTCGTTGGACTTTTTGGACTGGAAGATTCTAAGGATGATCGTAATTTGCTTTGAAGTAACGAATGTTTCTCTTCAAGTCGGAGATCTTCGGCTCTTGCTAGTAATTCGCGTTCGTAACGTCGTAACGCTGCAAGCTCTCGCATCAATGTTAACCATTCCGCTAAAAGTACACTTTCATCGATTTTCTTATTTGGAGATGTGTCTTCTCCACGGAGAATTTTTTCTAATTCTACACCACGTGATTCTAAATCGCGAGTTTTCACTTCAGTCTCTTCCAGTTTACGTTGTATTTCTTGTGCAATTCGTAAACTATTACAGAAAAATTTGAAATTATTAATCATACGTTGGATCATAATGAGTTAAATCTAGCGCTGGTAGACAAAACTAGTTAAGTCCAAAATCTACCTCATTTCAGATAAAATTGACCATGAATTTTTGTTAAAAAATTAAATAATTCTTATATTCGAAACAAATCAATCTTCTATTCTTTTCTAAAAATAAACTGCAAATTTAAAATTTACATAAATGCAATAATAAAACAGATAAAGCCAAGAAAACGGAAATTATTTAAATTCAAAGTGACGAAGCATGGTTAAATTTAACTGGAATGAACCATATCAACTTTACAGTAGAGAGTAAAAACTAAAACGAAATGCAGGCAACATCAGTTTATTTGAATTATCTTCAAGTTTACATGACATTTTGTAAATTTTTTTAATCAATTACTTTCTTAACATGTAATATCCTAAATCATAAAAAAAAATTAACTTTAAACTTTAAACTAAAATTTTTTAAGACATTTTTATGGACTTAACATATAAAAAACATCAAGAAATTTCATTATTAACACTTTCAGTCCCATGGCTTCGGCATCCGAAATCAAACAAAACATCCTCAGAGGCCGACCGCGATCAATATTTATAGAATAACAAAACACTTAAAAATATTTATAAAAAGATTTTATATTATTTATTTTTATAAAAATAATTTATTATGTACTACGTACCGGACACTTTTCATTTTTTGTACATATAAATATACATAATATGTTTATCATCAAAATATCTAGGCTTGTCTATACAATAATATTTTTATCCACATATGTATGTATGTGTGTCTTGTATGCTTGCATGTATATGTGTATTACTCATCTTTTGACCTGCGTAAGTAACACATGCATATTGAATCATTTAGTGTTTTGTGGAGTCATTTTATGTACTTGTTTACATAAAATTTGCTTAAAAATATTGTCGGCTTCCGGGGAAGTTTACTGTGGAAGTGCTCGGGTCTCATAGTGTTAAAACCATTTGTGGACTTAACCTGTTTTAGCGGGTAGTTGTTGCCATAAAAATACATTTCCAATTGAATTAAACTATGTACTTATTTATTATTTTATTACGAATTTTAAGTTCTTTTGTTAGTTTCTGAAAAACTTTTTTTTTTTTATAATAAGTGCATAAAAAATGATGTTGGGGGTGGAATTGACTTTTGCCCTTTTGGAAATTAGACTCTCTTGGTCCTTATAAAATAAAAAAAGTCAACAATGGACTTAACTACTTTTGTCTACCTGCACTAGAAATACAAACCGTTTATGCTGTGATCTTCGAATGTACTTTCGTTGGTCTAAATCATCCAAAGACAAGACTCCATTCTCCGAAAGATCTAGTGTATCGGTGCTTCGATTGAACTCGGTTTGTGAATCATCTAATGTAGAACTTCTGCCTAAAATTTTTTTTAAATTTTAACCCGTTATAACTCAACATATTATAATCATTGCTTAAAGAGGTAAAACATACCTAATATTTTTGTAGGATTTGTTACGAATTCTAACGGTGGTAAAGGTGGCACAGGAGGTGATATTTCTTCAGATAAACTACGACTTCGAATCATTTCATTCTCCTTTGAAGAACCTTCTTTATGAATGGAGAGTGATTTACCCTAAAGGGAGAGAAAGTTTTATCCCTAATATTACAAAATACAAAGAAATCAACTAATAATATTGGGTATTATAAAACGATTTCTATTTACTAGATGTCGTTACTGGTTTATTGTTATGTTAAATATTAAAGAACCAATTTCGATTGACATCTTCAAAATGTTGTTTTTTGTTTCTTAAAACTTTATCCTAAAAACTATTTAGTTTGGTGTTCTTACAAATAAATTGTTTTATCGAAATTTTATTTATTTTAAGACATATATGAGAAAAGAAAACTGCAAACTAGTAGTTGTTTTTATTTTTTTTTAAGAGAAAATAATGCGGACCTGACATTTAGGTTAAGTTGAAGGTTAATAGATACGGAAATGGGGTGAATAGAGACTTGGGTTGATAGGGACTCTATCTCAAGTACAAAGGGACGAATGTGAGGTAATTAGGAACGGATGAAGGATGTACTGAAACATAGAATAAAGCACTTTCAAGGTTATCAAATCATTCGAGATTTTTATAAATACATTCAGCATGACATTTCTACACTTTACAAACTTTATTTTAGATTTTACGTTTATTTCGACACAAAATCATGAAGTATTATTCCTTTTTTGGATGTATAAATACAAAAATTTCGAAATTATATTTTAATTTTAGTCGGTCCTATGGAATCGTACGCTTTTAATCGCCTCTTTTGGCCCCAAATTACTACAGAGAAGAATTTACATGATTTTTATTGTTTTTCAAAAACCAGGGATATTTATGATAACCAGTTATTCGTAAAAGAAATAAAAAAGTACGATTTAAAGTCTAAATTCGTGCCTATTCATCTCGAATTACGGTATGTTTTGACTTTTATAATACGGTACTTGACTGTATTTAAAATTTATGTCAAATGTTAAATAATTCTATGCATTATCATTACATATTTCCCATTTTAATGATGAAACATAAAAAGATTTGATAACTATTTAGAAATTTTATTTTGAAATCGCCATTTTTCAACCAATATTCAAATTAATGAAAACGCGCCATTTCTTGAAAATGACGTAACATTTTGTAGCTAAATATGTCGATTTTGATAATTTTCATCGGTGAGATGAAATTGTGTTTTCTCTTGAATATTTCTATTAGCTTATATATATAGTAATAATACTCGACCAGAATTCAAATAAATACTTGCTTTTACTTTGACATTTTATGAATATAACCAAAGTTTTGAGGTTATAAATATTGACATTGACGTTTAGTTGCTTCAAACTGTAACGTCACTATAGTGAGGTGTTTTTCCCGCCTTTTTCTCATTTAAAATTGTAGGGTTATTTTTTTGATGATTTTTTACAGGATCTGTCGAAAATAAAAAAATCACTTAACTGATATGGAAAAACAATGCTTTTAGAATATTTTTGTAATTTCAGTCAAGAACCCTATTATAGAAAATAATTTTATACGTGTAATTTATACTACAACATGTACGAACATGTTTAACATGTATGAATATGAACATAACATGAAAAGTAAACTACATATTCGATAGATGTACTTCATCAGTAAATTTATTTTAATTTTATAATACCGAGATATCCATAAATGAATTTACTTTATAGATTTACTTATTCAATTTTTTTATAACACAAAATTATTATTATACCTTTGATTTATCTTTACTTTTGGGCGATATTCGAAACAGCGAAAATTTATCCTTATGCAAACTCTCGCCGGGACTTGACATTGATCTTGAAGGCTTCAAAACATCCGAATCTCGTCGTTTATGAAAGAAATCAGTCACCGCTTGAATAATACTTCGACGTTTTTCGCCGATTTTTCGATCGGTTTTCTTATCGGCCAAACATGGTTCCGATTTAAAATGTGTCGAATTTCCATCACGATTACGACGAACTAGATCAGTTAAATAATTGCCGGATGTGGATTTTTGAATTCCTACTAAACGCACGTCTTTTGATATTTCACTGAACGATTTTGTTCGATTAGGTTTCTTGGAAGATCCGGATGCTTCTGGATATGAAAATCGTGGACTCTCGGCGGCCGTGGTGGTGGTGAGGGGTGTGTTTTTGATGGTGAACATTAAGTGTTCGTTTATTGAGGAGGATCGTCGAAATGATGGTTTTTCTTTAATATCACTCTCGAAGACTACACTATGTCGTTGACATGGTTTTTCCTCGGTTTCGTTATTTATATTTTCTAAGATATTTTTTCGACTTATTTGCGTGTGTGGTCGACTACTTAAAGGCTTTGTGTGTGCGAAATTTTTTACAAGGGCAGTGTCCGTTGATGATTTTTGTAAACTATAGAGACGATCCGTATCGGAATTGACGAAATTTGTTTTATATTCTTCGTAATTGTCATTTTTCTCGCTGAGTTTGGATTTTCTTGACGGTAATTTTCGTTCGTTTTTCAATTTGTCCATAACCATTTCGTGTATCAAATTTTTCTGTTTGGCTCTCTCTTTGATGATTTCTTTTAATTTTTCCGAGGTGGTTAACTGAAGGTCTTTATTGAGGGGTATCTCACTATGTTTTGAACTGTTCTCGGAAGTTTTTGCTGGAGATGAAGACTTACTTTTACTCTTCGACTTTCTGATGTCAATCGAATCTCTTACATTACTAAATTCACTTATCTTATTTTGTAATCTAGTTATATGCTCTAAATATTCCGTTGAATTTTCATTAATAACTAAATCTGCATTTTCAGTCTTTTGTTCGCATTCTTTGGTTTGATTTTTCTGAATTTCAGAAACTTTCTGATTTAACTTCTCTTCATTATCCCTCTTCTTGCTAAGACTATTTCTGCGTGAATTTTGTGCCTTCAATTGGCCTGTTTTATGTACAATCAGCTGTTCGGTGGCGGCCATATTGTTTTTGTTCGGATCTACGTCAAAACGGTCACGCCCAGATAATTTTAAATTGTGATGGTTGACATTTACGAATTGTACGTAACATTGATTTTTAAGCACTGTAAGATTCGTGGCGGAGACTTCAGCGGCATTTTCCTCCGAAACTGTATCCATAAATTCGATACTATCTAAATCGTTGAAATCGTTGCCGGAAGCGACACTGACAGGTACCGTATTTTCTGGTTTTCGTTCGATTTCTTTTCCACAAACATGGCCGATATTATCTAAATCTTTTAAATTGACGAAATGCGAGTTTTTGGCTGATGTGACTAATTTATTTTTAAATTTCGGTTCTTTTAATTTTCTACTGTTGTTATAATCGGCGTCTATTTTTAATTCGACGTCCTCTAGTCCGTCTGAAACGTTATCATCTTGCGCCCAGTCGGATAATTCGGTTTCGGTAAAGATTGCACCTGTCCCGTCTTGCGCTGAACTTGAACTAGAAATACTGGCGTCACTCTGCGATTTTCGTAATTTCAATTCGCCTAAATTGTGAATGTTGAATAATTTGACTGAACTTGGTTCTAATTGCTTTGGTTGATTTAAATGCTTTGGTTCATTTTTTAAGCTTGAACGTCGATTACTATCGGACGTTTCCTGACTTTTCATGGAAATATTACATTCTTTAATACACTCTGGACTTTGTTTTTCTTCTACGGGTTTTTCACTGGGCGATTCAATGGCCTCTTTACGATCGTCTTCAATAATTAGAAGACTGTCCATGGCCATTTCCTCTGGACCTTCACTGTCGCCGTTAATTTGAAGTTTGGGAACGGTTAGATTATTAGTGGTTGATGAACTGTAACTAAGTTCTTGGTATTGCTTGCCTAATGACTGGTTCTCATCGAACGACGACAGAGAATCCGTGTCAACTTCAACGTCAAACGACGAGGAACTTGTTGAAGATGACGAAGAACTGGAATCTCGGGTATTCCAGGGTATATTTGGTACAACTAGTGAAGTTTCTTGTACATCATTTTTGTCTTCTTCTGGGCAAGACGGTTTAATTGTTAAAATTGTTGTGTCATCCGTTTGAGAAGATTTAACTCCGGAATTATTTGACAATGCGGCATTTGAGGAATCATTAACAGAGACTATCAATTTTGAGGATACGTTAACATCATTCTCCGAATCGGATTTTTGAGCGTTCAAACAACAGATATGTTTACATTTGTCGATCGAAGATGTACTTTCCTCTTTCAGTCGTGTCGGGGAAAGGGTGGGACGTTGGATTTTGAACGATGTTGTACTCCCGACGAAGGCTTGAATGGTCGGCGAAACAGACGGGGATGGATTCAGTAATTTTTGATGTTCGCTTATGTTGCTGTGAAACGATTTCAATTTTGAATCTAACATAGACGCCGAACCTGATTTCTGGATGTTATTGCTCGTATTCGTGGATCCTAATAAATACTGTTTTTTCAGTTCTAACGACACTTTCGACGCAATTCCTTCGGTGCTATGCGTGCGATTCAAAAAATAGAAACCTTTATTTGAATTTAGCGATTTTGGGGCGAGTACAGCTATATCTGGAACGATTGGCGTGATTTGTAATTCGATATCCTCTTCCTCTTTCTGTTTTAATTTGTTTTCGTTTTTATTAGCGTTGTTTTTCTTTTGCGTTTTTCGTTCGGGTGCATAATTACCGCGCGTTTTCGTTATAAACGCATCGTTTAGCATGATTGGTGGAATATCTATGGTGGGCGTGGTTCCGTCTAATTTAAATTCGGAATCCGTTGAAATTTCGGTAGCGGAGTCCCGCGATTCTTCAGATGATTCTGTTTCTTCATCAGATACAACCTTTAAAATATAAAATACGGGTTAATATAATAAATGTACAGTGCTGACATCTTACACACATGTGTATCTAATACAGGAAGCCCTCGACTTACGTCGTTTCATTAGGTTTAATATACCATGTGAGTTTTTTGAGAGTTGCCATTTTTATTACAACAAAATTTTGTATGATAGAAATGGTACTGGAAAAGGTTCTTTTCTTGGATGTAATGGAAATATAACCAACCAGAACACTATCGGTTGAATTAGCCTCAAGTACATATGGATATTTTTACCGCCTAACTGATAAATTAAAGAAAAATTAAAAAATTAAACTTGAGTAAAAAAATTTTTTTTGCTCATTTGTGTTGTTAATTAATGCATTAGATTAGTTTTATCGAAAAATTAATATATAGTCTCATTTAAAAATCTATAAGTTTGTATCATAGCTCGAAAACCATAAGAGCTATAAAGCTCCTCACTATAGCAATCGGTTGCCCCCATCGATATCTACAACTCTTATTTGAACAATTTTTCGATTAAATCAACAGTTTGGCTGTAATAAAAATGGCAACTCTCAAAAAACTCACACAGTAGTTTTGTATAAATTGTGAAAGAAGTTTTCGAGTTAATAATACAATTGTTACTGCCTATCAGTATTTTCAACACATACGTTGACAAAACTGACAGAATTTTAAACCAAATTCCTCAAATTTTTAAATTTCGAGGACCTAACATGCTACAAGTACGAGGACTACCTGTATCTAAACATTCCTATAAAATATTTAGAATCGCCTGAACATTTCACGAATTCAGTTTGGCTGTTTACTTTTAGAACATCCTGTATTGTAACTTAACCCATTATGACCCATGTACCATTAATACGATGTTTAAAATAATGTTTACAGGTACAGATATTCCGTGATTAAAAGAATTCAAAACCTTGTGTCTGTATTAAAAACAATTATAAATAAAAGAATTTTTTTAAAAAATGGGTTCTTAATTTGTTGATTTTGATTATAATTTAGTTAATAAATGTCATCGAAAAATAGATCAACTTTATATGTAAATGTAGAACCAAATCTGTATAACATTATTTTGTATGTTATGTATGGTTGCTTTACTTTTCTCCTTTCGTCACTCAAACGACAAAATCTGGTTCTAATAGTCACGACACAATATCTGTAGACCTACAAAAATTATATTTTGCAAAGTATAAATAACCATACTTTGGGTCATAATGAGTAAACCTTTAAAGAATTAAATATACAGAGTGATTCAATTAAATTGTCAAAAATTAAAACTAGTGGTAGCTTATGAACAGCTGAACAAAAAATTCTAATAGCATTTTTCACTAAAATCTATGGTTTTCGAATTTACTCAAATTTTCTCAAAAGCTATACAACGTAGAGAAAAATTCGAAGATTTTTTACTCAGTTTTTCATTACCTATTATTTCAATTTTGGACAATTTAACAAAATCGTGCTGTATAATTTCAAATTTTAGTTAAAAAATTAAATTTACTTAATTAAAGCCAGCACCAGTAAATTATTAATTTAAATGGAAAAAAGGATATGTATATAAAAAAAAAATTCATTCGCATTTACAAAAGACACAACACAAAATAACCATGCGATATTAGGTTTGAAATTTTGGTAAATCACAAATCACAAGTGTGCTATACAAAGTAATACAAAGACTTGTCTAAAACGAATATATTTTTTCAAAGTATTACTTTTTAAAAATTGAAATATTTCGTAGTTTATGACTTCTTTAAAATTCCCAAATGGAAATTTTGTTTGATTTATATATATAAAAAAAAAAGTAACAAGGTGGAAATTAACACAAATTATTACCTTTTGACGTCAAATAATAACCTTATTATTATTATAAAATTATGACTTAAAAGTTCTCTCTTCTGTAAAATCAAAATAAAAGTTAACTGAGCATTAGTAAAATTAAATAAATACTAATATTACAAAAAAATTACAGTTAAAGAAATTAAATACAAATTTTTTAGCTGAAAAAAAAAGAAAAACAAAAAAAAAACTGATTAAATACTTATTTTTGTTGAGTAAATTCAGTTTCATAAGGCATTAGAGATTGGTTATCACACGGGATTAGCTGGTAAGCACACTGTGGCACAGAAAGCAGGGTCAGTAATTACCTCGCACTAATATTGCATGGTGTTTCATTTATGGAATACTTATTAATCTCATTCCATCTCTTCATCAAAAGGAAATTATGGATTCAAGGAAGATATCCGGATAAATAATGCTCATAACCAAATTAATAAAATATAAATATATAAAAAAAAAATCGAGTTTTAGTTTGTAAAGCGATGCTCAGTAATAAACTTGTACTTAAAAAATTAACGCAAAATATTAATCTTTTAATTTCACCTCCTTTCTCGTACGCATGCGCAAATTTCAGTTTAGTAAGGTACGGTGGGAAATAAACGTCATTCATACGTGATAAATTAACAATAAAAAGTTTATAAATATATTATCACAAATGCTAGTAAAAAAAGAAGAAACTAAATTATAAAATAAAATAGAGAGAAGTATGTTTTAAGATGGCGGCGCAATATAGCAGAATATATATTCAACTTAAAGACGTTCGAGCGCGTCCACAAAACACTACAGAATGTTATGTAGCTACCACAAAACACTATACCTGTATGTTATGCATACAGAGCCTGTATTTGTTCATGGATCATATGATGTGTCGTGTTGGTCGTGTATATGGGTGATTGCTATACGTACCACCTATATACTGATCTCTGACATCAATGCATACACAGTTGTTGATTGAAATTTAGTCTGATTTGACCTTGTATGTCGTGTACACATCAAAATCTACCCGAATATTAATTTCAATAATTAATATTTCATTTTAACGTTCGTCAACACGATGTTTTTTGTGCAATTATATAAATTGCATATTTCAAAGAATATTTTCAAACATTTTTTATTATGGTATCTACTCTTATAATGTACTTACTATAATTTTTAAAATGAAAAAATGCTGTTTAGAATGTTTTTTTCCAATGGCTCTGTGTTAAAAATTTGATTTTTAATCGTCAATTACTTTAAGAAATGATCTATGAAGGCCTTAAAATTTTTGAGAAAAGATAACTATATAATTGAACTTGTCAATTCTCTAAAATTAAAATTCTTATCTACTATTAGGTTTGACGCACGAACGTCCTTAATGCGCAAAAACAATAAACACTTTTAACAACTAAAAAATAAAACTAAATTATGTTCACAACAATGAAAAGTTTAAAACTGTAAATTGTGTAACAACATTTTGATAAAATTTTCACATAATAATGAGAAAATACATTTATTATTACATTAACAAGATTAAATTTGTTACACCGTATAAAATATTAGCACATTTAATCACACTTATTACTTAAAACATAAATTAACGCCTCAAGTGGGTTATCAAATATTTCAAACGGGACGACTGATCAGTATGTTTACATTGGAAATATTATTAGCCAAATTAAATTTGGAATTTGTCAATACTTGTGGTTTGCATCCATGGTAAAAAAAAAATAGACCATACAATTGGCGACACAAAGATTATAGGAACTCTAATTCTTATTTGCACCTCTGGTGGTAAAATTGGAATCTATATCAATCACGTTAAACATTTATATTGCTTTAGTTGAATATAGTATTCAGCTAAACATTGTTTTAGTTGAATACAATTTCTAATTTCACTATCAGAAGCGCTTGCGTAATCTTTTCGTCGCGCATAACTTACATTCATTCAAGTTATATTTGTGTACTAGTTTAAAATATTTAAAATTTCAATATAATTGAAGGAATAATTAACAAAAGAAAATAATATCCAAAAATTTATAAAAAGAAAATCACGAAAGCTAT
Organism: Brachynemurus nebulosus; assembly: GCA_035578155.1. Lineage (NCBI taxonomy): Eukaryota > Metazoa > Arthropoda > Insecta > Neuroptera > Myrmeleontidae > Brachynemurus > Brachynemurus nebulosus. Next base: position 6,112,130 of record JAPWDM010000019.1, read on the forward strand.
ACAGCACCAAGAAGTAGCCACAAATAAAAAATACGCTGTCAATGGGGTGTGGCACACAGCTTCTTCGTATAAAATAATAGTAAAAATATTTTAGAAACTAACCCCCCAAAATATTTTTAAAATTTGAGCGAAGTGGGACTAGCAGTAAATAAGATATTGACATTTAATGGGATTTCATGGTAGCGCCGTGGATACTATTACTCCGAATGCAATGAAATTTGTAGGGGACCTGCTAGAAACCAGACCGCATAATTTCTGACAATTTCATAAAAAAGAATTGAATAGTTCAGAAGTTATGACACTTGGTGCAATTTAGTATATTAATGGAATGACATGGTAGCGACGTAGCTACTGTTACTCCAATTTCGATTAAATTCATAGGGGACCATCTAGGAACCAAACTGCATAATTTCTGAAAATTTCATTAAAAACAATTGAATAGTTCAAAAGTTACGCCACTTGGTGCAAACTGGCGGACGGACAGATAGACACCAAACTAAAATTGTTCAGGAAGCTCTAAAACGTAAAATGTGCGTAAAAAATTTTGTTATGGAGGGAAAAAATTTTTTATTTTTCAAAAGTGATCACAATACTTCCGCTACTTTAGTAGTCTCGGAAGCAATATAACAGGTACCACTAAATTTTAATAGGTGGCAGCAGGTATAACAAAACAAATAAAATGGCGGCATAACCTTCAAATGTCATTAGAATAAGTTATTCAAGTTATTTAAATTAGCCGCTAAAGGAGTTAAAAAAGGAAAAATCACTTAAAATTGAACTCAATTTTTAAAATTCTCATCTCTAAAACATTTTATACAATTTTTCTAAAAAATTAAAATAAATGATAGACATTGTCTTGACGGATTAAACATTAAATATTAACTAAAAAGCGTACCAACATATAATAAATAAATAAATTTAATGTTTAAGTGTATTACTAGATCAGTGTTTCTACTGAATTGAACATTCTTTATTTTTCTTCGTCGGGGGCGTCTTTGGTACATCCGTATAATCTACATTATGCTGTCTCATTAAATGTTTCTTTTCCCTTGGTTTTGGAACAGGACTTAATTGTGGAGTTTTTGACGCATTTAATGTCGTCTCCTCTGACACTTTATGCTTTGTTCTATTTCGTTTAGGAACTTCAGGTTTATCGTCACTTCTAGAACTGGAATCGCCATTTTTAATTTCAGTATTTGGATTACTATTATTACTAATTGCTTCTAGTTTAATATCAGATTTACACTGATTACTATTTATTAAATCTAATTTTTCACTTTTAGGTTTTTTGATCACTTTAGCATACAGCGCCTCTATATCAGCCTCTAGATCCTTAGTGTCACTTGAGTCTTTATTAGTTAAATTAAGTTCTTGGAAGTTTTGAGATAAATTTTTAACTTCAAAATCGAGGTTATTGGTTTGAGGTGTATGGGGTATTGGCAACTTCCGTGTCGCATTTAAACTATCACTTGGTTTTGAGACCAAATTTCCGTTTTTATTGTCAACCTGAGATTCATGGTTTCCGGTTTTTGAAGCCAATTCCTTGGATGGATCAATTTTTAGGTTATGTACTGATTTTTCGGTTACACTCTTGGCAATATCTACATTTTCGCTGGATCTTCTACTTCCCATTCGATTTTCTGGGGCAATGTCGCTTTTTGATTCAGATTTTGAAATCATATTTTCGAAAAATTCGATACTTTGCCTAGGCATTTTATTAATAACGCTCTTAGCGCGTCGTGGGGACTTCAAGTGATTCTCTAGTTTAGTATATTTAGACGCACTGTAAGATCTATATAATTTATTGTCTAGGGGTGAATGTTCCAAATCGCTGATCCAGTTTAGGAGTTCGTTGATTTTTTCGTCGTGGACGCCACGCATGATGTCTTTGGTCTCTGGCGTTACCGATGTTTCCGTTTCCAAGGCTTTAAATAGATCTTCAATACTATCACTTAGTTTGACGTCAGACACGTTTGGAGATTCTTCGACGGGTGCTGCGGGAATTTGGGGTACAGGTATTTCAGATTCATCTTTGTAGACTAGAAGTGATTCTATATAATTGTCGATTTCTTTTAGATCTTCCTCTTCAGGTTCGAAAGAGTATTTGCGCTCGAGTTTAGGGTTTGATTTTTTGATAATTTTCGATTTCTTATTTTTATCGTCTTGTACCCCTTGGCCAAAGTATTTTTTAACGTCATCATCAATTTTGGAGACGGGTCTTATAACTAGAGGCGACGGTCCACATTGTGGGTCCACGGAATTTCGCCTTTCGCGCCGTTTCTTTTCATTCATATGAGAACGCATAGCTAAAAGTTGGGATGGTAATAAATAATTCTGCTTTAATTCCTCCTTTACTTTGGAAGCCTTTTCTTGACGGTCTAACTCTCTGAGAAGTTCTAGGTCAGCCTCACTTAGAGTGTCGGCTGAGGTTTTGGACGATTTTTCTTGTTCGAACTCTTGAAAAATGCGTTCGATTTCGGCATCTGTGGGAGTATCCACTGGAATTTCGGAAGGTTTGTTGTCTTGCTGTTCGTCGAATTCCTTAAGGAATTTCTGAATTTCTTCATCAATGGGAGTATCAACTGATGTTTCGAAAGGCACTTCTTCATCTAACTCCTTAGGACTCTCCTTAATATCATCTGAAATTTTGGATGCATTTTCTTCTTGATCTAACTCTTTAGGAACTTCTAAATCAACATTAGTTGGAGTATCTACTGAGACTTCAGAGGGTTTTTCTTGTTGTCCTAGTTCTTTAGGAAGTTCTAGTTCAACATCTTTGGGAGATTCAACTGACACTTGAGAAGTTTCTTGTTGTTCTAACTCTTTAAGAATTTCTAAATCTGCATTATTGAGGGTATCGTCAATAGAATTCAGGGAATCCTGTAGGTTATTTAAGTCTAACAGTAAATTATCTAGGTTAGAATCCGCTGGAGTAATCTCTACAACATTTTGATTATCACCGGAAGTAAGATTATTATCGAAATTTTGATCTAAGATCGAACTTAAAGAAACAGGATCTGATATTTTCTCAGAAATTTCACTTACCTTACTTGTTTCAAAATCATTTCCCGTTTCTACATATTTATCAGGAGGATCTAAATTTAGATCAATACCGTTTAGATCATTCAAATTTTCGCCGGAGGTACAAGTCAAGTTATGAGCATTATTTGGACTATCGTCTGGGTTTTCAATATTCATAATTTGTTCATAATTTTCACTAAAGGAATTTTGGATTTCAGGAATAGGGGGAAGTTCGGGATTTTCTAATTTTGAAGATGTTGAGATGATCACCTCAGTATCAGATCCCGTGGTGTCCGTATCTGCCGAAGCCAATCGTTCCTGAAGATTGAATTCCTTGCGACGGATTTCTCTAGCCACTTTGATCTCTTCCTCATCGGTGATCGAATCATTTCCATCTAAAGAAAACAATAAAAAAAATTTCCCTACTTTCCCAAAATTCAAATTCAAAATTTCACTTACCCCCATCACTACTATAATCATAATAACTAGATTCATCGTCTTCACTTGACACCTCCTCATTGTCTGAATTCGCTGAATCGCCAAGATTTTCCGCGGCTTTGAGATTGTTCCCACTTTTTAGACGCGCTTCCCCAGCGCGTTCCAGTGCTTCTTCATATAAATCATCGGAATCTGAGTCGCTGAGATCAGAAGAATCAACTTCAGCCGTGGATTGGCCAAAATTACGATCTGTCCATTCATCTTCATCCATCTGACTAGGAACTTCTTCGTTTTCGGAGACATTTCCACTCCCCACTAAATTGGCAAATTCAATCCTTTCTGGGGTTTGTCCGTCTAAAAGAAAATTTAAATGAAACTTTTAAGCACACGATTTAAATAACTAAAAAAAAAGAACCTTTAGCAGAAGGTGCCTTCGCGTCTAACGTATCCTTATCAGTTTTCGTCGTGAATGACTTAGACCTTTCGATATTTCGTGTCTTCCCCTGCATACCAGCATGTTGTGGACAATAAAACCTACCAGAAAATCTCGTGATTTTATCCTAGAAATTTGAGAAAAGGGGGCGAAAAACTTACTTTCCATGCTGAGCATCGAAAACATAAAATCCAAGACGTAGATTAATCGAACAATACTGACAACGAAAACAACCACGATGAAAAAATCGACCTTCGGCCGACAACTTTTCCATTAGATACACTCGTGTTCCACAAAAATGACACATCTCCGAACCACCTTTAAGGGGTAAATTTAAAACTGGACGAGTACCCTGTTTATCAAAAATTCGAAATCAGTAAAAAAAATTTTGAAAATTTAAGGGGGTATTCTAGTCTAGAAATTCGAAAAAATCGATTTTTCTTTTTTTTCATATTTTTAAAGTACAGACCTTTAAGAATAAACCTCTAAAAGGATTTACGGAAATTCGAATTATTTTCGAAGTTATGGTTATTTTTCCTGTGTACTGTGTATCTTTTCAGTGTTAAATTCAAATTTTTAATATAAATTACTCGAAACTACTTTTTTCGATACGGTTGACATGATATCTCAAGTTCTAATGCACCGATTTACTTTAAATTTGGTACAGACCTTCTTAATACTATCAAAATTGGTTCGACGTAGGGGTTTTTGGAATTTTTTTTTTTACTATTTTTAAAAAATTTTCAAACTTGAAAAAAGAGGCGGAAAAATGATTTTTTTTTAAATGGACGCCATTTTATGAAAAAATTTATTTTTTCAAATCGGCCACGTCCAACTAATTCTACATCCTTGTTTATTAAGAATTAACTAAAATTTTATGTTTCAAATCACCAGGACCGTGTTCGATTCGTGGTATAAAAAATTCTCGCGCATGTGCACTATTAAACCGCGCAAACAAAAATTCAAATTATTTGACGTTTACTACCATATTTGAGAACTTGTAGACGTTATATATTTAAATTTTTGCTAATATGTTTGCGCGGTTTAGTAATGCACATGCGCAAATGCACTGCAATTTTTTATACCACAAATCGAACACGAGGCAGGATACCTTTTTTTTTGAATCCCCACTTTGCCGATTTATACCGATTACAATTTTGAATTTTTTTAAAATTTTTATTCATTTTTAAATATCGATAAAAAAAACTGTTAAAAAAATGGATACTAAAAATGTTTACTTTTTTTTTATTACGCCCATAAAATCACCTCAAAATCGAGCCTCTAGACTAGAATACCCCCTTAAGAAAATTCGAACATACTTGTTTTGTTGAAACATCTTTTTTCTCCGTGTCTTTAACTGACTTCACGTTGAACTGTTCCGCCATGGATGCTACTTTATTATTTCCACGTGGACCCACTTCTAAAGCGGAGCCTTCTTTTAATTTTTTCTCTAACGTTTTCAGCGACTTATCTATTTCCACGTATTTTTCGTCTATGGAATCGGCTCGTTCTAAATTTGATTTTTTTTCTAGCTTTGATTGTCTGGCTATAAACTAAATAAACAGAAAGTATCATTCATGTTAATTATAGAGGATGCTTCTGTTAATGGGTCGTCTATAAAATACGTACGCAATAAGGATTCCCCTAAAATCCCCTAAAAAGTATCTCCTTAAAATCCTTTTTAAAAATTTTCTAAGCGCTGGCGTTTAATATTGAACTGTACGTATACAATTAAATTTGACTAACAAGGAAAGGTATCCAACTGTATCTCTCAGAAATTTTTGAAACTTTGGTGGATTGTAGATCTTATTAAAACTAATCACGAGCCATATTTCGTTCGTGCCCATAAGCGGTTTAAGGGGGTGAAACTCATCCCTGAAAATTGGAGTTTTTTTCAATTTTCTTAAATATCTTGGAAATGGTAAGAGCTGTAGTACGGAAACTATATATATATTTGTAAATGGCACTTTAAGATCTTTATTATGATACCAAAATTAAAGTTATAAAATCATTGGGGTTTCATCCCCCACCCCAACTCCTAATTTTATCAGAAATTTTTTGGTAAAAGAGGAGGCTGTTATGAGTAAATAAAAGAATTTTTAATTAATATATTTTACATCATACCAGTTTATTTTTTGTTGCATAAATACACCCATTGTTAATATTAACTTGGGAAAAATTTTAACACTCTGATTTAATAATTAGCAAAAATATAGTCAAAGAATCTCGTATTTTAGTAATGAATTGTTACAAACTTGCGATATACTTTAAAGTACATAATTTAGAAGGAAAAAAATACGCTGCAACTCCCCCCCCCCTATGCTTTACCGATATCTATACAAATCTTATTTACTTATTTATTTATTTATTTATTTTTATTTATCCATACAATTGTCAATATTTTAAGGTTTGTAATCTACACAATTATAATATTGTTCCTAAAAATGTTGAAAACAAAATTACTGTCCATACTAAGCACATCTTATAAAAGCCGGTTTACCACATACACTACACTTTGGTGCTTCTCTTTCTTCTTTGAAAAAGCAGTATGTTACAGAATTTTCAAAACTTTCTGGTCGTTGGTCAATATATTTACTTTTATACGATCCATACTTGAGCAAATTTTGAAAACAAGGCGACGAAAACTGATTGTGAGCTAGAGACTGAAGTTTAGGAATATTGTTAAGGCGATGTAAATCGATATCATATACTCATTTAGAATTACATTATCCGAAAATAATCTGATGAATTGTTTCCAGAGTTGAAATCCATAGACATCCAGAGGTTAAAACATTGATAATTGTATAGATAAATAATAATAAATAAATAAGTAAATAAGATTTGCATACATATCGGTAAAGCATGGGGGTGGGGGATTGCAGTGTATTTTTTCTTTCTAAATGATGTATTTTAAAGTATATTGTAAGTTTGTAACAATTCATTGCTATAAAATACGAGATTCTTTGACCATATTTTTTCTCATTATTAAATAAAAAAGTTAAAATTTTTCCCAAGTTAATATTAGCAAAGGGTGTCTTTATGCAAAAAGAAATAAACTGGTGTGGTGTAAAATATATTAATTAAAAATTCTTTTATTTACACATAACAGCCTCCTCTTTTACCAAATAACACCTGATAAAATTTGGGGTTGGGGGTGGGGGATGAAACCTCAATGATTTTATAATTTTAATTTTGGTATCATAATAAAGATCTTAAAATGCCATTTACAAATATATATAGTTTCCCTACTAAAGCTCTTACCATTTCCAAGATATTTAAGAAAATTGAAAAAAACTCCAATTTTCAGGGGTGAGTTTCACCCCCTTAAACCGCTTATGGACACGAACGAAATATGGCTCGTGATTAGTTTTAATAAGATCTACAATCCACCAAAGTTTCAAAAATTTCTGAGGGATACAGTTGGATACCTTTCCTTGTAAGGCGCGGACTTCTAAAAAAGTGATTTCTGAGCAGGAAAAACTATATGAAGAAACCTTCCGACTTCTGTACAGTCCTGTGATAGCAGACTAAATAAATGTAAGCAATTTCTTTAGATTTAATTGATTTCAATACAAAAAAATTAGACAAAATCTTTAAACGCGTTTTACTCAAAACCACGTTTTCAAATCGGCGCACAGGCTACAGCCCGTATTTTTTTATTAAGAGGAGATTCGCTAAAAAAATAAATTAAATCGATTTTCTTTTCTTCATTATTATGGTCCTTAAGGTGTTAAAAATATTCTCCTGCCTAAGTTATGGGCATTTTAGTGCACGCACTTTACTATAATTCAATTTAAATAAAAGACTTTAAATGCTTTTTTCTCAAAAGTACGTTTTTCGACATGGTTCCTCGTGTAACTCAAAAAGTATTTGAGATATCGACATAAATTGAAAGTGCATATTATTCCCTAATACCGTCATTTTGGCAGGAACTAGGATCTTTTGGTTCCATAACATATTATCAAAATGGCGGCTGTTTATAGTCGAGAAAAAGCGGTGATTTTTGAAAATTTATTTTCAAAATGCGATTTCTCGCTGCTTTTTTTTTTTTCTTTTGTTAGATCCTAGTTAGTGCCATAACTGTATATGTATATTTTCAGAAAATTCTTGATTTTTTGATTTTGGTTCACTGAGGATTTCAGAACGCGAGAAACCATCAAGGTGAAAAAATTTCAGTGTCGACTTCAAAGCCATTTATACTCAGCTCATTTTTGAATTTAAAAAAAATATATTTTTGTGTAATCTCAAGAAATGTAGAAACAATGTTCTATATTTAGTTTTTTAATAAAATATTTATTTGCATACAAAAAAATAAATAAATAAATAAAAAGGTCGATTTTTGATGTTTTTTTTGGCGAATCTGCCCTTAATTATAACGTATGAAGGCACACTGATGGTGTTACAATTTTTCTGGCTAAACCTAAAAAAATTAATTCCCTTTAAATTTTAATCCCAAAAAAAACCCGGCGATTTAATGACCCAGAAAATTTTTTTCTTCAAAACCGCGTTTGATTTTCTAATTTCTGACCAATCACTATAAGGGTTCCTCGACTATTGTGACTACAGAACCCTAAAAATGGTAAAGGAAATCTCAATTTTATTTTAAAAGAACTTTCTAAGAACACTTCTCACAATGAGAGATATAGAAGAAAAAATTAATTTTTGAAAACACTTTTTTACTGCGGAACCCTAAAAAGGGAGTATTATTTGTAATTTACGTTACATACCTGTTCTCGACTCCACTTCGGAACTTTCTCTTTCTCCTGTGCCGCTTTATTTTTACCCAACTTACTCTCCATTATTTTCTTCTCAATTTCACGTACATTCCAATCGGAACTTTCAATTTTTCCAATCGCGCGCAAAAGATCCGGTGGTTTCTTGTCGGCTTGTAACCCGGATCGATGCTTTAATTTTTGTTCAATATTTTTAACGCGGCCGGAAAAATTCTCCTCAGGACCTAGCCCGCGATAATCGTGATACCGATCTCGATCCTAGACCAAATTAATTTTATCAGGACACTGATAGTTTAAAAAAATTTAAACACACAAAAAAAAATCCATATGCTGAGTAATGAACAGTTCCCGACCGATGAATTAGAGGCACTAGTTGAAAATCAAATATTGTGTTATAGGTTTTGAAGTGTCTATGATTTTTATGTGAATTTAAATTTCGAAAATTAAAAATCAAAATATAATTTCAAAATGATGGTACATTGTTTTTAATAAGTGCTTCTAATTCATTAGCGGAGTACTGTAATAATAAAAAAATCAAATACAACATTTTTTTTGGTATACTTTCAACAATTTAATACTGTAAAAGCAAACACTTTCAAAAATCTGTTATTATTAAAAAAACAACATAATTTTGAAATTTTCAAAATTAAATTTGGATTGAATCTCCCCTGAAACTTATCAAAAATCAAGAAACCTTAGATCAACACGAGTTATATTCTATTTTTTTGGTAGAGGAACAAGAAAGTGGTCGAAGATACTGGATGATTCAGAGCACATCATCAAGAGATTTATTGATTTGAATACGTCATTAATATCTTGAAAAACCGATGAGTCAACCCATTTGGTCAAATTTATATTTACTGCCCCTTCTAGTACCCCCTCTCCTTCCGTTAAAAATTTGATGGTCTTATTTTGGAGAATGTACCAAATTTTATAAAAAAAAGTAACTTTATTTATGCCCAGTATTATACAAGACGAATAAGCAAATTTACTTTATTTATAGGTATCGGTATTATACAGCTAAGATAAATTTACTAAGCAAGTAAATCTACCAAAATTTAATTTACTCTCTAGAAAATCTACTAAGTAAATTTTAATCAAAGATTTTGCGAACATCCAAATTAAAGCATATGAACAAACAACATGATATTATAAACGCAAACAAAATTTAAATTTCAAAATTTGTCCCCACAAATTTCAGAAATTTCATTGTAAATTTTATAAATTACAGCATATCCTTTTTTTATGCGGTGAATAAGGACCGCATAAAAGAAAATCGCATAAAAAAAAATATTCAAAACTGCATAAAGAGTTATAAAAAATAGAGTTCGCCCCAAATTGTAAAAAAAAAAAAAAACAACTTTTTTATGAAGTGGATAAGGACCGCATAAAAAAGTTTCATAGAAAACAAATAACTTAAAACCTCACGATTTCGTTAGAAGTTGCTTTTCTAAACAAGATAAAGTATTAATTTACACATGAGAATATTTTATTTCATTTATATATTATAATATTATAAAAATTGTTAAAAATACAGCTATAAAAAAAAACTGATGCAATATTCTTATGCAATGTACTGATTAAATGCTTAAAAACCATCAATAAGTAATTTTATCAAAATAAATTATTATAATTAATGTTTAGGTTTCTTACTTTATCTTGCTTTTTATTCACATTATGGTTCAGCAGTGCAGTTATTATGCATAAATAAACTAGTACTGTCATCTAGTTCATAACAGCAAACTAACGTTCGATTTAAGACGAGTTAACTCGTCCTGCAATATGGCGACTGATTTAGTGGTACAAGTACTGTCATCTGTGACAGATTTGTCAAAATACGGTATAATTGTAAGTAATGTTCAATTTTATCAACATAGTTTAGTATAATTTCTATTTTACAAATTCCTAATGTGCCATTTTTTGATGTTAGCATCTCTGATTTTCTTTCTTTTTTTTGTAACCTTATCAGCTACTGTACTTGTTACTGGCGGTAAAAGGTTCGGAATTTTGAGACAAAAAAATTTTCTCTATGGTAAAAATAAAAGAGTTAATACCTAATTTACTTTCAAAATAATTCTATAATACCGAATGTTATTTTACTTCGGAAGTTAATTTATTAGTCAAATAGTTATTTGTTGTTTGTCTTTCATAATACTGAGCATTATTTTTCAAAAATTTTTAGTAAAACAAAAACTCACTAAATCAACAAAAAAAGTAACTGTTAGTCTTTATTTTCAAAAAAACAAATATTCCAATAAAAATAAATAATACGGAATTAATACAATAAAACAACATGCGATTAAAAACAACCAGTTGCTCCAAAACACATTTCTTACTGGATTTAATAATTTTTGTTCGAGATCTTTAACACGATCTTCAAAATTGGCGGCGGTTTGTCTATACAAATAAATCGAATAATCTTCAAACGGTTCCGGTGAATCAAGATCAACTTTGGCATTTGTGTGTAACATGTGAATACTCTTGTAAAATTGTTCGGTGGCATTTTTACGTTGTTGACGTCGTCGTGACATTCTCTCATTTCGATTTTGAATTATTTCAGCTTCACGACTTTCCTAATTATGTAATTGTTTATTTATATCAAATTCAACCAGGTAAAAATTAACTAAATATTCATAATAAAAACAAATATTTTTATACATTTTGACTATATTAATTTGTAATATTTTCGATTAAAAATAACCTTTCGCTACAATAGGGTACTTGACTGAAGTTACAAAAATATTCCAAAAGCATTGTTTTTCCATATCAGTTAAGTAATTTTTTTTTATTTTCGACAGATTTTGTAAAAAATAATCAAAAAAAAAAAAAAAATAGCCCTACAATTTTAAATGAGAAAAAGGCGGGAAAAACACCTCACTATAGTGACGTCACATTTTGAAGCAATTAAACGTCAATGTCAATATTTATAACCTCAAAACTTTGATTATATTCATAAAATGTCAAAGTAAAAGCAAGTATTTATTTGAATTCTGGTCGATTATTATTAATATATGTGTGTAAGCTAATAGAAATATTCAAAAGAAAACACAATTTCACCTCACCGATGAAAATTATCAAAATCGACATATCTAGCTACAAAATGTTACGTCATTTTCAAGAAATGGCGCGTTTTCACTTATTTGAAAATTTATTGAAAAATGGCGATTTTCAAAATAAAATTTCTAAACAGTTATCAAATTTTGTTATGTTTCATCATTAAAATTGGACATATGTAATGACAATGCATAGAATTATTTAACATTTGACACAATTTTAAATACAGTCAAGTACCGTATTATTACATGATCCCAATGACGTGTATATATACATTGTATTTTCTCGAATGTCAAAAATATTTGAGCAAAATATGATCAAGATCCATTCAGTCGTTTATTTTAAGTTTTTTTTTGGACTCTAAAGCTCTACGGGACACTTAAAATGTAGCCTATATTAGAACACAGATTGTCGCCTATTCATCAGTGCAAGAATTTTTGAAATCGATTGAATTTCTCGAGATTAACACAGAATTTTTATTCGCTCCGAGCCGAAACTATAGCCACCTATACCAAGTGATTATTTAACAAATTATCAAGACACTTTACTATTATAAATGAATGAAGAATATATTAAAAAATTGAAATATTTTTAATAAAAGCCATACATCTGCTCATTTTACCTTAAAAATGTTTTAAAATGGAATAGTTTTCAATAATTAACCAAAAAAAAAAACAAAAACATAAGAGGTAACGTAAAAGCCCCTATACCGGAACACTATTTTTAGGTGTGCAATTAAACTGGCTTATAAAAATTGACAAATAAATTAAACACCCATTTTTTTTCTTAATAAGCATGAAGAAAGTTTTTTTATTCCAATGAATATGTTTTTGAAAAAATACAACCCAAAAATTTTTATTTACTAATGTTTTTCTTTTACAAAATGTCGACATCTATATCCAAACAGACAAATATTAATGACACTAGAAGTTGAGAACCGATATACAAACAGGCGTGTAATATGAGTAATATGACACATAGAGTGACATCTAGGCGTCAAAGTAGGAAACATAGAATGGTTTAAGTATCAGACGTAAATAAAGGATCAAAATACTGTATTCAACAAAAATGTTGTCATTTTTGTTGTCAAAGGTTTCTTTCAGAAATAACTTCATTTAATATATTATAAGTGTCAAAACTGTTCGGACATATGATCGCGTTCCGGTATAGGGGCTTTTACGTTAATTTTTATGACATTTTTTTTGAAAATTCCGAAATAAAGTGACGTTTGATAGTAGGGTTAGAAATAATTTTTTTATTATTATTATTTTGTAAAATCTCGTAAATAGGCATCGTAATAAGCTCTCGCTTTAAAAAAATCAAACACAATATTTAAAAAAAATACTTTTTCTTAAAGAAAATCGTAAAATTATGTACAAATGACGTCCTGATAAAGTGACATATTTGTCCACCTTGAGCGCTGTAGTCGAATTTCATATCCCCTCCAGGCGAAAGCTCATAGCGAATACAAATATTATTTTAAATGATTTGAAACAATATGACAATTATTAGCGTTTCACTTCGAATTCCGTTTCAAAATTTTATGACTCATTATCTCGCTACAAAAATTTCACTTTAAAAATTATTTGAAAAATTCTTGTAGCACTTACGGTAGCTTTATCGGCGCTTCTACGTTTTCGTCGCCGTTCCGTCATCGACAAGTGACTAGTACGCGGCGGATGTTTCCCGGACAATCTGACCGGTTGAACTGGTGCCGTGTTTTCATGCATTTTCCATTCACTAGTAATTACTGATTTCATTTTCGTTTGAGACGATTCCTTGATCAAATCATTCATATCCTAACAATACGATTTGATTATTTTGAATGCTCTTAGAAAATTTCTGGAGAAAACTAAGAAAAACTATTACTTACAATTTTCAAATGTTTCGTTATCTGTGGAATTTCACCGTGGAACGTCTCATAAATTTGCGATAAGTAAGAGAGCATTGTTAATTTATCAGGCGTAGAATATTCGGCTATTTCCGCTCCGGTCGTCACCGGGGGAATCCCCATTTCTTTTTCAAGTATATCAAATGCTAATTGATAATTTGTGATCACATTTTCGGGTTTTAACGAATTCCAATCGATTAATTCGGGACGATATCTATGGATAATTGCACAAAGAGCTAAACCATCCTTGAAGGACTCTTCAATGCTTTCGATTTTGATCGAATACGCAGCCACTTGTTTTTGAATCCAACGTAACAATGTAACGGGATGGACTTGATTATCTGCGCCAAGGAAAACAAAAATATTTTTCGTCAAAAACAGTCCAGGTTTTAGGATAGATGATCAAAAAAATGGGCGAACCTCTGACAAAGATTATTGTTAATGAATCTTTATGAGATTTTTTTATTGTTAAAAATAAAAATACCCCTGTCACAGCATTCTGCATAACATAGTGAATTCCCGTTTACAAAAATTAATTTTTTTTGGAAACCAGTTTACCTAGAATAATAGTTCAAAAACATCTTTTTTGTGATTTTTTCTCCTCTTTCTAATGATATAAAGAAATATCGTAAACTTTTGAACTTAAGAAAATTTTGGCAAAAAACTTATTTTTTTCACGAAAAATGCCCAAAAAGTAATGTTCCGAGCATCAGACATGTCTGGCTGAAGAACTTATCCAACATTTTTGGACTTTCAACGTTTTCATCAAATTTCGTAAAAATAGAATGTCTCGTTCGAGAGTTATCGCGCGAACATATAAATACATACATATATATACATATATAAATTTTAGTGAATGTCATTTTCAGTTTCTAGGGACCTTAAAATAAATTTCTATCATAGCCCCGGACTCAAGTCGCGTCATGACAGTGGCTGTAATTTATGAATTTTCGATTCGAAAATTTGCTAAAAATATCGCTAATGATTTTTTGGATTCCAAAGAAAAAATATCTCAATCCCCTCTTGTAACTTTTCAACCATGGAATCAAGAATTTTGAAAAAAATATAGTTATATTAAAATAAAAAATTCGCCAAGTGCGTGTTCGACCACACAAATTAGGATTCCATACTAGTTTTAAGGAAATTATGAGAATGATAAACCGTAATAAATATATCATACTTAAATTTTCTATATTTTATTCGAAAATTATGACGCGTGACCCATCGTGATCGTGAACAATTTTTTATGATCGTGCGTGAGTGGGCGTGATCGTGACACTTAATTTCTTGCCGTGAATAATTCGTGAGTCACGAAAAGTTAAAGACCATGAATAAAAAAATTTTAAAAATAATTTTTTTCAATTTTAGGGAATATTAACTAAACCAATTTGATTTTTTAACTACAAAAAAAAAACGTTTCTTTTATATTAGGTACTTTTTATGAGTACAAGTAGGTAGAAATCCAATAACCCTTTGTACCAACAAATTCCAGTTTTTTACCGAGATACTTGGAGTGTATACAAAATGATTTACAATTTAGAAATGTCCAACTGTGTTTATGATGTTGTTCTGATTATTTCTTCCGTTTTTAAATAATTCCTTAAATTCTTAAAATTGGCCTGTTTATATATATATATATATATATATATATATATATATATATATATATATATATATATATATATATAACAGGCCAATTTTAAGAATTTAAGGAATTATTTAAAAACGGAAGAAATAATCAGAACAACATCATAAACACAGTTGGACATTTCTAAATTGTAAATCATATATATATATATATATATATATATATATATATATATATATATATATATATATACATATATATATATATATATATATATATATATACACATATATATATATATATATATATATATATATATATATATATGTATATATATATTCGGTATACCATGTATATATATATATATATATATATATATATATATATATATATATATATATATATATATTCAGTCAATGGGTATATTTGAAAATATTACAGTCAGTTTTACAGCTTTCAATAGCATGATCTATCATTCTATGAAGGAATAATATAAAGAACATATGGGTTAATTTTAAGGAAATATTATCTTTTTCAACATTTTAAGTTTATTGTCATTATTATTTTTTTTTTTCAATTTTATTATTTATGTATGTATTTATGGGTACCTACTAAAAAAATATTTTGCCACAATTTTGTTAAAAAACTACATATATTATTTAGTTTGGTTGTGCGAAATATCATATTTATATAAAAATACAGTACCTACAATAAGAACAAAAATTAAACAATAAATCACCAGATGAAAAATTTTGAAAATTTTCTCACTTTCCAGAAAAAAAGAAATAGCATGTAACTTGCATCAGTATTAATCTCAGTGAACCGTACTAACCGTATTTCTGATATTATCGTGAGGATATAATTTTGACTGACTGTTAAAACGCTAGTGATTTTTACTCAAAATTCAAACGATTATATTTAAAAGTTTTTATGTTTAATTTGTGAGCGTGCGTGAGTGTGAAAGTATTAAATTTTTTTGTTCGTGATCGTGCGTGAGTGTGAAAAGAAATACATTTTCTCGTTCGTGATTGGGCGTGAGTACAAAACCTAATTCGTGACTGTGCGTGATCGTGAGTAAAAATGTACTCACGAGCACATCTCTAAATTATTTTAATAAGATACGACATTGTCTATTAACAACTAGTCAAGTGCGTCTTAAACCACGCAAAACGATGGCAGACATGAAGAAACTGTTCCGTGGTTATAAGTAAGAAACACTAATAAAAAAGTTACAAAAGGAGATCCCGATTTTTACTTTGGAACCCTAAAAATTATTAGTGGTAATTTTTGAATTTTTAACATTTTTTTTGTTTACGTTCGAAAATTCAATAAAAAGTTTCATAAAAATCCACTTCAATAAACTTCGCAATAAACTTCGTCGGCGGTAAAATTTTTATTGGACTGGACCAAAATTAAAAAAAAAAAAAATGGAATATTACCTCGCTTTCTTTTCTTTTTGTGGATTTCTGTATTGGATGCGTTCAAATCGGGCACTGGGACTACAGGAATTTCCAGTTTTTCGGCATTATCTGTATCATATAAATATTTCACTTGAACTGGCGTCACTAAGAACCTATTTAGATTTGGATATCGAGTACTGGGGCATAACGTGTAGGCAGCGTAGTCCCGTTGTAGGTTTTCCGGAGTTGTTTGGCCTAACAATCTAAAATTAACGCCAAAATTATAATTAACCCACCAATTTTCAGCGTAAAAACGTATGAATTACCTGTAAATCGATTCCCGTTCAGCGATCACCTCCAGAGGATGAACATTTCCCGAGCCCCACGCTCGTACAGCCCAACAAGCGTCCAAAGAAGATAAAAATCCTCGCGCACAACCTGATCCCGTCGGCCAGAACGGCTCAAGTAAACTATCGCCCACCAGACACATCAACAATTTGTACCCCTTACGTTCCATCACCCGCGATGCATTTTCAGCGGCATACATTGACGTAAAATCGAACATGGCGACATCCGGTTGCCCGTAATGATTAACGGCGAACTCCAGATTTGGCATTTGATAATTTGTCGAAAATTCAGCGGCTTCTCGTGCATAATTCATAAGTGCTTCTTTATTTACATTTTCAGGAGCCAATAATTTCGCCGTATCAGGAACATCCTTAAAAATAACTCATTTAAATCTATTTAGTTAAGGTGAATCGATCACTTGAAATTTTCTAAGTTTAGAATTTGAAATTTTAGTATATTATAGAGAAAGATATGATGCATTCACTGACACTATTTTGAATAATTTCTGACGTGTAGTTTAGAAGAAATAAATTTTCAAATTTATTTTAACGTACGAGTAAATGCCAAAGAATAATTAGAGGTGATTCAGTGGTATGTATTTAAGTAAGTTGTGTCATTAAAAACCAACTTTAAGATTTAAAAAAATTGAAAATTATTTTCTTTTATGTTTCTGAATCATTAAAAAACTATTTTGTTTAATATTGGATGTTTAGTTATTGTAATAAATAGAAAAAAAACTAAAAATGTCATTTTATACTAATACACCCATAATATATTTGTGTACGTGTTAGTTATTATATGTGCGTACACGTCACTACCAGAATCAAATTGATTACTTTTAAAATTATTAAAATTAGAAGACTGAACAATAATCAAATGAGTTGCCTAATTTCAAAATCTACTAATTCCACTTTATAAAGATCGTGGGAAATCGCAAAAAACCATAACTCAGTTCAAAATTAATTTTTCGATTAAAAAGTCATAATTATATTAACTAACAAGGTAAAAAAGATGATTAGTACTATTATCAAAAAACAAAATTATCGTTTTACCCCTTTTTTATCCAAAATTATTTGGATTTAGTAAGTTTTGATAGTAACATTTATATAAAGCGTGTTTTAAAACAGAAATTATAAGGGAAATTTATTAAAAAAGATTTGATTCAGCAATATTGGATGTATCAGGGTTAGACGATACAATTTGTTATGTAATATTGTAAACTCTTTTCATTTTATCACTTAAAACCAAAGTGCTTACTTAGTAATTCATTTACATCTACGATTTCATTATTTAAAATTTTAGATAAATACTAAAATACAAATTTTACGTGAAAACATAATTTTATACTTCGTACGTCCCGCATGTCAGTGAAAAAATTAAAATTTGAACGGTTAAAATCCAAAATATAGGTTATGTATAGGTATTTAGCAGGATTTGTAAAGTTTTTAATGTAATTTTAGCAGGATTTGAAAATTATGTTATATTTCAGTTGCAGATTTCTTTAGTAAGCAGTTAAAATTACAACAAAAATGTTCAGGGGAACATGCCTTGTTGCATTTAAAAATTAATGGCCCTAAAAAATAAAAAAATTAGAAAAGTGGATTTAGTAGATTTTGATACTAGGCGACACAAATATTAATACTGTTAAATGTATTATAAAATTTAACTTATTTTTCTACACATAAATTATATTTATTTATAGAGAAAAAAAAATAGACTTAGTAATTCATTTGTGACAAATTTGTCAGTACTGATCGATTCACCTTAGTCTATTAAAAATTAACTTACTTGTAAAATAACGCCCTTGTCGATTAAACTATGTTTTTTCGCGGTCATCACAAAATAATGGGTATCATCTTTATAATATACAATATTTTCAAGATCTATCCCGGTCTCTTGGTATAAATCTTTAAAAAATTTCTGATTGAAGATAAACGCAACACCGCTGATCTCTTGAACGCGAGCCTCGGCCTCCGAATGCTTATTGATAAAATTTGCCGTAATTGCAATGGCAAGTTTGCCCCTGAACTCTTTACGTTTGAAGCCATTCAGGGTGTTCCGTTTCCCATCGGCGCCAATCAGAACATCAAATTCATAGTGTGAAACAGGATGATCTGCCGGGGATACTTCAGCTCGCCAACCATGCTCTGGATAAAATTATACGTTAAGCTAGTCAGTTTAGAATTATGGATGCCTTATTTTTAAATATATTGCAGAACTAGCTGTACCCGCGACGTCGTTCGCACGGCGCGTTGTTATAAAATCAATGAGAAGTATAATACAGTAGAGCACCAGTTTTGTCATGAAAAAGTAGTCTTCATAAGTGGTGCTTGACAAAAGTGATGCTTTTTGACCAGGAGCGATTCACAAATATCGTAAGATTATTGAATTAAAATTATGTTTTTTTAAATATTAATAAAAGAAAAAAAGAAGTGAAGAATTAAAAATTATTTATCTCAGAAAATATTTTTCCATTTGTCGTTTTATTGTACATATTACATATGTGTATGTATGTGTATATGTGTATATATGTGTATATTGATCAATATACGTCAAAGGAAAAAAAAAATTTTGTAATCTTGAATAGTTAATAAAAAAAAACTGATATCATTTGTTATTTGTTTTCATTGTCCAATTTATCTAAAAAAAATCGTGAAAATACCTGTTTTTTTTTTCGATCTCTCGACTGGCAAGCCTCCTTAATATGTGCCTAAATAAACTACAGTCCAAATTTTGGGACTCACTTTAAATTCAATTTTCTTAGAAAGTAGAAATCGTTACGTAAAATCCCGTTTACCTGTTACTAATGAGAGCTAATACTACAATATATTTAAAAATGAACGAAAACCGTAATCCGCAAATTGTATTTCGTTTAACTTACTTTCATTCTCATCTTCTGTTGGATATATCAACGATTCAAAGCTGACACCTTCGTGGATTTCCACACCCAAAAGCAACGCGACTTTTAACAAAATACACTGCAATTGTCGTATACTAATATGATCGATAGCACCCGCACAAAATTTCCCAAAAAACTTCTTAGCCCCTAACGCTCGTAGGTCATGAATAACAAAAGGCCATAAATGTAACACATTGTTTCGCGAAATCCGATCCCTTTTCTCAATTACAACCTAAAAAAAAGAAAAAAATACCCTTATAAATAAATAAATTTAACAATATATTATTACATTACATAACTACAGTTTTCGATTTTTTTTCTAGGTATGCAAATATATATAAATTATATTTTCTCTCTAAAGGAGGACATCATACAAAAATTTCCTTTCCATAACGTACTCTTAAAAAATCTGGCTAATTTTGATGAGACAAAGCTATTGTTATGAATACATACATATTGAATAACTAACTAGCACTTGTTTTATCTAGAAAAGAATTGCTTAAGGGAGGAGTTCACGCCAAAAGCGGCTAATAAACTAATTTTTTTCGAATCTCGTTTTTTGTTTTTATTTCGTTCTGTAGTTCTTTATAAACACGGTGATATATAAAACATGGC
This sequence comes from Brachynemurus nebulosus, assembly GCA_035578155.1. NCBI lineage: Eukaryota > Metazoa > Arthropoda > Insecta > Neuroptera > Myrmeleontidae > Brachynemurus > Brachynemurus nebulosus. Next base: position 6,132,550 of record JAPWDM010000019.1, read on the forward strand.
CAAAAAATTTTTTTTTCAAGTAGAAAAATATTTATTTGTGAGCCGCTGCACAGTCAAGTTGCTGCTCCTTTGCAGAAAACGCTCGCCCCCCCCTTCACGATTTGATCAGTAATATTTAGTTCTGGTGTGTACATGAGTTATAGTATGCACTGAGATAATATTCTTTTATTTGTATGCCTTTGTAGAAGTTTTAATAAACAGTGAGTAAACCGTTTCTTTTGTTATTATTTTCGTTTTTTACCGTTTCCCGAAAGTTGTGTATTTCCCGACAAGGAAAATCATATCTCAAGTTCTAGAAAAGATAGAGACTTAATTTTTTTTAAATTTTGTTCATAAACATATTGCGCATAAAGTGGAGTATGCTTTTTCCATCTGAACAATTGTAACTATTTTTAAACATTTTTTTTTAATAAAAAATTGGGTTTTATAACTTTTAGAAGTTTGGGATTACAATTTTATAGTTAATTTTTAAAATTACCTAAAACCCATACTCAGCTTTATGGACTGGTTATTTAGGAAAAAAAAATAAAAAAATATTTAAAAATATTCATTACTTTTTGAGATATGGCGTTCCTTGTAAACGCTTAAAAACTTGTGAAAAAGGGTCCCCTCCCCCCACAGGGAAGAGTAATGAATGTTTCAAAAACAAATTTTTCTATTTGAAACCCTCCCTGATTTGAAAAAAAATTTCAACAAGCAAAATAATCATAAATAAAAAAGTTGCTTTTTTATTTGAACTCCTCCCTTAAACGATAAAGCATTTATTGTAAAAAAATTCAGCAAATTTCTTAGTTTTTCTCAAAAGCTAGTTCACTTAGAACAATCTTATCTTATGCAATTTTTACGCTCTTTCCGATGGTGTAAAAAAAAAATTAAAAATTTTTTTTAATTCTGGCCAAATTTTGCAAAAAACCACTAAAAATGGCGAAAAATGGCCAAAAAGCCTACTTCTGGGCATCCGACGTGTCTGCCTAACGAACTTAGCCGAGCCAGTCCGGATTTCAGCTCGCACACCAAATTTCATAACCATTAAACTTTTCGTTCGAGAGTTATCGCGTACAGACATATATATATATATATATATATATATATATATATATATATATATATATATATATATATATATATATATATATATATATATATATATTAGTGAAGTAGATTTTCGGGTTCTAGAGGCTCCAAAACAAATTTCTACCAAAGTCCCGAACTTAGGTCTTACCATAAGAGCTGCTGTAATAGCAGAATTTCCAGAATGGAAATTCACTAAAACGTACCAAGCGTTCAAAGCCACTCCAATAACCTTAAACACACAGTATATGTATACTTACAACTTTAGCCCCTAACAGCTGACACTCGATTGCGGCTCGTAGTCCACAAGGGCCAGCGCCAATCACTAAAACACGAGTAGACGGACACGCTCTACCACGATTATAACATTTATGATTGGCTCGAATGTCAAGTCGTTTCCACAATGCGTTCGCTTTCCACGATCGTAACTTTGACTTTAATTTTGGATAAAAATAAGGCAAATTTGTAGGCCTAAGTTTCAACAAGTCACACATGTGACGGTGTAAGCCAAGTATCGACTTTAGCGTTGTCGCGGAACAAAAGTGATCGAAGACTTCGGTCGCTATTGCAATGCCTTCGTCCTTTGACGGTGATATTACTCCTTTGCCACGATAGTCATAGCCACTTCCGGTGCCTCGTACAGTCGATTCCATTGTTATTTATTTATTTTTTAGTAAACCCTAAAAAGATCATACCTTAAAATTCATGTTAGAATATATTTCGCGCTTAGTAAAGATTAAAAAGGGTTAGAACCACAGACCAGTGAACACTATTACACTATAGACAAAGCGTAAAGCCAGTTTGTAAGCATTTTCCTTGAGGCAGGTAACGTGGTGAGATGGCTAGGATTTAAGGAATATAATATATTATCCATTTTTAGGCAAATGGGACTACAATTATTGCAGGACATATTTTGTATACGTACGTATTTTGAAAATAAAGCGAATACCACTTTTATTCTTTCAAAATTTTGCAGTTTCTTCTCAAAAAAGTAAAATTTTATTATCAATAATATTATATTTTTACAATAATTATTTGAAAACGTTACTACGGATACCATCAGTTATTGCATTGATTACTACATATATTACAGAATACTATTAGGTCGTACCCTGGTCGTATCTGGCTGCCTCAATTACACATTGATATAATTAGTCTATATAATATAATATATAATATGTTCATTGGTCTGTGGTTAGAACATAGAGCCAACACTATTACAATTTTTATACACTACAAGCGCTGCGATCGATTTCATTACATACCACAACTCAATACTCTGCACGGAACACTTAAATATCTCAGAAACGGTTCATTTTACGACGAAAAGTAACTTTTACTTTCTGTAGTAAAATCTACAAGCAATAAATTTCATAATAAGCCTTTTTATTGAAAACTTGATATTTTTCGAGATATTTACAAAAAAAAAACTTGCAAACGTCATTCTTTAGAAATTTTGAACAAATAACATAGGGTAGGGCGGGGCAAAAAAGACACCCGCGCAGGTGGGGTAAAAAAGGGACATAAATGTTTATTAACTTCAAGTGTTAAATTTGAAGTTAATAAAAATTTATGTCTCTTTTTTACCCCACCTGCGCGGGTGTCTTCTTTTTACCCCACCCTACCCTATCCTTATAAGACCCAAGTTATTCATTCAGTGTTTTTGAATGAAGTACACGCAGGTTCTCGGGCTTAATAATGACTATTTCATTACAAATTCTGCCTAAACTCACGATTATTCAACGTATATAATTAAATATAAACACAGTTTTATACCAACCTAATCCTTAATATGTCAAATTTGAATTAACTATTTACAGAGGTCGCTTGTAATGTCATCTAAATATCTACCATATCTACGGTAAAAACTAAAAGGATAATTGCAAAAATAAAAACTTGTTCCAGATTTAAATTTCTTACAAAATATATTTTATTTCAAAAAAAATAAATAAATCTGATTTCTAAGTTTAAATCTGAGAAAACACTGGGATGATAAGTTAATAAAATAAGACTTAACTGACAATGAGTCACTGAATCACGAATGAATCAAATTATTATTATTATTAGCATAATAACAATGATCATATGTTTATAATTTATTCTGAAACGTCCTGTAATTAATTTTTTTTTTCGATAAACCGACATATAATACAGGATGTTCCAAGAAATTTTTAATCATAAATAAAAAAAGAAAACAATTATTTTTAAACAAATTTGTTCAGCCATGTATAAGAAAATAGATATATTTAGAATAACCCAAATATCTTGAAAAGGGGTCGACATCGTGTGCCAGTCGTTCTATTTTTACAGCTCTTGACCCCCACTATTGACCGTTGGCTTTTGGAACACCCTGTATCAGTATACAATTATGATTTAATATTTTAAAAATAGCAATATTACTAAAATTTATTATATATAAATATATAATATAATCGTATCAATAAGTAAAATGATTTCAGAAAGTTCTTTTACACCTGACACATTTCAGACATATCTATGATGTATATATACATGCATAAGACGGTATTTTCTAGGCGAAAATAGCTTGTTTATGCAAATAAATGATAAAAATTAATTTTTAGCAAAACAATATAATTAAATAATAAAAAAATAATGATAATTAATTACCTAGATTAAAAGATATTTAAAAAAATCTATTTTGTTTTTGTCCATTTTTCAACTCCAAATGACATACTATAAAGTTAACCTTAAATAAAACACAAATAGTCAGGAAGCATAACAAGCATGTTAAATATTATTCATGCACAAAAATAATAATGCACCACAATAATATTATAAGCACAATTTGACATCGAATATTATTTTTAATAAATAAAAACAAACCAGTCGTCAATTCCAAAGATCACAATACATTTCTTTTATTAACAGCAGTAGGGGCTAGGGGCAGTAGTAAATGTTTTGTCTCTCTGTTATATGAATCATACATTAGAAATTCAATACATGAATCAGGGAACTACATTTTTTCTTTATGTGTAAGTATCAATTACTTTCAGAGGGGCAAAGGGGGATAATGACGTTTATCATAAATATATGTATATCATATATCCTTTCTTTTAACGCCATAGATAAAGTACACCAGAATAGGGTTTCCGATCTCCATTCGATTTTATCGAAAATCGATTTTTGCAGAGCCGAACTTCGATTTTTCGAATCGATTCTTTGGAGACCAAGTCGATACAGAGATTGTGAAAAATTTACGGAACCGAAGATCGATCTTTTCGAATTTAAATTAGAATATTTTTAGTAAAAATTTGGTATTTTTTCAAAATTATTGTAAAATATATTTTGACTATTTATGTTGTCAAATAATTTTACCACTTTTATGATTCATTTTTAGAAAATTGAGTCAAATTTTGGATTCATGTGACACTTTTAGCGCAAACTAGAAACCATTTTATTATTCATATTAAATTTAGCAATGGACCATTTTCTCAAATATGTAGCAATCTGTCACCAGGGCGGCGACACAGGTATTTTGGATTACATGTCTATAATCGAGATATTAATTTAATCAACCAAAAATCACCTTCTGTTAATTCCACTTTAGCAATGAAATTTTCCAATTCGGTTACCTAGGAATATTGTTTGAATGAGAGAGAATGAGAGAATGCTGTGTATTACAAATACTATTTGTAATACACAGCATTCTCTCTAGTCGATTCTCTGCTCAAGAAACATACATATGTTAATATGTTCGATTCAGTGCTCAGTGGTTTTGAATCACATTTGGCTTGCTTTTGACATTTTTGTATATTCCTGTCTCACTTTCCATGTTCTAGAGAGAAGGGTCAAGTATTAACGTTCGGTATACATCGTATACTGTATACGATGTATATCGAACGCTAATACTTGACCCTTCTCTCTAGAACATGGAAAGTGAGACATACAAAAAATGTCAAAAGCCCAGAGTACAAAGGTACAGCAACTATCTATTTTCTGTAATCACCAGTGGGTATTTCTGTGAACATTAGGCTTTTTAGTAGTCAATTGCTCAGTAGCAGTCTATGAATGTAGGTCAATCACAAGACAATGGATTTAATTGTTGTTCGTATTGTTACATCCCCACACGGAGCCGCGTACATACGTGTGGTGTCATAGATATGTATGGGACAATACAGCCACCACCATCAACGTTAACTAACACAAATACACAATATCGCACTAATACAAAGTAAACCCAGTGCACGTATATAACATATTTTCTACCTCTTACTGGTTACACTGGTTCCAGTAGTATAGAGATAGATATGTTGTCTCTACTGCTCAAAGGCAAGCCAACTGTGGTTCAAAGAAAGTGCAAATTGATTCAAAACGAGAGCAAGCGGCTTTGGCTTACGTCGATACGAATTGGCCCATTGACTACAATATGTAAATCACATGAAATTATTATTAACACGTAAACAGTCGTGGGCGTTGTATCGCGTTAAGTGAAGCCTGATTAACTAAGATACAACGTTGTACCGCGTCAACAATTCCATATAAAGTGTATTAGTTGCTAAAATAGTGTATCAGTTGGACGTTTCCTCATTAGAGGGTTACGACCGTCAACCTGTTAAAATTTAGCATATGTACCATATGTATCTTATGTACTATAATCTTGGTATTACATAGATTTTTTGGACTTACCTCATTTTACTTATTATTTTTTGAAAAATTTTCATTAATTGATTATAGGTAACAGACAAAATAAATATTCACTTAATTTTTTGTAAACCAAATAAGGATCTTTTGTATCTAAAGTTAATTATTATATTCAGCTGATAAAAATTTTTTTAAAAATTAACAAATAAAATATTTACTTCAAGTTAACAATAAATTATTGTTAAAATTATAAATGACTGCAAATCCAAGTAAATTTATTAATTCAATGAATTTATAAATTTTATTTAAAATCAGTGATGTTGGTAATGATAGCAAGTGTAATTAGTTTAAGTACAATTTAGTAATTCATTGAATTAACAATATTTGCCATTGTTTGTATAATCAGCAATGATAGTAAACTGAAATCCAACATTTGCAACAATAAAGACGTTAAAATTTTTAAAACATTTTCAGTTTTAATTGCAAAATTGTTTGGCTTTATAAACTTATAACAACACCTCTAAAAATATAATACTGCATATTTATTTACTTTGTACCTATTATAGAATTTTTTTGTAAAAATCTATCAAATTTCGAAATTTCATTTTTATGAAGTGGATATAAAAATTTATACTATTGATTAGATAATTATTAATAAACATAATCGTTTAGATAAATTTATTATCTTTTACTGGAAAACTACATATTAACTATTATGCATTCATGCATTTTCTTCCACTTCTGTATCCAGAGTTTGACGATAAAGATACAGGGTTTCTTAAAATATTGCATACAAGGGGCCAAACTACTATATAATATTTAGTATCCCGCTTGTCGCCAAAAATTTACGTCACAAAAATGGGAGGAGCTTCTATGGTTATATACATATTTAGAGTTTGTGTCTGTATGTGTGGTGTAGTTGACGTTTGTGTGTGTGAGCTCGGTAGCTGGAGGGAGCTGATACATGCTATGTACGTGGTACGTACACATCCATTACACATCGCACATATAACACATAATTATAATGTTTGGTGTAATATGTATGTACTCTAAGCGCTACGCATTCATGTATTACATTGTTGTAACAATCAATGTCCGAACCGCTACAAGTGCTGTGGACGACTGAATCACTTAAGCTGTGAGAGACCTACAAATGACACCAAGCGAGCTACATTTTTTTGATATTAGTTGGCTTCTAGTGTTCTATGATTGCACACGTAGATCGTAGGTAATTGAAATATAAACCGATAGAATAAAACTTTATTGGTTGCTCGACATTGGTACTCTAGCCCATTATGATCCAGACATAATTCACAAAATGACTAATTAAAAATAAAAACGATATTGTTTTAACAATTCGTTAAAAAATATTGTAAGCTGCCTTTATGACCAGTTATGTCACAGTCAAATTTGATACCTTAGTCTGTTTATATGGAGATTAGTGCGAGTGGGAGTGCTTGCTATAAAAAATACGCATAAAATTAGGTTTAAACATATCAAAACAGAACTTAAATACAATTCTAGGCCGGTTGTAGCAAGTATTTGTACTCGTACAAATCAGTGTGTATACAAGCCATTAAGGATTATTACTTCAATACACTATTTGGTCATTTAAATCTTCAAATTATTAAGACGAGTTAACTCTTCCTAGGTGCACTTTTTGATGTTGGGATCTTTGTTTTTTTTTTTTTTTTTTGTAACTTTATCCATTGTATTTGTCACTGGCAGTACGGCTGGTCGTCCTTTGGATGCGGAAACGTGCGATATTTAATTCGGACGAATACGCATGAAAATTGACGAATGATTCAAACAGCTGTGAAGCTATACATCCTCGTCCATTGAAAGCGTTTCGTTCGTCCGTTTCCGTGCGTATAGTTACAATGTGCGAACAAATTCAATTTTGTTTGGATTTTTTCGCACGAAAAAGTCCGTTTGATAGTATTTGTTTTTTACGTATTTTTATATCATCTATAGCTTGCGAAAAAAAAAAATTAAAAAGAAAAATACTGACGAATATTGAGCTAGTGGACGGACAGTAAACATATCATTTCGGATGAACGACAAACGTGTGTAATCGTCTGATCAAATATCGCAGTTGTCCGCAACCAATGGACGACCAGCCTAAAAGGTATGGCATTTCGAAGCAAAAAAATTTTGTCTATGGTTAAAATTCAAAGATTAAATGTGTATATAGGTAATTCGTTTACCTATATACCCTGTTAAACCTTATTTACACGATGATAGTATTTTTGTGATAGTACTATCACGATAGGAATCGTGATTATCATCATTATGATAGTGTCTGTTTACACGTAAATAACACTTGTGATAATTCAGTGATAGTTTTATGGATATTATGCGTGCACCTCTAGTGGCGGAATTTTGAAACTACTAAAAGCAATGTGAAAAACATTACATATTACCATACATTATGTATTTTATGCATTATTATTATGTGTACAACGTGGAAATTTATGCTTGATAATATTTTTTTCAAAAAAATGTTTCAGAATTTCTTCTGTATGATCTCTTTTTGCCCTGTTTTTATAATCAAGAGAGCTCTTTTTTTCGTAAACATTCAAAATGTTGGCATTCTTCCAGAAATGCAATAATATCAAACTTCTCCGACATTATTTAATCATTTTTTTATTAATATTAAAATGTTTATTATTGTCAAAACTGTTCTGTTAATTTTAAATAGCAACAATCAACAAGATAAAATATGTTCTGTTGGAGTTAAACAATTTGAAATTCTGCGCGATGGCATCATGGCGCCAGTAGTGGCGATAGTAGGTACTTAAAACCCGTTTACACAATGATAGTAACGATGATAGTTCCAATCCCTATCATGATAGTCCCTAAACTATCAGGTCGAGCCTGATAGTGTGATAGTCCTATCATGATAGTTTGATAGTGACTATCACGCTGTTTACACGATGATAGTTCTTCTGATAGTAGCTTGCATGATAGCAACTATCACAAAAACTATCACCGTGTAAATAAGCTTTTATATATATAACCTATATAACCTATATAGGTTACCTATATAACCTATATAGGTTAACCTCGTCACTACGAATTAAAAAAAAAAATTTACACTCATTGACTACGTTTGTACAATATATTGTACACAGATTTTCTACGAATGCAGATGATTTATTACACTTCAAAAGTTTGTAAAATATATTTGAACAAATAGAGTACACATCTGGGAACGAGAATATAACGGGATTTATAACGAAACTCTCTGTAATTTTGAAATATTGTTTGTTGATGTTCGTTAAGTGGTGAGTCACTTTTATTGTGTGTGCAGAGTTTTTTAAACATTCGATAATTATTATCCTATAAAAATTTAGTATACGGTTTTTTAATAGGAATTATAGCTAAAACTTCATATTTTCGAAATATTATAGGTAAGTTGTAACTTATAAAACTATATTTTATATTTTATGTTGTAAAGTTCGTGTACAATATATTGTACAATGGTAGTGAGTTGTTGTATTTATTATTTATACTTCGTTTATAGACTATGGAAGAAAAGCAATTGACTGCAGCCGAAATTTTGGATATTATAGAATCAGGAGATGTTTCGGACATTGAATTATTTAATGAGGAGGACATTAATGATGAAGTATGGGATTTAGACTTGAACAATCCAGAATTCCAGTTAATAAATAATGTTGTTAGAGTAGGAAGTGATGTTCTTCGAAATAATCAACGAGAGAATGAGGCCGATTTCGTGGATGATACGGAAGAAGATATCATGAAAGAAAATATTGACCCTAATATTCCAACGTCTTCAAAATCACATACGAAAAAAACTGAAATAAATTGGCAAAATAAGAAATTCAGTCCCCCAAATCTTAATAACTGGCAAAAAAGTGAAGTTGTTACTGAATGTTTGTCACCAATTACTTATTTTTCTAAATATATTACAGACGAATTATTTTCTGAAATGGCAATGTACACAAACATGTATGCTATTCAACAAGGACATACGAAATTTAAAAACTGCACCCCCAAAGAATTAAAAGTTCTTTTTGGACTACATATTGCAATGGGATCATTGAAATTACCAAGAGTCAGCTTATATTGGGATGCAGTTCTCGGTATAGATTTATTTACTAAAAATATGAGTAGAAATAGGTTTTATGAGTTAAGAAACAATTTACATTTAGTTGACAACTTAACCCAGAAGGACAGTAGTGATAAATTTTATAAAGTTCGACCAATTTTTGATAATGTAAGGCGGAGAATGTTAGAACTACCTCTGGAGCAAGAAGTATGTATTGATGAGCAGATTATACCTTTTACGGGACACCATGTAACAAAGCAATATGTAAAAGGAAAGCCGTACCCGTGGGGTATAAAAGTCTTCGTACTTTGTTCAAAAAATGGTTTAGGATATGATTTTCTCTTATATCAAGGAGCCACAACTGGCTTAGATCAAAATTTGTTAAAAGATTTTGGATTTGGAGCATCTGTTATATTAAAGCTGGTAGAGCGCTTGGATGACAAAATATATTGTCTTTATTTTAATAATTATTTTGGAACATATCCACTTCTGAGGGAGCTAATTGCAAAAAATATTTACGCTACGTGTACCATTCGTATAAATCGCTTTCAAAATCCACCGTTCATATCAGATAAAAAAATGACTAGAGGATCTTCCCAAGAACTAATTAATGGCGAGGAAGACGTTGCGTTAGTCAAGTGGAAAGACAATCGATACGTTGTGCTTGCTTCCACTTTTGTAAGCATCGGGGAAGAAGATACCATCAAAAGATGGGATGGTAAGCAAAAAAAATATATTGACGTCACTAGACCTGAAATTGTAAAAAAATACAATCACGGAATGGGTGGGGTTGACCTCATGGATCGACTTATAAGCTTATATCGCATCCATATTAAGTCGCGTAAATGGACATTAAGATTAATATTTCATGCGGTAGATCTCGCCATTGTAAATTCTTGGGTTCAATACCGCACTGATGCGATAGAATTAGGAATTCCAAAAGAAGAAATTCTTGATTTACTGAATTTTAGGATGAGAATTGCAGAGTGTTTAATAAAGATGGATTCAGTTTTCCATACTGTTACAAGAGGTAGACCCTCTTTACGGTCATCTGCAAGATCACTTTCTGCAACATCAGATCCAACGGAAAAATCTGAACCATTACCTGGTACATCAGGGACTGTACATAAAACGCGTAAAGCAAAGACATCTAGCAAAAAGCCAAAAATGGAAGTTCGACCCATACATGAAGTAAGATTAGATACTGTTGACCACCTTCCTGTTCACGACGGTCAAAACTTACCTACAAGGTGCAAGAGGGGTAAATGTATGGGAAGGACATTTTTCAAATGTATGAAATGTAATGTACATTTGTGTATTTCGAGAGAAAGAAATTGTTTTTTTAATTTTCATACGAATAAATAATTTGTAAATCAAAATATAATAAAATTAAGTATAATAAAGTATTATTTAAGTATTATTGTCTTTTACTGCATTTGACAACCAATGTACAATATTTTGTACATTCCAGAATAACTAAAAATAAATAAAAAAAAGAAAAAATTCCTTTTTATTTTAATAAAGTGATCTAATTTATGATAATATTTCACCAAAAATATTTTTTTCCTATTCAATTTAAAAAGTTGGACTCAACAAGTGTGAAAATTTTTGTACAATATATTGTACACTGGTAGTGAAGACGTTAAATCTTGATGGGTTAATTTTCCATGTATCCAAATTGTTGAAAATCTTTGTCTGCTACTATGCTACGCAAGGGGTCAAACTAGAATGTCTGCCAAAGTGTGCCCCGTGTGCCCACTGTAATCAATGGGTGACGTAACACAGCACACATCAATCACAACACACGATGTATGGACACGAATATACCAATGTGTTAGTAATATATTTTGATGATGATATATGTATGTATGCAGTTCGCATACATACACTATATACGCTATATACTATGATGGCCTACCGATTTGACAACTAATCAACAATTAAAAATAAATTTATTTATTTTAAGAAAGATATCCCTTTATTTTGAGAAATTTTATATTCAATAGAATTTGTACACTTAAATACGACACACTTCTTATTTTTTTCTGTTTAAATTTCACAAGTTGATTAAGAAACATGATTTTTATTTTGACGTGAACACCACGGCAGTCAGTAACAAACAGCAGTGGTGTAAATTGCTACTTATTGCAATTTTAAGATTTCACTTTTTTATATGTAGGCTTGATCTGTCTCATCTGTGGTGCTACGAATACAAATTAACTTAAATGTTTTAAAGGTTATGTTAACTAATTAAAAGATGTTACGTAAAGAATTTTAAAGTTCAAGATAAAATCTGATAAATCTCAAAACATATCAATTAAAGTACATAAAAAGATATGTTTGTATAAATGTTACAAGATGCAACAAGCAACAAAAGAGCAAATCGAAGATTTAAGAAAACAATTTTATATAAAATTTGAAGCAACTTATGGATCGAAAGAAGGTACTCGAAGTTTAAACATTTAAAAATTTTCTAATAAGACCGGCTTAAATCATGTTTTTGGTCTCAAATCAAACCTTGAACCCTTCAGGAGCCTCACATCCTCGAATTTTCTTTAGAAAACTTAATTTTTTATATATTTATTATAATATTGATTTTTTTATTAGAAATTTTTTACACATATTTTCCGATTAAAATTTTAGATGCTTTTCATCCAAAAGATCTGGCAAGGATATCAAGTGATGACTGGTTAGGGCGATTTATTGACCATGTTGACGGAAATGTGACGGATGCCTTGAATATGTTATGGGACACAATGGAATGGCGTAAAAAGTTTGGGGCCAATGGTAATATGTAATAATTTTTTTTGACGGAAAGTGTTTAGAATTTTGAGCAGGATTCTTTATTTAGATACGTTAATTGTTTTAGATATAAATGAATCTAATGTTCGAATTGATTGGTTAATTGAAGGTACTATTTTTAGTCGTGGTAGGGATAAGGATGGCTGTCGACTGTTTATTTTTAAGTGTAAAAAACATGTTAAAGGACAAAAGGATTTTGAAGAGTTAAAACGTTGTGTTGTGTACTGGTTCGAGCGCTTAGAAAAGTAAGTATTTAGTACTCAAGAAATAATTACACATTAATATTTCAATCAGTTTTGACTTTTGTCCTGTTTTAAAACAATTTTGAAGTTGTAAAAACCGTCAGTGATTTCCACATTATTTTGGGATACATTTAAAAAATCGTAAGATTTAGATTTGTGAACCAATGGTTCAGAAATCAGAAGTATTGAACTATTAGGTAGCGGTTACACTGGATACGAATTCATCCGAAAATTCATTCGTACGAATTCGTACGAGTTTATCCGAGTTAATACGAATTAAACAAATGCATACATTTAGACATGCGTGTCTACACTGCTTACGACTCTTTCGTACGAACTCGTACGACTTTTTGATACGACCAAAATATTTTGTTTTTTGATGCGAATTCGTACGAAAAAAATGATGGATTTAGAAAAAATAATTATTTTTGTTGAACAAAGGCGGTCTTTAAGGGATTAAAAACCTAAATATTATCATAATAGAAAGTTAAATAAAAAATTGTGGAATGAGGTGGCAGAGGAAATGTTTAGATAATTTTTTAATTAAATTATATTACGATATAATAAAACTAACCTAACCTAACAAAAACATTTTAAGTATGTGTAATGAAAAATTAATTAACTAAATATTGAAGCTAAAATTCAGTAGATTTTAAAATATAACTGAATGTGACTTGTTCAAATACTCTAAAAATTTCTGTTCGTCTTGAAAAATTTCTTCAAAGCAATTTCACAACTCAGCTTTCTATAATTAAAAATTTTGAAAACGATATTTCTAATGAATAAGATTCGGTAGCTGAATCCATTATTTGATATCATGCAATATGTATTAACGGTTTTCAGTTTAAATTTAAATACGAATTCGTATTACGATTCCGTATCCAATGTAACCACACAGTCGTACGAATGAATTTCGTACGAGCTCGTACGAATCATTTTTCGTACGAATTCGTATCCAATGTAACCGCAGTCTTAGGATCTGTTGAATTAGGGTAGGACATCTGGTGTTTAAAAATCAGACTTATTCTTAAAGTGCATTTGTTGAAATGCAGGGACGCAACAACTACAAATCCGTAGGGGGGTCCAACCAAAATTTGAATAACCCAATTTTTTGATAACGCAATTCTCCAATAACATTGGAAAATGTTATTGAAAATGTCGTCTTCGAAAATTCGATTTTTAATTAAAAAATATTAGTAGACCACAAAAATTTTACTTTTTAATATATTAATATAAATAAAATAAATTGAAGGAAAATTTTTGTAAATTTATGAAGGGTCCGGGCCCCTTGACTCCCCCCCCCCCCCCCCGGTTGTTGCGCCCTTGTTGATCCTCACCCGCGCCGTTGGTGATGAAATTAAAAGATGCTCCACTTTTCACTCCTCCTAAAATTTTTGCGGTTTATACTTTGTAAAATTCAAACTAGCATATTTTTGGAGTGTCATTCTGATTTTTTACAATAATTTATTGCTTTCAAATAAAAATGGGGGATTTCAAGCTGCTGCCAGTTATTTAGCTGCTAACTTTAGTCTTGTATCAGTAATTTCTCCACTCGTCACCAGATAATCTGCGCCCTAGAATTCTATTTCCGATGAATCATACAATTAGAATTTTATCAGAAATTCAAAACCTATATCTAGCCTTAAACAGAAAGCCACCGTTTTTAAATTAGGAATTTTATGGTTTAAAAATGATCAGGTGTACTTTGTGACGTCACAGAATTAACTTTTTTTTTTTAATTTTTTGAATAAAACATCATCTAAGTTACTCTTCGTGGCTTTGTTGGTGAATTTTGAGTAATTTTTCGGTAAATTCTCCATTTTTGCTATCAGAGTGTCGAAATTCCTTTTGTAAGTATGACCTGTGCTCTAGAACTCTCTTTACGGTAAATCTTGCAGCTTTAGTTTTATCAAAAATTAGAAAAGCGATAATGAAAACCTATATCTAACAATAAACAAGAAGTCTATGTCATTTAAATTAGGAATTTTATGGTTTAAAAGTGGTTAGATGTATTTGATGACGTCATCGGGACAAATTTTTTTTATTGTTTAAATAAAATATAACCTAAGTTACTTCTTGCAGATAAATTTCACATTTTTGCTGGCAAAATAATGAAATTTCTTTTAAAAATACGACCTTTGTCTCTAGAACTCCATTTTTGGTCGATCTTGCCGATTACTAAATATAACAAAACTATACAGCTGAACCTTTCTTTATGCGGTGGATAGGGACCGCATAAAAAAATCGCACAAAAAAATATATTAAAAGATATCATAAATAGCTATAAAAAGTTTAATTCGATCCAGATTGTAAGAAAAAAACTTTTTTACGTGGTAGATCGGGACCACATAAAAAAAGTTTCATCGAAAATACATGACTTAAAACGCTCAAAATCTCACGATTTCCTTAGAAGTTGCTTTTCTAAACAATATAAAGCATTAATTAACACGTGGAAACATTTTGTTTCTTTTTTATAATATTATGAAAATTGTGAAAAAACATCTGTAAAAAAAAAATAAATGATGCAATAACTTATATTCCTATGCAATGTACTGATTAAATACTTAAAAACCACTAAAAAGTATTTTTATCAAAACAAGTTATTATAGTTAATGTTTAAGTTTCCTACTTTCTCTTAATTTTGATTCATATTATTCCTTTGAATGACAATTTTTTTTTTAAAATTCAGCTGTATTTGTGCAAAACGGATTTTAGCGAAATTCTTCATCTTAAATTTTGTTTCACACTTTTCCTTTGTTTTTTTTATTCATGAAAAAAGACGAAAATTATAAACTTCTCCAATGCATTTGAACTAGGAATACCCGTATATCGCGCGTACTCTTTCTCAACCTCGTATATCAAAAACTGCATGTTTTAGGACACACAAAAAACATTAAATATTGTATTTATATATATACTTATCTATATATATATATATATATATATATATATATATATATATATATATATATATATATATATATATATCTATATATATATATATATATATATATATATACGTTTTTTTTATGTGTCCAAAAATTGGGACTTTTCAGATACGAGGTTGAGAAAGAGTACGCGCGATATGTAGTATAATGGGTATATGGCCAATCCCTATAAGAGACAGTGGTTCCGATGAAGTGAGATGGATAGACAATCGGACAGAGGCACTTGAGTTGTTTTGCGCAGGTACTACAATTAGTGGCTTCAATAGATAAATTTTGCGCGTATTTTAAACTGATATGTTTAAAAAATTTGATGTGTAAAATTTTTTTTTATTTGATAAAATTTAAAAGTGTAAAAAACTGTATGTCAAACGTGGTAAATAAATATAAAAGTATTTTTATATACTTAGGTAGGTACTTGAAAATTATTTTTATTTAATTTATTTAAAATTTTTTTATTTTCTTTTTTATCTAAATATAATTTCTTCATTTTATTAATGTTTACTGTTTATATTTTTGAAAATATACGTATTACCATATTTTTTTTTTATTTATCATAATTTACCATAATTTTTATTTTTATTTTTATTTATTTATTTATTTATTTATTTTTTTGGGTCAACTTATTTAACATTATCATTAAAAAGACGTGAATAAAAGCTACAAACAATTAAATTACTAAAAATCACACCGAAACAACAATTTATATAAATATCATGGTGCCCACAGATTTTTAAATATATTCAACTAATATTTCCAGTTCCACCAAAATAGTCGCATTTGCGCAAAACGAACCAAGTTTCTCCAAAGAGAGAGCTAGAACTAATATTGTTGTGCCGTGATGTTGGGACATGTTTTCATATCCAGATTGGCCATATATTTATTATACTTATGGAGGGTAGAGTATCAGGAGAAGTATCTCCGTATATAAAAAGTGGCCCCAAAAGTGGATGAAATTAAGATGGCACTATGTACTAAAATTCTTAAATTTAAAATTAAGCGCTGAAAATTTTAAAACTGAAACAACAGTTTTTATTGTTTTTAACAGTTTTTATTGTTTTTATATTTAATTCAATTTTTATTGTTTTTAACAGTTTTTAACAGTTAGTATTTCCCTTTGGCATACTTCACTTCACTTATAATCGCTAAGTTCAGATCGAACCCTGATTGCTTATCAGCGCCGTTCTGGGTAATTATTGAACTATTATTTCATCAAATTCAGGGACCACTTTTTCGATTCAAGTCCCATATCAGATACTTCTCCTTTAACTCTACCCTCCATAATTATACTACATATATGTGAATACCCTCTATCTTATCTAATTTACTTTTTGTAGGTTAGATAACGGAAAAATGATCACATTATTCTTTGATATGGCTGAAACGGGTCTCTCCAACATGGACATGGAATTCATAAAATATTTAATCGGACTCTTTAAACAATATTATCCAAACTTTTTAAATTACATTTTAATTTTTGAAATGCCATGGGTGCTAAACGGTAATTTTAAACTCTCTGTGACATAAATCAAATCCCGAAATAATTCAAATTTGTATATTTATAGCTGCATTTAAAATAATCAAATCATGGCTTCCCGCGAAAGCTGTAGAAAAAATAAAATTTGTAAATAAAAAAACACTGTCAGAATTTGTCGCCCCGGAACAGGCATTAAAATGTTGGGGCGGTTTGGACGATTATAATTTCACGTTCGTTCCAATGGATTTGGATCCAGAATTGTCTAAATCGAATAATTTTAATGAAGATGGTGCTAACGGAAGCGGTAAAAAGGTAAGAAAATTCACCAATCCCTTACGCCCCTCTGACTAACGTGGTCTTTTGTTAGGTTCATTTTGCTGATGGATCACCAATGGGCGATAATTTTGGAAAGATTGAAACAAATCCAAGTAAGAACACGCGGTAAATTTAAATTTTATTAAATATTTCAATAAAAATTCTCTTTTAGATGCAATTTTAATAATTAATCCGCCTGATGCAATTATATTCAATAAAGAGGGAAGCGATTTACATGGCTCTTTTACGATAACAAATCGAAGCAAACAAAAAGTTTCGTTTAAGGTAAAATTAGATGGGCTATAGGTGGGATAGACTTTAAGGAATGATAACTGTATGTATTGGTCACACAGATATTAAAAAAAAAAAAAACATGTAAACAAGTCTTAAACAAACAAGCCGTTATATATCAAGCGCAGGCAGACAAAAGTAGTTAAGTCCAAAATATCAACTTTACAGTAGAGAGTAAAAACTAAAATGAAATGCAGGCAACATCAGTTTATTTGAATTATCTTCAAGTTTACATGACATTTTGTAATTTTTTTTTAATCAATTACTTTCTTAACATGTGACACAATAAATCATAAAAAAAATAAACTTTAAACCTTAAACTAAAATTTTTAAGACATTTTTATGGACTTAATACAGTCGGCTCTCGTTAATTCGAAACTTGAGGGACTCTTAAAATATTACGAATTATAGAGAGGTTCGAATTATCGCAGGTAAGAATTTTAATTTTTTAAGCATTTGCGATGAATGAACTTGTCTCAAATGTACTTACAATCTGTCTGTCTCTTTCTCTCTGCAACTTTGAATTGTCGAGTGTTTGACGCTGATGAGTTCGAATTAACGCGTCGTTTTGTTACGTAGCAATGATTTTTTTGTTCGAATTACCAAGTGTATAAAAGTGTATTGTTTTAGTTCGAAATATAAAGAGATTTTGTAGGGAATTCGTGATACCTTTCAATTATAGAGAGTTTCGAATTATCGCAGGTTTGAATTAACGAGAGTCTACTGTATATAAAAAACAACAGTAAATTTCATTATTAAAATCATGTGCGGACTTAATCTGTTAGAATTTAATTAAACTATGTACTTATTTATTATTTTATTAAGAATTTTAAGACCTTAACTTCTTTTGTTAGTTTCTAAAAAGAATTTTTTTATAACAAGTGCATCAAAAATAATGTTAGGGGTGGAAATGACTTTTGCCCTTTTGGAAATATATGAGATAGACTCTCTTGGTCTTTATGATAAAATAAAAATAAAAAAATGGGCTTGTCTACTTTTGTCTGCCTGCGCTATATATATATATATATATATATATATATATATATATATATATATATACAGGGTGGAATTTTATTAGCTCTTACACCTTTCGATGAATTTTCATAAAATTTTATTCGATGATTTAGAAAGGGATTTGTTGGAAGCAACATAGCTTTGTTTTATAGAATAATATTTATAAAAACTTAATTAATTAAAAATCTGCTTGAATAGTATACAATTTTCCCATAAATGATAAATGACGCGAGATATATTAATTTTGTGTTCTAAAATTGATTTTGAGACCATTTCTGTACATGGAATATTTTTTGAAAATTGTACTGGTACTATAAATAGTTAACGATGTAGATATCAAAACAGCGATTTTTAAAATTTTGTCTGCCTGTCTGTTTGTCTGTTCATGCATCACGTAAAAACTATTGGACGGATTTTAATAAAATTTGGTGTGATGATAACTTATTACCTGAGTCAACATCTACACTTCCACGAGCAAGTACACTTGCATAAAAATAAAGTTTTTTAGGGGGCGTGGCCAAGTTTTTATAACAGTATACTTGCAAGACCTGTTACATGTAAACCATGTAAAAGTACACTTGCATGAAAGTAGGTACGCGCCAAAACACGATATTTTTTAAAATTTGATTTTTTAATTCAATAATAAAAATATCAAACTCAAAAAAAAAGAAAAATTCTCGGGAAAAAAACAGTTTTGGGTAAAAGAAACTTTATAAATATATTTTTAATATAGAAGATACTTTATTAACAGAAACATTAAACACAACAGATTTAAAAAATTCCCGATATCAGTTCCCGATCCCAGTCCGTTTAGATCCTTTTTTTTCCAAAAAAAATTTTCTCCGGAATGATATAATCTGTTTTTTGATTTGCTTTGGAGTTCAATTCATTTCTTGTACAATTTTCTTATAAGTATTTTCTTTTATAATTTCAGTACTTTTAAATCTTCATTTCTTCATATAAATTTATTAATTTTATTGTTTATTGTTTTGATATTATTAAATAGTTTATTTGATAGTTCCCCACCTTATTCAGTTTTCGCCATTTTTAATTTAAGTGGGGGTTATTTTTAACAGCAGAAGTAGAAATATTTTTACTTGTGCAAGTAAATTTGTATAACAGTATACTTGCATGGAAATGATGCTTACACGAGCAAGTAGCCTTAATTTTTACTTAAAAGTATATTTGCAATATTTGCATACAAGTATACTTGCTCGTGCAAGTCTTGCGTAAAATAATTTTTACTCTGGGAGAATGTCTCATTCCTACGGGAAAATAGAAAAACAATTTTGAGAATGTGCACACATTACGTAAAAATTATTGTTCTACGCAAGTTCTGTATAATTATTACACTTATATACTTCTCATTGATTTTATTACAGCTAGTTATTTTCCAACAAATTCCAGCTAGTTTCCAACAAATCCCGTTCTAAATCATCGGATAAAATTTTATCAAAATTCACCAAAAGGTATAAAAGGTTAATAAAATCCCACCCCGTATATATATAATGGTTGGTTTAAAAAGTTGTGTTTAATAGCGGGTTTACATTTGCAATGATTTGCTGGTGCCACTTTTAAGTTTGCATGTCTGTAAAGTCTACATTACTTGCACGTCCGTTTACACATGATTTTCATTGTGTATAATTTGGTAAGTACTGCGCAGGTCACAAATGGCTGAATTGGATAAATAATTGGCATATATAGCTTTCATTTGTATCTAAATGTAAAGCAAACAATGAATTAGGAGAGAAAAAAATCATACTTGGTACCTAAAAATGATATTCAAACCTGAATAAACGTGTAAAAATGACATTTAATTATTTTTAAAATAATACTGGCGCCAATACAAGTTTGCATTTGCATCTTTTAATTTTAGTGGCGCATGAATCATTACTGGCGCCAGAAAAGTTAGAAGGTTGCTAACTTTTTTCATCCGTGCATGCATTGATCTATTTTGCACTCCATTAGATGTTTACACGTTCATTTTGCTTTTACTGGCACGCCACTTTGTGTTGGCGCCAGCAAATCATTGTAAGTGTAAACCCCGTATAATATTTTGTAATTTTTTTATATTCGTGTGACCAATACATACGCAATTGCCTTTTCTTAAATCAAAGCAATAGTGTATATTAATTACGAATTTTTTTTCATTTAGGTTAAAACCACATCCCCAGAAAAATTCCGGGTTCGACCAAGTTCTGGAATCTTAAGCGAAAACGAAAATATAACCGTTAATGTACATTTACAACCGGGATTCCAACTTGGCGGTCTTTCCAAGGATAAGTTTTTAGTAATGTGTATGTTTATAGATTCCGCTGATTTGTCAGTTAACGACATAAATGAACTATGGAAGGTACGTATGGGGAATTCCAAAAATTTTTGGAATGTCAGTGATTTCTTAAAATAAATATACTTGGGCTTTGCCGCTCTATATAAATTTGACAAATACTATTGACTACTGACGGTATTTTAAAAAATCAAAAGTGATTATTTTAGGGCAGATTAAGGGGATATTCTGGTATAGACGCCAAATTTCAGGTGTTTTTTTAGGCGTAATAAGTAAAAAATCTTACCATTTTTACTATCGTTTTTTTTATCAGTTTTTTATTAACATTTAAAAAGCAACAAAAAGTGAAAAAAAGTCAAAATTTAAAAAAGTAACAGGCTGGCAAAGTAGGGATTCAAAAAAAGTTACCCCTGTTTGATATGATTCCGACTCCTTCCGATGATCTGTAACACAAAATTTTAGTGAATTTTTAAAGAGTAAGGATGCCATTGTCATATTAATAGATTTGAGCGTTACTTTATGGTATTCCATATTTGTAAATAATAAACAAATACTTTACTTTGCAAAATACCACTTTTATTTTTGAAACTGTGACAATATTGTTTCGAACCGTTAGTTCATTTTCAAACAGTTTGAATTTTAACAGTTTAACTAATTCAAACAGTTTGAACAGATTATATATATATATATATATATATATATATATATATATATATATATATATATATATTCTCATTAAATTAAACAAGTGGGAGGGGAATTTATCCAACTACAATTGGTATACTCAATTGGTCTATATGCTGAAGAAAATTGATTCTGACCACCTGCTAAGAGAAGAGCATCTACACCTCCTGAACGATAACATCAAAGAAATTCTGGATAAATATGCGAACTATTTGTTTACAAGGGATATTAAACGAATTGACGTCTCATCCTATAATATTATTTATAAAGACTTAAAAACAGTGATAGGTTATGAGCCATACTTGAACCTCCCGGAGCAACAACAAAAAATTAACCTAGTGTGTCGATTACGGACTGCAAACTGGAGATATGTCAAAATTTATCATGGTCAAAAGAATGTCGTTATTGGAGACGTGCCATGCTCATTATGTGGTATGGGAGAATTATTGGATATATACCATTTCCTGTTATCGTGCCCGAGATTGGATCACCTCAGGATAAAATATCTGTCAACATATGCGTCCATTTTTGAAATTCTGCAGATTGAAAATCAGCAACATCTAAATAATCTTTTCAACTATGTGATTAGTGCAATAAATTTAGCATAGATTATAATTTATAACTTAGAAACTGTATTAAATTTAATCTAACCCTTACAGGGTATTACCAACACCCACTTTGTACTTTGCATTTTTATAAGCAAATAAAGTATATATATATATATATATATATATATATATATATATATATATATATATATATATATATATATATTATGTATTTTATCCAAACCGAATTCATTTCAGTTTTTCACCTGAAGATGATTTAATTAATCGAAAACTAGTTTGTGGAAAATAATATATTTCTATATTTAATAAGTGAAAATTTGACAAAATTAAAAAATTTTTTCACCATATTCATTATGGATTTTCACAAAGTAAAATTATCTACAATTAATTATATACAACAATAAACACAGTAGACTCCCTACAATACAGATTTTTGAGTGTCTATTATTTTTTTAGAACTCAACTGGCAAACATGTTGAACAGCATCGTCTCCGATGCACTGAAGCCTCTGCTGCAGCTATTAATCGCAATGGTATCTCCGTTTTAAATAGTCCAACCGATTTGTCCACAACGCAATTGAACAGCTTAGTTAGTTCCGTGAAAAAGATTCAAGATAATCAAATTCATCTGCAACGATCGATACGAAGAACGGAAATCTTGCAACTATTTAATCTAATCCTATTTATATCTATGTCAGTAATATTTTTATACACGTTTAAAAATGAAATGGCGCTATCGTCTTCAGGGAAATATTGTTACAGTAAATAACGTAAATAATAAACGGGGTACCAACAATTAAAAAATAATTTTTTAGAATTTTTGTATTCTATTTGTAGATTGTGTACTATTTCAATTAGCGATGGGCGATTATTAATCATAATTACGATTAATTACTAATTAGTAACACTAAACGACGTATTGCTTGAACTTATAGTGGACTGTACTGCTTAATATATTATGTACTAATCATTCGATTATAGGGAGCACTCAGTTACTAATTTCACAATTCTATATTAATCGACCATTAACAGGCGCCCATCTCTAATTTCGATATATTGTTAAATATTTGAATTTTTTTTAAATGCACAATTTTTTTTAATTTATATAAAAATACAATATAAAATATTGCAGAAAGTACATAAATGCTAACTATTATGTAATAAATAATAATTAATAACCAAATTAGTTTATATATATTCTGTAATTTATATCTATATATTTATAAACTCTATTTTCTTATTAAATGTTCATAGATAATGTACCTTATGTTCAGCTGTTTTTTGTTTATAGTCAGAAAGCTAGTGACATCTTTCTATGGCAGGGTGCGAAGTACATGGTGGGGACAATTAAATCGAGTGCAGCGTGAGTAGTGGAGAAAACAAGCATTAATTCAGGCTCATATGGGTTTATAGTTTAATAAAAAACATTAAATAAAAATATTTACATTGATCCACTTTGATTATAAACGCAATTGCAACTAATATGTCATTCCTTATCTATCTGTCAACAGTACTTACGTCTACACGTCAGTCCGTAAATACAGAATTAAAAATATTTGATGTATTTTAACTCATATGCAATGATGTTTTATAAGGAGTTAAAGTTATTGATGTTTGTCTTATGGCTCTACATTCAACTGGCTAAATGACTCTTGTCAGCATTTCTTAATTCTCGAATTTCTTTGACATGCTTCACCGTCACCAGTAACTTTTTCCTTTGCATAGTCCGGGGTTGGAAGAAAATACTGTCTTGATAATTATATCCATGTTAACGTCGAAAATTGTTTAATTACTTTTTTAATACAACTATTATACTTCATCCAGTATTTTATACCTCAAACTGTTCAAATTTATTTATAAAAAAATTAATTGTAAATAGCAAATATTTGTATTCAGATTTTACGGTTTTTTAAAAAATATTTTAAATTTATTTATTTCCACGATTACCATTATTTATATTCGTTAATGAGCCTAAAAAAATGTATATTATAGATGTCGTTGCCATCACGCACCCAGCCAATATTTATAAACTCTATTTTCTTATTGAATGTTCAAGATAATGTACTTTATGTTGAGCTGTTTTTTGTTTATAGTCAAAGAGCTAGTGACATCTTTCTTTCAGTTAAAATGTTGTTAAAAAAATGTATGCACTCGATTTCCAGCCAGTAGGAAAAGTGCTGGTGTCAGCTATTCGAATCTGTCAGACAGGCGTGTCTTAATAAAAATGGCTGACGAAAAAGTGCATTGACATTAGTTTTATACGCAATAATTAGTGCGATATGAAGAAAAAATGATAAATATTAAAACTATTTGTACACGAGTTGATATAAGTTCGAAGCAAAGAAATTTTGTTGAAGAAGAGAGAATTTTGTATCTGAAAAACAGTTACAATAAAATATGGTAAAAATATGAAAAAATGAGTGAATGAGTTAATGGATATTACAATTTACAGTATATAAACATCAAATTTGAATGGTAAACGTCCTGAAATAACTGGGCCGTGTTCGATTCGTGGTATAAAAAATTCTCGCGCATGTGCACTATTAAACCGCGCAAACAAAAATTCAAATTATTCGATGTTTACTACCATATTTAGAAACTTGTAGACGTTATATATTTAAATTTTTGCTAATATGTTCGCGCGGTTTAGTAATGCACATGCGCAAATGTACTGGAATTTTTTATACCACAAATCGAACACGAGGCTGGAGAATTGTCAACGAATGGAAAAAACAAATCAATTGTACGTACATGTAGATCTACAAAATTCAAATCATTAATGACATTTCAGCAAATGCACTTTAAGAATAGTCTGATTTTTAAACACCAGATGTCACATACGCTTTTAACAGATCCCAATAGCAACAAAGAATATTTACAAATCTTAAATACTCTGTGAATTCGATCGTAGCAGCATTGATCACAGCAGTTAGTACATTCATTAACACACAAACAATGTTTCTCGCTGTTTGTGTGGTATTAGGGTGTGCCAAAAAAAAAAAATAAATTGTTTTTTTCTCGCTCTCCGCTCAAAATATCGTAGGATACGTCTAAAGAAACATCCTCA
Organism: Brachynemurus nebulosus; assembly: GCA_035578155.1. Classification (NCBI taxonomy): domain Eukaryota; kingdom Metazoa; phylum Arthropoda; class Insecta; order Neuroptera; family Myrmeleontidae; genus Brachynemurus; species Brachynemurus nebulosus. Next base: position 6,157,990 of record JAPWDM010000019.1, read on the forward strand.
CTAAAGTGCAGCTAAAAATTCCAATTTTTAGAGGTGTATCAACGAGCCTGAAGTTTTCCCATTTAAATAACACAGGAAAAACGATTTTTTATATTATTTACTCCTGCAAACTGTGAAGAAATTTTTTTTCCATAAAGTGAATCAAAGCACCTTATTAAGCATTAAATTTTGGAGAAAAAATTTCATTGAGTCAAATTTCTATCACCAATATTTCACTTTCTACAGAGCCTTAAAATTTAAATTTCTTGAAATTCTACATTTTTGTACATATTTAAGCTAAACTTAAAGATAGGACATTGTCATTTAACAAAAAGTTAAATGACAATTTTCTAGTCCAACTGACGCTTTACAAAAAAGTTCTTTACAAATTTTTCGTATTATAAATAGTTACAAAGTTACAGACCCTCAAAGCTTATTTTACTCATTTTTTTAGCGAAGAGGAAAAAAAAATTTTAAGGCTCGGTAGAAAGTGAAATATTGGTGATAGAAATTTGACTCAATGAAATTTTTTGTCCAAAATTTAATGCTTAATAAGATGCTTTGATTCATTTTATGGAAAAATAATTTCTTTATAGTTTGCAGGAGTAAATAATATAAAAAATTGTTTTTCCTGTGTTATTTAAATGGGAAAAGTTTAGGCTCGATGATGTACCTCTAAAAATTGGAATTTTGAGCTGCGCTTTGGTGAGGATGTTTGTTTGGGCGTATCCTACGATATTTTGAGCGGAGAGCGATATTTTTTTTTTGGCACACCCTAGTGTGGTACGCATTCTTCCATAAGTGATTTAAATATTTTTGTGTGAATTTTCTTATACATTTTTTTTTTTGACAGTATTAAACTTATGTACAAAAAGTGCAATGAATTATTTATTATTATTTTTTTACACACTTAAGACTTTGTATTTTTCTAGTATTGATAGTGTGAACGAAAGTCCTCACTTAACTACACATTCCAGTTACGGTTATATATATCGCGAGCGTAGTGTTACACTGTTCTATGTCGACTTTTTTGAGATTTACATTTTTTCACATATTTGAGTTCTCCATTTCATTATCTAAATAAATTTAAATTTAATTAAAATTCCTTAAAGAACGGTAGAACTCAACAAAACATCAAAGTTCCATCTCCTAAAAGTATAAAAGTTCTATGTTTCACATAGAATTTGGATGTTCTAAATTATTTTTTGGTTCAATTTGTTATTGTTTCACATAGTATTTTGATATACTGTAATTTGTCTATACCTGCTTCTTTGGAACTTAAAATTAATTCATATTATATAAATTATATTTTAAAATGTCAAAACTTCAAACTCATTTTTCTCGAGATTTTAAAAAGTCGATATGGAACAGTGTAACATTAAGCTCGCGATATGTAACACCATATGAGTATTATTTTTTTAAATTATATAATCCGATCAATTTAGCCCTAAAAATAGTAGTAAAGATACAAAAATTAGGGGAGAGCTGAAAATTGTTACGAATGTTCGGAACACCATTATAAATAAGTGTTGAAAAGTCCTCATCGATCCTGTACGTGGAAACAATTTTATTCAAGGTCAAACGTTTCAAAAATGGTTTTTTTGCGTTTTTCAGCAAAACGGTAAGTTTTATGATAAAATTAGGTCAGACAAAAATTGTAGATCATAAAATTATCTATAAAAAATGTCTCAATACTTTTTTTCCTAAGAGCCACCGTTTCTGAGATATAACTATTATAAAAAATCACCCACCTGCGCCGGAAAAACTCCTCAATACAATTTTTTGTAATTGTAAAAACGGATGTAGTGCAAAATGTGGCTGCAAAAAAGTCGGATTGTTTTGTTCTCTTGCATGTACTAGTTGTCAAGGCCAGTCGTACTTTAATGTTGAATCATCAACAGAAGAGGATTCGTATGATACCAACGAGGAGACATGTGATGCATCGCTATTGAGGCAGTTTATTTGCACCCAACAAGAAGAAAAACAAGAACACGAAGAAGAGGAAGCTGAAATATTAGACGATTATGAATGACGAATAATTTCCCTCACTTTTTTTATATCTATACTGCTTTCATCATTCCCAGTACTAATATTTTTTATTATTCAATAGTTTTCAATTAAACAGGATCACCATAGACCGTGGAATAAGCCTACCGAGGAAACGCTTTAAAAAAACCCGCTAAGTACACTACCTCACAGATGGCGTGGAAACGTGTGCATGTTATGAAGATTACAACTTTTGTAATAGTTATATCTCCGAAACGGTGCCTCTTAGGAAAAAAGTATTCAGACATTTTTTATAGACAATTATATGATCTACAATTTTTGTCTGACCTAATTTTATCATAAAACTTACCGTTTTGCTGAAAAACGCAAAAAACCCATTTTTGACACCTTGCCACGTACAGGATCGATGAGGACTTTTCAACACTTAGGCCCGATTTACATTAACGCTCCGCTCTCGATACGATATCACTCCGCTCTCGATTCGATATAATCTTACTGTGTTTACATTACAGTGCTGATATCATGCTGGTACCTATTCGTTCTCTATTGACATTATAATGCCGCTCTGGGTACGCTCCCAGTTCGGTCTCAGTTCGATAGAAATATCTTTTCATAACAACTGAATGCAAGCGAAGTGGAGTGGAATCAAAAAAGTGTTTACACTATAGGTACAAGCCATAACAAGTCTGATATCGCTCCGATAAAATATTACCTGAGTGGTATTGATATTGGAGTAGCATTGGAGCGAGAGCGAACCATGACTGATATCGGACCGATATCAGAGCGATGATGTGGATACACTCATTGTTTATTGTGTAAGAATATTCTATCGAACCGGGAGTGGAGTGATATCGTACCGAGAGCGGAGCGTAAATGTAAATCGGGCCTTATTTATAATGGTGTTCCGAACATTCATACCAATTTTCAGCTGTCCCCTAATTTTTGTACCTTTGCATGTTTGCAAGAAAAACAAGCATTTACGTCATAAAAAAGAACAAATAACTTGCTATGATCGAGTTCATTAAGCAAAATTGATTGAGTGAAAATTTAATTGTGACAATAAGCACATCTAGTTTGTATTAATTACTTGTAAAAAGGGTGCCGCGACTAAATAACCGCGGACAAAATAACTGCGACAAAATAACCGCACGACAAAATAACTGTAGACAGAGTAACCGAACGACAAAATAACCGAACAACTAGGTAGCGAGGTTAGTTAAGGTTACCCTTTGCCCGAAGGTTAGGTTAGTTTTGACAATATACTTAGATTTTTTATATAAAAACTAGGTAGTGGGGTTAGTTAACGTTACCCTTTGCCCGAAGGTTAGGCTAGTTTTGACAATAAACTTCGATTTTTGATATAAAAACTAAGTGGTGAGGTTAGTTAAGCTTACCCTTTGCCCGAAGGTTAGGTTAGTTTTGACAATATACTTCGACTTTGATATAAAGACTAAGTAGTAAAGTTATTTAAGATAAGGTTAGTTTAGTTATTTTTGACAATATAGGGTAACTTCAAAAATGTAAACTTTACCGCATCGATGCAGCATCATGACTTTTCTGACGCGTCTAATACTACATGATGCGCTGCTGATGCTCTCTTGAAATTTGATGCACATTAAATATTTTTGAACGGGCTATTGGCATCATTTAGCCTCTGATTTGGCTATCGATAAGACAGATAATGTAGCATGGTAGACTATAGATAATATAGCAATACAGTCCTTGTATAGGTATATTATCTTGGAATTTCAACTTGAACTTACTTGAAATTGAAAATATTCAAATTATTTGAATAAAAAATATTACATACCTATTTTGAGTGCAAGATGTATTCAAATAGTTTAAACAATTTTAATCAAAGGTAAATACGTTCATCTTTTTTAACAATTTGCTTTTCGGAATTATTCCTGTTGGTGTTAATACCTACATACTATGGCAAGTAGTTATAATTCTACATTATACACATGACATGCATCTTGGACACGCATCACCAAATTTCTTGATGCATTGTTTTGACGCATCAAATGCAAAAATGAACTTTTGATTTTTCGTTGTGATGCGTCTGATGTGTTTTTGAACTTTTGACTCTGCCTCATGCAAGCAGTAATGCATTTTTGAAGTTAGCCATACTTTGGCTTTACTGAGTAAAACTAGGTGGTGAGGTTAGTTAAGGTTACCCTTTGCCCGAAGGTTAGGTTTGTTTAGCTAGTTTTAATAATATATTTAGACTTTGATATAAAAACTAATTAGGTTTTATCTTTGTAATTTAGATTTAATGTTTTAACAAAATAATAAATAAATAAACTTTAAGGTTATTTTGTCGTTCGGTTACTTTGTCCACAGTTATTTTGTCTAGGTTATTTTGTTATTTGGTTATTTTGTCCACGGTTATTTTGTCGCAGTTATTTTGTCCGCCGAAATTAGAAGCCGTATGCAGCAGAACATGCACGTCTAACTGGCGATAGAAATACACCAAACTTAGATTTACGTACATGTTCGACTTGATTCAGCTTCCAATTTCACCACCAGAGGTCCGAATGAAAAATATTAGCGCCACCAATACTAAAATTTTAAAGTATTTATTATTTTCTGTATTTTTTAATGTTTTATTAAAATTCTTTGTCAAATTAGAAATTCGATTGAAAAATGAAATTCGATTAAATGTAATAATTTTAGATTTTCAAATACAAAAATGATGCCGATGATTTTTTAAATAAGGTTTCAAACCGGGATAATCCAAATAAAGTATTTAAATCACTTCAAAAATAATGTTATTAGCTCTTTAAACAATTTTGTAAACGTTAATTTTTATATTTTTGTAATACTAACCTGAAAGCATTTTTTTCACAAATGATAGTAGAAAACACTTTTTTGTTAGAAAAAAACCACAAAACCGTACTATTTAAGTGCAGTGTACCAAAATCTTTATTATACAAAATTATTAAAAGAAAAAATAAATAATTCTTGTTATTTATACATATTTAGTTGTTTTATTTTATTGGGAATGGCGAATATAATATAACTATAAATTACAAAATTATTTGAATACGATAATTTAAGGTAATGATTCTCAAAATGAAGGTCGCAGAAATAATTGATCACATGCTCGTTTTCTGCGCATTTCTGGAATACTTTGAAATTTTCAAATGCAAAAGGGGGTCACGAGCCAAAAAGTTTGAGAAGTACTGATTTAAAGGATCAAATTTGACAACACAGGGTGGCGATTGAGAACCAATTTCAAAATTCCCTGACTTTTCGCTGACTCTGAATAAAATTACAGGACGTACTTCGAAAAAAATATTGTTTAAAAATAAAGTAATTTTTAACGACCTTTTTTTTTTGCTCGTCAGTGGCAAAAAATACAACTAAGAGGAAAAAGCTCGTCGACGCTCTCGCCGGGGCGAAAACTGAAAAAATCCCAGACTACGACTGAATTTCCCTGACTTTTCCAGGTCGATCGCCACCCTGCAACATTATTGCCATCTAGTGTCAGTTTGAAGTAAAATTTAGGGTTTTCTGTCGGATGTTAATTAAATAATCATAATTTGGTTTTTGAAAAAAAAATTTTTTTGCCATAAATGGAAAGATCATTTATATAAGTTTTATAAGAAAACTCTTTTTATTTTTTCTTTAAACTTAATATTTAAAAAGTTATAGCAAAATAAAATTTTTAAACTTAGAACCGATAACGGGCCGACAGTTACCGAGCGCATACGTGACGTCATATGACAACTTACCTAAAAAACACAATGTATTTTTATTTTGAATTATTGTTGCTACGCAATTACTGCTTGCTACAAATATTTATTGCTACAAATGGTAGCACAGTGATCAACTCAACTCACAAGTTGAGTTGATCACTGTGCTACCATACCAATAACAATGTACTTGAGGAGTACATTGTACAAACTGTGATAATTTAAAAAAAATTCTCTTGAAGTTTTTTTTTGATTTTACATTTTAAATATGTTTGACTTTTTTAATTGTTTTAAATTAAAGTAATTATTTTATAAAAAATTTTTTCGATTGACAAATTTCCATGTGAAATGCAAAAAAAACTAGTTAAATTGTTCTAATGGATTGTTGGTATGGTTGGTTGTTATCCAAGAATGACAATCTGAAATTTAGATAATTTCTGCCACTGAAGATGATATTAAACATATCGAAAATATTTTGGCAATTTTAATAAAGAAAAGCTATGAAATAGAAGATATTGGTTTCATTATGTCCATCCTTCTATAAAGCTAGTCCACGCAATTTGGGAGAAGGTTGAAAAAATTCTTCGATAAATTTACTTTTGTTTTTAAACAAATATATGAGTTTATAATTATTGCACGAGTTTTAAACTTGAAAAATTGATCAAAATAAAATGGAATTAGCAGAATTTTAGTGGATTATCGTACTAATAGTAATCTACATTATCGGATAAGGCTAAAGATAATTTAAAATTATTATAGTGACATCTCTGTTCTTTTCGAGTGTATTACGCATGATGATAACGACAACGATGACATCTATACCCGGTGCCCCTGTTCTCAGTTCCATAGAGAGCTAATAGAGGGTTAAAAAAATTTATTGAAGTTGGCTATCTTAGAAATAAAATTCTGGTGTACTTTATCTATGATTGTAACATAATGACTATTATGACTTCACAGACATCGCCATCTTTTGTAGTGCTGTTTATAACCGAATTATATTTTTTAAAAGTTTTAATTAATTTCTTATTTATTAAATATTACTTTTAAAACTTTTTTTAGACCAATTATCAATATTATTTATGAAATAATACTGAAATAAAAAAATGATAATTATTTTTTATCCAAAAACCCAATTGTTCATTAGAAGTTGTTCCCAATTTTATGATAAAATTCAATATAAAGTTCCGTTAATCTCAAATTTTACACTCTCATCATTAGAGTTGGGAGAACAGTGGTCCCGAACAGAATCGCTATATAAAATATTTTGAATTGGGGGGCTATAAATTTTATTAGAAGGCTGAGGATTTTCCCCTGGATTTGATGACTAGCCTAAGGAAGCTTTAAAGAACAAATCAGTAAAAATTAAAAATTACCCATTTTTTATAATATAATATATAATTTTAATTTTAAAAATAATTTAAAAAAATTAATGTTGAATAAATAAGTGGTCGACTGTAATAGAAATTAATTTAAACGAATTCAAAACATTTATATTGTAAACAATATCTCTATTTCCGTTGTGATTATTTTAATAATATGTACATGTCACCTTCTTTATACCTGCTTTAATGTAAACAAAATTGATTGTATTAGTAGATTGTATCACTCTAGTAGGTCGCTCACAAGACTGAACATGGTTTTGTTTTTGCATTAGAAAAATATAAAGATATGTATGTACATATAACAAGCAAAATGATTCATAATATTGGCAATTAAAAAACACAAACAGACACAAAATAACATTAACGATGTGGTATTAGTAGTAAAACGTCGTAAAACTGATTTTTAAAAAGATTGATAATATTTTTACGTTTTATGACAGCCCTCCAGTTCTATTCGTAGCCCCCCAGTACAAAATATTTTATATGGCGACTCTGTTAGGGACCTTTTGTTCCCATCTCTGCTCATCATTTTTAAATATTTTACGGCCATCAATTAAAATAGTTTACGGCCCTTTGTATTGTTTTGATCATTTAACCCATTAAAATCCATCTAGACAAGACGTCTACCACTGTTATGATTTTTCATCTCACTTTTGTCAACTTGGGCATAAAAAAATCACAACCATAAAATTAAAATAGATTTTATTGTCAAATAATTAAAAAAATCTTAATCATATTAAAATTTAAAAAAAAAATATATAGAAACAAAATGTACAAAAACTTAAAAATTATCCCATCAACTTCACGGAGCTCTGCGTTTAATAGAAACTTTTCCACGACTTAATTGAGATAAATAAATTCTAACTTTACTTCCATCCGAGATTTTTTTCACACATATCTGAAAGAAGAAAAAATCAAAATAAATATGGCGTGCCTACATTGACTCTTTTATTTTAACCATAGAGAAAGTTTTTTGTCTCAAAATGCCGGACCTTTTACTGCCATGACAAGTACAATAGATAGGGTTACAAAAACAGAAAGAAAATTAGAGATGCCAACATCAAAAAATGATACCTTCTAGGAATTTGCAAAATAGAAATTACACTAAACTATGTTGGTAACATTGAACATTACTTACAATTATACCATATTTCAACAAATCTGTCGCAGATGGCAGCATTTGTATTGGGTCAGTCCATATAAAACCAACAACTCACTTAACGCACTCAACTTGACTATCATAGATTTCTTTGAAACTTTGGTTAACTATGCTTTTTAACATCCTGAATTCAAATATGATTTTTAAAAAATGCTAACTCATAGTTTTAAGATATATAATTATGGATATTAGACAAGGAGACGAAACTTATATGAGAGAAATTGACAAAATTCGTCAGGAAAATGATAAATATAAGGCTTTCTTTTTTTACCACTCGCGGCATTAATAACGCTCGAATACTGATGTGAATATAGCGAATATAGTAACAAAACGGATAAAACAGAATGTAAATACAGTACTTATTCTCAAATGGAAACACGTCGGGACTGGGGAAGTGAGTGTTTCCATTTGAGAATCACCAATGTCGGTAGATGATATTTAATAATAAGGAAATACATAGAAATTACATATCTATGAAATAAACTCTTATAGTTTAAATTACTTTATACGGCGCATATCCAATGGTACTGACTCCGGTTTTACATAGTGACGTCAGCGAGTTATATAATATACAATATAAATGATGCGACGCAAAATAAAAATTGTTAAGTTTATTTTAAAAACGATCGAAAAACCCACTTTATAACTGAGTTGAACATTGAAAAAGATTCCAGAAGATTCTATTCAAAAGCTAACCAAGATAATTTGGAAGCTTGCGTTTCCATTTAAGAGTGTTCCATTTGAGAATAAGTACTGTACCGCTTTCGTATCCGACGAACAGGAGTGCCATCTTTGATTTGAACACTTTTTTGAATACATTGAGTTTCGTCTCCTTGTCTAATCTCCATATATATATAATCTTGAAAATTGCAAAATTTAACATTGGGACATTACAAAATGTTCCAATTTCATTTCTATATATCCTAGAGAGTTGCTTAAGAGCTCATTTTAAAGAGAATGTAATGGGCTTTAATTTGATACCAATACACTAAATTCGTTTTTTTTATCATAAGTGGTGATTCCATCATGGTCTCACTTTGAAATTTTTATGGTGCATTCCCCAAGTCACCATTACCTATAAATATATATTATTTTCATAATTTTCAAAAAAAATTCGTCAAGTGCGTGTTTTTGACACGCACTAAGTAATGTCACCTCAGTGAAAGTGTTAATTTATGATTTTTTGGCTCGTTTTTTAAGTACAGTGAGAATATACCCTCTTGCGTTTATTCAATATACGCATGTACAACTCTATAATACAGTGAGAATACAGCCCTCTTGCGTTTATTCAATATATGCATGTACAACTCTATAATTATTATATTATAATATGGTTCCCCACTATAATCACACAACGAGATTAATATGTCACCCTTCGGTGACATAAAAACACTATCTCAAAGAAATTTTTAAAAACAATTTTTGAGATTTCCCCCAAAAAATTTCTTTTTTAAAAAATGTTCAAGATTGGTATCAAATTAAAGCCCATTAAATTCTCTTTAAAATGATCTATCGAACAACTTTCTAGAATTTATAGAACTAAAACTGGAACATTTTGTAATGTCCAACGCGAGTAAAAAAAGTGACATTTTGCGATTTTCAAGATTATATATCTCAAAAACTATAAAAGTTAGAATTTTTTTTAAAATCATATTTGAATTCAAGATGTTAAAGAGTACAATTAACCAAAGTTTCAAAGAAATCTGTGATAGTCAAGTTGAAAACTATCTATTTTTGGTTGATTTTAAATGGGATGTCCCTATTAGTGAATATATACATATGAAAGCATTTTGAGTCGCCATATTACATGACGAGTTAACTCATCTTAATCATTTAAATGTGTTAAAATAATAAAAATATTAATACTCACTGCTTCCGTAGCAATTGCTGAAATATTACCGGGAAAACGGGGCATATCTTTTCCCTCAACATAAACCGATTGTCCACGATGAAACCATCGTTTCTCAAACAGTAATTTACCATCTTCAATTCGAGTTTCTACTAACGGTTGCTCAACGCTAGCTTGTGGCGCGGGCGATACAACAGTTGGCGATAATACGGTTACTGAAATGAAATGATGAAAATTTAATATTCTGGGAAATTTTTTTCGATAACAGGTAATCAATACTCACTATTGTCAAATATGAAAATAATAAAAAGTAATTAAACAGAATTTAAGATTTGAAAAATTAGATAAAGTTCAGAAATTAGATTTCAGTATCAGAAGTAAATCAACGGAAAAATTGATAAACATATAAAAAGAGTGCAGCGTTCGAAAAAGAGTTTCGAACAGTGCTTCTTAAACTATGGGTCGAATTCTTTATTTATATATTTGAAACACAGACCAATGAACATATATATTATACTATATAGACTAATTATATCAATGTATAGTTGAGGCAGCCAGTTACGACCAAGTTCCGACCTCAATAGTATTCAATAATATAGTAATGGATTGTATCCGTAGTAACGTTTTCAAATAATTATTGTAAGAATATAATATTGATAATAAAATTTCCCTTTTTTGAGAAGCAACTGCAAAATTTTGAAATAAAAAAAGTGGTATTCGCTTTATTTTCAAAATACGTACGTATAGAAATTATGTCCTGGAATAATTATAGTCGCATTTGCTCAAAAATTGACATTATATTATATGCCTTAAATCTCGCCCGTCTCACCATGTTACCTGCTTCAAGAAAAATGCCTACAAACTGGCTTTATGCTTTGTCTACTAGTATAATATAACAGTGTTCATTAGTCTGTGATTTGAAATCATCTGGTACTGCAAAAAACCTCATGATAAATCTGGTCACGAATGAAAAAAGTTTAAGAGGCGCTGGTTTAGAATATAGAAATAAATGAATTGACAGTAACTTAAACAATACAAAAAAAAAAAAAAAATTGAAAAAGTAGTAAAAAATCTGTAAGTTTATGATAAACATCTAAATAGGCCCTATTAGATAAACCCAGGTGCGATATAATTGGAACTGTTATTGTTAAATTTACATTAATTTTTATTTTTATTCATAAAAAAAGAAAAAAAAATGGTAAACTTCTACATTCATTGTGAAATAATTGTCTAAAAATTATATAATACTAAAATTAAAAAAATGTTCTTTCATACTAATCGTTTTTTATTTCTGATAAATTTTTTAAAAATCATCAAAAGTAAATGGTTAAATTTTAAATGAAAAAATTAGCACAAAAAACTGCTTATTGTACTGACGTCACTATTTTAAAACAAACAAACGTCAGTATTAATTTTTGTAACCTCAAAACTTATTATTCTCATAGGTAAAAACTATTATTTATTTAAATTTTGCTGTGTGCTCGTAATTTCGCCAAAATCGACAGTTTGTTTACAAATTGTGACGTCATTTAGAAGAAATGGAGCGTTGCTACAAATTAAGGCTACTCAAAATATAATTTCTTAATAAATAACAAATATTTTTGCATTTCACCATTAAAATCGAAGATATTTGATGATAATTAATAGAATTTTAACGTTCAATACAAATTGTAAACATAGTCAAGTACCCTATTTCATGTGAGGTAATATTACAATTTATCCCTTAAATAATTCGCCGCCATTATGCTGCTAGCAAATAACTTACCTTTTATATTCAAAAAAAGTACTTCTTACGTTAAATAATTTAACACGTTAATGGACACAAGCAATCATGAAAAAAAACCCAACTGATGCACTATTTATGAAACTACTAACGCTGTGCAGTGTTGTGTTACAGTTAGTTAAATTTAACTTGACGCTGCGCAGATCCAATATCCATTAACGTGTTAAAAGAATGTAAAGACAGATCTAGAATAGAAAGTCAACTTTCAAAATATTAAATCAATTTAAAAGAAACATAATAGGGTACTTGACTGAAGTTACAAAAATATTCTAAAAGCATTGTTTTTCCATATCAGTTAAGTGATTTTTTTATTTTCGACAGATTCTGTAAAAAAATCATCAAAAAAATAACCCTACAATTTTAAATGAGAAAAAGGCGGGAAAAACACCTCACTATAGTGACGTCACAGTTTGAAGCAACTAAACGTCAATGTCAATATTTATAACCTCAAAACTTTGACTATATTCATAAAATGTCAAAGTAAAAGCAAGTATTTATTTGAATTCTGGTCGATTATTATTAATATATGTGTGTAAGCTAATAGAAATATTCAAAAGAAAACATAATTTCACCTCACCGATGAAAATTATCAAAATCGACATATCTAGTTACAAAATGTTACGTAATTTTCAAGAAATGGCGCGTTTTCACTAATTTGAATATTTGTTGAAAAATGGCGATTTTCAAAATAAAATTTCTAAGTAGTTATCAAATTTTTTTAATGTTTCATCATTAAAATTGGACATATGTAATGTTAATGCATAGAATTATTTAACATTTGATACAAATTTTAAATACAGTCAAGTACATAATTACTTAAGTCGAATAGTCAAATTAAATTTTCGATTAAAGAAGAGTAAAAAAAGCAACGAATTAACGAAAACGTAATTTTATTTAATTTATAAATTACTACGATAAAACAATTTAAAAAAAAAATTATATAATGCAATTACCCGGTTTCCGGACGGTTGGAGAAGGAACTACTTTACTCCTGGCAGAAATGGCTTTAATATCATTTTCCACCTCTTTCTCGTCAAGAAGGAAGACAACCTGCGACGTGGTTGGTTTTCGCCTCTTTTCTTGAACGGGAACTGGATCGTTTGGTCGCCGTCGTAATTTTCTAGTCATAACCGGTTTCACCTAAACAAAAACACAAAAATATTTACCAAAAATAAATTTAAATTTACGCGGTTATTAAATAGTACCTCTGTTGAGTCACCAGTCAGTTCCATAGTATGCCGTTCGGCTTCAATCATGCGCCGTTTCTCCTCTAAATCAGCTAGGATATTTTCACGCAAGTCATTCTTTTTCTCGTCAAGCTCTTTCGCTGCGGATAAAGTTTCTTTTGCGTACTCCCTTTCGGCACATTCCATCATATATTCTCTATATATTGAGTTTAGTCGTAGTCTTTCTTGAAATTGGCTTTCAAGTCTACGCACTCTTCGATTGTATTCGGGATGTACGTAATTGTCCAAGTCTTTTAGTTGTTTTCTTAAACTAGCTAATTTATCTTGATACATTCTAAAATTTTATTCAAGAAAAATAAATTAAAATAAAAATTGTAAACTTTGAGTAGTATTGGTTAAAAATTAATTGTAGATAATTTAAAGTTGTAGTCTGGTAACTTGGATTGAAAAAAATAAAGTAAAAAAAATGTTTTTAAGAAAAAGCTTTTATTTAAAAATGGGCTAAAAACATGAAATAACTACTGAGTGAAGTTTGAAGCAATATGCAACATAATTTATAAAAGCTTGAGGCGTTATCATTAATTATTTCTGCTTTGGATATAAGTGTAGCTATTTTACTTTTCAGTACTTACCAAACTTGATTAAACGCCTCAAGCTTTTATAAATTATGTTGCATATTGCTTCAAACTTCACTCAGTAGTTATTTCATTTTTTTTAGCCCATTTTTAAATAAAAGCTTTTTCTTAATAAATATTTTTTTTACTTTATTTCATTTTCTACTCTTTAGTCTGATTACAATTAATTTAAAAAAAAAAAATAAAGAAGTAATTTTTTTACCTATATTTTAATCGGTTAATTTACCCTAATCAGACATCACTGATTAGGGAAACTAATCTATGGAAACAAAAAATTGCAATGTAAAATCAATGGACAATATTTGACAATTCGAAATGTCAAAAAGTTGCATAGGACTAAAAATCAACAATTTTGGTTTTGGAACGATTTAGGGAAAAACGAATTATGCAATATAGCATTGTCATCAAGGTTAGAAACGTATGCAAAATTTGAAACCTCTAGCTCAATTAGAACCTGTCTAAATTTTGATTCCAAGATTTGATCTAAACCAACATACTAACATAGCAAGTTAAATAAAAGCTTTTAAAAAAGGAATTTTTTTGCTTAATTCGAAAGTACAATATATTAAGAATATACTGTGAAAATTTTAGACCGAAATTCAAAATAGGAACCGAGTTACAACGAATTTTCGAGAGCACCTTATAGGTGCGCGCCGAAGGTCGGCCGGCAGCTGCAAGCGGTTGGGCATCGACGATTAATGTAAGTAAGAGTTTATGAAAATTTGTTGCTAAAACTTTAAACGCGTTTTTCTCAAAACAGCGTTTTTACGGACGGCCCGGAACATAACTTTTTTCTATTCAACCGATTGCTCTGAAATGGCCATTTTGTTATTTTTCGATAAAATTTCATAATTCTAGTTCCGACCAGAATGACATGTCTATAGATTAAGACTAATTAGAGTTTTTGATTTCAAATGTCCCCAAGAGTCAAAATCACTAGGGCCATCTACGTGTTTTTTTTTTTTTGAGGCGCCAACTTCAAGTGATAATAAAAATAATAATAAAATTTAATCGATTAAAAAAAAATTTTTTGTTACCTTAAGATGGAAATAAAAACATTAAAAATTCGAAACTTTTCATTTGTTCTTTCTCAAAAAAAAAAAAAAAAAAAAATGCCCCAAAAAATAGGCATGAAAAACAGCCCAAGTTACCAGGCTACTACCTTAACTTTGTGAAAATCTATAATAATTATGGTCAAATCACTATATTGAGCCGTACTGTGGGCTGGATTATACATAATAATAAAATTTTCCCCTTAAGGACCCACAAAAATAAAAAATATAAAAAATTCGCTAGACCGGTTTCGACTACTTTTGTAGTCCTCTTCAGTAGCATAAACAATAACCATAAAAATCAGAAATATCATCAATTAGAAAATATAAATATACGAAATCAGAAATATAAATATAATAAAAAATAAATAAAGGATTAGGAAAAAATATTTTCCTTCGTTAAAAATACCTAAATAAATATAAAAATAATAATAATAAATAACCAATAAATATAAAAAATATAAAATAAAAGTAGAAATATATAAATATGAAAAAATTAATTAAAAAAACCGCAATAAAATAGAAATGAAATATATATGAAAGACAACAATAAAAATAAAATGAAATTAAAATGAAATAAAAGTAGAAATATATAAAAATAAAAAAATAAAAAACAACAATAAGAATGAAAATAAATATAATAGTAAAAGTATGTAAATGTAAAAATAAAAATAATAATAAAAATAAAAATAAAATAAAAATACCATATCCAGAACAAACCAGATATCCTCTTGATTTCAAACCGCAAAAAACGGTTTTTTGCGGTTTGAAATCAAGAGGATATCTGGTTTGTTCTGGATATGGTATTTTTATTTTATTTTTATTTTTATTATTATTTTTATTTTTACATTTACATACTTTTACTATTATATTTATTTTCATTCTTATTGTTGTTTTTTATTTTTATATATTTCTACTTTTATTTCATTTTAATTTCATTTTATTTTTATTGTTGTCTTTCATATATATTTCATTTCTATTTTATTGCGGTTTTTTTAATTAATTTTTTCATATTTATATATTTCTACTTTTATTTTATTTTTTATATTTATTGGTTATTTATTATTATTATTTTTATATTTATTTAGGTATTTTTAACGAAGGAAAATATTTTTTCCTAATCCTTTATTTATTTTTTATTATATTTATATTTCTGATTTCGTATATTTATATTTTCTAATTTTATGATATTTCTGATTTTTATGGTTATTGTTTATGCTACTGAAGAGGACTACAAAAGTAGTCGAAACCGGTCTAGCGAATTTTTTATATTTTTTATTTTTGTGGGTCCTTAAGGGGAAAATTTTATTATTATGAATTATGAATATATATTTATGAAAATTTATTATTATGAATTATGAATATATATATATATATATATATATATATATATATATATATATATATATATATATATATATACACTGCTGCATCACTAGTTAGACCCCTTACTAGTTGTACCTGCGTGGGAATATTTTTATACAAACAATAACATGTTTACAATAGTTTTAAACAAAAATCGACAGAAATATATTATACAGCGTGTGCTTTGCAAATAATTATACTTTACTTTTATAAATTATTTTATTACATAATCACATAAGTAATTAAAACATATTTAACTGGTCTTTTTATGCATTTAAAGAAAGGAAAACATTGACATTATGCACCACAGTCCACACCGCATCATATTAAATAAACAAACAACATATTAAGTGGTCCAATCTAATTAATACCTATACCTACATAAACATAGTAGATAATGTTTGAATGATTGAGCTGCTTTCATTTAGCGTGAGAAATATTTTTGTATTTATTTTATAATCCTGTATTATACGAGGCACCAATTTTATTAATTGTAAGTCTTAACATTTTAAATACATATTTTACAATTAAAATTTTAATAATGCTCTTTAGTTACATATTGATAATAAGTTAATAAAAACTTATTAATAAAATATTTGTTGTGGTGTGTTTTTATTATTAAACAATGTATTTATTATGTGTTGTTTTTATATTTTCTCTACGCAGTTGAAAATTTATAAATTTTAATTTCTTTTTAAATACGTATGTATATGCATATAAGATCACCCTATATTGTGCCTTGATAGTTATACTTTAGAGTGAGACTCACCACACGTAGGGGTACATATACCAAGGACCCGGTATATATATATATATATATATATATATATATATATATATATATATATATATATATATATATATATATATATATATATATATATATATATATATATTATTTCTAGACACCGATTTATAAGACGTATTTACGTATTTAGTCGTATTCAAGTCAAATTAAATATATTTAAATTAATACTTACTGTTCTTTAATTTCTAACGGCTGTTCATGATTGGTCATATCTGTTTCACTAGCTTCCTCGGTATCTAAAGCACAAAATTATGTACGTAAGAAAAACAATTTCCTAAAAGTTCCACATTTTATTTACAAAATGAATTTTTATGTGGGATTTTTGAACTTAGAAGACCATTAAAGAGATTGAAATCCGTGAATTTTAAATATAAAACTCAATTTTTCCGGGTTTTGGGGGGAAAGAATCATGACACATTTAATACCAAAAGTTTATATCGGATTTTAAAATTTATAAATGAAATATTTGTTACTAGAATTCCAAAACATTAATTTTAAGATCTATCAATTACAGACGTATTTTATTTTAAAATTTCGTCTCTTTAAAGACTTATTAAAATACGCTGCCAATGGGGTGTGGCGCACAGCTTCCTCGTACTCGTAAAAGACTTTAAAACAGTATTTTACCAAATATATATACCGTGAAATTATATTTTCGTCTTAAAGTTCATAAAAAAATTGTTGTAACTGAAAATACTTAAACGCTAAATTATAAACTAATAGCAAAAATACTTTAGAAACTAACCCCCAAAATACTTTAAAAATTTCAGCGAAGTGGGACTACTAGTAAATAAGATATTGACATTAAATGGGATTTCATGGTAGCGCCGTGGATACTATTACTCCGAATGCAATGAAATTTGCAGGAGACCATCTAGGAACCAGACCGCATAATTTCTGATAATTTCATAAAAAAATTGAATAGTTCAGAAGTTATGCCACTTGGTGCAATTTAGTATATTAATGGAATGACATGGTAGCGGCGTAGCTATCGTTACTCCGATTTCGGTTAAATTTATAGGTGACCATCTAGGAACTAAACTGCATAATTTCTGAAAATTTCATTAAAAACAATCGAATAGTTCAGAAGTTATGCCTTTTGGTGCAAACTGGCGACACACAGATGGACAGACAGACGGACGAACAGACACCAAACCAAAATTGTTCAGGAAGCTCTAAAACGTAAAATGTGCGTAAAAAATTTTATTTTGGAAAGAAAACATTTTTTATTTTTTAAAAGTGATCACAATGCTTTCGCTACTTTAGTAGTCTCGGAAGCAAAATCTCTAGTTGGTGTGCCCTCTAGTTATCTTCCGGTTAACATTTGTACGTTATTTTCGTAAATGAACATTAATTTCCAACAAATAAAATTTCAAAAATTGTAATTGTTGAATATTTTTTACAAACATACCTTCATCACTTTCATCATGAGGTCCATCGTCGTTCTCCCTATCTATATCGTAATCGTGATATTTGTCATCTTCAAAGTCATATTCATCCTGGTGATAGTGTGACGAATATGGAGATCCTTGTAAAGACATTTTCTCCCAGAAAAGATTTCTTCCTTCTTTCACTACAAAAAAAAAATAATTTTTATTAGTTTTTCAGTTAATTAATTTAATTTTAATTATGCTGTTTATTCAAATATATAATTAAATTACTCACTATCAGAACGATCGGAATTATACAAATTAGACATGTCTTCTGATGTCTTCTTATTATGTCAAAATAAAGCACTTTACGAGGGTTTATCTATTTTTGTTGTTATGTTATACACAGCTGTCGGAAAGGAAATGTCATTGGAGTCGTTGAAGTCGATGATTTCAAGTGCACTGTACAAAAAAAAACATGAACAACAAAAACAACAACGTATGTAACAAACTATCATACTACTTGGATGTGCGAGGGGCTTGCTCGCAGAGGGGCAAGAAGTAGGGATGAGCATCGATGGTCGATGTTTTTGACATCGATGGTAGGTTGTCGATGTTTTTCGTACATCGATAGTAAGTCGTCGATGTTTTTATACACCGATGTTTTTATATACACTATGGGTAATATGAACTTTGTAGGAAAAAAAATATTACATTACAAGCTATAAAAACTATAAAAATATTCATCCTTATTCTAATTCCCAATTTACAGTTGACGATAGTTTATAACAGTTATTTTCTGTATTTATATTTTGCAGGTCAATGTTTAAACAATACAAAACATCCATGTTTAAGACCGCAAAACATCGATGTTTCGAGATCGATATTTTTGATATATCGATGGTTTACGGTCAATGTTAACATCGATGGTAAACATCGATGTTTTTTATCGATGCTCATCCCTAGCGAGAACAATTAATCATATGTGTATTTTTTCGACTTTTTCACACATTTAGAACCGATTAAGGCCCAAAGGCCAATATACAAATTCTACATTAAAATTTGAATAGTGATCTCTTTTTTGTATTCTTCATAAACAAAAATTAAGTTTCACAAACTAAATTGTAAATTTTGTAATTTATTATTGTCATTATTGTAATCATTTTAACAACTTTTCTGGAAGGACGTTATGATATATAGATGGCAAATAGGATTACCATTTTAGACTTTTTTCTCGGTCAATCTTATAGCTCTAACTTTACGAAAAATGGAAACAGTGGTAATAAAAATCAGCAATTAACAGTAGAACCAATAAATATCAAGTCTCTGACTAAAATTAAAATTAATTATAGGGTCAGGATGAATTTTAAAATTTTCATTAACAAAGTACCGATATATGTCTATGCGTTAACTGGCAGAATTTTAACAATTTAAAAATTAACTTTTACTTTTTACTAGAAAATATCAAAAACTGATTTAGAAAAAGATCTGTAACTTAAATCATTCGAATTTTCTGTTTTTGTTAAAGGATTAAAGAGTCTAGAGATTAGGCAAAAGTCTTTTCATAAATATGCCTTATAATTATATTGTTTTTCAACCGCTGCTGCGCACACTGATACTGGTATCTGAAAAGACTTATTAGCGATCCGGAAAAAATATATAATAAATTAGTACTTAATGGGGAATTTCTTCATTAATTAGCACAGTAGTTATTAATAAAAATAAAAAAATGAATCATATATACCGATTTTAATTAAGGTAATCTTGAGAATTTATGATCGACTGAGTTTAAATGGACAGGATCAAATAGAGCTACGCGAAGTTAACGCCGCGAAAGTTTTTTTTCTTTTTTGATGTTTTTAATTTTTTTCTCTCTAATTATATAATTAAAATAAATCAAAAAAGAATTTCGTGCTTCGATGGGGCAAATTTAAAAGTATTAGGAAAAAATATTTTGATGATTAAAAAACTTTTTTTATTGTTTTAATAGCCTGTTCACATTATTCCAGTCCAGTAATCCAGTGAGCTAATCCAGTCCAGTGCTGGACTGGATTATATCGTTTACATTATTCCAGTCATTCAGTGGTCCATTCCAGTCATTTAATTACATTACAAAAAACAACAATGCTTATTCACTGTTTAACGCAGGGGTGGCCAACCCAAATGATCTCGTGGGCACTTTGGAAGGGCATTATAACTCCGCGGGCCGTATTAAAAATTTTGCGTTCCCATATTATATTATGTATTTTTTTTTAATACATTGGTTTTCAATACCTTGGTCATTACAAAATAAATATATTTTGTATAATGTGATGAATGTCGCGGGCCAAAAAAATTCTAGGCGGATCACATGCGGCCCGCGGGTTAGCCACTCCTGGTTTAACGTTTAATCCAGCACTGAATTGGTCATCTAGCGCCTATTCTAGTGGCGCTGGAATGGGCTAACTGGAATGAACAGTAGGCCGCCAATCCAGTCACTGGACTGGATTAGCTCACTGGAATGGGTAAATTCCAGTGCCGGTCTACATTATTCCAGTAACATTCCAGTGCTGGTTTCGATCACTGGACTGGAATGCTACTGGAATAATGTGAACGAGCTATTAGTCTCGAAAATATCATAATATATATGATATATATCATATAGGTATATTATGATACTTTTATATCATTAAGGTAATCTAGAGATTTTATAATCGATTGAGTTTAAATGGACCGGATTAAATAGCCTACGTGCAATCGAAAATTTTTGTCAATTCATCAGTGAATAACCGACAATTTTTAAGTTTATAGAACAAATCGGATACTTTCGTATTCGACATTACCGACCTAAATTTAGGTAGCCACACAACATGCTAGTGTGCATGTATGCGATGGCCTATATGTGTGTACACCTACACACATATGCAATTATTTTTTGAAAAAAAAATGATTAAAATTGAAAAACTAAAATAGAAATCGAATGAACTTCCAGAAGCACACGTATTTTTTATTCATTATTTTAACTTTAAATAAATTATCAACAACTACTTTATCTAACTCAAAACAATATTTAATAAACAAAAAAATAAATAGACAAATAAAATTCGTATCGTTAACGAAGCCGTGAAGCCGCCAAGCGTGCGCGACACAATGCGCACTGGTATTGTCTGTTTAGAGACCTCACGTCAGTCATTGACAACTATTGTTTTAAGTGCTGTAAGTATTTTGAAAATTATATTTATATTTGAATATGATATTACTTAAATTTATCATAATTCTCTTCCTCAATGTTTGAACTATAATTTTAGAAGTTTTTATTACATGTATTTGCAGTTTTAATCGGGTATATTGCAAAAAGTTTCGAAGCATATCTAATGTTTAATGTAGCTTTTATATGAACTGATAATTTTTTGAAAAAAAATCGAAATATAATTTGTGAATAAATCTTTTTTGATGTTGTTTAACGAATTTTTTTCGTGAATCAAAAAGTATTTTTGTAATTAGTTTGAGTTATAAACGGGTTCATGTATTTTATAAGCAATTTAATTGTAACTAATATTTTGAAATATATGACGAAGTAGTGCCCATATCGATTTACAAAATTCGTTTTTGTTAATTATTTTTTTGGTGTATTTTAGGTCATCTCATTCATCTCTCATTTAAAACATGTTCTCTTTTCACAAACCGAAGGTGTATCGTTCACCCACAGGCTGCTGCATCTGTAAAGCTAAATCAAGCAGGTGGGTAATTTTATATTAAATTTTGAGTTATACCTTTGTTTTGAGTTAAAAACCGTTGGTATTATTATATTTTCATCAACTTTAAGTAATTTGGTAAAACTTTCAGTATTTGGATTCAATTTTCATTTGTGTATCATTATTTAGGTTATAGTGTAGAGACTAGTAGCTGTTTAGTGTTTCATGGACAATTGACTTGTAATTTCGAACACTTCTGGTTTATTTAAAGTATGTAGGAGCTTTAATTTTGTTTTACAGTAATGTTTTATTAAAAATAATGGAATAAACTCTTTCGGAAAGGTGAAGCCTTTCGAAAACGAAATGTTTTTGATTACTGATAACTATAGATGTGACTGCTCAGGTGATCACTGTTACTTACAACACTGTGATTTGCACTGAGCAGAGAACATATTGCTCTGCTCTTTAACTTAACTGTTCTCTTAACGGCTCTTTTGGAACTGTTCTTTTAAACTACTTTTTCTAAAATATTTATTTGAATTGTGGTAAGTGTTATAGCTCCTACTAGAGATGTCGATTCTCAAAAAAAAAGATCGATTTTTGGATCGATTTAAATCGAAATCAAAAAAATCGATTCAAAAAAAAAATCGGCTAAAAAAAATCGATTCTGTGAGATCGATCTAAAAAATCGAAATTTTGAAAAGTTTAATTAGCTGATAATTTTTGTTTAAGGGAGTTACTTAATAGTACATAGGTAATATCGGTAATATCGTGTAAAAACGCCTTACATTATATTTGTAAAGGCGATGAATGAGTTAACTTTTCAATTATAATTATAAAAAATAAGGCAATTGAATATGTAGGACGAATACCACGAATTGAACCAAGTTTATTCAAAAATTTCAAACAAATTGACAAAAAAATTTTTTCTGAATAAGTCGCTTTTGTGGGAAAGGGATCGTCGTTTGCACAGATAGGTGGTCTCTTCCTTCCTTTTGTATTAATAGTCTGACTTATATAGAGCCATAGGAGGGGTTCGTTGATATAACGAGTAAAAAGTGACGATTAACAATAGTTTTTGGTGTTTCATTTTAACACATGTTTCTTTGTAGAATTACTATTAAAATGAAGTTATTTTTGGAAAAAATCGGTTATCGATCTCTTACTTTTAAGAATCGATTTTATAAGCTTCGATTAATCGATTTAAAATCGACATCTCTATCTCCTACAGTGATCGCTGCTATTAGAACACTGTTATTTGTACTTATTCATCCTGTTCTTGTCTTTTTGTCTACCAACAATTTTTTTTTTACATATTCTTACATATTTTCAGCTATAGTATTGGAGTTTAGTGTGGTAGATAGTCAGTTTGCACTATGCATATATTAGCCCGTATTCAATTCTTAGAATTGAGAATTGTAACATTATCTTTTAACTTTCTACTTTTTAAATATTTTTTAATTGTTTGAAGTTAGTTAAAAGGTGCGTATTTTTTTTAAAAATTATATATATTTTACCAACTAAAATGGAGAGGAAAAAACAAGTGTAATTTGGTTGCATTTTAATTCCAACAATAAAACTTCAATAACAAATTTAAGAAGACATATGAGTGTGAGACGAAACTAATGAGACACACACACACACACACACACACACACACACATACATACATATATATATATATATATATATATATATATATATATATATATATATATATATATACTGTGTGAGTTTTTCGAGAGTTGCCATTATTTTTACAGCCAAACCGTTGATTTAATCGAAAAATTGTTCAAAATAAGAGTTGTAGATATCGACGGGGGCAACCGATTGCAATAGTCAGGAGCTTTATAGCTTTTATGGTTTTCGAGCTATGATACAAACTTATAGATTTTTAAATGAGACGATATATTAATTTTTCGATAAAACTGATCTAATGCATTAATTAACAACATAAATGAGCAAAAAATTTTTTTTACTCAAGTTTAATTTTTTTATTTTTCTTTAATTTATCAGTTAGGCGGTAAAAATATGCATATGTACTTGAGGCTACTTTAACCGATAGTGTTTTTCTTGGTTACATTTCCATTACATTCAAGAAAATAACCTTTTCCAGTATCATTTCTATCATAAAAATTTGGTTGTAATAGAAATGGCAACTCTCAAAAAACTCACATGGTATATAGGAAAAACTTGATTATATCACTACTATGATCACTGCTACTACAAACTGCTTTTTAGCTTAGCTCGGCGATCACTGCTCAGTAAAAATCACTACTAAGCCCACCTCTACTGATAACAAATGAATTGAGTATTACAGTAGGCCCTCCTTTTACGCGGATCTATTTTACACGTTAGACCTCATTTTATGCACATGAGTTTTGATTATGTGTAAATTCTAGCTCGGCTTGCCACTGGAGGCAGGACTAGATTTGCTGCGGTAAATTATTTCCGACCCTCGGCATGGTTAGAGTTTAGAGCCTTTTTCGACATCCCATATCTCAATTTTCAGATTTTTCTTAGACATACGAATCGTTTTGTTAGGTCATAAATGTGTTCTATTTTATGTGGTTAAAATTTAATCAGAATCGCTAGAGTTGTCCATTTTCGGAACATTTTCAAAATTCAAGGGCGACTAGACCCCGTCCATAACAACTTTTGGATGTATTGACTTCATCAGATTGTGTATCTTGGTGAACTTCATCTCCATACCAAATTTCATCAAAATCCCTTAAGTGGTTTCATAGTTAGAGATAAAAATAGCTTTCCTGACAGATAGATAGACAGATTTTATAAATGACTAATTTGGACTCAGGCGATCTCAAAATTTCCGCTGAAAATCTGTCATCAATTTTTTCACGATCACATAACTTAGTCTATATGTAGACATGTTATGTATAGGACCAAGTAAAAATTGTCAATTTTTTTTTTGTATAAAAATGCTTAGCGATGACAAAAATGATCTTGAAATCGAACAGTAAAGCATGAAATTGAGCACGCGTTAATGCCATACAGTGAATTTCAACAAAATTTACTGAATCATTCTAAATATGGTACATAAATCACTATAACCAGTTGTTTTTGTGTTTAATGACAATTACACCTCATTTCAGATAAAATTGATCATGAGTTTTCGTTAAAAAATTAAATAATTCTTATATTCGAAACAAATCAATCTTCTCTTCTTTTCTAAAAATAAACTGCAAATTTAAAATTTCCATAAATGCAATAATAAAAGAGAGAAAGCCAAGAAAACGGAAATTATTTAAATTCAAAGTGACGAAGCATGGTTAAATTTAACTGAAATGAACCATATCAAATGGAGGGGTCAGTGTAAAAGTGAATCAAGTGCATAAATTTTTTTTTAAATGCTTTTAAAGTTTAAGCACTGTAATTTCTTAAGCTTTAGTCATTTAAAAAAAAAAAAATTATGGACTTGGTTCCATAGAGATAGTACAGTATTATCTCTATGCTTGGTTCACTTTTACACCGATCCCTCCAAATTTGATTTCCTTATAATGAAGCTTTTTTATCCATCTGAAACTTAACCTGTATATTTATATAATTGAGTCGTCGAATTCCAAAACCAGCTATGTGCATCTCAAACGATTTCGGGTTATTCAACAAAAACTGTTAGTTATATTACAATAAAAAATCATTGCATGATTTTGATATCAAAAAACGTATTAAATTCATGTTGATTCCTAGTGATAATCTGTATTATGTAGGAAAAGCACAAACAATTATATTTAAATAAATAAAACCCACGTAACTTGTTTTGGAACCGTCAGTTGGATATAACTGATATTGGAAATGAAGTGTCAGCCATTTTGAACTTTCTAACATGCAAAAGCAGTCAAAAACCTGGTAGAAGGTAAAAGAATGAACATATTTTTAGTTTTTAGAACAATTTTATGTAGTAAAATTGACAATAATTTAAGTCTTTGTAGGATACTGCAAAAATAGTCACTCTACTACTGAAACTAAAGTACATGTACTAGATTAGTGAGGAATGGGGTATTTGACAATTTTTTAAAAACCATATTAGTGTGTTTATTACTTCTTACTAAACTCAATACACATTTTTAAATTATTTTGTACTATATTTTTAATAAAAATCACGGATCAAATTTCAGTTTTTAAAAAGAGCGCCAAAACGATGCTTTCTGTGACGTCAAATCGTATGACGTCATTGGCTCTAAAACATTGAGTGGTAGTAGTAAGTCTAGTAATGAAAATTAATAATTAAAAATTTTTTTCATAGTTACCAAAAAAATAAAGTTTTTTCCGAACTACAAATATAATACCTACATATTCGAACGAGCTTGTGACATAACTGGTTTTGCATCCTTCGTCATTTTTCTTCACTTATTTTCAGTGGGATAAAATTTATTTTAGAACTGTTTCTCAACGTGAACATATAGCAGATGAACTGAAGTATCCATAGCAACTAAAATCTCAGTTTTTTATTTTTTTGGATATAACTGACTTTGCTTTTCGGCAACTCATATGAATATGACATTTTCGTAAAACATAATCTACGCGTAAAACAAGAATCTAATGTATTCAGTTTTGTGTTAAAATACAATTTTAAACAACTAGCAAAGTAAATGACTCGTGACCTTTTCAGAACGCCCACTTAATTTGCTCAAATGTGTAGGAAGTTTAAGAAGTATATTCATTACTTTCCAGTGGCATTCTTTGATAGTTAGCGCATTTTTTCCACTTACGCACCCCCACTTTCATTTAACGTGCCCACGTAACTTGCCCACACGTAAAAACCTTTTCGCAGTTAATTCTTTCTAATAAACTTCTTGTTTCCCAAAGTTTTTTTTTTTGTAGTCCAGAATGAAATATATTCGTTGTTTTTGAATATCTGATACAATTCAGGAGACCATTTTTTTTTTGGGATAAGGATGATTTTTTAATTGCCCATCTCTTTTCCAAATAATCGTTCGTCATAGCGAATAATTGGGAATTGGGTTTTTGAATAAAAAATAAATATCATTTTTTTTATTTTATTTCAATTCTACTTCATAAATAATATTGATAATCGATACGAAAAATTTTTTAAAAATGATATATAATAAATAATAAATTAATTGAAACTTGAAAAATTGAAAAAAATATCATTTGGTTAAAAACAGCACTACAAAAGATCGCGATGTCTGTGACGTCATAAAGGAAATATGTCAAAAGTGCCAAAATTATTAAAATTTAGTAGGAAATATTATTGATGGTTGTTTCATTGATTTCGACGTTCAAAATCTTGAGGGACATTTTTTCCGGACTTATTTTTGTATTGCTATCACAAAGTGGTACAAAACAAGCTCGATATTTCTTTAGTTTCGATATTTCGACAGTGAAGTTTATAGCAAGCAATAATTTGGATAGAAACAAGAATTTCAGAGCAACAATAATTTCATAGTAACAATAATTTCATAGCAACAATAATAGTAGGAGAGCTGCTGGCCGATTTGCAATAGTCATTTCAACACGCGTTAAATTGAGAGGATAGGATCTTGGATACTACTTACTCTACATAAAAATTCAGTTCTGGCAAGCCTATTCGGCCGGGTTGAGTCGAATATGCTTGCCAGAACTGAATTTCTGTGTAGAGTAAGTATCCAAGAGTGTATCTTCTTAATTTAACGCGTGTTTAAATGACCATCGCAAATCGGCCAGTAGCTCTTGGTCTATAATCTATTTGAAAATAAAAAGACACTAATGTAGCTATATTCAGGCCATATAACCTTCATTACGTCACATAAGCGCTCGTGAACTATCGGCCCGTTATCGGTTCTAAGTTTAAAAATTTATTTTTAATTTAATGTAACTTCTTAATTATTACATTTAAAAAAAAAAAAGAGTTTTCTTATAAAACTTATATATGATTTTTTCATTTACGACAAAAAAATTTTTTCTTCAAAAACCTAATTACAACTCGCCAAATTTAACCTGCCCGGTTGAACATATAAATACATACTAGGCTCGAAAAAAGTACCAGGAGGGGATTTATGTACTGCGCATATAATTTTCACCAATCAGGTTGCAGTTGGGGAGTTTTATTTTTAGTATTCCCAAAAGAGAAACATTTTACACTGCGGTCGTGAAACATAAACGTTTGACATGTTTGCGAAAGCACATATTTTTTCTTTACTGGCAGCACAAGTCAGCTATTCTAATATGCAGTATTATAAAAGACAAATCAGTGAAATTCGAGTAGTAAATTAACACCTTGACGTCTTAAAACGTCAAGTGAAACGTTATTGACTCACCACGTCGTACGATGTCAACAATTCCATATAAAGTGTATTAGCTGTCAAAATAGTGTACGAATTGGTCATTTCGTCATAATTTTTCAGGACCGTCATTGTGTTAACTTACCAAATAAAATAAAATAAAAGAACTACAGTGCGTCTCCACTAGACATATGTATATCATGTTAAAACTTATGTCGTAACATAAAAATGTCTTGTGGGGACGCTAAATGTTATAACATTTTATGTCATGGCATATAACATCACACCTGACATATTTTCAGATATAGTTTACGATTTTCAAGATGGCGAATCGATGAATTAACCATGAATTAACCCAACACTTGGGAGATTTTTGTTTTTATTTCTGTTTGTTTGTTTCTTTTTTTTAATTTTCTAGTTGTCGTAAACATAGAATTAATGTTACTTGAAAAAAATGTGGTGAAGCTTAACAAAGCAGGGAGGAAGGGGGAAGGCAAAAATGGGTCATTGAAAATTTTTTTTCACTAATAATAATAGGATTTATTGTTTTTATAAATTAAATGTGTCAAGACATGAGAAGTTCCCACTACTGATTATATGTTAAAACATAAATTATGTCTTAACATTAAGACTACAGACCAATTAACACTATTATATTATACTACCAGACAAAGCGTAAAGCCAGTTTCTAGTCATTTTTCTTGAAACAGGTAACAGGGTGAGACGGGTGAAATTTAATGAAATAATATAATGTCAATTTTTGAGCAAATACGACTATAATTATTGCAGGACATAATTTGTATACGTACGTATTTTGAAAATAAAGCGAATACCACATTTTTTCTTTCAAAATTTTGCAGTTTCTTCTCGAAAAAGTAAAATTTTATTATCAGTATTATATTTTTACAATAATTATTTGAAAGCGTTACTACGGATACAATCCATTACTATATTACAGAATACGATTAAGGTCGGAACTTGGTCATAACTGGTTGCCTCGATTACACATTTTTATAATTAGTTTATATAATATAATATGTTCACTGGTCTGTGGTCAAGACAAATGTCTGGACATCAATTATGTCTAGTGGAGACCCCGTGTAAGGGCCAGTATTATAAAAGCCAACTAACTAAATTTATGAACTAAATTAATTTTATCTACAGACGGCTGTATTATAAAACTGAACTAAATTTTAGTTAACAGAAAATCAGCGTTAGTTTGTTATTATACCGTAGATGGCAGTATTACTTTATTCGCTTCATAAAATCTATGTTGGAATTCTTGAAATTTGTGGGCACAAATATGTAGAAATATTGAAATTGAAATTTTCTTTATGACCATAGTACATAATACGTTGTTTATAGGGTAGGATGGGGTAAAAAAAGACACCCGCGCAGGTAGGGCAAAAGAGAGACATAAATTTTTTTATCCCACCTGCGCGGGTGTCTTTTTTTACCCCGCCCTACCCTAAATGTTTTAATTTCCATATTTATAATATAAAAAATAATTTAAGAATTGAGGTGCGGCTTAGTGTTTAACCTGATCGTAGTAGTTTTCCCACTTGGGACCACTCATAAATTACGTCACGCAAAATTGACCCATTTTTGCCTTCCCCTTCCTTACTGCTCCATCACATTTTTTTCAACGCCCATACCTAATATTACGCCATAACATATTCATACATTATGCTTGTATATACAGCTGAACTCTTTTATGCGGTCTTTTTTTGTGCGATTTTTTTGTTCGGTTTTTTTATGCGGTTTTTAAAAAAATGGCCATGAAAATGCATAATATAAATCAAAATCAAGAGACAGTAAGATACCTAAGCATTTACTATAATAAATTTCTTTGATAAAAATACTTTGTAACGGCTTTAAGCATTTGATCAATACATTGCATTTATGTCGTATTTACACGTGTTTAGTAGCTAAAGCAGGTTACTTAATCAAGTTACTAAATTTAGTTACTTTTGTCATGTGGACAGTTGTGTTTAGTGCAAGTGCAAGTAAGAAATTTAGTAATCTGTTTAGTCAAGTAAATAGAAGCCTGTTCTATTTACTTGTGCAAGTAGCTTACCCCCACTTTATTTTTTTTTAACTTGCTGTTATTTGTACCAGTGTAAACACATTAGTTTAGTAGTGTTTAGTAGATTTCAAATATACAAATATTGGCGCGTAAATATTTATTTATTGCAAATATTTTTTTAGGAATTTTTGTACTTATTGTATTATATTAATTATAAATATCAAAAAAGTCACTGAAGGCAACTCAATAAAAAATTGAAACTCGTCTGACAACCACTCTTCATCTAATAATAATACATTGTAAAAAAATATATAACATTTTTTTCCCATTTTTATGGGATATATTTGGGAAAAGTCATATATAAATATATTAAAAGGTCGAATCAACAAGTCAGTTCATACATAAATGTCACATTTTTTTCTGATTAAATCGCTTATTAATATATCTGATACATTTTTGTACTGCACAACGAATTTATTGACGACTATGTACCATTTTTAATTTAGTTTTACTAGGTTATGTTTTATGTATTACTACTTCAACTAATACTAAGTCAATTTACTAAATTGTGTGTAGACAGTCACTAAACAAAAAAACTATTCCATTTAGCTACTTGCTTTAGTTACCTGCTTTAGTTACTAAACTCGTGTAAATCCGGCCTAAGAACATAAGTTATTTCATCATTTAATTTTGTTACAGATGTATTTTTCAAAATTTTCATAATATTTAATATTATGAAAATGTCAGGGAATTTTTACTTTCTGGAAAAGTCAGGGAATTTTACCAGAAGACTGAAAAAAATTGATTTTTATATTTAGGGATAAAACTTCAATCAATTTTTCACTTGTTTTGAGATTAGATTTAAAAATTAGCGCGTATTTCTTTTTTTTTTTTTGCTCATCATTTTTTACATCAGAAATATTTTTTTTAGCTTTTTTGGGATAAAGTAGGGGTGGCATTTTTCACAAAATAGTCAGGGAATTTTTTAATAAAATTTCTGGAAAACCTGAAAAAGTCAGGGAATTTGATCTTCAAAAATCTGTGGCCACCTTGTAATATAAAATTGAAATAAAAATGTTCCTACGTGTAAATTAAGGCTTTATCTTGTTTATAGAAGCAACTTCTAAGGTAAAATTTTGAGCGTTTTGAGTTATGTTTTTTCGATGAAACTTTTTTTATGCGGTCCCGACCAACCGCATAAAAAAAGTTTTTTTGTACAATCTGGATCGAACTATGCTTTTTATAGCTATTTATGATATTTTTGAATATATTTTTTTTGTGCGTTTTTTTTATGCTCCCCCTATCCACCGCACAAAAAAGGATCAACTGTATATAAAAAAATAATGCCGACATTCGTTAGTAAAAATTAATTTAATATTTTTGTTTCTAAAAAACTGAAAATTTCTTATTTTTATAAAATTGCAGTTCCCGTTTCACTGATAGTAGAAAATATGAACAAGATTTCCTTCAATGTTTTCAACTAGCCGCCCCCCGTCAAGGTGAAATATGCAACGCTTGCGTATTACTGGTCAAACGATGGAAAAAACTACCAGCAGGTTCATCGAGGAACTGGCGCCATGTTGTGGACGCTCGTGCTGGCCCCGGCATGAAATCAATGGTTAAATTCAAATCGAAAAATAAACATTTGAACGCCGACAAAGGTATATCGGACAATATCGAGAATATAAAAAAGAAAAAGCATAAAGAATCGTACGCGAAACGCGAGTCAAGCCCCAACCTCTCCGACGACACTGCCAGCGACGATATTAGTGGACCGTCCAGTCGGGCAGACAGTCCTAACGTCATACTGAACAGCGACAACGAGGACGAACGAAACATCAATCAGAATTCGGAAGGTTACGCGTCGGAAAACACAAACACTGCCACCAATGGACGATTCCACCGACTTAAAGGCTTCAAAAATCGTCACAAATCGCCATCGTTAACTGTTAGCAGTTTTCTAGATATGACGTTCTGGAAACGGTACGTATTCAATACTTTGTTTAATTTTCAAGTTTATTTAAGTTTTATAAATAACCTACGATTCAGTACCAGGTAAAATGGACTCGATAATAAAAAGTCATAAAACAGGTTTATTTGGAAATTTGGTATTAGTCATTAACGATATAATACAGGCAACTAAATACAGATAAAAATAAAATATGATTAAGAAAACAATGCGAAAAATATGAATTTTGAATTATGTTCGCAGTAGACTATTGCTTTGATTCAAGGAAAGGTAACTGCGTATGTATTGATCACATGGATATTAAAAAAAATAACATGTTATAAACAAGACTGATCCAAAAAAAGTCATTAATCATATATAGGGAGGAATTTTATTAAGGAGAGGGTAAGGTTAATTCTTACAAAAAAAGGCATGTTTTTTTATTTTTTTTTTTTGTGACGATACAGTTAAAATCTCTTTATTAAAACCAGTGGTACTTTAAAGTATAACATTTGAAGAATATTGTATAAAATTTTCATGAAGAAACATTAAAAAATACAGTAATGACAGCAATTATTCGAACGTGTCTCGGAAAAAAGTAGAATTGCGGTGCCCCTCATAACTTGGTGCTGGATCATCCGAAATAAAAAAAATTAAAGTTCATTCGTTAGATAATAGTTTTCATCTGATAACGCTGGGAGGGTGTGTCGAAATTTAAATTTTTCTCTTTTTTGGAATACTTAGAACGGAAAAACACGATTTTTGCGAAAAAATTGACTAATTTGTTATTGTAAAATAAAAATTATTAACAAATTTGAAAAAACTCTTCAGCGTTACCTCGTAAATTATGTACAAAAATAGTGTTGAAAATTTCAAATGGATCGGTGCTGTAGTTTTGAAGTTATGAGGGGCACCGATTTTGAAAACGTGAGCTGTGGGGAAAACGCTTTAAAGTTTTGGACACTTAAAAATTCTTGTATAAAACTGATATAGAATACTTACTGCTAAACTAAATTTTGTACCCTACACTGACAAAATATACAGTACACGTTTGTACTTGCATTGAAATTTCTATACTATAACTGAGAGAGAGATATATAGAGAGCGAAACATCTGCCAGGTAACAACAAAAATGCTTTGCTCCAATGTCAATTTTGCTCCAATCAACTTGAAATTTTGAGACAATATTCTTGAGATGTTATGCATTCAGTTAAAAAAATAAAAAAAATGCAAAAAAAAAATTATTTTAATACCTTACCCTGCCCTTAACTCTCAAACCTTTCGGTGAATTTTGATAAAATTTTATCCAATGATTTAGAACGGGATTTATTGAAAACAACATAATCTTTTTATAAAATAATATTTATAAAAACTTAATTAGAAATCTGCTTGAATAATAATTAATATCGCGCGTTCTCTGTCCCAACCTCGTATTTGGAATCTCCCAATTTTTGGACACACAAAAAAACGTATTTAAATCTGCGTTTTCATCACTATAAACTTAAAATTTATGGTAATTACACCTTTTGATGTTGGTTACCTATATATATATATATATATATAAATATATATAGATAAGTATATATATATATATATATATATATATATATATATATATATATATATATATATATACAGTATTTAGTATGTTTTTTGTGTGTCCTAAAACATAATTTTTGATATACGAGGTTGGGACAGAGAACGCGCGATATACAATTTTTCCCATAAATAACAGATGACGGGAAATGTATTGATCTCGTATTCTAAAATATACCAAGTATAATATTATTTTATAAAAAAAAAACTATGTTGTTTCCAACAAATTCCGTTCTAAATCATCGTAAAATTTTATCAAAATTCACCAAAAGGTGTAAGAGGTATTAAAATTCCACCCTGTATATATATAATGGCTTGTTTGCTTTAAAAATATTTCTTAATTTTTTTTTTCATATCCATGTGAACAATACATACGCAATTACCCTTCCTCCCTTGAATCAAAGTATTAGTGTATTTGGTTTTGAGAGTTTCACTCCAAAATATGAGGAACTACATGCTGGACAATCTAGGCAATAATCTTGATAAATATGCAACAATAAATTGTTATCGATGTGAACATTCTCAAGTATGTCAAACATTTGTTCATATTTAAATATTTTAAACATACATTATTATTAATTAATGTTCAGATAAACCATACTTGATAATACTCACAAGTACATCGATAACAGTTGAAATTAAAATGACTTCTCGTATTTAAAAGGGTAAAATATGTAAATGATGCATTTTCAAAATGGAATGACACTAGACGAGAGGATCGGTAGCCTAGTTGGTGAGACGCTTGATTGGTTATCAAGAGATCCTGGGTTCGAGTCCCAACCTATTCAGTTTGATAATTTTTCAATCACTATGTGATTTTTTAATTAATTACGAAATTTTACTTAAAAAATTCCTCATTCTATTTAGGTCTGTTTTTGATTACAGGGAATACGTATGTTGTGGAACAGTATTCAAGGGCCCCACAGGTGAGTTACTTGTCGATCCACGTTTCTTAAAGCCATGTTCCAGTCATCGAAAATCTGCCAACACCGCAAAAGTAACTAATGATACGGCATCGTCTGTCGTCGACACTGATACAAAAACGAAAATCACATCATTAAAATCATTTAGTGATAGTAGTTCCGATTCAGGGTACGATGAATCATCAAATCCGGGTCCCGAGAATCATCGATCTGAAACGAATGAATCCACGTCAGTGATTATAGACCCACCAATTACCACTGTCGTTCATTAATGACAAATTATTCATATAGACTATTTTAATTTATTAATACATTTTATAATATATAATCTTTTTCAGATGATTATATTATCATACTTTTACTCATGTATTCTTATAGATATATTAATTATTTTCACGTTGGCATTGTTTTGAAGTGTCCATATTATATTAATACACGGGGTGTGTTCGGCCTAAAAAAACGTCTTATAATATTATGACGTATAAAAAAAGGGCGTGGTCTAGCCACCTGATGATGAATGGAAACACTACTGCAAGTAAGCTAAAGTTGGCAGTTGAAGAAGTGGTAGCAATTGGAATCGTCCGTTTACATTTAAAAACAGTAAATTATGTGCTTTGTAATATAACGTACGCAAATGGGGGCGTGATTTAACGTTTCGCCATCTGATGGCGAATGGAAAAACTACTACAAGTTAGCTAAAGTTGAAAGCCATGAAAGTGGTAACAATTTAAATTTAGAAACAACAAATTATGAAAATATAAGAATGATATTCCAAAAATTATGCCAATTTGATTTTTCAAATTAAACAATTGTCAAAACTAATAAACAGCGCCAACTAGCTGTAGTTTATGATTTAAGTAAATCTCGAATACTGTACAGAGCTCGATTCACTACTCAAAACATGAAAAATCAATCATCAAAGAATATGAAAATTCTATGAAGGCAAGTTAACAGAAATTTGTCGATAAAGAAGAGTCTAAATAGAAAATTTTTATTTAAAATTATTAGTATTCTTAAATTTTATTACGTCACTGTTCATTTAGTAAACAAAGTCACCTGCATTATGGGTAATATCCATGTATGAAATTTTGATTGGAGTTACCATAGCGCATTAGAAATGAAATTGGTTGAGTAAGATATAATATTAACGGATAAAAATAGCAACAAAGTACAATTAGAGATTAAAATTCAGTTTTAATTAATAGAAAAATAGAAATTTTTTTTAAAAAAATTGAATGTTGTACAAGGAATGTCCAAAATCCAAATAAATAGGTGGAAACATTTTTTTTTTTTTAATATAATTTGTTAACTCGCGAATTATTGATATCACGATATTTACATGTACATCGAATTTACGGCCGAACACCAAATTTTTCTTTTCAACATTAAAAATGTTCTTATATTACGAAATGTTTTGTTAATCCGAACACGCCCACTAGTACATTATTTGAAATTAATAATAATTATGCTCTTATAAAATTTTTTTACTTTTTATTTATACAAAATCAATATTTTAAAAACTTGAATAGTTGCTAATTCTTAAGGCTGGCCATTCTTCCTTGTCGTCGGTCATATTTTTAAACCGAAAAAATCATTGAGAATTGAACGGCCCTATTCAAAACAGTAGGAAGTATGGTCATCCCTAAGTTAGTTAAATTTGTTTTGTTTTGTATTTGAATATTTCTACGAAAATTTTGCATACTATTTTGAATTTTAGACTTAATTTTGTAGAAAAACAATTAATTAGATGTACTAATTTTTTCGATTGTGTTCGAATATTTTGCGCGGTAGTGTACGTTACGTTATACAAACGATATTCACAATAATTACAGTGTTTAGATGTAATTATTAAAATTTATTTACTGTTATATATTTATAATTTATTTCAAGTATTTGATTCTTGTGAATATTGTATTATTTCTTGATGAACAGTGCAAAGCAGTTCGGTTCCCTCAGTCCTTCTCTGTCTGTATCCGTTGGTGATGACTTTGCGCATGTGCATAAACTACTACACATGCGCAAGTACATCAGTCAAATGAAGATTGATCACCAATAAACATGGCCGCGGACAGAGACCACCGAACTACCTTACACTGTTATAAAGTTAGCTGAATTATGTGACTTTTATTTAAATATGGCGCCTAACAATGCCATCACATAATAAGACTTTATGACTATATTGGCGTTAAGAAAAGTTTTAAACGCACATTAAATCAAATGTATATTTAAATGCTAATATAGTCATTAATTTTATTTTACGTATTTTTTAGAGATAATTTTTAGGTACTTCGGAATCATTCCGGACAATACAAAAGATTTTTATTTAATTTAAAATATAAAAAATTATGAAAAGAGATTATTTTATTTTTTATTTTATATACAAGGTGTTTCAAATGTAACGTTAGTATTTTAGGGGCTAGTAGTAGTATTGATTATTCTGTGACAGCTTGTCTCAAAAAGTGTTTGTAACCAAAGCATCCAATTGCCTCTAACTGTATCCTAAAATGAGGTATTTGACAGTATCAAAGGAAAACAATAAAAACAAATTTTAATGAAAATTGATAATAAAAGACAGCAATTTATTATGTTAATTCATTCTAACTATCATTATTTAATTTAAAAAAAATTAATATTTTTCAGCTATAAATTACGTCAGCAGAAATGAGCTGTGACGTTGCATTGTCTTATATTTCAACACTGTCGCCACTAGGGTCGCTACGTAAATTCCGGTTAGCAAACATAACTATGGAATTAATTAGAATTTAATTAATTTTTTTAAAAATCAGCAATTTTTTTCCCCTAGTTATAAGAAAAATAAATAATTTTTTTTCTTAGTTACAGAACACCTGTTGCTATCTAGAAATGTGACGTAATTGGAGCTAATGAACGTTTCCGCGAAAATTTTGAGAACAAATATTAAATTAATTTTTTCTAACGATTTTCGGCATTATTTTTAAAAATTAAAACTATATACATGCATAATACATAAATATGCGTATTTTAAAATAGTTTCCCAAAATTAATGAAATTCCCCATTAAAGGATTACTGTATGTATTCACCTTCCCTTTCACTTACTACTTATGAGGGTCACCATATACCGCTCACTAGATGTCATTAGTTGGGATTGCGGTAAACATTAAGGTTAGGTTAAGATTACTTTTTGTTTATATTCTTATAAAATATTAACATTCTTGCATAACGAAATGTTACCTAAGTCAAAAGTGGCGCTGTCCTGGTGGTAAAAAAAATTGTGGCAGCTTTTATTCCCTAATAACTTGGCTAAATTTGAATAGTCAATTGAATAAAATAGAGAGAGAAATTGTGAAAGAGATAGAACTAGTGGATATAGTATTTACATTATGAGAGAAATTTAAGTACCGTTTACATGATAGTATTTTTGGATATTACTATCATGATAGTCTCTAAACGTAGACAATAATAATGATAGAATTACGCCCGCGCCTCTACTGGTGGAATTTTGAGGCTACTATTAAAATATTGTTTATACGACAATCTCCAAACTATTTAGTTAAGCGATGTAGGGTGATAGTCCTTTTATTACTGTTCAAACTGTGACTGTCACGTTATTTATAATAGTTCTTGTGATAGTTTCTCGCTAGCAACTATCGTAAAAACTATGATCGTGTAAACGGGTTTTTACGTACTTGATAAAAAAAAACCAATCAAGCTTTTTCAGATTAATCAGTACTGCCACTTTAAAATATTTACTATTTCCTCTGGAACACCTTGTAAAATACTATATCTACAAAGGTAAGATCAAATTTAAAGTTATACATTAAAATAAAAATATATTCTCTAACGATATATTAATTTTTCTAAATTAATCTGTTTTTTACTTAAAATATTTTAGATAATTTGGAAGACTTGATTTTTGTTAGTATTTATTATGTATTGTATTTTTCACTTAATCATGTTTTTGAAAATTTTAAAAGAAATTAAATAAATGTTAACATTGAAAATATCTCAGTTATACGAAATTGAAAAAGACGAAAGACTTTTTATATCTTTATTGTAATTGGCATTTTTCTATACTCACTTTCACTGAAACGGGATATTGTGCAAATAGATAAAAATATATTAGCCGAATATCTTACAAATATCAAAAAAAAATATATATTTTCACAAGTGTAAAAATATATTTAACTGTAAAAACAAATTTTTTAAACGCATATAAAGTGTAGATTTTTTTTATTTTACATATGATATTCAAGTTTCATTTTAAATGAAACAGTTTATAACGTTACTATGTTACTAAGTACATTTTTCTCAATTATTAGATTTAAGTGTAATTTTTAAGTTTATTTAATGGAACTTTCTTTTTTGGGATATATTTTATCAGTTTTTTTTTTCTGTGCTGTACAATTAATTGTGATTTGTTCAAAGACGTTATGTTATATTTCGACGAAAAAATGGCCGCAATTTTGATGAGATCTGTCAAAAACATTAACGTGTGTACGTACCTTTAAAAGGTTTTTTTTTGGGTGTAACAGATGTTTGTGGCCGTACAAATTTCAATCTTTTCTCATGACATTTAACGCACCTTTTAGATTTACACATGTTGAATATATTTCTTGCTGAATGAGAATTTGTACGTTTTTGTGGTAATACAAAGTTATTTATTATTTTTTAATAAAAATAAAATTTCGAAGAACATATCGTCACAAGTTTCATTTTATTTCCACGAGAAACATACAGTTCACTATATTTTATATTTTACATGGTATAATAGAGAGGTTCTTGCAAAGTGTTATAAACTTATAGGCGAACAAATTATCCCACAAAAAATGTTTAGAAAATGAAAAAGTAACCACGAGCTTTCTGTCGCCTGCATTCGATTTTTTCTTTTTTTAAATACCGTGTGAGTTTTTTGAGAGTTGCCATTTTTATTACAGCCAAACTGTTGATTTAATCGAAAAATTGTTTAAATAAAAGTTGTAAATATCGACGGGGGCAACCGATTGCTATAGTCAGGAGCTTTATAGCTCTTGTGGTTTTCAAGCTATGATACAAATTTATAGATTTTTAAATGAGACTATATATTAATTTTTCGATAAAACTGATCTAATCCATTAATTAACAACAGAAATGAGGAAAAAAAATTTTTTACCCAAGTTTAATTTTTGAATTTTTTTAAAATTTGTATATGTATTTGAGGTTACTTCAACCGACAGTGTTCTTTTTGATTACATTTCTATTACATCCAAGAAAATAACCTTTTCCAGTACCATTTCTATCATACAAATTTGGCTGTACTAAAAATGGCAACTTTCAAAAAACTCACATGGTATATAAATTATTTTATTCAAAATTTTAAGTACATAAAAGAGCAACATTTCAGCAATATTTGAAAAAATTTTCATCCAAAAATTTGAGAAATTCAGCCGTTGGGATCTGGTTTCGGCAACTCCTCAAAAAAAGGTGTTCTTGCGGTGGTCAAATAACTTATTTTAGCTTTATTCGAAACTAAAAAACCAGTTT
Source organism: Brachynemurus nebulosus (assembly GCA_035578155.1). Lineage (NCBI taxonomy): Eukaryota > Metazoa > Arthropoda > Insecta > Neuroptera > Myrmeleontidae > Brachynemurus > Brachynemurus nebulosus. The sequence continues at coordinate 6,198,173 of JAPWDM010000019.1, forward strand.
TTTTTCTGTTAGTAGATAAGTACAGCTACTGACTGACAAAGGATTTAAAAAAAAAAACAACTGAAATTTGAATTTTTGGCAGAGTTGTGTTCCAAATAATTCAATTTTTTTGCACAATTTGCACTAATCACTAGTCAATGCTATTTTGAAGAAGTGTGCAAAATTTCAATAAGATCGGTGCATTGGTTTTTGAGAAATCGTGTCAAAAATAGTGTTTTGAGAAAAATGCGATTCAAGTTTTAAATTGATACCAATTGTTCCCGAGGAAAATTCCCAATGGCTCTCTCTCTTACACTTCTACTCCGATTGACTTAGAACTTTAGGAAAATATTCTAGCCTAATTGTACTATTAGATAAAACATTTTTAAAAAATGGGTTTTTTGAAATTTTTAAACCCACGTCACCCCTTAGAAAAGCAGCCATAGGATGGTCGTGGTCACTTTTTGTTAAAAATAAGGGTTAACTTGCTCGCCTCAAGACAAAGTTATTTTAACGGTTAAACTACGTAACCTTAAATAATACAAAAATACAGTTGCTTTAACTGTCAAAATAACGTTGATCGTAAAGTTTACAGGTTATGTAAAAGCTCAAATGAATTTTTTTCACGACCGGTAATTGGATCTGTCGAATGTCGGTAGGACATCTGGTGTTGAAAAATTGAATTTTGTAGATCTGCACGTACATATATGGTTGATTTGATTTTTCTATTCGATGACATTTCTCCAGTTATTTCGTAACGTTTGTAATATTCACTAACTTTTTTAACATTCATGAATTTTTTCATATTTTTACAATAAAATTGCTTTGCTTCACACCTGTGTCAACCCAAGTACAAATAGTTTTAAGATTTACCATTTTCTCTGAACATCTCTAATGTCAAATACACTTTTTCGTCAAGTCCCACCCATTCGACAGTTTCCAATAGAATGATAACTTTATTGACATACAAAAGCGCGGGAAATTTAAATTGAAAGTCGTGGAAAAAATAGTGTTTACACCATATAGGCGAGAATGTCATTTTATTATCAGGTCAAAAAAAGGTGTCACTCGTATGATATCGAATTGAGGCATTGTATCATTCAGTCATCAGTATTTGTTCTCTTATTGTTAGTACATTATAATATATAAAATTTATTAATAATTGACGTGAGGGCTTTTTAGTCGTATGAAAAATAATTTCTAAGTTTGTCACACGCTTCTTAATTAACTCTTTGCACTCGAAAGTTCCGCAGCGCGATCATGAGTCCAGCATTTTTTAACAATATATTTCGTCAAGTTGTACATTCCTCACCTAAGAATTTGTTGCACCGTAAATTTTTTGAGTGTAATTGATTGAAAATTAAAATTTTGTACAAAATTCTCGGAGTGTAAAGGGTTAAATATTTAAAATTAATCCGTCAGTATTTGCACTCTAGCTTCAGTAGTCTTCTACGATATAAAACTCTAACTTTGTGTCCAATTCTCGTATACAAATTTATTTTACAAAAACGTTTGTTTTTTTTTCTTTTCAAAATGTCTTCCAAAACTTTTTAAACAGCCTTTACAAACTATATAAAATAAAAACTATAAAAAATTTATTGTTGTAAATACTGATAGGTTCAAAATACATTCTTACTTCGATAATTGTCACACTAGTGACTAGAATAAACAAAGTAATTAACTATACTCGTAATGGTATGACAATCCCACCTGTTATTTATTTTGTTAATCGATTCCCATCATGTGACACTTATCGAAGTATACTGTAAAAATAAATATTGCAAGAAAAGCTGTTAGTTTAACATTTTTATACTAAATAAAATGAAAGTGCCTAAATGTAACATTCTCAACAAATTGAATTTATTAAGGGCTACTACATTACGGCTGCTTTAACTGTTTCATGACAAACTTGGAAATTTTTGTAGGATCAAATTTTTAAATCAAATGACCATTTGCATTTTAGTGCTTATTACTCTAAAGACTAATCAAGTATTACTATAATAAAACTATAACTATTATTCTAGTGTACATTTATATCAAACTTCATGTAAAATTGTCATTTTAAAAACAGAATTCATACTTTTACTGGAAACATTGAATTTTATTTGGCATTTTTATGTAAATAAATATATTTACTTTGTAGATTTATTTCAGGTCTTTTTATTATTTATAAAACCTAGATGTCTCTGTCATTTGCAGCACCCTAGAGTCCCTATAATAAATAGAGTCGTGATATGTCATCCATTTTCTATCCAAAACAGAGCGGGAAGCTTCAAAATTATCACATGTTTGAGTAAATATTTTTGAGTACATAATTATTGTTAATAAGTTATGAATTAATGAACAATTAAAAATTTTTAATTTAATTATTCTTTCTAAGTTAAACTAAATAATTTTTGTTAACATTTAATTTATTTCCAATGTATTTTACGAAAACTTTGGATAGAAAATTCCGGAACCAATCAGTGTTCAGCACACATGTCACCACTCTATTTATTATAGGCACTCTACAGCACCCTTTCATTTCATTAATTTTTACTGCGCATATATTGCGGTCGAAAAATTTATTAGTGCGCATCCAATATGGCTGAAGTTGGTTCGTTAGTCGAATGGTTCATTAACTTCTTTGATGATTAAGATGAGTCCAGTAAAATGCTTCGAGTGTAGTGGTCGAAAAAGATATTCGTCGTAAATATAACTCACAAACGAAACATTCGATTTTTATGAAATTCATTGATGAAAAGGTTAAAATATTAAATCCTTGGATACGTTCTTTAGCTGGATACATCGGGTATCCGGAACCAATTTACTGGGCCCCCTCCCGCCCTCACATGGTAATAGAGCACACAAAAAATATCATACAATAAATAAAACTAAATGCGATAAATCTTTGTTTTAAAAATAGACAGTTTGATCATAACCCTTCACAAAACCAAGCCCTAGCCATTTATCTTATGTGTCTATGATTCGGCTCCAAGTGTCGATATTTACCTGCATTACATTCTCGCTTAAGTGGTCTGAAAACGACATTTCATATTACACGACCTAATATTATTCCAGATAATGGCGAAAATGATTCCGGGCTACAAGAATTTTATTTACAATTAAAGAATTGCTTTCAAACATTTCTCTAATGCTTAAAAAAGTATCGATATTTGTCTGAATTACATGGTCGACCAAGTGGTCGGAAAACGACATTTCATATTACACGACCTAATGTGAGGCGTTGAGAACAAGAACGGCCTAACTAACAAATTTTATAAAATTGAGATATTGGGCCTAAGTATACATGAAGGTCTAATTATTATTGAAATAAAAACTGTCTAGGTGTGTTTTTAATATGAACTAAGAGATGGCAGCATACTAACTTTTTCTTGCATCATAAACTTTTTAATTTATGTGAGTGCAAAATCGGCCTAAATAACATAGGCGGGCTAGGTCATTTTTTCACACTAACAATATTGTAATTTTCTTAAACTGCAGTAGTGGTGAGAAACTGTCGATAATTGAAACTATCCATAATTATGGATAGTCAGTCGTAAAACTATCGGTAGTTGTCGATATTTTCCGATAGTCAAGTTTTTGTTGCTCAAGTCATATTTCATAGGAATTTAGACTAATACAATGAAACAACTAGTTACCCAGATTGTACTTATCTAAAATCTTGCTTTTTCAAACTTGCTAGAGTACCTACTTGACAAGAAATTTTAAGTTTTTCTGCAAACATTTTAAGTGATTTTCGAACTTTAATTTTAAATTATGAATAAAATTGTACATTTTTTTGAGTTCCGTAATCAAAATATTGAAACCCTTGTAAGTTTTCAATGTTCATGCGTCAGATGTTTAAATTTTTACAAATATAAATGATATTGTAGATGAAAGTAACAAAACTGATGATGACTGAATCAATAAATTTAAATTTTTTTATAATTCGAAGGCTTTTTCTGTTCTATTTGTATAATTTCAAAAATTTCATTATTTTGTTGGATAAAAATATACATTTTTTCCAATAGCACATTTTTTCTCTCAATTTAAAACAAAAAATCTTTGAAGACAACATGACCTAACTAATATATTTTAACTAATTTCTCATTAACCACGAGTGTAAAAATGGCCTAAGTGACAAAAAAATTAGCGAAAAGATGCTAGATCTTCTAATTTTACCCATACATGCATTTGACATTGTATTAAAAATATTACATAAGTAAACGTCAATAATTTTATTAAGACTTTGGTGGGAAAACAAAAATATTTTTTTTGCATAACTTTAACTGTCGTTATTTCGATATGAGTAATTTGTAGTTAGGTCGTTCTTGTTCTCGCGGCCTCATGTTATTTCAACTAAGGGTGATTGTGACCTAATGTTATTTCAACTAAGGAAATGATTCCAGGCTACATGAAATATATTCAGAGTTAAAGAATTGTTTTTAAACATTTCTCTAATGCTTAAAAAAGTGTCGATATTTGTCTGAATTACATGGTCGGCCAAGTGGTCGTAATTTCATATTACACAACCTAATGTTATTTCATCTACGCGTAGAAATGATTCCAAGCTACATGAAATCTATTCAGAGTTAAAGAATTGGTTTTAAACATTTCTCTAATGCTCAAAAAAGTATCGATGTTTATCTGAATTACATGGTCGGCCAAGTGGTCGAAAAACGACATTTTATATTACACAACCTAATAATGTTGTTCCAATTAATGGCGGAAATTATTTCAGGCTACAAAAAATCTATGCAGAGTTAAAGAATTGGTTTTAAACATTTCTCTAATGCTTAAAAAAGTGTCGATATTTGTCTAAATTAGATGATCGGTCAAGTGGTCGGAAAACGACATTTCATATTACACGACCTAATTTGTTATTCCAATTAATGGCGGCAATGATTCCTGGGCCCTTCGATTTGTGGTATAAAAAAAATTCTCGCGCATGCGCACTAGTAAACTGCGCAAACATATACTAACAAAAATTTAAATTATTTGACATCTTACATGGTGGCCACAGATTTTTAAAGATCAAATTCCCTGATTTTTCTAGGTTTTCCAGAAATTTTATTAAAAAGTTCCCTGACTATTTTGTGAAAAATGTCGCCCCTATTTTATCCCAAAAAGCTAAAAAAAATTCTTAATAACTTTTTAACACTTTTACGTAAATGACAAGCAAAAAAAAATCCGTGCCAATTTTTAAATTTAATCTTAAAACAAGCGAAAGAAAGTTTTAACCTAAAAAAAAAAAACAAAATTATAAAAATTAATTTTTTCCAGTCTTCTGGTAAAATTCCCTGACTTTTCCAGAAAGTTTAGAATTCCCTGACATTTCCAGATTTTCCAGTAATGTGGCCACCATGATCTACTACCAAATTTGAAAACTTGGGCCGTGTTCGATTCGTGGTAATTTCTAACGTTTCTAACAAAAATTCTTAGATATTTGCGCATGTGCATTACTAAACTGCGCAAACATATTAGACGTCAATTAATTTGAATTTTTGTTAGCATGTATTTGCGCGGTTTAATAGTGCACATGCGCGTGAATTTTTTATACTACGAATCGAGTACAGCCCAGGCTACAAGAAATCTATTCAGAGTTAAAAAATTCCCTGTAAATATTTCTCTAATGCTTAAAAAAGTTTTAAAACATTTATTTACATTCTAAAATTAGAAATTACACGCTGCCTTATTTTGTTTGTTCGAATATATACTATTATTTTCAAGCTTCCAAAGGGCAACTCTACCCCTCCAATCGATGTTAGCCATTATTAGGGTACTTGATTCTGTGGCGGTATAATAACCTTAACAATACTGTCACGTTGCCACCAGGCATACCACATCTGCCCATGATATCTGATCACCATATACACCCACAAATAGTAACCTAACACGACAATTGCAATCATCAACAATAACGAAATTGACGTCCATTTTGCGGCCGGAATTTTAACGAATTTCTCATTCGAATAATATTCAGCCGTCAAAATACATAAACCGGATCCAATGAATGCGAATGGTGTGATCATACAACAAACCACGATATCCGTGCGAATATTTCGTCCTGGAAATTCATATTCTGGTTGATTGACACGATACCATCGACATATTGACGCAGCCGCATTGTAACGAGTGGCTCTGGTGGTTTGATATTGAAAATGGCATAGTTCGCAAGAATTTGTATTTGATTCGGCCAACCAATGTTCCAGGCAACTTTTATGAACAAACGCCATTGTACCCTATAAAATTATTGCGATTAGCATTGGGAGGATATTTAAAAATAATTAGTAGTTACGTTCAAGATTAGTGTTTTAAATCTGTTTATTTTTGTAATAAAAAACCCCGCAAAAAAATTTACTTTTAACGGCATTGTAATATTATGTACATCCATCACGATCTTGCCGTTCCGTTGGTAAATGTATGGTGATTAGACAAGGTGACCAAAATTAATGTATTCAAAAAAGTGTCTAAAAATAAGAGGGCATTCGTGTGTCTTAGATACCAAAGCGGTACAGTACTTATTCTCAAATGGAAACACGAGCTTCTATATTATCTTTCTTTTTCAATGTTCAACTCAGTTATAAAGTGGGTTTTTCGATCGTTTTTAAAATAAACTTAACAATTCTTATTTTGCGTCGCATCATTTATATTGTATATTATATAATTCGCTGACGTCACTATGTAAAATCGGAGTCAGTACCACTGGATATTCGCCGTATAAAGTAATTTAAACTATAAGAGTTTATTTCATACATATGTAATTTCTATGTATTTCCTTATTATTAAATATCATCAACCGACATTGGTGATTCTCAAATGGAAACACTCACTTCCCCAGTCCCGACATGTTTCTGTTTGAGAATAAGTACTGTATTTACATTCTATTTTATCCCTTTTATCTTACTATATTCGCTATATTCACATCAGTATTTTAAGAATATTAACGCCACGAGTGGAATCACATACACAAAGGAAACCTAATTACTGCCATTTTCCTGACCAATTTTGTCAATTCTTCCCATATAAGTACGATGTCCATCTTATAATAGTCGATTGGTGAATGCATAAGGTCTACGAAGGTCAATGACCTTCGTTGCCCTAAAAACTATATAGTAAGGTTCAGACCAGTACTGAAATCTGTTGGCGACGTTTTAAAGCCAGAGGCGTAATTATAATGGAGCAAGTGAAGGAGTTGCAGGTACACGACAAAAAAGGGCGCAAGAAGGGATTACCTTAAAAGAAAGGGAAGATATTTTTGCTCGCCACCGCTATTTTTTGAAGAAAATGCGGAATGACAGTTGATTTTTTTTACTCTTCAGCTACATTTTTGCGAAAAAATGAGCTTCTCAAAAGAAGGCGCTTGAGTCAAAAACACACCAGGTCGTAAAATTTGTAGTTACGCCTCTGTTTAAAGCAAAATATCATGAATTGGAGTATTAAATAAAGAAGCTTCATGGCCATCGTCAGGTGAAATACAATTGTATTCCACCTAATGATGGCGTAAAAACCGAAAGTCGACTCGTACATATCGTATAATTTTATTGTGAAAAGTGATAAAGCAACGATCACATATTTTTAATATAGATTTTCACAAAGTCAACCTTTCTATAGTTTAATTAGCGAGACTTTGCGCCGCGGGTATACTCGACTTTTTAGCCCTTCCACCTAAAATGCGCATGCCCAGTTAACTTTTTCACTACGGAAGGTGTCAGAAACCGAGTATACCTGAGGCGCAAATTTTCATACTATAGTGTTAATTATCTGTATTGTTTCATTTTTTATTTCTTTCAAAGAATTTTGACAGTCTCAGCAACTCAGACTTCACGATTAGTCCGAAAATTCCTCGCGTATTTACTTTCGACTGTACAAGAATATAATTATGACGAATAGTTTACCTTACAATTGCAAGGAATTACTAAAGGTTCCGTGGATCCGTCATCGTAACAAATTCGACACAGGAGATCTTCTTCGAAATAAATATTGTAATCACTTTTCTTGGTTTCGGGTTCGTTTTCTTTTTCTTGCTCATTATCTGAAGTTGCCATCAAAACAATTAGGCAATTGAAGTAAATTTTAAACTGCAATTTTATGTTGAAAATTTTATTTTGAGATTTATATTTCCGTTTTTTACATAAAATGACAATTATATAAAAATGAAATTTAATTCTAGTTGCATATTTTAAGTTTGTATATAAAAATTTATTAACCGTAATTATTGTCAAAAATTTCTAAAAACTAATTATGGTAACGAAAGTAACAGGTACTACAATAGTTATTTATGCAACAAGTAGCAAAATGAAGGTGTTTTTTCACGAGTCGTAACGAAGGTTCCCGAATTGGATAATAACGACGAGTGAAAAAAACACTTATTTTACACGTGTTGTATACAATATTTTTTGCAATTCTTAATTAAAATGGAAACATTTAATGAAAAATGGAAGAGTTTGACATCTACATTAAAAAAATTATTTTAACACGTTAATGGATACAAGCAATACGGTATTTGAGTTTTTCAAAAAAATGGTCCGGTATTGGCGACGCAAAGATTACGCGAGCGCCTCTGATTTTTTAAATTAGAAGCTGTATCAAGTAAAAATTTTTGTATACGTTTGATTCTCAATAGAAAAATATGTATTATACAAATTATGTGCGGATTACTAGATTTTATATCACCAATTAAACATAAACGTATACATATTGTTACTTAATACTAGTTCTAATTTTACCATCAGGGGCGCGAGTGTGAATCTTTGCGTCGCCAATAACAAAATTTTATATTACATGCAACTATTGTCAACGCAACGATTACGCGTGCGCTCTAGTGATAAAATTAGAAAGTGTATCAAGTAAAACATGTACATATACATATATCTAATTACCAAAGAAATATGTATATTATACAAATTATGTGCGGGTTGCTAGATTTTATATCTCCAATCAGACGTATACCTACTTGATACAGCTTCTAATTTCACCACTAGAGGCATCAGTGAAAATTTTTGTGTCGCCAATAAATTTAAAATTGCAAAAAGATTATTTTTACTCGTTTGTACAAACGAACGTCCAAAAACTACCAAACTCCGATTATTTTGAGAATTTTTAGACTTTTCATTGGATTAGAGAACTTATCTTTAAAAAGATTTTGACGGCTCTTAGTAAATTTTAATTTAAAAATGACTTTTAAAGTAGGTAAAGTGAAATTACAGATTAGTACGAAAATAATTAGCTTACAAATAATGTATTCATTATTTCACTTATGTGTTAATGAACTAAATTACGTAATATCAGTCAAATACTAACCCTTAGTGTACCGGTTTTTAGAAGTTTTTATTTTCCAAGAAATTTTGTAGTATTTATTTAAAAATTTTTCATTTTTTTTTTTTTAAATTAAAATTATAGTAGTTAATTAGTTTAAAAAAATTCTTTATTATTGGCGACGCAAAGATTACATGAGCGCCTCCGGTTTTTTAAATTAGTAGCTGTATTGAAGTAAAAATTTTTGTATACGTTTAATTGTCGATAGAAATATGTATTGTATAAATTATGTGCGGATTCTACATTTTTTTATCACCAATTAAATGTATACGTATATTTTTAGTTGAAATTAGTTCTAATTTTACCACCAGAGGCGCGAGTGAGAATCTTTGCGTCGCCAATCATGATCAATTTCTTTTTTTGGAATTTTGGACGGCAAAGTACCGTTGGATTTAAAGGAATCTTAACATTCTTACTAAAACCCAGGCAAAGTTTTAAATTTACTTACATAAAATAAATATTCTTTATTACATTTTTTTACTAATTTTATTATTAGATCATCATATAAAAATAAAATGGCATCTCCTTTTAGAAGTTAAATTACATTACATGCGATGAAAACTGGAAATTAGCTATTTTAGAATTACAGCACAAAAATACACCCATGTGGAACAATATTGTGATTGCGGTTGATTGTATCCCAGTACTCATTTTATTTTAATCAGAGACGTAGCTACAATGGCGCATAGTAAAAATGGGCGCAAAAAAGGCTGGTAACATTTTTTCTTTTTTGGTCGCCACTCTAAATTTTCGGGGAAATGTTGACGCCTAGCGGGACGGGGCATTTGGTTAAAGTCACACCACGGCGCAAAATTTGTAGTTACGCCTCTGATTTTAATTTATTCAATCCAATTTATTATGATTTTTAAAGATTTTTAAAACAATTAGAAACATACTGACAGTAATTAAATGTAACAAAATAAAAATATTTTGTAGTCCCGTCGATACATATGAGCAGGGCCGGCGAAACGGTGGGGCAGGTGGGGTAATTGCCCGGGGGCCCGAACAGAGTGAATAGACATTTTTTGTTGTTCGTCAATACGGTACTTGACTGTATTTAAAATTTGTTTTAAATGTTGAATAATTTTATGTATTATCCTTAAATATATTCAATTTTAGTAGTGACAAATAAAAATATTCTTTAATTATTTAAAAATTCGATTTTGAAAATTATAAATTTTTAGCTTTCATTTAAATGATTAAAAACCCAGTGATATTTGAAAATGACGTCATTTTTTATAGCAGATCTTATTACTGTAGTTACGTATTGTCTATGACAAATTGCATTTGCATTGTGACATTTTTACAATTCTAATTGACCAAAAGAAGTTGTTTTTCATTGTAATTTATTTTGAACTTTTTGGTTTGCAATTAATTTTGCACTCAAAAAAGATTGATGGAAGGAATACATCGTCACTTAATACGTAAAATATCCTTATCAACTTATTTTAAATATTATGTTAAAAACGCTTTTATTTTTTGCTACAATTTTAAAGTTACGTAAAACTGTTTTCTTAAAGTGCATTTAATACTTGTATGGCTTCATGAAAATCTTACAGTGATGATAAATGAAGAAGATAACAAAGTAGAAAGTTGTAAATACCACTAAAACTGAGCATGATGACTGCTGAATATTGTGTACTTTGAAACCGTGTTGACATGAATGAAAGCGACATCTGAGTTAAATCGTGACGTCATTGCATACGTCACTACGCCAAGTCGTTTTTCCCGCCAATTTGTTCATTTAAAATTGAACAATGGTTTTTTTGAAGATTTTTAAAAATTTAACAAAAATTAATTAACTTATACGTAAGAACAAATCATTTAGAATCATTTCTCAATTGCAGTCAAGTACCCTATTGTATTTTTGGAGAAAAAATGTTCGGAAAATTTTTGTTGTGCCCAGGGGCCCGCCATTTCTCTCGCCAGCCCTACATATGAGTCCACTTGTAAAATAATGACAGAAACGAAATTACAAAAAAAAAATTACTATTTGTACTCAGTACTGTTAAATGATTGTCAAAGAAACGAATTAAGGTCCATTCATATCTACAGACACTGAACGTCACAGACACGTATCGTGGTAGACACGACAAATATTGTTTAATACTTTTCTTATGAACATATTTATACATACAGACAATCCGTGTCTGTGCGGTATATATGAATACATCCATAAGAAAAGCATTAAACAATATTTGTCGCGTCTGTCACGATACGTGTCTATGACGTTTAGTGTCTGTAGATATGAATGGACCATTTTATTGACATTTAAACGCAAAATGGTTAAAGATAGGGTGGGCGGGGTAAAAAAAGACACCCGCGCAGGTGGGGTAAAAAAGAGATATAAATTTTTATTAACTTCAAGTGTTAAATTTGACAATTTAACTCATGTATATTAAGTACCCATAAGAATACTGTAGTTTTTTCACTTTTACCATGGAAAAAAAAGTTAGGACAGATTTTTACAGCGAAAAAAATGGTACATAATATTTCATTGGTCATTTCATTGTAGGTAAACACGATAAAAATGAAACAAAAATGCATACTGGTAAATTTAACTGATTTCAGAACCATAGTAACAATGTATTAAATAAATAATATGAATTATACTAATTTATTTTATTCGTTAAATTGTCTTACCGTATTACATTTGAGTTTTATATTTTTTCTTAAGGGAGGAGTTCACGCCAGAAACGGCTAATAAACTAATTTTTTTCGAATCTCGTTTTTTGTTTTTATTTTGTTCTGTGGTTCTTTACAAACACAGTCATATATATAAAACATAGCCAAAAAATTGTTTTTCAAGTAGAAAAATATTTATTTGTGAGCCGCTGCACAGCCAAGTTGCTGCTCCTTTGCAGACAACGCTCGCCCTCCTCCCCCTCGCAATTTGATCAATAATACATATTTAGTTTTGTTGTGTACATGAGTTATAGTATGCACGAAAAAGGAACAAGAGGGGACAATGTATGGGGCTCGAGAGTTTTAATAAAGAGTGAGTAAGCCGCTTCTTTTGTTATTATTTTTGTTTTTTACCGTTTCCCGAAAGTTGTGTTTTTCCCGACAAGGAAAATCATATCTCAAGTTCTAGAAAAGATAGAGACTTATTTTTTTTTAATTTTGTTCATAAACATATTGCGCATAAAGTGGAGTATGCTTTTTCCATTTGAACAATTGCAACTATTTTTAAACATTTTTTTTTTTAAATAAAAAATTGAGTTTTATAATTTTTAGAAGTTTGAGATTACAATTTTATAATTAATTTTTAAAATTACCTGAAACCCATACTCAGCTTTATGGGCAGGTCCTTTAGGAATAAAATAATGAAAAAATATTTAAAAAATATTCATTACTTTTTGAGATATGGCGTTCCTTGTAAACGCTTAAAAACTTGTGCAAAAGAGCCCCCTCCCCCCACAGGGGAGAGTAATGAATGTTTCAAAAACAAAATTTTCTATTTGAAACCCTCCCTAATTTGAAGAAAAAATTCAACAAGCAAAATAATCATAAATAAAAAAGTTGCTTTTTTATTTGAACTCCTCCCTTAATAAATTTATGTTTTCTACAACTCAAAAATCTCTCCTAAAAGCAACTTCGCTGTCGCGTTTTTGTTAGTTGACAGTTCTTCTAGTTAAATTGCTAGACAACAAATTTCCGTTAAACAAACCCAAATTTATTCGAAAAAATACAAACCTCTCGTGTAATAATAATAAGTGAAAATTAAAAAGTATTATAACAAAGTACATACTATATTATATTTTGTTATAATACTTTGTATTTTTCAAATTTAACACTTGAAGTTAATAAAAATTTATGTCTCCTTTTTACCCCACCTGCGCGGGTGTCTATTTTTACCCCGCCCTACCCTATGGTTTAAAAGTTACTGGTCTGAAAGGTACTGTCGATTTACTACCCGCGCGTATACTAAGGGTTAAAAAGGCACAATTGTTAATATACGTAGGTATAAAACTTTCTTAAAGTGAAAAAAATTTGGAGATTTTTAAATTTTCATTAAATATAACTCTTTTTAATTATTCTTTTAAATATCACAAATATTCAATTAAAAAAATATGTTTTCTATTGCCTTTCTAATTCGAGTTCTACAAATTGGACAATGTTTATCTCCACCACGGATTCTTAACGCACAGTAATTGCACATACAAAAATGTTTACAGGGTAAAATTAAAACACTTTTGCTTCTCTCTTGACAAATAATGCACATTTTCTCCTCTTCCAACTGTTGAATTCTCACTCGGATTTCCCTCATTTTCTTAACATCTATCAATTCGTTATTAATTTGATTTCTGAGATTATTCTTTTTATTAAAGAAAGTCAGTTTATTCCATTCGAACTTTATATTAAATGTTTTTCTCTGAATCATTCGAAAGCACCTCACAAATTCCCGGCGAATTTTTAATCGAAAAAAATAAATAATTTGTAAAATGACTACTCCTAAAACACAACCTAAACACCGTTCCAACGAAATTTCACTCACAGATATAAAAATTAAATAAATATTCTCAATAAATTTATCACAAACTTTACAAATTAAGCTCAAAGTTTGATTACGAATAATATCTAAACCGTAAATAATTAAAATGAAACTACTTTCCAAACTGCGAGGAATTAAAGTTAATATAAATTCAACACCACTGCCAATCAGTATAACGAAATCGATACAAAAATTTGCAAAATATTTTGAAAAATTGATGATGTTCCATAAAGAATTTAATATTACACTGATAAAATTCCACACTAGTAATAATGTAATCCAAAAAATTTCGATTATACTTGCAAAAAAATTATACACTTTGTTGAAAATGGTTCGTAAACAAAGTTGACACACAAATAGCTGGTTTCCAAAATCATTTAGAAAGTAAATAAATTCTTCTCCAAGAATATTAATAGTGCTCCAAATAGTTTCAAAGTTTCGTACTACAAAATTTATAATTGTAAGTCCAGTTGTAACTAATATTTTCCCAATCGAAAAACTTAAAAATAATCCAGTTGATATAATATATTTTAATATAGTGAAAATATTTGATACTATTTCTAAAAACATTTTATTTTCACATTATATAAATTCCATATTTGAAAAAATAACAGTTGGAGTTGGTTAAGATATAAATTATTAACGAATAAAAATGTTATTTTGGGTTAGTTGTATCAGGCATTGCGCACAGCGCGCACAGTATTGTGCGTATTGTGATAAAATTTAAATTTTTTCCTCTCCCCGCGATTAGAAAAGTAACCGAAATCGTCGAAATTGTTCAAGACTGTCACAAGTGTCAACCATTTGTCAACACAGTCAGTAGACGAAATTTAAATTTTATTTCTGTACTTATGTATAAAAATCGCAACTCGACAGGGCCACATTTTCAAAAGATGATAAAATAAGTTTTTAGCATTTATTATTCTTTCTATTTAACTCGTTCTTATTACCAAAAAATTTTCGTAGACAAAATTAAATTTTTTGTTGATAAAAAATTCAAATACATAGAGAAAAAATTACTTCAACTGTTCTCAACTTCAGAACAGCGATTCTTGAAAAGTGAAGTGAAGTGGAATGGAATGAAGTGAAATGGCTGAGAACAGAACCAAAGGAAATATATTTTTATAAGTTGGTAGGTATACATTATTGTGATAATGGGTACTCTATCGATGGAAATTGATTACTAATAAGAGGAGGTATTATTTATGACACACAGTTTTCATTTCCGCTTACATATTATGTGGAATTTATAAAAATAAACTTTACAAACATTTATCATTTTATTGCCATCGTTCGTCGATTCCGTTTGCGTTCGTTGTGATTTTTGAGTAGCCAGCTGTGTTTGATATTAACTGTTTTAATTTTTTACTTTTTTCCTTGTATTTTAATTATTTTTTTTATCTTTTATTAATTTTTTTATTTAAATTACATATATATATATATATATATATATATATATATATATATATATATATATATATATATATATATATATATATATATATATATTAATAGTAATTAATAGTAGAAACAGAAATGTTTGTAAAGTTTATTTTTTAAATTCCACATAATACGTAACCGGAAATGAAAACTGTGTACCATAAATAATAATACCTCCTCTTATTAGTAATCAATTTCGTCGATAGAGTACCCATTATTACAATAATGTATACCTACCAACTTATAAAATATATATTTCCTTTTGGTTCTGTTCTTAGCTATTTCATTTCATTCCATTCCACTTCACTTCACTTTTCAAGAATCACTGTCCTGGTATCCGTATCTCCGAGAGTACGCGACAAACTGTTTGGGGTACGTGAAAACATTATTGGTAATGGCGGATGGCACAAAATCATAAGCTGTTCTGTTAAAACACAAAAATCATAATTATGGTTTAAAAAAGGGAAAAGAAAGAAAACGAATAAAAAATTATAAATTCTAGAACCTATATTCTAATTTAAAACTTAATTAAAAATAGACCATAATTTTAGAGCTCGGCCATAATTTAGCCTAATGGTAGTAGTTTTTCCATTTGTCACCAGATGGCAAAAGGCGACACTTAAAAAAAATGGTATAAATTTGGAATTGTCCATTTTTATTTGAAATCAGTAAATTATAATGAAAAAATAAAAATGACATTTGAAAAAATATGCCAGTTTATATTTTGTAAACTAAATAGCATAAATTTGGTGAATTGTCAATACCTAATAAACAAACCTTGCCTACTGGCAGTAGTTATTTTTTTACTCACAAGTTCGCGTATCTGAATTTTACAATTTTCATCGAATGACTGAATTCGTCGAAAACTGACCGCATTATTATTTTTGGATTACTACCATGGATACAAGAAAACTTTCAGCAAACGTAACTTTAGGATTGTAAAACAGTAAGAAAGTATAAAAATACACGATTATTTAGAAAAAATTTTATTTTTATGGATTAATTCTGTAGTACCATAAATCAAATAATGTGGAAGTTCGTAAGTTCAAATTTTATATTATTCACAATTCACAGTCATTGACGTTGTAAGACGTCAAGTGAAACCTGGCTAACTCAGACACCACGCTCAACGCTGTATGACGTCAACAATTCCTGAAAAATGTCAAAAAATGAAAATAGTGCACAGTTGAGCGTTTTGTCATTACAGGTTATGTCCAGGAACGTCATAATCAGTCATGCGTGAATTAACAATACTGTCAATTGGTAAATTTCGTTGAAATTAAAAAATTAAGTTAGTTAAATGGAGTTAAATTTTTATAGAAACTACAATCTTCTTTAACTTTATTCAATTCTTTAAATGATTAAGACGAGTTAACTCGTCCTACAATATGGCGGCTCAAAATGCTATGATATGTATATATTCACTGATACAGGTGCCGCCATCTGTGGCAGATTTTCCGAAATCCCGTATAATTCTAAATAATGTTCAGTTTTATCAACATAGTTTAATATAATTTATATTTTGTAAATTCCTAGGGTTCACTTTTTTGATGTTGGGATCTTTGATTTTTTTTCTTTTTCTTTTTTTGTAACCTTATCTATTGTACTTATCACTGGCAGTAAAAAGTCTGACATTTTCAGACAAAAATATTTTTCCATATGGTTTAAAAGTTAAAAAAATTAAAAAAAAAAAAGAATAAAAATAACGACTATAACGAATTGTTATTTAATGCAACTAAAAGGTTGCATCGTAATAAATCCGGTACAATCGTACATATGTACTCGGTTGTCCAATACATATACCTGAAATTTTATATTTAGACAATTACGTAACAAATTAGTTCAACCCTTCAAAATGACGTCATATAGATTTTAAACCAATAACTGAAGAAGACGTAATTATAATGAGTTGTCTGTCAAATGTTACTCTTAATAAGATCTTCAAATTTGTTTAATTTTGTACAGTAAGGCTCAACGTAATGGTAAACTAGTAATTAGATTTTACCGTGCAAATGGTTTAAATAGTTATAAATTATAGCTATTTAATGACAAACAAATCAACCAAACTTTTCAATTTTATACCTAAACTTTTTCTATGAATAACAACTCACTCATATTTTATTTTAAAAATGCCTACTTTTTTAGCTTATCGTACTTTTTAACTTGACCTAGTAGTGTACTTTTAAATAGTTTTAGAAATCAGTTTACTTATTGCAATTCAAATGTTTGATGAATTTCTACAAGGAAAATTCAGCTACTACACCATATCTCACCAGGTCACCATAAAAAACGCTTTTATATTCTCCAGCCGCCATATTGAAATCACTGTTGTGTGAGGACAATTTTGCCACGCATATTTGAAAAATAGAGTCCATAACCTTTAATTTGAGATATTGCAGATCTATTTTAAGCAACACCAATTTTTTACAGCAGGATGTCCCGTTCAGAAAGAATGTCCTATATATATATATATATATATATATATATATATATATATATATATATATATATATATATATATATATATATATATATATATATATATACGGGCCGCAGAAACCGGGGGGGGGGGGCAAAGGGGTCCCGACTTCCCGAAAATTACGTAAATTTTCCTTCCATTCATTTTATTCATATTAAACTATTTACTGGTATTTTTCATTTGAAAATCGAATTTTCGGAGACGAAACTTTATGATAATATTTTACAATGTTATCGGAGAATTGCGTTATCAAAAAGTTGGGTTGTTTAAATTCTTGTTGGACCTCTCGGTAGATTTGTAGTTGTTGCGCCCCTTTATTATATATATATATATATATATATATATATATATATATATATATATATATATATATATATATATAAATTTTGGTGAATCGGCATAATTTTCGGATTGTGGCAACCTCCAAATAAAATTCTGTCATAGTCCCAAGCTCAAGTCTTACATGACAGTGACAGTAGTAGCTGAATTTTCTTTCCAGTCGGAAATTCATTCAAACAATTGAAGATAGGAAGTAATGAAATAAAAATTTGTAATATATTTAGAAATACACTACCAGCTCAAGTGAGAAAGTACAATAAGCTAAAAAAATAAATATTTTTAAAATCAATCAAATTTCATCAAAATCCTCCTAGTAGTTTTTGCATGGTGCGTGCACAGACAGACGGACAGGTCAAAATTTAAATATCGCTGTTTTGGTATCTAAATTAATAACTGTCTATAATATCAGTACAATTTTCCAAAAATATTTCATGTACATACAGACACGGTTCATTCAAGCCCGACGAGAGGGTGGGGTAACTGGGGTTCTAGCCCCGGGCCCCGGCCTTGAGGGGTGGGGGGCCCGTAACTGCCGATAGAGGGCCAAGGAAGAAAGGTTTTTTGCTCATAACTTATTTTCTTGGGAGGAATTTTTTAAAAGAATGTAGTTTATTCCCGGGGCCCACTATTTTTCTCCACGGCCCTCGGTCCATTTACAGTTTTATTATATGTATTTATAGATTTGTAATACACTGCATTTTGTAAGAAACAAAGATATGTACTTGGAATTTATTGATTGTTTTTTAAAAGTTTTTGGAAATAAATTTAATTTTCTGGCGGTTTTAAGGGCCTTATTATTTCATACGTATCCGTTTAATGATAAGTTTAACCTTTCCCGTATTATAAAATTCATATGTAAATCGGCGTTGATGTCTCTTTTCCAAAACCACGGTCTAATACAATAAGTAATATGAACTGCCATATTTGATTTTGTGGACTTTTAATATCAAAGCTTTCCAGTGATGAAGGAAGGGTTGCTAACAATATTATTTTTATTAAATATGGTAATTAAACTTTGTATACCTTAAAAATTAAGGTCAATTAACTTTTATTTATGAAATGATTTTTTTGAATCGCTTTTAGTTTTCGTTAGTACAAGGTCTAATAACAAAATAAATTAATTTTTCCATTAATCTTCTAAACCAGACGTCAGAAAACTACGGTCGCTGGGCCAGACCTGACCCACCTGTTGTTTTTAATCCGGCTCACCAATCAATATAGTGCCTAACTTTAGTAATGCTTTTTAATGATGAATTTTTAGAATGAGTATTTTTACTAGAAGATAGCTAAATAAATTATTTAAAGTTTAAAGACATGGATCAATCCAAATTCTAGAATGATGATACTATCCATTAAAATCACCTTGGTGGAGCCCTTGGCAATAATATAAGGGCACGAGGATTGTAAAATGCCTGTTTATATTCCTTTCTGTAATAATGATATTGATATTCATAACTTTACACCTACTTAAGGGATATTTGTGGCTCTATACAGAAATTTTAGGGGTATAAGAATTTTCTTGATTCCAGATTCGCACTCAGAGTCGAAAAATGCAAAGAAATACCATAGTCACTCACCGAAATCACAACCCTGATTTTTTTCGAGGGGGTGTCTTATTGTTACTTAACCTAAATTTATATTTTTTTAATACACCTTCCACCAATCTGACCTTGCTGAAATTTCTACACACGATAACTATGTTAGAGCCAAATAACATATATTTTTTTGGTAGGTGTCACTCAAGGGGTTGATCTAAAACATGCATCCTCAAAAATTCAATTATTATTTTAATCTAGTAAATAACGTCATACGAATGTAAAAAAATTCTATAATATAAAGCTACTTTATGTCAACATTCTTTATTAATTTCATCTAATTATCTTCAATAGTTTTGAGGAAAAAAAATTTTAAATTTAAAGGTTGTTACCCCCATATCTCTAACAATATAGGGGGTAGAGGTTTAATACCTATATTTTCGAACATTACTCACCATAAGCAACATTCGTGAAAAAGAATAGCCGAAAAAGCCGCTGGGCCGAAATCACATAATGCTTACCCGGCGAGACCCTTTGATTGATTTTAAAAATATTTATTTTTTTTAGCTTATTGTACTTTCTCACTTGAGCTGGTAGTGTATTTCTAAATATATTTCAAATTTTTATTTCATTACTTCCTATCTTCAATTGTTTGAATGAATTTCCGACTGGAAAGAAAATTCAGCTACTACTGTCACTGTCATGGTAAGACTTGAGCTTGGGACTATGATAGAATTTTATTTGGAGGTTGCCACAATCCGAAAATGATGCCGATTCACCAAAATTTATATATATATATATATATATATATATATATATATATATATATATATATATATATACATATATATATATATATATATATATATATATATATATATATATATAATAAAGGGGCGCAACAACTACAAATCCACCGAGAGGTCCAACAAAAATTTAAACAACCCAACTTTTTGATAACGCAATTCTCCGATGACATTGTAAAATATTATCGTAAAGTTTCGTCTCCGAAAATTCGATTTTCAAATGAAAAATACCAGTAAACAGTTTAATATGAATAAAATGAATGGAAGGAAAATTTACGTAATTTTCGGGGAGTCGGGACCCCTTTGCCCACCCCCCCCGGTCTCTGCGGCCCATATATATATATATATATATATATATATATATATATATATATATATATATATATATATATATATATATATATATATATATAATTAAAAAGTATATATAATTATGTTGCGTGTGCTTGACTCCGTATTATCGATATTTAATAAGAGGAATAATAATCCGATTGTCAGTCCAAAATCATGTATTTTTCTCTGGTATCTGTTACCAAGATTATTCTCCCAGCATACTAATATTATTAATTTATAATTAATTTTATGCACGGCAAACTATGTAATTATGGGCCGGTACATTACTCCCCCCTGCGGAAAGAAAAAATCTTGGCACTTTTCAAAAAAAAAAAAAAAATTTTTTTTGCTCAAGGGAAAAATTTTCAGGATGCAAATTAAATTGTTCCCTGAAAATGAAAAAACCCTCCAGTATAACAATGCTACATATTTACATGTCATTGTTACACAAATAGTATTAAAAAAATTACAATACATAATAATAATATGTATATTCACTTATGAATAATTTGAATTTTCTGCTTCTCCAATCCGGATGTCTTCTATAATTCAGAATATCCGAATCTAGAACATATAAAAACATACGGCAGAAAAATATCCAAGTAAAATAATTAATTTTACCTATGAGAATTCATTGAAAAACAGAAATAAATTGAATAATTATTATCATTGCTTTATGAGAATTATTTTACGCAAGCTACTGTATGCTTTTTATTGGAAACTTTATCCAAATTATTATTTAATTTAATTTTAAGATAATTCTCATCCTGTTCCATTATTTTAAAAGGATACTTGGAGAATAAATGACAATTGACTCTATCATTGCGAATATCCATTATTCTCGGAGTCGTTATATTTTCTTTGAAAAAATTTACATTTTTCGGATAACTCACAAATGGTTTCGAAAAACATTTATCGCTTTTGTGATACATTTTTCGATTATGGAAATTATTATCAAAAATTGAATTAATTCTGTGATGTCGTGATTGGAAATTAAACATTTTATCATCATTATTTGGATGATAATTATCATATTTTGAATTATTCCTCTTTTTCCAGGAATTATTATAAAAAATCTTCGTTTTTGAATCCGTATGACATTTTGTCATTTTGTAATGGTTTCGATTCAATTTATTTCCGTTTATTATTTCATTTCTAAAATAAATAAAATGTACCAATAACATGGTTTGATGCACTTTCTTGCATTTTCTCCATATTTAATGTGATATTTACATATTACTGAATGGAATTTAGAATTAAAAATATTTTTAGATCAGTCAAAATTTCCTTTTTTCTTTCTGTTTCTATGGAAATTTTGCCTTTTCTTTAAATTTCTCAATTTATTCTTTATGGCATGTATATCATTATATAATTCTTCAAGTTTTTCATCTCTTAATTTAATTTCATTAATTTCGACTTTTCTTGAAGAATCATATATTTTGTCTGCCAATTTACCTAATTCATGCCATTCCAAATTCTCATGCGCATACAAGAAAGGCAATATGTTCTGTGGTACATGTTTAAAAAATATATGCTTAAGGAATGAATCTTCCAAATTCAAGTCATATGCAAAATATTGCATTTTATTAATAATCTCTGAAGGTTTTAGATTCTGAAAATTCTCTGTTTTAAATAAAGAAGAAAATTTTTCTGTTTCTGACATAACATATTTATTTTGTAATTCATTCCTTATTCTTTCATATTTGTTTTCAATAGCCACGTCAGTAATTATGTGACGCACAGCTTGACTAGCCTCTGGATCGAGAGCGAGAGTAATTAAAAAATATTTATTGTCTTCATTGACAATATTTTTCAATTTAAATAAAAGATCACATTTGTCCAACCACAATTGCACGTCACCTCTGTCAAATTCCGGTAGTTTTTCGAAAATGAAATTTACTCTACCGTTTTCTGAGATGACTGGTACATGAGTCATCTTCGTATTATTCTTTTCTGGCATAATTATATTTTGCTTTTGAAAACAAATATGTCAAAATATAATTATAAATATTTTAATAATAAATAAATATTTAAACGAATTACCAAATCGTCGCTGGTCACCAATTATATAATTATGTTGCGTGTGCTTGACTCCGTATTATCGATGTTTAATAAGAGAAATAATAATCCGATTGTCAGTCCAAAATCATGTATTTTTCTCTGTTATCTGTTACCAAGATTATTCTCCCAGCATACTAATATTATTAATTTATAATTAATTTTATGCACGGCAAACTATGTAATTATGGGCCGGTACATATATATATATATATATATATATATATATATATATATATATATATATATATATATATATATATATATATATATATATATATATATATATATATATATATATAGGACATTCTTTCTGAACGGGACATCCTGCTGTAAAAAATTGGTGTTGCTTAAAATAGATCTGCAATATCTCAAATTAAAGGTTATGGACTCTATTTTTCAAATATGCGTGGCAAAATTGTCCTCACACAACAGTGATTTCAATATGGCGGCTGGAGAATATAAAAGCGTTTTTTATGGTGACCTGGTGAGATATGGTGTAGTAGCTGAATTTTCCTTGTAGAAATTCATCAAACATTTGAATTGCAATAAGTAAACTGATTTCTAAAACTATTTAAAAGTACACTACTAGGTCAAGTTAAAAAGTACGATAAGCTAAAAAAGTAGGCATTTTTAAAATAAAATATGAGTGAGTTGTTATTCATAGAAAAAGTTTAGGTATAAAATTGAAAAGTTTGGTTGATTTGTTTGTCATTAAATAGCTATAATTTATAACTATTTAAACCATTTGCACGGTAAAATCTAATTACTAGTTTACCATTACGTTGAGCCTTACTGTACAAAATTAAACAAATTTGAAGATCTTATTAAGAGTAACATTTGACAGACAACTCATTATAATTACGTCTTCTTCTGGAGTGTGGTTACAAATAGGTAACGACGTAAGTCGCCTCTTTATATTATTATCATTAATATTTCCGTTGCTTTTGTTTAATTAGGTTGGATTATATTATTATATTATCTTTTTCTAACCCGTAATGTTAAATCGAGAAGGAGTATTTTTAAGGAGTATTAAAAATTTTGTATTCAGTTATTGGTTTAAAATCTATATGACGTCATTTTGAAGGGTTGAACTAATTTGTTACGTAATTGTCTAAATACATTACTTCGGGTTTACATACATATATGATAACTCGAAATTTCGAGAGTCCACTGTACTTTTTAACAAATCTGACATTTGTACATACTGCGCGAACTCTCCCGGAAGCCATCTAGTGGATCATGATTGATAAATAATTTATGCAATAATTGTGTAGAATGATATGGCGTAGCCATTACTGATAAATGTTGTGTTAAAAAAAAGTTATTGTGACCAGTGATTAATATTGTTTTTTCTTTCAAATATAAAATAATATTTCAAAAATGTCAGCTCACGATCAAATGCGAGCGATGCTCGATCAATTAATGGGCACGGGTCGAAATGGTAAAATGTTTTTTTTTTTTTTTACACGTCACTTGGAAATTGTAAAAATGATCAATTCCGTCAGGTGTGCTAAATATTTTTGTTTTTATATAATCACTTTCAGGTGAAAATAATAAATTTCAAGTTAAATTCTATGATCCGAAAGTTTGTAAATCATTCTTACTGTCCTGTTGTCCCCATGAAATTCTTTCAGCAACAGTAAGTATATTTTATTATTTAATTAAGGAATAATATTTTACCAAAATTATATTTATTTAAATTATATTTTGCCTTTTTTGAAATTCACAATATTTTATACTTAACTGTGTAATTTGTACCGAATTTTTATATAAAGACATTACATTTTTGTTATATTTGTTATTAATCGGACCATAGTCATTTAAAAAAATGAAATAAAATATTCTCAATTGTTTGATGATGCTTATTTAAATTTTTGGGTCAGTTATGCGCAGTTATTTTTATCAGATTATTGTAGTCAGGGGAGCAGAGCAAAATTTTTTTTTAAAATTGACAAAATGGAACAATTGAAATAATTTTTGTATCTGTCCGTCTGTCACAAGTGATTTTACCGGAAACTATTTGATATAAAAATTTGAAATTTAGCACACAGAGCGTAATGGCCCAAATTATATATTGATTATGGGAGTTAATTTCAAATTTTCAAAGCGTAAACTGGGAAATGAGAAAAAGTGTTTTCAAGGGAATATGTAGTAATATGTATGATGTAGTATTTTTCTGTGCATTTTTTAATCATTTTTTTGGGGAAAGAGCTTGAAAATTACTTTTCGTCACCCTTATCATCAAAAGAATAGTTTGAGAATGAAGTGTAAATTGGCCCAAAATTATCAGGATTTAAAAATTTTAGTGGAGAGTACGATATCCGAGGCAACAAAATTTGACAAGCGGATCTGATAGATTTTGGCATTCTAAGCAAAAAATAAAGAGTAAAAAATTTTGAAACTCGCCTTAGTTTTCGAGATATCGATCGTTAAACTTGTATTTAAGGTTACCCTTTGCCCGAAAGTTAGGTTAGTTATGACAATAAATTTTGATGTTTGATATAAAAACTAAGTGGTGAGGTTAGTTAAAGTTACCCTTTGCCCGAAGGTTAGGCCAGTTTTGACAATAAACTTCGATTTTTTATATAAATATATTTCACCAAAATATTACACCATACTCAAATGCAAGTAATATGAAATATTAGTGAAATATATTTATATCAAAAATTGAAGTTTATTGTCAAAATTGGCCTAATCTTCGGGCAAAGGGTAACCTAAACTAACCTCACCACTTAGTTTTTATATCAAAAATCAAAATTTATTGCCATAACTAGCCTAACTTCCGGGCAAAGGGTAACCTTAAATACAAGTTTAACGATCGATATCTCGAAAACTAAGGCGAATTTCGAAATTTTTTACTCTTTATTTTTTGCTTAGAATGCCAAAATCTATCAGATCCGCTTGTCAAATTTTGTTGCCTCGGATATCGTATTCGTGCCAAATTTTAGTGCGAGTTACATCAAATCCATTGTTTAAAATTTATTGTATGGAACACTATTTGCGCAAGTACGATTTGTACCTGACCTTTATTTTTCAAATTTCGATCGACTAAAATTACTTTCTTATCAGCATTTTATAATAATTACACAGATTAATTTTTTTCTTTTTAACGATATAATTCTTTTTACTGTTAATTTATTTTTAGTATTACTTTTTAGTATTTTGTATATTTGTAAATAGGTAATAAAACAACTATTTTATTTTGCAAATTACTACTTTACTTTTAAATTTTGATAATTGTTTCGAATATTAGTTGTTCATTTTCAGTCTAATTTTGTTTACAACTTGTAATTGCAATAGAATCCTACGGTGCAGTTTTAAGATTGATTTGGTTTTCAAAACAATTTTTTTTTATGTAGTTTTCAACCAGCTAAATGGCCCACTCTGCTAAAAGTGCTAAATTAATAATGCTTAGACTGTAAATAATAAACAAATACTTTACTTTGCAAAATACCACTTTTATTTTTGAAACTGTGACAATATTGTTTCGAACCGTTAGTTCATTTTCAAACAGAACCGTTAGTTCATTTTCTGTTTGAAAATGAACTAACGGTTCGAAACAATATTGTCACAGTTTCAAAATAAAAGTGGTATTTTGCAAAGTAAAGTATTTGTTTATTATTTACAAATATGGAATACCATAAAGTAACACTCAAATCTATTAATGTTTAGACTGATAGGTCCTAGTTCAATCCTTCTGGTCGACTATGTTCTTGAAGTTTTTTTCTGCAGTTTCTCTTCGTAATTTCAAATGAATAGCCACATAATTTTTCTAGAAACATAGGTACAGATGCATAATTTTCAATTTTTTTTTGGGCCACTATCACATCTACTGTCCACCACTCACATCATAAAATAATGTAAATGTAAAAAAATTGCCTGCATAAACGTTCAGTCTGAGAGAACGGAGGTTAAACCACATAATTGTTCAAGTTTCCAAAAATTTGCTCATTACCGTATTTATTATAAATAAATAAAACACTTCGCAAAAAACACTACTATTATTTTACAAACTCGTGTAACATGTTTCGATCAATATGATCATTATCAAACAAGTTTGATTCATTATCAAACAAGTTTGATGTTTGATAAAGACCATATTGATCGAAAAATGTTATAAAGAGTTTCTGAAGTGAAAAATTGGTGTTTTTACGAAATAAAGTATTTTATTCAAATTTCTTATTAGGGTAGGGCGAAGTAAAAAAAGACACCGCGGAGGTGGGGTAAAAGGAGACTACTTTTTGTTATAATAATGTATTTTGTTATAATATAAAATACAGTTGAACCTTTTTTTTATGCGGTAGGTAAGGACCGCATAAAAAAAATCGCACAAAAAAAATATATTTAAAAATATCATAAGTAACTATGAAAAGTTTAGTTCGGTCCAGATTGTAAAAAAAAACTTTTTTTATGCGGTGAATCGGGACCGCATAAAAAAAGTTTCATCGAAAATACATAACTCAAAACGCTCAAAACCTCACGATTTGCTTAGAAGTTGCTTTTCTAAAGAAGATAAAGCGTTAATTTACACGTGGGAACATTTTATTTTTATTATAATATTATGAAAATTGTGAAAAATACATCTCTAAAAAAACTAAATGATGCAATAACTTATATTTTTATGCAATGTACTGATTAAATTCTTAAAAACTATTAAAACGTATTTTTGTCAAAGAAAGTTATTATAAATAATAAACAAATATTTTACTTCGCAAAAATACCACTTTTATTTTTATTTTATTTTGCAAAATAAAAGTGGTATTTTTGCGAAGTAAAATATTTGTTTATTATTTACAAATATGGAATACCATAAAGTAACGCTCAAATCTATTAATATTATAAAGTTATTATAGTTAACGTTTAAGTTTCTTACTTTCTCTTGATTTTGATTCACATTATGTATTTTAATGACAATTTTTTTTAAAAACCGCATAAAAAAAATACAAAAAAAAAAAAAAAAAATCTGTACATACTTACATACTATGTATTTTGTTATATTAATACTTTTTATTTTTGAAATTTAACACTGCTGAATTTAATAAAAATATTTCTTTTTTACCCCACCTGCGCGGTGTCTTTTTTACCCCGTCCTACCCTATCTCAAATTATTTTTTTATTTCCCAATTTTGTTTTAATTAAGTTATTAAATTTTTATTTTGACGCATTGTACAGATTACACAGTTTTTTTTATTTGTTTTGTTAATTAATTTTACATAATTTGATTGAAAAAAATAAAAAGGCAGAATTATGATTTAATAAAATCGAAATTGATTTATTTTCTAAAATAATTTTTCTTGATTTATATATAAAACGTGTCCGTTAAATGTGTGTGTGTACTATTTTATAAAGATAACATTCAAAAAACCTATTCTGTTTGGAGGCAAATATGAGCACTAATACCGCACACTGTACTTTTCAGAAAATCACATCACTTTTGCTATATTCTTAAGATGAGATGTTTAATAGTTGTGTAAGTACAATGCCGTACGTATGTCATCAATTATAATACATAATATATAACTTCATATCTGCAATATTATTTTTTATATTCTTTATTTATTACTATTTTGTATTTTTTTATACATATTATAATTATACAGTGTTACTTCGATAATTGTCACACAAATGTAATGTGGGCGTGGTCAATAAAGTAATTGATCGAATTTTTCGTATCATTGTTTTATAAGGCAGTGGTGTAAAAACTTGATTGGTTTACTTTGTTGATTTGTTTGCGTTATATTGTGTGTGACAACTGTCAAAGTAGTAATCGTGAAGCAGTATGGCGGCCAAATAAATTAGTGTTTCTTATTTTATAAATTAATCTTTTAATTCGAATAGTTATTGTTTTATTTGTGGGTTTTCTTGTGTATTTACTGTTTTATTATTTTTTATTTTTGAAAATAAAAAAATTAGTTTGACACTATAAATGTTTCAGTTTCTAAATTTGTAATTTGTTTTAAGCTTTAGTTATTACCTACTCTTTTTAAAAATATTAATTACGGTTTTAATGACGGGATTTACTTATTAAAAAGAGGATTTTTATTTTTTTTAAATTAAAATTTTTTGTTTATTAGGAATATTAGTTTTGAAATATTTTTATATTTTTAATTACCTGTCACAACATATTTTTAGAAGTATAAATGTACTTTTAATATTTGGTTAGCATTTTTTCTTTTTAATCTGTCATAAAGACGAAGTTCCCGATTCGTCCGCTTTAAAATAAATTAAAAATTAGGGATAACATAACTCCTCCTCCCTTGGTTAGTATTTTTTTATATTGGCCGCCACAACAGTAAAAAGGTATTGTACCAGAAATTTCTAAGGTATTAATTTCTCGGTGCTGATTGGTAAGTAAAAATACGAAAATCGTTCACGTTTCTACAGTAAAAAAATTCGAGAATTTCGAGCAAATCAAAACGTTGTCAGTACGAAATGCATGTTAAATTGGTCGGAATAAATTTGTCGGGACAAATACGGATATACACGGCAATACTATAGTTTATTCACGAATTTAACCAATTTAGTTCGTTGCAGTTTTACCGTGAGTATTTCAGGTCAAATTTCGGACAAGTGATATCAGGCTTAGGTGCGTCCTTTATTTCATTCAAATTTAGATTTCATTATAACAATATTAATAAAAATATTTTGTGGAAAGTTATAAATCTTGTTTAAAAAGGTTTAATTTCGTTTTATATCTTTCCACACCATGTAATTTTGAACTAAACCGAAAAAGTTGTTCCTCATCAAATTGTAAACAGTTTAAGGTAGATAACCAGATTGTTGAAAATTAAGTAGAACGCTAAATTTAATTTTATTGGTCGTAAAAAAAGTTTAGTTGCTTTTCGGTTATCTACCTTAAATTATTTAATGTAGTAAGCAATTAAATTAACGTATATTTAAATGTTTTGCAAATAAAATAGCCCAACAATTTAAAAAATGCAACAATTAATAATATTTTCAGCATTTAATGATGTATAAAATAATTTTGAAATATGATTTTACATTATTACTTCGACAGTTGTCATGTCACATAACTCAAATATAAGTTTACGAAGTGCTTATAATTACAGGAAAAATTTGGGGCCACGCCCATGTCACGTTAGTGTGGCTGGCAATTATCGAAGTAATAGTGTATATTTATTTGAGAATTGAATATATTTCGGGAAAAACAATTACTAAGCTTTATATCGTGCAAGATACTTATTTATATGTAAGAGATTTTTTTTGTTGGACCAGTATCTTACTGAATAGTGTTTGTGCAGCGTATGGATCTGGGAGAATGTCCGAAAATTCACGATCTAGCATTGCGGGCCGATTTTGAAAATGCTCAAAAACATAAAGATTATTTCTACGATTTGGAGGTGAGTTCTTAATTGTATTTGAATTTGTTTGTAAATAATAAAAAAACTTTTTTTTTGTTAAAATTGTTTCTAACAAGTGGAGTTTCTAACACAGCTTGGGAATGACGGATTTAATTTATTTGTAGATTTAGCTTCTTTTTGTAATAAGTTAATGAAATTTATGCGGCGGCTTCTAACAGTCAAAGAAATCGAGTCCAAAGCTTAGGCTGTAGTTTATACATCCGTTAATTAAACGTTTGGTCTACCTCGCAGAGAATCTCGAATCGAATCCCACTCACGACAGTATTTTTTTTAAAAATACAGAAAAAATCAACTTTTTGCACACTTCAAGAAGTGCAACAAAAACATCAAGTGAGAGGAGTTAGCCATACATCGCGTACACACTAGTGATGTCGGGTCGAGAAGCAGTTAGTCGATTAATCGATTGAAATTATTTTTCAGATAAAATTAGTCGTTAGTCGAAAATATCGAGCACAAAGTAGTCGACTAATCGACTAAATTTTTAATCGACTTTATAAATAACGCAACTGAGGTTTCTTTCAAAAACAAGGTTTTCTTTTGAATATTTTTCTTTTAAGAAAAAGAGGAATATGAAATATCACAATATATTAATCACATAAAAGTGAAACATCATATAAATAGATAATTATTTAATTTTCATTTTTTGAAGTGCAATAAATAATACAGAAAAATTGTTAAATTAGTCGTTTTTAGTCATTTTAAAAATATTAATCATTTAATCGAAGGTAAAATAGTCGACTAAAATACGAATAAATGTAAACAAAATTAGTCGATTAAATCGACTAATCGATTAATCATCCGACATCACTAGTACACACGTACACTACTATGGAGGGTAGATATCAGGAGCACCATCTCTGTATCAAAAAGTGTCCATAGAAAGGCGTAAATAGTGGCAGCGCTACTGTAGCAAAAGGGTAAATTTAGAGAAGTAAACAAGGAAAGAAAAACATCCGCGTTGTTATGTAATTATTGTTTTTTCTATTATAATTGTTACATATAATTGTTTTATTATTTTAAAAATTTTTATAAAACAACAAAAAGAATCACTAACAGACATTAAAAGTTCATGTAATTATGAATCACTTTCAACGTGTTTCACAGCGAGTTTTTTGTAGGTTATTAAACAACACACTTCACTCCGTCGACAACTACAAAGTTCATTTCATACCCTTTTGCTACTCAAGCGCTATTCTGGTGAGTTTTTGAATTGTTACTTAGTACTTAAAACAGGACACTTTTTGAACTATTTTTCTATTGTTTTCCGGCCAAGATAGTCCTCCTGATATCTACCCTCCATATACACTACGTTCTTAAGTATGTGTGTGTGCTCAAATCAGTTACTCATCAGAGACGGTTCATGTATCTTTAAGTTAGTTACTTATGTACATGTAATTTACCTACACATTGTTATAATTACATGTTCTAGCCGGAAAGTCAAAGTCCATTATTATTAAAACAATGTAACATTTTAGACGTCTTATTATTATTATTTTTTTTATTTATTTAAAAAACTTTATAATTCAGGAGAGGAGGGGAATATTTTGTTGCACTTCTTGGAGTTGTATTATACTGTTTTTTTCTCACAGCCCTAACTTTGGTTTTATGTACTTTGGACTCAATTTTCTTGAAAATTAGAAGTCATTGTATAAAATCCCGTTAATCTGCTACCAAGGGAAGGTAATATTACGAAATATTTAAAAATTAACGACATCTGGGATTTGCAAATTGTGTATTCAACAAAAACTTGGACAACGTATACAGCAAATATTCTTTTTATAATACACTCTGATCAGATAGAAATGCAATTATTGCGCGTACTCTGTTTCAACCTCGTATCTGAAAACTCCCAATTTTTGGACACAAAAAAAAAACATATTTTAAATCCGTGTTTTCATCACTATGAGCTTAAGATTTATGCTAATTACACCTTTTGATGTTGGCTACCCACACAGAACAAATAGAACGAATATAACTGTCTCTTTTCTGCAATCACTTATGTGGAAGTATGTGCATCTTAGGCTGCTTAGGTGTCAGTTGCTCAGTAGCCGTCGTTCAGTGTAAGTCAGTCAAACAACAATAAATTTGATTGTTGAACCGGCACAAGTAGCGTTGTGGTATCACACACATCACATACATGTATGTGAACCAAAGGTCACGTGACGCTATCACCACTCACACAAACAGAGTTTATCGCACAAATACAAAGTAAACACCGTGCACGTATACAACATATTTTCTATCTCAAGTGGTTACACAGGTTCCAGTAGTATAGAAATATGTATTTTCTCTCTAGATGCTCTATGGCTACCCATATATATATATATATATATATATATATATATATATATATATATATATATATATATATATATATCTATCTATATATATATATATATATATATAGATAAGTATATATGTAAATACAGTATTTAATATGTTTTTTGTGTGTCCTAAAACATGTAGCTTTTGATATACGAAGTAGAGACAGCCAACGCGCGTTATATTGCTATCTCATTTTAAATACAAATTCAGAATATACAGATTGATAACTATGACTTGCGATTTCGATATGTATAGAATACAAATGTATATGATAATTGTTTGCAATACATTTTAGTGCAAAATATTTAATAATCAGTTAAAAATTTATACTTTTATAAAAAATAAATGTATTTCATATTGAAAATGCATTTCAAATTTAATACATGAAACATTTTGTATACAAATTATATATTCGTAGTATGTACATCTTTAAATGAATAAAGAATATACTTCTTTCTTTCTTAAAAAGATTATGAAATATGTTTCTTTTTTTCTCGCACGTGTATTATAAAACGAATCATTGCTGTAAATATTTAAAACTTTTACGTTTTTGAAGCTTATAGATCTTCAATTATTGCATAAAAAAATGTTAACCTTTAAAATAAAATATTTTTACAAGGCAATGGAACATTTGGAAGCTTTCATAAGCGATTGCGATCGACGAACAGAAGCCGCAAAACAACGATTGGCCGAAACACAAGAGGAGTTATCGGCCGAGGTGGCAGTTAAAGCAAATAGCGTTCACGAACTAGCCGAACAGATTGGTCAAAAGTTGGCAAAGGCTGAACAACTCGGTGAAGAGGGTTTCGTCGATGAAAGCATGAAACTAATGGAGGAAATTGATGAGTTGAGAAAAAAGAAGTTAGAAGCCGAACAGGAATATCGAAATTCAATGCCAGCAAGCAGTTATCAACAACAGAAACTTCGCGTTTGTGAAGTGTGTTCCGCGTATTTGGGTATTCATGATAACGACCGTCGTCTAGCCGATCATTTTGGCGGGAAATTACATCTTGGTTTTATTAAAATTCGTGAAAAACTTGCGGAGCTACAGGTAATAATCAGAAATTTTATTTCCAGTATTATAAAAAATGAATAAGTAAATTTACTTCCTTAATTTTCCGAGTAAATTTACTTTTCTAGAAATCGATCAAGTATGTTTTATTCATAAATTACCTTGACAATTTTACAAAATTTCTTTTTACCCGATTGCGCGACTGGAAAGGCAGAGTTGTTTTTCGCGGGTATTTATGTGGGATTCTTTATTCACTTGTGGTATTTAAATTACTGGATGGATTTTAGTAAATGAGGTGTCATTAGATTTGTCTTACTCTTAAGAATAGCAAGGAGCGTATAAAGTGTCAAGAAATGTTATATGGCAGTTGTATATATATTTTTACTTTAAATTGTTAAAATATATCGTCACCGTTACTTCAATATGTCGTATGTCAAAAATATGTCATTTTCTGTTAACAGTGCTATAGTAACCAAAATCATCTTTTCTATATAATAGATGATAATAGCCAAAATTCCAATAGTCTAAGAGCTGCCTACATAAAAAAGCTTGTTATCGCTACATGACTGATTTCTTTTGTAAAAGAATCCTTTTTTATAACCAAGTTCAAATAATCTTGTCTGCCAGCGCAATCCCGTGGCTTAACGCAGGAACGGCCGCTTAAATAGTTAAATTTCGATTTAAAAATTTTATAAGATGCATGGGTTATAACTAGGTATCGGAGATTTTTCGGATCAAACAGCATTCGTGTTTTGTGTATGCAGGTATATTGCACTTGATGTGATTACTGTGAAAAAAACGAATAGATATTTTGATAAAACATACATATATATACAACTCACCCATATTATCTGTCTATCTGCCTGCATATACAAAACACGATGTTGTTTGATCCGAAAAATGTCTGTTCGATGCCGACTTAGACATCGATAAATGGATGGAAAATATCGTTGAAAAGTTGAAGGACCTCTTGATCAAATAAAGACTTTATTAAACTTAACAAATCGTATATTTTATTTTAAAAACTAAGATTACACGTGTGATAACACTGTTGTAGTAATTCTAGCACCCGCCTGTGTGTGCCCTTTTATTTAATGTGTACAATAATAGAAGTACATGTATGTATTTTTTAACAGAGACTGTTACAACAACTCAAAAAAAAGGAAATTTTTACAAAAAAAAAAATGTAATGATGCGTGGACATCCCCACTCCTTTACGCATCATCAGCGGTGGATGTGACATATTCCATATAATGATAATAATTAAAAATATCTTTTACTTTGTTCAATAAGGGATCCAACAATGTCCGATACCTAGTTATAACTACAGTGACTTTATAATATACTTGATAACAGTGTGGCCATTAGTAGGTCTAGTTTTTTATTGGTTGACGCCATTAACAGGCCAAATGCATTGAATTTGTATACCTTGTTTATTCTGTTACTACGGTTATTCACTTCAAATTTGGCCTGAATATGGCGGATATGGTTCCAATGGCCACACTGTTATAAAGAATATTATACAGTCACTGTAGTTATAACTATGGAAACAGTTTTTATTTTCAAATTATTATTATTATTTTAAATTATTATTTTTTATTAATTTTTTTCAACATTATTCATCAATTTTTTCGGTCGAAAAAGTAACTTAATCATACTCGGTTCGTAGGTTTATTTTTGGGGCCATGGATGCTTACGAATTCTCGGCTTTTAACCTCGGTTTCTCGAACTGCATCTGAGGCCACAAAAATACTAACGGTTCTTGCCAAGTAATATATTATATAATTATATATTATTATTGCATCTGAAAAGTACCTGATAAAGTATTTTTATCGACAATTAAACGTATACAAACATTTTTACTTGATACAGTTTCTAATTTAAAAAAACCTGAGACGCTTGTGTAATCTTTTCGTCGCCAATAATACTGAAATTTGTTGGGGAAATTGAGTTTTTGAATAAAAAATAAATATCATTTGTTTTTGTTTTATTTCAAATCTACATCATAAATAATATTGATAATCGATATGAAAAATTTTTAAAAAGTATATAATAAATAATAAATTAATTAAATCTTGAAAAATTTTTAAAAATATCATTTGGTTAAAAACAGCACTACAAAAGATCGCGATGTCTGTGACGTCATAAAGGTAATATGTCAAAAGTGTCAAAATTATTAAAATTTAGTAGGAAAAATTATTGGTGGTTGTTTCATTGATTTCGACGTTCAAAATCTTGAGGGACATTTTTTCCGGACTTATTTTTGTATTGCTATCACAAAGTAGTAAAAAACAAGTTCTATATTTCTTTAGTTTCGATATTTCGACAGTGAAGTTTATAGCAAGCAATAATTTGGATAGAAACAACAATTTCAGAGCAACAATAATTTCATAGCAACAATAATAGTAGGAGAGCTGCTGGCCGATTTGCGATAGTCATTTCAACACACGTTAAATTGAGAGGATAGGATTTGGGATACTACTTACCCTACACAAAAATTCAGTTCTGACAACCCGGCCGAATAGGCTTGCCAGAACTGAATTTTTAAGTATAGTAAGTATCCGAGATTCTATCTTCTCAATTTAACGCGTGTTGAAATGACCATCGCAAATAGGCCAGTAGCTCTTGGTCTATAGTCTACTTGAAAATAAAAAGACACTAATGTAGCTATGTTCAGGCCATATTACCTTTATCACGTCACATAAGCGCTCGAAAACTATCGGCCCGTTATCGGTTCTAAGTTTAAAAATTTATTTTTAATTTAATATAACTTCTTAATTATTACGATTAAAAAAAATAAAATAAAAAGAGTTTTCTTATAAAACTTGTATATGATCTTTCCATTTATAACAAAAAAAAATTTCTCTTCAAAAACCTAATTACTTTACTAGTCGAATTAAATTTAACCATACAGGTCATAATATAATACACACGTATTTAATATAGAATAAGTTGAATTTCTAGGCAAAATCAGTGCAGATATCTTTGCTAATTTCGAATAGAATATTCTAGAACTTTTATTAATTCCATTATTTGACCTAATATTCAGTTGTAGTAAACGTCATATGAAATTTGACGTCTAAAAAAATTTTAAGATTATATTTATTCATTTTATTTACAAATGAAAAGTTACTCGAGTTTTTTCCTTCATTTGCAAGTTACTCGAGTTTTTTCCTTTATTTGCAAGTTATCCAGTTTTTTTTCCTTCATTTTCAATAATAAAGCAAATAATTGTTTCTCAAACAAATTTCATACTATTTGTAATGTATTCTGAAAATTTAACGAATTTAATCGAATGAATTCGAATAAAAAAACTAATTAGTAATTATTTTATTATTATTATTATTATTTTTTGCAGAAAAACGCTGAAAAAAGACGCGAAGAACGTCGACAAGCGATGAGAGATCGCGACAGATATGACGAACGTGAACGTTACAGAAAAGAACGCAACCACTATGTAGGTGGACGAGAACTGGACAGACGATCTCGCAGGCATAGAAGCCGTAGCCGTGAACGTAGACATCTCATTTCCCCCAGTCGGTAAGTATTTATTTCAGAACAGTTCACCTAAATAAAATCAATTCTAATATTATCACCGGGTATATTTGCAGAAGTAGTTCTTCGCGAAGATCTCGTAGCAGGAGTCGAAGTCGCCGATCACATTCAAGACATTCGACCTCTAGTGACAAAAGGAGAGATCGTGACCGAGATTAAAGGATACAATCGTTTTAAATTCTCTTTTAATTTTTGATGGATAATATAAAAAGTTACACAAGTGGAAAAAATTATGTAAAGTAATATTTTGATGTGATTTAGTATTCTTATTTAATTCGAACAAAAAACATAACCCAACTATATCTACTTACTTTGCAAAAACAGAAAATGTGTCGCATAACACGTCCGAAGTGAAACTTCTTATTTACACGCAGTTCGGATGATAGATGGCGTGACATATATATATATATATATATATATATATATATATATATATATATATATATATATATATATATGTATATATATATATATATATATATATATATATATATATATATATATATATATATATATATAGTTTCAATGGTTCTCACAAGGTGGTTATTGCACCTTAACGCTTAGGAAGTTTCATTTCAAAATATAAATAAATAAGTACACCAAATTTTAATAAAATTTTATAACAAAAAGTTACCTTCGGCGGCAAAATTTTGTGAAATCAATTGAATTTGATTTCTGTTTCTTTTCATTCAGGTAAAATGTTTACTTAAATTTATTTGGTCAAACTAATTCTTGTAATAAAGTAAAAATTTCTACCACTTGTCCTCAATTTGTTTAAATATTTAGTTAATATTTTTTATGTATTTTGATGTTAATTAAAAATATTTAACTTTTTTTTTTTTGTTAATAAATAGTTTCTCCTTTAAATTTACAACTTTTTTTCTTGTATTCCCTGAAAATATTGAATAAAAATTTATAGCAAGAATAGGTAAAAGTCGGCTTGATTTAGCCATTTTCTGGTAAATATTTAAGTGATTTAAGACGAGTTAATTCGTGCAACATTAGACAATCTAAAATGTTCAAGTCATATTATATTTGCATAAATTCATGTCAGATAGGCCTTAAATAATTAGGACGAGTTAATTCATCCAACATTATGGTGGGTCAGAATGTTTTGATAGGTACATATGGTACATATTAATACATCTGTGACAAGTTTTTCGAAATACTGTATAAGGCCTTTATGCAATTGGATGCAACAGCGATAGCGATGACGATAAGTGCGATAAGCATGCGCATAGACCAATTTTAGGTCATAATTACAAACGCATGCGTATTTTTGTATTATCTGCTGTTGGTAAATTGGTCTATGCGCATGCTTATCTCACCCATCCTCATCCCTATCTTACCCAATTGGAGGTAAAGGTTTTAATGTTCAGTTTTACTAACGAACAAGAACGAAACAACAAAAAAAAAAAAAAATTAACGCTCATTAAATATTTTTTACCGGTTTTTCACGGTATAAATTTTTAACTTCTGAAGTACATTTATATAGCTACACGAAATTTTTTTTCTTTTTTGATGTTTTTAATTTTTTTTTTCTCTAATTATATAATTAAATCAAAAAAAGAATTGCTTCGATGGGGCAAATCGTATTTTTTCCTAAAAGTATTAGGAAAAAATATTTTGATGATTAAAAAACTTTATTTCATTGTTTTAATGCTAATTTATATGTCAAAATGTTTAAATAATATATATAATGATAGCTTATTATTGCTAAAAGATACAGCTAAGGCAATTTTATATTCGGAAAGGGCAATTTTTTAAGCTATCACACGTTAATTTAGAAGTTGATTTAAAACAGAAAAAAAATTTTCGCGGCGCCAACGTCGCGTAGCTCATTTACATTATATTACTCATTTACATTTATATTATGGAATAAAAAACAGTCACTTTGGAAAGGTTCGGCGACAAAATAACCGAATGACAAAATAACCGAACGATAAAATTACCAAACGACAAAATAACCTTAAAGTTTATTTATTTATTATTTTAAATAAAACTAGCAATTTCTTGTAAATACTTATGTTTTTGTTCTGCGTTATATTTAATCACAAAGTATAGTGTCAAAACTAACCTAACCTTCGGGCAAAGGGTAACCTTAACTAACCTCACTACCTAGTTTTTATATAAAAAATCGAAGTATATTGCCAAAACTAATCTAACCTTCGGGCAAAGGGTAACCTTAACTAACCTCACCACCTAGTTTTTATGTCAAAGTCGAAGTATATTGCCAAAACTAACTAAACTAACCTAGCCTTAACTAACCTCACCACGTATAACCTTAACCTAATTAGTTTTTATACCAAAGTTGAAGTATATTGTCTAAACTAACTAAACTAACCTAACCTTAACTAGCCTCACCACCTATAACCTTAACCTAATTAGTTTTTATATCAAAGTCGAAGTATATTGTCAAAACTAACTAAACTAACTTAACCTTAACTAACCTCACCACCTACTTAAAAATAATGTTTCCCAAGCTTAGTTTTTTAAATACTATAATTTTCACCCATTAACGTTCGTTTTTAAATGGAATAGTTTAAATACCAACATCTAAGCTAAGGTCTATTGCAATTTAGCTATCTTTTATACTTATATTGGGAGCAAAAAAAATCACACACAGCCGCATATACCCTAACTTAAAAGAATAATTAACGATGTTTATTTTGTTCGGTTATTTTGTCGTGCGATTATTTTGTCGTTCGGTTATTTTGTCAAACAAAATTCTGCTGATAGAATCATCATTTCAAGAGATATGGGTAAGTATAAACTAGAATTGTTTTTGATATTATCAAGAAACGTTTAGAAGTACAAGAAAATCGTTGAATTTTAATTGACAAAATAATGAAATTATTTGATTGAAAAATCAGAAGAGTATTAAAATAATAGCAATACATCGCAGAATTTCATGAAATTAAACAGCTACTTTATTTCTAACTTTCGGGAAAAACGCCATCACATGTTCTTGTGTGACTTCCTCTAGACTTGACGGACGCCATGCCGGTTTCATATCTTTATCAATAAAAACTGCCCGTACACCTTCATAGAAGTCTTTATGCGACACCGCCATTTGTGTAATATTATATTCCATATTTAAACAATCTCTCAGACTCATTTTTCGTCCGCGATTTAACGCCTCCAACGTAACTTTCAATGACAGCGGCGCGCAAATTCTCATCTCTTCTAGTGTTTGTTGTGCCCATTGCGATTTATCTTCTTTCAATCGTTTCATAATTTCCTCAATAGATGGCGCGGAAAAACAATGATCGATTTGTTCCAACAGAGGCGCAAGTGAAAAATGATCTAAATCTTTTGGTTCATATTTTCGTAGGACGGATAAGACTTCCTCTTGTGTTTCACAACGTTCTAAATCTTTTTCTAAATCACTTATTCGATTACTGTCACAATAGTGGGTCGTCAAATTTATTCTTTGAATATCTCTACCGCGAATTTCATGCCCTGTTAGGGCTAAATATTTGCCTAATTCACCTTGAAGTCGTGACAGGAAATATGTTGCGCCCATGTCAGGAAAAAAACCGTATGTACAGTGAGGTACCGAAAATACGGAACGTTCTGTCGCTACACTGTATTCGGCGTGGACTGTAAGTCCGGCCCCTTCACCCGATACAAGCCCATTTATTAAAACTATATAGGGAATTTTATAATTAGCTATGAGTGCGTTTAAGGAAAGGCCGACTTGATAGAATTTTTTTGCGTAATTTTCGCCTCTCAGTTCGGCCTCGATGAGTCCCCGGGCATCGATACCGCCACAAAATGTCTCATTACCGTTGGCTTTCAAGATGACTAACGCCTTGTTTTCTTGCCACTGTTTCAAAACTGGGAAAATTTGGTTTACCATTGAAATGGTTAATGAATTTTTATCATTTGGTCGGTTTAAAATGATTCGGCCCTTATTTTTAAAGGTTTCAATGAAAACTTCATTCAATTTTAACGGGTGGTGTGAACCAGATTTTCTTTTAATCAGTAAATTGATATTTTTTGGTAATTTTAATCCGTTTCGTAAAGAAATTAACTTTGTTGCCTATAGAAAAGGAGGATGTGAGAAAAACAAATTATTAAAAAAAATTAGTTTCATTGTTTTCACCTACCATTTTCTAAATTAATTCATGCCAAGACGTGTATAAAGTAATTCTGACAAAATTATAATTCTGTCATTGGTTTCCAGGACAATAATTTATGAAATAATTTGGACAAAAATTTTTTCTTTGCGCTATTTTGTGAGGGATCGTGCACAAACTATAGATGTCTCTGAAAATCATCTCGCAGAGACATCCGTGGTGTTTATAAGAACTTATTGGTTGGTTTGACATTTCAAAGTAAAAAAACTAAATTGAAAATGTTTCAAATTATTTTTGGTACTGTTTAATAAAAAAAAATTAATTTTTATTTCACTTTTAAAAATAGCGATAAAACAATTTGTGATGTAATCGTTCATTAAACAAATATGGCGGACATTCCTTTTGCCACAAAAATTTTCAAAATGAACTACCTACTTTTCTGTGAACTGAAACAGAATTATTTTTTTGTTGTATTTTGTTATTTTTGTATGATAATTTAGCCTACTTGAATCATTTTTTGATGGAAAACGCAATAACCGTTGCGCTATGACAACTTCGATTGTATATTGACAATATTATCCATAATCCAGTTGATCTGGTTTATTTTTTTGTAATATTTTAGTATTGTTTCACAAATGTGTTTTTGTAAAAGCACGCTATTTTTTTCATTTACTACATTTTATGTTTTTAAATATCTGAATAGTTTATATCGATCACCACTAGGTAGCCACCACTAATCAAATTGCACAGTCGCTGTTGATTACTATAAAAAACAACAGAATTGTTTTAAATTTTTTTTGAATTAGGCTATTTGTATCACTGAGCACTGAATCGGACATATTAACATGTTTCCTAGAGATACCACAGGCATTAAATTTTGAAGCATGGTTCCATTTTAGTAAGCCCAACTTGTAACGGAAATTTATTTATAAATATTAGATAAACCATTAAATTAATGGTTTGACCGCCATTAAAGTAATCCCATCAGTCAGTTTTTTTGCTTCAATTTCTTAATGTATTTGTAATACACAGCATTCTCTCTAGTCGATTCTCTTCTCAGTGATTTGTATCTATTAAAAACCATAAAAAATCAAATAAATACACACACTTTTATCAAAATTATGAAAAATTTCTATTTATTTCTCAAATTTATACAACAAAAATATACAACTTTTTAGTTCTTTCATTGTCTATGTGGGCACTTTGTTCTTATATGACCTACAAAAAACAAAAAAAAAATCAATTGTCATATTAATTACAATCAAATTTTTAATCAATTAATAACCAAAATGTACCTTC
Organism: Brachynemurus nebulosus; assembly: GCA_035578155.1. Lineage (NCBI taxonomy): Eukaryota > Metazoa > Arthropoda > Insecta > Neuroptera > Myrmeleontidae > Brachynemurus > Brachynemurus nebulosus. Next base: position 6,240,595 of record JAPWDM010000019.1, read on the forward strand.
TTCTCTACAATTTCCACATTTTCGTTTACGCCTTTGGGTAGAATTATTCCTTTTTCTTTTCGTTTCGTTTGTGGTGCTATTATCGGAGCGTTTTGTCTTTTTACTATTGTTGGCTGCAAAATTAAACATCAGTTAGATATTTTCATGCGACTAATCATTAACCAAAACCAGAACAATCAAAATTCGACCTGAGTGAAAAATAAAATTGTAGATATTTATTCGAGTTTCAAGAAAGTTTTAAGAGGAGTTCCACAAGGGTTTGTTTTAGGTCCACTACTATTTTTCACGGATCAAAATATACTGACAAATGTGTCGCCTAGTATCAAAATCTACTAAATGCACTTTTCGAATTTTTTGATTTTTTAGGGCCATTAATTTTTAAATGCAACAAGGCATATGCCCCTTAACATTTTTTGTTGTAATTTTAACTGCTTACTAAAGAAATCTGCAACTGAAATATAACATAATTTTCAAATTCTGCTAAAATTACATTGAAAACTTTACAAATCCTGCTAAATACCCATACATAACCTATATTTTAAATTTTAACCGTTCAAATTTTAATTTTTTCACTGACATACGGGATGTACGAAGTATAAAATTATGTTTTCACGTAAAATTTGTATTTTAGTATTTATCTAAAATTTTAAATAATGAAATCGTAAATGTAAATGAATTACTAAGTAAGTACTTTGGTTTTAAGTGACAAAATGAAAATAGTTTACAATATTACAAAACAAATTGTATCGTCTAACCCTGATACATCCAATATTGCTGAATCAAGTTTTTTTTTTAAATAAATTTCCCTTATAATTTCTGTTTTAAAACGCACTTGATATAAATGTTACTATCAAAACCTAATAAATTCAAATAATTTTGATTAAAAAAGGGATAAAACGATAATTTTGTTTTTTGATAATAGTACTAATCATCTTTTTTACCTTGTTAGTTAATATAATTATAACTTTTTAATCGAAAAATTAATTTTGAACTGAGGTATGGTTTTTTGCGATTTCCCACGATCTTTATAAAGTGGAATTAGTAGATTTTGATACTAGGCAACTCAAATGTCTACAATAAAAATACTTACATCCAAAATTAGAATTACTCCAAAAATTATTTGACGTTGACGGCTGTGATGGACGTTGATTTCTGTCATCTGAACCATCAGCTTCGTCTGCCCATTTGAAAAAATTACATTTCACATTCGCCGGTTTTGCGCAACAGTAAAACGAGCGCCCTTTATTCGGTGTATCTTTTTGGACCGTTCGCCTAATTATAAAAAATTTATATGACAATCAAAAAAAAATAAACTAAAATAATTTACTTACTTAACTGCAGGTTCGCCACAATCGCAATTGACTAGTGCTGCTCCTCCAATGTTTCGTCGATTAAAATCGGTCGGATTATTGAAAGTATTTGGTGATCCTGACGCCGATGGCTCATTTTCATTATTTGAAAACCAAAGGAAAAAATCACATTCATTTTTGGCACATTTATAAAATTGTCGTCCTAGAATTTATAATAAAATATATATATCTAGTAGAAGAGGATACCATTATACCTAAAGTGAAAAAGACCTTTTACACAATATAATGATCTAAGCTGTAAGGAGTGTCGCCATCTAGTGATCTTTTAAAAAAGATTGTGTAGTTTACAAATCAAAATCCAACTGCGGGGAAATTACATATTAAACGAACATAAAGTTCAAATCGATATCGACAAATCCGCAAATTACAAATAACATCAAAAATCACCACATAGGCGAATCAAAAGGAAAATAAATGAAAATTCATAAAGAAAATCAAGTTTTACTAGTTTCAATCGCTTAAGCAGTCATCTTCAGAAACATTGTGTAGTTTCCTAACTTAATCACACACGATAGTGATTTTTCAATTAACTAATTAAAACTATTATTGTGGTTAAGTTAGGAAACTACACAATATTTTTTACAAGATCACTAGATGGCGCCACTCGTTATGGCTTACATCGTTTTATTGTGTAAAAGCCATAAGGCCCGATTTATATTAACGCTCCGCTCTCAGTACGATACCACTCCGCTCCCGATTCGATAAAATATTCTTACACAATAAACAATGAGTGTATTCACATCATCGCTCTGATATCGGTTCGATATCAATCGCAGTACGCTCTCGCTCCAATGCCACTCCAATATCGATACCACTCAGGTAATATTTTATCGGAGCGATATCAGACTTGTTATGGCTTGTACCTATAGTGTAAACACTTTTTTGATTCCACTCCACTCCGCTTGCATTCAGTTGTTATGAAAAGATGTTTGTATCGAACTGAGACCGAACTAGGAGCGTACCCAGAGCGGCATTATAATGTGAATAGAGAACGAATAGATACCAGCATGTTATCAGTACTGTAATGTGAACACAACAAGATTATATCGGAGCGAGAGTGGAGTGTGAGCGTATCGAGAGCGGAGCGTTAATGTAAAGTGGGCCTAAATCTTGAAAAGTTACCAGTATTTGGTCCTTCTTTCCTAACCGTCAATAATAGGGCCGGTTGCGAACACCCACACACAATCTCATTTTGGCTATCGCCAGCGGGTCCAGGAACATTTCGATTTGTTTGAAACGTTCGATTCGGTACACGAGCGCTATCTGGATTTTGAACACTGAAACAATTTCAAGGTTTAAGATGATTTATAAAAATCGATTTTGGTGATGATTTTACCTATTTACAACATTTCTTTGGTTCGTTTGCGAACTTTCAATTCTATTTCGATTCTGTGCATTCGAATTCAAATTTGTCACATTACCTATTCTATTTCTAGGTTGTGAATTTGAATTTACTGGATTTTGTACCCTATTTCTAGTTTGTGAACTCGAATTGAAATTTATTGCATTACTGTTATTAATACTGTTAGTATTATTATTAGTAATAGTATTAGCGTTACTGTTACTATTACTACTTGGCTCTAAAAACAAAATGGAGATTTGTTATTAGAATTTCTAAATTTGAGATTATCAGTAACGCAATAAATATTTAGAGTACAACATCAATTTTTCGACAAAAGAAATTCGAACAAAAATTACCAGAAGAGTTTCAAATACATAGCAAACTCCCATGAACCACGCTCTCATTTAACAATTACGTGATCACACAAAATGTGTATAATGGCACCCCTTCGTGTTTCAAAGAACTCTTATGCATCTTTTCTATTTTTTTACCTGCTTTTAACTTGTGTTAAAAAAACAATGATAAAAAATTATGTATTGAAGTTTTGCCATCTAAGTAATAGTTCGAACAGTAAATTACGCAAATATATAAATTAGAATGACGCCCATGACTTCTGACTTTCTCATTTAACAATTTCTCCTTCAACGGCCCCAGTAGATTGTTTAATGAGAGCTTGCTATGTAGTATATAAAATAAATTCAGGCTGCAATAATTCTATTTAAAATTAAAGAACTGCTTTTAAATATTTCTCTAATGCTTAAAAAAGTGTTTATATTTATGTGAATTAGATGGTCGGCCAAGTGGTCGGAAAACGACATTTCATATTACACGCCCTAATGTTATTCCAGCTAATGACGGACATGATTTCAACTGCAAGAATTCTATTTAAAATTAAAGAACTGCTTTTAAATATTTCTCTAATGCTTAAGAAAGTATCTATATGTATCTGAAATATATGATCGGCCAAATGGTCGGAAAACGACATTTCATATTACACAACCTAATATTTCAATTAACGGCAGAAAAGATTCCGGGATACAATAAATCCATTTAAAATGAAAGAACTGCTTTTACACATTTCTCTAATGATTAAAATTCATATAGTGAGTGAAAAATTATCAAACTGGATTGGCTGGGACTCGAACTCGGATCTCTTGTTTGCTAGCCAAGCGCCTTTCACGATTAACCCACTGAACCGTTTGTTCAAGAGCCACTCCAGTTCGATAATCAGTCAATCACATACTCGCTTTAAAGACCGACGCAGTTATATTTTTAATTTAAAAAAAAATTTCTCTAATGCTTAAGAAAGTGTCGATATTTATTTGAATTACATAGTAGCCAAGTAGTCGGAAAAACACATTTCATACATAAAAATGTAATTTAAAAAACTAGATAATAATAAACAAATATTTTACTTCGCAAAAATACCACTTTTATTTTGAAACTGTAACAATATTGTTTCAAAATAAAAGTGGCATTTTTGCGAAGTAAAATATTTGTTTATTATTTACAAATATACAATAACATAAAGTAACGCTCAAATCTATTAACATTAAACTAGATAATCGTCATATGTGACCCTATAATTATGTGACCGGTCCGCACAAAATTATCGATTTTACCAGGCCATGATTGAAAAAAGGTTGAGAAATGCTGCTCTAGAAATCTATTATTAGAAATTTTGGACTAAATCAAAAAGTGGTGTCACCCTTTATAAAAGCTTGTAATGGGTCATACACAATCAATGAAATAAGGAATAAGAAGTATGCCATCTAGTGACGTTGAATGGACCTTTAACGTAACTGCCCATAGGTATATGTATTTAGGTATTTTTGTACATCAAAATTCATGAAAAAATAACGTTCGTGATGACTTTTTTTGTCACTAAAGTGAAAAAATCACGAATTTTGACGTATAAAAGTACCAACATATTTATATCTATGAGCAGTTACGTTAAAGTTCTACTCAACGTCACTAGATGGCATACTTCTTATTCCTTATTTCTTATTCCTTATTTCATTGATTGTGTAGACACCCTAAGTGTCGAAACCTTAGCTTTATAAGTGTCGAAAAATTGGTGATGTACCCCTATTTAAATTACTAACTAACTTTTTTTCACCCGATCTTCATTTATTCCAAAAGTACTTAAAACATCAATATCACAGCCCCCAATGCAAGTAATTAATGGACTCGTGTAACAACCATAAAACATTCTATGAAATTCAATTTTGAGTTTTCTGTAATTTGGACCGCACTAAAACAAATTTTAATGAGAAATTTAGAAAAAAAGAACGCATCACTGAAGTCTTTAAATTCTTACAACAGGACAAGTATCATCTGTCACAGTGACATTTTTTACTTCCGAGGGAAACCAGATGGCGTTGTTACATTGTGGAAAATAGGAACAACTCAAATATTTTTCATCTTTATTCTTCTTATTACGGAGCACCATTTTGTGACCACATTTTGGACAGTTGAACGGCGACTGCAAATTCTCTGGCACCGCTTGAAATGTCTGCACATTTTGAACGGGTTCTTCGTGGATTCTTGTGGCCACAGCTTCATCGATAGCTCTTAATTTTTCTAAAACTTTTTTATATGCCGCTTTATATTTAGATAACTGGAGAAAAAAAGTCAAAATTACAACTAAAATATTCCCCAGGTAAAAATTTTCCAAAATGGCGTTCTTACCTGTTCTCGAAGAACCACTTCGGGTTGTTTTACACCATCACAAATGAGTTTTAGATCATTTTCGAGTTCAGCTCGTAAATTTGGTTTGGCTAGAGATATTTCTAAACCGACTCGGTCATATCCTTCAACAAGTCCGACACCTAAAATTAAATAAATAGACCTAATGACGTCATAAAGGTAAATTTTTATATTGTTTTAAAAATAAAACGGGGTTCAAAAAACCTAGGTTTTTTAAGGGGTTATAAACAGTTGTGATGGTAGGAAAAATTTCTTTTTTTATTGCATATTCTTTAAGATCATTATCTCAAGAATATTCCTACCTATTGTGCTGTTCAAAATGTGTGACCTTGAAACTTTGGAGCAATACGGTACTTGACTGTATTCAAAATTCGTTTTAAATATTAAATAATTTTATGTATTATTTCTAAATATATTCAATTTTAGTAATGACAAATAAAAATATTTAGTTATTTAAAAATTTTATTCTGAAAATTATAAAATTTTAACCTTCATTTAAATGACTAAAAATGCGCCGAGATATTAAAATGACGTCACGATTTATAAGCTTTATATGTGAATACTATAGACAAGATAGACAATAGGTATATGAATATGAATACCCTAGTTAAATTGTCTATGACAAACAGTCATATACATGTTAATTATGTTGGTTATGCTTTGTACAAATATAGAACCCTAGATATAGAACCGTGTACAGATGACTGAAGTAACATCTGTTTGAGTTAAATCGTGACGTCACTGCATACGTCACTACGCCAAGTCGTTTTTCCCGCCAATTTGTTCATTTAAAACTAAACTGTGGTTTTTTGATGATTTTTATAAAATTTATCAAAAATTAACAAGTTCATACGTAAAAACAAACCATTTCGAATCTTTTTTTAATAGCAGTCAAGTACCCTATTGTGTATAGACTTTCGAACGTTCAACATCGAATATGAAAGAAACAATCTTGTCACTTGAAACGCGATTATCTCAAAATCGTTTTTTTTTAAAGATATTTGCGGTGGACACGATTACTAAAAAACTGTCATTTCCATCAATACCAAATTTATATTACTTATTTATAATGATAATAACTAATTGCTAATCGAAGGATTTTTGACAACTTAAGGGGGTATTCTGGTCTAGAAATTCAAAAAAATCGATCGATTTTTTTTTTGCATATTTTCAAAGTTTATGGAAAGGAACATTGTACGAGGTAGGGATCGCTGATTAAAAAAACGTAAGTGTAACACATTATTAGATGACTCATACTGCCCGAAACGAGACTCCAAACTTTAAACTCGTTTTTCTTGAAAATATGTTTTCTTTGAAACGATTGACATGATATCTCAAATTCTAGTGGACCGATTGTTTTGAAATTTTGTACAAAGCTTCTTTAATATATTTAAAATTCGTTTGATTCTAAAAAAACTCGTTTTTCATATGGACGCCATTTTCCCAAAATAAAAATTTTTTTTCAAATCGCTTCCGTCAAATAAAAATGACATCCTTACTCTTTAAGAAATCACTAAAATTTTGTGTTTCAAATCACCGAGGGGATGATTTCAACTAGGGGGCATTTTTTTTAAGTGCTTACTTTGCTGGCCTGTACTTTTTTCAATTTTGACTCTTTTTACTTTTTTGTACCGTCAGTTAGGGCGAATCCGGACGATTTTTCCAGTTTTTTGGTCCTAACTTTTTTCCATGGTAAAAGTGAAAAAACTACAATATTCTTGTGGGACTTGATACATATGAGTTAAATTGTCAAAAAAAAAAAAATCAGGCTCAAGACAGCTTTCATTTATTGAGTAATTCCATGGTCACTTACATTACAATTTGATTTAAAATTGGGATTAAAATCTTTTGAATTTTCGTATTTAATGAGTAAATCCACTAAAATTTAGTTAAATTAAATCGAATCCAATTTGAACTTTTAAACAAAGGAAATCAAACAACAAAAAATGCATATAAATTTTTTTTTTATACAAGATAAAGTAGGTGGTCACTTACATTACTCACTCAAAAAGGAACATAATTTTTCACTTGTACACAATGAGAATTTTCTGTTCTGTTTTGATAACAACCAGCTTCATTTAAATAAATTCAAACAAATAATGTTTCAGTAAATTATTTTAATAATAAATTTCATAAAATATTATATATTTTTGATAAAAATGTAACTTTTAATCGGTCACTTACATTACACCTCTTTGGTCACTTACATTACAGTCACTTTAAAACAAGTTTTATTAAAAAGTAAGTAGTTTATTAGTTTTATTTTTGGAAAATATGATAGATAACAAAGATAAAAGTTTATTTTTAGTAATTAAAAAAACGTCTGTCGGTTTTGATAGCCTCCATTACTCGAATTCGTAGCTTGACAAAAAAACAAAATAATACTCAAAACGAGTATAGTAATTATTTCAGCATAAAGAAAAAGGTAAATTTAGCTGTATTTTAATATTCATTTGAAAAAAATCACAAGTTACAATATTTTTTTTTTATTAAGTAATAAATTTTTAAGCTAAATTTACAAAATTAAAACAAAGGTAAAAAAATTTAAAAAAAATGTTGTATATCAGTTATTTAGTCTTTTGAGTATCAAGTAGGCATGATTTTGATAAATTATTTTCATTTTTTAATTTTTACTAAAATTCCATCATTTCATGGAATTGCCCTATTGTACATATATTGTCAACAAAACACCAAATATTTTGTTGCCACTCCCTCCCTACCTTATATACACAACTGTTTTTCTTGTACAGCAGTTTCTTTATAACATTTTAAAACGTGCGTTATATTTAAAAATTATAAAAGACGTGCCTGTAAAATAACAAAATATAAAGATGTCACGTTCATCGCTTTTCTTCGACGACTAACTCATAACTGATAAAATTCAGTAGCATAGATTGATCTATGACTGTGCGATCATAATACTGACGAAGAAATATCGAGAGGCAGCTCTGTCCCGATTCACCCCTACTGTCCGGATTCACCTCCAACTGATGGTACTTTTCAAATGTTAATAAAAAAAAACTGATAAAAAATCGATAGTAAAAATGTTTTAAGTTTTTTTACTTATTACGCCTAGAAAAAACACCTAAAATTTGTCCGTCTAGACCAGAGCACCCCCTTAACAAAATATTTTGTGGTTTAAAACTGGTTGAATGAATAACTTTATGATGTCTAATGTCTCATTACTATACCTAGTAAGCCCGGCACAAAATGCACGCCATTAGGCACAGCAACGTACTCCCTCGATTTAACGGTTTCAATGTGTTCCGCATGTGTCGCGTCAGTGCCAATACCGTGTTTGTCCATTAGCGCAATCAAATCGGCCTCCGTTAATAAAGAAGGTGGTGAAGTGTGACCTTCTGCCTAAATTCAATTGAGCACTATTAGGATTAATATGCGTTTCGGCGATGCTACGATTCGTACGGCGCCAAGATTTGATGATAGTTCCATGTAGAACTCGGCAAAATAAAACGAAAAACAAGTTTTGACAATGAGCGTGTTCCATTTAGAAAACATAAACGACACTGTATGACACAGTGCATAAAGAAAATGTAATGCCAACCAAATTTCAGTGATTTTTGTACTTTCTTTTTTCACAAAAAAAAAAATTATTTCTTTGGTTGGAATTCCGAAAATGAGAATGCTTAGAATCACTTGAAATTATTACCAGACATTCGACAATTTTAGGTTACGACTAGTTAGTTTTGACAATATACTTCAACTTTGATAAAAAAAAAAAAAAAAAACTAGATGGTCAGGTTTGTTAAGGTTTGGTTAGTTCAGTTAGTTTTGACAATATACTTCAACTTTGATATAAAAACTAGGTGGTGAGGTTAGTTAAGGTTAGGTTAGTTTAGTTAGTTTTGACAATATACTTCGACTTTGATATAAAAACTAGGTGGTGAGGTTAATTAAGGTTAGGTTAGTTTAGTTAGTTCTAACAATATACTTAGAATTTGATATAAAAACTGGGTGGTGAGGTTAGTTAAGGTTAGGTTAGTTTAGTTAGTTTTGGCAATATACTTTGACCTTGATATAAAAACTAGGTGGTGAGGTTAATTAAGGCTAGGTTAGTTGACAATATACTTCGACTTTGATATAAAAACTAGGTCACACAGTTTCGTTTGTGTTTTCTAAATGGAACATGCTCATTTTCAAAATATTACACAGACTTATACATACAATATATCCGAATTTAAAGACAACAATAACGTTTAATATCTTGAAAACGAAGCGAGATATCGAAAAATTGTATTCTCTTTTTCCGTTTTAGTTTTACAAGGAACTGTCATCAAATCTTGGCGCCGTACGAATTGTAGTCTAGCCTGCGTTTCTCAAAATACTATAAAGAAAATACCATTTCTAGGACAGTTGGCTGAAACTGTTGATTCTCTTCGTATCTATGAATTTCTTTTGCATTCCATTTCTCGTATGGATACACTTCTAAATAATTTTTTTCGAGAATCATCAATCCTTTCGCTTGGAAGCCTTCGCCGGCGATTTCGACATCCACAACTGTTTCGATACCTTTAGCATCTTTGGAACAGCACGCCAAAAAATGTCTGACGATAAATTCATACACCCTTTTCTCATCCCCGTTCAGTTCGTTGGTGTATTTGATAGGGTGAATTGGGGGATGGGCTTGATCCGATTTGGTTCCTTGACGTGGCGTGGGACCGTGCTCTAATAAACCTCTAGCAAAATTTCCCCAATTGTCATCGGCGGTTTGTTGTTGGACTAAAGGGGTTAAATTTAACTCTTTTGGGAAAATGTTAGTTTCGGTTCTCGGGTAACTTATAAAACCTTTCGAGTACAGTCGTTCAGCTATTTGCATTGTGGTTTTTGCATTTAATTTAAGCTTTCGTGACGAGCTTTTTTCCATTTCCTGGAAGGTAAATTAGAAGAAAATGAAGGAAGTAAGTAAAATTGTTGAAAAAAATAGAACACGGCGATGAAAAAATTACGTACGCGTCTCTGGTGGTGAAACTAGAAACTATATCGAATACAATGTGTATGTATACGTCTAACTAGCATCATCCGGCCTGATATAATTACTAGTTTCACGACCAGAGGCAAAACTGAGGATCCTTGCGTCTCCAATAAACTTAATATTGTAAAGATTTAGCGACATAAATAGCCAACTGTCAATTGGCGACGCAAAGATTCTCACTCGCACCTCTGGTGGCAAAATAAGAACTAGTATCAAGTAAATGTATGTATACATTTAATTGGTGATATAAAATCTAGTAATCCGCACATAATTTGTGTAATACATATTTCTATGCCAATGGAGAATTTGACTAATTTTGAGAAATTATTTTAAAACACACATATTTATGTATTATGCATGTATATGTATTTGATTTTTAAAAATAATACCGAAAATCATTAGAAGGAATTATTTTAATATTTGTTCTTAAAATTTGCGCGAAAACGTTCATTAGCTGTCAGTTACGTCACACATTCTCTAGACAGCAACAGGTGTTCTGTAACTAAGAAAAGAAAACTGTTTATTTTTCTTATAACTAGGACAATTTAACTCATGTGTATCAAGTCCCATAAAAATATTGTAGTTTTTTCACTTTTACCATGGAAAAAAGTTAGGACAAATTTTTACAGCGAAAAAAATGGTATCAAACATTTCATTGGTCATTTCATTGTAGGTAAACACGATAAAAATGAAACAAAAATTGGTATTGGTAAATTTAACTGATTTCAGAACCATAGTAACAATGTATTAAATAATAATATGAATTATACTAATTTATTTTATTCCTGAAATTGTCTTACCGTATTACACTTGAGTTTTATATTATTTCTGAATTAATTTGTATTTTCTGCAACTCAAATTTCTTGCCTAAAGCAATTTCATTCGAAGAACTGTCAACTAACAAAAACGCTTCAGCTTCGCTGTCGCGTTTTTGTTAGTTGACAGTTCTTCTCGTTAAATTGCTAGGCAATAAATTTTTGTTTGAAAAACCCAATTTTTTTTCGAAAAAATACAAACCTCTCGTGTAATAATAAATAAAAAGAAATGGTTGATTTTTTTTTAAATTAACTTAATTTTGATTAATTTCCATAGTTATGTTTGCTAACCGGAATTTAAAGTAGCGACCCTAGTGGCGATAGTGTTGAAATAAAAGAGAATGTAACGTTACAGCCCGTTTCTGTTGACCTGGATTTTAGCTAAAAAATTACTTTTTAATTAATTTTTTAAAAGCTTTTATTTAACTTGCTATGTTAGTATGTTGATTTAGATCAAATCTTGGAATCAAAATTTAGGCAGGTTCTAATTGAGCTCGAGGTTTCAAATTTTGCATACCAGTCTAACCTTGATGACAATGCAATATTGTATAATTAGTTTTGTCCTAAATCGCCTCAAAACCAAAATTGTTGATTTTTAGTCCTGTAAAACTTTTTGACATTTCGAATTGTCAAATATTGTCCATTAATTTTACATTGCAATTTTTTGTTTCCATAGTTATGTCTGATTAGGGTAAATTAACCGATTAAAATATAGGTAAAAAAATTACTTCTTTAATTTTGTTTTAATTTAATTATGATCAGACTAAAAAGTAGAAAATAAATTAAAGTAAAAAAAATGTTTCTTAAGAAAAAGCTTTTATTTAAAAATGGGTTAAAAAAAATAAAATAACTTTTGAGTGAAGTTTGAAGCAATATGTAACATAATTTATAAAAGCTTGAGGCGTTTAATTAAGTTTGGTAAGTACTGAAAAGTAAAATAGCTACACTTATATCCAAAACAGAAATAATTAATGATAACGCCTCAAGCTTTTATAAATTATATTGCATATTGCTTCAAACTTCACTCAAAAGTTATTTTATTTTTTTTAGCCCATTTTTAAATAAAAGCTTTTTCTTAAAAACATTTTTTTTACTTTAATTTATTTAAATAAAGTAATGATAGTTAAGAATTTAAGATGAATTAGCATAATTAATTTTTGTCTTTTATTATCAATTTTCATTAAAATTTGTTTTCATTGCTTTTCTTTGATACTGTTAAATACCCCATTTTTACTTGATACTAGTTCTAATTTTACCACAAGAGGCGCGCTCGTAATCTTTGCGAAAACGAAAAAAAAATATCAAAAAATATACTTACAATCGTATCTAGAGGTAAAGGACGCCATTTACTTTTCGGTTTACTTTCAATTTTTTTGACGGTAGCAATAGGATTTTCATAGCACTTTGCTAAACAGGCCTTAACTAAATTTTTATCAAACAGACGATCTCGAGCCCATGAGAAATCAACAGTTAATTCATCAATTGTATGAGACACTAAAAATTTTAAAAAAAATTTTAAATTTCAATAAAATCTAAAAATAGAATTTTCGTAATATACTTTTAATTCTCCAAAATGTTTGTTCAACAAACTCTTCAATTGCTTTATATCGATCAACCACGAAACCAAGCGTGGGAAACTGACAACTTCCGTAGCTTATTAAACAATCGGACAATTTCTGGGGAAACACTTGCTTCAGATGTAACGTTTGTAGTCTTGTGAATGCAGCACCTACAATTATTTAGATCACTGAGAAAAATTTTACATAAAAATCATCAAATCACTATATTGAGCCGTACTGTGGGCTGGATTATACATAATAATAAAGTTTTTCCCCTTAAGGACCCATAAAAAATATAAAATATTCGCTTGACCGGTTTCGGTTACTTTTGTAACCATCTTCAGTAGCATAAAGTATAATAGATATAAAAATCAAAAATATAATAAATATAGAAATCAAAAATATAAATATAAAAAATCAAAAATACAGGAAAATATTTTCCTAATCCTTCATTTTATTTTATTACTAGCTGTACCCGCGACGTCGTTCGCGCGACGCAGTGTTATAAACTCAATGAGAAGTATATAAGTGTAGTAATTATACAGAACTTGCATAGAACAATAATTTTTGTGTAATGCATGCACATGCTCAAAATAGTTTTTCTATTTTCCCGAGGGAATGACACATTTTCCCGGAGTAAAAAGCATCTTAAATGTTGACCCAAGTAATAAGTTATCACCACATCAAATTTCATCAAAATCCGTTCAATAGTTTTTGCGTAATGTGTGCACACGCTCAAAATGGTTTTCCCATTTTCCCGTGGGAATGAGACATTTTCCTGGAGTAAAAAGTATCCTATTTGTTGACCCATGTAATAAGTTATCAATACCAAATTTTATTAAAATCCGTTCAATAGTTTTTGCGTGATGCGTGTACAGACAGACAGACAAAAATTTTTAAAATCGCTGTTTTGATATATACATCGATAACTATTTACAGTACCAGTACAATTTTCAAAAAATATTCCATATACAGAAATGGTCTCGTTACAGTTTTATTATATGTAGAGATATTATTATTATATTTCTGGTTTTCATATTTATATTTCTGATTTTTTATATTTATATTTCTGGTTTTGTTATATTTCTAATTTTTATATTCATTATACTTATGGTTTTTATATTTATTATATTTTATGCTACTGAAGATGGCTATAAAAGTAGCCGAAACCGGTCTAACGAATATTTTATATTTTTTGTGGGTCCTTAAAGGAAAAAAATTTATTATAACTGGCGTTCGTCAGAAAATTTTGTTAGCCTAAAGTTAGCCAACGGAGCTTATACCGTTACAAACCAGAGGGCTCGCATTCAAAAAATTGTATAGGGTTCCGCGACAAAATAACCGCGGACAAAATAATTGCGACAAAATAACCGCTACAAAATAACCGTAGACAAAATAACCGAATGACAAAATAACCGCACGACAAAATAACTGTGGACAAAATAACCGAACGACAAAATTACCAAAAGACAAAATAACCTTAAAGTTTATTTATTTATTATTTTGTTAAAATATTAAATCTAAATTACAAAGATAAAACTCTAGCAATATCTTGAAAATAGTTATGTTTTTGTTCTGCGTTATACTTAATCACAAAGTATAGTGTCAAAACTAACCTAACCATCGGGCAAACGGTAACCTTAACTAATCGCATCACCTAGTTTTTATGTCAAAGTCGAAGTATATTGCCAAAACTAACTAAACTAACCTAACCTTAACTAACCTCACCACCTATAACCTTAACCTAATTAGTTTTTATACCAAAGTCGAAGTATATTGTCTAAACTAACTAAACTAACCTAACCTTAACTAGCCTCACCACCTATAACCTTAACCTAATTAGTTTTTATATCAAAATCGAAGTATATTGTCAAAACTAACTAAACTAATCTAACCTTCGGGCAAAGGGTAACCTTAACTAACCTCGCTATCTAATTTTTATCTAAAAACACGAAGTATATTGTCAAAACTAACTAAACTAACCTAACGTTAACTAACGTCACCACCTATAACTTTAATCTAATTAGTTTTTATATCAAAGTCGAAGTATATTGCCAAAATGAACTAAAATAACCTAACCTTAACTAACCTCACCACCTATAATCTTAACCTAATTAGTTTTTTGATACCAAAGTCGAAGTATATTGTCTAAACTAATCTAACCTTAACTAGCTTCACCACCTATAACCTTAACCTAATTAGTTTTTATATCAAAGTCGAAATATATTGTCAAAACTAACTAAACTAACCTAACCTTAACTAACCTGACCACCTAGTTTTTATATCATCTACCTAAAATTTGAAAAAAAAACTTATAACCTTAACTAATTTGTAATCTTACTATAGTTTTTATATATCATCTTTTATATCATCTACTATTTGTTTTTTCAAAATAATGTTTCCCAAGCTTAGTTTTTTAAATAACTACTATAGTTTTCACTCACTAACATTCGTTTTTAAATACAATAGTTTAAATACCAACATCTAAGCTAAGGTCTATTGCAATTTAACTATCTTTTATATATTGGGAGCAAAAAAATCTTAATCATATTACAGCCGCATGTACCCTTATTTTGTCGTTTGGTAATTTTGTCGTTCGGTTATTTTGCCCACAGTTATTTTGTCGTGCGGTTATTTTGTCGTTCGGTTATTTTGTCCACAATTATTTTGTCCACAGTTATTTAGTCGCGGCACCAAAAAATTAACATGCATTAGATCAGTGGTTCCCAAACTCCTTTGGTCCACGGATCCCTTTTCATAGTCAAAACTTGCTCAGGGACCCTGGGTAAAAAACTATATAAATGCATAATAAAAAAAAAAAAAAAAAAAAAAACACAAATTTAACTTTGATGTTTTGAATGGTAAATGGTGGCGTAAAAATAAAATATAAATAAAACTCTTTGCTGAAGAAGTATTTATTGAAATTATAACTTTTTTTTCAAAATACAAAAAAAAAATGACTTGGATAAACCTGATGGGATGTTATGAGTGTATTTATGTCCGGCTCAATGTTTGTGAGTAGCAACAGCAAATCCCCACGAGTACTAAATTCTGGTCGGGTTTTTTTTTGTGATGAGGCTTATAACGGCACTGAATCCACGTTTTACCAAATAGGAAGACGGAAAAGTAATCAACAGCTTCTTTACAATAACCCATAATGATATATTACAAGATACAAAGATACAAGATGAAAATACGTATTTTGTATCTTGTATTTGTATTTCAAATACTTGTATCTTAAATAAGCCTCATCTCTGATCATTAATAATATGTATATTCTTTAGAAACACATCTGTGTTTGAAAAACTTACAATCCCTTCTTCGGTTTTTAACAAAAAAAAGAAATCTTTAATGAATGTTAAGGGCTTACTGTATTGATAACTGTAATATATAAGTAGTCTTCATAATCTTTGTTAAACATGCTATAACATGTTAAATGTGTTATTTCGAAGAAAAAAATTAACAAATCGAGAAAAAATTGATGAAATTCGACGATAACAAATAACAAGGCCAAGAGCATGTTATTTGTTAAGTTGAAATCGAGAACTGGTATAAAACTATAAAATAACTGTCATAACTGTCAAATATGTAATAATTAACACAATTGCAAATAGGTCGTTCATGATTTTTATCTATTTCGAAGAATAACATAAATAACATTTAACAAGTTTAACAAATTTAACAAAGATTATGAAGACTACTATAATTTTTTAATCACCTTAAACAAGAGTATATGTAACTTTTCTTTTATACTTTACTTAGGACGTAAAAATTGCTAATAATTTGTTCATTGTTATTTAGCTTCCATATTAATAAAAATTTGTCATAATGCTTTCATTTTATATTAAACCTTGCACGGACCACCTGACGTTGTTCAGAGACCCCCAAATCAATTTTAATTTTCCACGGCCCCCCTGAATGATCCCGGGCACCCTTGGGGGTCCGTAGGGACCACTTTGGGAACCACTGCATTAGATATTAAAACAACAATTTCTAACTTGGTGACTTATTTTTTTTTATTCCAGAATCTTTGAATGTGACTACTTCAGAAGTTAAGTATTAGAAAAACCAGGAAAAAATATTTAACGTGCATTAATTTTTTTTTAATCAGAGCCCTCTGGTTTGTAACGATGCAAGTTCCGTTAGCTAACGTTAGACTAGCAAAATTTTCTGGCGAACGTCAGCATTATATATAAAAATCATGAACAAACGCTAGCAGTAATTTTCACCTATTCGAAGATCGATTTCTTGTCGCACATTTACCGCATCACTGACTTTTTTATTTGGCCGTTCTAAATTTTGTAACGCACGAAATATTGATGTTCTGGTGATTTCCGAAAAACGGGCTCTGTACACTTGAATTGTCGGTTTCACCGCTTGACACACCTCGATAATTTCAAAACCGATATTTTCACCCTCACGATCACAATCGGTCCATATTATTAAACTGGCGCAGGACGTCACTTCACGTTCCAGTGTCTGTTTAATTTTAACATAATCACCGGGACATGTTTTGATTACTGGCGCTTCAAAAAGTTCTAATGGATTACAACTTTGCCAGTTTCGATACATTCTGGTGAATTCGTACGTTAATAAATGGCCGGAAACTGAAGTCATGACCATTGTGGCATTCTGATTGAATACTTCAGCGTTAAATTCGTATATTTTATTGTAAACGGAGAGTCCTTCACGCTAAAATCAAATTAAAATGATTATTTTCAAGCTTCAAACCAACAATTTAATTATGTTTTTGACAGTTACTTTTCTAGAAGTTCCTTTTGAAAGAATTGCAGCAATATTTTTAGCTGCATCGTTCTTTTCAGCCACATTTAGTATTTTCATTTTATTTATATATTGTAAATAATTAAAGATTTTCATTAAGACGGAATTATTTTGTAAACACAACTTTCAAATTAATTTATTTATTGGATTATTACATGTTTTACGATTTATTTAACTATTTTTGTTTCCACTAATTAACTTAAATCAGTTTTAAAAGTTATAATTTCTTTTATTTCTGTACATATTAAAAAATAAGCTAAAAAAGTTTTGATTAAAAACTGAATTTAAACTTAATTAAATGTAAACGTGACGTAATTGACGTAAAAGCACGAAACTGATACCTAACCAAGGGGCCAAACTACTGCTAAATAGTACACATCTACACATCCCGACTGTAATGAAAAAGTTACGTCACACAAAATTCCCCCACCCTACGATTATGATACATACAACATATTTACTACATAAAACTATCAGGGTAGGATTAAGAAAATTTCAAAAATAATTTACCATATGATGATATGAAACTAAGATAAACTTATTAAAAAGAAAATAAAAAGAAAACACGCTTTTAAAAGTAACTGTCTTTATTTAAAAAAAAATTATAAAATACGATACATAAGATACATAACATAGACATAAGATTCCATTATTTTTTAAAACTTGTTAACACTATACAGTCCGCGCACTTTCACAGTAAACTTCTCCAAAAGCCGGCAATATTTATGACGAATTTAAAAAAAAATTAAAAAAAAATAAATAAATAAATAAAAAATAGAAAATGATAATAGGGTAAAAGCCCCCTTTGTGGAACGGTATCTAATACTGGAACAGTTTTGACGTTTACGTATTTATTTCTTTAATTAAGTAAGGAAACTTTAAATGCGAGGTGAATTTAAATTGAAAAACAATCATTCTATTAATAATAATTTTTGTTATCAGACGTTTCTTTTAGAAATAACTTCATTAATATGTAAATGTTCATAATTAGATACCGTTCCACAAAGGGGGCTTTTACCCTATGTATAAAATGATGTATATTTTTGAGTGTTGAGAGGTCACAGAGAGGTATAAATGCAATCATTTTTGAAATGAATGGAACAAATCCTGGAATTTTTGGATGGAATCCACTCTGCAGATTTATCGATTGCATCAATCCATGCCAACTTGCTTTCCACATCTTGAGGAAATCTGGAAAATTTTAAATTAATGAAAATAATATCAAATCAATATTAGAAATTGTAGCGACCGGATTCCGAACATCCAACGAACAGACCACATACCACGGCAACGGCAGAGGAATTTCCGGAAGAGGACACACAGTAACAGCGACGCCACGCCGTTGAGTACAATCACCCGCGAATTTTTATTCGGTTATTTTTATAATTTTATTTTTACCTCGAAATATATTATCGTTAATATAATCGTTAGTAACCAATCAACCAACAGAAATATAATAATTTCAAGAAAAAATTTAAAAGTACGGGAAAATCAAATAAAAATAATTGTGTTTATCCTAGTTTTCAATTTTTAGAAAATCTAAAAAATTATATTTTTTAAAAATAATTAATTAAATAACATAATAATTGTTGGTGAAAATTATTTTAAATATAATTATTTTAAGAGAAACATAACATAAATGTAACAAAGTAACTTAAAAATGTATTAATTTTAATAAAAAAAAATTTAATACTTAAATAAAGAAATAACAAAACTTTCACTTATCATACGAAAGCCAACCCTGGTTTCCTGATATGAGGTTATGTGTGACGCAACCAATTTGTAGTTGTGTGTGTGTATAAATGACTGTACACAACTATACATACATACTACTTAATCATGGCGGATAAACAAGAGATAAATAAAATATATTTTACTTACCTAAAGAAAGATATTCCTTTATTTCGAGTAATTTCTGATGTATTGATGTTTTGACAACTAGGTACAACACACCTCATATTTTTTTTATTATAATTTAAAAAGTTTCTACGAAAAACAACGAACAAACGAGTGATGTTATCACTAAGAAGGCCTAGAAGCGACTAAATCACCTAAGCTGCAGTGTTAGCAACCCTGAAGAGTGAAATTATTGTGCTAGGGTCGTAAAATTATAGTAAATTTGAAAAAATTATAGTAGATTAGAAAAAATAACCGCCAAATTCAATTTTATCGCATTTTATATCGGAAGGCGAGAGCGGCGACCTTTTTTTTTTTTTTGCCCGCCAGTTGTCAAAATGCCGGAGGACTATATATGTATTGAAATCACGATTGATCAGCAGTCATCTACTGTACCAGCAGTCATCATTTCGGCGCCAAATGAGAAACATTTTGAAATTAATTACGAAAAATTTGTTTTTTCGGTCTAAAAATATGGTTTATAAAAATTATAATAGATTTACGAAATTATAGTAGATTTAAGGATTATTGTAAAGGCATGATAGTACATAGTAAAAAGAATGTAATTATAGTATGTCTACTATAATTATAGTACGGTTGCTAACCCTGCTAAGCTGTGACAGGCTTACAAATGACTCCACGCGAATTACAGTTTTTTGGTGTTAGTTGGCTTCTAGTATTCTATGTACCTAACCTAAGTTCAGAATTTTTGTTTTGGTACTTCTCACTAGTCCCAAGATTGGTATATGTACAGGTTACCTCATTCGCTTACCATTGGGAGATAAAAGAGACCTGCCCGCTTCAGGACCGTATTTAATATAATTTTCTTCCGTGAATTTTAATCCTTTTTATAAAAAGTCGTTTATTTATGTATATTTAATAAATATAAACATTAATGACGTGCTAAAAATTGCTATGTAAAATAAATTCAGATATTTAACAACTTTTTTAATAGTAAAAAATACTAATGGACATATAACATCTTATTATTATTATACTTACGTATGCCTTCTGATACAAACAAATATTAGGGTAAAAGTACTCAGATAAATTGAAATGCTAATAATAACGTTTTATTAATAAAACATAAATATAAACGAATATATTTTAAATAAATTATATAGTTAAAAAATATAAATAAACTTAAAATACCGAGTGTACGCTTAATATTGAAAGGTCAATAACCTCTGAAAATAAATACAACTTTGCTTTAATTATTAATTTTTTATTAAATTAAATAATTTAACTCGGGAATTCCCAGTGTCACCTGTAGGTGACAGACATTTTTAATTGTAAACTGTATGAATTTGTTTGTTTGACTTATATTATAATGTTGTCACAAAAGAGAAATATAAAATCACTTATTGGCCTTCTGATGGTGGTAGCAGAATTTAAATATTTAGTTATTTTATAGTTGAAAAAAATTAAAAATATCACCTCCAAATAACTCTGGGAATTGTCGAGTTAATTATTAAATTTGTAAATTTAACAAGTAGTTTACTTGTTTGTTCTTCAGTGGTCTTTAAACTGAAATTATTTCTTTTAGTAATTTATTTTTATTTTTTTTGTGTTCTATCTCAAGTTTGATTTGTTTTTTGAAATCTGTTATTTCACTTGGTATTATTTCTGTTGTAAACGTTGACATTAATGGAACGGCACCTTCTTTAAGTATTTTCTTTTCTTTACCATTGCTCATTATAAATGTTAATATACTTGTTTTGCCAATTGAAATTTTCCCTATTTGCTTTACCACATATAGATATTCATTCGTCTCGAACATTTGCCAATTTTTTTGGAAATCTAAGATAATGAATTTCTTCATTCATTTTGACGGTGTTTTTCCTATAATTATGGCAATTAGGCATAGCACATCGTATTCCAGGCATCGCTTATCTAAAAAATACAACTAATTGATATCTAATTAAAAAAAAAAATATTTTAAGAAACATTATTACAAGTACGATCATATTTTACATTTATTTATTAATTTTAAGAGAAATCAATAAAAATATTTGTCAATAAAATATAATAATAATAATATAAATAAAAATCAATGAATGTTTCATTTCTGTTATAAGTAGTCCGTCCCTGATATTATGAGTACATAATATATACAGTGTTGGTTAGGAATAAAATAATTACTAATTTCTTACCTATTTCAGTTAAAATACACTTAAAAATAAAATTTGTGAATGTATAATCGTCTTTAAATATATTATCATTAAAATAATTGTCCATAAACACTCATAAGAAACAAAAAATAATTAAAAAACCTCTAAAATGACGTTTCAGTATAGACCAAAACAATATCATCTGTCTGCAGGTCACCGGATACCTACAGTAAATGCATGCATTCTTATGAAAATGAGAGAACCTCCCAATATACCAATCTTGACTAGGCCAAAAACGCCAAAAACTTTTGCTCAATATCAGTAACCGTCTTCTGAATGTTTTCCATTTAGAAAACACAGACGAGCGTGCATATAAAAATCTGTCGTCAGTAGTAGGTCGTTCCAGGCCTTCTCACAGCTTAGTTGATCACTCGTTTGGCGGAGAGGAGCGGGTGCGCATCAATTTTTAATGATTGTTGCATGATTATTGCATGAGTGGATGTGTGATCTAGGGATGAGCATCGATGGTCAATGTTTTCAAAACATCGATGTTTTGTTGTCGATGTTCGATGTTTTTGACATCGATGATAAGTCGTCGATGTTTTTTGTACATCGGTAGTAAGTCGTCGATGTTTTTATATACACTATGGGCAGTGTTGGCATCAATTAACTAAATTTTTTAGTTAACTAATTAGTTGATTAATATTTTTAGTCAACTAAATTATTTCTAATTAAATTATTCACAATTAAAAAGTTAGTTGTAGTTGCAACTAAATTTTTCAATTTTTAGTTATTAGTTCTAGTTATAAACTACACAACTAATAACTAAATTTGTCCCACATTTTTCTTCAGAAAGAAAGCAATATTATGGAACCAAACTGAAATAGAGTGTCCTGAAAGTTCCAATGGAAGTCCCAAGTCCTAGTTTCGAAAGTCCCAAAACAAAAAAAATTCACTTTTCGATACCATTTGTATAATTTTTAATTGGTATTAGGAGAACATAATATATTACATTGTTTAAATTTTAAAACAGTAATTTGCTTGAACTCTTTCTCTACTATTCAAAAATAAATTCATGTCACGATTCCGTATTTACGGACAACCTATTTTTTATCGTTATCGAACGAAAATTATCGACAACGAATCTTACTTACCACAAATTGAGTAAATAAATAAATAAATACTTCTTGATTATTTTCAGGCTCCATTACCTAGCTCCATTTACTGGGTCAGCAATACAGTATTTTTAAAAATTTACTTTTCGTTACTTTTCATAATTGTTTTTTATCTTAAATGCTATCTCATAAAAAACCTACATCATTACAAAAAAATAACAAATTTTTTAAAGGTTTAAGCGAAGCAAATTATAGGTATTCCAAACATATTAGCACTACTAAAACATAGTTTTCGTTATCGAAGATTATTGATATCGAAAATAACGATATTTTCAAAATGGACAAATAAGGACTCTTCTTATTCGTATAATAAAATATTCTTCGAAATATATCACACCTGTTAAATTATACTTTTCATTATCAAAATCCCTCCTGACTTTTTTATCTCCTACGACAATTTCAGTAAACTTTATACTAACGTTCCAATAAAATTAGTTATTACCTATAACTAATAACTACAACTAAAAACTAAATTAGCTATTCATTATAACTAATAACTGAATTTTTTAGTTATTAGTTACAAAAGAATAATTTAGTTATTAGTTATGAATTATTAGTTATAACTAACATCTGGCCATCACTGACTATGGTTAATATCGAGCCATTACCACCGATTTATCGTAAGCGACACTTTTATCGAAAGCAACATTTTAAACTGTAACGGACCAAGCAGTGTTAACGTTTTTCTCCAAAATTCGTTAATTAACGAGTTATAGCAACTGTTTAGTTTATTTTTAATACAACACATTTTCACATTTCAGCGTAACCGACAATAACCATCTTTATCGTAAGGCTAATAAAATAATAGGAATAATACGCTCAGGCGTAATAAAATTAAGACAGCAGAAATATCGCAAGCGCCATACAAATATTTAAAAAATCCTTCTGTAAAATTTGATATTTGTCGGTTACGCTAAAATGGCGGTAATGGCTCGATACTATAAACTTTGTAGGAAGGAAAATATTACATCACAAGATATCAAAAAACTATAAAAATATTCACCTTTATTCTAATTCCCAATTTACAGTTGGCAATAGTTTATAATAGTTGTTTTCTGTATTTATATTTTGAAGATCGATGTTTAAACAATAGAAGACATCGATGTTTAAGACCGCAAAATATCGGTGTCTCGAGATCGATGTTTTTGATATATCGATGATTTACAGTAGATGTTAACATCGATGGTAAATATCGATGTTTTCTTATCGACGCTCATCCCTAGTGATTATCGATGCTCATATACTCATATGAATTGGTGCACTCACCCTGCGGGCTCGTGGGAAATATCAAATAAGCCACTTTTTCCACTTATTGTACAATATACTATTTTCAGTTGTATCTAAATGCAATTAAAAGTAGTGATGGGCATAATCGTATGAAAATTAATCGATCATTCGATTATTAAAATATATCGAGATATAATAAAATCATTCGATTATTTTTCATTCGAATGATTTTAAAAAAAAATGTATTTTGAGATATTAAATCATTCGAGTCATATCTATTGAAAGCAGACAACAGTTTAAATAAAACTAAAAGGTTTTATGATAACTATGATTGGCGATATTTTGTATAAGATGAATAGCACAACCTAGCAGGGGTGCTTCCTTATTGATACGTTAATGGTCATGAGCGGTGTATGTGCTCTGTCAAGTAAAACCTAACTAACTATGACGCAACGCTGTACTACGTCAACAATTGTATATATAAAGTGTATTAGTTGTCAAAATACTGTGCTAGTGAGGTGTTTCGTCATTATATGATAGATTATGACCATCAACGTGTTAAATTTGCCGACTATTAAAATGGAAAAACCGAAAATACTGTAGTTAGTAATGGTTTAATCTCTAATGGACATTAATATTATGAAAAATAAATTTTTGAAGATAATATGATAAACTACCTAAAAAAAAAAAGAACTGAAAGATGGATTATGGTTGTATGGTTCATACAAGTAAATAATATTGTATTATAGGTTTGGACATTGAACCTATACATACAAGTAAATAATATTGATTAAATAAAAATAAGAATAAAAGGACTCCGAAAAATTACAAAATTGAAATTTAATTTTTTATCGCATCTCAATAACTAAATAATATAACCGATACAAATAATCGATAAATAATTGTTAGAAATAATCGAAAGAAAATAATTGATAATAATAATCGAATGAAACATAGTCGATAAAAATAATTAAATGAAAATAATCGACAAAAATAATCGAATGAAAATAATCGATAAGAATAATCGAATGATTAATCGGTTATTAAAATCACTCGATTATTGAAATCATTCGATTATTCCCATCACTAATTAAAAGGTTAATTTTGCAATAAAATTTGATAAATTTTACATTAGTGAAAAAAAAATTCATACAACGTCGTCTGTGCTTTCTAAATGGAACGCACTCAGGAACTCTTCTCTTTTGTGCATCTTTTGTTGTTATTTTTATCTATAGTAAATTAACGTACCGGCTACCGGCATTCATTTATTTAAAAATTTAAAATTGAGAGTTATCTGTTTTTCAAATCGAAATTTGACAGATAATTTTACAATTACAAGTGTTTTAATTTTATATATTAATTATTATAAAAGTAATTACGATACGGAACTATTTAATAAACAAAAAGGAATAATCATGACACATATATATGAACTGGTATTTGAAAAAAACCGTTTCAGTACCTTCAAAAATTGGCCATTCGATAATTCATGTAAATGTTCAAGTAAAAGTGTAAGTGATTTTATGATTTTTAATTATTAAAGTGACGATGAGACAATCTGTGGCACATGAATTTATTTTTTTCAGATGGCTGAAGCAGGATTTTTTCACATCGCCACAGCCGATTCTGAACCAGATGCTGTAGAATGTTTTTATTGCGGAAAACAATTGGATGGCTGGGAAAAAACAGATGATCCCTGGGATGAACACATTAAACACGCGTCGTACTGTAAATTTGCTAAATTACGTACACCAGAACAGGGACAAACTTTAAATCAGTTTCTTGATTTTACACGGGATTCTGTCAAAAGCCATGTACATAAGTATTTTGAAAATGGAATTGCAAAGTTACAAGCGGAAAGTAAATTGAAACTGAAAGAATTTAAAAAAAAGAATGATAAATGAAATGAATTGAAAATGTTAAATAAAATAGTTTGTAATACTTTATTGTTTATGACATAATATCAGAATTTTATATCTTTGAATCGTATGGTTTTATTCTTATTATTATGGAGGGTAGATATCAGGACCACCATCTCTGTATCAAAAAGTGTCCATAGAAAGGCGTAAATAGTGACGGCGCCACTGTAGCAAAAGGGTAAATTTAGAGAAGTAAACAAGGAAAGAAAAACATCCGCCTTGTTATGTAATTATTGTTTTTTATTATAATTGTTACATATAATAGTTTTATTATTTTAAAAATTTTTATAAAAAAACACAAAAAAATCACTATACTCTTTTGCTACTCTAACGCTATTCTAGCGAGTTTTTGAACTGTTATTTAGTACTTAAGACGGGACACTTTTTGAACTATTTTTCTATTGTTTTCCGGCCAAGATAGTCCTCCTGATATCCACCCTCCATACTTATTATAAAGCTAGTATTCCATCTAACATCTAGATTTTATAAAATTATAATTTTACAAGGGCGTGGCTTAAATTTTAGTGTAATCGTAGGTGTAACATACTTAATATCTAGATTTCATAAAATCTAGATGTTATAAAATTATAATTTAATAGTAGAAATTTTTCTACTTTTTCAATTAAAATTAACCCCCACCTAAAAAGTAAAATGGCAAAAACTAAAAAATTTCATATACAGAAGTGACAGATATAGCAAATGCATATTATCTATATATGTATATTATTAATTAATATTATTGAGGAAAAAATTTACTACATAACATTATTCATTTATTGATGAAAATTACTAAAATTATTGATGAAAAAATAAATTCTAAATTTAAATTTAGTACCATGTTAAATTGTATAACGACCATAAATGTTTCTCTTTTTTTTTTTTTAAATTGCTTTTTTATTTTTTTTAAGTAAATGTATAGTAGTATGCAAGAAATAAGTTTTTTTTTTCTGTAAAGTGACATTGGCGCCATTTTTCAATCGGTTATAGTTGGCATAATCGGCCTATAAAATCTAGATGTTAGGTGAAACACCCCTTAAAATATAATTTTACAATAAAATCATAATTTTAACATAAAATTATAATTTTACAAAATCTAGATGTTAGGTGGAACACCAGCTTAGTTTTTAATCATCTTTTTTAAAAATCGATCAAGAGTGTGCTGAACATGCCCATGGTAGGGTTCTAAAGCTAAAGTTTGCCGTTAAAATTAAGTTTCATTATTTTTTATTAGAAAAATTAATCTGGTGGTAATTCTTCTGGTGGTAAAATGAGAACTAGTATCAAGTAAAAATATACGTATACGTTTAAATGGTATATATAAAATCTAGTAATCCGCACATAGTTTGTATAATACAGCTAAACCTTTTTTATGCGGTCTTTTTTGTGCGAATTTTTTTATGCGGTTTTTAAAAAACTGGCCATTAAAATGTATAATATGAATCAAAATCAAGAGACAGTATGAAACTTAAACATTTACTATAATAACTTTCTTTGATAGATATACTTTTTAACGGCTTTAAACATTTAATCAATACATTGCATAGGAACATAATGGGGTATTTGACAGTGTCAAAGAAAAGCAATTAAAACCAATTTTAATGAAAATTTATAATAAAAGACAGCAATTTATTATACTAATTCATCTTAACTATCATTATTTGATTTAAAAAAATTTAATTAAAAAATTAATTTTTTAGCTAAAATCCACGTAAGCAGAAACGAGCTGTGACGTTGCTTTCCCTTATATTTCAACACTATCACCACTAGTGTCGCTACTTAATTTCCGGTTAGCAAATATAATTATGGAAATTAATCAAAATTTAATTAATTTTTTTAAAAATCAACAATTTCTTTTCCTAGTTACAGGAAAAATAAACATTTTTTTTCTTAGTTACAGGACACCTGTTGCTATCTAGACAATGTGACGTAACTGACAGCTAGTAAACGTTTTCGCACAAATTTTGAGAACAAATACTAAAATAATTTTTTCTAACAATTTTCGGCATTATTTATAAAAATTAAAAACGTATACATAGATGCATAATACATAAATATGTGTGTTTTAAAATAATTTCCCAAAATTAGTCAAATTCCCCATTTATTGCATCATTTAATTTTTTTAGATGTATTTTTCAAAATTATCATAATATATAAAAATGAAATAAAATGTTTTTATGTGTAAATTAAGGTTTTATCTTGTTTAGAAAAGCAACTTTTATTGAAAAGTGAGGTTTTGAGTTACGTATTTTTGATGAAACTTTTTTTATGCGGTCCCGATCCACCGCATAAAAAAGGTTTTTTTACAGTCTGGACCGAACTAATCTTTTTATAGCTATTTACGATATTTTTGAATATATTTTTTTTTTGTGTGATTTTTTTTATGCGGTCCCTATCCACCGTATAAAAAAAGGTTCAGCTGTACATATTTCTATCACAATTAAACTTATACAAAAATTTTTACTTGATACAGCTTCTAATTTAAAAAAAAAACAAACTTGAGGCGCTCGCGTTATCTTTGCGTCACCAATACAAGACTTTACTTTTCGTATGCCTACTTGAATATCGTTAAATTTATAAATATTTTACGAAATTAGGACGTTTTGGAAGTTTAAGGATTTTATTGGAATCGCCTTTTAATTCGTTCAATAAAGTCCTGTTTTTACTCGGGTCGTGCGGTTTTAAATACACTCGGCATAGATTTTCTTAAACTATCCCATTTTAGAAAAGGTGGTTTTCTTTTCTGTTAATCAAGTTTTATGAAAATTATTTGATAAAATAACGAAATTTCTTTTAAAATTAATATGACTAATTTTTCAGTTTTTTTTTCTTCTACTGATCCTACACGAGGTCCTACACACTTTCCTCTAATGATCCTAATAAAACAGATAAAAACGAAAATAACAATATTGAAAATCTATAAAATTCGCTTCAAATTTTGTCATTATAGCTTTTTATTTACGATTTTAAAAGTATTTAAAAATTAGATGACTGTCATCTAATTAAAAAATAATTTATTTCTCAAATCAAGGTTTTTTGTAGGTGATTTGAATTAGGGTACTTGGTTAAGGTAATTTTGATGAGAATTATTCATTTTGAGTGCTAAAATAGCAAAATTTCTTTTAAAAATATAACTGATTTGACAGAAGGTTTTTTCTAGTGGCCCTATTGGCGACGCAAAGATTACACGAGCGCCTCTGTTTTTTTTTCTTGTTTTTTTTAGAAGCTGTATCAAGTAAAAATTTTTGTATTGGAAAGTCAAATGGAAGCGTGGCTTAATATTTAGCCTACCGGCAATAGTTTTTTCTTTTTCCACCAGATGGCAAAAATTGACACTTGAAATAATGGTAGTAATTAGGTTTTTGAAGAAAAATTTTTTTTGTAATAAATGGAAAGATCATATATAAGTTTTATAAGAAAACTCTTTTTATTTTTTTAAACGTAATAATTAAGACGTTATATTAAATTAAAAATAAATTTTCAAACTTAGAACCGATAACGGGCCGATAGTTCACGAGCGCTGATGTGACGTAATAAAGGTTATATGGCCTGAACATAGCTACATTAATGTCTTTTTATTATCAAATAGATTATAGATCAAGAGCTACTGGCCGATTTGCGTTGGTCATTTCAACACGCGTTAAATTAAGAAGATAGAATCTTGGATACTTACTCTACACAGAAATTCAGTTCTGGCAAGCCTATTAGACTCAACCCAGCCGAATAGGCTTGCCAGAATTGAATTTTTATGTAGAGTAAGTAGTGCCCAAGATCCCATCCTCTCAATTTAACGCGTGTTGAAATGACTATTGCAAATCGACCAGCAGCTCTCCTACTATTGTTGTTGCTATGAAATTATTACTATGAAATTATTGTTGCTCTGAAATTGTTGTTTCTATCCAAATTATTTCTTGCTATAAACTTCACCGTCGAAATATCGAAACTAAAGAAATATCGAGCTTGTTTTGTACCACTTTGTGATAGCAATACAAAAATAAATCCGGAAAAAATGTCCCTTAAGATTTTGAACGTCGAAATCAATGAAACAACCATCAGTAATTTTTCCCCCAAAATTTTAATAATTTTGACACTTTTGACATATTACCTTTATGACGTCACAGACATCGCGATCTTTTGTAGTGCTGTTTTTAACTGATATTTTTTAAAATTTTTCAAGTTTTAATTAATTATATATCATTTTTAAAAAATTTTTCGTATCGATTATCAATATTATTTATGATGTAGAATTGAAATAAAATAAAAAAAATGATATTTATTTTTTATTCAAAAACCCAATTTATAATTATCCATTTTTATTTGGAAACACTAAATTATAATGAAAAAGTAAGAATGACATTTAAAAAAATATGCTAGTTTATTTTTTGTAAACTACATAATTATTATAAATTTTGTGAATTGTCAAAACTTTGCAAAGAAACCTTGTCTACCGGCAGTAGTTATTTTTTTGATCACTAGTTCGCGTATCTGAGTTTTACGATTCTTAATACGTTTAATTGTCGATACAAATTATGTGCGAATTTTTAGATTTTATACCACTAATTAAATGTATTCGTATATTTTTTACTTGATACTAGTTCTAATTTTACCGCCAGAGGTGCGAGTGAGAATTTTTGCGTCGCCAGTATACCTAATTTTGCTAAAAATGGAAAAAAACGTGGTCGAAAACTCATAATTCGCTTCCAATTTCATCATCCAATTATTTTGCTTTTAGTTTTTAAAAGTATTGAAAAAATTTTTTTAAACTTGATGACGCCATTAAGATAAATTTTTATTCTCAAATTAAGCTTTATATAGGGGGTTTAAGTTAGGGTAACTGATTGTCTTTAGGTAATTTGGGCGTGAATTAATCATTTTGGCTGTTAAAATGGAGAAATTTCTTTTAGAAATATCACTGATTCGATAAAAGTCTTTTTCTAATGATCCTGTATGCCTAATTTTGCTAAAAATGAAAAGAAAGGTCATCGAAAACTCATAACCGCTTTCAATTTCATCATCAAATTATTTTGTTTTTAGTTTCTAAGGTATTGAAAAATTTTGATCAACTTGATGACGTCATCAAGATAATTTTTTTTTCTCAAATTAAGCTTTGCGTAGGTGGTTTGAGTTAGTCTGATGAATAACATAACTGATTATGTTACATTAATTTGCGTGTGAACTAATCGTTTTGTCTAATAAAATCAGAAGTCTTTTTTCTAGAGGTTCTGTATGCCTAGTAATTTTGGTAAAAATAAAAAGAACATTATTGAAACCCCGTAATTCGTAATTGGCATAAAAAATTTAGCGTTTTAAGTCCCAAAAAAATTTTTTTGTGCCTTCTCCAAGAGGGTAGCAGCTTGAATAATATTTTTTGCAATCCCGCGAGACTAAAGTATATACTTAAGTCTCTCATAATAGGGAGTAAAGTGTCACTTTTAATTCCAAGGGACTAAAAATTCTTTTAATCCCGCTTTTAAGCCAATCAGCAAGCGAAATTTAATTTTTGCAATTCCGGAACTAAAAGACATGATTTGATCCCTCATAATAGGGAGTAAAGTGCCACTTTTAGTCCCAAGGGACTAAAAAATTATTTTGCTCCCGCTTTTAAACCAATCAGTAAGCACAATTTACAGAAATTAACTTAAATAGCGTTGCTAGGTAATTGAAAATAATAAGGCAGAGTGCGAAGTATATGGTGGAGATAACTAAATCGATTGCAGCGTGAGTAGTGGAGAAAACAAGCATTAATACGGGCTCATATGTGTTTATAGTATGATAAAAAATATTAAATAAAAATATTTACATTGATTCACTTTGATTATAAACACAGTTGCAACTAATATGTCATTCCTTATTTATCTGTCAACAGTATTGACATCTACACGTCAATCCATAAATACAGAATTAAAAATATTTGATGTATTTTAACCATGTCCCTGCCACTTGTTTTCAAGGACGGGCCAATGACTGTCACAGTTTGCTAGGTGGCACTGATGGTAGGGGAGTATACTAATTAGAGTTGGGACATGTGAGCATTTTTCATCAAATGGATGTCAAAATTAATTATCATATGATTGAGTACAAAAGTATTGTTACCAAGTTATGTGTTAACGAAAAATTAAATTTTTTTAATTTAATTAATCTTTCTAGGTTGAGTTGAAGTATTTTTTTAAATATTTAATTTATTTCCAATTTATTTTAGATGAATCTGATGAAAAATAGCGAACTATCGAAACTCATGTCCCGACTCTATTTTAACTCCCTGTACATCAACGCCATCTGGTATATTAGTTACAGCGGGACAGAATACGGTCCATTTTTTTATAATGGACTATATGCAGAGTGGCAGGGACATGATTTTAACTCACATAGTCAGATGCAATAATGTTTTATAAGGAGCTAAAGTTATTGATGTTTGTCTTATGACTCTACACTCAACTAAATGACTTATGCCAGCATTTCTTAATTCTCGAATTTCCCTGACGTGCTTCACCGGCACCAGCAACTTTTTCCTCTGCATACTCCGACGTTGGAAGGAAATACTACTGTCTTGATAATTATATCCATATTAACGTCGAAAATTGTTTAATTACTTTTTTAATATAACTGTTATACTTCATCCAGTATTTTATTGTTCAAATTGAACAAATCAAATTGTTCAAATTTATTTATAAAAAAAATTAATTGTAAATAGCAAATATTTGTATTCAGATTTTACGGTTTGTTTAAAACTATTTTAAATTTATTTATTTCCACAGTTACCATTATTTATATTCGTTAATGAGCCCGGAAAAATGTATATTATAGATGTCGTTGCCATCACGCACCCAGCCTATTTTGTACAATTCGATTGATTTATCCAAAGTATACTTGATGGAATATTATTACATACAATTTGAATGACATTATTTTTAAGTACCTAATTATTTTTAATTTTTATAATTTTAAATTATTCGGAATTGCAAAAAATAGTATATACACCACAGGACTAAAGTGTTTTTTTCATCCCTCGTGTGATTTGTTGCTCTCGGGCCTTTACAGACCCTTTGGCAACAACGTCACACTCGAGATTAACTCACACTTTAGTCCCTTGGTGTATAACATACTATGGAATTAAATAGTGTTGCTAGGTAATGAATTACCAATTTAAAACAATAAACAAATTCAAACTTGTAGTTAAAGACAAATAGTTGTATTGTTCAGTTTGATTAATTTGTCCACGGTATACTTGATTTAATATTATTTCACATAATTTAAATGATATTTAAATAATTTTTTTTTAATTTTTATAAATTTAAAATATTCAAAATTGCTAAAAGTAATATATACGCCACGAGGTTAAAGTGTTATTTTTAATTCTCTATGTGAATTGTTGCCCTCGAGCCTCTGGTAACAAACTTCATACTTGGGATCAAAAGTCACACTTTAATCCCTTGGTATATAATATACTATTGTATGTACAAAGATCTATCTTAAGAAACTATCGATTCAGTTTTTCAAGTAATTTTATTTTTTAACTTATTTTTATATTGTTAAAAGTAACCTGTAGGTCATATGATTAAAATAAGTCATTTAAAATAATTCCTTACAATTTTTCATAAAAATAAATGCGAAACATCTTAAATAGAAAATTTTTTTATTTCATTGGCGTCTATTGGAAAAATACTTCCAAGACAGGCTGAATTTTTTTTATTTAAAATTGCTATCATTGATGGTTATTGGCCTTTTCAAAATGTAAGTCGAGTAGCAGAACTGCAAATAGAATGCTGGGGCAATGCTCCTTAGCTTTTTTTTAAAATAAAGATTCAGAGAATATTTATTTTTTTTTTTTGTAAATTTCTTTTTGTGTTTGTCTTAACATTAACACGTTAATGGTCATAAATAATTGTTTTGACAACTATAATTCCTTAGTTCGCTCTCTGTCTAAGGAATACGAACGAAGGTTCAACAGTGACCACGGATCAGCTGCACAATATGTAGTGTATTGCAGATCATATCGGACTGTTCTGTTATCGACAGTAACTAGACAGAGAGCAAACAATGTTTGTATACCTTATTAGTGTCCGCTTTAGGCTGGTCGTCCATTGGATGCGGATATGTGCGAAATTTAATTCGGACGAATACGCAGGAAACGGACGAAGCAATACATCCTCGTCCATTGAAAACGTCTCTTTCAATGGACGAGGATGTATTGTTTTAGAGCTGTTTGGATCGTTCGTCCGTTTCCTGCGTATTAAATTACGTCCGAATTAAATTTCGCACATATCCGCTTTCAATGCACAACCAACCTTAAAGGGAATTGTTGACGTGATACAGCGTGGTGTCGCATTTAGTCAGGTTTTACTTGATGTATACAGCGTCAATGACCGTGAACCGGTTAATATACCTTACCTTGCTTATACCAGCAATATTTGAATTGGAAAATTGGTCTATTCACTTCACTTACTTCTACTATAAGTTAATATGAAATGGGTAAGGGTCAAGGACGTTACAGCAGAGATATTTATTGGCCCATGGAGCATATTTTTATTTATCAAACAAGTACAAAACATAATAATTAAAGCCAAATAAATTTTTAATTATAATTATAAAATATTCTAAATTCTAATCCGTTTATTATATTGTAATATATTTTGTATAAATTTATTTTTTTTATTACCTACTTCTATTTTCTAAATATTTCTATATGATAAATGCGTTATGTGTATTTTTATATACTAAATCTGGTCTTCAAAGGTAATTAAGCAACTTTCACCTTATTTGATCATTGATTGAGAGACGGATGTATACCTATGCAATAGCTTTCGACGATTTCGATTTTTTTAATTTAATATTACGTAGGTATTATCAAATGGTATAATTTTCGGTTATATACTGGGTGGTTTGAAAAACGAAACATAAAACATATGATCCAGAATTAGAAAGTTGTCATCACTGACAAAGAAAAGTTCTTTGGTGTTAATTCTCAATTTTGAACTTGGTATATATATCTTCAGCTGAGTATTGGTTTGTACTAAGTCCATTTTTTAAAACTTTTTTTCTGGTAGTGCCGTAGTGGTTTCGACCATAGAACACTGGAAGGAATACAACTATCTCTTTTTTGCAATCACTTATGGGCGTTTATGTGCATTTTGCAGAACTATGTTGCCATTCACTTAGTAGCACCAATCGGTGTGTTTCAATTGTTGTCATATTGTTGCCGTCGTGTTGACACGGTATACGTGCAGTGTTGCCAGAAAAATTTTAACAAAACCCGCCGATGAGAGGCGATCGAGTAGCCCAAAAGTAGCCCATTCCGGAGCAAAGTGCA
This sequence comes from Brachynemurus nebulosus, assembly GCA_035578155.1. Classification (NCBI taxonomy): domain Eukaryota; kingdom Metazoa; phylum Arthropoda; class Insecta; order Neuroptera; family Myrmeleontidae; genus Brachynemurus; species Brachynemurus nebulosus. Next base: position 6,275,794 of record JAPWDM010000019.1, read on the forward strand.
CTTACATATTTTTTGAATTTTATTTTCGATGAAATTACACGAGCTTTAATGACGTTTAATAAAACTTTATATTAATAATGATTGTTTAAAAAAAATTTTATTTTTTATTAATTAAATTTAATAAACAGGCAATGCAAACTATTTAAAAATATGTCAACTTCATAATAAATATTTATCAACATCAATGTTTAAATACCATAAAATATGACAATTTTTTTTTAATCCTTACACATTAAACACAAATTTTACTATTAATCAAATTTAACAATGTTATTTTTAAGTTTAAAATTTTTTATGATTATAACAATCATAAAAATAATCACAAAAAGTCTAAATAAATAATCAAAATTTATCCTACGATTAATCGCTTTTAAATAGTTACATTTTAACTTAAAATTTTTCATAAAGCTATGATAATAATTTGAATGACTGTTTTTTTTTGTTTTTATCACTGAAATGGCAACTATCACAACCATAAAGTTTTGAAACTTAATCTTTCTGAAAATTAAACTTATTTCAATAAAATTAATCATCTGTTAGTTCTATTAAATTAATCGATTCCAGCAAACTAGAATCATCATCATCAGTCTTGTTATTTTGGTAAATATCACTGTTAAATAGTTGTAACATGAACTATGAGGGAGCACAAGTGCTACAACAAAGTTTAAATGCACTCATATGAGCATGGATGCGGGCAAGAGCCATTAACATGGGAAGCTTAAAATGGGAAAATTAAAAATAGCCCAAACGGCTACTTGCTGCTAACAGTAAAATTTTACCGCCAATCAAAAATATAAATAGCCCAATCGGCGGTAAATAGCCAAATCTGGCAACGCTGTATACGTGGTATACGTGCATGATGCGTGCCACATGCATGTTATGTATATGCGTATGCAAGACACCAATACACACAACCATCCATCGCACTAACACACAACTCCACGTGCACATATATAACATATTGGTGGGATATTTTCTATCCTTTGTCGTTACACTGGTTTCAGTAGTATAGAGATACTAGCGTTCGTTCTGTAATATTCTGTGGTTTCGACTTCCTCAACGCCCAAAACTAACAAAACAGCCATTTAAAATTTTTTTTTTAAAAGTGGACTGGGAGCAAACCAATAACTCAGCTGGCGATATGTGTTGTACAGGCAAAAGTAACGGACCCTTATTTTTCCCTCAAAGATAAAGGAAAATTTTAATTTTGCTTGATTGTTCGAAAACTACAATAGACAGAGGAAAACTTTAAATTGACACATTATTTTAATAGAATTTTTCATCGATATAAATAAATCCAGAACCTGATCTATTCGAGGGGTTATTCAGGTAAAACTGGGGGTAAAGTTTCAAATAGGGTGAATATATTTTAGCATTTTAAAATTTGAGTAGCATATATGGAAGCTGCACAAAAAAATACTAGCAATCAAACAAAATTGAAATTTTCCCCTAAATTTTTGAGGTGATATTACCCCTTAAATGGTAGATAAAAAAATAGGTGGCAGATAAAAAAATACGCATCCGTTATTTTTGCCTGTACTATGAGTTATATATTCCAAGTTTCATCAAAATCGGGTATTTGACACCAGAGAACTTTCCTTGTGAGCATTAAATACACTGTAGCAGCGTTTCTTAAATTTTTTCATTCATGAACCAATTTTTCGTCTCCAACGCGTTTTTACTGCCAACGTGAAAATTCACACTCGCGCCTGTAGTGTTGAAATTAGAAGCAAAACGTATCAAGTAAAACTTGTACATCTAATTGGCGATAGAAATCTAGTAGTCTGAACATAATTTGTAAAATAATACGTATTTCTCTCGCTAATTAGATGTATACGTACATGTTTTACTCACGGAGGTGGGGTGGAGATTGCATACAGTTTATGTGAATATTACAGAAATGAAGCCTACACACATATTCACACACATTAATACAGATGTAAAATAAAACGAGATGCAGATATTTTGTCAATGCAAACAACACACACACTACTAAAAAACTAACAGTAGGAGCACCAGTGTTTGGCTTCAGATCATCTAACAAAATGACTAGTCCACCTACGTCATTGGTTTTACTAGATACAGCCTTTAATTTCACTATTAGAACTGCACGCGCAATTTTTTCATTGACAATGGTTAAGTAGTACTGGTTGTAAGAGTACTGACAATAAAACTTTATGAAATGCCCCTTAACTCGTTTATTTTCGTTGTTGCAAATGAAAATTGCAGATCGGCCTTATAAGACAACATTGCAGGTCATTAAAGTCAATTTTTTTTTTGAGTTGTCTTTTTTTTAGTATAAAAAATATTTAAAGCTATATGTAATTTGTATATTATACCCGTTACCAGTTACCACCCTGTACATATATGGTGTAAATAACACCCATAACACCGAAGATGCTCTAATCTTAAAATTTATTATAAAACAACTTTTTTTAATGAGCTGAAATTTTCATAACTTTTAAGTATAATTTATCGTTGATATGTATTTAATTCAAAATTGAAAGTTTATACGTTTAAATCCGTATCTCCGATAGATGGACCTGGATAAGTGAATATTTAACGTAAATTAATTTTGGGTAAAAGCTGATTTTTGGGTCTTTACATGCTACAAGTGTAGATCTCAAGTAAAAAAAAATTCTCAATTTCTTGAGATACTGTCCTGTATTGGAACATGAGAATCGAATTTTTTTTACGTATCATATCATGTGGGATACTCATAGAAAGGCCTTTTAAAATGAACTTAAAGCCCTCTTTATCACTTTTCGTTTCGTTTGAAATATATTCAATTTTAAACTGAGTTTATTCCCCTCCGGTAGATGCTAGCACTTGCTAAAAATGCTTAAAATTGTTCCAATTAAGTTGTGTCAGCAACTTTCGAAGATACCAGCAACCAAATCTTTGAAAATTCAAAAATAAATCTGAAAATAGTCCCCCAAACGGAAGTTTTGTTTAGATATTAGAAAATATCCTTCAGAAATATAAATTATTATGGAACTACTGTAATTCCACGCACCCGGTTGTGCGGAATATCGTTAGAAATATCTCTTAAAATGAATTTGAGGTTCCTTATTGATCCTCGTCTGCAAAAAACGCTGAACTTCAAAGTTTCTTTAAGAGATTAATAGGGAATCAAATTATCACGTAATAACATTGCGAAATATATTTATCTATTTTTCCGAATACTGTGACAAATTCGAATTACTGAGAAGCCTTAAATTAATGCGTCTCCAGCACGCACCTAACAAATTTTTTTAAAATAATATTTAATTTTCGATAAATGGAAAAAACTGAAGCTTTTAACAATATTATAATTTTTTTTCAAATTCAATTGTTGCCTCAAAAATATTTTTTTAGTAAACACCTAAGCATTTTATTTCATGTAACAATACAATTAGATGTTGATGCATCAATAAAGATAAACTGTTCGTTAGACAAAACTTCGTTCAGATTCTTGACAAAGAAAGTTTTAAGTAAATATGTGACCCGGAGTACTTACCAAAATCAAATACTATATAAGTACAAAATATGGTAAAAAATACCAATACCATTTCGATTTAAAGCAACATCCACGTACACAAACGCTAAACGTACAAGACTTACCAAAAAAAAAAAAGTTGTAAAGTTGAATTAATTCTTTTTATCAACATTTAACAATATAAAAAAATTGTAGTTGCGCTTAAATTTACTGTACAATAACAAAGAAAAGTAGCTTTATTATAATTTATCATTTTTTTTTTTAAAATAAAATTATAAATAATTAATAAAATATGAACAATGCTAATTTATATTCAACTGCGAATAATATGCAAAAACGGGACGCTAATTATATACTTGAAAAGTATTCGCATCATATACAATGGTCAAAAGATGGTGGTGATTTAAGTTTAGATATCGGATGTGGAAGTGGTGAAGTTACCGCGGAAATATTATTTAATAAAGTGCCAAGTAATGCCGGTTATATAATTGGAACAGACGTGTCGCAAACAATGATTGATTATGCAACGTTAATGCATAACAATCCAAAATTAAAATTTCAACAATTAGATATTGAAACGGATCAGTTACCGAATCATTTAATTGGTCGTTTTCAGCATGTTTTTTCGTTTTATTGTTTCCATTGGATACAGAATCAGAGGTTTATATTTATTTATTTAATTTTTGTGTAAACTGTTTTAAACACAGACCAATGAACACTATTATATTATACTCCTAGACAAAGCGTAAAGCCAATTTGTAGGCATTTTTCTTGAGGCAGGTAACAGGGTGACATGGGTGAGATTTAAGGAATATAATGTATTGTCCATTTTTGAGCAAATGTGACTATAATTATTGCAGGACATAATTTGTATACGTACGTATTTTGAAAATAAAGTGAATACCACTTTCTTTCTTTCAAAATTTTGCAGTTTCTCCTCAAAAAAGTATAATATTATTATCAATATTATATTTTGACAATAATTATTTGAAAACGTTACTACGGATACCATCGGTTATTGCATTGATTACTATATTACAAAATACTATCCGGTCGTATCTGGCTACCTCAATTATACATTTATATAATTAGTCTATGTAATATAATATATAATATGATATACATATAATATGTTCATTGGTCTGTGGTTTTAAAGTATGCATTATGTACGTATGTATGTATTTTTCATTTTTAATAATAATGCTGAAAATCGTTAGAAAAAATCAATTTAATTATTTGTTCTTAAAATACGCACGAAAACGTTCATTAATTGTCAGTTCCATTACATTCTCTAAATAACAACAGGTGTTTTGTGACTAAGAAAAAGCTATTTTTCTTATAACTAGGTAAAAAAAATTGTTAATTTTTTTTTTTTATTAACTCTAAATGATTAAGAGGAGTTAACTCGTCCTACAATATGGCGGCTCAAAATGCTGTGATATGTATATATTCACTGGTACAGGTGCCACCATCTGTGACAGATTTTTCGAAATACGATATAATTCTAAATAATGTTCAATTTTATCAATATAGCTTAGTATAATTTATATTTTGTAAATTCTTAGGGTTCACTTTTTTGATGTTGGGATCTTTGATTTTTTTTCTTTTTTTGTAACCTTATCTATTGTACTTATCACTGGCAATAAAAAGTCGGCATTTTGAGACAAAAAAATTTTTCCATATGGTTTGTTTTGGTTAATTAAATTTGGGTTAATTTTTATAGATATGTTTGATAACCGGTATCACCGGTACTTAAAGTAGCAACCCTAGTGGCGATAATGCAATATTAATAATTGTTTTTATAAATAATAAACAAATATTTTATTTTGCAAAATACCACTTTTATTTTTGAAACAATATTGTCACAGTTTCAAAAATAAAAGTGGTATTTTGGAAAGTAAAATATTTGTTTATTATTTACAAAACGGTACTTGACTGTATTTAAAATTTGTGTCAAATGTTAAATAATTCTATGCATTATCATTACATATGTCCAATTTTAACGATGAAACATAACAAAATTTGATAATTATTTAGAAATTTTATTTTGAAAATCGCCATTTTTCAACAAATATTAAAATTAGTAAAAACGCGCCATTTCATGAAAATGACGTAACATTTTGTAGCTAGATATGTCGATTTTGATAATTTTCATCGGTGAGGTGAAATTGTGTTTTCTTTTGAATATTTCTATTAGCGTATAGGGTAAAAGCCCCCTTTGTGGAACGGTATCTAATTATGAACATTTACATATTAATGAAGTTATTTCTGAAAGAAACGTCTGATAACAAAAATTATTATTAATAGAATGATTGTTTTTCAATTTAAATTTACCTCGCATTTAAAGTTTCCTTACTTAATTAAAGAAATAAATATGTAAATGTCAAAACTGTTCCAGTATTAGATACCGTTCCACAAAGGGGGCTTTTACCCTATACATATATTAATAATAATCGACCAGAATTCCAATAAATACTTGCTTTTACTTCGAGATTTTATGAATATAATCAAAGTTTTGAGGTTATAAATATTGACATTGACGTTTAATTGCTTCAAAATGTGACGTCACTATAGTGAGGTGTTTTTCCCGCCTTTTTCTCATTTAAAATTGTAGGGTTATTTTTTTGATGATTTTTTACAAAATCTGTCGAAAATAAAAAAAATTACTTAACTGATATGGAAAAACAATGCTTTTAGAATATTTTTGTAACTTCGGTCAAGTACCCTAATATGGAATACCATAAAGTAACGCTCAAATCTATTAATAAATTGTTTTTATTATAAATTTTCATTAAAAATTGTTTTGATTGTTTTCCCTTGATACTGTCAAATACTTATCCCATTTAAGGCCTTTGCTTTTAAATATTTGATAACAAATCTGCTTCCGTAAAAAATAGTAATATTTTTTACAGAAAAGCTTACGAAAATATCTACAAATTATTGAAACCTGGAGGCGATTTCCTGATAACGTTTTTGCCGAGTAATCCGTTATATTCCACCTACGAAACCATAGCAAAAATACCGAAATGGAAACCGTTTATGATGGATGTGTCCAAGTATGCGTCACCGTTTCAACACAGCAAGTATCCAGAACGTGAATTAAAAGAAATTGTGGAAGATGTTGGTTTTAAAGTACATCTGTGCAAATGTGAACCCCGATCTTTTATATTTGATGATTGTTTTGAATGGCGAAGTAATGTAACTAATTTTAATTTATAAATGTTTTGTTTTTGTGCATTGATTTGTGTTGTCTTAATATAAAGTTTAAAAGTGTATAAAGCGATTTACTATTTAAATTTATGTATATTTGTTTTTAGAATCAATTGAAGCGGTCAATCCATTTATCGATCGGATACCCGAACAAATGAGAGATGAATATGTAAATGAATACGTGAATCAAGTCAAAAAATTAAATTTAATTGAAGAAAACAACAATAAGGTATATTTTTTAAATACAATTTATAATTTAATTGTAATTTATGCAATAAAAAAATAATAATCTATTTATATGTTACAAATTACTTTATGTACTTATTAAATAATAAATTATAATATTTTTCCTTAAAACAAACGTTTATTTTCTAAAAATATCTATTTCAACTCCAACAACAATATTAAGTACATATATACCTCTAAAGTTTCATTAATTTACCTATACATACAAAAAAAATGCAATCATTAGCCTAAGAAGGAAATTTGAAAATTTCGATTGATTGTACGTGCTTACGGTAGAATTATGTATTTATAAATTTTTGAAACGCTTATGTAGGTTGCCTAGAAATTATCCTGATACAAGTTTTAAGGGGGAAATAGCGACGTAAAGATTACGCGAGCGCTCCTGGTTTTTTTAAAATTAGAAGCTGTATCAAGTAAAAGTTTTTGTATACGTTTAATTGTCGATTAAAAATGTACTATACAAATTATGCGCGGATTACTAGATTTTATATCACCCATTAATCGTATACGTATATTTTTACTTGATGCTAGTTCACCACCAGAGGCACGAGTGAGAATCTTTGCGTCGCCAATTTACCGATTTGGATTAACAAAATAAATAAAAATAGTAAATATTTTTGCTTTTTCAATATTGTTAAGATATTTTCTAAACCTTTTGCACAAACTTAATAAAATGTTATTAAATATTATATCGTTACAAGCATCTCCTGGTAAGAAACCAGTTAAATTTTTTTGTTAAAAATAATTAGTAAATACGGTAAATACTTTTGCTCTCTTAGTCTAAATTTTTAAAATTTTCTAGCAAAATAAAAAAGAGAACGGACTTTAAACCCCGTGCAACTGTATGTATTCCATATAGGTACATATTCATAAGAATAAAATTCAATTTTTGGTTTATTATTTAAAAGAAATAGGTACCTAAATCAATCTTAGTAATTGCAAATTATATAATAGTTCTACGAATAATAAAACCAGTAAATTGAGTCTCTTACGCCCGGTACATTAATATATGAATGGCATTCATATATCAATGGCCCGGTACTAACAGAGTCAGGACAACGCAGCAATTTTCAACCAAAGCAAGAGCGGGGAATTTCAAGATCAGTTAAAAAATTCTAATTATTCTTTCAATTAAATGAAGTATCAAAACCATATCAAAACAATGAAATTGAAATAAATTTGTTATATTATTACTATTCAACAGAGTTTTAATTAATGGTAATGGCCGTAATGGCTGTAATGGCACTGTTTTTTATTAATTTTTTTCCAACATTTGTTTTTATTACCGTTATTACCCACTATTACCTATCTTCTAGATCAGTGTTTTCCAAACTGTGTTTCACGGAACCAGGAACATTGGTGTTCCGCAAGCAGTTATGTATCAAGTGTTCTTTTGTAGAAAAATTTTTTAAAATGGCGTACGAGAAAAAAATTATTAAAAGTGGTGAGAAAACTATAATTATGGTATACTCTTATGAGTTCTAATTTTCTAAGTTCCTTAAATTTTTTTTGCTCGTCAACCGTATTTTTGGAAAGTTACAACTACTTAAGTAAAGGTTAAGTTTTTCAAACAGCCTTTTTTTGATCGCTAACTGTATTTTTGATCTACAAATTTTAGAGCGTAGTGTTCCGCGATGGAAAAAATTTGGAAAACACTGGTCTAGACATATTTACATAGTGACATTATCTTTGGACACAAGTGACAGTGACACTGACAATTGACATTTCTTTTCATTAATAGAATGTATGTAAATAATCTGGTTTTTTGCGATTTTTACCAGTTTTCATTTGATTAACTTAGTTTTTTTTTTTTAATTTTTTTAAAAATTAGTTGCTTCATGTAAAGTTTAACATTATGGTGTACGAATATTCACCGGATCCACCGGAAGAAATTACCGAAGAGATAAATTCTTTACCAAATTTACAAAGTGGAGATTTAAATGACGATAACGATAATAACAGTGATAGTGAAAGTGACGAAGTCTCAGAATATAATGGCTATGAACCAATTCCCATGATATCGAACGATTGTAACGAAGAAAATTTATGTGATATAAATACCGAATATGATTTATCGACTCCATCCCCAACGCTGGCAAATTTGTTACCGCCAACGACAAATGCAGACACAGAAATTTTAAGAGAGGTGTGGTCGGGAAATTCACCTGGAGCAACCATTCCAATGGACGCGGCGAAAGAGGATGAGATAAAAAGGGCAATGGCTAATTTTACGTTACCTTCGTCGTCTATTCCCGAATGGGCTACCGCGATTCCAGATGACGAGTTTAAGGAGAAGTTAAATGATTGGATTAATCGGAAGTTAACTCAGAAGTTATAATTATTTAATAAAAATTTTAATTAAAAATTAAATAGCTTAAAATAAAAATATTTATTTATACATTTTTAATTTTAATGTGTTACACTATTGTACATAATAAATAAAAAAATGAAATTTGGAATAAAACCTTTATCTTTTTAGTCGAATTTTTCCTTAGAAAAATTACTTATGCAGCCTATACGATAAGAACGGCGAGAGGGGACAATAGTGGCGCTATCCGTTTTCGGACCCGTAGAACATGATTCTGAAGGGAAAAAAAGTTTATATATATATATATATATATATATATATATATATATATATATATATATATATATATATATATATATATATATATATATATATATATATATAATTTTCCGCTACCTTTTAATATCATATGTGTAGGGCGTGTAGGGCGTCCCTGTGGAAGTTAAGAGCTGAAATTTGGTAAGTTCCCATGCACCTCATACTATCAAGGTGGGGTCAAATTTTGGATCCGACCCAACCTTTAAGGGGGTGGTGGGGACGGTAAAACGTTTTACGATTGTTAACGCAAACAGCTTGAAGCTTTTATTTGTTTTGGGCGTGTGTAACATTATTTAGTACGATTTTAAATTCATAATTTATTATTTTTACAATTAATTGTAATTAATCATTATCATTGTCAACTTTAAAATTATTATTTAAAGCGCTACAATCGACTCCAGTGCTGCCGTCTGTGCTTTATGATCGGTTCCTATTGGTATGGGGAAATCAAATGGGGCGTGGTTTAACTCGGCAATTCCCAGTTATTTGGAGGTGACAGACATTTTTAATCGTAAATTGTATTAATTTGTTTGTTTAACTTATAGTATAGAGTTGTCACAAGAAAGAAATATAAAGTCATCTATTAGCCTTCTAATGGTGGTAACAGAACGTAAAGATTTAATTATCTTATCGTTGAATATTTAGTCTATCGGCAATAGTTTCTTCATTCATCACCAAATGGCAAAAGTTTACACCTAAAAAAATGGTAGCAATTTGGAATTGTCCATTTTTATTTGGAAACAATAAATTATAATGAAAAAATAAAAATGACCTTCAAAAAAATATGCCAGTTTGTATTTTGTGAACTAAATAGCATAAATTTTATGAGTTGTCAAAACCGAATTAACAAACCTTGCTTACTGGCAACAGTTATTTTTTTGACCACTAGCTCGCGTATCTAAATTTTACGATTCCCAATAACGAAATCCAAATTCTATAATTTAATTTAGTTTCTGAATTTCGGATTGTTAAAGTTTAAAAGTTTTTTAGACAAACTGGATGTCAGGTTAAAATATTAGTAAATAAAAACACTTTACTTTGGAAAATACCACTTTTATTGTAGTATAAATTGTAACAAAAGTGGTATTTTGCAGTGTTTTTTGTATTTACTACTATCAAATATGGAATACCATAAAGTCACGCTCAAATCTATTAGTCAGGTTAAAACATAGAACACTAGAAGCCAACTAACATAAAAAAAGTGAAATTCGCTTGGAGTCCTTTGTAACCCAGTCACAGCTTAAGGCATTAGTCCGTCAGTAGTCGTCGTCGAGTCAACATACCATTGTATTAACAATATACCCATTGTTAGTTGAACACGTTGAACAGCTCTCTCTGGTAATACGTGTGCTGTGGTTGTATGCGTGTATACACATACTACTACAAAAAACCAAACTAATACACTGCAAACAGTGTGTATGTACACAAACAGAGTACGTCACAAACTCATTACAAGTGGAACAGAGGCAAAGCCAATCTAGTTTGTCCCCTTGGGTTAAAATGTTTATTCATTCCCAAACGAATAAACAACTGATATCAAGTAATTGTACTATTAATTTTCAATGGAAAAAAAGACTTTTCCTACTAGAGAGACTGCTGTATATTACAAATACATTAAGAAATTGAAGCAAAAAAATTGACTGATGTGATTACTTTAATGGCGGTCAAACTATTAATTTAATGGTTTATCTAATATTTATAAACAAGTCTCCGTGGTTACAAGTTGGGTTTAGTAAAATGGAGTCATACTTCACAATTTAATGCCTGTGGTATCTCTAGGAGACATACGTTAATATGTTCGATTCAGTACTCAGTGCATTTTCCTCCTCCTTTAATTTAGCTCTGACAATATTTTCAAATAAATTCGAAGGTGACTAGTACGAACTTACGAGTCTTATTATAAACTTACCTTTAGCTTTGAACTATTTTTATTACATCGGGTGAACCACGAACTTTACATTTTAGAACCTCCAAATATTTTTGATCTGAGCAGGTCTAGGTAAATTTGAAAAATGTTAATACACACATTATATTAATCTGATGTCATACAAACGCATTTATTGTTCGTATTTTTTACAAAAAAAACATGTCTTATTTACTTAACCTGAAACGGCACATGTCTAAAACTGATTTCTTTTTGTACTTTTTCACACCTGATCCCGTCATCCTTTGACGGATGACAAATACCAATAAGAAAAATATTCACTCACATCTCTGATGGTGGAATTAGAAATTGCATAAGATCGAACGTGTCAAATGTATACGTCTAACTGGTGATAGAAATCTAGTGATGCGTACATAATTTAATAATATGTATTAAATTAAATACAGGTACCTGTTCGACCTGATAGTTTCTAATTTCGCCAATAGAGGCGCGTGCGTATAATCTTTTCGTTATCAATGGAAATTATATTTTACGACTCAGATGATTTCGGAAGAATTTATTTATTTTAATGTACTTAGATTTGTCTAATAGAGAAAAAATACCAAATAAGTTAACAAATACTGTTAAAACAAACTAAAAACGATTTTAACCCTTTGTAGTTGATATCTGTGAATTTGTTTAAAAAAATAATACGAGACAAAAGGGTTAAATTATCGTTTTGCTTTTTTTTTTTAAGTTTTCTAACATTCTGTCAGAAAACAAAATGGCAACTAGACTAACATTACATAATTTGAAATCAAACACTGGATGAATAGAGATAACAACATAACAAAATTAACTAAAAACTAAATTTAACAAGTTGGTAATATTAAAAACTGAAAGTCTGATTTAACCCATTATGATCCAACGTATGATTAATCATAAGAAGCTAAAATCATTTTTGAAGCTGTTCAGCAATGTATGCCTAACCATAAAATGAAGGATATAAACGGCGCGGGATGAATCGGTGGTTAATAATTCATAGTTTGAAGACGGTTGTATTTAAGTTTATCGTAAGCTATTAATAAATATTAATAAATTTGAAAAATTAATAGTCAAACAGTATAAGAATTAGATTATGAAATTTGTTTTGTAATTTACTTAAATTATATTTATTGTTTAAAGCTGAGTGTCTACTAGGTCATAAACGCGGCGTGGCGCAGTTCCGCTCTCGGAGATAAATCCATCCGAATAAATGCAGGTTCGTTCACTAGGTCGACAGAGCGGCGCGGTACCGCCCCGGAGATCTTACTGATGTAAGAACCACGCCGTACCGCGTTTCCGATCTAGTGGACGCTCAGCTTAAGAAAGAAAGTACATAAAAATGCTATGCAAAGTTCAGAAATGATTCGATTTACTCCGTTTTACGATTCTTCACAATGGATTAAAGGCTTGAAAGAAGGTTTTTAATACACTGTAGGTCTAAAGTATATGATTCATAACAAAATATGATTCAAGATCGTATGAAGCAAAAATTTTATAGGATTAGAACTTCATATGACCCTGAGCTACTGTTCCACCTAACATCTAGATTTTCTAAAATTATAATTTTACGTTAAAATTATAAGTTTATGGCAAAATTATTTTTTACGCGGTGTTCCACCTAACATCTAGATTTTATAAGCCGATTATGCCGACTATAACCGATTGAAAAAAACGACTATTTAATATAATAAAAAATGGCGCCAAATGTCACTTTAAAAAAAAAGACTTATTTCTTGCCTACTATTAATACATTTAATTAAAAAAATAAAAAGGCAATTTTTAAAAAAACATTCGTGGTCATTGTACAATTTAACATGGTACTAAATTTCAAGTTAGAATTTATTTTTTCATCAATAATGTTAGTAATTTTCATGTGGGAGAAGTATTAACTTGGCGCACACATTTCTGTACGTAAAATAGCTGTTTGCCCACTGTACTCTTCCCGCATACTTTTTTGCGTGTGGAAAGTAACTTTCCACACGCAAATTGACAATAAAACACGCAAAGCCGCCTCTTAATTTTTCATTTAATAAATATTTCATAATTATTTCTATAGAAACCACCAACAAAATAATTTAAACGATAATTAATTCAGAAAAAAAGACGAACACTTAAAAATATTATTTTAAAAAGTAATAAAAATGTCAAAAATAGTGATAATAATAATAGAAAAAAAGTATGTGAAATTCGTAATAAAAAATAGTATGTGCAACGCGTGCGGGATTGTCGATTGCCCCACTCAAGCGAATGAGCACACTCACTTCGTTCGTGCGCTCAACAATATACTATTATTAATAATGTTCATTAAAAATAGATTTTGATACACATTTACTACATCTGTCACTTTTGTATATGAAATTTTTTAGTTTTCGCCATTTTGATTTTTAGGTGAGGGTTAATTTCAATTGATCTAGATTTTAAGTATGTTACACCTACGATTACACCAAAATTTAAGCCACGCCCCCGTAAAATTATAATTTTATAAAATCTAGATGTTAGGTGAAACACTAGCTCATTCAGTATAATCAATTTTTTCGTTCCAATATTAAAACATAATTTTATTTAATTTTTAAAAATAGTGACAAAGAATACATTTCTTAAAAATAAAACTTTTTTTGCCTGTTAATTCTCATTTCGTTGGTATTTTTGGACACCACAGTATATTTCATATAACTAGATTGTCGTTAAATCCTTCGACAGCCTTAAGAACAAGTTAGTTACGTATTTTACACCCAACGTCACTACTATTTAGACGTTGCCAGGACAATTGTGTGTTGACCACCACTTGCCACTTGTATCACCGCACGTTCTGCTAACTGTTTCCCTTGCACTAGCGTTGGTTCGTAGACATCATCCTCACCGGTACCTAGTGCACCGCCAGTACCCATACCCCACGAGTACAATTCACCGGTATCGGTGACCGCGAACGATGTTGATGATCCGCACGCGATATCCACACATTTTTTGCTTTCGAGCGCGGGCACCGGGACCAGTGTTGTCGCGTCACTACAATTTTCACCGAGACCCAATCGTCCGTACTCTTTTCGACCCATACTGTACACTTTACCGTCAGATGTTAAGGCCAGTGTGTGATGTAAGCCACTGCAGATTTTTTTCCAATTATTGCCGGAGAAGGTGTCACTTTTTGTCGGGCGGAAATAGGTTTCCGGTTTCTTTAAACCGATCTGGTGATAATTATTTAAACCGAATACGTAGATGCTATCGTGATTGTCCTTTATAAAGGTGCAATAGGTGCCGGCCCAGATATCGACAATTTCCGTTTTCCGTTTTAACACCACCGATTCAGGATGTAACGATGAACTGATTCCTTGTCGACTGTCCCTGTCTGTGGTCCTGCTTGACAATCTACCTAACTGTCCTTGTTGACCACATCCGAGCGTATAAACTTGCCCTTTTTTCGTTAACACCACCAGATGATCGGCTCCAGAAGCTATTCTAATTGCCGGGACATTTGGCAGAATTTCAACCGGTTTTCGTTCGATCGTTCCCGTGTGAATTAAACCCATATTTCCGCTGGCATCTCGAAAACTTCCCCAAGCGAATACGCGGCCATCTTTTAACAGGGCGGCTGAATGGGAATCGCCCGCTGAAACCAGCACAGCTGGCTCGGGTAATTCGATTTTTTCCGGTACAGATTCTGTACCTTGTCTTCCTAAGGCACCTTCGTCATTACATCCCCACGTTAAAACCTAATCAAATTCATAAATTGAAAAAAAAGTTAATTTTGTGTTTAAGGTACCATCACAGTGTAGAATTTTGAAAAAATTAATTTTTTTTTTGATCTTATCTTAAAGTACATACAGTTATGCATGTTCTTTCAAAATTTCAAATTGAAATTCGAATTATTACGGTCGCTACGACCACGGATCAATGGATACAGTCTAAATACACTTTACATTCAGTCTTTCCACAACCAGTGAACGTATAAGATCAATTGTTAATCACCACGGTATCACATTGTTGTTGAAACAATGATTTGAAACAATTTCGAGACAAAATTTAAACGCGTATGTCTCGAAATGTTCTTTTTAAAAACGGTACCCACTCTCAGAATATTCTTAATTCCATTCTCCAAAAGCTTTTTTTTTCTTTTGAAATCTTCCTATTTTTCACACGGAAAGCTGTTGAAAAAAAGGTCTAAATTTTGTACTTTTTATTCAACCCGCCGCTGTTTTTTCAAATTTCCAAAAAAAAAAAAAGAAAACACCTCCATAGGAACATAGTGGTTTACCTACAGATTGATAATCTATTTGATTTTTTTTTTCGGATGAAAACTGCGGCCGCAATTGTGGGCACCAATAGCCGCTCTTTTTTAAAGACACTTTTTTCAAAAAATGATAATAATTATAAAAAATAAATAAAAAAAATTTGTGTATTGTTAAATGGTGGTATTAATCGTAAAAAAAAAATTCACCCCCATTCCCCCATCCTATGCATCCGAAAAAAATTGCGAAAATTGGCCGGTCACACTGTGATGGTACCTTAATATATACGAAAAATCGTGGGAAAGTCATCTTTAGGACAGTTTTAGTTATTAAAAAATTTAAAAATATAAAATAATAAGATATATTTGTCTGAATCTTCCCCCTTCTCATGTAAATAATAATACCCCTGTCGCAGCATCTGCATAACGTAGTGAATTTCCAAATAATGGACACGGATCTCATATAGCAACTTGATTCCATTTAAAATAGTTTAGTTCACTAAAAGTGAAAAAATTTTCGAAATCGGTTGAATAGTTAATTTTTGACGCTTTTGGGTCCCTAACGCCCTGGCGGATCTCATATAGTATAGCATACATATATGCATTTAAAAGAATTTAACTTTTTAAAGGTGAAAAAATTTTCAAAATCAGTTGAGTAGTTTTATTTTTGATAACATAACTTATATCCATCTAAAATAATTTAACAGTGAACAAATTTTCAAAATTTATTTTGAAAAATGAAATAGATATAAATATTGTTATTGTAATGATAAAAACGATAAAGTATTTTTTGTAAAGAAATTCAGCAAATTTCTTAATTTTTCTCAAAAGCTAGTTCATTTAGAACAATGTTTTAAAAGCTTGTCTTATGTATTTTTTACGCTCTTTTCGATGGTGTAAAAAAAATCAAAAAAAATTTTTGAAATCTGGTCAAATTTTGCAAAAAACCACTAAAATTGGCGAAAAATGTCCAAAATTTTGGCTTCTAAAAGTCGGACGTATCTGGCTGACAAACTCATCCAAGCTATTAGGACTTTTGACCTACACACCAAATTTCGTAACAATTGGAGGCTTCCTTCAAGAGTTATCGCGCAGACAATATATATATATATATATATATATATATATATATATATATATATATATATATATATATATATATATATATACCGTATGAGTTTTTCGGGAGTTGCCATTTTGATTCAGCCAAACCGTTGATTTAATCGAAAAATTGTTCAAATAAGAGTTGTAGATATCGACGGGGGCAACCGATTGCTATAGTCAGGAGCTTTATAGCTCTTATGGTTTTCGTGTTATGATACAAACTTATAGTTTTTTAAATGGAAACGTATGTTTAAAAGTTTTTCAAAAATTTGTTTGTGATTCAAAACTACCAGAAACACTCAAATTCTCATTGTTTTATCTCATATTTTTGAGTAATTACGTTTTAAAAACGACACTTTTAAATTTCGTACTCAAGTACTTGCAAACGACTAGGATTTTACGTAATTTAAAAAGATATTGACTCAATATGGTTGCCATTTTTGACAATGTAGTAACGAAAAATTAAACGATTATTACGTTTTCCATCGGAAATTAAAATTATTAAAATAGATTAAATTATCATATAAAAATGATAACTAAGTACAATAAGGAAATAAAATTTCAGTTTTAATTCATTGAAAAATAAAAACTTATTTTTCTGAAATGTCACTGTTTGACAGATACATAGGCGTCTAAACATATTTTTGTAGCAAGTATTTTTAAAGGAAATGAAAAGTTTTTTTTGAAAAAACTTCTTTTTAATTTGGTTTGTAATAAAAAGAAAATACTATCGAATTTCAAATATTTTTACACTATTTGAGTACATTTATTAATAATATTTTCGTTCCCAATTAACCTCACTTTGCTTCTATTAAGAAACGCCAATGTCATCTTGATTTGTATTGAATGTGTACATTAGAGTCATTTATTTCACTTGCCACCTGTCATTGGCAAAAATAAAATAAATAAAAAATAAATATATTTTTCAGTAAATTAATGAAATACATCAAATTTTTTTTAAATTAAGTTACTTTAAATACTAATTTTTTAAAATAATTTGACTTTTTATGCAAAAATGTTAAAAATTTGAAATAGAGCCCGACATCTATACTCCAAAATCTGAATTACTGCCATTCAGTATTCAATGCTGTATTATAGAGAATGATATTGGAAAAGGTTCTTTTCTTGGATATAATAGAAATTTTAGCCGTTAAAACTGTCGGTTGAAAGAGCCTCAAATACATATGCATATTTCTACCGCCTAATTGCTAAATTAAAGAAAAATTAAAAAAATAAACATTGGCAAAAAATTTTTTTTTCTTCATTTATATTTTTAATTGATGTATTAGAACAGTTTTATCGAAAAATTAACATACAGTCTCATTTAAAAAACTATAAGTTTGTATCATACCTCGAAAACCATAAGAGCTATAAAGCTCCTGACTATAGCAATCGGTTGCCCCCGTCGATATCTACAACTCTAATTTGAACGATTTTTCGATTAAATCAACGGTTTGGCTGTAATAAAAATGGCAACTCC
Organism: Brachynemurus nebulosus; assembly: GCA_035578155.1. Taxonomy (NCBI): domain Eukaryota; kingdom Metazoa; phylum Arthropoda; class Insecta; order Neuroptera; family Myrmeleontidae; genus Brachynemurus; species Brachynemurus nebulosus. The sequence continues at coordinate 6,294,072 of JAPWDM010000019.1, forward strand.
CGAAAAACTCACATGGTATATATATATATATATATATATATATATATATATATATATATATATATATATATATATATACAAGGTGGTCCAGAATTATGTACCGTAATTGGTAGAGCTCGTAGTACGTTCAAAAATAATGGTACCTTTTCATGTACACTTTTTTTCAAAACTCAATAATAAGGGAGATACAACTTTGTAAATGGGTGAAACGAAATTCATTATTTCTTACATATTTTCCAAACGCTTTTGAATAACGGATTGATATTTTAGGGGTACTAATTTTGCGTTAGAAGGATTAAATTTATGTTAACACTTATTCCACCACTCATGGCTAAGGGGTGGTTTTGGGTGGTAGGTGTGAATTATCACGTCTTTTCTTTTTTAATTTGCAATTATTTAAACAAAATCCCTGATAATATAATTCCTCAGACAATTTCACGCAAAAAAGGTATACTTGTTACATTTCGATAAATATTACCGTTTTCGAGTAATTTAAAGTAGAAGTATCTATTTCCAAATTATTCCCTAATCATAAGTTATCGAATAATTGATACCATAAATTTAATTATCTTAATGTTCATACGCGCCCCTAGAATATGAATCCAGTAATCAAAAGCGTCTAAAAAAATTTTAAAAAGAGAAGTCAGTTTCGTCCCACCCCTCGACATTTTACCCCTCTGCTTTATCTCCCTTATTATTGAGTTTTGGAAAAAAGTGTATATGAAAAGGTACCATTATTTTTGAACATACTATCAGCTCCAGCAATTACGGTACATAATTCTGGACCACCCTGTATATATATATATATATATATATATATATATATATATATATATATATATATATATATATATATATATATATTTCAGTGAAGGTCATTTTCAATTTCTCGAGGCCTCAAAATTTGTCATAGTCCCAGGCTCAGGTCTTTCCATGGCACCCACTGTAATAAGTGTATTTCCCAAAAGGAAATTCACTTAAAACAATGAAGCATTTTTTGTAAAGAAATTCAGCAAATTTCTTAATTTTTCTCAAAAGCTAGATCATTTAGAGCAGTTTTAAAAGCTTGTCGTATGTTTTTATTACGCTCTTTTCAATGGTGTAAAAAAAAAAATCAAAAAATTTTTTGAAATCTGGCTAAATTTTGCAAAAAAAACACTAAAATTGGTGAAAATTGGTCAAAATTTTGGCTTCCAAAAATCAAATTTCTATCAAAGCCCCAGGCTCAGGTCTTTTCGTGACACCCACTGTAATAAGTGAACTTCCAAAAGGAAAATTCACTTAAAATTATTTTAAAAACAATAAAATTGTATGAAGTGAAAATTTCTATGATGGCACACAACTGACGGTTCCTAAATCCGAGTTTACTCGAACGAGCGTTTCAATTCAGAGCGTGATGGATCAGATGCGAAAAATTTACGTGACGTGTATAAAGAAATTTTCACTTCAAAAACCTCTTTTTCTGAAAAATTTAAAATTGTTACCTTTCCATCTTTTTGCAAACACACATTGTGCATTCCACCAGCGCTTATAAAAACCACGTCCTCTAAATCTGGGATTAGTGCTGGTCGTAATTTTTCAACAACATCTTCACCTAAACCTAGTTGGCCAACGTCGCCCGAGCCAAACGAAAGAATAACTCCCGGTTTTTCATAGAAAGCGGGTAATAAAAATTCACTTTTTGCATTATCACTCGTGTCTTTATGATTTACGTCGTTCAATTCTTTTACAGGCGTCACTAAAAAGCAATGAAAATTTTAATTTTTTTCTTTAAATAATTATAAAATTTAAAATACCTCGTTTTATTTTCTTGGTGGAATCATCAGCTGATGATGATGAAAGTGTTCGTTTCAAAGTTCTCTTCATTCTTGGCATTATTGATTGATTTTGAATTTATTTTTAAGTCAGTTCTTAAATATTACAATTCGATGATTTTTTCATGTGGACCTAAAAATTCCAAGTGTAAACCAAATATAGGTTAAGAAAATATTTTTGTTTCAAACGATAAATATTATGAAAAATTAAAAACATGGTCCTTTTTTAAATAATATATAAACACAGAAAAACAAGGAAGATGATATTTTAGAATAGTATTATTTAATTATTACAATTCTTACTTTCGTAAATTGAATCTATTTAAATCCCGCCAAATAGTCAAGTTTACTTTTTTTTATTTTTTATAAAATTACTAGAAACTAAGCGACGCGCGCTGCGCGCGCGTTTTCCTATGCTATTTGAATCAAAACTACTGTTAAATAAATTTACTTTTAAATATAAAATAGTAAAAAAATCGCGTCTCTCGCGTGTTTTAAATATCATTTAGCTCAAAGCTTTTGCCAAGTAAATTTACTTTTAACAATAAAAATTAAAATATCAATGAATTATGATCTTGAAAAAAAATAATATCGGTTTCGTTTGGTAAGACAGGTATATTTTGTATCAGTGCATTTTTTTTTAAATACTATAAATTTAATTTATAAAAAAACTGATTCATTTTTTTGGATTGGAACAATAATTGTTCCAGTTTTCGATATTGCTGTCGAAAATCGTCATCTCAAATCCGTGGATAGCTTGCCAAAAAAATGTAACGTAACGAAACTTGCATCGTTACAAATCAGAGAGGTCTAGTTAAAAGAAATTAAACGCATTAAATATTAAAATTATGGTTTCTAACTCATCGACTCCTCGTTTTTTATTTATTTCATAATTTTTAAATGCAAGAGTACTTTAAAAGTTAAAAATTTATACCATAAAAAACAAATGAAAGGATATTAACGCGCGTTAATTTGTTTGAATCAGACAGAATTCTCTAGTTTGATATAGTTTTCTCAATCAGTGCCCTCAGGTTTGTAACAGTGCAAGCACCGATACGTAATGTTAGGTAACAAAATTTTCTGGCGAACGCCGGCATTACTTTGATAAGTAAACTTATTCTATTTCTGTAGTGTCCCTATAATAAATAAAGTCGTGACATGTGTGCTGAACGCTGGTTGGTTCCGGCATTTTCTGTCCAAAGTTTGCGTAAAATACATTGGAAATAAATTAAATATTAACAAAAATCATTTAGTTTAATCTAGAAAGAATAATTAAAAATTTTTAATTGTTCATTAATTCATAACTTATTAACAATAATTAAGTACTCAAAAATATTTACTCAAACATGTGATAATTAATTTTGAAGCTTCCCTTTCTGTTTTGGACAGAAAATGCATGACATGTCACGACTCTATTTATTTTGAGATTCTATTCTTAAGTATTCTTAAGTAGAGTCCCTATAATAAATAGAGTCGTGACATGTGTGCTGAATGCTGATTGGTTCCGGCATTTTGTATCCAAAGTTTTCGTAAAATACATTGGAAATAAATAAAATCTTAACAAAAACCATTCAGTTTAACTTAGAAAGAATAATTAAATTAAAATTTTTAATTGTTCATTAATTCATAACTTATTAACAATTATTATGTACTCAAAAATATTTACTCAAACATGTGATAATTAATTTTAAAGCTTCCCGCTCTGTTTTGGATACAAAATCAATGACATGTCACGACTCTTTTTATTATAGGGACTCTATTCTTAAGTTCATACTTATGTCATCTAACGACTGGATTTAGCACTACAACAGAAATTCTCAGTAGTGACATCGGTACGTATTTGAATCATGTACTACGTTCAGCTTGTACCGACTGCTTAAATTTGATATTACCGACGTTCACTTTATATTGAAGTTTTAAGTACCGACCATGTACATTGTAATACATTACGCATTGTACATTACGCAATGGTATTCCCCTAGGTGTATCAAACAGAATTAAAGATTTTATTGAGATTATATACAATTTATTGTTTGTAACAAAAGAAAACCATAACACTATAAATATTTATCATATTATTGAATTGATTGAAATGTTTGGAATTATATTGACCAAACTTCCAACGAATATGTTGATAAAATAGACTACATATTGTATTAAATTCGAAACCCTATGTTTATAAATAATTATAGAAATGTTTTAGGTTGTTATATGTACTTTTAAGCAAAATGTTGTTATAAGTACTTTTTACCAAAAAATTATCGAAGAGATTTTTTATTTAATAAGTTTATTAATTATAATAAGATGTATATTACCTTAATTCTTAATTAAGTTGTACTGTGGTTGTACTATTATAATTATAAAATATACTGCGACATCTATAAGAATATTTTTAAATTTTAGAAGTCGATAATAAAGAGTAATAGTACAGTTAAATAATACATTACCATTGAATACAAATTGTATACTACTTAACCCATAATTTTCATTTAACTAAAATTTATCTCCAGAAAACTATGATCAAACTAATGTTTCAATTACTTCTAAAAGCAAATAGGAAGGTTAGTTTTGCAATAAAATTTTGAAAAATTGGTTTCCTGTGAAAAACATTCAAAATGCACACAGTGTCGTCTGTGTTTTCTAAATGGAATAGACCCAACGAAAAATGGCTACCTTTCAATTCCAACATGGCCACTCTTCAATTTAGGTCACGTGACAATGAGTCTTAGATATTTTTCCATTATGTATTTTTCAAATTGAAATGTGTACATGTACAATACATACATACGAATACCATCGAGTAAAAATTGTATACTGCTAAATGCATAATTTTTATCTAATGAAACTTTAACTCTATAAAACTAACCTTTTAATTGCTTCTAAAAGCAACTAAAATGGTAGTTTTGCAATAAAATTAAAAAAAAAGTTTTTTTGTGAAAAAAAAAATTCACGTTGTTGTCTGTGTTTTCTAAATGGAAACACTCTTTTAAATATGGCTACTCTTCAATTCAAACATGGCTACCGTTCAATTTTGGTCACGTGACAATGAGAGACACCCACTGTAATAAGTGAACTTCCAAAAGGAAAATTCACTTAAAATTATTTTAAAAACAATAAAATTGTATGAAGTGAAAATTTCTATGATGGCACACAACTGACGGTTCCTAAATCCGAGTTTACTCGAACGAGCGTTTCAATTCAGAGCGTGATGGATCAGATGCGAAAAATTTACGTGACGTGTATAAAGAAATTTTCACTTCAAAAACCTCTTTTTCTGAAAAATTTAAAATTGTTACCTTTCCATCTTTTTGCAAACACACATTGTGCATTCCACCAACGACAACGAAAAATTTTTTTAAAATAAAAATTTTTATAATTTAATTATAATAAAATAGAAAAATAGAACAATATTATATAAATTAATAATGAAATAACCAACAGTTTTAGTGGTAAAACCACTAAGATGGTAACGCTGGAAACCAAAAACCACTAGAAAAATATTTTCCCCACTGTGGGACGTTCAAAACCACTAATTTTAGTGGTAAAACCACTAAGTTGGCAACACTGTTAATAAGCAGGCTTTACATCCTTTACATTCTCGCGAAGTTGACCGTGTACGAGGTGTAGAAGGTCAATTCGTTGTTCCTAGTGACTGATGTTATAATGCTATTCAGGTCTTAGCGAGGAACCTTGTCCTACCTTGGCAAGAATGTAGAGCCTGCTATAGAGTGGGAACATCAAGTTTCAGGGCAGATTCCTTTATTAAAGGCGTTTAAAAACCTCCTACCAACTTTAATAATTTAGTAAAATTGAAAATGATCGAATAAATATAATTTTAAATTATTTGAAATAATGTGATATTAAGAATGTTTTGGACCGATTAACCAATTTTAGTAGTATATCGATTCAATATAAGGTAGATAAAGTTAGATCTCTTAGGTCGTATTAGTTATTACTATACCTGTATATGTAATAGTTCTAGATTGCTAATTAAGGGTTGATCCACACTATAGTGCCAATCACAGTCTGTTCTCACTCCGATAAAATCCTATTACATTCACATTTATGTTCCATGAATGGTACGGTCCGTTCTCGATCCAATGTCATTTTACCATATTCATAGATAGTGTCATTCACTATAGATTATATACTTATTTATTAATTTTTAATTAATAAATAATTACCTTTTTCAAAATTCCAATACTTTTCAGTTGTCATATTGCAAAATTATAATGAATGCAAATTCAGGATTTAAATTAGATATAACTGTCAAATAATATAAGTGACACTGACTAACTGAAGCCAGTGAAATCATAGAGAAATATAACGTACTTGTCCATAGAGAAATTGCATTATTATTTCTCTATGGACAAGTCCGTTCTCAGTCAAATATTCTTTGGAATGATAGTTAATCTATTGTATTTTTAAATTTTTATTTTGATTGTATCACATTCTCTATTTCCTATATCAGTGTTTTTCAACCTTTTTATGGCACGACTCCCCTAGTATAGAAAAATATTTCGCGACCCCCCTAGTATAGAAAAATATTTCACGACCTCCCTAGTATAGAAAAATATTTTGCGACCTCTACCCTCTGCTATTTCTAACTTTTAGGTATTTTATGTTATGTTGAATATCGGATCCGTTCACCATGATTGATTATTTTCAGTTAGGTGTCAATTAAATATGTAACAAAGGACTTTAAACAGGTATATTTTTATATCCACATCGAAGTTGACAATTTTGGTAGTTTCTGAACGCGCGCGTGACTTGTGTGAGCGAGACATAGCGCGACGTGATGAGCGCTGCGTGGAGCATCAGCAAGCAATGGATGACACCTTTGAATTCTTTGAATTGCGAGTTCACTTTGAATTGTATTTAAATTTATTGAATTTTACTTGTTGTTTGTTTAGTACTCACTGTCTTTTATTGTCTAATATCCCAAATTCCATGCTCATTTTAATTACTGAAAATGGATGAGTTTCTGGAAAGACACGCACAACCGTCAACTTCTAATTCCAATGAAAGTAATGAAACAAAAGCAAAGAAAAAGCGTCTATATGATGACAGCTGTTATTTAAAACTTGGTTTTACTGTTATTGAAAATAGGCCGCAGTTATTTGTTTTAAATTTTATCAAGCGAAAGTATGAAACCATCACATTAATGTAACCTTTAATTAACCTTTTCCTTATTAAATATTATATGTTGAACTAGAATGGTTTTATTGTTAAAATAACTACGACCTCCTTAAAAAGGCTTCGCGACACCCCGGGGGTCGCGACCCACAGGTTGAAAAACACTGTCCTATATTTTCAAAGAATATCTTTATGTGTTATTAAATCAATACTGCAACGTTGAATCAATAACGCATTTAAGAAAAATCAATTATCTCAGATATTTAATAATGTCTGAGCTAATTAAGATCATCTGATATTTTATTCAAATCAAGTTTTCTCAAAAACTATAATTTCTGAGATACGTGAGGTTCGTGTGACACGGCAATATATAACTATACCCTTATCCTAGAAAAAATATCTGGATTTTCTTTGGATTTTATGAAACTTGAAAAGTATGTGCGAGTTCTAATGGGTTAACCTCTGTTTCATGCAGTCATAGAACACTAGAAGCCAACTAATATCAAAAAAGTGTAATTGGCTTGGAGTCATTTGGAGACGTATCACAGCTTAAGGCGCTTAAGGCATTAGTCAGTCCGTGTCCGTCGTCGAACGCACAGTGCATTGTATGTACATTGTTACCATTGTTAGTTGAACACGTTGAACAGCTCTCTCTGGTAATACGTGTGTTGCAGTAGTGTGCGTAAATACGCACACTACTAAAAAACACCAAACTAATACACTGCAAACAGTGTGTATCTCCACAAACAGAGTGGGGAGATTTACGTCATAAACTCATTACAAGTGGAACAGAGACATAGACAATCTAGTTTGACCCACAGAACAAATAGAACGAATACATCTATCTCTTTTCTGCAATCACTTATGTGCTTTTATGTGCATCTTAGGCTGCTTAGTCCTCATTCATTCGCCACCACTCAATGGGTATGTTTCAATTGTTGTTATATTGTTACCTCTCGTATTAACACGGTATATGTACGTGGTATACGTACATCATACGTTCCACCACCACGTACATATTATATATGTATGTATGCAAGACACCAATACACACATCATCCAACGGACTAACACACACAACTCCGCGTGCACATATATAACATAGTGGGGGTTTATTTTCTATCCTTTGTGGTTACGCTCGTTTCCCTAGTATAGACATAATAATGTTCGTTCTCTTTGTTCTCTGGTTTGACCCCTTGCATGCAGTGTAAGTGGTGTAAGTCGTGTAGGTGATGGTAGGTGGTGTAGGCGTTGTAGATGACAGAACCGATCTGTCATTAACGTCATTCTGCCCTACAATAATGTTTTGAGCTACGAGGAACTATTATAATTTAGTTCTGCACCTTTAGGAGTTAATTTTATTAAAAATGTCAGTTTCAGAAAATTCCTATGATGTGGATAATTTATTGGAGAAGGTAGTTTCTTTTTAATATATTCATTTAAATAAGTTTATTCAACCATTTTTCTATTTTATCAGCAATACACCAACTTAGAATTGTTAAAAAGCCGAGTTGTCCGAAGTGCACAACTTACTTCGGGAATTGTTGGTATGCTAAGCACTTTTGAGGAGCGATTAGCCCGATTAGAGGACACTATTTTGCCCGTTTATCATGAAACCGAGAGTTTGCAACGATGTCAACAAAGTATGCATTTTATTGTGAACACTTTGGTCCTTCCAATTAGAATTTTCTTTCTTTTAGATATGGATCGAACTCTTCAAACGTTAGATTATGTTATCAGCCTGTACAGTGTCTCCCAGGAAGTTGAACAGTCAATTCGTAAAGGTCCTGGTTCGCCACCAAACGGTATAGGATTAAATGAGTTTCTTGTAGCAATGAACAGACTTAAACAGGCACGATCTTACTTCGAAAAAAATAATCCGCAAAGTGTCGAATTAGAAAATGTGGTAGGTATTTTATTGCTTGGATTTTTCTAGGGTTTAGTCCGTTTTAGCGAATTTCCAGAATGAAATTTTTAGCTATTACAGCCACTGTCATAACGCGACTTGAGCCCGGGGCTATGGTAGAAAGTTGTTTTGAGGGCCCTAAAAACCGAAAATAATACTGATTCCTCGTTATAAGCAACTAGAAATAGAATCATATCTTAGGCTGGTCGCACATTGGATACGATTTTGTACGTACGTATTTATACGACTCTTGTCGTACGAAGTGAGCTCGCACACTGGTTACGTGTTTGTCCGACACTATTAGTTAATTATTGCCAGTTCTCTGATAACATCCTTTCGACATGAATCTATATCTTTTAGAAAATTGTCTTCTAACACGTAAACTACGCCGTCGTCTTTATCGTAGAACCGAGTGGGTAAACGTATTATATGCAAAAAGGGATTAATTTGGTGAATTTCATCATGTAATGACAGATTTGATGTAATTTAATCGTACGTAAACGTAAATCAATTCAAACAAAATTGAATTGTGTCGGATGTCGTAACTGTACGTATGTATACATACGACTGAATCGTATACAGTGTGCGAGCTCCCATAATACATCATCTATCAGAAACGATTGTACGTACTCGTATGTATACGTACAACTGAATGTCGTACGTAATCATATCCAGTGTGCGACCGACCTTACTCTTTTTAGCTAATAAAATTCACATATGCATAAAAAGAGTAAGGCATATGATCCTATTTCAATTTTGATGTTGCTTACAACGAGAAACCAGTATATATATATATATATATATATATATATATATATATATATATATATATATATATATATATATATACAAATTCTGCCTCAAAACAAATTTCTGCTATAGTCTCGGCCTCAGGCCGCGTCATGACAGTGGCTGTAATAGCTGAATTTCATTCTGGAAATTCGCTAATAAAAAACCAGCGAGAAGTCGCATTCTAAAAATAAATTTTCAACAATCACCGTCTTTATCTCGACTATAAACAGCCGCCATTTTGGAAATATATTATGGAACCAAAAGACCCTAGTTCCTGTCAAAATGACGCTATCGAGGAATAATGTGCACTTTGATTTATGTCGATATCTCAAATACTTTTTGAGATACATAAGGAACCATCTCAAAAAACGTACTTTCGAGAAAAAAGCTTTTTTAAGTTTTTTATTTAAACTGAATTATAGTAAAGTGCGTGCACTAAAATTCCCATAACATTTTTATTTTTCATTTTTTTTAAATAAAATTTTAGTAGAATATTTTTAACACCTTAAGGAGCATAGGATTGGGCGGGGTAAAAAAAAGACACTGCTCGAGTGGGGTAAAAAAAAGACATACTTATATTAAACTCAAATATCACAACAAAATACATTAGTATTTTAAGCTGTTTGGGCCAAAAAATTATTTTTTGGAGAGGGCTTTTTAACATAAAAAAATTTTCTCCGAAACTTCTGTTATTCATGAGCAAAAAACTTTCATTCCGCGACGATAAACTTTTTCAGTAAGTAAAAAATCTGATAAGATAGTGTGCTGTATTTTTTTCTTGTACTTCTACATGCTTTAGTAATATAAAGTACACAGTTTTATTTAAATGGTCCAACTGCTTGTAATTTTTTTATATGTTAAAAAAAAAGAAAATAATGGGGTAAAAAAAAGACAAAACAAGGGGTTAACATTTAGGAAAATTAAAACTTATTGACAAGAATTTTCATTTTAAAACTATATTATGACATGTTTATGTATATTTTATGGATTAAAAATTACTGATTCTTCAATAAAACAATTTTTTTGTTAGTGAGGAGACGAATTTCATGGATATCAATTTTAGCTTATTCGAAAATTTGTATTTTTGACCCATGAAAATTTATTTCTGTTTATATAATGTATAACTATGCTTTACTGCACACATTTAATATTTTTAACTCATTCATAGATTATTTTGATTTATTTTTTTACTTTATGTAAAGTGGTGTAAAAAAAGACTCAAAACCTCAAATTAGCATATTTGGTTTTTTAATGAGCTACAATAAATTTTTTATTAGTTGTACGTTTGTGAAATGGAAACTGTTTTAATATTTAAAGCCCAAAGAAATTTCCTATGAGTCAAGCTTTTGCATCAGTTAACTTTTTCTGACTTTTGTTACTGCTTAATCTTAGCTAAAGTTTTTGGTAAAATACGTAAAATTTAAATATATCTATAAAAAATTTTGTAGTAGAGATAGAGTTGTGAAATAAAAAGTGTTGTACTGCTAATCACCCAACCTGTCTATTTTTTACCCTTCCAATTATGTACTTGCAGTATTCTATTAGTTAGAGGTCTGTCTTTTATTTACCCTCCACTGTCTTTTTTTTTTACCCCATTTGGCGGGTAAAAAAAAGACAAGTTTTTTATTTTTTTATAGATGCAAAATCTCAAAATACAAACAATTTAACATCATATAGTATTTTTTTTGTTTAAAAATCTTTTATTTTGTGAATTTAAAAATTACAGTGTAGTTTGTACAACCACGGATGCGACACTCTAAATGATGAGTTTAAAGAACTTCTATCGCGGCACAGTAAACCGATTTTACCGATTGTTCTAATTGATTTGATAAGTATCGATGAAGATACATCAAACGAGGATTCGCCTGTATCTCTTCCAAGTTTATCAGAGTCAACTCAAACCGAACTTGCATCGATGGCAACGTGGTTATTAAATTCTGGCCGGCAAGAATGTTTAGATTCTTGGGCAAGTGTTCGAGGAATGACTCTGGTGAAGTCATTGAAAAATTTAAAAGATCATCGTCGATCAGCAAGTGGTGGTAGCGTTTCCGGTATGGTGCTAGGCGCGTCTCCAATGATGGTAGTATTTTGTGATAATATTAATTGAAAAGTCTGAATATTTATGTTTTTTCTCAAAATTTAGCGTCCTAAATTTCAAAATCGACATGAAGCTTCTCGAAGACCATCTTCACGGCGTCTACAACACGTGTAAGATTTTATTCAGAGAATAATTTGAGAGTTGAAATTTACCTTATTGCTAAGGGAGCATTTATGGAAAATATTATTAAGCTTCTGAGATTTACAACTTTCTTGGAATAAAAAAAAAAGTTAAGTGAAGTTGGCGCCGTGAAATTTTTTTTCTTTTTTGATGTTTTTAATTTTTTTCTCTCTAATTATGTAATTAAATCAAAAAAGAATTCCGCGCTTCGGTGGGGCAAATTTAAAAGTATTAGAAAAAAATATTTTGATGATTAAAAAACTTTTTTTATTGTTTTAATGCTAATTTATATGTCAAAATGTTTAAATAATATATATAATGATAACTTATTATTGCTAAGAGATACAACTAAGGCAATTTTATATTCGGGAAGGGCATTTAACTGGCAATTTTTTAAGGTATCACACGTTAATTTAGAAGTTTACGCGACGCCAACTTCGCGTTGCTTAAAAAAAGAACATTATAGATCATAGAACACTAGAAGCCAACTAATATCAAAAAACTGTAATTGGCTTGGAGTCATTTGGAGACGTGTCACAGCTTAAGGCATTAGTCAGTCCGTGTCCGTCGTCGAACGCACAGTGCATTGTATGTACATTGTTACCATTGTTAATTGAATACGTTGAACAGCTCTCTTTGGTAATACGTGTGTTGCAGTAGTGTGCGTAAATACGCACACTACTAAAAACCACCAAACTAATATACTGCAAACAGTGTGTATTTACACAAACAGAGTGGGGAGATTTACGTCATAAACTCATTACAAGTGGAACAGAGACATAGACAATCTAGTTTGACCCCTTGTTATAGATAAACTAGAATTGCTCGTTCGATAAATTAAGTAATAACTAATTTACTTTTAAAATATTTTTAAAATACCAAATATTATTGGTTGTAAATCGCTTATTGGGAAGTAAATTACTTAATTAGAAGCAACTGAAAAACTGAAATATGAGTAGGGTTCAAATTATTAAATTAGCAATTACTTTGAATGTTAATCTTTCAAACTTAATTAAAAAATATATTAAAACCAGTGAATATAGACGTAAGTAGAAAACGCAACCTGTGTTAATTTTTTTGGACAATTTCAGACTGAGGCGAGATGTAGTTCACAGAGGCAACTACTATGTGGCACTGCAAGCATTTAGCTAGTCAGGACATGATTTTTGATAGTCCGCCATTTTCCATCAAAGGTTTGTCAAAAATAAACTGGAAATAAATTAAATATTTAAAAAAAAATCATGTAATTTAACTTAGAAAGAATAGTTAAATTTATAACTTTTTAACTTATAACTTCTTAAGACATATTTACTCAAATATGTGATAATTATTTTTGACATTCTTTGATGAAAAATGGCTAACATGTCCCGACTATATTTTAGTATAGGGATTCGACATAAGTTCGTAGTGTTTTGCCATCTAGCTGTCGTTTTTTACACTATATTTTTAGGATAAACAATCGGGTACTTGACTGAAGTTACAAAAATATTCTAAAAGCATTGTTTTTCCATATCAGTTAAGCGGCTTTCTTATTTTCGACAGATTCTGTAAAAAAAAAATAACCCTACAATTTTAAATGAGAAAAAGGCGGGAAAAACACCACTATATATATATATATATATATATATATATATATATATATATATATATATATATATATATATATATATATATATATAAAGCTAATAGAACTATTCAAAAGAAAACACAATTTCAACTCACCGATGAAAATTATCAAAATCGACATATCTAGCTACAAAATGTTACGTCATATTCAAGAAATGGCGATTTTCAAAATAAAATTTCTAAGTAGCTGTCAAAAGTTTTTATGTGTCATCATTAAAATGGGACATATGTAATGATAATGCATAGAATTATTTAACATTTGACACAAATTTTAAATACAGTCAAGTACCGTATTCCATATGACGGCTTGTTCTACTTACGTCTCTTTTCCCTGTTAAAACCATTCAAAGCTAGGTATGACATCTATATTCTAAATTACCACCTATTAAACAATTAAATTGCGTTCGTTTTTTGGATAAAATTCGTCAAAACGTTTTTGGTTGAACCTAGCACTTAGAAAAAAAATTTCTTGTCAGTTCTATTAACAAATCAGTGCCATTAAAAATGCTTTACATAAATTATGGTGACTGAAACCAATTTGTGAAAGCACAAATTGGGTAATTTGCCGAAAATTAGCATATGTATCTATATTTATTCTGACCGACTTTTCCTGATCATTTTATATCATTTATCTTTTTTTAAATCTTGTCTTGAGTTTGGGTAACGAATTAGATAATAAAAACAATACATGTATATTTTTTATCCTTATCAGGATAAATTTTTAATTAAAGCTAATACATAGTTTCGCGATAATGATAAAACTGACAACTTTCAAATTATTTACGCTATAGAATATTCTGTGATTAGACTTTTTTTAAAAAATAAAAAATATTCATTTTAGCTTTGAAAAGAAAGCGAATCGCATGCTATTGAAGGCATCACAAACGCTAGAACATTCCACCGGTTTATCGTTAGGAATACGTCGAGCTTCCTCACATTTCGGTAAGTCAAATATGGACCTACGGGAACCCAATGGCTGACTGGTAATAGGGTACTTGACTGCAATTGAGAAATGATTCTAAATGCTTTGTTCTTACGTATAAATTAGTTCATTTTTGTTAAATTTTTAAAAATCTTTAAAAAAACCATTGTTCAATTTTAAATGAACAAATTGGCGGGAAAAACGACTTGGCGTAGTGACGTATGCAATGACGTCACGATTTAACTCAAACAGATGTCGCTTTCATTCATGTCAATACATGTCAACACGGTTTCAAATTTGTACACAATATTCAGCAGTCATCATGCTCAGTTTTAGTGGTATTTACAACTTTCTACTTTGTTATCTTCTTCATTTATCATCACTGTAAGATTTTCATGAAGCCCTGCAAGTATTAAATACACTTTAAGAAAACAGTTTCACGTAACTTTAAAATTGTAGCAAAAAATAAAAGCATTTTTAACATAATATTTAAAACAAGTTGATACGGATATTTTACGTATTAAGTGACGATGTATTCCTTCCATCAATCTTTTTTGAGTGCAAAATTAATTGCAAATCAAAAAATTCAAAATAAATTACAAAGAAAAACAACTTCTCTTAGCCAGTTAGAATTGTAAAAATGTTACAATGAAAATGCAATTTATCATAGACAATACGTAACTACAGTAATAAGATCTGCTATAAAAAATGACGTCATTTTCAAATATCACTGCGTTTTTAATCATTTAAATGAAGGCTAAAAATTTATAGTTTTCAAAATCGAATTTTTATATAACTAAAGAATATTTTTATTTGTCACTACTAAAATTGAATATATTTAAGGATAATACACAAAATTATTCAACATTTAAAACAAATTTTGAATACAGTCAAATACCGTATTGTAAAATTATTTCAGAAACCCAGAATATTAATGATGACCTCGAAGGTGATGCCGAAATGGAACGATATCTTGTCTGTGTGGCCGCACTACATCGTCTGATGCAAGCCGAACAGACTCTTATACGATTTATATTCCCGTCACAGTATCAACATCAAGTTTTCGAAAAAGTTGTCCGGGAAGCGATGGATTTGATCGTGCAAGATGGCGAGAATATTGCCGCTCGCGCTAAAAAATGTATAAATCGTCACGATTTCGCCGCCGTGTTAGTGGTGTTCCCGATTATAAAACAGCTGCGTTCGTTGAGACCCGATTTTGAGAGAACAATTGAAAATTGTGATTTTAATTTGAGAAATAAATTTTCGTCTATCATCACAATTTTGGAGGAGACGGCGGCAAAAGCGCTGGAAGATTTTATGGAGAGTATACGAAGTGAGGGAAGTGCATTACCACCTGATGGGACTGTCCACGAACTTACGAGTAATGTACTAGTGTTTTTGGAACAGTTGCGTGAATGTGGAACTACTGCCGGGAGTATTTTGGCCTTAAATTCGTCGTATACGAATACACTTTCATTACATTCTCAGTTACAATTAGAAACAGAAGCTGATACGCATAATGCGTTACTTGGAATTTACATAAGTATGCTTTGTATAGTATTCGCAAGCAAAAGTGATATTTTTACTGTATATATTTATAGGCAGATGAATAATTTGCGAGTTACTATTTTTATTATGGTAAAACTGTTGACTTAAGGTGAATCGATCACTTGAAATTTTCCAAGTTTACAATTTGAATTTGAAATTTTAGTATATTATAGGGAAAGATATGATGCATTCATTGACACTATTTTGAATAATTTCTGACGTGTAGTTTTTTAATTTTTAACGTACGAGTAAATGCCAAAGAATGATTAGAGGTGAATCAGTGGTATGTATTTAAGTAAGTTGTGTCATTAAAAACCAATTTTAAGATTTAAAAAACTGAAAATTATTTTCTTTTATGTTTTTGAATCATTAAAAAACTATTTTGTTCAATATTGGACGTTTAGTTATTGTAATAAATAGAAAAAAATGTCAAATTTTTATAAATGACACAAACACACCCATAATATATTTGTGTACGTGTTAGTTATTATGTGTTCGTACACATCAACTACCAAAATCAAATTGATTACTTTTAAAATTATTAAAATTAGAAGATTGAACAATAATCAAATACTAGCATTTACCCGCGGCTTCGCCCGCGTGGAATTTGAAATTATGGCATCTAGTTAAAACATAAAAAGTGAACTTTCATCACGTCTCTATTACGCGTGGAGTAGGTATTATTATTTTTTTCTTTGAAATTTTCCCACAGAAATACAATATTTTCCCCGGGCAAAAAATAGACTATAACATTCCTTTAACAACATGCCAAGTTTAAATGAAATCAATGATTCTTTTTTATACTGTTTTAAATATATATTTTCCCACGGGAATAAGACTTTCCACGGGAGTTAGATACTTTCCCGGGATAGAAAGTAGTCTGTGTCCTTTCTCATCGTCTCTGTAAACAATATGCAAAGTTTGAAATCAATCATGCTTTTTTTTAATAGTCAGTTGTTATTTCATTGTTTCGTTTTAAATTCATTTTGCCTCGGGAATGAGATATTTTATCGGGATAAAAAATAACCTATGTTTATCGCTGTATATCGTCATATTTGTCTATCATCATTTTTTGTTTTAGTTAAAATATATTTTTCCACAGGAATGAAATTTCCCACGGGAAATTTCCCGGAGTATAAAGTAGTTTGTGTCCTTTCTCATCCCTTCTGTTAGCAATATACAAAGTTTGAAATCATTTACCCGTTTTTTAATAGTCAGCTGTTGTAATTTAATGTATTTTCCCTCGGGAATGAAATATTTTCCCGAAATAAAAAGTAGCCTATAACCGTCTCTGGCCCGCAGGCAACGTCTGTGCAAAGTTTCAAGTTGATTGGTTAAGCTGTTGAGGCGTGAAAGCCAATCAAACAAACAAACAAATAAACTCACTTTCGCATTTATAATATTAGTAAGGACTAGTAAGGATTAATACTGTTACATGTATTATAAAATTTAACTTATTTTTCTACACATAAATTATATTTACAGTAGAACCTGTTTAAGTTGGACACCCGCGGTGCAATCAAAAACTGTCCAACATAAACAGGTGTCCAACATATGCAAAATACCAAAATCATCTACGCTTAGTAATTTTAAGGTTAACACTAATTTAGAATATAATGCAAAATTAATTATTTTTAAAGTAATACATATACACACATCTACGTATCAATATTTATTGAAATAAACTATCGAATAACAATCGTAATACATACATATTATAGATATTTAAACATTATCTTTCGTAAAAAAATCACTTATCTTAGTTTGTTTGGATACAATTTTTAGGAAAATTTTGCTTTCTAATTTGCTTTGAATTTTGAATAAATCTTCTAACAGTTCGCATGGGTTTTCAGTTAAATACTTAATGGCGGTATTTATACCGTTCAAAGCTTCTTCAGGGGTTGTTGGTTTCTCCGCTACTTTCTCGCACTCGTCACTAGATTCTTCGATTTCTTGTTCCTCGTCTAGTTGTAAAACATGTTGAAGAACGTCTTGATGTGTATTGAAGACATGATCGTGTACCTCCAAGTAGGCATCGGCGGTGATCATTTCTTCAGCAGTCTGTAACTGATTTTGAACCTCTGGAGGTAATAATTTAATTGCATCGCGAAGTTCTGAATCTGGGTCTTCATTATGATCCCCTTCATTTGCTTTTGGAATACTAAAACCAGGTCGTCTAAAACACTTAACAATTGTTTCCGTAGATACAGCTTGCCATGTTTCGCTGATCCATCGAATTGCATCCAAAACCGTGACTGAGTTGATAAATTCCTTGTGGTTGCTAGAAATTTCAGATTTAGCAACTAAACACATAAGCAAACTTTTGCGGTAATAAGCTTTCATTGTTCGAATCACGACTTGATCTAGTGGCTGAATTTCCGATGTTAGATTTGGCGGTAAATAAACAAAATTCAATTATTATAACTGTCATAACATAACTAACACGTGTTTCGGTCACGTGTAAAATACATGAATGTCCAACGTAAACAGGTCAAAATATCAAAAATCATTTTAAAAAACTGTTCAAATTAGACAGGTTTCCAACATATAGAGGTGTCCAAGTTATAAGTATTAATATGCATTTAAAACAATGTAATTTCGCCAGGCCAATTGAAAAGTGTCCAACTTGAGCAGGTGTCCAGTATACAGAGGTGTCCAACTTGGCAGGTTTCACTGTATTTATAGAGAAAAAAATAGACTTAGTAATTCATTTGTCACAAATTTGTAAGTACTGATCGTTTCAGCTTAATCAAAAAAATATTCAGATAAGCGTTGTAGTTGCCGGTGGGAGCAATTGGTTGACGTAGTCAGGAGCATTATGGTTCCTGTGGTTTTCGAACTTCGATGCAAATTTTATTTTTTAATAGTTCTGCATATTAATTTGTCGATAAAGTTGATCTAATGTATCGATAAAAAACATAAAGAGGAACACTTTTTCATTTCCATGTTCATTCTTAAGGATTTTATCCAAGAAATGAACGCTATCTAACTGTTCAATAGTTTATATGTCAGAATATAGATGTCGCGTCCAATTCCAGCTCCTAGAGTCTCTATAATAATAGAGTCGTGCTTGTTCTGTGGTCGTGCTCGTGACATGTGTGCTGAATGCTGATCGGTTCCGGCATTTGCTGTATAAAG
Source organism: Brachynemurus nebulosus (assembly GCA_035578155.1). Lineage (NCBI taxonomy): Eukaryota > Metazoa > Arthropoda > Insecta > Neuroptera > Myrmeleontidae > Brachynemurus > Brachynemurus nebulosus. The sequence goes on from JAPWDM010000019.1 coordinate 6,313,172, forward strand.
TTTGCGTAAAATACATTGGAAATAAATTAAATATTAACAAAAACCATTTAGTTTAGCCTAGAAAGAATAATTAAAGTAAAACATTTTAATTGTTCATTAATTTATAACTTATCAACAATAATTAAGTACTCAAAAATATTTACTCAAATATGTGATAATTTATTTTGAAGCTTCCCACTCTGTTTTGAATAGAAAATGGCTGACATGTCACAACTTTATTTATTATAGGGACTCTACAGTGGCTTTTAATTTAATAAATTTGATGTGTATTCATTAATTCATTGAAAATTGTTTGCATTTTTCACTTATTTACTTTATCGTTTGCACTCGGCGTTTGGTGATATCAGCACGGACTTGAAAAATTTTCAAAACCTTGTTATTCAAAAACGTAACATTAAATGGTGGGAATTTGAATATTACTGGTAATTTGAAATTGAAAATAATAAATTTAAAGGTAGGTTTCCATTCAAAAAAAAAAAAAAAAAAAATTATTTCAAGAAAATCGTAGCTCTACAAGCTTAGTAATATTTTTTTAAAAAGGGTCTGGAACCATTACCGTAGGTGAATTTGCCCAAGAAATGAAATTCAACGATATGTATGCGATTGTGTAGCTTAGTGAAAGAGTTAACCATACGTATCGATTTTTCCTCAATATCTTTACATTTTGCGGTGTTATAATACCAAATACTAAAAAATAGTGATCTTATTCAAACTTTTTTTTCTCGTAAACTATTACAGATAAAACCATGAAACAAAATCCATATTGTTTGCTATGTCCAGTACTTTATTATATATTTTTTTCATTTAAAATGGACATTAAATACCCTTTATAAAATATGAAAAATAAATTCATTAAATTTTTTTAGCTACTTGTACAAGAGTGACCACTTTCTTATTACTACCAAAAGAAAGCTCGCAAGCACTTCCCTCATCTCCCTGAATTTTATTTTTGTCAAAAGGGTGGAACATATTGAAAAAAAATAAGAACATATATATTTGGTGATGTTCATGGTATGTGTATGTGCAGGTACAGGTCAACAAATCTGACTTTACCTCTTCAAAGTCATTAAAAATGTATTCTTAAAGAAGTGAGATAGTACTTAATATAAAGAAAAAATGACCTTGAAGCGGCAAAGTCAGATTTGTTGAACTGTACCTACTTGTTTTTGAATTATGTTTTTAAGAAATATTTTGAATGAATAAATGAATCATTGAATGTTTTTATTTTTATTACATGAGAATCTGATGCCTGCTCTACACTCTCGATCGAAGTTCCTCGACGAAGTAATCGCTAAAGTTGGTTGAAGTCGGAATACCGTTATAACACCAGCCACGAAGAACCATGAAATGACCTTCTACACTCTCGTACTCGGTCCACTTTGCGAGAATTGAGAGTAGGCATAAGGAATCTAATATGTTTTATCTTCAAAATGTAGACTCATTCCACATAGGAGTTTTAAAAAATAATCAGCTACTAATCAAGAACTAATTTTTTTCATTGCTTTTAACATACTTCTCAAGTCTACAATTTTAAATTCACTGATTAAGTTAAATACATCACTAATTGATCAAGTAAACAGTTTTAGGGTCCGTCCACACGACACAAGCTTTACCACCGACTTACTTGCGCAAACCAGTTTGTGCAAGTAAACATGTACGTATGGACGGGAAAAAACGTAGCGACTTACTTGCACAAACCTGGTTTGCGCAGGTAAGTCGGTGGTAAAGCTTGAGCGTGTGGACGGGCCCTTAGTTTACCTAATGGGTAAGTAAAAATGTTAGTTGGATTTACTTGCGAAATAATTGTAGAACTGAGTAATACGTTAAAAACAATGAGAGAAGTTAGTTCTTTTTTCGTAACTAATTGTTTTTTAGAACTCCGATATGAAGAAACTCTACATTTTGAAGATAAAACATATTAGATTCCTTATGCCTACTCTCAATTCTTGCAAAGTGGACCGAGTACGAGAGTGTAAAAGGTCATTTCATGGTTCTTCCTGGCTGGTGTTATAACGGTATTCCGACTTCAGCCAACTTTAGCTTACTTCGTCGAGGAACTTCGATCGAGAGTGTACAGCAGGCATCAGATTCTCATGTAATAAAAAAAAAACATTCAATGACTCATTTATTCATTCAAAATATTTCTTAAAAACATAATTCCAAAACAAGTAGGTACAGTTCAACAAATCTAACTTTGCCGCTTCAAGGTCATTTTTTCTTTATATTAAGTACTATCTCACTTCTTTAAGAATACATTTTTAATGACTTTGAAGAGGTAAAGTCAGATTTGTTGACCTGTACCTGCACATACACATACCATGAACATCACCAAATATATATGTTCTTATTTTTTTTCAATATGTTCCACCCTTTTGACAAAAATAAAATTCAGGGAGATGAGGGAAGTGCTTGCGAGCTTTCTTTTGGTAGTAATAAGAAAGTGGTCACTCTTGTACAAGTAGCTAAAAAAATTTAATGAATTTATTTTTCATATTTTATAAAGGGTATTTAATGTCCATTTTAAATGAAAAAAATATATAATAAAGTACTGGACATAGCAAACAATATGGATTTTGTTTCATCGTTTTATCTATAATAGTTTACGAGAAAAAAAAGTTTGAATAAGATCACTATTTTTTAGTATTTGGTATTATAACTCCGGAAAATGTAAAGATATTGAGGAAAAATCCATACGTATGGTTTACTCTTTCACTTAGCTATACAATCGCATACATATCGTTGAATTTCATTTCTTGGGCAAATTCACCTATGGTAATGGTTCCAGACTCTTTACCTCTGATATCTTTATTTTTGGTTTTAATTTTTTTTTTTTGAATAGATGAATATTTTAGAAATATTGGTCGCAATTCATCTCAGTTTATTGATAAACCATACATATGAGAAAAATTGCGAGTGGCGTCTATAACGCTTGTAAATCAAATGTCAAGTCTTATTGTTATTCACGTGTATATCATTTTTGCTTGCGTAAACTATACCTACACGAATTAAAAATTAAAACCTCTAAAATTTAAAACATATTTTAGAGAAAGTTCTTGCTCAATTAAATTTAACTCTGTTGAATAAAAGTGAAGCATATAGCGATTCTGCATTGAGAGCCATCTTTCGTCTAAACAATACACATCACACCTTAATAACCCTACAAAGATCTCGACTGTTAGCACTCGCCGAATTACTAGATCCCCAAATTGAAAAAGCGTACCACGATATGATACAAGAGCATAAACAAGCCTATCAACAAAGGTAAATAATTTTTTTGCTTAAAATTTAACCCTTTGATTACAATTTAATATTTTAGCTGGAGTAAACTTTGTAATTATATTGGCACATCGGACGATATATCTGTATATTTACTGCAAAGTGGGAAATTACGTGATAAAGATCGGGCTTTAGTAAAAGATAAATTTTCAGTAAGTAATTTTCAGTTATGGCCCATATAATTTTTGTCTTTAAAAACATATTTTTTTTAAAATTTTGTCTACAGACGTTTAATAAGGAGTTAGAAGATATCAGTAAAACGCAAAGGGGCTATTCAATACCGGATGTGGAACTTCGTGAAAGTCTTAAAAGGGATATTAAAGAACAAATTTTACCTAAATATGACGCTTTTTATTGTTTGTAAGTTTTTTTTTTAACTCTTATGTCAAAAAGGGGGATTAGGTGATTTGGTTAGATCAGTGGTTCCCAAAGTGGTCCCTACGGACCCCCAGGGGTTCCCTGGGATCATTCAGGGGGTCCGTGGGAAATTAAAATTGATTTGGGGGTCCTTAAACAACGTCAGGGAGTTCGTGCAAGGTTTAATATAAAATGAAAACATTATGACAAATTTTTATTAGTATGGAAGTTAAATAACAATGAACAAATTATTAGCGATTTTTACGTCCTAAGTAAAGTATAAAAGAAAAGTTATACTCTTGTTTAAGTTGATTAAAAAAATTATATATTACAGTTATCAATACATATTCATTAAAGATTTCTTTTTTTTATTAAAAACCGAAGAAGGGATTGTAAGTTTTTCAAGCACAGATGTGTTTCTAAAGAATATACATATTATTAATTATCAGAGATGAGGCTTATTTAAGATACAAGTATTTGAAATACAAATACAAGATACAAAATACGTATTTTCATCTTGTATCTTTGTATCTTGTAATGTATCATTATGGGTTATTGTACAGAAGCTGTTGATTACTTTTCCGTCTTCCTGTTTGATAAAACGTGGATTCAGTGTCGTTATAAGCCTCATTACAAAAAAACCGACCAGAAATTAGTACTCGTGGGGATTTGCTGTTGCTACTCACAAACATTGAGCCGGACATAAATACATTCATAGCATCCCATCAGGTTTATCCAAGTCATTTTTTTTTGTATTTTGAAAAAAAGTTATAATTTCTTCATATATTCAAATACTTCTTCAGCAAAATGCTTTATTTATATTTTATTTTTACGCCACCATTTACCATTCAAAACATCAAAGTTAAATTTTTTTTTTTTTTTTTTTTTTTTTTTTTTTTTTTTTTTTTAATATGCATTTAAATAGTTTTTCACCCGGGGTCCCTGAGCAAGTTTTGACTATGAAAAGGGGTCCGTGGGCCAAAAGAGTTTGGGAACCACTGGGTTAGATAATTAAAGGGTAAAGTTTTCGAAAAAAATCACCAACAGTTACTGATATAAAAGGACCAACAGTTACCGATATAAAAGTATACGGGGGCCAAAATATAGTTTTTTTTTGTCTTTTTCTAGGTATAGTCAAGTTCAGTTTACCAAGAATTTGGATAAGTATTTGAAATATAATACAGCACAAGTATCGGCATTAATTGATTGCCTTTTTGATGTTGCGGCATAATAATCGAATAAGAGCTTTTTTTAATTACACAAATACAGCCTTAAAAAAGAATAATCATGTAAATATATGAAAAATATTAGAAATTTATTAAAAAATAAATAAATAATTTATTTAATTATAATGTGTTTTATTTGTTATTTAATCTTTTTAAACAAACCATATGGAAAAATTTTTCTGTCTCAGGATGCCGGACTTTTTACTGCCAGTGATGGGTCATCCACAATCAATGAAATAAGGAATAAGAAATAAGGAATAAGAAGTATGCCATCTAGTGAAGTTGAATGGAACTTTAACGTAACTGCGCATAGGTATATGTATTTAGGTACTTTTGTACATCAAAATTCATGAAAAAATAACGTTCGTGATGCCTTTTTTTGTCACTAAAGTGAAAAAAATCACGAATTTTGACGTACAAAAGTACCTACATATTCATATCTATGAGCAGTTACGTTAAAGTTCCACTCAACGTCCCTTCTTATTCCTTATTTCATTGATTGTGTAGACATCCTGATAAGTACAACTGATAAGGTTCAAATAAGGTTAAGAAAAAAGAAAAAGAAAAAAAATCAAAGATGCCAAAATCAAAAAAGTGAACCCTAGGAATTTACCAAATATAAATTATACTAAACTATGTTGATAAAATTGAACATTATTTAGAATTATACCGTATTTCGGGAAATCTGTCACAGATGGCGGCACCTGTACCAGTGAATATATACATATCACAGCATTTTGAGCCGCCATATTGCAGGACGAGTTAACTCGTCTTAATCATTTAAAGAATTAAATAATCCATATTTTCAACTCAAACTGACATGATTCTTTTGAGGTTAGGATATTATAATTTTTGGTTAGAAACTACTAGCACTTCCAACACAAGTTTTATCAGGGCCGGTAAGAGAAATGACGGGCCCCCGGGCACAACAAAAAATTTTCTAATATTTTTTCCCATTTCTTTCACCAAAAATATAGTTGACGAGTAAAAAAAAATGTCTTCTTACTCTGTCCGAGCCCCTAACCGAGGCTTCGCTCCACCTGCTTAGACAATTCCAAATTGCTACCATTTTTTCAAATGTCAATTTTTGCCATCTGGTGACGAATGAAAAAATTACTACCGGTAGGTTAAATATTAAACCACAGCTTCATTTGATTTCCTAATTACAGTGTACAAATTCAGAATACCAATGTATAAATGAAGCCTTACGGTACGCTCAAAATACGACCAATTGCTACTTTGCAATCAGTGCAATAACCGTGGTATACATAACATTAGTAACAATTTTAAATGTGTTTTTAAATAATTATTATTAAATAGCTTCTTTTTGAGAAAAAACTGCAAAATTTTTATTATCGGTTTTACTTTCAAAATCCGTATGTATACAATTTATGTACTGCAATGAATATGGCCCTGTTTACAGACTAATGGACAACACATTATGTTTCTCATGTCACACCCCGCTAGGTGCTTTAGTGAAATACCTAACAAACTGGTTTTGTCCTTGGTCTATACTACAATATGTAACAGATTATTCCCTTCGAAATATGTCCTGTGAAATCCCAAAGCAGATGTAGAAAGGTATGCCGACGCGTAGATCGTAATGACGTAGATGGCGAATTACATATATACAGCCTGAGTTTTTTGAGAGTTGTCATTTTTATTACAGCCAAACCGTTGATTTAATTGAAAAATTGTTCAAATAAGAGTTGTAGATATTGACGGGGCCAACCGATTGCTATAGTCAGGAGCTTTATAGCTCTTATGATCTTAGCTCTTATCAACGGTTTGGCTGTAATAAAAATAGTAACTCTCAAAAAACTCACACTGTATAAATATAATAATAAATAATTGTTATGTTGTCTTTTTCTAAAAATTCAAATATGTGACGTATTATGACGTAGATGGCGAACTGCGCAAAAAAGCTTATTTTGGACTCAAATGTAGCGTACCTTTCTCTATCTATTTTGGTGAAATCCTCTATTTTATGCAGAATTAAAGCTATAGAATTGTTCCGAACTGAAGTTCTAAAACGTAGGTCGCATTTCTATGCTGAAATCCGGTATTTTGATAACGGAAAGAAACTTTCCCGCCCAAACTATGTACTAAAAATACACTGTGAAACCATTAAGGGGACTCCATCGATTTTAGATTGATCGCAAAATAAGAAAGTTTAAGGAGTTTTTTATTAATTTCTTTATACACACAATTTTATTTGATCATAATTGTAATATGTACATACATCAGGTTCAAATACAATATTTTTAACCCTTTGCGCTTATAAGACATGTACAGCATGACAAGGTGGTTTGTCCATTAACTCTACCATATTTAAAGGTGTTTTGTCTGTTGGATTATAAGACATGTACCACATGACACACTGTATGTTGAACTGTATGACTGCTCATACTTCACATTACATGAATATTTTATTTAATAACTGCAAACACATCCATTTATTAGAAAAATTGTAAATAAAATAATACAAAATCACGTTGAATTATTTTTTTAAATTTAAAAACTAATAAAAACAGCATTGAGGACGTATTTAGCGCATTTAGTATTCAACTTTGGGGAAACAAGGTTAGAACGTCAAAAGAATTCGTCAAAAAAAGAACGTCGGTCGTTGTCATGTGCTACATGTCTTACCAGCCTATTTACAACTCACTTTTTTTTTGCTTGAGTGCAAAGAGTTAATACAAACTAAACCAGATTTAAATTTTATTTACATTTTTTTTTTCAAATTTACAAAACAATAAATTCATACATTATCAAAATTTTAACCCTTTGAATTCAAAGGGTAATACTTTTAGTGTCATTGTTAAAATCAAGTATTATTAAAATTTACTATATTTATAACAGTTGAATTTCTGAAAAAAAGACTAGGAGTATTTTTTTATAGTTTAACAGATCGTCACAAATTTTGAAAAGTTTTATTTACAGAAAAATTGATTTTTAATAGACGTATGCAGCAGTCTCTGAGCATTAAATAAATAGAGGGAGTACGGGTATGAAATCAAAAAAGTGACAAGTGTTGACAAATATGGCGGATAAACAAGATTGGATTTAAAAGTTTTCGATATTTACTGATGTTATATTTGTTGTTATAAATATTGTTAGAATATTTATTAATAAAACAGTCTCAAATTACAACAAAAATCATATAAAAATTAAAAAATATTCATTACTACCTACACCTTGTAGGTTATAAATGGTGTTAACAAATATGGCGATTTTGCTTCAAAAAAATAATGTGTACTCCATTTATTATCAATGCCAGCAGTTGTAGTGCACATATAAAAATTAAATACCTAATTATAGCATCAAAATTGGATTGAAAATTTTCAAAATTTAAATTACCAATTTTATTTGAATATCTCTGTTGGGTAAACATCCCAAAAATATTCCAATTTGACTGATTATTTATTAACTACAGTCGAACCTTTCAAAAGTCAAAGTTCAAAGGAAACAATTTATTTACATTTCAATCAATCCGGATACGTTTTTCGTATAAATAAATACTCGGAAAACTGTTGTCCTTCAACTCCACCCCCGTTACTGGCCACCACTTGAAATCCCGAATTCAGTAATCGCGTAATTGCCTGTATTGAATTCAATTTACAATAACCATTTAGCGGGAAACGTATTACATGCGCGGCATCGTGTTGATTCCAAGCGACACCGGATCTTGTATCCATAATCGCTTGATTCGTTTCCGGGAACACTTCGTCCAGTATGACACGTTCACCGGACAACATGATACGTTCACCTAAGTCGGGACTGATGTGCAGCGCAACACATTCGTAATTCTCGTTTTTGTGTTCCACTTTAATATTTCTTGCGGTTAATAGGGTTGACGGTTCTAAATGTTGGTCGCTGTTACTACTGATAGGGTGATGTGTTGCATTTTGGAAACTGGTTGAATTTGGTGGTCGTTTTGTGGCGGATGAACTCACGGAATTGTTTGATAATGATAGATTGTCGTTGTTGTTATTGGCTGCGTTCGTTAATCCATTTTTTAATCGATCTCTTTTTAATTGTTCTAACTGTCGAATCATTGCTGTAAAAATAAAATGCCATTAATTCAAATTAAATATACTATTGCTTTGATTTAAGGAAAGGCAATTGCGTATGTATTGGTCACACGGATATAAAAAAATATTTTTAAAATAAACAAACCATTATACAGGGTGGAAAGTATATATAAGTCTCGCTGAGAAAACAGTGGGTAGATCTCACCCATGTACAGTATAGCACCAATAATGGAAACATCAGTTTTGAAAATTTTTTGAGAGCATCATATTGGTCAACATCACTTTTGGAAAGTTGCATCAAAAATGTCAAGTACATAAATATTAAATCCATGAGCAATAGACCATGACGCATGATTTTATCAAAAGAAACAAATAAATATACCGCTAATAGTAATGACAAACAACAACAGATCTCAAAGCGTGGGAATGTTGATTTTAATTATTGTGCATAGAATGTTTATCTATATGTATTCTGTTTTGTGGCGGTTTTTACCATACGTAAAATGTAAACAAAATTATTTCAAAGCAGATTAATAAAACGATAAATGAAAAAATATTTTCTGAGATAAATAATTTTTAATTCTTCACTTCTTTTTTTCTTTTATTAATATTTAAAAAAAACATATTTTAATTCAAAACATAATACGATATTTGTGAATCGCCCCTGGTCAAAAAGCATCATTTTTGTCAAGCACCACTTATGGAGACTACTTTTTCTTGACAAAACTGGTGCTCTACTGTAATTAATATTTGCCAATAAATTTGAACCAGAAGTGTTTTTAACAGAAAAAATTTGATTCTAAATATGGGTCAAAAAGGGGATCCTTAAAATTTTTTTTTAATCCGACTCTGCCCGTCTTATATTTTAAGATAAATTTTCTGTTTTTTAAAAAAAGCAAGATACAATAAGTAATAACTAAAAATACACATGTTTACAAAATTTTATTGAATTTTTGCCAACAAAATTATTTTGTACCTTTGGTATTAAAACGGTGTATGCATAATTTAGTCAGGGCCGTACTTAGAAAAATTTGGAAACATTGTGGAGCCAGTTAATGTTCGATTTTCTCAAACTGTTAATTCCGAAAAAATTCCTGTAGTTTTAGTGTCTACAGGGTGCTATGAATTACCCCTGCAAACGACGATAGTTATTCACTTTCCATCCTGTATACATATATACTTATATAGGTGAAATTTTATTAACTCTTAGGCCCTCCGCACACGGGTCGACGTTTTGCAACTCTAGTTTCAAACCAGTTGCCCGATATTTACATGTGCAACCGATTTGTAATTGATTGATATTGATTGTCCGCGCACGAGTGCGACTGATTGTGGATCAGGTAACACTTTTATAAAAAGTAGTACTATGATGGAAAAACGTTTAGTATCGATTACTGAGGCTAGTTTTGACAATGTTTCAAATAGTAGTTCAGATGGAGAAGATATAGTTGATTATTATCAATACCACAGACTTCCAAGAGTTGTACAAAGAAAATATTGAAAAGAAGGTTATAATTATATAGCACTTCATGTCTTTCCACCTCTTCAACAAAGTCAGTTACACAGTCAGCCACTGATAGAAAGTCCTAATAGTAACTGTATTGTGGTTTATGTGACACTGCAGGTACTTCAAATGTATAACTTCCCTAGATCAAAACAAAACCATTGTAGAAATATAATAGAAAATTGTCAAAAAATGTGGTGTAGTAGGCATTCTTTAATATTCTGCATGTTAAAAATGAGACTTGGTGCAGTAAGTAAGTGCATTAGGGCACAGTTACTGAATTTTTTTTGAAGTGATCGCTCAGTTGGAACCCTATAAAAATAACATTGGATCGGATACTATCCTTGTTATTATCCTTAATAACGAGGACTGATACGATAATAAATATGTCTAATATTCTTGAGAGTGTTTGCCTTCATGTGGATTTGGAATTATTTTCCTAAGTTGAGTAGTTACCAAGAAAACAAATTTTGTAATTTTTTAAATTTTTTTAGTTTTCTCCATAACTACTCAGTTTTGGCCGCCAAAATTGTAGATATCAATTACTTACAGCCTTACCATACCGGTAATATAGTTATTAAAATAATTCGTCGCGGGGCAGATTTACTATGCTTCTCTTGCTATATCCTTTACCGAAAGGAGTGAGAGTTAATAAAATTCCACCCTGTATATGTACAATGACTTGTTTGTATAAGATTTGTTTACAATATGTTATTTTTTTTGTGATATCCGTGTGACCAATTATTACACAGTTAACCTTTCCTTAAATCAAAGCAATAGTGTAATATAATGCGTTAGGTTTGAAAAGTGGTTAAAGTCCATTTTTTAGATTTGGATTTTTACTACTTTCAAAAATGACGCCTCATCTACAAACATTTTGCACTTACGATCTATATCAAAATATTTCGCTTCTTCTAGTAATAAATCTATGTCCGAAAAATTGTCGGGAATCAAAAGTTTCGAATTTCTCATAAAATTTAAAATATGTCTAAACATTCCGCCGTCCCGATCGATGAAATAATGTTGCTTTAAGGAATCCAGTACGATGGGAATGCTTCCATTAAATAATTTTGCTAATTTGGAGTCGGGGTATCTGGAAAAAATTAAAATGGTTGAATTTGAGAATGAAGCCAGTTTGACGTTACAGTAGACTCTGGATAACTTTCTGCTCAAGAGCTTATATGTAGAAGGGGAAAATTTTCAGAAATTGAAAGTTATCGAGTGCCACCATGTGTACGTAAGAATAAACGAAAACAGTTGTGGATAAAAAATGCAACACGTAGTACACGTATACAGTTTTGTACATAAAAATACGGACCCATAAACTCTTGTCCACAAATGTATGTACTCATACAATAAGTATGGGTTCATAAACAGCTGTACACTTTTCAATAATATCTTATCAATTAATTATAAAATACAGTAGCCGTCCAAGTTAGTCACTTCCGAGATAGTCACACTTCGAGTGAAATAGACATACACATACGTCATCCACATACTATGTTTCCTCTTATCTATACACACATAGGCGGCACATGTAATACTTGACTACATACATACCCCGTGTACCTGCCGTGTGGTACTTGGTAAGGTAGCTACCGTGTAATGTGTGTCGTGTGTGATACGTATGTACGTATATTAGTCTAGAGCAGGGCTTCTTAAACTATGGGTCGCGACCCCATTTGGGGTCGCTTAGCGAAATCTTGGGGTCATAGCGAAAATTTTTTTATATGTATATATATTGTTACCTAATCAATAAACCCTTATAAAATACTTATATATCTCTATTTGGGGTCGCGAATGAAAAAAGTTTAAGAAGCCCTGGTCTAGAGTGAAGACACTGGTCTGCACAAACGAGATCACACATTTTTTATAGTGGGCTCTAGTAAACACTATGTCGTCAAAAGTATGGTGACACCTTGACCCAGGGGGTGCCCACACTTTTGACGCGGTACTGTACTTAATGTTGTGGTACACTGCCGTGTCAAAAGTGTGGGACCCCTCTCCCCCGCGTCAAGGTATCGCCATACTTTTGACGACGTAGTGTGTGCTAGAACCCACTATAAAAAATTGGGAACGAGTTTGTGCGGACCAATGTCCTCACTATTCACACTAATTTAAATAATAAATATTTGTAATGTTGTCTTTTTCTAAAAATTCAAATATGTGACGTAATTATGACGTAGATGGCGAATTGCGCAAAAAAAGCTTATTTTGGTTTCAAATGTAGTGTACCTTTCTCTGTCTACTTTGACTTAAACATAATTTTTTATAATAATATTGTTGAAAAAATTCCAATTTATTATTTTAACTAAACATTTACCCCACCTGACGGACGTCTATGACTTCCAAGGTAGTCACTAGAGGAACATTTGTGTGACTATCTTGGACGGCTACTGTAAAACGTTCTAAAATCTTTTGTCCAATTTTTCTAATTGTATTCTTTTTTGTTGACCAATCCAATGATAAAGTCGGTTTTTGATATCTTTGTTGGTTTTAGAATAGAATATTCTAGAATTTTTGTCAAATTCCGGTATTCGGATGTTTACTTAATAACCAATTCGAAAGTGAAGTTGGTTTTTTGATATCTTTCTTGGTTATCGAATGAAAAAGTGTAAATGTACTAAAAGTAATAGGGTATTTAACTAATTTTGGGAAACTATTTTAAAATATCCATATTTATGCATTATGTGCATGTATATATATATATATATATATATATATATATATATATATATATATATATATATATATATATATATATATATATGTGTGTGTATGTATGTTTTTCATTTTTAAAAATAATGCTGAAAATCGTTAGAAAAAATTTCGTTCACATTTGTTCTCAAAATTTGCACGAAAACGTTCATTAACTGTCAGTTACGTCACATTCTCTAAATAGCAACATTTGTAATTCTCTAAATAGTAACTAAGGAAAAACTTGACTTTTCTTATAACTAGGAAAATAAATTGTGACTTTTTTTGGTTAATTATTTTGTGTTAATTTCCATAGTTATGCTTGATAACCGATATTTAAAATAGCGACTCTAGTAGCGATAGTGTTAAAGTATAAGAGAATGTGACGTCACAATCCATTTCTAATCACGTGGTTAATAGTAAAAAAATTGTTTTAATTAATTTTTTGTAATTAAATAATAATAGTTAGGGTGAATTAGCCTAGAGTAAATTGTTTTTATTATAAATTTTTATTAAAAATTGTTTTGATTCTTTTTCCTTGATACTGTCAAATGTCCCATTAGGTAAATAATGAATGGTGTCACGGGCTTCCTTCAATTTTGATAACTTGATTTATCAGATGAACTATAAATTCCTAACTCTAGTTAGGAATTACTGTATCTTCAACACGGAAAATTAACGAGAACACATTTATCGTGACGTTACTGTACTTACTTAGTAAGTGTTTCCAGAGATGATGTATAAATTGTGCCGCCAACGTCAATATGGACAGGTGCTGTATATCGTGACGCAGCGGCTACACATGGAATACCAGTTATTTTGTGATTGTAATTTACAGTGGGCGGTGTAGGGGACGAAGAGTTTGACATTGTTGGTGAAGTTGCTGGTGAACTATTTGGTGATAATAATCTACAATTGCAAATAAATAAGTTTGATTTCAAAAAGCAGTCTATGAAGCCGTTTAAAATAATTAGTGAAATGTTAGTTTTGGGTTACACTTACCTCATTTTTATTTGTGTGCTGGGAAACATAGTTCGTGTGGTCGTCATATCTTTTATTTGGTCATTTAATTCGAAATCGATACGAGATTCACATTTTCTTCTGAAACAAAAATAAAAATTAATTACATTATGGTCCAGGTTCGAGAATTTAAATCCAAATTCAAACCAAATATATTGTAAGAAATTCTTATGATATGTAGTTTTTAAAACAGATCATAATTATACCGTGCGTCTATTAAATTTCACATCATATGGAAAACTATTTTATTATTAATCGATTATTTATGAAAGTTTATGTCCCTCTTAAAATTATAAGCGAATTAGAGAAATCTTGTAAAACTCTTATTATAAAGGTTGTACTTCACTTTTGGAGATCCAGAATAAAAAAGTCTAGTTACATGTACAAATGATTATAAGTAGGTCGGAGTAGGTAAACTCGCTCCCAAATCCTTCAGTGGTACCCCGTTGATTTTTATTACCTATGTAAATTCGCTCCCTAAATGGTCAGCAAGGGTGGGTCATCCCTATAGGATGTCACAACATATGTGTTTCTATGTGTGTACACTGCAGTTCAAAAATATTGGAATCCTTTTGATAAAAAATAAAGCTTATACATTTTTGCGAAAGATATTTTCTTGCTAATGTTTAATTTATTGATTTATCAAATTTAAAATTACTTTTATTAAGGAAAAGGTTTTTAATTGTTTTAACTATTTTAATAACTTCATTTTAATTATTTATTATAATATTTTATAGAATATTTTAATTCTTTTTGTTTAATTATGTGCAGTTTTTTGAACTTTCTATTAATCTATAATAATTTTATTTTTATTTATTTTCGTTTTTAAAGAAGAACAATTTTATTTTATTCCATTTTGTAAGTATTTTTTAAGAAATTTTTTCTTACTGCTGTTTTTCTAATATTTGAATATTGTTAACTTTTATTTTATATATTTTGTTGATAAAGCCTGATTATAAAAATATTCTTAGATCAAATCAATAGAATAAACTTTATCAGTATCTGGTATTACTGATAAATATTTTGTAAGAAAATGTTCCGAAAAAAAGGCTAGTTGAACTGGACGCACATTCAAAATTGATACTGTCGATATTCGTATACGAATTGCAATGAGTACCTACCGGAATTAAAATATACATTTGGAGAAATACATTTGAGACAATTTGGCGCCAATTTTTATATCCTGTTTCGTAATTATAAACTTTCTTAGTGTAAATATTGTCTGTTTTTACCCTGGTGTCCCGCGGTCTTAAGGGGTGTCATTTTCAATATACATGCTTTGTCTATATATCCTTTTCAGTAATAATATTAAAGAATAAAAAGTAATAAAAATGTCGAAAAAAACACGTAATTTAGTGCCAGTGATAATTAAAAGGGATAACATTCTTAAATACGTAAAAATAAATTGCATTTCATGTACACAATGAAAATCAAGGGGTTTCAACACAAAAAAATCTATGGATGCGTATATAAATAAATTCAAATATGAAAAGAATAAAAAAAAACTAATTCTTAAACGATATGGTAAATTTAAAAATAATATTTTTCTAATAGTATTAAATTTATGAGATATTTCCTATACTGCTAATTGTTCCAGTATCATACTTCATACATACATAAAAATGTTGACTATTTATAGAAAAGAAAATATTCAAACAATATAAAAAAAAAAATTTGTTATTTTTATGTATCGACTTATGGTGCAGGCAGGGCCAGATTAACACTAACAAGTAAAGGTCCCGAGGCCGGACCTATCGATTTCGATGAAACTTAAATATATTGTAGAACACTAAAAACTAAGGGACACGTATTTTTTTTTATCTGCGGAAAAATGGTTTGAAGGGGTGAAATCGCCCTTCAAAAATTGGGGTAAAAATTTAATTTTTCAAATATCTCGAAAACAGTAAGAGATAGAGCAAAAGTTTAAATTGGCGATATTGCTCTTTTTTAAAGAGCTATCTATTGATATGCAATTTGTTCATATTACATCAACAGGGGTGGTTGGGGGTTAAAATTTGGGGGTTAATTTTGCAAAAAGGGGGTGAAAAATAAACAATATAAAAATTTTGTTTACAGATTTGAAATCTACGTCAAAAAATCTAATTGACCTATTTTTGCTCAATGTCCTAATATTAAGTCTAGGGGTAGTTAACTAGAGGGTGACTATGTCGAATAGTCGTACAATTTGGGTATTTCAAGAAGTTCTTCTTCGTGGAAAATAGCTTAAGACAATTAGAATAACGTAGAAATGAAATTCTGGAATTCAAAATTGAGTTTGAGCAACATTGGAGAGGGGGTGAGTCACCCTCTTAAATTACATACTAGTTTATATAAACTAATTTTTGCTATTAACACACTGATAGTGGGTAAAATAATGTCACAATAAGTGGTTCTGAAGTTGGACTAAAATGAAATTCTCGAATTCAAAATTGATTTTAAGCAACATTGGAGAGGGGGTGAGTCACCCTCTTGAATTACATACTAGTTTACATACACTAATTTTTGCAATTAACACACTGACAGGGGGTAATAATGTCACAATAGATGGTTCTGAAGTTAGACTATCGTATGTAAGGTTTTTATTAGGTTTCGTTATTTTAGGTTAGGTTATGTAATTTTCGGTATCGATAATTTTCGATAAGGAAAACTATAATATCCATTAAAAAACAAACCTAATAAAGACCTTACATATGATAGTCCAACTTCAGAACCACTTATTGTGACATTATTTTACCCACTATCAGTGTGTTAAATTAAAAAAATTAGTGTATATAAACTAGTATGTAATTTAAGAGGGTGACTCACCCCCTCTCCAATGTTACTCAAACTCAATTTTGAATTCGAGAATTTCATTTCTACGTTATTTTAATTGTCCTAAGCTATTTTCCATGAAGAAGAACTTCTTGAAATACCCAAATAGTACGATTATTCGACATAGTCACCCTCTAGTTAACTACCCCTAGACTTAATATTAGGATGTTGAGCAAAAACAGGTCAATTAGATTTTTTGACGTAGATTTCAAATCTGTAAACAAAATTTTTATATTGTTTATTTTTCACCCCCTTTTTGTAAAATTAACCCCCAAATTTTAACCCCCAACCACCCCTGTTGATGTAATTTGAACAAATTGCATATCAATAGATAGCTCTTTAAAAAAGAGTAATATCGCCAATTTAAACTTTTGCTCTATCTCTTACTGTTTTCGAGATATTTGAAAAATTAAATTTTTACCCCAATTTTTGGAGGGCGATTTCACCCCTTCAAACCGTTTTTCCGCAGATAAAAAAAAATACGTGTCCCTTAGTTTTTAGTGTTCTACAACATATTTAAGTTTCATCAAAATAGATAGGTCCGGCCTCGGGACCTTTACTTGTAAGTGCCGCCCCTAGGCACCGTGAAAATCGTAACTTTCCCTACCTTTTTTTGACTTTCCTCTAAAAAAATTATTTACGAGTAAAAAAAAAAACGTCAATTTACAACTTTTGCCTCCCTGTTCTAAAAATCTGCCGCCTTTAAAAACTGGCCGTCCCTAGGTCATGGCCTACCTTGGCCTATTGGGTAATCCGGTCCTGAATACAGCGCAGCGCGTAAGCAAATTATGAACGTCATAAACATATATTTAATTCTTACATTTTCAACTATTTTAGGAAACATTATGTATTACTAACATTTTCTCGCGGCTTTGTACGCGTGATGTTTGAAATTATGACATGATGTTAATATATTATATTAGTGATGTGCCGGATCGTTAAAAATGTGTATCCACAGATACACCTGTATAAGGAAAAATTTCTGTACTTGAGAAAAAATCTCATCCCTTGGTTCTCCCTTATTCTAGTTTCACTGCCTAGTATGATATGAAAACAAAAATTTTTTGTATTCTATTATTGTTAAAATCAAAGATTAAAATTATTTTAAAGTGTCAGTTACTTACAATTAGATGTAGGGAAAATGTGAAGGTCTATACACATACATACTATAGTCCCACTATTTACAAAATTTTAATAATTAGCTTTTTTTAAAAAAATAATTAGAGTATTTAATGCATATGTTGTATAGTTTTTCAGATAAATAATATATACCTAATATGTAATTAAATTATCATTCATAGTTGCGATGTTCGTGGATTTTTGTAGAGTAGTGTATATATACCAATATAATTCTGTTTTTAACTGTTTCAATATAAAAAAAAATGTGTTAACGTCCTGCAGAGTAGGGAGCGAATTTACATAGATCATTAAGAGACCCGGGAGCGAGATTACACTGTAAAAATGGTCAAGGGAGCGAGTTTACCTTCGTCCAAGTAGGTACCGGGTTTCTTCGGACAGGTCAGGACCGTACTTATTTCAATATCATTTTGCAACTAAATTACATTAAATTATGCACATTTGAATGAATATAATTGGCCAAAAATTACATTTTTCACCATTTAGAATACTAACAGCATTTTTTATTTGACGAAAATAAGAAAATTCAAAAAATCGGAAAAACTTTTATAAAATATATTGAAAAGTTGTTGAATATTTAGACGGTCCACTATAATAGCTAAGACGTGCGTATTTACTAAGATTTTTTATTATTGAAAAACAAATTTTTAACAAGTAACTATACTTCTATCTCTCAAAATTGAAAACAATAAAAAAAGATGAATTTATTTAATTTAAAAGTCAATTAAAATTACAGTGGCACTTTTCAATTGTGCAGGTAATAAATAAAAGAAAAAAAAGGATGTTTACATAAAATACGTATAAATAATATTTTGATACCCATATGTATGTGTGTGTATGTAACTTGTGTACGTTGTTTTTATGAAAATATTTTGAACTTAGTCACATTGAGTGCAATATGTATACCTGCATATGCTAAAAACGAAACTCTCTGATCCGAAAGAAATCCGATACCTAATTATAAGTCAAAATATGTTATTTAAATATAGTATCATTAAATTCAACTCGTTGAGTTTATCAGTATACGTTTTATATTGATAGGTGATTCGACAAATTCGATATACCTTGACCATGAGTCGTAGGTAGGATCAAAGGTCATAATTAAGATCAAACCCTGTTGACTAACTAACCAACTATCAATATAAAACATGTATTAATGAACTCTACTCGGCCAGCTGAGCCCAGTGATATTTTATTTATCGGATATAATTTGATTGAAGATTATATAGGTCCAAGTCAAAAGTCGCGATCAACGATATTGAATTTTTATTGAAACAAAGTTTTCCTTATTAAATTATTTTAAACTAGAAGTTTTGGAAAAATCGGAAACTAATTTAATGGTGGGGGCGCCGGACGCGCGTCCAGGGTTTCGACTTCTGAAGACAGCAAAATTCCAAATTTAATTTATTTATTGAAGAAACTTAAGAAGCCGTTTCGCAATGACCCGCTTTTATTAACTACTTTACGTGGCAATTCGGAAAATTGATTTCACCTTCGCTCTAGTGGCCAAAAAAAAATCTTTTGTACATCCAGTTTTGATATTTCTGTGATCAGACACTTTCAGTAATATTTCATGCTGCTTAATAGCTAAATTTGAATTTATACTAGCTACTAAAATCGAAAATGAATTCTAATTTTCATACTTCCATACTCCCATTTAATATTGTTAAACAACATAGGTATTAAAATCTAATATATAATTGTCTAACTTTTCCGCCACTAAACAAATATGGCCACGTATCTCCTACATCTGACTAGAGTACCTCCGGGCAGCCCCGGATCTACGATTTTTTAGAACCGGGGCAGAAACTTGATAGTGCCCCCACCCTCCTCAACGTTTGACATAAATTGTTAAAAAAAACTCATAAGTATATAAGTCCTTTACAAAAATTCTATTTTTCCCATTGCAGCAATGGTAAAAATTGAAAGTTTTGTAAAGGATTAATATACAAGTTGATTTTTTATTTTAATAAACCTACTCCGAAAAAACTGCAAGTTGTGCAGATTTCAGATTTTTATCAGTAGCGTCATCGGAGATATAGAGACTCAAAGTTCCAAACTTTGGAAAGTTCCAAAGTTGGAAAAAAGTCAGTTTTTGGAAGTATGTAAAAATTAAAGGATATAAGTTTCACAACTGAAATCTTTTTTGGTAGTTGCACCCATATACAGCTATTTCCATCAAAAATACTAAACTGTCTAAAACACTCTTTCTATAAGAAAAAAATGTTCAAAAAGTGAATTTTGTTAAATTTTGATACCGAACTTTAGGTAAAGATTTTTTGTGGAAGGGACGAATATATGCCAAATATGGACATAAAATAAAGAGAGATTTATTACCTTTAAAATGTTTTATATTTCAACCTTTCAAAATGAATGGTTTATGAAATATGTGCATTGCCATAAATGGCTGCAAACCCAAAAATCAGCGCAAATTGGAAAACAAAAATGGCACTTTACGCTTAAACGGTTTAATATAATTTTTTTTAAGAATTGTTCTTAATACCTCAAATACAATAGAAACAACTGGAAGAATATTAATTTTTTCTAATATGGTCGAGTAACCAACTTTTTTTTAGACCGTTTGATATAGACCGACCTATTATGATTTTGGCGTCCCCTGAAACTGACGCCCGGGCCAGGAGCCCCAGTTTGCCCCCTTAGATCCGGGGCTGCTTCCGGGGGTATACACTTTGGAAATCCCTGTCATAAAGTATGTTTCTACATGAAAAAAAGTTTTATTGGACACATAGTATGAGATTATTTTTGGATTATGATGATGCAAATATACGATAAATTTTTAATATTTACTGGGTAATATATGTAAATATTAACAATAAAATTGTAATTTTACATTTTCTCTTACGAAAAAAAATTTCACCAACGAAATATTTAAATTATTTTTCAATTATTTTGTAATATAAAATTGAGACTTGGTAATCATATAAAATCAATATTTATAAGATATATCTTATTCATCTACTCTCTGTAATAATTATATGGATAGATTGTTTAGCCGACGGCAAGAGCTCCAGCCCGCGAGCTATATACGAGAGAGCGAATGACTGACTCTTTTACAGGCAAACAAATGAGGAGTTTACCAACCAGCAACGAAGAACACAGGATGTGTTCCACCTCGACGTCATTGAATGAATAGATAGAATACTCTATATGTCTTCAGGGTCTCATTTCCACATCACACACTATACCAAACCAGTACCAGCAGATAATACTACAGCTATACTGGCAACCAAGCAAGCAGAGTTAGCTGGAACTCTTCTTCAGCACCACTTAGGGCAGTTTTCTACAGCCTACTATCATTATATTATACAATATCGTATAAGTTTGTGTATATGTGTGTTTGTGTAGGTATATTGTATATAACAGAATGGAACACAGTGGAGTTGGAGTCTCGACTGTTTCTGACAGACTAAAAATATTTCTCTTTTGTTTAAATTTTAAAAATTTCATTACAACTCTCTTTTTAATAACAGCTTAAAAAATAAATAAAAATTGTATTTGCAATTTAGTTTGTTTAGTTGCTTTTTTTCTTTTCAAAAAAACTATTAGTTTTTCAGTTTAAAAAAAATATTTTTTCTGGAGGAAATTTTTCAAGGGGAAATCGGAAAATATTCAATATCATTCTACAAACACATTTTTGGAAATGAGTGTTCATTAATACGTGAACAAGTAGTCCAGTGAGTAATGTCATAGATTATATTGCAAAGGATTCCAAGTTCTAATCCTGTCACTGAATTTCAGTTAAATAATTGATTATTTCCGATTAACTGAACTGAATATTTAGGTTAAGTAAAAAATTAGGGTTGATGAAACAGGATTGTAGTGTTCGTAGTATTGTCCATTTTGTGTCTATAGGCGAACAGTAGATAATTAAAAAGAAGATAAATAAGAAAGAATAATTAAAAAGCCGATAAAATTTGAGTTTATTTCCATTATGGAGGGAGAGAGAGGGGGTTCTGTTCCCTATGATCACTCTCTGTATCTACGTTTGGTTTTACATGATTAATAAAAATGGAAAAACGACTTCGGAAAGCTGTAATTCGAAAAGTTAAAACAAATTAAAAAAAAATGCATTTTTTTCAAATAAAGCTTTATGGAAATGATTTGAATTTAGGATGATTTGTTGAATTAAGATAATTTGGGTGTCAAATTTTCAATTTTACTATCAAAATGTCGAAATTTTTTTCAAAAATATGGCTGATTCGATAGAAATTCTTTTTCCAGTTGCATTTCAATGCATAATTTTGGTAAAAACTAAAAAAGAAAAAGCAACTCCAAAACTCTATAATCCCCTTCTAGTTTCATTATTCTACTATTTTATTCACCGTTGTTGAAACTTTTTGAAATTTTAGTAAACTTGATGACGTCACCAAGTTAAAAAATTTAATTTCCTAAAATCAAGCTTT
The DNA here is from genome assembly GCA_035578155.1 of Brachynemurus nebulosus. NCBI lineage: Eukaryota > Metazoa > Arthropoda > Insecta > Neuroptera > Myrmeleontidae > Brachynemurus > Brachynemurus nebulosus. Next base: position 6,335,658 of record JAPWDM010000019.1, read on the forward strand.
ATGGCAATGATTTGAATTCGAGTGATTCGTTGAATTAGGATATTCTGGGTGTGAACTTTTTATTTTTGTTATCAAAATGACGAAATTCCTTTTAGGAATGTGACTGATTCGATAGAAGTCTTTTTTTAGTGGTCCTTCGTGCTTGGTTTTGATACAAATAAAAAGAATGACTTTGGAAGCTCAGAGTTTGCTTTCAGTTTCATCAATCTATTATTTTATTAATAGTTTTTCAGGAACTGAAAAGTTTTAGTAAATTTTATAACGTCATAAAATAAAAAAATTCATTTTCCTCAAGTCAAGCTTAATGGAAGTTATTTGAATCAGAGTGATTCCTTGAATTACGTTAATCTGGGTGTAAACTTTGCATTTTTGTTACCAAAATGACGCAATTCCTTTTAGGAATGTAACTGATTCGATAGAAGTCTTTTTCCTAGTTGTCCTCCATGCTTAATTTTGGTAAAAATACAAAGAACGACTTCGAAAACCTATAGCTCAGTTCCTGTTTCATCATTCTATCAATTTATTTAGACCTGATAACGATCTCAAATAAACCTCATATTATTATAACCATCCCTTTGTATTCGCTCTTACGGTTGTTGGCAGGAGGTCCGATATTAAATTGAGTAGACTAGATTCAAACCGTACTTTCTCCAAAAAAAAAAAAGATTATTCAGTAGAGCCAAAAAACTGATTCCGCAGACAATACCGCATTGAAATATACAATAACCTCATTTTTGGTAATTTTGGAAAAAGTGCGTTTTGATTCTAGCCTATACTCAATTATGAGTGTGTAGACTGTAGTCGATCTATATTTACCAAATATACCCGAATATTTGGATAAACTTTTAGAAAAAACAAAAAAAAACATTGATAAATGATAAAAAAATGTACCAAAAATGACAAAAAAATATGCCGAAATAACTTGAGGGAAAGTTTATATATACAAACTGCATAAAACGATATAACAACACGACATAAAAATCATGTTGTATAAATATGTGAACACATTTCTAAACAACATAGAAAATCGTGAATTCATGGTAAATTCCCACAGTTATACGTGTGTTATGTATGTATATTTTTATACCATGCTATGCTCTGTATTTTTATATCATTTTATTAAATAAATGTGAGATTTATTAATAAATAATTTTTTATTTTTTCTTATATTATTAAACAAATCCTTTAGAAATATTGAAAGGGAATTTGACGCAATGTCGGACCTCCAGCTTGTTGTCGGGCTACAGATTGCCTGGAGCAACTGAATTATTAAACATTTTACATACCTATACGTATAGTTATACAGGTACAGTAAAATAAATACCCCTGTCGCAGCATCCTGCATAACATAGCGAATTTCCGTTTATAAAAATTAGTTTTTCTCGGAAACTAGTTGACATAGAATAATAGTTTAAAGAGCTTTTTTATGTAACTTTTTCTCCACTTTTAAATGGTGTAAAAAAATTTGGCAAAAATTTTTGAATAAGTGGAAATTTTGGCAAAAAACTAATTTTTTGCAAGAACAAAAACCATGTTCCTGGCATCCGACGTGTCTGGCTGAAGAACTCATCCAAGATTTTTGGACTTCCAACGTTGTCACCAAATTTCGTAACCCTAGGACGTTTCGTTCGAGAGTTATCGTGCTGATACATAAATACATAAATACATATATACATATATATATATATATATATATATATATATATATATATATATATATATATATATATAATTTTAGTGAATATTATTTTCGGTTTCTAGGGACCTCAAAACAAATTTCTGCCATAGTCCCGGGCTCAAGTCCCGTCATGAGACCTACTGTAATAGCGGAATTTCCATTCTGGAAATTCGCTAAAAACTAAGTTAACAGAAAAAATTGAAATTTCACTTATGTTGATTTAATAAAGAGTCCAGAAAATAATTTCAGTCAATATATAACTTACTTCTTAGGGTTTTAAAAAAAATATTGGAGCCCTTATAGTTTCGCCAAATCTGTCCGTCTGTCATAACCCCATAATTTCTTGGATTCTTTGATTTTAAAAAGTGAGCACGAAAATTTTTTCCCACATATTTATCACATCGTGTGGGATATCGTTAAAAACGGCTCTCAAAATGAAGTTAGAAATTCGGAAAGGAAATAGGGGTAATAGTCCCCAGTAAATGAAGATCTGTTTATATTTTGGTATTAACACTATAAAGCTTGAGTACTTTCACAGTAAACTTCCCCAGAGGCCGGTAATAATATTTTTAAAGAAACTTTACATAAACAAATACATAAAATTTTCGGATCAAACAGCATCGTGCTTTGTATGTATATGCAGGTAGGTATATCGAAAAAGTGAATACTAAGTTATTATTATTTTGATAAAACAAACAAAACATACAACACACACATACATATGTGTATAAAAATATTATTGCATATAGTTAAATAAAAGATGAACAGATATTTTGATTATACATAATTATAATAACATACATACATATATAGTAATTATTATTTTTATTACAATAATATAAAATCTTTTTTATAAATATTTTTAAGTGTTTTGTTTATTCTAAATATTGATCGCGATCGGCCTCTGCGGTTGTTGAAATTATTTTCGGATGCCGAAAACGTGGGATTGAAAGTGTTAAAAAACATTTCCCAAAAATTCATTTCCAAATCTTCATGAAAAATGTTGGAAAATGGATAAAATTTTCGTTTTAATAAACACTTGAATGAGTTTTTCACCCAAACATATCCAATGCCCGGAATCTCAAAATGTTTTCGAAATTTTTTTTACACCATGACAAAGAGCACAAAATCACGTAAGATACATGATTTGAATTATTATCCTATGTACAGGGCCGGATTTACCCTAAGTGCCGCTCCTGGGAACTGTAAAATATGGCGCCTCTACCTGTCCCTAGAAAAAATTTACTTAAAAACTTTTTCCTACAAAAAAATAAGTAACGAACCAAAAGAAACGTCAAATTACAAATTTTGCCGTCCGGGGCACTAGCCCCGTGTGCCCCTAGTGTAAATCCAGCACTGCCTATGTAAGGGAGTTTTCGAGAAAAAAGTAATTTTTGTAACCGGGCAAATTCGCTATTTTATGCTAGTGATGTCGAATAATTAATCGATTAATCGGTTTAGTCGACTAATTTTGCTTACTTTTAGTCACTTTTTAATCGACTATTTTACTGTCGACTAAATGACTAAAATGATTAATATTTTTTTAAATGACTAAAAACGATTAATTTAACAATTTTTCTGCATTATTTATAAGATACCCCTGTCGCAGCATCCTGCATAACATAGCGAATTTCCATTTACAAAAGTACGTTTTTCTCGGAAACTAGTTGATATAGAGTAATTGTAAATAAAAAAAAAACTTTATGTGATTTTCCCGCCTCATTCCGCCAAATTTTTTCAAAAAAAATGTCCAAAAAAACCGTAGACGTTTTCACGAAATTTCTTAAAAATAAGATGTTTCGTTCTTGAGTTATCGTGCGGTCACTTAGTAAACTTATATATATATATATATATATATATATATATATATATATATATATATATATATATATATACGTGTGTGTGTCCGCACGATAACTCAAAAACGAAACATCTTATTTTTAAAAAATATCGCGTAAACGTTTCGTGAAAAAAATTTGGCGGAATGAGGCGGAAAAATCACATAAAGTTTTTTTTATTTACAATTACTCTATATCAACTAGTTTCCAAGAAAAACGTACTTTTGTAAATGGAAATTCGCTATGTTATGCAGGATGCTGCGACAGGGGTATTTTAATAACAGATGCGTTTATGTACAGGGCCGGTGAGAGAAATGACCGATGAAATATCTATTATACAAATTATGTGTATTTTTATCACCAATTAAACATATACGTATTTTTACTTGACACTAGTTCTAATTTTACCACCAGAGGCGCAACTGAGAATCTTTGCCTTACCAATACTGAATTTAATATTTTGAGCTAAATTTTTTAACGGTTACGAAAAAAAATTTAGAACGGAATTTATTTTCCAAACGTAACAAAACATTTCGACGGTACACCGAAAGAGTGACAACTCAAAAATTTACATTTTCGAGTTTATTGTGTAAATGTATAGCAAAATTTGCATATTTTTATGTCCCAGAACGACATATTGCTACTTCCAAAATTAACCGCTAGAAGGCGGTTTTGTCGTTTTTTCCTTACTTCAAAGTAGCGAATTTTTTTTATCAAAATCTTTAATGTTATCAAAATTAACTTGTTATTTTTATTGTTGGAATACAAGGTGAGTACCAACGGGTTATCTCCAAAAAAATTTTGAAAATTTTAGAAATCCGAAACTATGATAACTTTTGAAGTAAATGATAAAACTTTTGAATAGAGATATTGAAGTAGCTGTTTTTTTTTTTGAACTGTGTCACTCTTTCTGTGTACCGACGATTTTACCTTTTTAAATTCTCTTGCTGAAGAAAATAACCATTCGACACGGAAACAAAACTAAAGTTGGACCTTTATTCAAGGGCTTATCCGGCATGTACTTAGTTGATGTTTTCCTTCTTAATCCAAGTTTTTAGTTTACTGTGTGTTCTCTTTTTCTTCTTATTATATCTTTAAATTCACCATCCATGTTTTAAATAGGAATTTATAATACATAAAAGTATTGCTGTTGATATTAATCTTTTAACATGTACATTCAAATTATTAGAAAAAATTCAATCACAAAATCCACAGTTTTTAATAGATATGTATTTACCTTATTATGTTGACAAATTCTATTAATAATTGCCTGTTTAGAATTTATATTTTCTTTTTTATTTTAGCTATATTCTTCTCGTATATAAATAACATTTGCTTCACGGTTTCATGTAATTTTTAATGTGGTTTTAAATTTTTTACCTATATAAAACAAAACAAAAAACAAATAATAGGACAAATATTAATTACTATTTGATTTTAAAAATGTAATATATAAATTAAGATGAATTATTACCTATTTTTCTCAAATATCAGTCAAATATCAGCACCGAATCTATATGTCAACATTTCAACACAAAGACGAGTTGATTTGAAATTCTGATTGTTGAAATATTAGTTTAAATTCAAGCTAATTTGGCAGTATTGTACATACCTGTGGTGCTATCTGGTTAAAAACGCTGACACAATAGAATTTTTAAAATAAAAAATTATTAAATATATTTAAAGAATTTTTTTAAATAATTAAATTATTAAAAATATTAATAATTTTAAAAATATTATTATAATTTTTTAACGTAATGTGTTAAATAAAGAGATTAAAATAATGTGCAGTTAATGGGCAAAAAAAATCAATTCTACTACAATTTGAATTTGAAAGCAAAAATAAATTTTCGAAAACAAAATAACAAATCTAATCTACTTATACTAGAGATATTATGTTTACAAATGCATAAGGCTATTTGTGCACTACCAAAAATATAATTTTAAAATTTTATTTAATCAAAGAAATATTATAGTTTAATTAATTAAATTTAATAATATTACATTTATATAACCGTAGAAATTTATTAAGGCATTATTCTGAATATTTATCCAAAGAAATTTGAAATATGATAGGTAGTAGAAGTACTAAGTGTAGTAATACCCTTAAAATACGTGTATAATCAAAATAAATAAAAATAGGATTTTTCCAATGCAACAGAAGGAGATAATACGATAAAAAGAGACTCTATATAAAAATTATTTTTGATTTTTCTTGAAAACCAGTTTATACAGAGGAAAAGTTTAAAAAGCTCGCTAATATAACTTCTTACAATTTTTTTGATAGTATAACAAAATTTTTGAAAAAGTTATAAATTCTGATCAAAAAACACAAAAAAAGACTTTAAAGCCCAAAATATCCGGTCTGTGGCATCGGATGTGTCTGGCTAACGAACTTAGGCGAGCGAAATCGAATTCAAACCTACACACCAAATTTCATAAGCATTAAACGTTTTGTTCGAGAGTTATCGTGTACACACATAAATACATATATATATATTTATATATATATAAATTTTAGTGAAGTAGATTTTCGGGTTCTAGAGGCTCCAAAACAAATTTCTGCCATAGTCCCGGGCTTAGGTCTTACCATAAGAGCTGCTGTAAGCTTAGGTCTTACCATAAGAGCTGCTGTAATAGCTGAATTTTCATTCTGAAAATTCGCTAAAAAAATAAAAACTAAAAATCATCTTTTTTTATGATTTTTTACTTTTATGTGAATAATACATTGTAATATGTATTTTTTTTTTTTTGTTAACAATAAAAGTTAAAAATTTAATTTAAAACATTGTTTATGAAATAGTTACAAAGGTTACCCTATTCATGAATTCGATTAATTTAGTCGATTAATCGACTATTCTATGCTCGATATTTTCGACTAATGACTAATTTTGTCAGAAAGATAACTTTAGTCGATTAATCGACTAACTGCATCTCGACTCGACATCACTATTTTATGCAGGATTATTTTCATTTAGAACATGAACGAGAATATGAAGAAGAATGTTCCCATATTTTTGTTAAAAGGTGTAAGTATGCGATGAAACATTCAAATACATATTCAAGATGATCTTTATATAAAAACTAAATAAACGGCTTTGGTTGGCCTTAGGGACTTGTATAAAAATTTCGTTTTTTTTCTTGTATTCAACGTTTGTCATTGATGTTGAAGTTTGGCAACATTTATTTTTTTATGTACAGCAATTCAAAATTAAATTATAGCAATTTTTGTGCCCTAATTTTAAACAAAATTAAATAAAACTCTCTACAGTCAACTGTGCTAATCGTAACGGACAAGTTTCAGAAAATGGGATGTCTTTTTAACAAATTACCTATCTGAATAATGAATATTGTTTTTTGGAAGAAATAAAAAGACATTATTTATTGTATTTTTAAGTAGGTACTAATGGATAAAAACTAATTATGTTTCTAAGTACTTATCCTATTATAAATTAGTTGATACTTTTCAATAATTTTAGTTTAAAAGTTGGCTTTCTGTTTCTGCTATCTAGAAGAATGTCTCTTTACTCTATTCGAAAAAAGTATGATTAGAATCAGGATTTATTTAGTACATGTACCGGTTGCATAAATCAGAATATTTTTAAAATACCCAGTGGACTGCAATTCCGGGATTGTTCTAACTCCTCTGGCATCTCTCTTCGATTTTTACTGTTCCGAATAGTAATGCCGAGCTGTGAAGCAATTAGTCGATTAATCGACCAAAGTTGTTTTTCAGACAAAATTAGTCATTAGTCGAAAATATGGAGCGAACCGTAGTCGACTTATCGCAAAATTTTAAATCGAATTTCTTAAATTGTGTAACCTATACAACTCTTTCAAAAACGATGTTTTCTTCTGAATTTAATTACTGACTTTTAATATATTTTTTAAGAAAAAAAAATAGGAATGACGTATATCACAATCAATCACCTAAACCTGAAAAATTATACAAATAGATAAATTTTTAGTTTTTATTTTTTAAAGCCTAATAAATAATATACAAAAATTAATAAATTAGTCGCTCTTAGTCATTAAAAAAAATTAATCATATTAGTCATTTAGTCGAAGTTAAAATAGTTGACTAAAAAATGACTAAATGTAAACAAAATTAGTCGACTAAATCGATTAATCGATTAATTATCCGACATCACTATTCACTAATGTTGAGCTGAAGAGAAATTAGTCGGTACAATCGACAAAGTTGTTTTTAGACAAAATTAGTCTTTAGTCGAAAATACCGAGCACGCAATAGACGACTAATCGACTAAATTTTTAGTCGAATTCATAAATGGGGTAACCTATATAATTCTTTCAAAAAAATGTTTTCTTTTGAATTTGATTACTGATTACTGATTCCTATAATATTCCATTATTTTTTTTTTAAAGAAAGAAAGATGAAAAATGAAAAATCGCACCAATGGAAAATATTTTAGTTTTTGATTTTTCGAATTTTATATAAATAATACAGGGAAAAAATTAAATTAATCGTTTTTAGTCATTTAAAAAAAAAAATTAATCATTTTAGTCATTTAGTCGAGAGTTAAATAGTCGGTTAAAAACTGACTAAATTTAAACAAAATTAGTTTACTAAACCGATTAATCGATTAATCATCCGACATCACTAGTTCCAAAGCCTTCGGAATATGGTTTTTTGGTATTTTTCGTGAAAAAATAATTTTTTTGCCAAAATTTCTCCAAATTCAAAAGTTTTTGCCACATTTTTTTACACCATTGGAAAGAGGGGCAAAAATTACATAAAATAAGTGTTTGAACCATTATTGTATGTACACTGGTTTCCGAGAAAAACTAATTTTTGTAAACGGAAATTCGCTATATTGTTAGGCAGGATGCTGCGACAGGGGTATTTTTAATTGGAACGTATATTATTATTTCATAATGTCATCAAAACGTCAGTACTGAGAGCTTTTAAGCGATATGCGATATGCTGCACTTGTTTTTATTTTTAATTGCTAAAAAAAAAAAACGTTATGGTGGAAACACCGGGAAAAACAAATGCGTTAACAATATCGAAAAATAATGTGAAAAAGTGCCGCCAAATAAACTATTTCCTAAATCAAACCGTGTAAAAGTGTTTCTCGGCGAATTTTCTTGTATTATATTCGTCTCCTTGAACTGTTTCTGTTGGTTATCAAGTCTGATCGTTATTTGTAAAGTATTTTGTACGGAATACATCTGTCTAAATGCAAACTGCAAGCAACTAAGCAAGCACCTTTGACTTTGATATGCTGCACTTGTTTTTATTTTTAATTGCTAAAAAAAAAACAAAAAAACGTTATGGTGGAAGCACCGGGAAAAACAAATGCGTGAACAATATTGAAAAAGAATGTGAAAAAGTGCCGTCAAACAAACTATTTTCTAAATCAAACCGTGTAAAAGTGTTTCTCGGCGAATTTTCTTGTATTATATTCGTCTCCTTGAACTGTTTCTGTTGGTTATCAAGTCTGATCGTTATTTGTAAAGAATTTTGTACGGAATACATCTGTCTAAATGCAAACTGCAAGCAACTAAGCAAGCACCTTTGACTTTGTCCCGCGGGCATTAGCATATACACACATATATAATATGTATATACGTTCACATCATTTTAACATTAGTATTAGTGAAACAGTATGTGTGTGTACATAATACTATGAACTAAAAAGAGGTATTATAAGGTGTGTTCCGTTTTTATGCCCTATAACTATTTAAAACACACAAAGAATATTTATGTTGGTATGTGTTTCCATAGTCTGATCATTCTGATATACATTACAGGTATGGGGATGTCTGGTGAATATATAGGTGATATTTGTGAGATTTTATAAAACTGTCGCTAAGAAAAACAATATATATATATATATATATATATATATATATATATATATATATATATATATATATCCCAGTTACGGCATTCTGGATAACATACCGAATTTCCGGGTAAAAAAACCAGGTTCCGGGTATCGGCCGTATCTAGCTGAAGAACTCATCCAAGGGTTTGGGACTCCAATGTTTTCACCACATTTCGTAAAAATGGGATGTTCCGTTGGAGAATTATCACGCGGACACATATATACATATATACATATTATACATAGATATGCATGTATTTTATATATATATATATATATATATATATATATATATATATATATATATATATATATATATAATATATATATATAAATTTTACTGAATGTCAGTCATTTTCGGCTTCTAGAGACCTCAAAACAAAATTTTGTCATAGTCAAAATTTTGTCATAATCTCAACTTCACTTTATGAGCCCTTTCTAACGATATCCAACACGATATGGTATCTACGTGAGAAAATAGTATATTGTACAATAAGTGGGAAAAGAGGCTTTAAAATATTATTTTAAAAAGTAATAAAAATGTCAAAAATAGTAATAATAATAGAAAAAAGTATGTCAAATTCGTCATAAAAAATAGTATGTGCAACTCATGCGAGATTGTCGATTGCCCCACTCAAGCGAATGTGCGCACTCACCACGTTCGTGCGCTCAATTCGCTTTCGTGGGCAATCGACAATTTCCAGCACGTATATTGCACAATATACTATTTTTCTACTCCTACTACTAAAAGTAACATTTTGCGCACGGGTAACTATATGTAAAAATTAACAATTGCCAACAGCGTGCGAAACAATATCTCACGGCTTAATATAATAAAAAAGTAGACTATTTCGTTGGTTTAATATATAATATATATAAATAATTCTAAAAATATATGTAGTTACATAATTATGTAAGTTGATTATTTATTATTGTTTCCATAGTTTCAAAGTATGCTTTGGCAAAAATTTAAACATCTTACAACTGACATAATAAAAAATTTTACTATTTATTTAAATAAACATTAATATAAATTTTACGAAAAAAATGTTCTCGTAGAAAAAGTATAGTGTAAAATACGTGCGAAAAGCGTATTTCTCACGCATATGAATTGTTGCACTGCCCTGCGGGCTCGCGCAACAAACTCATATTCGTGAGAAATAAGCCATTTCTCCCACTTATTGTACAATATATGTACTATTTTCTCCACTTTCAAATACAAAGTAGTAAGTACCTAAAAAATTTAGGTAAGAATTTTTTTATTGTTGTTTATTAATTGAGATTTTTACATCTATCATGTTAATTATATTTAAGTATTCTATTTATGGTCATTTTATTTACATTAGGCTGGGGTTACATTGGATACGAATTCGTACGAAAATTGATTCGTACGAGCTCGTACGAAATTCATTTGTACGACTGTGTGGTTACATTGGATACGGAATCGTAATACGAATTCGTATTTAAATTTAAATTGAAAACCGTTAGTACATTTTGCATGATATCAAACAATGGATCCAGTTACCGAATCTTATAATCACCGTTTTCAAAATTTCTAATTATAGAAAACAAACAATTCTGGGTAAACGATTATTTATTATTCATGTAGAGCAAAAAAAGCTGAGTTCTGGAATTACTTTGAGGAAATTTTTCAAGACAAACAGAAATTTTTAGAATACTTGAACATGTCGCAAGTCACATTCAATTACATTTTAAAATCTACTGAATTTCAGCTTCAATATTTAGTTAATTAATTTTTTATTACACATAGCTAACAAATGTTTTTGTTAGCTTAGGTTAGCTTTATTATATTGTAATATATTTAATTAAAAAATTATCTAAACATTTCCTCTGCCACCTCATTCCACAATTTTTTATTTCAGTTTCTATTATGATAATATTTATGTTTTTGATTCCTTAAAGACCGCCTTTGTTCAACAAAAATAATTATTTTTTCTATATCCATTGCATTTTTTTCGTACAAATTCGCATCAAAAAACAAAATATTTTGGTCGTATCAAAAAGTCGTACGAGCTCGTACGAAAGAGTCGTAAGCAGTGTAACCACGCATGTCTAAATGTATGCATTTGTTTAATTCGTATAAACTCGTACGAATTCGTACGAATGAATTTTCGGATGAATTCGTATCCAGTGTAACCGCTACCTTAGTAAACCAAAAATTTTCTCACAGTATGTGGCAAACTTTAAGATACACACTGTATAACAACAGTAATTTAAAAACTAAAAAAAATTTAACAACACCAAAATTATTTCATTCCAAAAAAATGTCTTTATCTTCTTTAGTTGATAACTAAAGAGAGTGATGTAAATTAAAACGCTCACATTTACAAATATTTAAAACAGAGTTTTCTAAACTGCGGGTACTGTATGCCATATTATTTCTCATTTAACATTTTCACAGAAATAACATGGTATTTAAAAGCAAAAAAATTAATTATTTTACCCTTACCTGTAGGCTCAGATGAACATTTAAGGACAATTTGGGATAAATGCTCGGGGCGCATATTCTTAAAATATGGCAAAAATAAAAAAAAATTCTTAGAAAATTTTTTTAAAATTTTATTTGTAAAAATATTATATCAAGCACTTTGTTGCGTATATTTACGGAGCTACATTTTTGTTTTAATTTTGTTATAATTTATGTACCCTATACAAGGTGATCTATGTAGCCAGATTATGCCCCCAGAGATCAAATAAATTTTTGGAATTTTGTTTATGTACTATTTAGTTGGGAATGCTCACAAAATATTTTTAATATTCTAGGTTTAATGCTACCGGAAGGAGGTACACTTGTGTTATACACGTCACATTATAATTTCAAATTATGAGCCATAAGTTTCAACTTAAATTGTATTTCATTCCATATAAAATTAAGTATATTTATGTTCTACAACTTCTACAAGGGCTTTAATGTAATTAAAATTGCTGCATTTAAACTTGAAATACTTTTAAAAGAACCTTGTTTCGATTTATATATCAATTGCTAAAATTCAAAACCTCGTCAGTCAATTTTTTCAATTTTGAGTTTTTGTTCTTAAAGGCATCACATGCTAGGGATCAACCCACAAATCCTCGTAAGCAATAGTTCACATTTATAGCTTCTAAAGATATGTCAAGAGAGGGGGGAGAGGTAGATGAGGCTGCAGACCGAAGGCACGAGCCCAGGTAAAGTAAAAAAGCCTTTTTTTTATCGACTATTTTCTTGGGAAATTTTTTCTTCACCCGAAGGTCCGTCACTTTTTCGCCGGTCCTGCGTTTAGAATATGCTAGACATTAAGACGAAGACCTGAAGATATCTTCTTTTGACGAAGAAAACTATTTTATAAAGTGCGAAACCTCTGATGAAGAGTTCATGTCTGATTACTTAAAGGTAGAAATACCCTTAGAACTAAAATTTGAATTTTTTTTTTCATAAAATATTAGTAATACATCTCAAGAATATACCAGCTTCTAAATTTGCAGACTCATATTCGAAGTCTTTCGTATGTTTTAGTCTCTGAACGTAAAACGCGCTTGAGAGTGTGAAATATCATCGAAAAAATGTGTTGTAACACTTTAAGATCATAGTTAATAAAGTGCCAAACCCTAAAAATATAAACCAACTTTTTCTTTGTTAAAAAGATTTCCAAAAATGCCTTTATTTGCACTTGTCTAAAGGTATTTCTCCTTTTGAGAATCACACGTATGGTTCTTAAATTTTGTTTGGGTATTTCGTATTTTACTTCTTCGTAAATTAATCTACAATTAACCTTGATTTTAAAGATCGAATTTTGAATTTTTTCATACAGAAACAATTCTGCTTCGTTACAAGTAAATAATAATGTCGTTCCAAGTAGTGATGAGCAAATGCAAGACCAAGATTGGTCTTGTTCTTGCATTAATAATCTTGGTCTTGGTTTTGCTAGAGCAGTTTGAGTCCTGGTCTTGGTCTTGGTCTTGCAAAATGCAGTCTTGGTATTGGTCTTGGTCTTGCAAAATGTAGTCTTGGTATTGGTCTTGGTCTTCGTATTGCTAAAGAATCTTGCACTTTCTTGCATTTTCTTATTAGCGAATTTTTTCCTTTTAAAATCAGAATTTTCTCTCTTTACGGTATTAATTCTACTTTTAAACTATTAAAATAATTTAGCATGAGTCTTGCTTTTTTCTTGCTATTGTCTTGGTCTTGCTCACTTGAGTCTTGGTATTGGTCTTGCAGCCATACTTATAGGCTTGGTCTTGGTCTTGCTCTTGGTATACATAGTCTTGGTCTTGGTCTTGCAAAAAATGCAAGACCAAGACTAATTTTGCTCATCACTAGTTCCAAGGTAATAAACCAACCTTTCCATCTAATAAATTGCTCGGGTACCAATTATTGGTTTTTACTACATTCAAATCCGAAATAAAAATCAGGGCCGTAGAGAATGGAGATGGATTCCACGATTTAGTAACTTTACGGAAGAATTTACAATTTATTTAGATTTCGACGGGCCGCTTCCGAGAAAGTCGGACCCCAAAGTTTTAGACAAGATTGTCGCGGCTTCTCTACAAGTCTAAGATAAGTATTAAAAATCATTTAAAAAAAAATACATTTTCCAGATTACTTTAATGGTTTGGAATGTTAAATACTTTGTAACGAAAAATGATGATAAGAATTCAATCAGGCACAAAAAAATGTTGTCGTCATTAGTAAAACAGATATAAATAACACAAATTCCGTTTAACTCGAATTGTTTGTTTGTTTATTGTTTATTCTGTTCTTGTTCTCGTTCGATTCGGTTCGCAATGAAGCGGGTAAGTGTTGATTTTAATTATTATGTAATACAAAGCATACATAGAAAGTGTAAATAGCATAGTAATACATGTACAAGATGTAATGCATTCTTGGGAATACACTGGGTTTAAGGCGTTACATCTAGTTAACTTACTAAAAAACAGCCTTTTTGAGAATTTTTTTTGTAAAAATGAGAAAAGCAAACAAAATTAGATTTTAAGGGTTTATTCTATACTAGCCGTATGCCCGATGGGATTTCCCATCGACAACATCTTTTTATAAGACACTCACTTTCTGCTCACTTTTAATGTTTTTCAAAAGCCTAAATCAATATCCACGTTTCTAACTTCAAAAATGACGAATTTACCAAATGAACTTTCATTTTCTGTTTTAACTCCTTAGGGAATAAATTTCCAAAAAGAACTGACTTTTATTTTTTAGATAGAAGCCTAAACGCCAATTTTCATTTACTCTTGTGCTTAATTTTGTCCTTCTAAACCCAACAATTTAGGTTGTGCGTTGTCTGTCAGTCAGAGTTAAAAGATTCATTAAATAAGATATTATTTATTTTAATAGCCATAGTAACATATTTTTATATATCACTAACTTCAAAAATAGCAAATTTACATACAAATTTTCATTCGCTATTAAACCCACTTAGGAGGAGAATTTTTAAAAATCCTTTCGTAGTGCTCACCTACGTTACATAGGGAACTCCTATGCAAAATTTCATTCTTCTAAACCCAACGGTTTAGGCTGTGCGTTGTCTGTCAGTCAGTCAGTTAGTCAGTCAGTGTTAGAAATTTATTAAGTAGATATTTATTCAGGTATATAAAACGAAATTCTAGAAAAATACTTAGCTTGTTTTTGAAGTTTAGTCTTCATTTATGTCAGACACTAGTTAAAATAATTTTTTAAGATCCATTTTTAATATTTTATTGTAACAATTTTATCAACTGTGTGTTAAACACGCATTAAGTCAGGATTTCGTAGTTAGTAACCAGAATTTTTCACAATTGTCGGGATAAAATATTTCTTGCCTTTATTTAATATTAAAATTAGTCTTTAATTTGTTAATAATATGATCATTTGAATCTGAACCTTTTACTTTCTAGATACGAATTTAAAAAATCATTAACAGTTTAAAAAAAAAACTACACTGTCTATTAAATTGCATAAACTTTGACACTGATTAATTAAAAGTGATCAAGTGCGGGTAGGCCACCTAATGCGATGATAGACATGGCGAATTTATAAGGATTTCATTGTTATATTACGAAACCCTAATAGTGTCACAAATACAATGCTGCATCACAGGTTGGCGCGAAAATTTGCGATTTCAAAATACGATATAATAATTCAAAAGAAAAGATGGAATTAATCGAATCGTTTTCGAAGTGAATTCGCATGGTTTTTGATGTAATGTGTAAGGAGCAGAAAGATTTTGGGCCACGGGAGTCTAGAAAAGTAATATCAAAATATTCTATAAATTTTTTTACGTCAATCGTGCACCTTCTAGATAAATGTGTCTTCCCAGTGCTCCCACCATGTTTGAAATTTATATTTCTAGGATTCCGAAGAAATAAATTTCGGAAACCTTATAATCTCGTTATGTTAGTCCGCTTGTCACAAATTGTTTTGAACCGTAACTGTACTAGTCACGTAAGTCTCGTTCAGTTATGCTTGGAAACTTGCTGGGTTTTTAAAAACACTTTTTTTTTTATTATATGGACAATATTTTAGCAAAAAGTTTGCTATATTAGTGAACTTAACGACTATTATTTATAACATCTTTAAACTACAGTCGGACTCATGTATTTTCAACCTGTCGGGACTAATCCGCTCATGTATTTTTAACTTCTCCTTTATCCTCACTCGGTGGCAATTAGAAGATCACATGACAGAAATAGAATCAATCACAAAAAGCCCGCGCAAATCTTTATATACGAGTAGTAGTCACGTTTACTTTTCCAGTGAATAACCTTAAAATGACAAAATGTCAAGTAACAATGATAAACAAAAAAGTAAAGAATGAAAAAAGTGTGATAAACTTGTAATAAAATTTAAACAATTGCAAATGAAAAAAATTGGGGGATAGGTCTACCCACACTGTCAACTTCCCATTGGGTGTCCTTAAAGACTAGAGACTACTGTACGTAAATAATTCTTTTTTCATTTCAGGCGACTCCTCCCCTGGGCTCCCGATAGAGGCTTTGCCCCTTGCACCATACCGGGGGCTTCGCCTTCTGTACCTAAGGGTAAGGGCTCCACCCTTATCAAACAAATGATAACATCATTTGTTCTCAAGATATGCGAGACAAAATATATTTTGGCAAAAAACTAATTTTTTCAAGTTTCTTATTTTTTTTTTTTTAATTTTGTAATAAAATACTGGCGTTTTTAACATTAAGGAAGCTTCTTAGGCCATTATATAATAATGTTATGGTAAAAAATCCATATAATCTATGTTATCTTAATAAAGTTAATTCCGTTTTTTTACCACAAAAAAAACCGCTAATCCGAATTTGCTGAAAACTTTATCCGGTCTTCATTTTTTGATTACGCATCTAATGAAATTAGCCCGGAGTTGATATCATCATTTGTTCTCGAGACATGCGAGACGAAAAAAAATTCACGAACGAACGAACGAACGCACGCACAGACATCACGCTAAAAACGATGGATTCGGATTCTAGTGACCTTGAAACGTGGAGATATGTCAAAATTAGCGATTCGTAAAATCGGACTTATTACAATAACGTCCTATGGGAAGTTAATAAAACCATATATTATACGATAAAGCCACTAGTGGTCAATCGGTTAATCTGACAGTTATTTTTCAGTATTAAAGTATTGCGTGAGAAGTGGGGACCAAAAATTTGAAAATACGTGAGTAAAATTAGTTGAAAATAGATGGTGTTGAAAATACATGAGTCTGACTGTATCTCAAGCTTTTATTAAAACCCTCTATAAATTTTAATTATTTTTAGGTCATCAGTTTTATTGTTTTGTTGACATTGGTTTCATTACACGAATGCATCCCAGTGGAAAATGAATCACCGGATATTAATGACGAAGAAAATTTAATTGAGAGGGCCGAAGAGTTACAGCGTCTTGCAACAATTGTATCAAATATTCAAGAAAATGGTCTCAACGAAACTGACGATCAACTGTTGGCAAACATATCAAGCTCAAGTCTTTATCGCAACGAAATTGAATCTATGGCCAATGAGAAACAAGATGAAGGTGTTCCAATACTGTCGAGAATATTGGCATTTATTGAACAAGAAAATCGTCGTCTGTATAATGCAATTAGAAATTTTATTGGACGAATGAGAAATCGATTGTTCGGTGATAATGTTACTAAAGCGTAAAATTAATTTTTTCAAAAATTCAATAATGTAATACCTATTTATTTTTTAAATTTTTGATATAAGAGTATAGTTCTACTTTTGAGTATAGATAATAATTATTTGAAATAATTTTGTAGATCTTCTTTTTATTTAATGAAGAAAATACAATTTGTACAGTAGAAGTTCTGAATAATACCATATTTATCCAATAAGGAAATTAAACTCTTAAAAACGTTATACCCCCATTCTAGCTCTACGTTTTTCAGCGTTATATTTCATTTCAACTGTTTCTGAATAGTGCTGATGATTGAATAGAATATAATTGTTTAATTTTTGTTGTTTGATGGAATTTGTGTGGCGGAGACGGGAAGGCTCCCTGTTAAAATGAAGGAGAATGAGATTATTG
Organism: Brachynemurus nebulosus; assembly: GCA_035578155.1. NCBI lineage: Eukaryota > Metazoa > Arthropoda > Insecta > Neuroptera > Myrmeleontidae > Brachynemurus > Brachynemurus nebulosus. The sequence continues at coordinate 6,353,556 of JAPWDM010000019.1, forward strand.
GGAGTAGTACTATTCAGAGCTTGTACTGTATTCTAATTTTAATTAAAATGAAAGTTGAATAAAAAAATTATTGTATAGTAGATTTTTGGTTTGCGCGGGTTTATTTACGTTGTTAACTTTTTGACACCATAATTTGTATTTTACGAGCATGAGTTTTAATACGGTACTTGACTGTATTTAAAATTTGTGTCAAATGTTAAATAATTGTATGCATTATCATTACATATGTCCAATTTTAATGATGAAACTTAAAAAAATGTGATAACTATTTAGAAGTTTTATTTTGAAAATCGCCATTTTTCAACAAATATTCAAATTAGTGAAAACGCGCCATTTCTTGAATATGACGTAACATTTTATAGCTAGAAATGTCGATTTTGATAATTTTCATCGATGAGGTGGAATTGTGTTTTCTTTTGAATATTTCTACTAGCTTATATATATAGTAATAATAATTCTAGAATAAGGCTAGAATTCTAATAAATACTTGCTTTTACTTTGACATTTTATCAATATAATCAAAGTTTGGAGGTTATAAATATTGACATTGACGTTTAGTTGCTTCAAACTGTGACGTCACTATAGAGAGGCGTTTTTCCTGCCTTTTTCTCATTTAAAATTGTAGGGTTATTTTTTTATTAGTTTTTACGGAATCTGTCGAAAATAAAAAAATCACTTAACTGATATGGAAAAACAATGCTTTTAGAATATTTTTTTAACTTTAGTCAAGTACCCTATTGTATACAATGTATTTTCCTTATTAGGCTTTTTTTTTTAAGAATCATTTAATAAATAAGGAAAGTACCTCTAAAGAAGTTAAATTTATTTTAAGCGTTTTGAATATATATACAAATATACCGCAAAATTATATTCATTGTTCTAATTTCTTTTAAAAATCACATCAATTTTTTGTATAAAGTACTCGAATGTGGCAATTTCTTTGACAATTTCCTACAAGAAACTGCAACCAAAATGAACGAATGATTCTAAACAGATCATAGACTTTGGCACATTGCTTTTTATTTTTGTGTTTGTGACTAATGGAAATTTACAATGTACAAATTATTTTCTAAGCAATTTTATTGTTTTATTTTCTGATATGATTGTTTTTACCATCTTAACGTCTACCAAAATATAGTTAAAACAACTATTTAGAAAAAAAAAATAGGATTAGTGTAAACCAAAAGATTTTTTATATATCCGGAATCTAACCATTGTATTTATTATACAGAAAATATTTTCATAGAACAAAAACCGGGATTTGCTGTATATAATTTGACCACAATTTTATTATTTCATGTTCATCCTCAATAAAGTATCTTGTTTCCTTTTCTCAATTTTTGGAATATAATCCCAAATGCATCCTTTCCAAAATCAAAAACTTATAGGTAAGTTCGAGTTTTGAAGACACAAATCTTTAAAGTTAATAGTAGACGCTGTATCATTGACGCTACAAGACGTCAAGTGAAACCTGACCAATTCCACATAGTGTCTAGTTACCATCGGTACCAGAATGGTCCGATTTGATCTATAATATATTACATAAAGCGCAACAGACCTGTGGTTGCTGTCGAATCTTTGCACCTATTTTCCTAGACAGTAAGCGAACTACAGTTGTATATGTATTGGTGTATTAGTTGTCAAAACAGTGTATCAGTTGGCAATTTCGTCATAATTTTTCATGACTCTTAACGTGTTAATTTTGGATACAGTGTTTTAATGAGCTAGAACGACTTTAAGTTTATACTTAAGCAATAATTGCAAACACTTCTTTTTAGTTATAAAGGTTAGGTTTCTCTTATTATCTATAATATTTGGATATTGCGTACCATTTCTGCTTTAACAGGTTATCCGTCAAGTATAAAAACTCATCGTCTTTGAAAAGGTGTGTTACTAATATTTATTTAAACAATTACCACAATAGTTACCCATCGGTTATACTTTAAAACTAATCTAAGAGATCTTTGAGTTTATGGTAATCTTGAACCAACAGAAAATTGAAAACCCTTTACGTATCAACTTGCTATTGAAAATCTTGTCTTTTTGCATTGTCAAAATTAGTTTTATTACAAAATAATGTTTTATAGAATTCGAAATTTTAAAAAAACCATTCACCTTTTGAAATTATCTCCCTGTTTTATTGTTTTGATATTCTTTTATAAGTACTTTTTATGTTTTTTTTACTTAGAATAAGTTAAATAAAATTTGCATTTGGAAAGCGAAAACCTGTCTACTACGTTGAAAATACATGTAGCCTTAGGTCTAACACAATATTTGTTAAAAAACAAAAAAAATTACATATTTAACCCTTTTCACCCCGTAGGCGCCGCTATTGCGTCATTTGCTATCAGTGCACTAACTCCGTAGGTGCCGCTATTACGCCACTGGTTTCACCAGGTCCCTAGTAGTTGTACTTCTACGCGAGGTGAGTTTCACTCAAAAACTTAAAATTTATACATTTGCAACTTCGTAGAGGACATATAAAAACAATACATAATATGTATAGTGTAGTGTGTTCTAAGCGAAAATGTAATTCCGGAAGACGTGAAATAACCGAATATTGTGACACATGTCCAAATAAAAAACTTAAGCCACGGATACTCATATGCAAGATTGTTTCTACAGATATTATTTGAAATAATTTTGTAGCTCTTCTTTTTATTTAATGAAGAAAATACAATACAGTAGAAGTTCTGAATAGTACCAAATTTATCCAACACTTTGTTGAATTGTAAAATTCAATTTCTGTTTACTTTATCACAAACTAAATTAATTAAATAAATGAATTAATAATAACATTAAGATCTTTTTTTTAGTAAAACAGAAATTCATTTTTCAGATGCTCCAAAGCAAAAATATTTCGGAGTTGCTGCACTCTTAAGTAAAAAAACACTCGAAGTGCTAAGGGTTAATCTTCATAAAAGAAGAGAGTACTGAACAATCCCGTCCTTACTCTAACACGAATCTATTATAGACTATATAGATGATCGACAAAATCGGCAACAATTACTCAAAAGCATGACAAAAATAAAATTTATTTTACTAACATAAAATATTCGTTCCAATTATGTATGTCTTCAAGTTAGTATTCTGGGCAATTCTTTAAAATTGAACAATTCATTGGTATTAAATAACACATTTTAATATGAAATATGAAATGTATTTTTAATATATATTTTTTTTGTTTTTGTAATTTTTGATCAAGGAAATCAACCTTAAATTTATGAAAGATGTAAATATAGCTTTTGGCAACAATAAAAAAAGCTATATATATTTATTTATAAATGCATATACGTACCTATATGAAAATAACAAAACAAAAAAAGTATTAATGCTCGAAGCAATTAAAATAGTTTGACTTGAAACGATATTTCGTGTTTTATGTAGGATACAACAAAATATGAATAAAAGTATATAAAATTTGTTTAGTAATATTTCATTTCAAAATAATCATAAGACAATCAATATTAACAAATTGTAATTTGAATTTTATGGTTGACAAAATACATAGTGACAAAATTCGATTTTTTAAATTAATCTTTTGAGATAGTTTCACATTAATCTTTTAATGTTATTAATCTTTTGAGATAGTTTCACGAGTAGTTATTTTCACATCTTTGAAAACAAGATGTTACAATATGTAAAGAAATTAAAATTTTTTTGAAAGACTGTATTTCATTAAGGTACCATCACAGTGTGACCGGCCAAAAAATAGTCAATTTTCGCAATTTTTTTTCGAATGGATAGGATGCGGGAATGGGGATGCATTTTTTTTACGATTAATACCACTATTTAACAGTACAAGAATATTTTTTTTATTCATTTTTATTTATTGTTTATAATATTATAAATTTTTGAAAACGGTGTCTTTAAAAAAAGGGCGGCTATTGGTGCCCACGATTGCGGCCGCAGTTTTCATCTGACAAAAAAAATCAAATAGATTATTAATCTGTAGGTAAGCTGCTGTTCCAATGGAGGTTTTTTTTTGAAATTTGAAAAAATTGCGGCGGTTTGAATAAAAAGTACAAAATTTAGGCCTTTTTCTCAACAGTTTTTCGTGTGAAAAAATAGGAAGAAAAAAAAAGAAAGCTTCCATAGGTACCTGGAGAATGGAATAAAGAATATTCTGTCAAAATTTCAAACTTGCATCTTGGAAAGTTTCCCTCTGAGAGTGGGTACCGTTTTTAAAAAGGGCATTTCGAGACGAACCCGTTTCAAATTTGTCTCGAAATTGTTTCAAATCATTGTTTCAACAACAATGTGATACTGTAGTGATAGCAATTGATCTTATACGTTCACTGGTTGTAGAAAGACTGAATGTAAAGTGGTGTAACATCCCGCCAAAAGGTGCTAATCAATCCACAGAATTTTGTATACATGCATAACTGTATGTACTTTAAGATAAGACCCAAAAAAAAAAATTGATTTTTTCAAAATTCTACACTGTGATGGTACCTTAACGCTTTTTTTGAGTAAATTTAATGAAAAAAAATTATGATAATTTGAGTAAATTTAATGAAAAAAATATCCTTTTTCTTAAATCAAATTCTATGGGAGTGATTTGAAATAGGGTGATTGATTTAATCAGGGAAATTTGGGCATGAGCTTTTCACTCGTACTATAAAAATGATCGAATTGCTTTAATAAATGTGGCTGATGCGATAGAAGTATTTTGTCTAGTGATCCTACATGCCTAATTTTGGTAAAAATGAAAAGAATGACTTCGACAACCTATAATTCGCTTCAAATTTAATCATTTTATCATTTTATTTACGATTTTTATGGAATTGAAAAGTTTTAGTAAACTTGATGACGTCACCAAATTAAAAAAAAATTCTTTGCTCAAAGCAAACTCTACTGAAGTGATTTGAATTAAGGTGATTGGTTGAATTAAGGTAATTTAGGTGTGAACTTTTTATTTTTGCTATCAAAATGACCGAATTCTTTTAGTAATGTGGCTGATCCGAAGAAATTTTTATTCTAGTGGTCCTAGTTGCCTAATTTTGGCAAAAATGAAAAGAACGATTTCGAAAACCTATTTATGTATTAAATTTATGTATTCCCAATTTTATCATTTTATATCATTTTATTTATGGTTTTTAAATCATTAAAAATTTTTAGTAAAGTTGATAATGTCATCAGGTAAAACCATGATAAAATTTAAATTCACAGGGAAACAAAGAAAACATTCCTATCTCTGTACTACTGATATTTGCGTAGACAAAAAATTCCCTCCACTTCCCACCACTATGTTGTGTAGGTACACACTGTTTGTAGTGGTGTGCGTTTGATGTTCACACACACAACTACATAACACGTATTAGCGGACAGAGCAACGTGCAGTTGAAGCAATAATGGTCTTAACAATACATAACAATCGTCGTGCATTCGGTGACCGACACCGACCGACTAAATGTCTTAAGCTGTGACAGACCAACAAATGACTCCAAGCGATCTACGCTTTTTTGATTTTAGTTTCCTTCTATTTGTTCTATGCTTAAATTGATCAGTCTTCGGTGGGAGGGGGTTGGTCATGTGGATCATGAATGTACCCGTTCGTGGTTGTGGGACAGTTAGTCAGGTGGCTGTACAACGTCCATGGCTGTCAACGTGTTAACCGAATTGTTAATTTACAAATATTTATTGGAGATCTCCAGGTCCGGATTATTGAAACCTAAAATCGGTCCGGCCACTTTCCACAAGAAAAAAAATTGGAAATGAAAATTCTAAATGATTGATTTTTTTAACTTTTAACGATTAGACTTCCAAAAAAACTCCGGTATTTCCAGCTACTTTGTCAAATTTTATGTCGTCGCAATCTAAATCTATCACTAGATCTTTTTTTACCGCCATTACCATGAATGATAATGAATTCAAATTATCAGAGAATAAAGTGTTCCTGTGATTTTTAATAATCTTCAGAGTTAAAAAGGATCTTTCACAAGCAACTTGACTCAATGATAAAGTAAGTAGAAACTTGAATATTAGTTCAATTAAATTGCAGGCATTGGTCAATATTCATTAAAATTTTCTTCTATACACGTAAACCTTTTTTGTGCGATAGATAGGGACCGCATAAAAAAAATCACACAAAAAAAATATATATTCAAAGACTTTAATAGCTATAAAAAGTATAGTTCGGTCCAGATTGTAAAAAAAACTTTTTATGCAGTGGATCGGGACCGCGTATAAAAAAAGTTTAATCGAAAATACATAACTTAGAACGCTCAAAATCTCAAGATTTGCTTGAAAGTTGCTTTTCTAAACAAAATAAAGTATTAATTTAAGTACACATAAAAACATTTTATTTCATTTTTATAATATGAAAATTCTGAAAAATACACTGTAAAAAAATTTAATGATGTACTGATACTGCAATGTACTGATTAAATGCTTAAAAATCATTGAAAATTAATTTTTTTAAAGAAAGTTATTATAATTAATATTTAATTTTCTTAATTTCTCCTGCTTTTGATTTACATTATGCATTAATGGAAATTTTTTCAAAAACCGAGTAAAAAAATCGCATAAAAAAGCTGTAATTATTTTATATTTTTCTAACTCAGAAGTTTTCTCAATGTAACGCTAATTTTTTCAATTTACTTCGCAAAGTTTCACGTATAGCTGTTTTATTGAACAACAAGAGCTTGTTTAATTCTTGAAATTTATTGTTACATATGTTACGCTCCTTTCACATTATACGGTTTTTGCCGTACGGCAAAAAACCGTACGGTCGCATTTTTCTAGTGGAGTGAAAAAGAGCATTGGAACTTTCACATTACACGGTCACGGCAAAATTCCGTTGCCATGCCGTGTAGCAGCCGTCTCTTGCCACTGGACTTGACGGTTGCCGTACGGCGTTTTTAGCTCAGTAGTGTATGTAATTAAATGGATTCTTTCACATTAGACGGTTTTTTAACGTACGGCATTAACAATATTTTGTTGAATTTCATGTTAATTATTAATTTTATTTGTGAAATGGATGAAACTAATGTTGAATGTAGTAACCAGTCTTTTAATAGATTGTATGTAATTTCGAAATTGTGTGTTTTGATGTTAAGTTCGCCAAGAAATTAATCAAAAGAGTCTGTAAACATCCGCAAATAGTTGAAAAACTTATTTTCGTCATTTTTCAGGTCTTCAAAGAGTGCGATAATAAATAATCCTACTTTCTATTTCCTCTGATTTATAGAATTAACTTTAATCACACTTGTTACCTGTATGATGTTGCAAATCAAATGAAGATAGATATTCAGTTTACAACGGCAAAAAACCGTGCAATATGAAAGCAACAATATCACGGCAAAAAGTCGTACGGTTTTTTCCCGGCACGAAAAATTAGCATACAATTGTTCATTTGTGAGAAAATGAATCCATGAAAACGATCCATCCATGCCCATAGTAACTGTTTATTGGGTACTGTTTAAAAAATGAGTCCACAGCGATTCGCCGTAATAAAAGTGACCCACACAGCAGGTAGTCTATGGATATTTTGAAAAAAAAATTTTTCATTGCTATTTTAAACTTGATAGAATTGTTTTGTTGCATTTGTGCGGTTTACCCTACGGCCAGTCAGGGCCCGGAGACCACCATATTCATTATGTCAAACTATAAATAAAATTAAATTTCATAAAATCCGAGTTTTAGTGATTATGTATAAATATTTTAATACATTCATATACACTTTGTTCGTTCGCTATTTGTTGTTGATATGTCCTCGAAGTTATTGGTTGTGGTTGATTGTTCTTATTGCGTCTAAATATCCTGCGGCCATAAATCTTTATATATACATATATTGTACAATGAGGTTCAACATTTACATCGTGACGTCATATTGAGAGATGCCTACGGTTAACACGACTCATGTAGTAACCTCTAATACCTATATACGTTTTGTAATTCCATGTGGCCACCCGCACACTCCTTAAGCGCTTTTGATACCATGTAGGTACACCTATTGTGCCGACTGATGTGCCTACGGATTTTTTTTTTTTTTCAAATAAATATAAATATTTTCAATGTACCTATATGGATTTTTATTTTTTTTATGTAAATCAGTCTCTTCAATATTGTGTACGTGAGTCGCGAAGGTGTCTCATTCACATGATTGTGAATCATTGTATTTCATCTGTACCGTGGTCTTCGTAAAGTATGTGTAAAATCATTTTGGTTTTTGTTATCTTCAAACAAAATATGATATTAACCCTTTACATGCACTTGAAGAGTTTTTTTGAACAGATTCATTAGATTCGAATATATGACAATCGCCCTTAACCCATAAATTCGTTCTATGACTCATTATATTTGGCTTTATGGCTCATTATATTTGACCAGATGTTAATCACCACCAGTGACAATCGCCCCCAGTATATTAGCTTGTTTATACCTGGCCGTGTGACTCACTGTGTTTACATCCAACAGGTAGATGGAAAATAGTAAACTTAGATGGTAATACTGTGTGTCGGTATGTAAGAAGAGCAAATATAAAGATTCCAATAAATTAAATTTTATCTAACTGACGCACATACGGCAATTTCACCCATTTAACGCGACAAAAGTAATTTTTTTTTTTAGTTTTTTAGCGATTCGTAAAATCGGACCCATTACAATAACTTCCAATGGGAAGTTAAAAAATAGATAATTAAAATTTAATAAAACAAAATGTACATATGTAATGAAGTAAGCTATCAGTAAATGTTTTTTTACAAGGAGATGCACCCAGAGTGAAATTCGGGATTTTGTTAAAACTTCGCTGGTGTGTAGAATAGGCAAAAATAAGAGACCCGTATTTTTTTTTATCGGCCATCTTCCACGTTCACGGGGTGAAACCAGCCCCTAAATTTAGGGGTTCAGATCGTATTTCTTAAGATATCTCAAAAACTATAAGAGATAGAGGAAAACTTTAAATTGACGAAATGTTACTCTTTGAAAGACCTATTCACCTGTATAGGTTAAACCAGGGCCAAGTTCATAAGAGGGTCTGGAGGGGTGAAAATGGGGGTAAATTTTCTTGTACAGCCTGAATGGTTCAATGTATCAAATCTTTGCCATCATAAATAGAAAGAGCACCGAAAATTAGGGGATACGTGTTTTTGCGTTTTTTCCAAATATGTGTGGTATCCAAGCCATATAAGGAGGAAAAAAATAGGGTAGATTATATTGCATTATTATTGATTGCAAATACCTTCTATATTTTTTTATTTTTATGTTTATTTACATCATTAAAATATAAATTTTTACTTTCCGATAATGATTCATGTATTTTTCAGTACTTACTTAATTGGTAATTTAGCTATGTGTATATTTGGTTACTAATATTCGATATTTTTTATACCTATTTCTAACAAAGTTCTCTGGTCTGCAAGTGTTAATGAATGTTCAACAAGAAGCAATAATCTTCCGTTTAACAACTACCTTTGTCTTCTTACAAATTCGTTTTTAACCAAATAAACGCGGTTTATTTCTTTCTCAACATTCAAACTATTTTTCTTATTCTTTTTGTATGTTTTATAGGTGTCAACCGCATTTCCCAAATCGCAAAATTTATTACAAAGCACCTGACAAGTAAGCGAAAGAGATTATTGCTTCTTGTCGAGCATTCATTAACACAAGCACACCAGAGAACTTTGACTTTCGCAGAAATAGGTATAAAAAATATCGAATATGATTAATATGAGTAACCAAATGTACACATGGCTAAATTACCAATTGAGTTAGTACTGAAAAATATATGAATCATAATCGGAAAGTAAAAATTTACATTTTAATGATGAAAATAAACATAAATAAAAAAATATAGAAGGTATTTGCAATCAATAATAAAGCAATATAATCTACCCTATTTTTTTCCTCCTTATATGGCTTGGATACCACACATATTTCGAAAAAACGCAAAAACACATATCCCCTAATTTTTGGTGCTCTTTCTATTTATGATGGCAAAAATTTGATACATTGAATCATTCAGGCTGTACAAGAAAATTTACCCCCATTTTCACCCCTCCAAACCCTCTTATGAACCCGGCCCTGGTTTAACCTATACAGGTGAATAGGTCTTTCAAAGAATAACATTTCGCCAATTTAAAGTTTTCCTCTAGCTCTTTTAGTTTTCGAGATATCTTAAGAAATACGATTTGAAACCCCAAATTTAGGGGCTGGTTTCACCTCGCAAACGTGGAAGATGGCCGATAAAAAAAAATACGGATCCCATATTTTTGCTTATTCTACACACCAGCGATATAGTTCATAATAATAGTTCTCGTGGTTGAATTTAGATCATCGCGACTCCCTGTAACTAAAAGGCCATAATTTAAAATACCCCTGTCGCAGCATCCTGCATAACATAGCGAATTTCCATTTACAAAAGTACGTTTTTCTCGGAAACTAGTTGATATAGAGTAATTGTAAATAAAAAAAACCTTCTTTATGTTAATTTTCCGCCTCATTCCGCCAAATCTTTTTCACGAAAAATGTCCAAAACACCGTAAACGTTTTCACGAAATTTCTTAAAAATAAGATGTTTCGTTCTTGAGTTATCGTGTGGACACATTTATATATATGTTTACTAAGTGTCCGCACGATAACTCAAGAACGAAACATCTTATTTTTAAGAAATTTCGTGAAAACATTTACGGTGTTTTGGTCATTTTTCGTGAAAAAGATTTGGCGGAATGAGGCGGAAAATTCACATAAAGAAGGTTTTTTTATTTACAATTACTCTATATCAACTAGTTTCCGAGAAAAACGTACTTTTGTAAATGGAAATTCGCTATGTTATGCAGGATGCTGCGACAGGGGTATTTTTTCTTTTATTTACCATTACTCTATATCAACTAGTTTCCTAGAAAAACGTACTTTTGTAAATGGAAATTCGCTATGTTATGCAGGATGCTGCGACAGGGGTATTTTTTATTTACAATTACTCTATATCAACTAGTTTCCGAGAAAAACGTACTTTTGTAAATGGAAGTTCGCTATGTTATGCAGGATGCTGCAACAGGGTTATTTTAATTAATTTATAATTGTTCTAAAAATTGAGCAATAATGTTAAGTTAGCTATGATAAACAAATAGAGACGTATTTTGAAGACGATATATAAAGACTAATAGAAAATATTAAATTAAAGAATTTATTCAATTAAAAGAAAAACTAAATTATTGTAAATATTTCTACATATATATATATATATATATATATATATATATATATATATATATATATATATATATATATATATATATATATAGGACAGGGATATATATGTATATATATACATACATACATATATATATATATATATATATATATATATTTATATATATGTATGTATGTATATATATATATATATATATGTATATATATGTATATCTATATATATATGTATATATATATATATATATATATATATATATATATATATATATATATATATATATATATATATATATATATATATATTCCAACGTTTTCAAGAAATTTCTTAAAAATCAGGTATTTCGTTCTTGAGTTATCGTACCCTCTTTTAAAATAGTTGCTGTACCTCTGTACTCTTACTTGTTCTTACATCAAAATTATACATGTACCTATCATAATTGTGTGATCGTATGGGTATACCATATTGGCGTTATACATATTATATACACTATATCTTCTTTGACTATACATATGTAGTGTGTCGAATATGTGCTTAGACTGTGAGTAACTTAAGACTTTAAGATTACATCACTTAAGATTACATACCTAAGGTCACATTCTAAGACACATAGTTTTTCTCGGAAACTAACTGACATAGAAAAAAAGTTTAAAGACCTTTTTTATGTAATTTTTTCTTCTCTTTTAAATGGTATAAAAAAATTTCGCAAAAATTTTTGAATAAGTGGAAATTTTGGCAAAAAACTAATTTTTTGCAAGAACAAAAACCATGTTCCTGGCATCCGACGTGTCTGGTTAACGAACTCATCCAACGGTTTGGGACTTCCAATACTTTCACCAAATTTCGTAATCCTAGGACATTCCGTTCGAGAGTTATCGTGCGGACACATATATATATATATATATATATATATATATATATATATATATATATATATATATATATATATATATAAATTTTAGCGAATATTATTTTCGGTTTCTAGGGACCTCAAAACAAATTTCTGCCAGGGTCCCGGACTCAGGTCGCGTTGTGACAGTGGCTGTAATAGCTCAATTCCATTTTGGAAATTCGCTAAAACGATTATTTAGAATAGCTAAAATTTGTTTTATAGTTTACTGGAATACTAAACAAGGAACTAAAATAGCACACAAAGCGGTACTCGATGGAACTTTTTTGAAAACTCTATGCAAAGTTGTATTATATGGAAAAAAATTTTTAAAAAAATCATAATTTAATTTTTTAATGTAATATAGGGTCAAAATATAACGGACATTAAAAATTATACCTACTATTAATTTGTAGCACGTACCTGAATCTACAACATCCATTATCAAAATTCAAATAATATTTAGTACACTTCTCAAAAAAAATCATTGTTACTCTGTTTTAAATTTCGGAACACACCAGCTGAAACAGAAAAACTTCTACTTGCGGAGTCTTTCAGTTATTATCTGGCTTCAAACAATAGGTTTATGGGTAAAAGTTACGTGTAAGGGTTATTAGAGAATGTGAATTCCTAGTTATTGGTGTTAAAATACCAAAATGATTTTTCGATTTTTGTCGCGCTAAATAGACGAAATTGCATGTGTGACGTCATTAAAAAAGTTATACAGACATATGTAAAAAGAAATGCGGCTTCCTGGACGCGATAGTTAAAGCTGCAACATTTTTGAACTTATAACATTTTTCCACATTTATAAGTAATTCTATGTTGTAAGTAATTACACATTTCGTTCTTTGTATGGATTAGTGATAATTTATATATAAACATTCAAATAAAAACATTATGAGATTTCTGTTTTAAAATATTTGATATATTCTTTAATATAATATTTTTTATTACTCATGCGGGAGAAGTATTAACTTGGCGCACACATTTCTGTACGCAAAATAGCTGTTTGCCCACTGTACTCCTCCCACATACTTTTTTGCGTGCGGAAAGTAACTTTCCACACGCAAATTGACAATAAAACACGCAAAATTTAATCAAAACACGCAAAGCCGCCTCTTGATTTTTCATTTAATAAATATTTCATAATTATTTCTGTAGAAACCAGCAATAAAGTAATTTAAACAATATTTAATTCAGAAAAAAAAGACGAACACTTAAAAATATTATTTTAAAAAGTAATAAAAATGTCAAAAATAGTAATAATAATAATAGAAAAAAGTATGTGAAATTCGTAATAAAAAATAGTATGTGCAACTCGTGCAGGATTGTCGATTGCCCACTCAAGCGAATGACCGCACTCACTACGTTCGTGCGCTCAACTTCGCTTTCGCGAGCAATCGACAATTTCCCGCACTTATTGCACAATATACTATTAGCATACTTTATTTTTATGCAAAAGTATAAAGTATGTTTGTGAAAAATAAAGTAGTAGAGTACTTTATTATAAAGTATGGTTGGCAACCCTACATATCAAATACTGTATGTCTCTCAATATAAATTTAAGATTTGTGTATGTTACACATTTTCTATTACAATTACAAATACCCCTGTTGCAGCATCCTGCATAACATAGCGAATTTTCGTTTATAAACAATCGTTTTTCTGGGAAACCAGTTAACATAAAATAATGGTTTAAAACCTTTTTTATATGAGTTTTTCTCCTCTTTCCAATGGTGTAAAAATTGCGCAAAAACTTTTGAACTTGGGAAAATTTTGGCAGAAAACTAATTTTTCACGAAAAATGCCCAAAAAGTCATGTTCTGGACATCGGATATAGCTGGCTAACGAACTTGTCCAAGGGTTTAGGACTTCTAACATTTTCACCAAATTTCGTAAAAATAGGACATTTCGTTCGAGAGTTATCATGCGGACACATATATAGGATAACTTCAAAAATGTTAACTTTACCGCATCGATACAGCATCATGACTTTTCTGATGCATCTAATACTACATGATGCGCTGCTGATGCTCTCTTGAAATTTGATGCACATTAAGATAAGACAGATAATGTAGCATGATAGACTATAGATAATATAGCAATACAGACCTTGTATAGGTATATTATCTTTGAATTTCAACTTGAACTTCCTTGAAATAGAAAATATTGAAATTATTTGAATAAACCTATTACATACCTATTTTGAGTGCAAGATGTATTCAAATAGTTTAAACAATTTTAATCAAAGGTAAATACATTCATCTTTTTCAACAATTTGTTTTTCGGAATTATTCCTGTTGGTGTTAATACCTACATAATATGGCAAGTAGTTATAATTCCACATTATACACATTACATGCATCTTGGACACGCATCACCAAATTTCTTGATGCATTATTTTGACGCATCAAATGCAAAAATGAACTTTTGATTTTTCGTTGTGATGCGTCTGATGCGTTTCTGAACTTTTGACTCTGCCTCATGCAAGCAGTGATGCATTTTTGAAGTTTGCCATACATACATAAATATATACATATATAAATTTTAGTGAATGTTATTTTCAGTTTTCGATTCGAAAATTTGCTAAAAGTGTAACATAAACCCCGTGTCAAATACAATTGAGCATGAATCATCATTAAAAAAATTAATAATTTTTATATTCCAAACAAATCAATCTTTGATTTTTTTCTAAAAACAAACTGCAATTAAAAATTTACGCATTTGCAACAATGAAAGAGATAAAGCTATAAGAAAACGGGAATTCCTTAAATTCGTAAGTGATGAATCATGCTTAAATTTAAGTGAAATAGTTATTATAAATCGTAATTTTATAGTGACGAACATACAGAGTATTTTATATGGTTTTTTGTATTTCCTGAAAGTTGTAGTTTTTGAGATACGAGGTTAAGGCAGAAAGGTAGCGATATATATAAATATATTCATATGAAAATTAAAATAACATTTATAAGTTCATATTCGCCAACAATAGAATATTTGATATACGGTTGATAATTGTTTATAAAATTGTAAACAATAAAACATTTGTATATCCGGTCCTAAGTAAGCAGCCAACATTCATCCATCGGCTCCATCGTCTACCTACCAACTCGGTGGTGATGATGACGTTTATGACGTATATACCCAACGAAAGACGTAACGATACTGGATGGATACTGTGCTAACTAGTATCCCAGCATGTTCCAAGCTCCGTAAAGCTCTGTACAACACTCTGTTCACTGTTTGAGTATTTTAATGTTACTCTACAGTTATAGCAAACCTCTGCAGTTATTAATTTCAATGTTCATTCCGTTCTCTTCACGAATCAAACAGAATTATGCCGTAGGTGATGCAGGCGGCAAGAGAGAGGGATAGTTAATTATAAAGTCGTCTAGTGGAACTCACCAGCTTACAGCAATTTTAGGACGCTTTTGGGGTTGAAGTAGAGATATGATTGCAGCAAGTATATATGTATATCAGAGTGGATGTAGAAATGTAGTAGTACCAACTGTGTGCTATGTTTAGATGAATGCTGCTAGGTACCTATATTTTATTAAATTTTCTGAATGTTGGTAATTTTATGTTACACAATTTTTTTCCTTCTTTAACATTTTATTATTAATATTAAACTACTTTTGACTATATTAATTGAAAATTTTAACCCTTTTTGTACGTGTATTTTGTTTGTATTTAATAATTTATTAGGTCAATTTATAAATTTGTTCACATTCGTACGGTTTATCTTGATTCATAACGGTTATAAACTATATGTACATTTTTAATTAGGACATATTATCCCAGTTTTGTTTTATATCTGACAATACGGTATTTGACTGTGTTTAAAATTTGTGTTAATAAATGTTAAATAATTTTTTCTACTCCTGTTGAAGAACACACCTATTATATATCCGTTAATTGTTGAGAATATACTTAATACTCAATACCTTTCGACCAATGAAATCACCGTATTAACCATTATTCAATGGGTTTACGATTGTTTTGTGAAAAATATATCTACAAGTTTTAATTTCATATACCGGTGTTCATAAAGTTGCGGAACAGCTGAAAATCTCAGTTAATATTGACTATCGAAAAATGACCCCGACAAAAGTTTCATGGGAAGAAATGAGGAACTAGAAAATAACCTCGAATTTGACCTTGAATCATACTTTTTTCGTTTTTATGACCTTCACACGACTTTGGGATATGAAGTATGAATATGGTTTTTAACGTAAAATTTCCCGCTCTTTCCGAATCCGAGGTCAAAAATAGGGGTTTCTATTTAAAAAACAAAGTTGACCTCCAAATTCTGGTCAAGGTCACGTTCAAGGTCAAATTCGAGGTCATTTTCTAGTTCCTCATTTCTTCCCATTAAACTTTTGTCCGAGTCATTTTTCGATAAAGTCAATATTAACTGAGATTTTCAGCTGTTCCGCAACTTTATGACCACCCGGTATGTAGCGTAGTAACGAGTAAGTAAACAAAACAATTTGAATTTTATTTTGATCGTTTCTATATATAGATACATATACGGACATTTAATGAACTTAGAGATAGATTAAATTTGATTCTTTTGATTTAAAATTTATATTCAATTTTATTTAAATCAAAAAAGAAAAAAAGTCGTAGAAAAAATATAGTATTCTACTCGCTTGCAATGGCTATTACACACTCAGATGCATTACGACACACGCCTCCTAAACTCGGCTCGTGTTGCAATTTCATCTTCGTGAGTAAAAGGTATCATTACCAGCTCGTTGAATAATATACTATTATGAAATATGGTTACATATATGTTTGATTTTAATTATAAGACATAAAAATATTTGGAAATTATTTAGAAAATTTTATTCTAGAAATCGTTAAGTTGCAACAACGACTCTTGAAAATGACGTAATATTTTGTAAACAAACATGTTGATTTTGATAATTTTCATCGGCGAAGTGAAATTGTGTAAAATCCAAATAAATACTTGCTTTTACTTTGATATTATACGAATATAATCAAAATTATTTTGAGGTTATGAAGATTGACAGTGACGTTTATTTGTCTTAAAATCGTGACGTTATTGCAATGAACTGTTTTTCGCGCCAATTTATTCATTTAAAATTATACATTAATTTTTTTGATGATTTTTACAAAATTTACCGAAAATAAATTTTAGATAGTTGCTAAGCATTTGTAGAAAAAGAATTTTGGAATTTTTATAAGTATTAATAAGTATTTCTATAGATACCATACCAATAATATTTTTACCTACGACTACTATGAAATTACTTTACTATTTGTATCCTTTAAAGAAAATAAACAACTGGACTGTCCAGTTATCATCATTTGGCACGTGCGTCTGCTGTTCTAAGCAAATTCCATACAGATGAAATTTATATCGAGCCAGTTTCGGTCGTTCTGATATTAAAAATGAAATACTTATTTGTTACTTTACTTATCTGTCCTCAGTAGTTTCGAGAAAACGGTAGCAGGTATCAAAAAAAATCAAAGTTGAAGTTATCCTGTAGGACCTGAAAATCCCCAAGAAAACCTAAAGTAAACGACTGGACGTTCGTTATAAAATTTTTGGTTCTCTAAAGAAACCCAAAATAAATGGCTGGACGGATCTTGACCAAATTTTTCCCGAATAGTATCAAGATTCTGAGAAAAATGGGCATGAGGCTAAAATTCCTCGGTAGGCTTTTGCGGATCACTTAACTGGTGTGCAAAAACAAGACTTTTAGAATCAAGGGGCCAAACTACTATTATAATAGTAAGCACTCCAACTGTAATCAGAATTTTACGTCATCAGACTTGACAGAGAAGTGGGAGGTTATATACGTATTTAGAGTTTGTGTTGGTATGTGTAGGGTAGTGGATGTTTGTATATGTGATACTCTGTATGTATGTGTAGAGAGTAGTCCAAGGTGGGAATAGATACGTATACTCGAACAACCGTATGCATGTACCTGATACTAATGATGTAATAATGAACAGCCACCACTGTAGTCTGTGGTCACGACTTAACAATGCATTTGTACGTTTGAAGAGCCGATGGACGACTAATCAGTACGCAGTATCAATTGCTACTTATTGCAACTTTCGGATCACACTTTTTTATATGTAGGCTTGATCTGTCTCATCTGTGTTAGAATAGTTTTCTAATTTCAGCTAAGTACCCTATTTAACCCATTGACCGATTTATTTTGAAGTAATGACATAATATATAAACAGAGATAGTTTAGTCTACTGATTAAGGTAGTTGATGATTCAACTACAAACAAGAGGAAACACAGATCGAATCTGGAGAAATTCACACAGTAAGACTTGAATAAAGAATACACATTTGGTCATATGCATAAAATAAGCATGCTCATGGTTTAAAATGCTCACATATCATAAACATTCAAGTAGGCAACAGGGGAGCGTCCATAAACAACGCAGCCTTTTTTGGGGGAAGGGAGGTGTTATGTAGGAAACAAAGTTGTGCTACGTGGGGCGTAGGGGAGAAATAAGAGTTCAGCTACTTAATTCTTCAATTTATTTTGTTTGGCACAATTAAAACATAAATATGAAATTGAATGTGAAATTTTATGAATAATCATAAATTACTTACGACCTAGCATTTTGAAATTTCACAGAACTACTTTAAACGGATTATGCTACCGTTTAGTCACACAGTTTTCATAGTAAAGAAACGTGTATTATGAAGGAATATTTTAATAAATTTAAAAAAAAAAATGTGTTAATTTTCATATTTTACAATAAAAAAATATTATTTCAATATCTTTCGAAGCAAAAGCAACCAATAGTACACAGAACTATTTCCTCGACAAAACTACCTTGAAGTTTTCATTGGAACTCTGGATTAAATTAATGTCGAATATTATCAAAATCTGTATAAATTTTTTTAAATATTTAAGGTAAAAGACCCGGTAATTGACCCTGGCCCAGTTTATGAACTTTTCAAATTTGTTATAAATTAATAAAAAAACTATATTTTAAATAAGAAAAAAAATAAATTCTTAATTTAAAGTAATCTATTCTGTGTCTAATGAACAGCAATTTAAAAAGTTTAGAATATATTAACTAAATAAAAAAAAAATTTAAGTTTAAAATGTGTGTAAAAACTATTTTTTTGGTAGTTTCCTAACAGTTTATGTTACAAAGTACTCATTTTGATCTGTGCAATATTCATCATGTAAGTATGAAAACTTAATTAAAAATATATGAGCAGGTTAATATTTGTTTAAAATTTATTTTAAAATATTTATAAAATACCTTAGAATGATTTTTATTATTGAAATATGAGGGTCAATTACTAGGCTCACTTCTAAAGTGGTATGGCCCAATTAAATTCTCACCAGTTTTTGTTAGTTATTTTGTTATTTATAGTTATCTTCGATTAGTTTTTGTTATTTTTCATAACGTATATAACATTAAACATTCATTTTTATCAATAAAAAATTATTTATAAATTAAATTTTAAAAAACTGTATTTTTAAATTTAAGGATCAGAAACTAGGCCACTGTCAGGGTCAAAAACTGTCACATGAGAAATTTTGAAGGTCAGAAACTGGGTCCTTTTTGTCAATTTTTAAAACATTAATTTAAATTATTAATTCAATTCAAATAATTATTTTACTTGTATGACTTTATTTTGAAAGCCATAAACTAGTTGATAAAATTATTAATTGTCTCTTAAGTTTAAACTTATATTTATTACTGTCGTTTAACCTCAGCCGTCACTCTTAAAAGGTCAGAAACTAGGCCCGTTACCTTACCAGTTTTTCTTTCTGAATGGTTGTATGGGATAAATTGTCCTTCTTTCGTCTGATCTAAAACTTTTAAGTTTTACGCCAATGTCACTTTGATTTGTACTGGGTATGTATATTTATTTTATCTGCCACCTGTCGTTCTATAAATAAATAAATATATTTTTCAGTAAATTAATGAATAACTTCAAATTATTTTTAAATTAAGTTGCTTTAAATACTAATCTTTTAAAGTAATTTGATTTTATTATGCAAAAATGTTAAAAACTTGAAATAGAGCCCGACATGTATACTCCAAAATCTGAATTACTACCATTTGTATTACAGAGAATGATACTAAATAAGGTTCTTTTCTTGGATGTAACAGAAATGTTAGCCGTCTAAAACACTGTCGGTTGAAATAGCCTCAAATACATATCTGTACTTTTACCGCCTTATTGCTAAATTTAAAAAAAAATTCAAAAAATAAACTTAGGTAAAAAATTTTTTACTTCATTTATATTTTTAATTGATGCAATAGATCAGTTTTATCGAAAAATTAACATATAGTCTAGGGGATGATCGATATTAGAAAAACATCGATGTTGACATCGATGTTAACATCGATTCAAGAGTATCGATATACGATATATATCGAAAGAAAGGCATCGATGTCCGAAAACATCGATGTTTAAGTAGCAAAATAAACAACCATTATAATCTATTATTTTATTTATTAAAAATTAACATTGCCAGTATTTATTTGGTACTCTGCAAAAAAGTCACTTTGTTAGAAGTTTCCCTTCTAATCTGTTCCGTTGTTGATACAAATGCTACCCAGCTTTTGAAAAAGTCTCTCTGAAGCTGTTGAAATTGCTGTGAAACACAAATATTTAATAACAATTTTTTTCAAGTTTGGATAAGTAGATCTTAGAACTTGTCATAAAAGTAATGAATCTTGTTTTAAATCAGCTACAGGACTTTTTAAATACTGGATAGCTTAGAGTAATATCGATGTTTCGATATCATTCTCGTAACATCGATGTGTCGATGTTATCGAGGACATAACATCGATGTTTTTCTACCATCGATGAATATCGATCATTCCTAATATAGTCTCATTTAAAAATCTATAAGTTTTGTATCATAACTCGAAAACCATTAGAGCTATAAAGCTCCTGATTATAGCAATTGGTTGCCCCCGTCGATACAACTCTTATTTGAATAATTTTTCGATTAAATCAACGGTTTGGCTGTAATCAAAATGGCAACTCTCGAAAAACTCACGATGTATATATACATATAATATGAATATATAAAATTGTTTTAAATATAATCGCAATTTAAACAAAAGAAATGACTTGAGCGAAAATACGTATACGACAACCTAGGCGGTTCACGTACGTACCCGGTCTTGAAACAAAATTTTATAAAAGTAAACAAGTAAGCGTAGTGTGTAGTGTATTATTGGATGGGCTATAGGTTGGTTCACTCCTGTAGCACAGGAACACTTTTAATACATATTTTGTAAGCGGCAGTCAACATATTAAGTGGAAACAGAAGTCGAGGTGGATACACACAGGATAATAATGAGATTTTAACCGCTTTTGTTTGAATAAAACTAAAGTTCTTTGCAATTAAATCATTTGATGAATAATTTAAACTGGTAAATATTTCGTTTGTTGGATGAAAAGAAAACTTTCAATGAAAATTTGTTCCATTCGCTATACATTCGCCCTACCCCCATCTTGTCCCATCTCGTTCGTTCACATATCCGAAACAATAAAATGTTATATTTAAAATATTTTCAACTTCCTTTCTATACTTCTTTATTAGCTTTTTAACACAGCTAATATTGATTTATGAAATGTCAGTGTAGATATTCATATTATTTCTCATTTTGGTCTAGTTTAATATAAGCGTGTACATTATGTATTTAATATATTGTATTTTTTTGTACAGTGGTTGTCATCGACATCGGAACAGTATATATATACAGAGTGGAAAGTATATAAGTCTCGCTGCGAAAACAGTGGGTAGATCTCACCCATGTAATTAATATTTGCTAATAAATTTGAACCAAAAGTATTTTCTAACCGAAAAAAATTTGTTACTAAATATGGGTCAAAAAAGAGGCTCTTAACCCCTTATCGCATACAAAACCATATATGGATTCTAAGTTTTACTATTTTTTTTTTCAACATATTAAATTTTTTTTTTTTAAACTAATGTTAAATCCTAACTTTATACTCCTTCGAGTAACGAAACGTAATTTTTGTTGTCGTTGGTAAGTGCGGGTTGTCAAATTATTTGAAGTTATGTTCAGAGTGTCCGACCGTTACAGTGCAGTTAATTGGTGCTAATTTTATTTGTGAAAACTAAACAATAAAACGGTAAGTACTAAAATCAAAAATTTTCAAAACACATTCTTTATATATTCAAGAGCATAGAATAGTTGTGATTCGTGTGTGTTTTCTTGTTTCCTTCGATTTCTGGGGCTTATTTTGAAGTTGCCATATTTGGCTTCGTATGCGTTTAATCCAAATTATTATTGGGCATGTATGGCTTCGTATCGCTTTTATGGCACATCCCAGCATGTCAATTCTATTTTTGGTGATGGCTCCGTGAGTGACGATGATTTTGCTTCTGATTCCCTAGTACTCCCACCAGCCAAGGCAGTCCATCAACTTTGGTGGAAAATGTACTGCAACAAGTCGAAAAGGTACTCCATCTAGCTTGCCTGGCTCACCTATACTCATTGAAAAACTCCAGCTAGGCATCAAGACCTTCCTTTGAAGTCTGTGCGATCAGATAAGGTGACCATTTCCCCGAATGGACAAAACTTAATTGACAATTATGTCAAAACTGCTCAAAATTCCGTTCATTCGCTAAATGTGGAAAGTGTCAAGTTTATTTATGTTACAATGGAAAATAAAATTGCATACAGATTTTCATAAAATATAATTGTATTTTTTATTTAACGCATACGAAGTCATATATCGATTATAATTATAACACTAGAATGCATACGAAGCCATATATGGCTTCGTTAAGTAATTTCTAAACAGCAAGACTTAATTTTTTTTCTTAATTTGACTACTAAAATAAAAGAAGTGAAAGACATTTTCAGTAAAAAAAAATTTTTTTCTTCACCTCCTTCATAATTCATGCAATAAGGGGTTAAAATCCGCCTTTGACCATTTCATGTTTTTAAGATAAATTTTCTGTTTTTAGAGAAACATCTGGGAAGCACGTTTACTACATAAACATGTTTACAAAATTTTATTGAATTTTAGTCAATAAAACCATTTTTTACTTTTGAAACTAAGAAGGTATTTATGCATAATTTAGTCAGGGCCGTATTTAAAAAAAATTGAAAACATCGTGGAGCCAGTTAATTTGCAGTTTTTCACATTGTTAATTCCGAAAAAATTCCTGCGATTTTAGTGTCTAGGGTACTATGAGTCACCCCTCCAAACGACGAGAGTTATTTACTTTCCACCCTGTATAGCTCAAAATTTGTTACAAATTACTGCTCCCCTGATCTTCTATATTTCTAAAGCTAAAATTTTGATTAATAGGCTTAGTAGTAGATACCGACTATGAGTCATAGATTATCAGAAAACTGCAGGTTTTTTCGACAGTGTAACATAGTTGCTAGAAAAAATATTAACCGCTAAACAAACAAATATTGACCGCTAAAAAAACAAACAAGACCGGATCATCATATAGAAATGAGACAAATGTCCGTGGTCCGGCCAAATAGTCTATTATGAATATCTGAATCAATATTTAAGATTTGTTTTAGTTTTTCACATTATTTAGTTTTGTTTTATTTATTGTTTTATATTTTTTGTGTACTCTATTTTTTGCAAGATAGGAAGGAGGACCGGTAAGAAGAAAATTTCTATGGCCCTAAAGTGAGTGAATTCGGCCCTGGAAACAAAATAATAGACAACGTATTTACTAACGTTTTAGCACAATGTGGATTTATGCAAAAACTCTTTTTCTAAGATTTTGGGCATCAAATCCAGAAAGCTCGTCCGAGGGTTTGGGACTTCCAACGTTTTCATCAAATTTCGTAAAAGAAAAATGTTTCATTCGAGAATTATCATGCGGATATATATATATATATATATATATATATATATATATATATATATATATATATAACGTAAAAGCCCCCATTATGGAACGGTATCTAATACTGGAACAGTTTCGACATTTACACATTAATGAAGTTATTTCTGAAAGAAACGTCTGATAACAAAAATTATTATTAATAGAATGATTGTTTTCAATTTAAATTCACCTCGCATTTAATGTTTCCTTACTTAATTAAAGAAATAAATATGTAAATGTCAAAACTGTTCCAGTATTAGATACCGTTCCATAATGGGGGCTTTTACGTTATATATATATATATTTATAGAAGTAGCTGAATTTCTTATCTGGAAATTTGCTAATAAAAAAAGTTTAATTTGGTCTATTGAGTGCTTACTATGTGGTACAGAACCCTAATTATGCGAGTTCGACTCGCTCTTGGTGGTTTTTTCGCAATACATATAAATTATGTAAATATTTTACCCTTTTGGTCCATCTTTCACTTAAATATTTAATCTCTGTACTAGGGTAATAATTTTCAAAATTTGATGACATAAATTTTTCGCTGCAGGTTATACATTTGATTATATTAATCTCGTGATAAAAAAGAATACCCCTGTCGCAGCATCCTGCATAACATAGCGAATTTCCATTTACAAATACGTTTTTCTCGGAAACTAGTTGATATAGAGTAATTGTAAATAAAAAAAACCTTCTTTATGTGATTTTTCCGCCTCATTCCGCCAAATTTTTTTCACGAAAAATGTCCAAAACCCCGTAAACGTTTTCACGAAATTTCTTAAAAATAAGATGTTTCGTTCTTGAGTTATCGTGCGGACACATTTATATATATGTTTACTAAGTGTCCGCACGATAACTCAAGAACGAAACATCTTATTTTTAAGAAATTTCGTGAAAACGGATTTTGGACATTTTTCGTGAAAAAAATTTGGCGGAATGAGGCGGAAAAATCACATAAAGAAGGTTTTCTTTATTTACAATTACTCTATATCAACTAGTTTCCGAGAAAAACGTACTTTTGTAAATGGAAATTCGCTATGTTATGCAGGATGCTGCGACAGGGGTATTTATTTACAATTACTCTATATCAACTAGTTTCCGAGAAAAACGTACTTTTGTAAATGGAAATTCGCTATGTTATGCAGGATGCTGCGACAGGGGTATTTTAACTTCTTGTAATTCACAAAACAGGTACGAAAAATAAAATGAATATGCTTTGTAATTTATTTTTCTAAACAACCCCAAACTGTTACAGCGTCGTTTCAGATTTTTGAACATCTGGCGCCCAGACGACAATTTTTAGAAATTTTGTAAAATCTAAGCAAAGTATATGCCACCTGTTATTGTTTTGAAAAAAAATGTTGTTAGCTTAACGTTAGCTAATGGAGCTTGCACCGTTACAATACAGAGGGCTCTCTCTGATTCAAAAAATTATTGTCAATATAATTCTCACTTGATTGCAATAATGAAATATATTATATGGATGTCTATCTATATGAAATAACTCACTATTGCAGTGAAATACATATATACACATTATACACATAATGCAACATACTTTTGTAGACACACTAAAATTATAAAATAATAAATTGACTTTTTTTTTCTTATTTTCTCAAAAACTAGCTAACCTAGAATAATAGTTCCAAAACCTTTTTTATGTTATTTTTTCCCGTCTTTGCAATGGTGTAAAAAAATTTGACAAAAACTTTTAAATTATAGCAAATTTTGGCCAAAAACTCATTTTCACGAAAAATGCTCAAAAAACCATGTTCCTGAGCTCCGACGTTTTTGGCTGAAGAACTCATCCAAGATTTTTGGACTTCCAACGTTGTCACCAAATTTCGTAAAACTAGCAGTTTTTCCTGAAGCGCTATCGTGCTGATACATAAATACATAAATACATATATATATATATATATATATATATATATATATATATATATATATATATATATATAAATTTTAGTGAATGTTATTTTTGGGCTCTAGGGACCTCAAAACAAATTTCTGCCATATTTTCGGGCTGAACTTCCACTATGACTTACACCATAATAGCTGAATTTCCAGAATTCTTTCTGGAAATTCGCTAAAATTAGCTAGAATTAATGATCAATCGGTGTAAAAGTTAATTTGCATTACTGATTGATGTAATGTATAGTTGGTTAATTTAGTTAATAAATTAACTACACTAGTTCATAGTAGTGTATGCTTAGAGATCAGCGAAATATGTATGTACATACATAATATATATGAGGTGCTAAACTCAATTAAGTCGACATATTATTACTTATATTACTGCCTTAATGACTATATTTAAGGTACTTAACTGTTTACAGCATATAGTTACTAAAATCACCCATTTATTATTAGATTTATTAACAAAATAATTAAATTAGATCTTTATAGGGTGTGTATTTTATCTAACTATCAAAGTTCCTATTAAATGTAAACGTATCCATATATACCTACAATTTCGCTTATTAACTTAAAAATTGCCGTTAACGCAAGAGAGAGTTTTACATTTCATTCAAATTTGGTAATTTGCACATAAACTGTTCCATTCGTTGTCAACTGTCAATTTGAACTGTCAAAGCATGTCCGCCATATTGATTTTTCACTCCAATTAAATAAAGATATCTGATTTTCAAGTACTTTAGGATTAGGAGAAATCTCAAGTTATTCTTATCTCCTTCCTCTTTGAAATTTTATATTAAATAGTCAGCTAAGAGAGAACAAAAAAAGATAATAGTGAGATAGGAATTAGTTTAGTAGTAAGATAAAATACGCACACCAAATGTGAAAGATCGGACATAAAAAACAAATCCATCCCTCTCAAAGGATTGAATAAATATATAATGAAATTTTTTTTGCTCTTCTACTGTAATTTTGAAAAGGAATTGGTTGTTTTTTTGTCGACTTTCGTCGCATTCTTGCGAAGGTTTATTTGCTCGTCAACTGTAAGACAAGCTTTCCCAAATGTGACGTCACGTTTGACCGGACCCCTCTTCCTCGTGACACGTCACCACTCTAGTAAGTTATGGATGGTCCCTTTTCAACGTTAAAAAAAAATTAATTGTGATAATGGTGGGAACGCTGGGAATATGTGCATAATAGAGTGCCTGTTTGTATGTTTAAAGGGGTTTAAAATGAGTAAAAAATAGAAGCAACGTAAATACAATGTACATTTTTGTACCCCCAGAGTATTTTCTTATATTTCGTCATAATGCACTCTCAAAACGATTTCTTTGGACAAAGAATAAAAATTTCTTTGATTTTTTTTCTTTGAATAAAAAATATATATTTTTTGGGGGGTTCAAAGAA
This sequence comes from Brachynemurus nebulosus, assembly GCA_035578155.1. Classification (NCBI taxonomy): domain Eukaryota; kingdom Metazoa; phylum Arthropoda; class Insecta; order Neuroptera; family Myrmeleontidae; genus Brachynemurus; species Brachynemurus nebulosus. The sequence goes on from JAPWDM010000019.1 coordinate 6,380,791, forward strand.
ATATTTTTTTTTAATAAAAGAAATATTTTTCTGATTGAGGGAAATATTTCTTTGATTCAAAGAAATAAAATTCAAAGAAATTTTTAATTTTTTTAAATTGTGTAAATCAAGCAATTTACGCTTTTGTTCACTCTGTCTCAAGTCACCCTCTCGGTCTCTCTAAATTGACGCACATACCTAGCAATTTGGCATTTGACACACATAATTAACTATTTTATTACATAACTAGCCGTGTACCCATCCGATAGGACTTACCATCGGCAACATCTTACAATATCAGTCAGTGGGTCTATTGAATAAATACCCCTGTCGCAGCATCCTGCATAACATAGCGAATTTCCATTTACAAAAGTACGTTTTTCTCGGAAACTAGTTGATATAGAGTAATTGTAAATAAAAACACCTTCTTTATGTGATTTTTCCGCCTCATTCCGCCAAATTTTTTTTACGAAAAATGTCCAAAACCCCGTAAACGTATTCACGAAATTTCTTAAAAATAAGATGTTTCGTTCTTGAGTTATCGTGCGGACACTTAGTAAACATATATATAAATGTGTCCGCACGATAACTCAAGAACGAAACATCTTATTTTTAAGAAATTTCGTGAAAACGTTTACGGGGTTTTGGACATTTTTCGTGAAAAAAATTTGGCGGAATGAGGCGGAAAAATCACATAAAGAAGGTGTTTTTATTTACAATTACTCTATATCAACTAGTTTCCGAGAAAAACGTACTTTTGTAAATGGAAATTCGCTATGTTATGCAGGATGCTGCGACAGGGGTATTTTTTTTTTCAGATACTTACCAATATGTAATATGAAAGTTTTATATGGTACATTAAAATAGACAGGTCTTACTTTATTTATGAATTTTTTCGTTAAAAATAAAGCTACAACACGTACTTTTTCTGTACTTTGTTTTGAAAATTTTTCTTAACTGTCCAATAACTATACCATTTACCCTACATAGCTAATAACCAAGGAGTCAGACTAGAATGTCTATGTCTCTGTTCCACTTGTAATCAGTGGGTGATGTAAAATCTCTCCACTATGTTGTGTAGGTACACACTGTTTGCAATTGTGTTAGTTTGTTGTTTGCTTCTGTGTACGTACTCACACACACTACTACAAAACACGTATTATGGGACAGACCAACCGGTCCAATTCAAGTAACAATGTCTAACAATGTATTACAATGCACTCTGCGTTTGGCGACGGACACCGACTCACTACATGCCTTAAGCTGTGACAGGCCTACAAATGGCTCCAAGCGAATTACACTTTTTTGATATTAGTTGGCTTCTAGTGTTCTATGCTAATAACCTTGTTTAGAACTTTATTGCTTATTGTTTTCAAGCAATAAACTAATTAACCTAGAATAATAATTCAAAAACCTTTTTTATGTGATTTTTTTCCGTCCGGAATTAAGATGTTTCGTTCTTGAGTTATCGTGCGGATATATATATATATATATATATATATATATATATATATATATATATATATATATATATATATATATAGTGCGTTCGTAATATTTTGAAGTGTCAATGACCTGAAAATTATCATATCTAGTGTATTTCATTTTTTGAAGTGATACCTCCTCCGCTCAAAAAAATCGGATGGAGGGCCCAGAACTGTCCAATTCCTCTACTGACCTTTTTTTCTTATTTTCTCAAAAACTACCTAACCTAGAATAATAGTTCAAAAACCTTTTTTTTGTGATTTTTTTCCGTCTTTGCAATGGTGTAAAAAAATGTGGCAAAAACTTGTAAATTATAGCAAATTTTGGCAAAAAACTAATTTTTTGCAAGAACAAAAACCATGTTCCTGGCATCCGACGTGTCTGGCTGAAGAACTCATCCAAGATTTTTGGATTTCCAACGTTCTCACCAAATTTAGTAAACCTAGGACATTTCGTTCGAGAGTTATCGTGCTGATACATAAATACATACACACACATATATATATATATATATATATATATATATATATATATATATATATATATATATATATATAAATTTTAGTGAATATTATTTTTGGTTTCTAGGGACCTCAAAACAAATTTCTGCCATATTCCCGGGCTCAAGTCGTGTCATGAGACCTACTGGAATAGCTGAATTTCTGGAAATTCGCTAAAAGAAGTATTTGCTATTATTTCTTATTCAGTGGGTCTATTGAATAAAAAGAAATATTTACTATTACTTCTTATTTTTTAAGTTTTTTCAGAAAAACATTAGTGATTACTTAAGGGGGAGGGTCCTCCAGACAGCAGGATTTTTAATAATTTTTTTAAAGAAACTGGATACATTTATTATATCAAATGAAGTTACATAGTATAGTACATAACTAGTACATGTTGTGGTGTATTCACTCATAAATTTTTATGCAAAAAAATTCGTCAAATGCGTGTTTTTGACACGCACTAAGTAACGTCACCTCAGTGAAAGTGTTAATTTATGATTTTTTGTTAACTCTATAGTTGTTAACTCTACAGCCCTCTTGCGTTTATTTAATATGGATGTACAACTCTATAATTATTCAGTATGGATATACAACTCTATAATAATGTTTTCCCCACTATGATCACACAACGATATTAATATGTCATCCTTCGATGACATAAAAACGAACAAATGGCGACGCTACAGCTGTTCCAAGTTGACTCTTTTAATTTGCGCCATGGAATGCCCAGCCTCTTGTAATCAACTGAATTCAATCGGACAAAAAAATTTTATTAAAATAAATCATTAGGCTTTGCATATACCTATTTCTAATGAGAAAAATTTTTCTTTTCACAATTTAAAACCAAAAAGAAAAAAGTTTCACTTTTTTTTTTTTTTTTTTTTATAAACAAATTGTTATAAACAATATTTATAGTAATAATTTATGCAAAATTTTAGGTATATGCAAAGGCCAATATCTTAAAGAATATCTGTAGAAAATTTCAAGTTAATACCTTAATAACTTTTTAAGTTATGTTCCACGGCGCGGAAAAAAACCTGTTTTGAGAAAAACGCTATCAAAAAGTTTTTGTTCTTGAAAAGTAGAGTTAAAAGCAGTTTATCGTTATCTAAAATAATCTTTCTGTTGGGATTAAAACATTAGAAATATATTCCTTAAGGTTCAAATGAACTTTTAAAGCAAAACCAAAAATGAAAAATTTGAAAGTGCTGGAAGACCCTCCCCCTTAAAAAAAACCCTTTTTTAGAGTAAACTCTTTTTATTTAAGTAATCACTTATGTTTTTATTTAAGTAAAAACTTAAAAAATAGGAAGTAAAAGTAAATACTTCTTTTTATTCAATAGACCCCCAGTGTTAAAGATTTATCAAATAAGATATTATTTATTTTAATAGCCATAGTAACATATTTTTATATATTTCTAACTTCAAAAATGACGAATTTCCATACAAATTTTCATCCCCTATTTAACACACTTAGGGGACGAATTTTCAAAAATCCTTTAATAGTGCTCACCTACGTTATATAAGGAACTCCTGTGTAAAATTCCATGCTTCTAAACCCAATGGTTTGGGCTGTGCGTTGTCTGTAAGTCAGTCATTGTTTCACCCTACGTTTAGACATACGATTTTGATCGAATGTTAATCGAATCGAACGAAAATCGTATAAAAATTGGATGTGTAAACCGGTGATCAAATTGTGATCGTATGGTCTTCGATTTTGAAACGATTTTTATAAAAATAGATTGTAATCCTATTTCAGTTCGATTTTTTGAAAATCAAAATAGCGCTAATTGAAAATATTGAGAAAGATAATGTGCATATTTTATTATTTTAAAGATTAGTGTGCGTGCAATTTATTTTTTCATTGACATTTCAATTTTTAAATTTTTATTAAGATTAAAAAATAATGAAAAATGTTACTGTATGGTTGACATTTTATAATTTTTCAAATATTTATGTATATTTTATAACTGTCATTTAGGTATAATGATTTATACATATAAATTTAGAGAGATTATGTGAATACTTATAAGTTAATATTCTATGTAAGCGTTATTTTCTTTTTTTTTAAATCGAAAGAAGAAATCGTATGTGATGTATAAATCCGCAAGTATCATTAAACGATTTTTATTTCGATTTTCATCCAATCAAAATCGTATATATAAACGCTCCCTTAGAGATTTATTAAGTAGATTTTTCGTTAATAATATTATATACTAGCACTAAAAATCGGCAAGTTACCATCAATTAACGGAATCATACAAACGTTACTATAGAATTATCATCTTTCCACTGCAAATCACAAATTAAAAAGGCCTTATTCAAAGTGCTTTGTAAAGTAAATGAATGAAAGTATCAAAGTACAAAGTAAATCGATTTTTTTTCCATAATTTTAATGGAAAACGTAAAAATAAAGTTGAATGAAAATTCCGAATGGTTCCGGAGATATTTACATAATTATGATTTGTAAACGAAGTATGAAAAAGGGGGCGTTTCTTTTGCCTGCGCGGAGTTTCCGCGAAATAACTTTTTTTAATGTGGTAATACTGATATCTAAAAAGTAATTAACTTGTGAAACTAAATCAATGTATAAACGCTCCCTTAGAGATTTATTAAGTAGATTTTTCGTTAATAATATTATATACTAGCACTAAAAATCGGCAAGTTGCCACCAATTAACGGAATCATACAAACGTTACTATAGAATTATCATCTTTCCACTGCAAATCACAAAAAAAACCGTGACGACAGTCCAATCAGTGTCAAAGTTATAATAATTATAGCAAAGTTCATGCGTGGATGACATACATGTTGGAGAGAGTGAAGAGATGACAGTAGAACATAGTAACGTGGCGATATACAGAACCAGAAATTATCACTGGTTCATAGCACTGCTCCAGGACACACATCATAACATTCACGGATCGCAAAATCAAACCTACATACATGAATTTTGACTCTGGCATCGATTCTGCCTCTGTTTAATTCGATATTCAATTTATTACATATTTCATGCTTAGTTCGTGCTTAGGTGTAGATTGGATAACACGTATACCGTGTGTTTATATAATAGTAAGATGTAAACAAAAAGTTATTTGGAGTACACCGACGACCTCAGTATTTTTATAAAAATTGTTATTCTACAATAGGTATTTTTCCTCGAAACAAGTACCTACTCCTTTTTTAGTTGTGGGTTTCAGGTTTCAGATTATCCTTATTAATATTAATTATTGTAAATGTGAAAGTAAGTTTGTTTGTTTGTTTGTCTTGCTTTCACGCCTCAACAGCTTAGCCAATCGACTTAAAACTTTGCAAAGAGATAGCCTCTGAAATAGAGATGGTTATAGGCTACTTTTTACCCCGGAATTTTGGGAAACTATTATAAAAATTATATTTGGGAAACTATTATTGGGAAGCTATTATAAAAATCGTTATAAAAAATTAATTTAATATTTGTTCTCAAAATTTGCGCGGAAACGTTCATTAGCTTCAATTACGTCACACTCTCTAGATAGCAACAGGTGTCATGTAACTAAGAAAAAAACTGTTTATTTTTTTTATAACTAGGAAAAAAATTGTTGATTAAAAAAAATTAATTAAATTCAAATTAATTTCCAGTTATGTTTGCTAACCTAGCTAAATTTACGTAGCGACCCTAGTGGCAACAGTGTTGAAATATAAGAGAATGCAACGTCACAGCCCATTTCTGCTGACGTAATTTATAGCTGAAAAATATTAATTTTTTTAAAATTAAATAATGATAGTTAGGATGAATTAAGGGGATGGTAACGTATTAAAATTGTTTTCTCATTATTTTTTTTTACTGTCTCTTATGATGGTACAACATCTTAAGATTGTTGTGTCAAAATTTGAAACAAATCGGAGTAAAACTAACTAAGATATAGAACTTTGAGCGTTTGTTGCTCCGATACGTTTTCGTATCCCTGCCCAGCAGGTATGTGGCTTTGTGCTCTCGGAATCCCTGAATTCTTTTATTCATCGATGGGTCTTTGTAACCAATGACGTAGGTATAAAAAATTTTTTTATATTTAATATTGCATTTTCAGGTATACGAAACTTTGAAGCGATTTTCTGAGACTTGTCATTTTTGAAACCGGTGAACAGTTTAAATCAAAATCTACTCGACCGATTGTTTTGAAATTTTGTATACAGCTTGCTTACATAAATGACAGGGATCCCTGTGTGGTTTTTTTTTTATTTTTCATAATTATTAATTTCACAATAGCAAATAGGTCAATTTTTTAGACGAAAATCGGTGTTTTCACTTCTAAGTGTCACCAAAAATTAAAAAATCGAAAAAATAAAAATGCCTCCCAGGGATACCTTAGGAAAGAGGTTATCTAATGATATCATATTTTTTTTTTTTATTTCGTATGATCCACTCATGAGTTATATTGTTCACCGACAAACAACTTTTTTTCGAGGCGCCTCCGAAGATTTGCTGCCGTTGGCTTAATTATTTATATTTTGTTTTAAAAAACTAAGGCAATGTTGTTCGTATGTTGTACTATAATGCTACGATCGATTAGTTAAATTTGTTTTACCTGTAACGTCTGAAAAAATTCTTAAAAATGGGCCTTTTTTATGCCGAATTAACGTTACCATCCCCTTAACATAATAAATTGTGTTTCATTAAAATTTGTTTTAATTCTTTTTCTTTGATACTGTCAAATACCCCATTGTTCAATTCGATAAATATTACATAATAGAGATGTCGATTCTCCAAAAAAAAATATCGATTTTTGGATCGATTTAAATCAAAATCAAAAAAATCGGCTAAAAAAAATCGATTCTGTAAGATCGATCTAAAAAATCGAAATTTTGAAAAGTTTAATAAAATTAGCTGATAGTTTGTTAAATGACTTAATTGATAGTACATGGAGAGTATCGTGTAAGAACGCCTTACGCCAAGGCGATGAGTTAATTTTTCAATTATAATTATAGCAAATAAACAAATAACACAATAATTGAATATGTAGGACGAATACCATGAAATGGAATGAACCAAGTTTATTCAAAAATTTCAAACAAACAGACAAAAAAATGTTTTCTAAGTAAGTTGCTTTTGTGGGAAAGGGACCGTTTGGCAGATGGGTGGTCTTCCTATCTTTTGTATTAATAGTCTTAATAGTAGTACTTAATATGTCTACATATTGGCTATTGCCACTATTGGATACTGTTGGGGCTACTGGACAAGGTAGTGCGTATATATAATATGTAGTTATATCGAGCCACATGGGGAGTTCTTTGATAACGAGTAAAAAGTGACAATGGTGACAATAAACAATAACGTTTTTGGTGTTTCATTTTAACATATTATGTTTCTTTGTAAAAATACAATTTATTAAAATGAAATTATTTTTGGAAAAAATCGGTGCCGATCTCTTACTTTTATTAATCGATTCATGAATCGATTCAAATGAAAAAAATCGAAAAAAGAATCGTTTTTTTAAGCTTAGATTAATCGATTTTCGGTTAATCGATTTAAAATCGACATCTCTATTGAATAATATTTTGTGTAAGCAGCTGACACTGTTGGTAAGTATTTCTTCGTTAGAAATACAGTTGTCCAACTAAGATAAGAAAGAACAAAGTTTTTGTTGCGAGACAAAATGTTACGTAGAGTGTGTGGTTAACCTTAAACTTTGAGAAAGATTAATACAATAACTGTAACAATATATTAAATTGCAGTTTTGTTTAAAATATAAATGAATGTACATATTATGCACTATATATGCAAGTAAACAATTACACATACAGGTACATAATATGTATATGCAATATGCATACAGGTTTGGAATTCCCTATACCGTATTCGCTGTGAGCTAAAACTAAAGCTACCAATTTACCAGGACGCTGTGCTGTTATAAACGAATGAAAAATACATTGTAAAATGGAAATTTATTTAATAAAAGCTATAATATATATTCATAGTAGTTTGAAAAGTCTAAAAATGGATCAGTTTTAAAAAATTAACCAAGAAAAATGATTATAGTATTTTATTTAAGGGTAGAACTACTCAGACAGGAAAAAATGAACACAATTTCGAGAATTTTTTAACAAGGAGGAAAATTGATCTATATAACAGTCATTCTTTTGAAACATACCCTTTGCAGTTCGCTCCCGCATACTAGTTCGCTCCCGCGGCCAGATTTTAATCTTATCTTGAAAAAGGGTCGTAGGTTAGTTCGCTCCCGACTTGTTATCTACTGTCAGGTGAAATTAATTACTTAAAAATATTCAAACTGATACATAACAGCCATTATTTAGTTACGGACATGACATTCTCACGCACATATTCACACCTTCTCATAAGAAAAAAAATAGAAGTTATTCTATTCTTATAAATTTTCAATACTAAGCAAATAGACAAATGTCTACACAATATTTGTACTGAATATAAAATACATAACATTATTAGTTTTAATGCTAGAGATATGTTACGGACGCGACAAAAGGTACTCTTTTGTCACGTCCGTAACACAAACTTTATTAGCTCTAGCATTAAAACTAATAATGTTATGTATTTTATATTCAGTACAAATATTGTGTACACATTTGTCTATTTGCTTAGTATTGAAAATTTATAAAAAAAAACAACTTCTATTTTTTTTTCTTATGAGAAGGCGTGTAAAGTGCGAGAAAATGTCATGTCCGTAACAAAAGAATGGCTGATAATCAGATTTAACATTTTATTTACTGTGACTTTGAATATCACTCTAAAAATTTGAGAGTATATTCTTGAAATGTTTCACTAATATTTTATTTTTTAAAATCGAATTTTTTTTAATTCTAAAGGTATTTCTATTATTCCATTTCACATTATCGAGTGCTTGTGAAACATTACTACGTATGACAAACTTTTGTTTGCATTTAAACACACGCAGTATTCATATGTTCATTTATCGTTCAGCTAAACTGGAACTTTTAAGCACTTGATTTCTTTGGTTAGTATGACCAAAATCCAAATGTAAATTTAAAATCACAAAGTGATTGAAAAAATTATCCGGATTGGCCGGGAATCGAACACAGGATCTCCCGGTAACTAGCCAGGTATCTTCGCCATTAGACCAACGATTCTGTGTTCGACAGTCACCCGAGTCAACCACTTATGTGTATTGACACTCTCTCTAATGCGAGAAATAGTTACAATTATTCAATTTCAAATATTATCGAGTGCTTGTGAAACATTACTACGTATGACTGTCGAACACAGGATCGTTGGTCTAATGGCGAAGTCACCTGGCTAGTTACCGGGAGATCCTGGGTTCGATCCGGAAAATTTTTTCAATCACTTTGTGATTTTAAATTTGGTATTTCTATCCTTAATAAGGCAGAAAGAAACAATCTTAGTGACGAAACTGATACTTCAGTGTCAAGCAGTGCAACCAGCCAAGGTAGGCTTTTCCCCAACTAACAATTCTCCAACTAACAGCTTATTTCTAACATATTATCAAAATTGTATCAATTTTTCGTACATTTAAGTTAATTTTGCGGACCCCGAGTTAGTCTAGTGGTTAGCAACTCCGCTGTTGTTTGATAGATCGTGAGTTCGAAACCAACCGGGGGAGATACATTATCTACATTACCATACCGCATGATCTATCAATAATTCATTTCTACATCAAAATCAATAGTACCTACATTACAACGGTGCAAATGACTTTAGCTGTTGTGCACCTTACTAACAGAAAAAAAAGTTAATTTTGCACTGAGCGTTGCAGTTAAATTTCATGTCCCCGCCAGACAAATGCTCACAGCAAATGGGGAATCAAAAGTTACAACTGATACGCAAAATATTATATTACCCAGCGCTCCCATTTCGAAGCATAATATAGTTTGAATGTATGAACATTTTTTATTTCGTAATTATGTACATGCATAGGTCTTTGACGAATATGTAGGTAGGTATAAAGTACATAATATGTACATACTGTTTCTACAAATCGTCATTTGACTTCAGTAACGAAATACATTATATAGATAATCTATATCAAATACCACTATATTGAAAGACCATGTTCCTGGCGTCGGACGCGTCTGGCTGAAGAACTCATCCAAGATTTTTGGATTTCCAATGTTTTCCACGAATTCCATACAAGTAGAATTTTTCGTTCGAAAGTTATTGCGTTGATATATAAATACATAAATACGTAAATATATACATATATATATATATATATATATATATATATATATATATATATATATATGTATATATTTACGTATTTATGTATATATTTATGTATATATATTATATATATATATATTATATATGTATATATATGTTTATGTATAAATATATATATATATATATATATATATATATATATATATATATATATATATATATATATATATATATTAGTGAATGTTATTTTCGGGTTCTAGGGACCTCAAAATAAATTTCTCCTATAGTTTCGCGCTGAAGTTCCGCCATGAGGGAGAGTGTGTCCAGAAATAGCGTGTTTCCAGAATGGAAACTCGCTAAAAAACCGTTCCATTACAAAGCAAAATACAAATGAATGTGAAGTTTACGAGCGAACTAACTCCAGTCTTTTAGTCACGAGATTTTCAGTTCTACATGTTTGTGTACAAAATTCTATGTTACACGTTCCACGTTTCCACCATCAAATAAAGATTTTTCATTAATTTAAATTATAAAATTTTAATAACAATTAAAACAACCACCCCATTATAAAATACATGAAAGAATACTACACTTGAATGGAAACAAATGATAAGAACATTTTTTTACCCAACACTTCCACCACTGTTTTATATGATTTATAATAAAACTAGCCGTATGCCCGATGGGATTTCCCATCGACAACTTTTATTAGGTACTCACTTTCTGCTCACTTTTAATGTTTTTCAAAAGCTTAAATCAATATCAACGTTTCTAACTTCAAAAATGACGAACTTCCCATATGAACTCTCACTTTCTGTTTTGACACCTCAGGGAATAAATTTCCAGAAACAACTGAATTTTATTTATAGTTAGAAGCCTAAACGCCAATTTTCATAACTTCTGTGCTTAATTTCATCCTTCTAAACCCAACAGTGTAGGTTGTGCGTTGTCTGTCAGTCAAAGTTAAAGATTTATTAAATAAGATATTATTTATTTTAATAGCCATAGTAACATATTTTTATATACCACTAACTTCAAAAATAACGAATTTACATACAAATTTTCATCCACTATTAAACCCACTTAGGGGACGAATTTTCAAAAATCCTTTCTTAGTGCTCACCTACGTCAGTTACATAGGGAACTCCTATGCAAAATTTCATTCTTCTAAACCCAACGGTTTAGGCTGTGCGTTGCCTGTCAAGCAGTCAGTGTTACAAATTTATTAAGTAAATGTACGATAATCACCAATTCTGTATATTATATGTAGATGGGTTTGTATTTAGTTATACATTATATCATATGCTATGTACATATGTATGCATATAAATTAAACAAATGTTACAAAATGTTGATTATTGATGAACATACATACATATATATATATATATATATATATATATATATATATATATATATATATATATATATATATATATATATATATATATATAATAAAATGTTAAAAGTTATCTCAAATGCTCAAATTGAAATACATACATACATACATACATACATATATATATATATATATATATATATATATATATATATATATATATATATATATATATATATATATATATATATATATATATATAAATTTTAGTGAATATTATTTTTGGGTTCTAGGGGCCTGAAAACAAATTTCTGCCATAGTCCCGGGCTTAAATCGTGTTACGGATAAGACCGTAACAGCTGAATTTCCAAAATTCTTTCTGGAAATTCGTTAATAAGTAAAATACACCACATACAAATTAATATATGTAGGGTAGGGTGGTGTAAAACTGCGCACTTAACATTTATGTGAGTGTAAAATGTTATAAAAGTAAAAATACCCCTGCCGCAGCATCATACATAACATAGCGAATTTCTGTTTATAAAAATTCGTTTTTTTCGGAAACCAGTTTACATAGAATGACGGTTTAAAAACCTTTTTTATGTAATTTTTCTTCCTCTTTCTAATGGTGTAAAAAAATGTTGGAAAAACTTTTGAATAAGTGGAAATTTTGGCAAAATACTAATATTTTCCACGAACAAAAACCATGTTCTGGGCATCGGACGTGTCTGCCTAACCAACTTGTCCAACGGTTTGGGATTTCTAACATTTCCACCAAATTTCGTAAACCTAGGACACTTCGTTCGAGAGTTATCGTGCGGACATATATATATATATATATATATATATATATATATATATATATATATATATATATATATATATATAAATTTTAGTGACTATTATTTTCGGTTTCTAGGGACCTCAAAACAGATTTCTGCCATAGTCTCAGGCTCAAGTCGCATTATAACAGTGGCTGCAATAGCTGCATTCCATTCTGGAAATTCGCTAAAAATGTATTTATTCTAGTACCTTAATGGATTGTCAACGCCATGATAAAGGGTTTTTATTACGAAGTCAATACCAAGTGAGTTTTAATATTTTAGTTAAAAATTTTTCTTATTTTTTAAGATACACATTATAAAATTTATTCATTATCGACAATTTTCGATAGCGAAAAATAGATTTTAACAATATGTTTGAATTGTATAAATCTTGCTTTGCTTAAGCTTTCAAAAATTTCGTTACTTTTTACGACGCACAATTTATGATATATTTACGTTTACGAAAAGTTTTCGATAACGAAAAGTATTCTTTAATAATAACCATTATAAAAAGCTACACATATGATGTTTTTTTTATTTAGGTTAACATTTTTTTTAACATAGTTTAAAAACATAACCGTGCCTTATAAGGAATTCGTGTTGTACGAATTTGCGTTGTACAGAAGTTACAGAAGTTTAGGCATATAATTTTTTGGGAAAGTTAAGAAAAACATCGCAAAAGGAACTGATGTGTAAAACTGGGCGCGCAGTCCTACACAACTACCTTTTATCAAAATTGCCCCAAGGGGAACCATTCGTCTAACCACAGAAATATTTTTAACTTCTGACTTGCTTCAAAATAAAGCGATATCTACACATTCAAATTCGAGAAAAATAATATCAAATTATGAACATCGGAATTATGTTGTAAACCAAATATATTTTCGGAAATAATTACAGATATTCTAACACTTAGAAGTTAGCTTAGGAAGGAGGTGTGTGCAGTCTTACACTATTCTACCCTACCTATATATTTTATGTACAGGATAATTCAAATAACTTATCCTTTTTTTATACTGTGTATCTGGGTGTAACTAACAGAGACCGAAGAATGCAAATCCCATAGTTTTGATGAATTACGAAAACAAAAAACTTAAAATTACAAATTTATCAAAACAACTTTATTTTGATTTTGATCTCTTACATTAAGGGGAGGTTTACTTGAGAGTTGTTAAAAAAAATCGATTTTTTGCAGAAATTGGTAGCTAATTATGTGTAGAATATGTTCCCAAAGTGATTTTGCTGAAAGTAATTTAAGGGAAGGTTTACTTGAGATTTGATAAAAAAAATCGATTTTTTTTGCCGAAATTGATAGCAAATTATGTGTAGAATATGTTCCCAAAGTGATTTTACTGAAAATAATTTAAAATCAAGATTCTTGCACATTAACCGAATCCAGCTTTCTATAAAAAAAAAAAAAAAAATTCAAAAAACGTAGTTCACGCAATAATGAGTATTAAATATAAAATTTTGAAAATACATTTCTTTATATATATTTTATAATATCTCGGAACTACATTTTTGGAACTGGTGGACACGATAACTCAAAAACTATTCGATGGACCCTTTTTTTAATTTTTTATTTTAAGGATAATTCAATTCTTCGGCACCTCTACCTAAGTTCGATACACTTTCAATATTTTTTTTTATTTTTAAATTTACTTTAAAGAGCGAAAAATAAGACAAAAATCGTAATCAAAAGTTCAAACATCCGCCATTTTTTGATATTATAGGTAGAGGTGCCGGTACTCTTCATATATTTTAGAAATTTTTTTTGTTTTTGGATTTCGGTGGTTTATTGTCGGTGCTAGGATGTCCACCAACAAGGCATTGGATTTTCGGATCGTCACACTGCGCTATCTATAAAATGGACACTTTTTTATATTTTTCCTTTTTTTGTGTAGTTTAATACTTAATAAATATGTGCACAAAATTTGAAATTGATATTTACTTCCGTTCTTGAGAAAAAAATTCTAGAAAAATACATAATTTTTAAGGACTCTCGAGTAAACCACCCCTTAACTGGACAACCAATTTGGATCATCCTGTATAGAGTCGAAACAGCCGAAACAAATTCTGAATAAGGGATTTATTCTAATTAGATTAATATAGATTGCCGGGAGGATGAAACTTCGATAGCCATCGGGACTTATACAAAAAATAGATAGCCAAATTATGTAGTTTTGTTATAATATGTTAGAATAAACAACTCGAATCGACTTGTAAATTAATAAACATCATAATTATCTATAAGTTATATAATAATTATTTGGTACATGTTATAATTATAGATAATTGTATAGGTTAATATTTTGCCGAATTTCTACAAGCTATTTTACAATTTTAAAAGTAATCAATGATTGATTATTGTTAGAAAATGTTATACATTTTAGGTGCTACCATAGTATGCTGTCTATTGGCATGTTACTATCTTCTAAAAGTGATATTAATCCATTTTGATTATATCTGTGGTTAACTTTTTGATATAATATTTTTATTTCACCTTGTAAAATTTGATCATACGCGATTTCTTCCTTACCAAGGTCTTTTTCTTTATCGAATTATAACATCAAATTTGACATTGTTAATTTTTTTAGTGTTACGTAGCAAAATTAGCAAAAAAAAAATAGCATTTTTCTCTTAACCCTAGAATCATACGTACACGTCAAATTGACGAACGAACTTCTCTACCTGCTCCCCAATAGTACAACTTGTCGTTGCCTGCTTGCTGTGAAACTTCTGCTATCTAATTTATTTGTTATTATAACACAGTAGACGTATTAATTTTGTTTATAGTTGCTGTCGTTTTGTTTATATTGAAATAGTGTCCGTCAAAAGGACGACGATATATGATTAACGTATGTTTTTTTTAAAGATTTTGTATTTCG
This sequence comes from Brachynemurus nebulosus, assembly GCA_035578155.1. Taxonomy (NCBI): domain Eukaryota; kingdom Metazoa; phylum Arthropoda; class Insecta; order Neuroptera; family Myrmeleontidae; genus Brachynemurus; species Brachynemurus nebulosus. Next base: position 6,395,961 of record JAPWDM010000019.1, read on the forward strand.
CATATAAAAGTTTTCTTAATTTTTCTAAAATTTATTTATGGATGTTTTAATTAATTTATTCAATGATAATGATAATGTGAAAGATGATTACAGCTGTTTGACTTATAGAGACGACATTGACGACTGAAGTTTTAATATATTGAATCGAAAACAAAAGAATGCGTTTCAAGTGACTTAATAAAAGATTAACAATTTATATTGTGGAAAATATTTTAATTTTATTATTTTTTGAGATCTTATTCGAAAAAATACCAACAAATTTTAGAAAATTTACAAATGTGCCTAATGAGAAAATAACTACATATCTACGGGAATATTTGTGACCGAGAAATTTCACATTTTGTAAAGTCACACATGTCCACCGACTCATAATAGTTCATAAATTAATTATTTGAAAGACATGTCTTATGATACAATTGATGTATTTATCTATTTTTTAATTTTTATAATGAGAATATGCTTTGATAAAAAGATTAAAGAAATTAATAAATATTTATATTAAAAAATTTTTCCAAATGCAATTTTTTTAAATATTTTGTTCGCTTTTGTAGTATTGTTATGTAAAAAAAATGTTTTTTGCAAATAAACTCTAAAACTCTCCGTAAAAAGTCCATTCATCAAAATGACGCCGATGTATGATTAACGTTTCTAGTAGACCAACGTATGATTCTAGGGTTAAACTATTCGACGTGGAAATTTGAAATTTAGGACAGAGATAAACTGTAGTGGTTTGATTATAGATGGGAAGTTGAATTTTGATTCTGAGAGTTAATTTCAGGAATAACCTGGAAATTTCAATAAAAAATTTCCCAAAAGCGTCGTATCAAAGGAAAGCTTATTAAAGCACGAATTCAGTAATATATTTAATTGAATTTTTTGTTAATTTTTATTTTGGGAGGCGGGTCTTTTTACGTTTTATAGTAAGCGTAAATAGGTTAAGGTAAAGATACAATCGTTTTAAAATCGAGAATTATAGTTTTTTACTAATAAAATTTATTTGTCAAGAAAAATATTTTGTCTACATCTAATGCTACTATTACATCAAATCCATAACAATAAGTGATAGTACGGGACACTATTTACGTAAATACAATTTGCAAATTAACAAATTGTAAATTAACAAATATTTAAGAATAGGGAGGTTACTATGCTAAACTATATAGTAATTATATATGATATAACTTAATGATGAATAAAAAGGTCATTTTCACTAATTGTGTATATTTTCAATATCGTATGGAACCTTCGGTGTGCAAGTCAGCCTCCTTTTTGAGTAATTTTAAAAGAATCTTGCAAAATTTACAATAACTGCATCGTAAAATATTTAACCCTAGAATCATACGTACACGTCAAAACGACGAACGAACTTCCGTACCTGCTCCAATACTACAACTTGTCGGTACCTGCTTGCTGTGAGATTTCTGTTATCTAATTTATTTGTTGTTATAACACACAAGACGTATTTATTTTGTTTATAGTCATTGTCGTTTTGTTTGTATTGAAATAGTGTCCGTCAAAAGGACGTCGATGTATGATTACGCGATGTTTTTTTTTTTTTTTAGATTTTGTACTTCACATATAAAAGTTTTCCTAATTTTTCTAAAATTTATTAAAGATATGCATGTTATAATTAATTTATTCAATGATTATGATAATGTGAAAGATGATTACAGCTGTTTGACTTATAGAGACGACATAATACTGAAGTATTTATATATTGAATCGAAAACTAAAGAATGCGTTTCAAGTGACTTAATAAGAGATTAACAATTTATTTTGTGGAAAATATTTTAATTTTTATTATTTTTTGAGATCTTATTCGAAAAATTACTAACAAATTTTAGAAAATTTACAAATGTGCCTAATGGGGAAATAACTACATATCTATAGGAATATTTATGACTGAGAAATTTCACATTCCGTAAAGTCACACATGTCCACTGACTCATAATAGTTCATAAATTAATTATGTGAAACACATGTTTTATGATACAATTGATGTATTTATCTATTTTTTAATTTTTATAATGAAAATATGCTTTGATAAAAAGATTAAAAAAATTAATAAATATTTACATTAAGAAATTTTTCCAAATCCAATTTTTTTAAATATTTTGTTCGCTTTTGTAGTATTGTTATGTAAAAAAAAAATATTTTTTGCAAATAAATTCTAAAACTCTCCGTAAAAGTCGATCCGTCAAAACGACGTCGATGTATGATTAACGTTTCTCATAGACCAACGTATGATTCTAGGGTTAAAAATCGCACCAATGGTGTGAGCGCTGGGTATAGGCAAATTAACGTTTGTTATTCAACGTACAAAAAATGTGGAAAAATATTGGAAAAATTTTTAATTTCATTAAACTTAGAAATAATACATCACAAGCTGTACATAAAGGCAATTTTTGAAACAATCTTGCAAAATTTACAATAACTGCACCGTAAAATATACAAAAACATATCGATGGTGGTAACGCTGGGTAGAGACTAATTAACGTTCGTTTGTTATTCTAACGTACAAAAAATGTTCATACAGGCAAAATTTTGAACCTCATTAAACTTAAGAAGAGTATAATATGCCGAGCTGCAATTAAAGGATTAATATTTTATAAAATTTGCCTAAAAAATTTGAAATTCAGATACAACCATAAATCATTTTTTTTTTAATATGAAAATTTTTTATTGCTTATTAGATTCCTTGAAACTCAAACTTTAACATTTATATGAAGAACTGAAAAATAAAAATTTCCATAGCCCTAGGTAAAGAAATTAATTAAGTAAAAAGCATAAATGGAAAAATATTGTAATTGTTTTAAAGCCGTTAGTGCTCCGTTTTATTTTTATTTTTGTATTATTTTAAATAAAAATTAAAAAAAAACTCATATTTACAATAAAACACATTAAAGTTGTAAGTAAAAAAAAATATACACCAACCTTTTCAGACACGTGGACTCCAGGATGACGGTTTGATTATCCACAGTTGTTCAAATAAAAGTCTTAACAGTCTTAAATTTAAAAAAATTGACAGCTATTCAAGAATAGAAAGTGAAAACACAAAAATTATCATAAAAAAAATATATTTAGAAATTTTTTAACAAATATTTAAACAGTGAAATATTAAAATTACTATGATTTCATGAAACACTACAACCGTTTTTCAATTTAAACCACCTGAAATAGAATTTTGACAATTTTCGCTAATATTTTAATTGCATTTAAGTGTGTAATACAATCGAGTGATTGGGGCAACAATTGATCGGAAATTTCGATTCTTTATATCATCACGAATAAATGAAGACTGTTTGTTAATACTGGCGACGTTTAAAACTTCAAACCAAATTACCGAATAACGTTGAACGCATGCGTTGGATAAAATTCTCAACAATATAACTATTTCTCATCTCTTTTTTAAACTTGTACACCATCATATATTATTCTTTTTCAATTTTTACATATATAAAATGTAATAATGTTTTGTTATATACAATTGTCTTTGTACAACAACCGTATTTTCGTATACGGTTATTTCTTTTTATATATATTGCCCTGCTGTTGAATATCATAATTTTAAGAATCCATGTTTTTAAAAAATGGTTTCAGGCAAAGTTAGGTTAATAATGCCTTTGGGCTATAAAGTCCAACCCGATTCGGTCTACTTCATAATATTATCGGTGTGGACCCTCAGGTATTTTAACATTTCGTTTATTTCTGTGTATATACATATCTGGCTCTACGTACATAATATAATGTGCCTTGCCAGCGGCAAATACAACTTTCAAGAGTAGAAGATATAAGTTAGATATACATATGCATATGTATATATATAGCTATATAATATAATACAGTTCGCTTACTTTAACGTTCGTTGGTTGCTTGTAATAATGTAGTATGTAACTTTTATATTGCTTGCGTCGTTTATGTTTCCATCATACTGTTCAATTTTATTAGAAAATAAATGTTTTAGTATTTTGAAATATGTACAAAATTATGTGTATCTTTTACTGGTTACCTTAGGTGTATTAATATACTATCAGCTTACGTGATAATATGCACACAGGACTACGCTATAAAAACACTTCTTATGACCATTTTAAAGAATCATTTTTGCAATTAACGCTGCTTTTATCGAAAATGATTATGCTAATTGATTTGAGCGTTACTTTATGGTACCTATTCCATATTTGCCAATAGTAAATCAAATATTTTTTGCACGACGGTGTATTTTCATGGACCGGACACACCAAGACGATTATTTTACGGTCTAAGTGGATGTCATATAATTATATTGCACCATTTGATTTATACCCAAACACTCAAGTAGGTAATAATTTCTGAACACAATTAAAGTAGATTTGGAATGCGACAAAGAAAATTTAATACCTACGTGTTTTGGTCAGTTTGTCACGTTTTAGCTCTTATGTCAAGTATATGCAATATAATTATACCTCATTTCAAATACAATTGATCATGAGTTTTCGTTAAAAAATTAAATAATTCTTATATTCGAAACAAATCAATCTTCTATTCTTTTCTAATAACGAACTGCAAATTTAAATTTTACGTAAACGCAATAATGAAAGAGATAAAGCCAAGAAAACGGAAATTATTTAAATTCAAAGTGACGAAGCATGGTTAAATTTAACTAAAATGGACCATACTTAATTGCTGTTCCAGTAGATCGTCCCGGTTTGTTCTTACACTTACTGGTAAGTTACATTTCCCAAACGTTTGTTTATATTCATGGTAACAAAGAAATAACATTGTGAAAAGTAAAATTAGCTTAAAAATCATTGGAATTATTTATTTATATGAAAATTGAAAGTACAATTTGAACAATTATGCAGAATTAATTAATCAGGATTAGAATTTCCACTAGTTTGTAAAATATTGTCATTATTATTTTTGCTACTTTTGTCTTCATATTTTATTGAAATTTCAAAGGGTTGTTCTTTCTATAATTATCTCTCTATCATTCTTCTGAAATCAATTGGCAGCCAATCTTAAATGCTTCATCAACTTTGACCAAATTATTTTCTTCAGTTTTTTTTTTTCTGAAAATTTAACTCATGTGTATCAAATTCCATAAGAATATTATAGTTTTTTCTCTTTTACCATGGAAAAAATGTTAGGACAAAATTTTTACAGCGAAAAAAATAGTATAAAACATTTCATTGGTCATTTCACTGTAGGTAAACATGATAAAAAAGAAACAAAAATTCGTATTGGTAAATTTAACTGATTTCAGAACCATAGTAACGATGTGTTAAAATATAATAATATGAATTATACTAATTTATTTTATTCGTTAAATTATCTTACCGTATTACACTTGAGTTTTATATTTTTTCTAAATAAATTTGTGTTTTCTACAGCTCAAATTTTTTGTCTAAAAGCAATTTAATGAGAAGAACTGTCAACTAGCAAAAACGCTATAGCTTCGCTGTCGCGTTTTTGTTAGTTGAGTGTTCTTCTCATTAAATTGCTAGGCAACAAATTTTCGTTAGACAAACCCAAATTTATTAGAAAAAATACAAACCTCTCGTGTAATTAATAAGTGATAAAATAGTCAAAAAAGATATTAACGTGAATTATTGGCACTTAATTATAATATAATGTTTATTTATAAATATAATGGTCAATTGCCACTACAGATTTGCAATTAATTTGTAATTCATATATTTTTCGACTCCTGTTGAAGAACACACTCATCACATATCCGTAAATTGTTGAGAAAGTTAGGCATTATTCAAAGGTGTGGAGGAATTTTCATTACTCACTACCTTTTTGACCAATGAAATCACCGTATTAACCATTATTCAATGGGCTGGCTTTTGTTTTGTGTATAATATACGTATCAATTTTTAAATTCAAATATGTTGCGTGGTAACATCTAAGTAAACAAAGTAGCTTATATTTTGTTTTCATCGTTTGTACATATATAAACATTTAATGAAATTAGAGGTAGATTAAAAATTGTATTCTTTTGATTTAAAAATATGCAATTTTATTTAAATAAAAAAAAAAAAGTCGTAGAAAAAATATCGTATTCTACTCGCTTGCAATGGCTATTACTCACTCAGATGCATTACGACACTCGCCTCGCAAGCTCGGCTCGTGTCGCAATTTCATCTTCGTGAGTAATAGCTATCATTACCAGCTTGTTGAATAATATACTATTATTCATATATAAAAAATTTCACCTATATTATAGGAATTTTATTTTTTATTTAACACTTTTAGTCCCACGGCTTCGGCATCCGAAACCAAACTAAACATCCCCAGAGGCCGACCGCGATCAATGATTAATTGATTAGTTAGTTACGCATTATGTGTGCGATATTTATCATCATTAATCACACGGATGTGTTCCTACTCACACAAATACATACCAACACACACTACTCTTTTGGTTTCTATGTATAAAAAATTTTAAGATAGACAAAAAATACATAAAAATATAATTTATATTTTTAAATAAAATTGATTTGAATGTCAGTGTATATGTAGTATGTACGTATCACGTACGTATGTTTACAGTTTTACACATACATGTTGAACTGTGTTGAATCTATTATATCTGTGTTGAATAACTTTATTTTATGTATTTGTTTATATAAAGTTTTTTTTTTTTTAAATATTGCTGGCTTCCGGGGAAGTTTACTATGAAAGTGCTCGGTCCTCATAGTGTTAATATACCTATTTTTTCTTTAATTGATCGTGCAAAAAATATAAAACTTTGGGTCTTGTTTTCAAAACATTTTCTCGGCCAATAAAGACAACTTACCGAATAAAATACTATTACTTCAAAAAACATCACTTTATTTTTATGTCATCGAAGATGATATATTAATATCGTTGTGTGACTGAATTGAACACGTGATTGAATAATTATATTGAGTTGTACATCCATATTGAATAAACGCAAGAGGGCTGTAGAGTTAACAAACAACTATAGAATTAACAAAAAATCATAAATTAACACTTTCACTGAGATGGCATTACTTAGTGCGTGTCAAAAACACGCACTTAACGATTTTTTTATTTGTAATAATGTTCGAAACAATAAATTGTCACAATTAAAGAATTCAAGTGATATTGTGTGATGATGAATATTTGTTTTGTTACGTATTTTATTCATATACTACATATTAGATTATACCAACATATTTATTCTGTAAAAAGCCAGGTTGTGCAATTTTGCACCGGGTGTCCTCTTATTTGCGGCCAATCCTATTTGCGATCACAAATTTTAACTTACACAACTCTAGATACGAGTATTATGTACTTTTACAACAACACAGTTTTAAAACAAAAGTTGTACAAAACAAAAATTAATAATTATTCAAAGAAAATTTGGAAGAGGGGCGGACAAAAGTTTTTGCACAAGAGCATCTACCTCCTACACACGACGCGACACTGATGCTGATTCGTAGGAGATATTTGAGTTGCCTAGTATCAAAATCTACTAATTCCACTTTATAAAGATCATGGGAAATTTTAGATAAATACTAAAATACAAATTTTACGTGAAAACATAATTTTATACTTCGTACGTCCCGCATGTCAGTGAAAAAATTAAAATTTGAACGGTTAAAATCTAAAATATAGGTTATGTAGGGGTATTTAGCAGGATTTGTAAAGTTTTCAATGTAATTTTAGCCGGATTTAAAAATTATGTTATATTTCAGTTGCAGATTTCTTTAGTAAGCAGTTAAAATTACAACAGAAAATGTTAAGGGGCAAATGCTTTGTTGCATTTAAAAATTAGTGGCCCTAAAAAATCAAAAAATTCGAAAAGTACATTTAGTAGATTTTGATACTAGGCGACACATTTGTCTGAATACAGTGATTGGCAATGAAAATCATACATCTTGTTTGATAATAGTTCAATTTGGAACTTAAAATTCAACAAGTTTAAGCTATCTCAATTTATTGAGTTCCACCACAGAACATTATATGTAGAAGCAGTCTGCATATAAAAATCTGCCGTTCGTAAGGTGCAATGTTGTGCAATTTACACCGCTTCTGATTTAGTCTGTTACTGTTCGTCACATCGTTCACATCGTTCTTATGTCATTGTTTTTTAATCAACTCGTGAAATTTAAACAGAAAAAAATATGAAGTGTGTCGTTTTTAAGTGTAAAAATTCTACTGAACAAAAAAATTCTCAAAGTAGAGGGATATCTTTCTTAAAATAAATATGTAAATTTATTTTTAATTATTGGTTGTTACACCCCAAATCCAATTTTACGTAGTGGTTGGTGCAAATTTAAGGGGAAGTACGTAAAATCGGAAGATCAGGGGCGTCGGTAAACTTTTGTTTCGGGGGTTGGTAAATATTATTTACCTGAATTTATCTAAAACAATATTATCTTAAGAGACAATTTACACCTAAAATTCCGTTGTGTAGACAAAGGAAATCGAATGTATACTAATGAATATGTGTGACGACTTTTAGAAAACTGTCGAAAAATTAACTTCACTATCGCATTCATCAGCGTAAAAGACGCCAAATAGCGGAAGCTAACAAAAATTCTAGAATATTCTACTCGCGAACTAGCGAAGATACCAAAAAACAAACTTCACTATTGAATTGGGCACTAAAAATTAGATTAAGCAGCGCATTTTGACAAAAATTCTAGAATGTTCTATTCGTCAACTAAGAAAGATATCGAAAAATCGATTGCACCATTTAATCGGTCATCGAATAAAAGGCGGAATAGCAAATTTTGATTAATGTTCTAGAATATTCTATTCGTTAAATAGCAAAAATTGTTTGTCAAAATCGGACATTTGGTTTACATTAGTTTAATTTCGGTTGGACAATTAAGTGATGAAGTAGATTTTCCAAATATCTTTGTTAGTTGATAAATAGAATATTCTAGAACATTTCTCAAAATGTGTTATTTGGTCTCTTATTTGGTAGCCAATTCAATGGTGACGTCTGTTTTTGAATATCGTTGCTAGTTGACGAATAGAATATTCCAGAATATTTGTCAAAATGTGTGATGAGATTTGATCTCTTTTTCAATGGACAATTAAATGGTACAATTGATTTTTCAGTATTTTTGCTAGTTGACAAATAGAAAATTCTAGAATTTTTGTCGAACTATATTGTTTAATCTCATTTTTAATGACCAATTCAATGGTGAAGTCTGTTTTTTTTATATCTCTGCTAGTTGACGATTAGAATATTCTAGAATTTTACGTTACTCATTTTGCATTTGCATTTTGCATATTACGTATACAGAATAGGTGCATGTATATCTGCAGTGAAATTTTAAAATTTTTAAAGGCTACGAGACCCTCAGACAATATTACCTACGGCCCTGACTCTGGCTTGGTACATAAATTTTCACTAACACAGACAAACAACAACATATCTGTGAGAGGAGAACCCCACTAAATCTCTGACGTCACTACGTAAAATCGGAGTACGTACCATTGGATGGCCACTGTAGTTAGATAGGTCGGCCATGATAGTACATATATACTATATAGTATAATTATGCAAGATGCCCAGTCATACATACATGTACAATATGTACATCACCATATTTAAGGTGACCAGATTTGTAAAGAGTCAAAACGGGACGGCCAACCTTATCGGGGGTTTGAGGGGTACAAAGTACCCTCCCCCCATGAAAAAAGGAGGGTTTTTGAGAATTTTTGAGAATTTTTGAAAATTTAAGTCAATAATGGTGTTTTTAAAGTCATTTAGAATGCTAATATTCCTTTCTATCTACCATAAAATTAATTTGGTGGCGGATGATTCCTCCACCACTGTAGCATGAGACCTTTGATAATGAAACGATAATTTGGATAGAATAATTTGTGTTAGTAGGAAGATCTAAATAGTAAAGTTCCGTATGAAATAGCTGAATTATTGTAATTGAAAATATGTATTATACGTGTCATATTATATGTACTTAATACTTATTGTAATCCTTTGACGTTTTGTATACCTGAAAAGGTCTTTACACAAATAAATTATTATTATTATTATTATTATTATTATACGTAAATATCGCGACTGCACTTCAAAAACCTCCAGGCGGAGGAAAAAGTGTCCGTGCAGCGTACCAGGTCAGGTACTTCTAGGTCAGGTACGTAATGTCCGTCATACAGCATCCCCTTCCTGGTCTTCCCTACCTAATAAATCCCCGAACCTCGCTGCGAAACCATAACAGTGGGAGATTCGAGGGCAGGTCCAATGGATGTTCGAGGACCCGCTCTAAACGGGGCATGGGGTTCAAAGGTGTTCATGAACTCCCGGAAAAAGTCGTCTCGTGCGACCGAAGCGTGCGGAGCGTCCCGATGATAACTGCTTTTTGCATTGACGCCGCTAACATGTTGGCGTGAGATCTACAAGCCGGAATGATGTTAAGATTGCGCACAAAGGAGTTATGCATACCCCCCAGACATCCGATTATAAGTACGACCAAGCGGACCGTATAGCCCGGGTACAGTTGTCGCAGCTCGTGTATTAGATCTTGATATTTAATCCTTTTTTGCTCCTCCTTTTCGACTATGTTAGTTTCCGCCGGAGCAGAGAACTCGATAACATACATAGTCTGAGATGTTAAATCTTGGAGCACAACATCAGGCTTATTAGCGGTCAATTGCCTGGTAGTTGCAACCGGCATATTCCAAAAGATCTTGCACTTTTGGTTGGCAACAAAGGATTCTACTTCCGCAGGATCGTAGGGCAAGACTGGTGTTTTGTCAACTTCGTAATGATGACGAAGATAAAAGTAGAGCACACGCAACGCTGCATTATGGCGATGGATATAGGTGGATTTAGCATAATAAGAACAACCTGAAGTCAGGTGCATTAAGGTTTCCGGGTATGTTTTGCATGCCCGACACGAGGTATTCGAAACCCCTTTATTACCCATCACATATTTTTGGTGTGTTAAGGTGTTCCACACTCCATCTTGAGCTGCCATGATAAAGCCCTCCGTTTCCGATTTAAGTCCATTAGCTCTCAAGAAAGCCCAAGTGAGTTCGCTCGAAAGGCCAAGGTTGTCAAGATGACGGTAGAACATACCCTGGTGAACTTTGTCGCGATGCTGATTGAGCAGATGTTGTTGCTCGGCTCTCTTGATTGCCGACTTTTGGCGCGACTGTGATAGTGAAAGAATGTTATCGTCACCGTCGCGATTACGCGGATCGAAGGCTAAGCCCAAGATATCGGCGGCACGTTGCGCTGCTGTGAATAAAAATGCGCCTACGCCAGCAAGCTCGTGATCCCTGACGAGTTGCAATAGCGGGTCTGAACTGTTAAGTACACGACAAGCTGTACCTAAGACTATACGGTCATGTAAACGTTCGACTGACAGGAGCCCCCTACCCCCTAGGTCTCGTGGGAGGTAAAGTCGTTGTGTCGATGCGCGTGGGTGCAAACTACGATTGATGTTCATTATTTTTCGCGTGTCTCGGTCTAGTTCCTCCAATTCATTCACATTCCACTTAATTGAACCAAAAGTATATAAAAGGATGGGTATGGCTAACATATTTGTAGCGCCGGTTTTATTCTTCGCCGACAATTCGGAACTCCAAATTTGTCGGAGAAGGCGCTTATATCTACTACTTAAGGCGGCCTTCATGTTCTTCACGTCCTGGATGTGACTTTCGCCAACACCAAGGTACTTATAGGTCGCTCCTTCATCAAGATGTTCTATGATGCTTCCATCCACTAATTGGGCGTGTGAATCAAAATTCGGAACTACACCATGCTTACAGTGCACCACCGCGCATTTGTCCAGTCCGAACTCCATACCGATCGCGTGCGTGTATTTGTGTGTTAATTTTAGAGCGCAGTTGAGATCACTCTCCGACGAGGCATACAGTTTTAAGTCATCCATATAAAATAAATGTGTGACTTTATGCTCGCGATTTCCTACCGGGCCACACAAGTACCCGGGTTCCTTTCTCAGGCTGATTGACAGGGGCAACAACGAGATGCAAAACAAAAGTGGGCTGAGGCTGTCTCCTTGGTATACGCCTCGTTTGTATGTCACCAACTCCGTTGACACAACGTGTTCACCGGATGTTATTGTGAACCTTGTTTTCCAGAGCGGCAACAGGTGTTCAATACATTTAATAATGTCGGGGTGGACTCGCAGACAATGGAGCAAATAGATAATGAGCTCATGCGACGTTGTGTCAAATGCTTTTCGATAGTCCACCCAGGCCATGCTCAGGTTGCGTTTGTGCTGTCTAGCGTCCTGACAGATACATCTGTCGACCAGCAAGTTGTCTTTGCAACCCGACATTCCTCTTTTTGAACCTCGTTGTTCATAGATCGAACTCCACACTGGTTCAATCGCCTTCAAGATGCGTTCGTATAGAATGGAAGTGAACGCTTTATACACAGTGTTCAGGCACGTTATCGGTCTGTAGTTCTGTGGTTGTGATAGGTCTCCTTTTTTCGGTATTAGGACCGTTCTTCCCTCAGCGAGCCACGATGGTATTGGCTCACAGTTAAATAACCAATTTGAAAATATACGGGCAAGGTGGTGGTGGGTACTAGTGAGCTTCTTCCACCAAAAATTCGTTATTCCATCAATGCCCGGAGCCGAATAGTTCTTCTTGCCTTTGAAAGCAAGTTCGACTTCCTCTTTATCAACAGATGTTATAATGGTATGAGATGGCACTTTGCCAAGCTGTTGTTTGCAGTACCATCTAAACTGGCTGATGGGAATACAGTCCAAGTCAGTCTCTTTAGTCGTCTCATATATCCCCCGCCAATAATCTTCTATTGCGTCGACCGTCGGTGGTTGCTCCACAACAGGGCTTTTAGATGCGAACAGGCGTGAAGGATTCGAGTTAAAGATCTTATTTTCCCGAATACACCGTTCACGCCGGGCTACTTTCTTCTTGGCCAGGGCCAATGCGCGTATCTTATCCAAATGTGTCTGTTTGATGGTCAACAGATTGCCCAAATTTATCGTGTGATAGCGGTACCTTAGTTCTCTGGCAAAAGCCCGTACCTTTCGCGTAAAACGCCTGTTGGTCTGAATATATTCTATCACACATTGGATACGCGATACCAGCTGTCGTAGTGCCCTCACCTTGGTGTCAATTTGTTTAAGACGAATACGTGCCTTCTCCTCTGCAGTCTTTTCCTGCTTAGAACATGGGGTCAGGACACGCATCGCTGCATATACTGCGTTGTCGACGTCGGTGAGATCACTGGATGGGGATAAATGATCGTCCAAAATTTCGTTTAGTAGGGTCAGTTGTTCGCCCTTTACATACGTCCGTCTGTATTTGGGACGTGGTCGTTTGTCAAAGTTTAAATCGGTATCGAGAAGATCGCGAAATTGTTTTCTTAAATTGTCTGAGACAGAAAGGGATTTATTTAGATCGGCATCATTCTGTGTGGGAGTTGAACTTGTTCTGGTGTTAGACTCTAGCACAGTATTTGTGTTGGCTTGATTTAACAAGTCCGTCTGTGCCTCAGTAACTACGCTGCCACCGAAAGTTACCGGTTGATCCCGCTCTATGATGTTATTGGTCGAGCTCTCACCGTTGACCGCAGAATCCTGTTCAACTTCCACCACTGCAGTTTCAGCAACCCTAGCTTCTTCGCGAGCTTCTCGATTATCGTCATGTCCGGTAGGTATGTTTAATTTTATAATTCGGGCTACATGGTCACGCAGATTTTGTGGCGTTAAATTAGAGTGTTCGGGATGCATCTGGCACCATATGGCGTGCATCCTTGCCATGTACCCTCTCTTATTTGGCTCACTTTGTGTGCGGCACGTGAGCAAATCTCTCCTCAAGCTGTCCGTCCACTCCAGGCGCACGAGACGAGAAGATGAATTTTGACTGGTTCCGCCTTTATTAGCGGGCCCACCCGAGAGACCCGCAGCACGACCAGCCTTCCTAGTTCTTTTACCGTCTGGAACTAGTAGAAAACCTGTTAGGGGTAGTTAGCCCGTTAACAGAGACCACCATTTAGCGCTGGTTGACTCCACGCACCAGGTACCAGAAAGTACCTGGCCTTAGCTCGGGGACCCGGGAGCGCTACTTCCCGAATTGTCGTAGCAACCGACTACGGAAGCAACCGGGTGTTACAACAAGCCCCTGGGGGTTTATTATTATTATTATTATTATTATTATTATTATTGGTAAAAATGACACGTTTTTGGTCTGCCAGTCTCTGTTCAGTAACGCGACTTAGGTGAGGGTAGCTGCGCGCGAACTCTTGATGTAATTTTGTACGGTAACCAGTTTTGTCCGTTTCAAGTCTAGTAACTTTGAAGTATGTGCGTACGATGAATTCATTCAGTTCATCTGTCCATTGCATACGCACACGCTTCTTACCAGCTTTAGTGGTCCCCAAAGGATGCTCTGAGGAAACACTTAAAGTCGGCTGAGCCAAAGGTGTTGAGGACTCCGTAAGTAGGGCAGTAGCATTTTGGCTGAAGGTGTTGTTACAGCTGACAGGTGGCTGCCTAGAACCCAACCTGTCGTCACCGTGATCTGAGCTGTCACATTCAGTGGTGACCCTGATGCGCCCGGTCGCTCCACCGGCAGCGGCAGTTTTCCGAGGCCTTTTTCTAGTTTGCACCATCCTAATGGGTTGTCCTTTTAGTCGCCTTTTACGACAAGCAGGACTTACTGTGGGCAAATTCTGCAAAGTGAAGCCCCCACCCACAGGGCGTTTATTATTATTATTATTATTATTATTATTATTATTATTATTATTATTATTATTATAGAAAAACAAAAGGATATTATCAAGGAAATCATAGCCAAACCTCCTACATCACTGATAATATTTTATTCAGAATAACAAACAAGATCATTTTATCATCAGAATATCAATAATATTTTGGAAAAGACGAAAGAACCCAAGTAAAGGATTTTAAAGGAAGTTAAAAATTATTTCAAATAATGAATAAAACTTTTCATAAAATAGCGTATAAGTTCAAATATTGCCAAAACGGGACAAATGGGCGTCCGAAGAAATTTGGTCGGGACACCCGGACTGTCCCGTTGAAAATGGGACGTCTGGTCATCTTAACCATATTGCACTAATACGTTAACATGTTTGTATAGACTGTGGTGTAGATACAATAATGTGATTAGCGAATTTCCAGAATGGAATTCAGCTATTACAGCCACTGTCATAACGCGACCTGAACCCGGGACTATGGCAGAAATTTGTTTTGACCTCCCTAGAAACCGAAAACAATATTCACCAAAATTTATATATATATATATATATATATATATATATATATATATATATATATATATATATATATATATATATATAAATACATATCCGCACGGTAACTCTTGAACGAAACGTCCTACTTTTACGAAATTTGGTGAAAATGTTGGAAGTCCTAAACCGTTGGACGATTTCGTTAACCAAGCACGTCCGATGCCCGAAACATGGTTTTTTTGGCAATTTTTGTGAAAGAAATTGGTTTTTTGACAAAATTTCCCTTTATTCAAAAATTTTTGCGACATTTTTTACACCATTGAAACAAAGAAAAAAAGGTCTTTAAACTATTACTCTATGTTAACTAGTTTCCGAGAAAAACTAATTTTTTTAAACGGAAATTTAATCGTTTGGTAGGGATAGCGGTGCCACGTCATTTGCCGACGACAACGGGTACGGTAGTTATGAAATAGAAAATTAGAATCTATTCGCTATGAGCTTTTGCCTGGAGTGGATACAAAAATCGACTACAGCGCTCATGGTGAACAAATATATCTGGTTATCAGGACGGTATTTGTACATAACTTTACTATTTTCTTTAAGAAAAAGTATTTTTTTGTTTCAATACTTATTTGATTTTTTCAAAGGGATCTATTACGATATTACGATATATATTTACCAGATTCTACAAAATAATAAAAAAAATTATTTGTAACCCTATTATCAAATGTCATTTTATTTTGAAATTTTCAAAAAAATTACCTTTTATGCTTTTTTTTGGTTAATTATTGAAAAATATTCTATTTTCAGATATTTTTGAGGTAAAATGAGCAAATGTATGGCTTTTATTAAGCAAATTTCAGTTTTTTAATGTATTTTCCATTATTATAATAGTAAAATGTCCTGATAAACTGTTAAATAATCATTTGATATAGATGGCTATACTTTCGGCTCGGAGCGAATAATATATATATCTATGGGTTCCACCTTTTAAAAAGGTGATATCAGAAAAAATTTGGAATTTAGAAGAAAAATTATTCTAATACGGGAAATGTCCCTTCTTTTTTATGAGATTAAAAGCACAAGAATTTTAAAAAAAAGATGTACAGTGTTCTCTTCTCAGCGCTCCCACCAAACATTTAAAATTATGGTATTTTTTAATGGGTGTATTCATTAAACCTTCTTGAGGTTTAATGAATACATCGACTCTCATAAAGTTTAATGAATACAATCTAAAAAAATTTCATTTAAAAATTGGCTAAAAAATACATTACTTAATAAAAACATAGAATGATTTCTTAGATTTTTTGCAGAATTTTCGAACCTCTAGGAAAGTGCGGTACCTCCTCCCCTGTCTGTGGCCCCCTTAGCGACGCCCTTGATGTCCAGCACCAAATATTTAACCATAAATAAACAAAGCTATTTCATTATTAATAATTGATATAGGTACGTATTTTTATAGTTGAAAGTAGTTTCATTTTCAGTGTACCTAGCCCGGGTAGGTATACAAATGTAATACTTATATGCACACATGTCAATGAATATTACGTGTATACTCAAACTATGGTTTGATTATTAGAGTTAAGTTACAGTTTCAATAGGTTATGAAGAGGTATATTCTTATAATCCGGGAGCCTAACATGATTTTCATGTGTGATCTGCGTACGCAAATGAAAATGCTTGGATAATATTCATATTGCACAACATTGGCTTGACAGTTTGACAGATATCTGTGAAACAACGACCAAAAATTACTGCCAGACACTCGAATAAGTTAAAAAAATGTCAAGCTAACTAAATTGCATATCAAAAAATATTTTTTTATGCGGTTCTTTTTTGTGCAATTATTTTTATGCGGTTTTTAAAAAAAATTGGTCATTAAAATGCACATAATGTGAATCAATATCAAGAGAAAGTAAGTAACTTAAACGTTAGCTACAATAACTTTCTTTGATAAGAATACTTTTTAATGGTTTTTAAGCATTTAATCAGTACATTGCATAAGAATATAAGTTATATTGCATCATTTAGTTTTTTTACAGATCCTTTTTCATAATTTTCATAATATTATTCACGTGTAAATTAATGCTTTATCTTGCTTAGAAAAGCAACTTCTAAGGAAATTGTGAGGTTTTGAGCGTTTTAAGTTATGTATTTTCGATGAAGTTTTTTTATAATTTGGACCGAACTAAACTTATAGCTATTTATGATATTTTTAAATATATTTTTTTGTGCGATTTCTTTTATCCCTATCCACCGCCTAAAAAAAGATTCAGCTGTATATTTAAGAAAACTTCACTACCACTGATTTAGTAGTAAATTTAAGGACTGCTGCCGCGCGCCTAAACTTTAGACATAACAGATCACAGGTTGAGTCACTATATTTAACATTTTCAAAGTCGGTGAACTCTTCAACTCAAAATTTACTCGACCGATCCTTTTGAAATTTTATACACTCTTTCTATACATAAATTACGAGGTAACGCTGTCGAATTCTTTTATTTTTATAATTTATTTTACAATAAAAATGCCGTGAGCAGTGGAGCCCCATCACGGAAGTCGAATTTTTCCTTTCATCTTCGGTATTGAGTGTCTACAAGCGAAATATAATTGAAAGTCCACAAGCGATTTGTAATTTTGGTGGTTTCAAAACTGATGATGAGTGTCCGGTTGATCGGGGCTTTAAAAAAAGATTTTAAGTTTTTAAGGGCTGAATCTCAGTAAATTTCAATTTTGTGCCGATAGCAGTTGTTAACAAGGAAAAAGCCAACACAATTCGTACGAGGGCATTTCTATCCATGCTTATCCGCCAATTGCCTTTGTGTTTTATTTTTAAATATTAAAAAAGGAACTTAAATAGTAAACTGGAAGGCTTTTATGAAGGTATTTTTTCTTTCCAAAAAAATCCAAAATTTCTATTTTATAAATAATAAAAATCCAAAATTCCTAATTTATAAATAAACAGTGACTTTAATAACATTTTCAAATTACTTAATATGTATGTATTTCATTTGTTAAAAAATTGTATTCACTTTTTTTTAAATTTTTTAAAATTACTATTCGCCTACTTGTATTTAGAATAAAAGTAATGCATTTAAAACACATTTAACAATAGCATTCAATTCCGATGTAAAAATGGTAGAAGTGGGGGAAAAGTAATGTGGACTCCCTAAAAGGTACTAGCTGGATACTAACTGAATACACGTACAAAATTTAAGCCCTCTAGGTTTCCTTAGGGAGTCTCTAGACGTGTTAGAAAACAAGCAAAAAAATTAAGGAAATATTGGCGTAAAAATCGTGGGGGTAAGGGTTAAAAGTTGAAACCTCCAAAAAGCAATGTCTGGCTATTAGCTTAACCTGTACACAAAATTTCAGCCCTCTAGGTTTATTTGGGGAGATTTTGACCCGAACGAAACTGTTAAAAAACAAGAAAAATCATGTTCTTTTTGGTATAAAAATGGTGGGGGTAGGGGTTAAAAGTCGAGACCCCCAAAAGGCACCCCCTTGATACTAACTCAATCCGAATACAAAATTTCAGCCCTCTAGGTTTATTTGGGTGACCTGTGCGAGTGGTACAAACTTCGAAAACGTCGAAAATGCATGAAATTGTTGCTTAAAAATGAGGGGGGTGGGGGTAAAATATTAAAATCTCCAAAAAGCACAACCTAGGTACGAACTTTATCAACACACCAAATTTCAACCCTCTACGTTAATTCTGGGGGGCTGGGGGCCTGTTAGATCCAGCGAAAATCGTTTTTCCCCCTCCACTCCCACCAAATCATCCTAGGAAGCTGAATTTTGGATATGTTGTAGATAATTGACCGAAACATTATTTAAAACCGGTTTGGAAAAGTTTTATTGCTTTTCCGCCCCCCACCACCCCCTTAAAGGTCGGGTCAGAAAAAAAATTTGCCCAAAATTTGACCCCACTTTGATAGTATGAGGTGCCTCGAAAATGAGCCCCATTTACCAAATTTCATCTCTTAACTTCCATAGGGGGGCCCTACACAAATTAAAAGGTGGCGGGAATATATATATATATATATATATATATATATATATATATATATATATATATATATATATATCAGACATTTTTTTTCTACATATTCGTGTTCTACGGGTCCGAAAACGGATAGCGCCCCTACTCTCGCCTCTCGCAGCTCTTATCGTATAGACTGTATAAGTCTAATTTTTCGGAGAAAATTCGACTAAAAATATTGCCGATTTTTTAATCAAAAATCGGTATTTTGATTTCTAAGTGTTACCAAAATCAAAAAATCAATTTTTAAAAACATCTCCACAGGTTTACCTTGAGAAACTTATCAACTAACGAAATGTTTTTGGTTTTTTGAATTTTTAATTTTGGATGATTCCATGATGAGTTTTGCGGTTTACCGCAATGCACACAACTTTTCTCTGAGACGTCTGCAAAAATCTGCCAAACGTCTGATAAGAAAAATTATTATTAATAGAATGATTACTTTTCAATTTAAATTCACCTCGCATGATGTCACTCCATGAGTCATATATATATATATATATATATATATATATATATATATATATATATATATATATATATATATATATATATATATATATAAGAAAAACATTAATAAATAAAAATTTTTGGGTTGTATTTTTTTAAAAACATTTATTGGATTAAAAAATTTTTTTTCCATGCTTTAAGAAAAACAAAATGGGTGTTTAATTTATTTGTCGATTTTTATAAGCCAGTTTAATTACACACCTAAAAATAGTGTTCCGGTATAGGGGCCTTTACGTTACTAAATAAATTTATATTAACCGTATTGCCACCGCCCCCCGTAAGTACTTCCACGCATTTCATACATGAAAATTACGGTGGACTCCCGAACCATTAAGGCCCATTTACATTAACGCTCCACTCTTGGTACGATAAAATTTTTTCCATATTTTAAACACTATTATATTAGGAGAACATAATCTTAATACAATATACCTATCTGTTAATCAATTAGTACTATAATGCAAGACGTTGCGTCGTTGTGTTGTATCATGTTTTCCTAATATAATAATTTTCAAATAAATGAAGGAGGCTAAACGGAGCGGAGTGAAATCAAAAACGTGTTTACACTATAGGTACAAGCATAACAAGTCCGATACCGCTCCAATAAAATATTATCTGAGTGGTATTGTTATTGGAGCGATATTGGAGCGAGAGCGTACCGTGACTGATATCGGAGTGATGATGTAAATACACTCATTGTCTCTTGTGTAAGAATATTTTATCGAATCGGGAGCGTAGTAATATCGTACCGAGAGCGGAGCGTTAATGTAAATCGGGCCTAAATGTTTATTTAATAATTGTATGCTTGACTAAAACACGCCGCTGTCGCAATATGCCCGGCAAAATGTTTCACAAGTAAAGCTGCAATAGAAACAATCAATTTAATGATTTTGTTCATGTTCATTTATGGTACTCTATATACGGGATAGAGTATAGTTTTCCTCTTCATATGGTTTTGGTGGAAATATGTGTTCGTTAAATACACATTCATTACATACATCAGTTCCTGATGCTGAACATAAACGAGTGTAGTGCTGCAACCTGACAGTTTGTTATTGTAACACTAGCCGTGTGTAACGTGTGTAGTGTAATGGGCCCATAAGTGAAATATTTAATAAATTTACATTTCTGTTTATTAAAGCTTGCATCTGTTGTTCACAGTTTACCGACTCTTAAATACCATCTATATATTATTTCCAATTATTATTACATTTGGTACAATGATTGACATAAGTACGCAGATAGATGAATTACAGTTGAATATTTAGTACAGTATCAAGAAAAAATGACCAAAATCTACTTAATAAATTTCTAACACTGACTGACTGACTAACAAACAACGCACAGCCTAAACCGTTGGGTTTAGAAGAATGAAATTTTGCACAAGAGTTCCTTATGTAATGTAGGTGAGCACTAAGAAAGGATTTTTGAAAATTCGTCTCCTAAGTGGGTTAAATAAGGAATGAAAATTTGTATAATTAAAATTCATCATTTTTGAAGTTAGAGATATATAAAAATATGTTACTATGGCTATTAAAATAAATAATATCTCATTTAATATAAATCTTTAACACTGACTGACAGACAACGCACAGCCTAAACTGTTGGGTTTAGAAGGACGAAATTTAGCACAGCAGATATGAAAATTGGCGTTTAGGCTATTTATAAATAAAAGTCAGTTATGTAAACGTTTCTGGAAATTTATTCCCTAAAGGGTTAACACAGAAAATAAAAGTTCGTATGGGAAGTTCGTCATTTTTGAAGTTAGAAACGTGGATATTGATTTAGGCTTTTGAAAAACATTAAAAATGAGCAGATAGTGAGTACCTAATAAAAAGATGTTGTCGATGGGAAATCCCATCGGGTATACGGCTAGTAGTTTTAATGATTTATATTAAAAAACAATAATTTATTATTCTAATTCATCTTAAATATTATTATTTAACTTTTTCTATTATTAGTCACGTGATCAGAGCCGGGTTGTGACCTTACATTATCCTATACGTTGATCGGATATCCTAACTCTATCAAACACAACTATGGAAACTACAAATTTTAATAGTATTTTTTTTGTACCTAATGTAAAATCAATAGCACAGACCAGTGAACATCCTATATATATTATATTATATAGACTGATAATATAAATGTGTAATTGAGGCAACCACATACGACCAAGTTCCGATCTTAATAGTATTCTATTATATAGTAATGGATTTGTATCCGTAGTTACGGTTTCAAAAAATTATTGTCAAAATATAATATTGATAATAAAATTTTACTTTTTTGAGAAGAAACTGCAAAATTTTTAAAGAAAAAAGTGCTATTCGCTTTATTTTCAAAATACGTATGTATACAAATTATGTCCTGCAATAATTATAGTCGCATTTGCTCAAAAATTGACATTATATTATTTCATTAAATTCACCCGTGTCACCCTTGTTACCTGCTTCAAGAAAAATGCCTAGAAACTGGCTTTACACTTTGTCTAGTAGTATAATATAATAGTGTTCATTGGTCTGTGATCAATAGACAATATTTGACAATATAAACCATATAAACTGTCAAAAAATTTTCACAAAATTAAAATTCAACAACTAATTTTCTTAGTTACACCAAAAAAAAAAATATTTTCCTTAGTTACAGAATACCTGTTACTATTTAGAGAATATGACGTAACTGACAACTAATGAACGTTTTCACACGAAAGTAATGTTAAATCAATTTTTTCTAAACAATTTTCGGCATTATTTTTAAAAATAAAGGAATTATACATGCATCAATCTGCGCATCTTAAATGTGTTTAAAAATTTTCCAAAATTCAAATAGTTAAAAGTAAAAATGTACAACTTGTCAGTAAAAAAAAGAAAAGTAAACAGTGTGGTGGGAGTGCCGTGAAAATTAATAAATGTAATTACTTGCGTATACTTAAAACTGGTTTAATTTTCTGAATAAGTTTAGATTGAAATTTTTTGTCCGATACGAAGTTACGTATATAAAGGATTTCAAGTGAAAGAAAATTCAAGCTTGCCTGGGAAAAGGAGTATCTTTTTCTTACAATTAGAAACAATTTTTAAAGGCAGCAAAACAATATTTTAATACAATATTAAGTTAACTTACATAGAGTGTCGTAGAATACACAAATTTATATGAGCGAAATATGTAAATTGTTTTATATCGAATTTTAATTTATGTATTATTATACAATGTGCAAATAAAGTATGATGACATTGTTTTATAATAACGAGCTAAGATCAAAGAAAAAGAATTTCTGAACGTTTTAAATATTTTAACGTTAACTTCATAAAGTATAATACAAAATTTACATACATAATCTTATTCCAAAATACACCATAAAGAACTGCCTTTTATTATAATATTATGTACAAAAACCTTACGAAAATTTTATGTATCTTGTAGAAGAAATGAGTGCAAAATTTTCATTTCTTTATAAAAAAAATCAAAAATGTGTAATTTTTTGCTTTAATTTCGAAAATTCGACAAGTAGTGATAGCAGCTACTTACAGCTTGAACTTTTCTAGACTGGAGTTCCGAAAATGGGAACCCTCAGAATCACTTGAAACTTTTTGGGTACACCCAAATATATGTAAAACGAATGCATCTGAAAGGATTTTTGGCGACTCGAAAAGGAAGGGGGTGAAAAAGGGGGTTTAGTTAGTTTTGACAATATACTTCGACTTTGATATAAAAACTAGGTGGTGAGGTTACTTAAGGTATGTAGGTTAGTTTAGTTAGTTTTGACAATATACTTCGACTTTGACATAAAAACTAGTTAAATTAAGGTTATAGTTTTTTTTTTTTAATTTTAGGTAAATATATAGGTAATATAATATATGGGTTTGTCGTGTACATACTTACATATGTTAATATCAATAAAATACAGTCGAGTCTCGTTCATTCGAAACTCGAGGGACTCTTAAAATATTACGAATTATAGAGAGGTTCGAATTATCGCAGGTAACAATTTTAATTTTTTAAGCATTTGCGATGAATGAACTTGAACTTATCTCAAAAAGTACTTACAATCTTTCTGTCTCTTTCTCTCTGCAACTTTGAAGTGTCGAGTGTTTGACGCCGATGAGTTCGAATTAACGCGTCATTTTGTTACGTAGCAATGATTTTTTCGTTCGAATTACCAAGTGTATAAAAATGTATTATTTTAGTTCGAAATATAAAGAGATTTTGTAGGGAACTCGTGATACCTTTGAATTATAGAGAGTTTCGAATTATCACAGGTTTGAATTAACGAGAGTCTACTGTATCAACAAATTTTACATAAAAAAATTTTTTTCACCCCTTCCCCTTTCGAGCCGCCGAAAATCCTTTTGGGTACTGTCATCTGTTATATAGTAGAGTGTCTGGTAAAAATTTGAAGCCAGTCTGAGGGTTTCCATTTTTGTAACTCCAGCCCTTTTCTACTTTTAACTGACACATAAAAAAAAGTCGTGGAATATTTCAAAATTTTTTGACAAGTTAACACCCCTATTTCCACTCTTTCGGCCACTGCCAATTTTTCTCAATGGGCATTATTGCACCACTTATTTTATTTTATGTAATGGCAGGTAAAAAGAAAACATCAAAAATCTCCGAAAATGTGCTTACAAAAAGATCCATTTTCCGTTTTCGTGTTATCGGGGCCACGGTCAATACATTGCTTATTTAGAGATTACCGCTCCTCAAAAAGGCTGGTAAAAAAATCACAACCTTTAACTTGTCGCTGACTCACAGTCTGTTAACTCGCTAGTCTACGACACTACGGTCAAAAAGTAGTGGGTTGAGTTAGAATCACCACAGTTACTTTGGAAATACAAATAAATATAATACAATAAAAGATCTTTTAAAAAACCGACTTCAAAAAGTAAAAAATAATTAGGTAATATCACGAATTTTTAAGTCAGACGGGGCGTCGTATGTAAAATTGCGATTGGATGTGTTTAAAAAATTCATGAATTCTTCAAAATTTTTTTTATACTACTCCCCGCCTGACTTCAAAATTCGTGATATTAATTATTTTTTACTTTTTGAAGTCGGTTTTTTAAAAGATCTTTTATTTCATAGGTTTTAGTGACAATCCATATGAGTCCTCCCCATTACAATTTTTTATTTGGTTTCAAATTTTTTTTTATTAAATTTCAAATTTCATACGTTTAGGTGGAATAGTTTCCAAAATACCAATGTCCAAAAATCATAATTTTGGGCACTCACTGACTTTTCTTTGAAATTTGAAACATTAATAATATTTAAAGTAATAATTACTAGGAAAACAAGAAATCAATGAAAATCCACGAATTTTTCAAGTCATCAAAGAATTTTGTAAACTAGGTACTGACAGAAAATTATTTTTAGGATAATTGGATCAACATAAATTAAAAAAATATGTTACTATAGCAGTGGCGTAGTGAACATAACCGGCGCCCGGGGCACAACACTTTATTGGCGGCCTTGTAGAAAACATTATTGCTTTTTTCCTCCCAAAAAACCAGTGACGAGCAAAAAAAACCTCATACCTAATTTTTTTGCCCCCCCCCCCCAGACCTGCCGGCTTTGGGCACATTTGACGCCCTTCTTTGGCGCCCCTCTGCGAGTGGCGCCCGGTGCATGATAGATCCCCCTCGCTACGCCTCTGTACTATAGATATTAAAGTAAATAATTTTGCATATACAAATTTTAAATTTGCCATAATTATTCATATCGTTGATATTAGGGTAAAGTGGGGTAAGTGCGCACCCGGGGCAAGTGCCTTCGCGTCAAACAGAATTTCCAACTAACTATAAAGTGATTTAAAATCAATTTTAAAATATCCGCTAACACTCAAGAGAAACAGGTCAACCTTAATTTGGCACTTCTGTCAATTATATAGAGTAGTAACGGCTATATTTTTCAACAATGTGTTTTATGGTTTAACAACGAGTTGCTGAGTACATTTTCAATAAATTTTTAATAGAGTCTATTATAATATTTTTATATTTTTTATTTAATATTTTTAGTTGTTATTAAGGTAAATTTTAATTAATTGAGAAGATTTTTTCTTTTATTCTGTTATTTTAGAAACACTAAAGGGAGCGCACTTACCCCAACATTTTTTCCTACGGGGCAAGTGCGTCTTTTGGATTGGAGTAAGTGCGCTCTTAATGTATTATATGATGTAGCGCTAAAGGGAGCGCACTTACCCCACTGTGTTATATGATGTAAATTCTGCTTGTTTTTGTCCAAAATTATTTATTTTAGGTAGAAATGGTACGAAATTACATAAGAAAAACTGTCAGAAGCACACAGTATTCACCAGCGGCCTTGGAAACTGCATTAGATCATATTAGTGTACCTCTCAATTATAATATAATATAATATGTATAATAGAAGGTAATTTATCACTTAAGATAAAAAGATATTTTAGTACAGTTACGTAGAGAAAAGTATGCTTATTCAACGCGCTTGTTCCTCAATATAAATCAAGCAAAGAATACAGAATTATATCAAGAGAACGCACTTGCCTCAAACCATGGGGCAAGTGCGTTACATGTCCACATTTCAAAAAAATAATTACAGTTCATTATCACGAAGCTCTCTAGAATTTCTTTCTTATGATTATTTAAGTTTAAAGACCAGGTAGTTGATAACGCTGATAAACAATCAGATGCGATTAATAACATTGATACAATAATGGTCTGAAAGTTAACTATCAAAAAATGATGGTGCACTTACCACACTTTACCCTATTGAAGATGGTTAAAAAATTACTCAACCAATGTCAACAAAATTTTCATGGGACCACCTGGAGAACTTTATCTACCTACTAACTAAAAAAAATGTGGGAGAAGTCAGTGTAAATACATAAAAAAAAAACATACGGGTTGAATTGAGAACTTGTTTTTGACGTCGCGTCGATTAAAAAATGTTACGTATGTTACATATCATTCAAATTTTCCATTTGAAATTCATATTTCAAATGCACAGTCTATACAATTATGAGTAGTAATGAAAATACTAGATACATTTTATTTTAAATTTTAATATTTGTGTACATAACAGTATTTTAATTTACACGAATTTAATTAACAAGGAAAAATTTTGACATATGTCAAAATTCTATATTAACAATGCAAATTACATGAAAATAAAATTTTATTAAATCGAAACAACGCGAAAACGACAATGCAAATTCCAAAACGTGTAATCATTGGTGTCCATACATTTATTTGTGGAATTATTCAAGTCGCATTTCAAGCAATGATATCCATTAATATCACTGCAATGGTGATACATAAAGACAAAGATGATCAGCCGATTACACTCTTAAATAAAAATTATGGCAAACGTTACGATTGGAGTCCCGTGATTCAAGGACACATTTTTGGAGCATATTTTTGGGGATCGATACCGTCACTACTTTTTTCTGGATGGTTCATACAACGATTTGGTGCACGTAAAATTGTTGTATATTCCACGGTGGTAACCGCCATATTGACAGCTCTGGTACCGTTGTTAAGTGAATTGAGTTGGTTTGGTATTTGTGCGTCAAGATTATTCTGTGGACTGTTTTCCGGTTGTACGTGGCCCAGTTTGCACGATTTGATTGCTAAGTGGGTGCCGCCAAATGAAAAAGGAAAATTTATGAGTCTATTTATGAGTGGAAATTTAGGTATTTTCATTGTATGGAGTTCATTAGGATTAATAATTGAAACTATCGGATGGATTTGGGCGTGGGAGATTCCATCATTAGTAGCTTTAATTTGGTGTGTTGTCTTTAGATTTACCGTATACAATAGTCCTGCAGAACATCCACAAATCAGTGACAAGGAGAAAAGTTATATTCTAGAAAGTATCGGTGATGCAGTGGGTGAGTCGGAAGAAAATGGGAAAATTCCGATGCGGTTAATTTTGAAATCGTGTCCGGTTTGGGCGATCACTTTTCTGTCGTTTGGTAATCTGTGGGGTTTGTTCTTTTTATCCACATACTCCCCCCAATATTTAATCGAAATTTTCGGGGAAAAAATGCAATATTCTGGAAAAATTTTAAGTCTTGCATTTTTGGCACGATTTATTATGGCATTGTTATTTGGATGTATAAATGATCTTATCGTCACAAAACATCACGTTCTTACACCGTCGTTTTCCCGGAAAATGTTTTGTATATTTTCACATTTTATTCCGGGACTCACAATGATTTCGGTCAAATTTACTGGTTGTAATCTTTACGCAGTGGTGACACTTTGTGTCATATGTCAAGGATTGAATGGTGCAGTTGTGGTGACAAATATATTAAATATACAAGAATTGTCGCCAAAATATGTGGGTACAATTAGTGGATTGGCTGGCGGTATTGGGACATTTGCTGGTATTTTTGGTCCGCTAATAAATGGCGCTTTGATATTTCATGAAAATTCGATGGATATGTGGCATATATCGTTTATAATTGCTGGTGTCATATATATACTAAGTGCAGTTAGTTTTATAATTTTTGGATCATCGAAAATTCAGTCATTTAATGATGTATAAAACACTATTTGTAATTAAACTATTTTAAGTACAACAGATTATTTGATTTTATTAAATCGTATTGTTTAAAAGGCTAAAAGCTTATTAGTATTTATTTGTTTCTGATTCTTACACATGCTTAATATTTTAGTGGCTAGTTATCCAAATCCCTTTTTAGCGAATTTCCAGAATGGAATTCACCTATTACAGCCACCGTCACGACGCGACTTGAGCCCGGGACTATAGCACATATTTGTTTTGAGGTCCCTAGAAACCGAAAATAATATTCACTAATATATATATATATATATATATATATATATATATATATATATATATATATATATATATATATATATATATATGTGTGTGTGTGTGTGTGTGTGTGTGTGTGTGTCCGCACGATGACTCTCAAACGAAATGTCCTAGGTTTACAAAATTTGCTGAAAATGCTGGTGAAAATCCCAAACCCTTGGACAAGTTCGTTAGTCAGACACGTTCGATGCCAAGAACATGGTATTTGTTCTTGAAACAAATTAGTTTTTTGCCAAAATTTACACTTATTCATTGTGAAATCTTTTTACACCATTTAAAAGAGGAGAAAAAATTACACAAAGAAGGTAACTATTATTCTGTGTCAACTAGTTTCCGAGAAAAATTAATTTTTATAAACGGCAATTCGCTATGTTATGCAAGATGCTGCGACAGGAGTATATATAATTATATGAACTAGGTACTTATACATATGTACTATCAAAAAGTATAAAACTAATACTACGTAAAGTATGTATAAGTACCTACGTAAATAGTCATATACGTACATATGTACATATTATATATTTGTATATTATATGCCTTTTTTTAGGGTTCCGAAGAAAGTCCTATTTTTTAGAGCTCCGAAAGAAATCTCCCGGGACTATAATAGAAATTTGTTTTGAGGTCCCTAGAAACAAAAATAATATTCACTAAAATTTATATATTATATTTATATTTAGTCCCACACCGTTGTACAAGTTCATTAGCCAGCCATGTCGGGTGCCTGGAACATGGTTTTTTTGGTCATTTTTCGTGAAAAAATTAGTTTCTTGCCAAAATTTTCTCAAGTTAAAAAATTTTTGCGACATTTATTTACACCATTAGAAAGAGGAGGAAAAATCACTTAAAAGGGTGAAAAATCACAGAAAAATGGATTTTTATAAACGGAAATTCGCTATGTTATGCAGGATGCTGCGGCAGGGGTATTTCTTGAATATTTTGTTTCTTTAGGTCTCAAAAAAATCATCAATTAAAATTTGAACGATTGAACTTTAAAAGGGTTTTACTCAAAATTACGTTTCCAAAAACGGGGCACAGACTACAGCCCGTGGGCACATCTGAAACGTTATAATTATTTTGGATCACTAAATTTAAAAAAAAATTTCCCAGGGAAACAAATTTCGAAATTTTTCCCCAAAAGCTTGCTTTTTTTCTTTTGCTGCGTCGCTGTCATTTTAGGTTTAATGACCCAGTAAAATTGTTTTTTTCAAAACCTCGTTTGATTTGTTGATTTTAGACCACCAACTGAAGCTCTGTGCTTTGCTCCAAAAAAGACTTTTTTTAAACATCGACTTTAACGCCACATATAAAACGCATCGGTATCGGGCAAAGGCAAATATTTTTTTTATATATAGGTAGGGTAAAAGACCCCATTGTCGATCGGGGTTATAAGTCCGATCAGTTTTGACATTTATATTTTAATGAAGTTATTTCTGAAAGAAACCTTTGATAAAAAAAATTATTGTTAATAGAATGATTATTTTTCAATTTAAATTCACATCACATTTAATGTCTCCTCACTTAATTTAAGAAATACATATATATATATATATATATATATATATATATATATATATATATATATATATATATATATATATATAACAATTTTTGTTGAATTCATGAATTTTTAATATGGTGGATGATCATTATTCAAAACACATGGGTTATAAATTGTAACATTTTTCACCGAATTTTTAAAGTTATTAGCATAATAAAAGTATACAAATAATTGTTATTAGTCCACTTAAGAGATTAGGATAGCTAAATTAAATTTTATATGTGTTAAATATTATTTGTATGACTGATCCTTGTTGGGATCCAAGTTTTCGAGTTGGGTATTTTGAGAATTATACAGATATTCCATATCTGTTTTATAAACATTTTTAATTAATTTTTGGGTTTAAAACACTTAACTAACCGTTTTTATAATTTCACTTTAATATTTTATTTATTTCAGAACGTAAAATCAATTGAAAAATAATTAATATTGAATTAAAACTTCGAAATTGAAATAAAAACGTCATTTAGATTTGAAACGATATGTAAATATATACGTCATCTATCGTCAATTTAACTGTTTAAAAATTCACAATGGCGTATAGATAAGTTAGAATCATGTCACAATGTACACAATGTTTTTTAAAGCAAAATTAGATGGGGAAAGAAAATACAGTATTTTAGTGGTTTATTTTATCGAATATTTAAACCCTTCTGTCATTGCTGCTATGTTTCACAAGGTGTCATTCTGTGATACTCTATGACACAGACTGACCTCTTGTAGTGGATAGAGTGTCAAAGTGACTGAAAGAGAATGGTTCAAATATTCGATAGTATAAGATTTACTACTGTACTGATGTACATTAGTAATGGGTGATTCTTGATAGGGGTAAGTGTATTGATCTTTCAAAGGAGGTTAATATTTTCTGTATGCTTTTTAATAGACGTCAACAAATTATAAAACAAAATCATTAATAAATCAAAATTTTTGGGTTATATTTTCTTAAAAACATATCCATTTGATTAAAAAAACTTGGTTTCATACTTATTAAGAAAAAAAAAATGGGTGTTTTGTTTATTTTTTAATTTTTTTAAGCTAATTTAAGGATACAGCTAAAAATAGTGATCGGTCATCGGGTCTCTTACCCTACCTACTAAAAAAAATACTTGTTCGAAAATTGTTGAAAAATGGTTGGTTTTTAGCTTCTAACCCTGAACTCTTAAGATATAAATCATACTTACTTCGACCAAAAGATATCGTTTGACATCTTTTCGTTTGTAGACAACTATCTGTATAGCTTATAATTATAAAAATTCGTCAAGTGCATATTATACACGCGTTAAGTCAGAATTTCGTAGTTCAATACTTGTTTTTCACAATACGGTACTTGACTGTATTTAAAATTTGTGTCAAATGTTAAATAATTCTATGCATTATCATTTCATATGTCCAATTTTAATAATGAAACATAAAAAAAATTTGATAACTAGTTAGAAATTTTATTTTGAAAATCGTCATTTTTCAACAAATATTCAAATTAGTGAAAATGCGCCATTTTTTGAATATGACGTAACATTTTGTAGCTAGATATGTCGATTTTAATAATTTTCATCGGTGAGGTGAAATTGTGTTTTATTTTGAATATTTCTATTAGCTTATATATACATATATATATATATAGTAATTAATAATAATCATGGACTGAATTGTCCGGAAAACGGACGTTAAACGCATTATTATTATTATTATTATTATTATTAATTAATAATAATCGGCCAGAATTCTAATAAATACTTGTTTTTACTTTGACATTTTATGAATATAATCAAAGTTTTGAAGTTATAAATATTGACATTGACATTTAGTTGCTTCAAACTGTGACGTCACTATAGTGAGGTATTCTATTTTTTTTTTATGATTTTTACAGAATCTGTCGAAAATAAAAAAATCACTTAACTGATATGGAAAAAAAAAATGCTTTTAGAATATTTTTGTAACTTCAGTCAAGTACCCTATTATTCGAATAAATCACTTCTTGCTTTAATTTAGTATTAAAACTATATTTTGATTTGTTAATACGATTATCTAAACCTTTTACTTTCTATATGAGTTTAAAAATTTCAATAATAATTCTCAAAAAACTATCTCTTAAATTGTATAAGATGCGACACTGATTACAATGTGGCCAAGTGTGAGCAGACCATCTAATACAGAATCACGAATTCATAAGATAGAATATGTTACGAAATCCTAAAAATTGATTCCCAGTAAAAATGTGTTTTAATAAAAATTTTATTAACATAATAAAAATACGTGTAATATCTATACTGCCGTGTCACACCAATCTTACGTATCTCAGAAATGATCGTTTTGAGAAAACTTGATTTGAATAAAAAATATCAGATAACGTTGCAACATTGATTTAATAACGTATAAATATATTATTGGAAAATATAGGAAATAGGGAATGTGATACAATTAAAATAAAAATTTAAAAATACACTAGATTAATTATTATATTATTATTAACAAATTGATTAATTTTATTTTCAATATACATACTAGGGCAGGGCCGGAATAACCCTGAGTCCGCCCCTAGGCACCTTGAAAAATGCCGACCCTACCTTTTGTTTGAAAAAAGGAAATCTTGAAAAAAAAAAAAGAAAAAAAAACGTCATCACAAATTATTCTGCCCTGTTTTAAAAATTTGTCACCCCCTTTCCTTTTACAAACTTTCTCTTGAAAAAAAAGTGGCGAGCAAAAAAAAAAAAACGTTAATTACTCATTTTTCCTCCCTATTTTAAAAATTTACCGCCCCTAGGCCATGACCTATTGGCTAAGCAGGCCCTGTACTAGGGTTTGAGTAGAATCCTTTAATCATTATTACACCTAATTTATTGGCGTATCTCAAGATACATGTCATTCGTGTGACACGGCAATATTCATTACATATAAATTTTGAAATTCGAATTTAGTAGTAGTTTTATTGTTAGTACAGATAACTGATGTACCTAACAGATAAATAAATAATATATATATAAAGAATGCTAATTTTGGCAAATTTTCATATTTTATAACATTAAGATCATTTTGTTTGTTTTATTAGCAATAATGAAATACACTTTTGTTTTTATATTATTCTTCATACTTACAATTAGTGTTATTTTTGCTGGTAAGAACATTTTTTATTATCGACATAAAAATTAATCCTAAATTCTAAAATTCTAAAAATATTTTTAAAGATTATCCACTATTTTGTACTGAACTAGCCCCAGGAGCTGAATGTACAGATTACAACAATTGCATCAATACGTTAAACGATACACGAGCCAATGATATTTGTGCTCTCGGAAAAATTTGTTGCTTTACAGGTAAAAATATTAATTTATTACATATAGCTATGTTAGTACTAGTTGAGTTTGTTTTTAGAAAAGTCCTGTGAATATCGAGGTGGGGAGTGTATCCCAACAAAGAAATGCCACGCTGAACATGATGTAGCAAGGTGTCGAAAACCAGGATATACTTGTTGCAGATATAAATATGACTAATTGTAAATACATATGCAAATATATAGTTTTTGTAGTATAATAAACATTTTATCTGACTTTAATTATAACTTACATTACAAGCAACCCAACTTTAAAAAATCCCTAATAAATTAAATTGTATATACATACAATATGACGTTGTGTTACTCAGGGCTCCCACCATCAGATTTTCGAGTGAATAGAAAATATGCACGTTTCGTGGAAAATTGTGAACAATTGTTTAAAATATTCGATACAAATATTAGTATAACGTTTATTTTTACTTAATTAATTTTGGTTTTCATAATAAAATTGATACCAATTTGAAACCTCAAATTCAAATTTTGTTAAAACAATACGTCTGAGTATTGCAGTGATCCTACTAATTTATATAAATTAAAGATCTTACCGAACTTACGTAGTATAAATATGTAGTGTATTTTTTACTGACAATGAAACTAAGAATACGATGCAACACTAAAATCTCAGTCGACACAAACAAGGGGACAAACTAGATTGGCTTTGCCTCTGTTCCACTTGTAATGAGTTTGTGACGTAGTCTGTTTGTGTACATACACACTGTTTGCAGTGTATTAGTTTGGTTTTTTGTAGTAGTATGTGTATACACGCATACAACCACACACACGTATTACCAGAGAGAGCTGTTCAACGTGTTCAACTAACAATGGGTATATTGTTAATATAATGGTGTGTTGACTCGACGACGACTACTGACGGACTAATGCCTTAAGCTGTGACTGGCTTACAAATGACTCCAAGCGAATTTCACTTTTTTTATGTTAGTTGGCTTCTAGTGTTCTATGGACACAAATGACGCCAGTGCGCCAAATAGTAAAGTATAAAAATTATTTAATTTTTTTAAAAATAAAACATGAGTGAATTGTAGTTACAGTATATTTTTATGATTTATTGTTAATGATACCCTTAATTAAACTATTCTTGAATAAAATATAATAAAATAAAATAAAATAAAAAAAAAAGATTTATTTTTTTTTAAAAATGTAACTAACTAACGTAAAAGCCCCCATTATGGAACGGTATCTAATACTAGAACAGTTTTGACATTTACATATTAATGAAGTTATTTCTGAAAGAAACGTCTGATAACAAAAATTATTATTAATAGAATGATTGTTTTTAAATTTAAATTCACCTCGCATTAATTAAAGAAATAAATATGTAAATGTCAAAACTGTTCCAGTGTTAGATACCGTTCCGTAATGGGGGCTTTTACGTTACTTAGTATTTAGAAGTATTCAAATTTCATTAAAATTCATAAAATGATAATCTGTATACAATCAATAATATTTATTGATGAAAATAATATAAGAATTTATTGATGAAAATAATAAGGAATTATTATTTGTATTGTCAGTACTGTCAGTATTTCGAATTACTGATTGATAGGACTGACAGTATTACTGATATTATGATCCTGTATTCCTGTATAAACCATTATATTATAGGTATTAGGCGCTGCAGGCCCTATAGGCTTCTATATATTACATATCGCGCGTACTCTGTCTCAACCTCGTATCTGAAAACTCCCAATTTTTGGACACACAAAAAAACATATTTTAAATGCGTGTTTTCATCACTATGAGCTTAAGATTTATGCTAATTACACTCTTTGATGTTGGCTACCCATATATATATAAATATATATATATATATATATATATATATATATATATATATATATATATATATATATACACATATATATATATATATATATATATATATATATATATATATATATATATATATATATATATATATGTATATAGATAAGTATATATGTAAATACAGTATTTAGGGTATTTAGTATGTTTTTTGTGTGTCCTAAAACATGTAGCTTTTGATATACGAGGTAGAGACAGCCAACGCGCGATATGCACTTGTTTATATCAGTTTATATCGTTTATATCTACAAAAAGAAATAATATGTAAACTATGTAATAAATTATAGTATTGTTGTGCCATCTATTATATATTACTCATACTTCTTTGCATTTTATCTAGGGTACTAAAACTACAAACGTGCTACAAACCCTACAAAAAGGTATGTATTAAATCATTGATAATGCAGATTTCAAAATTGTCAAATTTACACTAAAAATGGTTCTATCGATTTGAAATTGTAAAAAGTTCTACAAAAAATCAATACCTACTGAAAATATTTTTTTTTTTAATTTTCACTGCCACATAAGGGTCAATAATTATTATTTTCTAATGATATACAACGTGAAATTTCAATTTGGAATCTAAAAATTCATATTTACTAAATAACTAAATCTGGTTCCCCTCCATATTTTTAATGAAGCATTTAAGGACGCCATTATTATAAATTTATTTCATTAAATATGGCGTCGGTCGCGTCGGCATACATGCTATACATACACAGATTATGTCAATTATTTTGAATACATTAAAATTAAGTGAAAATTAGAATACGTATAAAAATATGAGTAGCTGTTATTAATACAGTATTATATTATAAAATTTTCGATATAATTATTAATTCTAAAAATATGATTTTGTATAGATTTTAATTTGGCCTTCCATATATGGACATAGTTCATGTATGCATATGTATGTACACCTGAACTTAAAAGCTGACGAATTCAATAAAAAACATGTATGTTACATAAGTAAATCTGTATAATTTATCTCAAGTAATTGCAACATATGTTTATATTTGAAGATACAAATTCATTACGAATGTGTAAATATGAATTAGAAACACATATTACTAGTAAAGTTAGCACAAAACTTGCATTTTTAATATATAATTACGTGTATTAATTTTATTGATAAGGTTAAAATAAAAAGGTGACGCTGCAAAAACGCCATTGAATTGGAAGTGCGCTTGCGTTGTTAAATTTTAACTGCGTGTTTAGCTTTAGCTTCAATTTTTCCAAACAAGTAGCTTAACTTTGAAGTTAATTATTGTAAATTTAATTGTTAACTTATCAATATTAAATTTGATCTTTACACTTCGAGATATAACGATGAAATAACTTAAAATCCGTCTTGTAATGCTATAATATTTAACACATAGTGCAACATCGCGCAGGTAAATGCTGGGGCAATGCACTATGGGAATGTATTATAAAATAAGCATGCGCTTTTTAGTTTATAGTTGGACCTCGGTAGAAAATGGCGTCAGCTAAGTTTCTCGAGGAAGCTCTCAGTACAGACGTCGACGAGTCGGCAGTGAATGCAATAGTTGGGTCGCTCGAAGATCAATTGGTGACGTCTTCTCCCATTACATCAAATCAAGAGAATGTTTCTAGTGTAATTAATCAAAATCATTTAAACAGTGCAATATCAAACGGTGGTAGTGTTTCCACTCAGAAACATGGGGTTGCTAATGGTGAATCGGTGATTTTAAATGATACAAATAAAGTGATATCAACGAATAATTTACAAACATCGGTAACGTCAAATGCCGTTTGTACAGTGGTGCAGTCGTTATCGGGGGGTGCTCAAAGCATCCCAAACAGTTTTATCAATCAATTGTCCACAAATGTTTCATCAGCACAGTTGAATAATATGCCAAAGGCGAATGAAGCGATCAAATTAGTATACCCGCCCGGATCACAGACACACACATCAACAGCGGCGATTATCAACAACCGTGTCACATTTCCGTCACAGACATTGGCAAACGGATCAATTGCGTTAAGTCCACTCACACAACCGACCGTTTTACAAACGTCCGCCGCGGCGAATGTGCCGAATAAACAATCCGCGATTGTGATAAAAACTAGTGCCACCCCGGGTACACCTGGCCTCGTGACGGTACCTATGAGTGTAACCACGTCTATAGCAGTGAATAGTGTTGGAACATCGATACCAGTGTCTAGCATGCCAGGCGTGATGACAATCGCCAAACCGATAAACAATGTGACAACCGGCGCTCAACCGACCATGGTGGCGACACCCGGCACACCAACCGCTATTATTCCAAATGTACAAATTGTGAATGTGCGTCCGGGAACACCCACGCAAGGACAGAAAGCGATGCCACCACGTGTCGTTCTCGGCGGACCGCATATGATTGGCGCCAGACCGGGCCAACCAGTATGTAATTTTCATTTTGGGACATTCCCGTTTAAAATCAACCAAAAATAAATCGTTTTCAACTCATCTATCACAAATTTCTTTGAAAATTTGGTTAACTGTACTTATACTTACTTAATTATATAGGGTTTCCGATCTCGATTCGATTTTATCGAAAATCGATTTTTGGAGAGCCGATCTTCGATTTTTTATCGATTTGTTGGAGACCAAATCGATACAGAGATCGAATTTAAATTGGATTATTTGGCAAATTTGTTGTATGTGCCAGAAACGAGATCTTTGAAATTTGTACGAAAAAATGAACAAATATGGGTGGAAATTATTGTATTTGGAAAGTTAAATCTGGGAAACACTTTTTTTTTTTTAAATCACTTTACTTTGTCAGTATCCACAATATAATATGTTAATACTAGATGAGACTGTTATCGATATTTTTAAAAATAGGTAATGGTATTATTTATTGGTGTAATATAAAAAAAACAACTGAACTGAATGTAAAAATTCGAAAAAAAGCCCTATAACCTTAACTAGTTTTTATATCAAAGTCGAAGTATATTGTTTAAAAAAAAAAACTAACCTAACCTTAACTAACTTGACCACCTAGTTTTTGTCTTATGTACTATTTGATCGATCAAAACAATATGTTTTCCAGATTTAACTTTTTAGATATAATAGTTTTCATCCATTTATGTTCGTTTTTATATGCAATAGTTTAAATGCCAGCGTCTGGCACATACTACAATTTAGCCGATATTTTTTCAAAATTATTGTAGAATATATTTTAACTATTTATGTTGTCAAATAATTTTACCACTTTTATGATTCATTTGAGAAAATTGAGTCAAATTTTGAATTCATGTGACACTTTCAGCGCAAACTGGAAACCATTTTATTCATATATTAAATTCAGCAATTCATTTTGCCCGCTATTCTGTTTTATTTAATCAAAGAAATATTATAGTGTAATAAGTCAACTTTTATAATATAAATTTCTGTAACCATAGTTAAAGATACTTAAAGGCTTAAAGGCCTTTCAAAGGAAATTAAAAATTTTTTTGAAACTGATTTGTGGTGATTCAATAAGAAACTTCATTAAAACTTTTATATTTCTTTTATTTTCTGTAAGTACAAAAATTGAATCGATTTTCGGCAGATCGATATTTAGTTTGACGATCCGAATCGATCCACAAGATCGATTTTTTGGTCAGAGATCGGAAACCCTATCCTTTAACATCCTGAATTCAAATATGATCTTTAAAAAATTCTAATTCCTATAGTTTTTGAGATGTATAATCGTGAAAATCACAAAATATCACTTTTTTTTTTACTCGCATTCAGCATCACAAAATGTCCCAATTTCAGTTCTATATATCCTAGAGAGCTGCTTGATAGTTCATTTTAAAGAGAATTTATTGGCCTTTAATTTGATACCAATCTTGAACATGCTTGAACATTTTTAAAAAAAGAATTTTTTGGAGGGAAATCTCAAAAATTGTTTTTGAAAATTTTTTTGAGATAGGTAGTGTTTTTGAAAATTATGAAAATAATATATATTTATAATAGTGACTTGCGGAATGCACCATAAAAATTTCAAAGTGGGACCATGATGGGATCAGCAGTTATGATAAAAAATGCATTTTAGTGTAGGTATAGTATTTTAACGCATTCTGACATAAGAGCTTGTTCCAGAGAAGATTTTTTTGAAACACGTTAAAATACTATATACACTAAAATGCATTTTTTTTTATCATAACTGCTGATTCCATCATGGTCCCACTTTGAAATGTTTGTGGTGCATTCCTCAAGTCACTATTATAAATATATATTATTTTCATAATTTTCAAAAAAACACTAACTCAAAAAAATTTTCAAAAAATGTTCAAGATTGGTATTAAATTAAAGCTCAATAAATTCTCTTTAAAAGGAGCTATCAAGCAACTCTCTAGGATATATGGAATCGAAATTGGAATATTTTGCAATGCTGAGCGCGAGTAAAAAAAAAGTGATATTTTGCGATTTTCAAGATTATGTAACGTAAAAGCCCCAAAAGTCGGAACACTATTTTTAAGTGTGTAATTAAACTGGCTTATGAAAATTGACAAATAAATTAAACACCCATTTTTTTTTCTTAACAAGCATGAAAGAAAGCTTTTTTAATCTAGTGAATATGTTTTCAAAAAATACAGCCCAAAAATTTTTATTTATTAATATTTTTCTTTTACAAAATGTCGACATCTATATCCAAACAGAAAAATATTAATGACACTAGAAGTTGGAAACCGATATACAAACAGACGTGTAATATGAGTAATATGACACATAGAGTGACATCTAGACGTCAAAGTGGGAAACATAGAATGATTTAAGTATCAGGCGTAAATAAAGGATCAAAATACTGTATTCAACAAAAATTGTTTAATATATATTATATGTCTTTCTTTAATTAAGTAAGGAAACATTAAATGCGAGATGAATTTAAATTGAAAAATAATCATTCTATTAATAATAATTTTTGTTATCAGAGGTTTCTTTCAGAAATAACTTCATTAATATATAAATGTCAAAACTGTTCGGATATTGATCGCGTTCCGGTATAGAGGCTTTTACGTTATATCTCAAAAACTATAAGAGTTAGAATTTTTAAAAAATCATATTTTAATTCAGGGTATTAAAGAGTACACTTAAGGGGGGGGGGGGGGTCCTCCAGACAACAGGTTTTTTAATAATTTTTTTTTTTAATAAACTGGATACATTTATTGTATCAAATGAAGTTACATAGTATAGTACATATTATGATGTATTCACTCATAAATTTTTATGCAAAAAAACGGAAAAATGGCGGCGCTACAGCTGTTCCAAGTTGACTCTTTTAATTTGCGCCGTGGAATGCCCAGCCTCTTGTAATCAACTGAATTCAATAAGACAAAAAAAATTTATTAAAATAAGTCATTACGCTTTGCATATACCTTATTATGAGAAATTTTTTTTCACAATTTAAAACCAAAAAGAAAAAAAATTCACTTTTTTTTATAAACAAATTGTTATAAACAATATTTATAGTAATAATTTATGCAAAATTTTAGGTATATGCAAAGGCTAATACCTTAAAGAATATCTGTACAAAATTTCAAGTTAATACCTTAATAACTTTTTAAGTTATTTCCACGGCGCGGAAAAAAAACCTGTTTTGAGAAAAACACTATTAAAAAGTTTTTGATCTTGAAAAGTAGAGTTAAAAGCAGTTTATCGTTACCTAAGATAATCTTTCTATTGGGCTTAAAACATTGGAAATATATTCTTTAAGGTTTAAATGAACTTTTAAAGCAAAAAAAAAAAAAAAAAAATGAAAAATTTAAAAGTTCTAGGGGACTCTCCTCCTTTAACCAAAGTTTCAAAGAAATCTGTGATAGTCGAGTTGAGTGCTTTGTTGGTTTTATATGGACTGCGCCTTTTCACATTTTCCGATTCGTTTTTATAACTGGAAAAACTTCCATAAAACTTAAAATGTCTATTGTAGATTACGATACAACAGTTGCAACAGCTTCAACCCGGTCAACAAGGTCATCTGTTACTTAAGACTGAAAATGGTCAATATCAATTATTACGTGTGGGCCCCGCGCCCCCGCCCCCCGGTGGTACGTTGACGGCGAGTGCAACGCCCGGCGCTGCTACCGGCACTCAGCAAACTACATATCGTCTACAAACAGTGCCAGCAGTAAGTAGGCTGAACACGCAATTTACGGGACCTCCATTGACTATCAGAAAGACTATCGTCCAACAGGTGAAAATTGGAAATTTTCTCTCGTTCGTTGTAGAAAATTTATGATTTTATTCTGAATATTTATTATATGTGAATAACGTATTTGTATTAGTTTCGTTTTTTTTTAGAGGGATTCATTTTTTTTTTTTTGTTTTTAGCCTTTTCATTTTTAGATACAATTTTCATCCAAATACATGTTTTTTTATTATTTTGATATTTTGAGGATATGAATATTACGTCAAATTTTTATTATATATTCTCTATTTATATTCATATGTAATGATTTAAATATTTATGATTTTTGGCGGGAAAATTAAGTATTTTTTGATTTGATGTTTTTAATTTTATTTTATCTGTTGGTATTGCATAGTCTTTATTTCTATTGCATGAGGATTTTTATTTTTATCCTGTTTTAATTTTAAGAATACTTTAGTAATTTATTTACGTAATTTACATTTAAACATCTTTTTAAAATTTACAAAAAAAAAAAATTAAATCTACTCAGATGATATAGTAAGATCACAATAAATTTACCAAGCTAGTGTAAGAGTGTTACCAACAAATTTTACCTACTGAGCTACTGAACGAAAATGATACTAATGAATGTCTAATCAGGGCTTCTTAAACTTTTTTCATCCGCGACCCCAAATAAAGATATATAAGTATTTTGTAAGGATTTATTGATTAGGTAACAATATATTTATACTAGTGATGGGCATAATCGAATGAAAATTAATCGATCATTCGATTATTAAAATATCTCTCGAAGTAAAATATTTGTTTTATTATTTATAAATTAAGGAAGATTAAGGTACACTGTAAAAAAAAATTGCAGTGATTTTATTTCGACGATATTAACCTCATGATAACTAATGTACTATATACAGAACAAAATATTTTAGGTATATTCAGCCCAATTTTTAAACTGATAGGAAAAAATTTTTTTTTTTGTTTTAAAACTTTTTCAGTTCAATTGTATAAGCAACCGGAATTATAAAAATTAAAAAAAAAATATTTTAATTAACTCTAGAATCATACGTACACGTCAAAACGACGAACGAACTTCTCTACCTGCTCTAATACTACAACTTGTCGGTACCTGCTTGCTGTGAGATTTCTGTTATCTAATTTATTTGTTGTTATAACACATAAGACGTATTTATTTTGTTTGTAGTCATTGTCGTTTTGTTTGTATTGAAATAGTGTCCGTCAAAAGGACGTCGATGTATGATTACGCGATGTTCTTTTTTAAAGATTTTGTACTTCACATATAAAAGTTTTCCTAATTTTTCTAAAATTTATTAAAGATATGAATGTTATAATTAATTTGTTCAATGATTATGATAATGTGAAAGATGATTACAGCTGTTTGACTTATAGAGACGACATAATACTGAAGTTTTAATATATTGAGCCGAAAACTAAAGAATGTGTTTCAAGTGACTTAATAAAAGATTAACAATTTATTTTGTGGAAAATATTTTAATTTTTATTATTTTTTGAGATCTTATTCGAAAAATTACTAACAAATTTTAGAAAATTTACAAATATGCCTAATGGGGAAATAACTACATATCTATAGGAATATTTATGATTAAGAAATTTCACATTCTTTAAAGTCACACATGTCCACTGACTCATAATAGTTCATAAATTAATTATTTGTAACACATGTTTTATGATACAATTGATGTATTTTAAAAAATTACATGTTTTATAAAATCCATTTTTTTTAAATATTTTGTTCGCTTTTGTAGTGTTGTTATGTAAAAATTTTTTTTTTTTGCAAATAAACTCTAAAACTCTCCGTAAAAAGTCCATCCGTCAAAACGACGTCGATGTATGATTAACGTTTCTCGTAGACCAATGTATGATTCTAGGGTTAACAAATTTTTAAAATGTACCATATGTGGAACATTAGTTATCACAGGTTCTGATTTTCATTATAAAACCCAAATAAAGTAAAGCATATTTAACAGAAAATAAAGTATTTATTTCTTAAATAAAAAAAGTATTTATTGTTTAGAACAACAAAAATATGTATTTTTGATACAGTATTTGTTATATATATGCAGTTGTTATGAAAATTAAAATATAATTAAATTCATTTTTTTTACATGAAAATCTCTGAAACAATTTCTAATTCAGATATATTTCCTGATTCTAGGAAATCTAGAATTCTAGTAAATCTCCTCCGCACTAAGTGATGGTTTTCTGCCCACTTTCTGAAGATATCAATATCAATCTTTGTATATTATTAATAAAAAATACATAAAAATATTTGTCACCTTTAACACACTTTGTCCTCTATACGGTACATTAACTTGATACTGTTTTTAAATTCAAAACTTTCTAATTGTTCACGTCGAATTTATCATATAAATTAGATTTAGGTTAACTTCGAAAATGCATCACTGCTTGCATGAAGCAGAGTCAAAAGTTCAAAAACGCATCAGACGCATCACAACGAAAAATCAAAAATTCATTTTTGCATTTAATGCGTCAAAACAATGCATCAAGAAATTTGGTGATGCGTGTCATGCGCATAATGTAATATCACAGCTACTTTGGGTCCGTCCACACGCTGAAGCTTTACCACCGACTTACTTGCGCAAACCAGGTTTGTGTACGTTTTTTCCCGTCCATACGTACATGTTTACTTGCACAAACCTGGTTTGCGCAAGTAAGTCGGTGGTAAAGCTTGAGCCGTGTGGACGGACCTTTACATTTAAAATATAGGTGGCTGTCGTAGCTATGGTAATGTGAATAAAGGATGATACCAATCTTGGACAATGGTCCTATGACCATAACGGTTATAGGAATAATTCCGAAAAACTAAATGTTGAAAAAGATGAATTTATTTACCTCTCATTAGAATTGTTTAAACTATCTGAATACATCTTGCACTCAAAATATGTAATATTTTTTATTCAAATGAAATTCAAAGATAATACATACAAGGATTGTATTGCTATATTATCTATTGTCTAATCATGCTATATTATCTATAGTCAAATCAGAAGTTAAATGATGCCAATATCCCGTTCAAAAACATCTAATGTGCATCAAATTTCAAGAGAGCATCAGCATCGCATCATGCAGTATTAGACGTATCAGAAAGGTCATGATGCTGCATCGATGCGGTAAAGTTTACATTTTTGAAGTTACCCTTAATCTCTAAATAATTAATTAATACAAAAGT
The DNA here is from genome assembly GCA_035578155.1 of Brachynemurus nebulosus. Lineage (NCBI taxonomy): Eukaryota > Metazoa > Arthropoda > Insecta > Neuroptera > Myrmeleontidae > Brachynemurus > Brachynemurus nebulosus. The sequence continues at coordinate 6,440,608 of JAPWDM010000019.1, forward strand.
TTCATACAACGCGTAGTATTTTCAAAAAAATAGCAAATTTAATATAGGCATATATGCACTAGGCATTTTTATCATTGTTGTGTACAATAAAACCAAATATGATTCATATACTTTCAATAGAAGATTTAAATTAAAGATAAAGCTTACAAAAATAAATAACAGATGATAGTACACAACAGTATTTTCGCTTAAAAATGAATGTGTCATGTTTAGGACAAAAGTGTTCAACGGGTGTAAAAATTTGTTTGACAGCTGGGACTCAAGAGGTTAATTGGTCATAAAGTTAGAATTATAAAAATATAAATTCATGTATTTTTCATACAACTATGTAAAATTATATTTTTAGTGAGTGTCAAAAATAGTAAATGTACATAAATTTTGTAAAAATACACTCCTTTTTTTTTGTTACACCATTAATAAAGAAAACGCTGAAGAGTCCGGATTAATAGCATTTCAAAAGTTACACATATTTATTTGTAACCTACATATTTTTTACAGTGTAGGAATTAAAAAGATGTTTGAATGTTCGTAGTTTATTGTAATGGTTTATGGATTATTTATATTTTTAAATATCTTTTATGTTTTGTTTATAAATGTTTAATGTTATATATTTATAATAATTTTCTTCTGGTATCTAATTATGTAATCCGTCTATGAAAGTACCATTTTGAATTTTGAAAATATTAAGGGGGTGTTCAATCTTAAGGTTTTAAAAAAAAATCAATTTTATTTTTTTTTTTTATATATTTGTAAAGTACTAACAATTTTATTTTCTTACATATTTGTACTGTGCTTTCTGGAATATGCACTAAAAAATTTCCGGTAATATTCCTAGTAGTTTGAATTTTTACGGATTTCTTTTGTGCTTTACTAATTTCAATATCTTTTGTCATTCCGTTTGTTTATAACATTGGGAGACACTGATAAACAATTTTTAAATATAATTTATAAAACACTGAAGTTTCTTAAAAAAAACTTATCTAAGTTTTACGATTGTAGCGAAACTGTTCAGTGCGTTTTCGTTTTGGAAAAAGGAATAAGAAATAAACAACACAAAAACAGGATATGTAATGCTCGTCTTGTAAGCCAAATTGTTTCGTTTATGAAGAAATTGAAAGAATTTTATACGAAGCTGTTAAGTATATTTTTTTTTTTAATAAAAATTCTGTGTTGCGTCCTTTTTTTCAAAATGACTTTCCAATCCGTCGTACGTGATTTAAAAAATCTACCGAATAAGGGCTATCACCGTTTTTTCTGCCACCAGAACGCCACCACTCTTGACTGAGGTGACATTTCATAGGCCGAAAAAATGTAAACAAAAAAGTAATTTATTGGATTATTCTATTATTATGTCTATTAAAACGGATAAACTGAAATCATTAACTTAACCTAACATCAGTGTTCACCTCAGTTCCAACCATGTCCCTGCCACTCTGCATATAGTCCATTATAAAAAAATGGACCGTATTCTGACCCGCTGTAACTAATATACCAGATGGCGTTGATGTACAGGGAGTTAAAATTAGAGTCGGGACATGAGTTTCGATAGTTCGCTATTTTTCATCAGATTCATCTAAAATAAATTGGAAATAAATTAAATATTTAAAAAAATACTTCAACTTAACCTAGAAAGATTAATTAAATTAAAAAATTTTAATTTTTCGTTAATACATAACTTGGTAACGATACTTTTGTACTCAATCATATGATAATTAATTTTGACATCCATTTGATGAAAAATGCTCACATGTCTCAGCTCTATTTAGTATACTCCCCTACCATCAGCGCCACCTAGCAAACTGTGACAGTCATTGGCCCGTCCTTGAAAACAAGTGGCAGGGACATGGTTCCAACTAACGACATCTGGTGAGCGGAAAATTGACTCGTATTGACCTTCTTTCAAACGATCATTTATTTTGATTTAAAAAAAGAAGAAAAGAAACCTAGTTAAGGCTGTAACTACACGGTGGCTAATTAATAATTTCTCATGAGGTAAAATGTAACGGGGACAGCTTTTTTTTTATCGAAAGAAAGTGTATATCGTTTTTTTTTTTTGTAAGAAATGCCGGTTATTTCGGTAGATATTGTGTAAGTTATATTAAGAATTAACAAAGTCAGTTTAATGCTAATGGTTGTTAAGAATCTTAATAAATCTCATATAATCTTAAATTGATTGAAAAATGTGGCAATTTTAGTAAAAAAAAGAATTGTTCATATACATCATTAACAAAGGGGTTAAAAAATGAACCAAGGTTTTCACGTACACCATAATCATAGACAATTTTTAAAGGGCCTTCTTCAGTGCCATTTTTTTTGTTTAATATAAAAAATCGCTTTTTATTTAAAATTTTTGTTTTTAGTTGAAATATTTCTTTGAATTAAAAATATTTTTATATTTTAAATAATTACAAAAATCATTCCTAATATATTGCGCCATTACTTACATAATTATGAACAGAAGAAAATCATAACATTTTTCATTTATAAACACCTTGTATTGTTTTATTAAATATAAATTTATAAGGAATTTTAAATGATTTTTTGAAGCAGTAATTGCATTTTTACAAAAATATGTTTTTTGATTAACCTAAATTTTTTGTGTATTTTGTGATACAAATTAAGAAATTACATGTAAAACAACTAAAATATTAGTTGATTCTTTAATTATTATCCAGCATGATTAACCTTCAAAAATTTTTCTGCATGGATATATCGTACTTGCGTAGGGCAAATAGCCTAGACCAAATCATTTAGAAAATATCTAGATACCGTATGTTATATTATGATAGACACCAAAAAATTTACATGTGTTTTCTTAAATTGAATTTTTTTATTGGCTACGTAAGGATTTTCACTCCCGCCTCTGATGGTAAAATTAGAAACTATCAAGTAAAAATATACCTATACGTTTAATTGGCGATATAAACCTAAAAACCCGTAAATAATTTGTGTAATACATATTTCGGTGCCAATTAAACGTATACATACATATTTTACGTGATACTGTTTCTAATATTATTACCAGAGGCGTTCGCGTAATCTTTTCGTCGCCAGTACTTGACTCAAATTTAATTTACGAATTATCTAAAGTAACTACGTGTTTTAGATTATTTATTTGTTTTACTAGTAATATTTTGCTAGTAAAATCTTTGAATAATTTGAAATTATTGTTTTTAATATTATAAATTTTATTATTTAAAAAAAAATTGAAACAAGTTTTGGAAATGCATTACAAAGTATTACAAATGTATTAAGAGTAGTGATGTCGGATGATTAATCGATTAGTCGGTTTAGTCGACTATTTTATCTTCGATTAAATGATTAAAATGACTAATTTTTGTTTAAATGATTAAAAACAACTAATTTAACAATTTTTCTGTATTATTTATTGGACTTCAAAAAATGAAAACTAAAAAAATTATCTGTTTGTATGATGATCCGCTTTTTTCTTGAAAGAAAAATATTAAAAGTCCATAATTAAATTCAAAAGAAAACCTCGTTTTTGAAAGAAAACCTCGGTTACCTTATTCATCAATTCGACTAATAATTTAGTCGATTAGCCGACTACTCTATGCTCGATATTTTCGACTAATGACTAATTTTATCTGAAAAACAATTTTAGTCGATTAATCGACTAACTGCTTCTCGACCCGACATCACTAATTAAGAGATTGAAGCAAAAAAATTACTACACCAATACCTCAATTAACGTCGTGGTTACGTTAAAAAAAAACACGACGCAAATTGAAACGACGCAAAGTGAATTATGATTTTCTATAGCAAACCATGTAAAGATCGAAGATAGGTCTCAGGGTTACGAAAATACTACTTTTTAAAAAAAAAATTGAACATGCATACAAAAAAAAAAATTTCAATGCACGTCGTACACGCGATACAGAAACTGATTCAATATATGTACATCACACGCGTAATACGTTCAGTATTTGTATACCTCTTTTCAGATAAAATTGATCATGAGTTTTCGTTAAAAAATTAAATAATTCTTATATTCCAAACAAATCGATCTGATTCTATTCTTTTCTAAAAATAAACTGCAAATTTAAAATTTACATAAATGCAATAATAAAAGAGATAAAGCAAAGAAAACGGAAATTATTTAAATTCAAAGTTACGAAGCATGGTTAAATTTAACTGAAATGAACTATATATCAGGCGCATATAGCCTAGTCGCTGCGCGCCAAAACAAAACAAAAAAAAAAAAACTATATATCAGTTTGTTTCAAAATTTAAAACTACGTACAATACATTTAGCATGTGATAACCACCATATAATACGGCAGTATGGATTCCGTCTATTTAACTTAGCATTTTCGTGTTTAAAGTAGTTGCCATCTATTATCAATTTTTATTACAACATCAATAGATACGTATCCACCATATTGCAACAAAGTCGTGCCATCTTTTAGGAAAAAAAAAAGAAAATTTCAAAAAATTTCGAAAAAAAATTAAAGACTCGAACCCAAAGCAACGCAACTCCGAAAAAACGCAAACCGAAATGACGCAAAGCGAGGTATTGGTGTATAGAGTGAGTTTTAGAGAAAAATTTGTTGCATTTTATTTTATATTTCTTTTTTAGGATTTCGTAGTACAACCACGAAACTCTTATTAATGCCTCTGTCATGTCTGTCATTGCATTAGGTGGACTAGGCGCACTTGACCAATTTTTACTAATTAGTGTTGGAACTTACCTAATTTAACAGATAGTAACGTTTTTTAAAAACCGTTATTGTTCTTTTTTTTAATACATATACAAAGTAAAAGGTTCAGATAATCAATCATATTATTAACAAATCAAAGGTTAATTTTAACATTAAATAAAAGCAAGAAATATTTTATACTCGAGAATTATGAAAAATTCTAGTTACTGATTACGTAAAGCTGACTTAATGCGTGTGTAACACACACTTAGTGAATTTTACTTTTTTTTTATTCGTTCCTACGAAATTATCAAAATAAAAATTATTCCCAAAGTATTTCTATGACAATAAAAGCAGGCTCATAATTTTTTTGTGTGTTACAATCACATAATTTTCCGCAAGATTCGTAAATTAAATTTGTGTCGACAATATATTTTTATTTATTTATCAGTTTTGAGAAAATAATTTATTATAAAATTATATTTTATCATGTGTAAGTTGCATTCTCTAACACTTTATTACTAGCGATAATACATAATAATTTTTATTGTGTAGTAAGTAAAATTAAAAATTTATTAATAACATCGAAAAATTATTATTACAGTTTTAAAAATTACCTGTTCTTTAGGCTCCAACAACAATTACAGCCACTTCAACAACCGGAACGGTGCGAGTGGATCAAAGCGTAATCTCAGCATCAACAGCCAACACGAATCAAGTGACAACTGGCACCGCGGGCACGCCAGTTGTCACACAGACGGCACCGAAACAATCCATAGATAATACCAAAGAAAAATGTCGTAAATTTTTAGCAAATTTGCTTGAATTATCTAGTCGAGAACCTAAGAATGTGGAGAAGAATGTGAGAACGTTAATACAGGAGTTGATTGATATGAAAGTGGAGCCGGAAGAATTTTGTGATCGACTAGAACGATTGCTGAACGCTTCACCACAACCATGTCTTATTGGTTTTTTAAAGGTAAATTAATATTAAACAGTAAAAACACACGATTTTACCGGAAAGAAGTTGACGCCGGAAGATGGAAAACCTTTAATTGCTCCCAAATTGCTCTATCTAAATCAGTGGTTCCCAAACTCTTTTCATAGTCAAAACTTGCTCAAGGACTCTGGGTGAAAAACTATATAAATGCATAATAAAAAGAAACACAAATTTAACTTGGATGTTTTGAATGGTAAATGGTGGCGTAAAAATAAAATATAAATAAAACATTTTGTTGAAGAAGTATTTATTGAAATTATAACTTAATTTCGAAATACAAAAAAAAAAAAAACATGACTTGGGTAAATCTGATGGGATGTTATGAGTGTATTTTTGTCCGGCTCAATGTTTGTGAGTAGCAACAGCAAATCCCCACGAGCACTAATTTCTGGTCGGTTTTTTTTGTGATGAGGCTTATAACGGCACTGAATCCACGTTTTACCAAATAGGAAGACGGAAAAGTAATCAACAGCTTCTGTACAATAACCTGTAATGATACGTTACAAGATACAAAGATACAAGATGAAAATACGTATTTTGTATCTTGTATTTGTGTTTCAAATATTTGTATCTTAAATAAGCCTCATCTCTGATCATTAATAATATGTATATTCTTTAGAAACACATCTGTGTTAGAAAAACTTACAATCCCTTCTTCGGTTTTTAATAAAAAAAGAAATTTTTAATGAATGTTAAGGGCTTACTGTATTGATAACTGTGATATATAATTTTTTTAATCAACTTAAACAAGAGTATAACTTTTCTTTTATATTTTACTTAGGACGTAAAAATCGCTAATAATTTGTTCATTGTTATTTAGCTTCCATATTAATAAAAATTTGTCATAATGTTTTTATTTTATATTAAACCTTGCACGGACCCCCTGACGTTCAAGGACCCCCAAATCAATTTTAATTTTCCACGGACCCCCTGAATGATCCTGGGGACCCCTGGGGGTCCGTAGGGACCACATTGAGAACCACTGATTTAAATCATCGATTGCTCCAATATAAATTTATTTACACACTTAAAAGATAATTATTTGGATTTTATATAAGAATTACATTTTAACATGTTGACGGTCATGGACGCCGTACGGCGTCAAGTGAAACCTGCCAAACTGCGACACAACACTGTACCGTGTCAATAATTCCATAAAAAGTGTATTAGTTGTCAAAATAGTGTAGCGATTTGGCATTTCGCCATTATAGGTTATGATCGCCAACGTGTTAAATCTTCGGATAAAATTTTATTATAATTAACGTGGTTTGTAGATTATTTAGCGTTACCGGGAATAAATCCTAGTGAAGTAGATGGTGCTCCATTTCTTGTTGATTATCACGTTAATAAGCCATTGAAGATTTCTGTCAGTTTGTAAATAACTCTTATGAGTTAAAAAAAAATATCACCCTGTATATAAAAAATTTACCTTTTTTTTCAAGTTTATAATAGCTTTGTTCGTGCAACAGTTTTGAAAGTACAAAACTGTACGGAGCATGCGTATTTGTTAAATGAGCGTTCGAGCAAAACTAAATTTGTGATTTGATTGCAAATCTAATGTTCTAGCAGCTTAAAAATTAAATTTCGAACTAATACACGACAGCAAGAAAAATTCACCAACTTTTAACAAATTTGTCGGATTGTACTTGCGCAGTAGATCTCAAATATATTACTGTTTAAAATTTAAATATTTTATTGTCTGTTAAGTTAGATGTATTGTTAGGGAACTTTTATTTCAGTTATTTTTTCTTGTGAAATTTTTTTGAAATATTTTTTTACTAGGTACAGGTAAATAAATTTTAAAAAGAAATATTCATATTTAAATACAGTTTTAATATGCCCTTTTTATCGTTTAGAGAGAAGAAATTAATTCACCATAATATTTTTCATTAGTTGTTCTTTATCTTATTGTACAAAATGAATAAAAGATCATCTAGCTCCAGTACGTTTAGTTCCAGTGACTTGTCTAATTCGAGCGATGATGATTTACTTGATTTTGAAATTAATAAAATTCGATCAAAAAATGAAAATTACTTTGAAAGTATTATTAAATTATATAATAATAAAGAATTTATTGAGCATTTCAAAATAAATAGACGTGTAGCTGAAAGTCTAGCAGAACATTTTCAGCTTAGTGAATATTTACAACATTAGTTGGGTGGGAATGGAAAATTAAATGTGCTTATTGGAATGGAAAATTAAATGCAATTAAATGTTTTAATATTTCTTTGGATATTTTGCAAATATTTTAACAACCAAAAGCATAATAATTGTTAAGTTACGTAAAATGTCAATCTTTTGTAACCTTATTAGTCTATAACCACTAAAATATGTATGACATCCATGAGGCCCGTGAGTCCAAGACATGCCGGACACGATTAGAGTGACATCTGGTGGTTCTTAATTAAACCTAAATCTCGAATTCACCGTTCGAGCGTCAAAATAATTTGAAACTAGTTTGTTGTTGAACATGCGCAGTAGTCATAGTTTGAAAAATCACTAATTAGTTTGAAATTGGTTGCACGAACAAACCTAATATTTTGTAAATTTTTTTATATCCTTGTGACTAACCCATATCGCTACTTCTCTCTGTCAACCTCGTATATCAAAAACAACATGTTTTAGGACATACTGTATTTATATATTATATACTTATTATATATATTAAATTTATATATACTGTGTGAGTTTTTCGAGAGTTGCCATTTTTATTACAGCCAAACCGCTGATTTAATCGAAAAATTGTTCAAATAAGAGTTGTAGATATCGACGGGGGCAACCGATTGCTATAGTCAGGAGCTTTATAGCTCTTATGGTTTTCGAGCTATGATACAAACTTATAGATTTTTAAATGGGACTATATATTAATTTTTTAATAAAACTGATCTAATGCATTAATTAACAACATAAATGAGCAAAAATATTTTTTTTACCCAAGTTTAATTTTTTAATTTTTGTTTAATTTATCAATTAGGCGGTAAAATTATGCATATGTACTTGAGGCTACTTCAACCGATAGTGTTTTTCTTGGTTAAATTTCCATTACATCCAAGAAAAGAACCTTTTCCAGTACCATTTCTATCATAAAAATTTTGTTGTAATAAAAATGGCAACTCTCAAAAAACTCACATGGTATATAGGTAGCCAACATCAAAGGGTGTAATTAACATAAATCTTAAGTTCATAGTGACGAAAACACAGATCTAAATACGTTTTTTTTTTTTTTTGTGTGTGTGTCTAAATATTGGGAGTTTTCAGATAAGAGGTTCACAGAGAGATTTTACCTCTTTAAACTGTTTTTCCGCAAATAAAAAAAAATACGTGTCGCTTATTTTTTAGTGTTCTGCAACTTATTCAAATTTCATCAAAATCGATAGGTCCGTCCGTGAGATCTTTACTTGTTAGTAACATATACTGTACTAAATGTACGAGATTTCCACACATCTTAATTCAGATTAAAAATTATTTCAGTGTGTTACCATTTGAATACCATCATGAAACTTTGAATACAACTTACTTAAGAGGTTGTGTATAACATATATTTTTTTAAAAAAAATTAAATTGTATTATCATGTTATATGTCAAATTAAAGCCCTTTTAATTCTGAAATTAATGGTACCAGTTTCATCTTTCTAGAGCAAATAGTTTTTGAACTACATGTGTTTAAATATTTCAAAGCGCTCTGAAAAATTTCGGTTTTTGGATTTTAAAAATTGTTATAACTAGAAAAATAATGGTAATAAAAAGATGAAAATTTATATTCGTTATCTTCAAAGCAAGTACTACCATATAAAGCGGCCCCTACACGCTCAATAATATTGTGCAATCAACTTGTGCAATTTATTGAACGCTTCTCCAGACAGTTCAATAATTTTGTTAAAGAAATTTGTGCAATAAACTGAATGCAGGAATTGTACTTAATTAAACTGTTGTTTAATTTTAAATATTAAGTGATAAAGATGTTGCAAAGCAATAAATAATTATTCTTGCAAATTAATAATTCATACTGGTTCAAATAATAGCCATCAAATATGACTACAAAATAACAAACAAACAAATAAAGTAGTATTGCGCAATAATATCTACAAAACCTACAGACGTTACAATATTCATTCATTGTACAATATATTTCAAATTATTTTTGATCAGCACAATATATTGTACAACCCTTCAATATAACCTACAGACGATCCATAATATTGTACAACCTCGGATTTTGTGCAATATTATTGAGCGTGTAGGGGCCGCTTTAAAGAAATATTATAATGATCTGAAGACATAAGGTTTTGAGCATTGGTTGATTTGATGTGGACCAATCCTGTTTTTATTAAAGCAATTTCTGATTTCAAGAGAGCAATTTGAGAATAATTTATTAGACAGTTAAAAAAAAGGTTCTTTAATTTCCGGTGCCAATTTTTTTCCAGTCACAACCATTTTTCTTTACACCCCGTATATTTAAATTATTTATTGATGATTTCAGAAAAGTTTACCCCTTTTACGACAATCGTTAGTGTTGAAAGAAATGGTGATAGACGGTATAAAACCACCGCCTAATCATGTGGTTTTCTCAGTGGCAAGCACCACTTCTGGTATTGTTACGCCGGTGCAAACCACTGTTCGAACGCCCGCACCCACACAGGTACGTCTGATGACACCTACTGGCGCCACAACGGTAGTGCGTCCCGGCGTGCAACCTCGTATCACTACTACACCGATTAGAAGCCAACCACCGCAACCCAGAATGATCGCCACGACCACCTTAAGACAACAAACGCCATTTCCCGCAAATAATATTCTAGTTCCAACATCTCAACCGCCAGCTTTACATCCTGTATCAGGTAATTATTTTTTTATTTTGTAACATAACTAGGATAATAAAAAGTAGATTATCGAATCCTTTCGAAGTGTTCCTGTCCAGTATCTTACCAAAATTCAGGGTACAATTTTTAAATATTTGGAGTGTGTGTTCGCCAAAAAATTTTGTTAGTTTAACGTTACGTAACGGAGCTTACACCATTACAAACCAGAGGGCTCGCATTCAAAAAATTAACATGCATTATTCTCTGTTCAACCGGAAGGTGCAATTTTGACATTTTATAGTCCTTCGTATAATTTATAACTTTGCATTATAGGGACCGAGCCTGAACTATAGACGGCAGCACTGGCACCGATAGTGGCGCCTTTATATGTCTAAAAATGAAACATATTAATAGTGAATGAGAAATGGGGGAAATAAAAATGAGTGTTACTATGGTGTTACTTGATATGAATTTTTTTTTGCTTGTCAGTTAATAAAAATTAAAAGAAACTGAGGACTCTTGTTGAGAAAAAAGCAATATATCACCAAATTACACGTACATAAACTCTAATGGAAAATACGGAATTTTTGTTATATTTCAATAAAAAATGATGCTAAAGATTTAAAATTTTGCATAGAAAATAGGTAAATCTCTTTAAACATGTATTCGGAACTTAAAAATAAATAATTAGAAAATATTGTATTATCTGACGTTGTTGGAAAAAAGTTAATTCTTGGAGTAAATGAATTACTAACTGAAAATCTGGTAACATCTGATAATGTATTAACTGAAGCGTGGTGGAAAATCCAAAAATAAAATGAAATCTTATATTAAACAGAAATATGAATTGGAAAAATTGAAATGAACCCAAGCTAATAACGAATTGTTAATTGAAAATTATTTGAGTTCCTTTTAGTAGTTAAAACAAATAAAACCAATAATCTTGAGAGTTGTTTATTATTGTTCTCTTAATGTGTGAAGAAATAATTATTAAGTGAAATTTTAAATCTTAACTCTGTCGAATATCTTTTCTATAAAAAATTGGCAGAATGACTTTTAAAACAACTATATTAAAAGGAAAAAAATTCAAACCAATTCAGTTATCGTTAAATAATCGTCAAAATCCTTACTGCAACAATTTTATAAATTTCTTCAGTTTTATTTGTTACAAAAGTCACTAGCACGACGGCGATAACTATCCGATGACGATGTCAAACTTATGAATCCTTCTGGTGAGCACTCTGAGTACATTAATACCTTCTTTTTTACTTTTAACGAGGTTTATGTGTGTATTTCAGTAGTCTGTGATTCTGTGTGTGTCCAGAAAGTTTTGTTTAAATATTTCAGGCCTACAAGTCTTTACAGTTGCCTTTGACGGCTACACAATGAATTTTTCTGACAAGATATGTAACGTTGAAATAGTAGCTATAAATATTTTTTATATATATATATATATAAAAATACGGTGAATTTCGAATATGTAATACACTTAAAGGCTAAAGCTGAATAATACAATCTTGTTTTTAATTTCATGAGTATAATGAACAAACTTTTTTTTGGAAACTTAACTTTTTACTTACTGTAATAACATTTAAAAAACAATTCTGCACATTACATGTAACACCTAGGGGCATATTACGTATGAACTGACTGAGGTAGGTAGAATTGTAGGGGCTGCAAGTATTTCTTCAATAAAAAAACGAACAGTAAAGACTAATTGTAAATTTGAATGCCCTTTAAGGCTACAATCAATTTCTCCTAAAAAATTCTTTAGGATTTGTAAATACCTCCGTAATACTACGACCCAAACGCGACTGAATTCTTCAATAGAAAGCAACTTGATGGAAAATAGACTATTCGGAGTTACATCACAGAAAATACATGTTCTTAAGAAAGTAAGAATTATAGGTGTAAATAAATGCCTATGACCTATTCTCAAGAAACGTTTTTTATAACTAATATTTTAGAGCAAACGTGTGAAGAAATACCGATGGTGGTGAGCGATATTTAATTTAAACATGCTACTGATAACATCCATTATACTATTATATTTTTTTTCAATTTTTATGGACTCTAGCTCATGAAAACCTGAATAAAGCTTCGTTTCGGAATTAATAATATACGGATCATAACTTGCATTTTTCGTTTTATTTTTTGAGACAATTTTAATGTTAGCCTCACAGATTGTATTTAAGGGTTTTTTAACGTTAATATTAATTTGCATTTCTGTATATCTTATCCCATCTATGTTGTTTAAATTACACAATTTGGATTGGTAGATTCTTCGAAACATTCTTCTGTATGACAGCTACTATTACATATGACTTTATTATTACTGGGATATTATCTGCTATGTTAATTCTCTGATTTTGTTATGGTACAGTTGTTTGTGCCCAGTTTTGCAAATTCTAAACCCGCAGTTTTGCAATACTAACATCAATCACATCAGCAAAACATTTGTGAAAATTGGAACAACTTTTAATATAACAATACCTTATTATGAAGTTCATCATACTGATATTAATCCTACTAACAGCATTAATTGATAATTTAATGAGCAAGAAGTGCATTTTAAATATTAAAAAAATTTAATTTGACATCTTTGACATTTAATAACATTATAGACAAGATATCCAAAATATTTAAAAATAGTTATTTGTATCTATGTCATGCCCGAAATGCTTTTCTAAATCTGACACCAGGTGGCAATAATGTCGTCAAGCTCGGTCCCTATCACTTCAGCAATAGAAAAATGCACGTTCAATCGATTACTTTAAACGGATATTTTACAGATATTTATAATATACCTAAAATTAATAGAAACAACTTTCAAAAAAATAATTTGAAGATGTTTTACTGTTCAATTAGTTTAAATTTGAAAAATATATTTGATTATTAAATAAAATTATCTGAAAAATAGTGATATAGAAGAAAACACCTTAACAAATTTAAAGAAATAATATTTATTAATTATTAGTCACAATCCAGCTGAATTTGTTGAGGAAGATTCATTTAAATCAATTATGAAACGTTCTTGGGCATTTTCAATTAAATTGCCTACGTTCCACAAAGCATCATCTTGTTGTAGAACATGCCGTTACAATTTTTCCAATCTTCAGGTTGAATTGTTTTAATTGCGTGCTATATTAAATTTTTAATTTCAGAAAGCTAAAATGTTTTATTATTACTTGCTCAATATCAATATCGTTATTATTTATCAAGTAACTACCCACTTCATGAATTATATCAATATTCATTTCGCATCCCTTTAAACTAGGATCAAATGAAAAAGATATTAAAGTAAGTAAGTAATCACATACAATTATATTAGAAATAAAAGATGGGTATAATAATACTGATGATAAATTACTGTTAGTATTTCTTGTTAAAAATAAAGAGACATAGATTACAATTCGGGTCAGTTGTATAATCTGTCCTTTTTTTTAGTCTCTCGTTTTCCGAAAGTTCCTATTATTTGTTCTTTTCCTTAAGTATTATTTTCATTTTTGAATAATGATTTATTACTAGTGAATATTCCGCCTGTCAAAATTGTACCTTCCGGTTGAACAGAGAATAGATATTAAAACAATAATTTTTAACATGATGACTGATTGTTTTTATTCAATAATCTTTGAATGTGGCTGTACTTGAGAAGTTAAGTATTGATATATTGTGAAAAAACATGAAAAAATATTTAACGTGCATCAATTTTTTGAATCAGAGTCCTCTGGTTTGTAACGGTGCAAGCTCCGTTAACTAACGTTAGGCTAACAAAATTTTTTGGCAAACTCCAACATTATTAGATCAGTGAGATAATAATTGCTAATTAGTATTTCTAGTACTTAACCCATTGCAGAAAATACTAAATACCAATTATGTGTTTGCTTAGCGAGGGACACCGTTTCTATGATTCATGATTTATCTCTTTTTAAACAATATCTTACTCTTTTTTATGAAATTTATACCAGTGATTCCAAACTTCTAATTCTGAATAGATTTGAAAGATTTACCTTATGAAAATCCATATTACAAATAATAGAAAAAAATCTCTTTATCACTTTTCACTAAAAATAAATTGTTCTGTTACTAGCCAGGTTTCGAGTAGTTAACACAATTATTCCGTTATGCTTGACGATGACTTAACTACTCGAACGGACTATTTTTAGTGAAAAATGACAAGGAAAGACATTGTACTGTATTCTGATTAAAAAAAAAATATAAAAATTTGCGCGAATTTACAATGCTGTTTATAGCCTTGGTTATTTTATTGAAAAAAATTTATTATCTTCATATCTTCAAAATTGGTGTTAAAAGAAATTCAGAACACCTTTAATTTTTTATTTTTCTCAATAATTCTACTAGTTAAAAAAAGTTGACTGAATAAAAAAATTCAAAAATTTAAGATTCTTTAGGATTTTGAATGTCATTGACAATCTCGCTCTTGATGATTCAATTACGCTTTCGGTTTTGACGAAAAAAAAAAATGAAATTTGTATTGGAAAGATTTTTTCAGTAGTCAGGGAAAAACTCAAATATTATCTGGAAAACGGGGAAAAGTCTTGAGAAAACTGGCCATCCTTTAGAAAGAATACTAGGATCTTTTTGGGGGATTAATTAAATAATCCCATTTTTAAACTTTACGTAAAGTTGCATCGAAATTTGATTAGTAAAAATAGATTCGAGATATGATTGGCGACGTAAGGATTCTCATGTGCGCCTCTAGTGGTAAATTAGAACTAGTATCAAGTACATAATAATAAAGTTTTTCCCCTTAAGTACCCACAAAAAATAAAAAATATAAAATATTCGCTAGACCGATTTCTTTTATTTATATTTTTTATTTTTTGTTGGTCCTTAAGGGGAAAAACTTTATTATTATGTATAATCCAGCCCCATAGTACGACTCAATATAGTGATTTGACAAGTATCAAGTAAAAATATACGTATACGTTTAATTGGTGATATAATACGGTACTTGACTGTATTCAAAATTTGTTTTAAATATTAAATAATTTTATGTATTATTTTTAAATATATTCAATTTTAGTAGTGACAAATAAAAATATTTTTTAGTTATTTAAAAATTTTATTCCGAAAATTATAAAATTTTTTACCTTCATTTAAATAACTAAAAACGCGCCGAGATATTAAAATGACGTTACGATTTATAAGCTTTATATGTGAATACTATTATAGACAAGATAGACAAAATGTATATGAATATGAATACCCTACCTAGTTAAATTGTCTATGACAAACAGTCATATTAATTATGTTGGTTATGCTTTGTACAAATATAGAACCATAGATATAGAACCATGTACACATGACTGTGACATCTGTTGAGTTAAATCGTGACGTCACTGCATACGTCACTACGCCAAGTCGTTTTTCGCGCCAATTTGTTTATTTAAAATTAAAATGTGGTTTTTTGATGATATAAAATTTATCAAAAATTAACTAATTCATACATAAAAACAAACCATTTTGAATCTTTTTTTTAATAGCAGTCAAGTACCCTATTTCTAGTAATCCGCACATAATTTTTATAAACATATTTCTGTCGACCAATATACGTTTAAATAATAACGTAGGTTAGTGATTTTACAAAATATAAAAATAAAACAAATGAAGTTTATTGATAAAATGTCAAATAATTTTCCGAAAAATTATACTTAAAATAATTTCAAAAACTACAAATTTTTTAAGGAGCACCACCTCTATTTCCAACAAATACAACGCAACAAGTGCGAGTTGCGTGCGTAAGGCCACAAATGCAACAAGTGCGTACAAGTACACCGAATCAGGTACGACCAGCCACTCCAGTTCGAACTGCCACACCAAAAACGACACCCGCAAAACCTTCAGTGCCTTCAACCTCGACAAAAGTTGCCTCAAAAGAGAAAGAGAAGAAGTCATCGTTCGCGTCGTCGATCAGTTACGTGCCAGACGACGATATAAACGATGTCGCCGCCATGGGTGGCGTCAATTTGGCCGAGGAGACGCAACGAATATTGGGTTCAACTGAATTTGTCGGAACACAAATTCGATCTTGTAAAGACGAATTATTTTTACATGTCAGTCCACTCCAACAGCGATTACGTCAAATCACACAGTCACACGGATTGGACGAAGCGTCCGGTGACGTTGCTGCCATCGTGTCGCATGCCACACAAGAATTACTTAAAAATATGGTCGAAAAATTGGCGCTAATTGCTGAACATCGAATCGAAATTGTAAAAAGTGATCCAAGATACGAAGTAAGTTTTACTAATGCACTAATCGGGGTACTGTGAATTTCTGGGTGCCATGATTTGTTTGACTGTATATTGCAAAAAAACCGGTCGGCCAAGTGGTCGGAAAACGACATTTCATATTACACGACCTAATGTTATTCCAATTAATGGCGAAAATGATTCCGGGCTACAAGAATTCTATTTAAAATTGAAGAATTATTTTTAAACATTTTTTTTAACGCTTAAAAAATTGTGGACAGAGTAGAAAAACCCACTTTGGGGTCGTTGACATTTTGTTCTTACCCCTTCTACCTTCACAAGACGTAGAGCACTCAAAAATTGTAAAACGTTAAATAAAACAACTAGATAATGTGAAAAACTAAAAATTTAACCAATCCTTTAAAAAAAAAACCGGACCCTAGCCATTTGTCTCATCATCTATCTATGCAATGATCCGGCCCTGATCCCAGGGAAGTAGATGACGTTGCATTTCTTATTTATTATCACCTTAAAATAACCATCAAGGATTCCTGTCAGTCTGTAAATAAGTCGTTGACTTCCGAAAATTCATGGCAAAGGAAATGACAGAAATACTAATCATGTAGGTGACTTACTTACGAAAACTAAGAGATATCGATTTTTTTTATTCTTAAATAAAGTAAAAAAAAATGTTTTTTAACCACTTTAGCGGATACCCCGAGTCTCACTCGGGTCCGTAATTCTAACAACTAGCGGACACGACGAGTGACACTCGTTCTCATGTCGGTAACTGTTTGTGCTGCCACCTATTTGAATAAGAAAAAGTACATTATAGAGAGCTTTATTTATCCTAGAATCAAACCTTTTTAACATAGTTATCTAGAAGGTGGTTAACTTGGATGGTATTTTTTTTGTCAGTTTAAAATAAATTGACAATCCGCTAAAGAGGTTAATAAAAGCTTTTATTTAAAAATGGGCAAAAAAAAAAAAAACTTTTGAGTAAAGTTTTAAGCAATATGCAATATAATTTATAAAAGCTTGAGGCGTTATCATTAATTATTTCTGTTTTGGATATAAGTGTAGCTATTTTACTTTTCAGTAGTTACCAAACTTAATTAAACGCCTCAAGCTTTTATAAATTATGTTACATATTGCTTCAAACACTAAAAAGTTATTTTATTTTTTTAGCCCATTTTTAAATAAAAGCTTTTTCTTAAAAAACATTTTTTTTTTTACTTTAATTTATTTTCTACTTTTTAGTCTGATTACAATTAATTTAAAAAAAAATTAAAGAAGTAATTTTTTTACCTATATTTTAATCGGTTAATTTACCCTAATCAGACATAACTATGGAAACAAAAAATTGCAATGTAAAATCAATGGACAATATTTGACAATTCGAAATGTCAAAAAGTTGTACAGGACTAAAAATCAACAATTTTGGTTTGGGGCGATTTCGGACAAAACTAATTATACAATATTGCATTGTCATCAAGGTGAGACACGTATGCAAAATTTGAAACCTCGAGCTCAATTAGAATCTGTCTAAGTTTTGATTCCAAGATTTGATCTAAACCAACATACTAACATAGCAAGTTAAATAAAAGCTTTTAAAAAGTTTTTTTTTTGGCCGGTTTTACACGCGCAGGAGATCATAGTCGTACCAACGTACCCCCTTAAGGATATCTAATGTACTGACTTACAAAATTTTATTAGGTTACGCACGACGTACGAGCACAATTAAAATTTTTAGAAGAATTGGATAGGGCGGAACGAAAAAGGCACGATGAACAAGAACGAGAAATCCTATTACGAGCGGCGAAAAGTCGGTCGAAAAACGAAGATCCTGAACAGGCCAAACTGAAAGCGAAAGCGAAAGAGATGCAACGTGCAGAAATGGAGGAGCTTCGACAAAGAGAAGCGAATCTTACTGCCTTACAAGCAATTGGTCCAAGAAAGAAACCTAAACTCGATAATGAGAATAGTAGCGGATCCACTCAGGTAAAATTATTAAATTATAAGTATTTTTATACATTTTTCAGGCATAAGAAGTATGTCATTTTGCTCAAAATTTTGATTAGGACAAAAAACGAAATTCGTATTTTACCTCACTCATGCTCAGTATTATAAAGGACAAATAAAGAGTAAATTTACTAGTAAAATAACATTCACATATATAAGTATTCATATAATAACACATATATAAGTTTTATAAGAAAACTCTTTATTTTATTTTGGGGGTATTCTAGTCTATAGGCTCGATTTTGAAGTAAGTTTTACGAGTGTAATAAAAAAAAAAAACAGTAAACATTTTAGTAATTAAACACTAGGACGTCATTTTATTTTGAATTATTCGGCGTGTTCGTTGCTGAGTTTTTCTGCTCAAAGTGAGCTGCTAGCGCATGCGCAAGAACTTTTTTTATGGAATACACAAGTATTTCGTACTTTATAAAAATATTCTTGCGCATGCGCTAACAGCTCACTTTGAGCAGAAAAACTCAGCAACGAACACGGCGATTGTTGCTTTTTATTTTGAATTATTGTTGGTATGTAATTATTGCTTGTTATAAACATTTTTGTATTCACTCCGAGCCGAAAGTATAGCCACCTATATCAAATGATTATTTAATAATTCATCAGGACATTTTACTGTTTAAAATTTAAATGAATGGAAAATATATTAAAAAACTGAAATTTGTTTAATAAAAGCCATACATCTGCTCATTTTACCTCAAAAATGTCTGAAAATAAAATATTTTTCAATAATTAACCAAGAAAAGGCATAAGGGGTAATTTTTATATTTCTTTTTTTTTTTTTTTTTTTTTTGAAAATTTCAACATAAAATGACGTTTGATAGTAGGGTTACAAATAACTTTTTAGAATCTGGTAAATAGACATCGTAATAAGTACTCGCTTTGAAAAAATCAAACAAGTATTTAAAAAAAAAATACTTTTTCGTAAAGAAAATAGTAAAATTATGTACAAATGCCGTCCTGATAAGCATATATTTGTCCACCATGAGCGCTGTAGTCGATTTTTGTATCCCCTCCAGACAAAAGCTCATAGCGAATTGAATATCTGAAGGAAAGGTATATAATATTGTAAAGGAAGGAGCATTTTCCAAAATACTGATCAACATATTATGAATCTTAACGTGCTTATTATGAATAACGTCATTTTGTAAATAAACAGTAACGGTTTTAATGTAATTGAAACATTGCCATTGTTTTTAAAACAATATATTTAATATATTTTTCTTATAATTGTGATTTCTATATAAAAACATAAACAATTAATTAATTATTTTTAATATCTGTTCTATTTAATTCAATAATCAGTTCCTTAAGAATGCTGTTCGACTATTTTATCAGTTAATTTTTCAAATTCTTAATTGTCTACTAAATTATTGTATTTTTTAACGATGCTTAAAGAATATTATAAATTACTATAAACTGAAAACAAAAATTGCTCAAATTAATCGATTATTTACAATTTATAACTATTTCTTTAAAAAGATTACCATCACTAATAAGACATATATTTTTGATAAAAGTAGACACAAACATAAATAAAACTATACATTTATTAAATTTTCATTTTATTAATAAATAAATAAATACAAACAAAATACATAATCTTGAAGTTAAATTTTTATATGCTCATTAATTTTACATATAAGACGCTACTGAAATAAAGGGTCAATCTAACCTATATTTTAATTTTTACATAATTTTATTGTTTACAATATTTTTAAAATTTTTGTCGTTATTATCACATATTTTAACTAAAAAACGAATTCCTTATTTACGTAGAATGATTCCTTTTTCGGTATTTCCTTTACTTTGTCTAATGTCAAAATTGATATTTTTCCGCTTATTATAAACCTGTTTTTTTAAATGAAAAATTTAGAAAAATTAACAAATTTTCGCTAGAAATGGTTGCATTTGTTCATAAATACAATATTTACTTACCCAAATGTTATATTTACGGTGTATTACGTTTACTAATTTTTTTTTTTAAATTTAATTTTTTGTAGGACTGGATGTTTAGTGCTTATTTGCACGTGTTCTAGTGTATATTTACTCTTTTGTTTTTTATTTTTTGTGGTACATTCAAAAGAATCTACGTATTCATTCTTACATATCATATTATATCTTGTCCTCTCTCTTAAGAAATAGTCTCCATCCATATTATTCTATATCAATGATCTTAACAAATCATAATGACGTCACTGACATCGCGATCTATTGTAGTGCTGTTTATAACCAAATATTTTTTAAAATTTAAAAAATTGAAATTTAAAAAAAAAGTCATAATTATTTTTTATATAAAAAACCCGATTACTGAAATAACCATATTTAAAAATTGAAATCTCTCGACGACGCTAATTCCCGGTTTTTATTTGTTTACAGATTAATGCGGGCGCAAGCGGTAGTGGTACATCGGGACGAACACAGATGCCGTTACGGCCACGTTTAAAACGTGTTAATTTAAGGGACTTGTTATGTTTATTGGAACAGGAGAAGGACAAATGTAAAAGTACGATGTTATATCAAGCCTATCTTAAGTGATCGCTACTATTAAACTGGTGCTATTGTTTACGCGGTTCGTACAACAAAAATTTCAATTTCTCTAGTGCTATATATTTAACAAAAAAATTTTGTGGACATATTATACGACGGTATGGTTGTTTTCAGTGGCACCAGTTAGTTACACTGTTGTTGTATTAAGTGATAAAAATACTGTTTTTAGAAGACATTGAATTTAAAAATACGTTTTAAACGAGCAAGTGATATCAAGTTATATATTAAGTTTCAATTTACTTGTGAATTGTTAGATATTATTATTTTGTTGTATATACTTATATATTAATATGCATATGCATAATTATACTGTCTATTTTTTATTTTTGAGTACTGAAAATCAAATAAAATAGTGCATTTATTTTTAGAAAGCATTCCTTTTTTTAATGCTTTTTCTATTTTTAGACTAAAAAAAACAAAACAGTTTATGCTTCAGAATGCGCATTAATGTGGTGCGCAACTTTGGAGAAGCGTTTGCGCGTCTCTCATAACCTTAGCAAGCAAATGTCACGTGATTATTAATTTGGCGGGATAATTGTTTTTAATTTTTTCTTACTAGTATGAAGAACGAAGAAAAAACTTATACAAATCGATTATTTATAATCATAATTCAATTTTTCAAAAAATTAAGCTAGCTACTTTATTCGGAAATGAAATGGGGGCGTGGCTTAATGTTTTGACGAATGGAAAAACTACTGCAAGTAGGATGAAGTTGACAGTTAAAGAAATGATATGGTGGCCATATTACTGGAAAACCTGGAAATGTCAGGGGATTCTAAACTTTCTGGAAAAGTCAGGGAATTTTACCAGAAGACTGGAAAAAAAAATTGATTTTTATAATTTTCTTTATTTAGGGATAAAACTTCAGTCAATTAGATTAGATTTAAAAATTGGCGCGGATTTCTTTTTTTTTTTTTTGCTCTTTATTTCCTTTTTTAAGAAAAAATGTTAAAATGTTATTAAGAAATTTTTTTTAGCTTTTTGGGGCGACATTTTTTACAAATTAATCAGGGAATTTTTTAATAAAACTTCTGGAAAAGTCAGGGAATTTTATCTTGAAAAATCTGTGGCCACCATGAATGATAACAATTTGAAATTGTCCGTTTTTATTTGGAAAAAATAAGGATGACATTCCAAAAGAATATACTAATTTGTATTTTGCAAACGAAATAGCACAAATTTTGTAAAATGTTCAAAAATCTAATAAACAAACCTTGCCTACTGACAGTAGTTATTTTTTTAATCAATAGTTCGCGTATCTAATTTTTTTCATTCTTGAAATCCATTTGCAACAGCTAAGTGAATTTTCAAAATCTGTTCTGTAATTTTTGAATTTGATCATTACGTATAAAAAAAAATGAACTAACTTACCAGATTATGTTTCTTTACACCCTGTATATTTAAATTATTCATTTTTTCTTTCGGAAAAGTTAAACTTTTTTTTAATTATTACACGAGAGATTTATTGCCTAGCAATTTAATGAGAAGAACAGTCAGCTAGTAAAAATGCGACAGCGCTGCTGGAGTGTTTTTGCATTAAAAGTTCTTCGAGTTAAATTGCGTTTTGGCAACAAATTTCAATTATAGAAAACAGAAACTTATTCAGAAAAAATATTAGACTCGGGTGTAATACGGTAAGATAATTTAACAAATAAAAAAGTTAACCTAGATTAAATTTACTAAAAGTAGTATGACGTCATCACACAAAGTGAAGCAAAATTAGACGTACTACCTTCAGTTACTACTGTAATAATAAAAATGAACAAAAAGAAAAACAGACAAAAAATTGAGGACGTCTAATTTTGCAACATTTGATGCATCCATTTAATGACGTCAGACCACTTTTAGTTAATATTTCGTTTCTATGGTTTTGAAATCAGTTAAATTTACTAACAAAAATTTTTCTTTAATTTTTATCATGTTTACTTATAATTAATCATTTTTTTCGCTGCAGAAATTGACTTAATTAATTATTAAGTTGAATTGTCGCCAAAAATATTATCATGTGATATAAAAAATCTTGTTAAAAATTTTCTAATGTACACTGTAAAAAAAAAAAAAAATAGTGTGTAATATGCTTTCACGACTACTAGTATTTTCAAAACTATTCGGTACCTTGATTAGATTTTATTAGTCCGAATTACGTATTTCAGTACTCAATGAAAAAAAATAATTCGGTTATAGCGTTTACGCAGCATATGCCTTTGTAATGTGTCTTAACAATAAAAAAAATCTCCAATAAAATAATGTATTCTAGATGAAACTTCCCGTTAAATGGGAGTATGAAAATTGTATATATAATATTTAAAAAAAATCAGATTTGTTGTGGGCCACCATTTTTATATGTTTAACTAATTTTAAAAAATTGTATTTAGTTAAGATCCTTAATTTGTAATATAAAGATATAAAAAATCGGTACGAAATGCTAATTTTTGAATTAAAAAGCAAAATATTTCTTTTTTATTTATTTATTTTTTTCTTTTTAATGAACTTACCAAAATTTTTTTCCTAAATATATCTCTTTAGATCTCTTACAATTTTTGTTTATTTCAGTTACCCAGAAATTTTTTTAATCTGAGTATCTTGATTAACGTTTCTGATTGCAGCGTAATGCAGTGAATGGGGCAATTCCACTTACATTACAATGTGATTTAAAATTAGGATTAAAAGTTAATGAGTAAATCCACTAAAATTTAGTCAAATTAAATCGAATACGATTTGAACTTTTAAACAAAGGAAATCAAACAACAAAAAATGCATATAAATTTTTTTTATACAAGATAAAGTAGGTGGTCACTTACATTACTCAAAAAGGAACATAATTTTTCATCTTTTATTCAATGAAAATTTTCTGCTCTATTTTGATAACAAACAGCTTCATTTAAATAAATTCAAACAAATAATGTTTCAGTAAATTATTTTAATAAAAAATTTCATAAAATAGTATATATTTAAAAAAAAAAAAAATGTAACTTTTAGTCGGCCACTTACATTACAATCACTTTAAAACCAGTTTTATTAAAAATTAGCTAGCTTATTAGTTTGATTTTTTGGAAAATATGATAGATAATAACGAGTTTATTTTTAGTAATTAAAAAACGTCTGTCGGTTTTGATAGCCTCCATTATTCGAATTCGTAGCTTGACAAAAAATCAAAATAATACTCAAAACGAGTATAGTAATTATTTTAGCATAAAGAAAAAGGTAAATTTAGCTGTATTTTAATATTCATTTGAAAAAAATCACAAGTTACAGTATTTTTTTTATTAAGTAATAAATTTTTAAGCTAAATTTACAAAATAAAAACAATTAAAGGTAAAAAAATAAACAAAAAAGTTGTATATAAGTGATTTAGTCTTTTGAGTATCAAGTAGGCATGATTTTGATTAATTATTTTCATTTAATTTTTACTAAAATTCCATCATTTCATGGAATTGCCCAATATATAAATTTCCAATCTTGATATTATTGAAAATCAATATTTAGGAACTGAACTTTTTAATTTTTCGGATCAATTCCTTGGAGTTGAGCTCAGTCTTTCAATTTTAAATTAGGATATTTTTAATAGAAGTAGAATGTTTCTTCAGAATTGGTGACGAAAAGAGTACGTGCACGTCTCTGCTGGTGAAATTAGAAGCTGTATCAAAAGATGTATGTATACATCTAATTGCACCAGAAATACGCATTATACAAATTATGTGCGGGTCATTAGATTTCTTTGCCAGTTAGACGTATACGAACATCTGTACTTAATATAGTCTCAAATTTCACGACCAGAAGCGCAAGTGAGAATTTTTTCAGTGACAAGTAAATTCAGCAGCTCTTCTGTTGACGATCATATCCATGGTGGCCACATTACTGGAAAACCTGGAAATGTCAGTTAATTTTTACTTTCTGGAAAAGTCAGGGAATTTTACCGGAAGACTGGAAAAAATTGATTTTTATATTTAGGTATAAAACTTCAATCAATTTTTCACTTGTTTTGAGATCAGATTTAAAAATTAGTTCGTATTTCTTTCTTTTTTTTTCTTTTTTTACGTCAGAATTTTTTTTTTGGGGGGGGGGGGATAAAGTATGTAGGGGTGGCATTTTTCACGAAATAGTCAGGGAATTTTTTTATAAAATTTTTGGAAAACTTGGAAGTCAGGGAATTTGATCTTCAAAAATCTGTGGTCGCAATGATATCCTGTAACGACGAAACGTCCAACTGATACACTATTTTGACAACTAATACACTGTGACGCTATGCAGCGTTGTTTCGCTGCATGACCCTGCCATTTATGTTCAAGGACAAATTTTTATTGTCACAGCGCACTACGTGGCTCTGATGTTACTTGGAGTCATGTCCCTGCCACTCTCCATACAGTCCATTATAAAAAAAAAATGGACCGTTTTCTGACGCCGCTGTAACTAATATACCAGATGGCGTTGATGTACTAGAATAAAATCTGAAAACTAGAATAAAGTCGGGACATGAGTTTTGATAGTTCGTTATTTTTCATCAAAGATTCATCTAAAATAAATTGGAAATAAATTAAATATTTAAAAAAAATACTTTAATTCAACCTAGAAAGATTATTTAAATTACAAAATTTTAATTCTTCGTTAACACATAACTTGGTGACGATACTTTTGTACTCAATCATATGATAATTAATTTTGACATCTATTTAATGAAAAATGCTCACATATCCCAACTCTATTTAGTATACTCCCCTACCATCAGCGGCACCTAGCAAACTGTGACAGTCATTGGCCCGTCCTTGAAAACAAGTGGCAGGGACATGCTTGGAGTCAAGGCTCCCTAAACTAAATAGAGTTAGGACATGTCAGCCATTTTTATCAAATAAATGTCGAGATTAATTACCATATGTTTTACCAAGTTATGTGTTAATGAACAATTAAAAATTTTTTAAACATTTTTTCTAGGTTGAATTAAATAATTCTTTTTAAATATTTAATTTATTTTCAATGAACCTATGATGAAAAATAGCGAACTATCAAAACTCATGTCCCGACTCTAATTTAGACAATATAGGGCATAAGTACCATCAGCGCTATCTGGTATATTAGTTACAGCGGCGACAGTAAACGGTATATTTTTTTTATAAAAGATATATAGAGAGTGCCAGGCAACTGGCAAGATACATCAATCTGACACTATTCGCTAGAGAGATAGGCCAGTTACATGTTATTGTCCTATACCCATTTTTAGTCGAATTTTTCCTTGAAAAAATTAGACTTATACAGCCTATACTACAAGAACGGCGAAAGGCGAGAATAGGGGCGCTATCCGTTTTCGGACCCTAAGAACACGAATATGTAGAAAAAAATGTCTGATATATATATATATATATATATATATATATATATATATATATATATATATATATATATATATATATATATATATATTCCCGCCACCTTTTAATGTGTATGGCCCTCCTATGGAAGTTAAGAGATAAAATTTGGTAAGTTGAGGCTCATTTTCGAGGCACCTCATACTATTAAAGTGGGGTCAAATTTTGGGAAAATTTTTGATCCGACCCAACTTTTAAGAGGGTGTGGGGGGTGGTAAAACAATAAAACTTTTCCAAACCGATTGGAAATAATGTTTCGGTTTAATGTTTGTTATGTGTTAACGAAGAATTAAATTTTTTTAAATTTAATTAATAGATTTGTAGGTTGAATTAAAGTATTTTTTTTAAATATTTAATTTATTTCCAATTTATTTTAGATGAATCTTTGATGAAAAATAGTCAACTATCAAAACTCATGTCCCGACTCTATTTTATTCTGGTATATTAGTTACAGCGGCGTCAGTAAACGGTCTATTTTTTTATAATGGACTATATGGAGAGTGGCAGGGACATGGTTTTTATTTGACGCTGTACAACGTTCATAACCATTAACGTGTTAACTTAGTAATTCTTACAAGCATCACAGGCGTCTCTGTAGTTTGTTTGTCAGAGACGTCTATAAATCTTGACTGTTACTATAATTTGACATGCTTTTTCATGTTGGTAATATAGAAATTATTAAAATTTTTAGTATAGTTCAAAAAAATTATTACAGATGACAGTAGTTTTAATTAAATCAAAATATACAATAATGGAATCAATTACAACAATGTAAGCTACCGCACTATTGAAAATCAACAAAATGTTAGTAATTACTGATGATCCGATGAACTTTTCTCATATTTTCCGCAAAAGAAAAACCTGATTTTTAATATTTTTAAGAGTATATTCATATACTCAGATGAAACGCCAATTTTATAAGGAATAAAA
The DNA here is from genome assembly GCA_035578155.1 of Brachynemurus nebulosus. Classification (NCBI taxonomy): domain Eukaryota; kingdom Metazoa; phylum Arthropoda; class Insecta; order Neuroptera; family Myrmeleontidae; genus Brachynemurus; species Brachynemurus nebulosus. Next base: position 6,468,154 of record JAPWDM010000019.1, read on the forward strand.
GATACTTTACAAAAGGATGTTTAGATATAAATATTATTTTATTTTGTCATTAGAGTTGCTTCGTCTACAAATATAAAATGTACCACTAACAATAAATATAACTAAACCTAAGGCTACAATTGACCATTTCCCTATCGTTAACCATTTTAACACAGAAAAGTATTGACTTTTTAACATGTCGATCAATTCGTCGTTTAATTCAATTCCCTGAAAATAAAAAAAAGGAAAAAAAAAACGATTAATTTCGCTCCAAAAATTCTATCATTAATTCAATTATTTACCTCATCCAACCAAAATATTGGCGCTATCGCTGGTTTTAAATTAAAAGTTAATTCAATTTTGGGTGTTTTTCTTAGAAAAACATTTAATTGTACCCGTTTTGTTCCTCGAAGAGGTGTACCAGTATTCTAAAAATTAACGGGAAAGAAATGATTGATTATTCACTGTAAAAAAAATTGTTTTCCTCGAAATACCATTTCTAAATCCACATATGTTGAATGAAGGGCTTCGTCTGGCTGGAGTCCTTCAACTGTATTATTCGTATAGTAATCATCGGCCAAATATAAATGGGGTAATGTCAAAACGATTGGAGCATCTGTAAAAAGAAAATGACGTTAATATTTTTAGCGAATTTTCGAATCGAAAATTCAGTTATTACAGCCACTGTCATGACGCGACTTAAGTCTGGGACTATGATACACAGGGCCGGATCTAGGGGGGTAGCCGGGGCATGTGACCCTCCTTGCAGGTGTTAGGTGGCGCCAAAATGTTGAATTTGAGTTTGTTTTGGTTTTTTTGGAGGGCGCCAAAAACAAAGTTTGCCCCCCCCTCATGATAATTGTAGGTCCGGCCCTGATGATAAAAATTTGTTGTGAGGTCCCTTGACATTCATTAAAATGAAATTCATTAAAATCTCGTGAAAAAAAAATTTTTTGCCAAAATTTCCCCAAGTTCAAAAGCTTTTGCGACATTTTTTTTCATCATTGGAGAGAAGAGAAAAAATCACATAAAAAAGTTTCTGAACAATTGTTCTATGTCAACTAGTTTTCGAGAAAAGCTAACTTTTGTAAACGGAAATTCGCTATGTTATACAGAATACTGCGACAGGGATATTATGATATTTTAATTTCAATATTATCAATATGTTTGCGAACATTATTAAGTATGGCCAATTTTGTTTCATTCATCAACAGTATTTTCTAAAATTAATTTAAAGAAATTTGGCGAGAACATTAGAAGCTCAAAAATCTTGGATGAATTCTTCAGCCAAACACGTCCGATGCCAGAAACCTCAAAAAAATATGTTTTTTGCAGAACTTTACCAAAATTCAAAAGTTCTTCAAAATTTTTTTACATAATGCAAAGAACTGAATTACATAAGATATATTTTTGAAGCATTGTCCTATGTAAGCAGGTCTTCGAGAAAAACTGATTTTTGAAAACGGAAATTCACTATGTTGTACAGGATGCTGCGAGCGACAGAGGTATTTTTTTTCTTGCTTATCAATGGTATTTTCTGGAAACTGGTTAACGACTTGCATATGTCACGAGGTTTCGAAATAACGTCAAGTTACTGAGAGTTTTTTTTTTTTTTTGCTCGCCAATTCTATTTGAGGTAGTGTTCCGTATAAATTTAAGAACTTAAAAAGTCTTCCGGGATGCAAAAAGTGTGGGAACCACTGATGTTGGATAACCCAGTGGCACTTAAACTTTTTGGTCCGCGATTCGCCTTTGCACCTAAAAATTTCAAAAGACTCCCTAAATATATAGAAATTGGTAGAAAATGTGTAGAAAATGGGTATGTAATCTGTAATCAATTGTTTCTGCGACCCCCTCTAATAGTTTTCGCGACCCTCATTTTGAGAATCAATGGGATAACCGATTCTTATTAAAATAGCTACCCTAGTAGTGGTAAGGGTGAATGTGTCGAAGTGTAAGAGAATGTGACGTTACAACTCGTTTTTAATCACGTGGCTATAGTGGCTAAAAATTATTTTTTTAATTAATTTATTTAAATTAAAATAATAATAATTAGGATGAATTAGTATAATATTTTTTTTTTTTTTTTTTATTATTATAAATTTTCATTGAGAAATTGTTTTGATAATTCCATTTACATATTTAAATTTTTTTTATTCTATGGTGTGCGTTATGTCACCTTACATAAAAAGTGGAAATTTGCATGGTGAATTTCTAGGAATATTAATGACATTACAGACACAACTGCTTATTTAAACTGGATATGCTAATAAGATCATCTAATTAATTAAACAGTAAAACACATAAACAGTACAAATTTTTGAATATTTATAACAAATAAAAATATGTTCTTGAAGATTTATTTCCCGTTTGATAGCTTTATAAAATTTAAAAAAAAAAAAAGCTTAACACGTTGACGGTCATGAGAGATTATGACGAAACGCTCAACTGAGGCACACCAATTATTGTTATAGGGTACATAAACAAACGTAGCTTTCTTTCTGTCTAAGCACAATATAGGTACCACAGTGGTGCGGTGTGCTGCACAATACACAATGTATGGTAGAGCACATCGCATCACTGCGGTACCTAAGACAGAAAGAGAGCTACGCCTGTTTATGTACCTTATTGATGTACACTTCAATAGTATATATGGAATTGTTGACCGATACAACGTTAGGTCACAGTTAGTCAAGTTTCACTTGACGCCGTACGATGTTCATGACCGTCAACGTGTTACGGATAATATCAAATATTTATAGTAACATAAATCTTACCTACAAGTAGTATGTGTCCAATTTGATAAGTATAAAATTTAAGCGTATCAAATCAGGTATGTAAATGTCGAGGACTAAGTGTACGCAATTGAATATCAAATATTAATTTTTAAAAAAAAATTCGTTTTTATTGTCATAAAATAATTAACAACTAATAAACCTAATTAATTGTTTTCACAAATAAGTTTATTAAATCACAATTAACACTAATTGAAGTTTTTAAGTTACGAAAATATTATGTAGTGTTGTTTCGTTGAAGAAAATTGGATTTTGAAAATCCAAACGTAAATTTAAAAACATCATCTTCAAAAAGCACCACTTTTTTAATGTCAGTCCTTTCATTTTTGCTATTGTTAATATTAACCTGTGGTTTAGTTGTTAACTTATTTCTCAATTGAGCCGTTTGAGTTGTTGTTCTAGGTCTTTGAGTACTTGTATAGGTTACAGTAGCGCTTTTAGTACTTGTACTAGACTGATTTCGACGTAACTTATTTCCCGTTTGACTCTCGAAAAAACTTGATGATGTCGAAGGTCTCAAAGTAGATTGACTTTGACGATCGAAAATGAATGTGCGTGCTGTAGTTATGGTGGGTCTCGGAAGTCTTGTAATAGATTGACTTCGACTCTGACGACCAAATACGAATTCGTGTATTGAATTCGGCGATGAATCTACTTTATTCGAATAAAAGGGTGTTGCAGTTGTTGGTTTTGTAATTCGATCTATTCGATTTCGTGAGGTAGTTTTTGTTAAAAATGGGCGAAGTGTCGTCACTTGTTTGGTATAATGTTGACTGGTTGATTGTGAATTAGGACGTTGTTGAGTTTTTGGCGGGAGAGTTGTCGTTCTATAAAATGGTGTTTTTGCAACTGTAGTAGTACGCTGAGTTGTAGTTTTGTAGGGTGTTGTTGTCTTTCGAAATGGAATTTGGTAATTCGTAGTCTTTGAAAATGTAGTAATCTTTGAAGAACTTATAGGTTTTTGAGTGCTTGTCACAAATCTTGAAGTGAATGTATACGGAGAGAAGTTTGGCCGTATTGTACTTTTTGTACTTTGTGTAGTAGGAATTTTACGTATTGTATTCCTGTTAGTTGTAATTAATGGACGTTGAGTTGTAGTTCTTAAAATTGGAGGTTTTGTCGAAAACGGAGTTTTAAAACTAAAACTTTTCGTTGTTACTGTTGGTTGAGTACTACTAAAAAATGTACTCTTTTCAGTTGTTTTACTGAATAGAAAAGAGACTGGTGAATACTTCAAAGAGTCTTCGTTAAATTTATTTGTTGAAGCTAAATTTGATTTCGTAAATTTGAAAGTATATGGGCCTTTCTCAGTTGATACAATCGTATTAATGTTATTTATCGGATGTTTTGAAGTAATTAGATTGTCTTTCGGATCTTGTTTTCTAGGAAAATTTTTCCGTTGAAGAATTGTATAATCGTAAACATTCTCGTATTGTTTTGAAATCTGTAGTTGACGAAGTCTAAAACTTTCTCGTTCGGATTGGGATGTCGTGGTAGTGACCGTAGTTGTTTCTGGGTGTAAAGTATATTTGGTCGGTAAAGGACTTAGCGTAACTGTTCCATCTAGAAATATATTCGAGAATATTCTTTTGCCAGTTATTTCATTGATTTGTGTCTTTTTACTTTTTGGCTGAAGTGTAATTGTGCCGTCTAAGAATATATTTGAAATCTTTCTGTAAGTCGCAGCGTTTGAGTATGGTTTAGGTGTGACTATCCCGTCTAAAAATATATTTGAAAATTTTGTTTTAATATTTTTATATATTTCTGGTTTGTCATGAAGTGTTTTATCAGGTAGCGCAAATTTTGCATCGAAAAGTAGATTATTTATCGATGTTTGCGTGTTCTTCACTTGCTTAAAGCGTGTCTTTGGCTTGCGTATCACATTTGTATCTTCGAAACACCCTTCCACATAATTTTTCACGGCATCGCCTTGACAATAGTGTGGATAAACTGCCCAAGCGTTAAATCCATTTCCGGAAAGTCGTTGATGTTCTTCGTAAATCATTTTTATGCACTGTATGTCATTTTCTAAGTCATCATCTTCAAAATCACTGCAACGGGCATTACAAGCTCGTCCACTTTCATGCAGGGAACACCAATATTTATCACTGATTTGAAACAATCCGTGATCACCACTTTCATCGTAATTTAAATGCCCCACGGCGGAAGTGTTGAAGCTAGATTCGTGTTTGGCAATGCAGACCCAAGTGGCTACGTGCTCTTCAGATATGTCGTGAAGGTCGATTAGCTCGCGCGCTAATTCACATCGATCGTATACTTTAGCTACAACTATGTTGCTCACTGTTAAACTCACTATCAGATAAATTTTACCGATTATCACTTCCATGTTTGTTAAAAACTGATCACAGACATTGGTTGTTGAATGAGTTTTATACGCGAGGCCAAAATGTTAGTGACCGGTTGGGTACCTGTTTTGATTATGCGCGTAACTCTTTTTTGAAATATTTTGCATTAATTTTGTTACAAAAAAAAAAAAAAAATAATCAGAATGTTATTATCAATTAATATAAATGGGATCAAGACAATCTTTTGTCTAACTAATTAACAATAAATATTTAATTATTTCTAAATACTTAATATATTATTGTGTTCTTTGTTAAAATAACGAAAAAGGACATTGAAATATCAATAACGTTTTTAATAATAGTATAAAACACTTTTAGATAACTATGTATGTCATTGTAGGTACCTGCTATTATAAAGTCTGTAAGATGGTAATAAAAATTTAACATTTTCAATCACAATCATGTAATCGATTAATTATTTCCAATTAGGTAATTCATGAGTACATATTGCGTATATGCAGGTGTTGTAGTATGGTTTCATCTCTTACTGTAGGTAAGCATCTCGTGGTATATGAATGCACGTGCGTTTACTACAAATATGTACTAAATAAATAAGTACATACTTGTATTATTGAAATTTTGAACAGTGGTGATGCTTTGAGGTAATCTGTTCACTTAAAAAAATCGGTCAAGTCGCAAATAATGTTCCGTAAAATAAGTTTCTAAATATTTTTGTCTAAAGCAGGCTCTATATTCTCGTGAAGTTGACTGACAAGTAAAGGTCCCGAGGCCGGACCTATCGATTTCGATGAAACTTAAATATGTTGTAGAACACTAAAAACTAAGGGACATGTATTTTTTTTTATCTGCGGAAAAACGGTTTGAAGGGGTGAAATCGCCCTCCAAAAATTGGGGTAAAAATTTAATTTTTCAAATATCTCGAAAACAGTAAGAGATAGAGCAAAAGTTTAAATTGGCGATATTATTCTTTTTTAAAGAGCTATCCATTGATATGCAATTTGTTCAAATTACATCAACAAGGGTGGTTGGGGGTTAAAATTTGGGGGTTAATTTTGTAAAAAGGGGGTGAAAAATAAACAATATAAAAATTTTGTTTACAGATTTGAAATCTACGTCAAAAAATCTAATTGACCTGTTTTTGCTCAATATCTAGAGGGTGACTATGTCGAATAATCCTACTATTTGTGTATTTCAAGAAGTTCTTCTTCATGGAAAATAGCTTAAGACAATTAGAATAACGTAGAAATGAAATTTTCGAATTCAAAATTGAGTTTGAGCAATATTGGAGAGGGGGTGAGTCACCCTCTTAAATTACATACTAGTTTATATACAGCAATTTTTGCTATTAACACACTGATAGTGGGTAAAATGATGTCACAATAAGTGGTTCTGAAGTTGGACTATCATATGTAAGGTCTTTATTAGGTTTGTTTTTTAATGGATATTATAGTTTTCCTTATCGAAAATTATCGATACCGAAAATTACATAACCTAACCTAAAATAACGAAACCTAATAAAAACCTTACATACGATAGTCTAACTTCAGAACCATCTATTGTGACATTATTGCCCCCTGTCAGTGTGTTAATAGCAAAAATTACTGTATATATAAACTAGTATGTAATTTAAGAGGGTGACCCACCCCCTCTCCAATGTTGCTCAAACTCAATTTTGAATTCGAGAATTTCATTTCTACGTTATTCTAATTGTCTTAAGCTATTTTCCATGAAGAAGAACTTCTTGAAATACCCAAATAGTAGGATTATTCGACATAGTCACTCTCTAGTTAACTACCCCTAGACTTAATATTAGGATATTGAGCAAAAACAGGTCAATTAGATTTTTTGCCGTAGATTTCAAATCTGTAAACAAAATTTTTATGTTGTTTATTTTTCACCCCCTTTTTACAAAATTAACCCCCAAATTTTAACCCCCAACCACCCCTGTTGATGTAATTTGAACAAATTGCATATCAATAGATAGCTCTTTAAAAAAGAATAATATCGCCAATTTAAACTTTTGCTCTATCTCTTACTGTTTTCGAGATATTTGAAAAATTAAATTTTTACCCCAATTTTTGGAAGGCGATTTCACCCCTTCAAACCGTTTTTCCGCAGATAAAAAAAAATACGTGTCCCTTAGTTTTTAGTGTTCTACAACATATTTAAGTTTCATCGAAATCGATAGGTCCGGCCTCGGGACCTTTACTTGTGAGTACGAAAGCGTAGAAGGCCACTTTGTTGTTCCTCATGGTTGGTGTTGTAACACTATTCAGGCTTCAGTAAACTTCAGCGAGGAACTTCAACCTACTTCGACGAGAATGTAGAGTCTACTTAAAACCAATAGTTCAGCACTGCTTATAATGAAATAAAAAATTAAATTGTTTATAAGAATTAATCGCGGTAGAATTTTTCAATTTTGATAATTCTGGTTCAATCTACACCTCATTCTTAATATTCTTGATTTTTCTTCGAATTTTTTTGAACGATCTTTTTAGTGACAAGGATAGGGGGCAGCAATTTTTAAAAAGGTTAAATTCATGTTTCAATATAACTTTTCTTTAACGTCTATTAATAATTATTATTCATAATTATCTCTACGAAATCCTTATAATTTCGGTGACATGTCATTTCGTCACCAAGTCCACGTTGGACACGCAAAAATTTTAATGAACAATCGCGTCAAAAACTTAACCCCTAAAATTAATTCCCAAAATAAAGTTCCACTTTTTATACTTCACGTTTCTAATTTGAACATATTTCAAATTTTTTCGTCGAATAGTTCCAGAGGAAACTGTCTGTGACAGATGGACAGGCACCGAATGTGTCGGAGTGTTTCGCTTTGCCAATTTTAGTACGGAACACTAATTATTATTAGTATAAAAAATACACCCTTTAGGTCTCAGCAAAAAATACTTTTTTTGTTTCGTTTAATTTCTAAAAGAATGTTCGTAGTAGACCCTAAAATAATTAAAAAAAAAAAAAAAGAAAACTGACTGATTCTGCACAAATTGTGGCAGCCAATTTACTTAAATTATAATCTTAAAAAATTACTTTTAGGAGAGACAACAACATTTCTTGAATTGCTCAAGATCTGTCTTCTCGGATTAAGAGTTCGGTTTTGTAATTCGCTTATGGTGGGAGCCCTGGTAAAATGTATGTATAAGAAAGCAATAACTTGAGAATTGTACTCCTTTTTTGTTCTACTTACACATACGTTGTAAATCTAATAAACTAAGTCTGACTTAGTTGTCAGGATACCGTCGACTTGGTATTCGACCTAGCTGTCATTTAGTTATAACAGTGCCAATCGATCGATGTTGATTGACAATCGAAAAAGTGCGAACGCTAAAGGATGTTAGAATGCTGGGAAATAGTATTGGCGATAGAAAACAGTCGGTCAAATACACAGTTGCTAGATTGGGAATTTGATACTCTTATTTGTAAGAATTAAGACGGAATCAGGCGCAACTTTTAGTGGACACGCATAGAATTCCTGCGCTTAGTAGTAGGGTTTAGGATTCAACTTTCTAATATAGCGCTTAGGATTCAACTTTCTAATGTAAAACACGAACAAATATATTTTAGAGTGGTAAAAGCGCCGGGAAATGTTAAAAACCTAATTTTTTTCCCTTTGTTTAAAATGTTTTGATGATGATTATTTTTTATATAAATGCGGATAAAGTATTGTCCCTCTAGTATACGGAATTTATTACTTAAACTTTAAAATGTTACCATAATACTTTATATGTCAACACATTATCATTTTTAGCATAATGCCTCAATAAAATTTATTCATTTTTAAATTGCCTTTTGTCACTTGTAAAATCACGTGTAACCTTACGCATCGCCACTGATATTAAACAGCTGCAGGCAAAAAATATAGCCTTGTTTTTTTAAATCTCAGCAGGATCGTCCATTGATGAGTCACTGAATAAATTATAATTTTTGAAAAGTTATTAATTTCTTCTGTTTTTACAAAGGCAATCAGACATCTTTTTTTATTGTGTATTATACAGGCTGGTTTTAATTACTTGTTGTCCTTATAGAACCAACAATGACTTTGGTTTAGGGAATCTTTGGTCTAATAATAATTATTAGATGATGAAATTGCTGGATGTAGTTTCTCAAATTCAAGGAATAAAAAATGTGGTAAAGCATGAAAAAATTGCTAAATTAGTAATATTAAGAACAGTATTTTTAGGATTCCTTAGTCAAAATATCGAAACCCTTATAATTTCGTCATGCTCGCCATACTTCCAGAATTTTTCTTGAATATTCTTCCCCTGTATATACTAATAAATAAAACATATTTGAAGTATGTACCTAGAGCATCTTTAATAAATTTTTTAAATATCAAACGTATTGACTTTTGTTAACATATAATGTGAAGGTTAACTACAAAATAACCTTTTGTAGACATGCAGTGCATTCAAAAACAACTAAACATTTATTAAGTTATCCATCACTAGTTCAAAACATAAACACCATAAATATCTAAATCTTTGGATGCGTAATAAGTGCTAATTGAGTATATAAACAAGTGGGACAACCAGTCTGCAAATTTTATAATAATCACAATATGTATGTAATTTATTTGGCCTATGGGAATTCACTTTTTGTTGTCAATGTGTTTGGTATTTTTTTGACCCCACACGCCCCTGGGCAAGGCAATGACCCTTGTATAAATTGCACGAGGTAAAGGGGCGTCGATCATGGAAGGTCTTATAATAATTCTTGGTCCATCACATTTTAAAAAGTATATGAGGAAAAATCTTTCATCCTAATTATTACTTTCCCTTAGTCCATAACGCCTATAGCAAGGCTGTAGCTATAAGAAGGATAATTTGGGCACCGATTTTAACATTTTAGAGTCTAGAAAACCCAGAAAACAAAAAGTCGGATGAAAATTTTCCGGGTTGGGTCTAAATCAATGAATATCTTCAGATTTGCTGGGGTTAGAAATATAAAGCCAGGTTCGAGATAATTCTGTGTATGAAGGAACTTAATTTGGTCACATTTTGTCCAGTAGTTTTGAAGTTATAACAATTTTTAACATTTTGAAAAAAATAGAAAAACTTTAAGAATTCTGTAATTTTCTATAGAATTTGTTTATGAAAATCGATGAAGTTGGAGGAAAGATGGTACAAAATGATTCCCGATTATTTATTTTTTTTTTTCATAAGACACGTGATTTAGAGAATTTTAAATTTTTCCTGTTTTTCTAAAAAATCCTTCCCTTTCTTCTCAGTAGGTATTGAAAAATTTTTGAAATTTTACAAGTAGCATACTTTTAATCGGCTATTAATTTTTTCAAAATGGCGTCATAGTAGGTGGTGGTGACTTTAAATATGGAAAAATGGGAAAATTTTTCAATTAAAATTTGGATCATTTGTTCAGGAAACATGACGTTAGCCATCGGAGCGGGAGATTTTGCAACTGTCTTGTTATTTTTTTTTTTTTTTATAAAAATTTGAAGTATTTGAGATGACGAAAGCTAAATTTTGCCGTAATCTAAGAGAATTAATCACTCGTATTTTTAAAGAGTTATCCAGTAATACATATTTAATTTACTATCAGTTCATGTCAAAAAAGATCATTAAAGAGATAAATTTGAAGGTCAGAATTATATAAATTCCTTTCATAAGCATCATAAAAAGGAGAATTCAATAATATAAAAGTACTTACCATGGCAAGTAAACAATTCCAACGCTCCGTCTCTCATACAATCTAAATTCCCAAACATATCCCTAGTTTTCTTGACACAATAACAATCTGTTCCAGCCTCCACACTTGGTGCTGATATTGATTCTTTTGTCAGTAAAAATCTTAATCCCTTTATGTTTTTATATTCTGCATCTTCCGAATAACTTATATCAATTGTCCGACAGATATCCGGATGATAAATCGTGAGTATTTGATCTTTCTTTAACAAAGGCGGGAATATTGTTGCATCCGTACCGCGTACCTTATTACACGTAGAATTTCCGCCAAGCCAAAAGTTCGTGTATTCACTAAAATTGTAAGCGGTAAGCTGACCAGTCATCGTAAAGTCTGTTATTCCAGAATTAACAGTAAAATAACCATTGTCCAATGTTTCTTTCTACAATAACCCCCAAAAAATTGTATCAGTTAAATATTTAGCGGTATATCTGAGATCACGTATCTTGGCAGTGCGCAGAAGACGAATTTAACACATAAGACAATAGCAGGTAAAGAATGAGTGTATTCTTTGTCCTCAGTGATATGTCCTCCTTACTTCGAAGTGATGTAAGCACATGCGCACACTACGCATGCACATGCGCATATAAGTAGGCACATGCGTAGTATGCGCATGTGCTTACATCATTTAGAAATAAAGTGATGAGGGCAACGAAGACACTCAACATATTGCCATGTATTTTCAAAATCACTTATCTTTATCATTGCGCGAGTTACTGCCAAGTATAGTGTATGGCCTTTACAATACTTACATAACTGAAAAATGAAAATATATAGGATCCATCTTTTTGACGGACAACCTCTTTCGGCGCAAATTCTTCTATTTTGTTACAAATCATTTTGGCCATAAATGGTAGATTTTTGTAATTAGGACATATACTATATCCGCCGAATAAGACTTCTTTCACGGTTTGATTAATAAAAATTGACGTAATGTCAGGAAATATATACTTCATATTCTTATTAACAGTTTTCAATAAATTCTTGAAGACTGGATGATCTTCTACAATTTGTACTAATGCCTGTGACAAAAGCAATAATTTAAATTACCACGTGTTGATAAATCATGTCAATATGTATGCATTAATTTTACTTACGACTACGGGTGCATTTATAATTGTCAGATAATCGGTATCTTTCAATGGTGCCGATCTTTCATAATCAAATGTGAAATTTTGAAATTCTACATAATTATACTCTTTTGTTTCTTCGTTAAATGTAATATCGAATTTTTCTCTTTGTTGCCTAAAATAAATATGTTTTTTTTTTAAGAAGGAATCGAATTTAACTTTGTTAACTTTGTTAGTCAAATATCGCTTCATAAGAGGCGTAACTACAATGGACCAGTTGAAACAGTCACTTCAGGGTACATAATAAAAGAAGGCATAATAGGGAAAAGTAGGGGCGTAAGAAGATATAGTAATTTTTTGTTGGAAAGCGATTTTATTGGTAGTTCTCAGTTCTTTTTTTGAGGAGAAAATGGGAAATGAGAAAATAAAAAAATCACATTATGAGTGTTGCTTTGCTCATTGGCTACATTTTTGGGAACAAATAGACTTTTCAGAGGAGGACGCTTGAGTTGAAATTAGTGATGGGTCGAACATGTGCGAGTCACTCCAAAAGAGTGACTCTTTTAAGTGTGCGGTGTGCTGTGCGACTCTTACAAAATGAGTCATTAGCACAGTCCGCCATTACTACACATGGCACATAATTGAGCACATTTTTTTCTGTACATGCTATACTCAACTGGACATCAGATTAACATGTGTTGCATATTATGGCACAAACAAAAGATTTCAACTTTTTCAAAAATGAAGAAGATACATGTTATGCACTAATTTATGGGTTCCTATTTCCTGGGTTGACATTTGACAAATTGTATTCCAGTTTATAATGTTTAAAAATATTTCATATGAATTGCACAGTATAACTTTTTTACGTATTATATGTTATTTTATTAATATGTCCGAAATATTGTATAGAAAACTACTCCCGCAGAGTAAAGACGTAGTAAATTTTATTTTATTTAATACAGACTTTAAAATGTACCTACTTAAAAGGACAAATAAAAGACAATAAAAGGAAAGGACGGAAAGGACAATAAAAGAAACGACAGAGCAATAAAAGAAAGGACAGCACAGCACCTATACCACAATAAAACACTGTGCTGTGTGCTCCAGAAGAGTTGTGATTCGTTTCAAACTTAATCGCACACAACATGACACGTAACACAGTATGCGAGTGTGCTTGGTACGTTGTGTGCTCCAAAAGAGTCGCTCACTCTGTGCGACACATCTCACTGTGCGGAGTTATGTGTGCTAGCACACATAAAAGAGTCGCTTCGACCCAACACTAGTTGAAATGGCACCAGGACGCACAATTTGTAGTTACGTCTCTGCACTTCATTATTATGTTACTTGAACCACATTTTTGAACCTAGTACTTACTTATAAATGTATGGCCCAACTTCTCTAACTTTTATTTGTTCTCCATTTGCAGCTTCAGTTGGATTCAAAACTTCAAAAAAGTAGATTTTAAAATCTAATGTAGTCGGTAACTTTTGCCATCGATCATATTGATCTGTACCATTCTTTAACATGACACTCTAAAATAAAATGAATACATTAGGAGCGAAAAATTTAGAGTCAAGGGGTAAATGAAACGGAAAGTGAATTTAAAAACACTTTATTAAGGTCGTCGGACCAAAAATTATAAAAAAAAATATTTTTAGAATCTTTGGAGGTAGTTCTTTCGACTAACATTTCACATGATTTGCTAATTAAAACTTTTTTTAGAGCAAAATGACTCCCCTCCCTCCATTTTAATCCAAAATAATTTTTTTCCTAATCATTAACTGACGATATATGTGCGCAGCATCAAGATCTAACATTAGGTTTTTCAAATCTCTGTGTTATATAGTTTTCAAGAAAAATCTCTGTGACAGAAGGACAAACGGTTACGAGAGTGATCTTATAAGAGTTCCGTTTTTCCTTTTAAAGTGCGGAACTCTAAAAAAAATCTTTGAGTCAAACAATCCCTAAAACAATGATAATAATTGATAAATAATAATGTCCAACCATATTACTTCACAGTTCACATGTCATCAAAACGTGACTGAAAGTAGTATTATATAAAAACTTGTGTTTCCACATTCAAGTCCTAATTAGTTAAAGCTTATTTAAGAAACTTTTAAGAGAGTTCCCGAGTTAAGCCTACCGAATTAAGCCCCTATTAGATCCCAGACAAAAACTGAATTGAGGCACTGTTTAAACTGTTGTACGAAATAATAATATAAACCAGCCAAAGAGCCAAATTCCTTCAAGCAATAAGTAGCTACTCTCAGAGGTAACTAGATATAATTATGTGCTTCTAAGGTGCAGTCCATTATTTTTTAATACTTTCAAGAGAGTAATAGTTGTTCTCAGGAGTAACAAAACCCTTTTACAGGAATTCAATTTTTTTTCAAACTCTTTTGAGAGAGAGAGATAGTTACTCTTAGAATTAAGTCTTCATACTCTCATGAAAGTCTTATTGTTAAGAGTTTTTTCTTTCCTGTTCTAAATTCAGACTACTTCAAATTACGAACCCTAGACATTCATCTTTTAGTTAATCTGACCCTGGGATTTCCACTAGGACAAAACGTCGAATTAAGCTTAAGATTCCCAGAGTCGGTGGAAGGCAGTCAGCAAAACAGGAGGACGTAAATACCAGGGAGTGTTGAAGAAGAAAAAATAAAAATTACAAAAGTAACCAATTTTTTTGTACCAAATCCGAGAATAAATAAGAGTTTTGTACATATGTTGTGGACGTTAACTATACCTAAAACAGATTTCCATGAGATAGAGTAAAAAGAAAACTGTTGGTAGGAATGAATCGTGTTATATATTATGTTTACGTAAGAAAAAATTATTGCGCTGCGCTTTAGTTTAAAGGTTTTACTTTTATCAATAGAATAAGTAAAAGCTGATAATCTTTTTTAAAAAAATCTTTATAAATACTATAATATTTGTTTATTGTTATTAAAATAATTTTGAGAATCCACAATTTATTATAGATATAGATCAAAATCATACCACTATATAATCAAACGTATGTAAAATTATAAATCGATTTGTTTATAATCAATAGGATCAATAGTTTGAATAATACTGACAATAATATTTATATTTTTAATACATATTTATGTGACCCAACGGATAAGAGTTAGCGTTTCTTGAAGTTCGATGAATATATTCCAGCGATACTCAACAAACGCTATATGTAAACTGGTTCCACTAAAGAGCTAAACTTATTTGTTATTTTTTGAATAAACGGTCACAAAGGTCACAAACTATAACATTTATATAACTATTATCATGAATAATTAAACTCACGCGCACGGTTCAAGCTCAGTATACTACATACATATATAAGCTTAGTACGTTAATTGGAGTTAAAGCATTACTGCGAACAAAAAATGAAAAAGACGCAAGCTTTTAATTCACTTACATTTTTAATTTGTTTCTCAACTTGAGGAGGTATTATCACCCATCCTATAATTACACCCAGCACAAATACTATAACTCCTACAATAACACAAACAATGGAACACGAAACCATTTTTCCCGCGGCTAGACTAGATCCTGTTACTCCTCAACTAAAGTTGAAGAGTTGATCATTTTGATATATAAACGAATAAATTACTGATTAATGAGATTAAATGATTATAATAACCGATTGACATTTTAATTACAATTAAAACTGTTTACAAGGTGGTAATGATAATAGAATTTTTTTTAAAATATTTTTCATTGATAACGTCGATAAGTCTATTTATTTATATACCTATATTAAACCAATATAAATTTTTGTGAAGTAGCTTTGATGTCGTCAGTAGCCAAATGAAAATTGTCACTCTACAAGCTGAACATGATAATTCCACGATGATAATAGTTCCAATAAAATTTTTGGATCCTAAAAGCTTCGACACATAAATTTTTTAGATAAATTCAAGTATTATTCTCGCATTCACAAGTTTCAGTTACGTTATCTGAAAGGTCTGAAACTGCAAAGAACTTTTTAAGAACTTGCAAATGTTCTTAAATATTAGCAAAAAAATTGTTGAAATGTTTTAGTTTAAATAACCTTTTTGGCTTAAATAACCATAAAAATCTCTTAAATGTTCATATGGAAAGAAAGAAAGTTAGCATATATGTATAGAGAATTGCGAATACGAATTTAATAAAATGTCCCCTCCAACAAACAATATTATTCGAAAATTTCGTTATTGATCAGTTTTTGAAGTGGGAAGTAGTCTGATGGAATCAAAATATAAACAAGGCTGTAGAGAGAAATGATGGGCCCCGGGGACAAAATTTTTCCCGAAAAGTACAAGTAGCGAGCAAAAGAAAAAACTTTACTGCTCGGGACCCTGACAAACGGCTCCGGATCCCCTTTTCAGACCAAGCCCCCTCCTTTCGGGCTTGAATATAGAAAGTCTATTTTTTGCAGCAATTAACGTTTAGTTTGGCAGCACTTTTCCAACTATAACATTAAAAATTAGATAAAAATAAAGTACGTAGAACTTAACTTGATTTCTGTATAAAATTGTTTACTACTTTCTTGGGATTTAAAATGAAAATAAAAATTCTAAATTTATCAAAATTTTTAAATTTTTCTATCGGTTAGAAACACTACTTTGTTTATATCCGTTTATTAACTACTTATACGTAAAGATAATTCTTTAAAAATTTTCAATTTTATCCTTATCTTGTAGATTGTTATGAACGCGTCTATTTTAAATGATTACAATTTAGGATGGGATAAGTATAAAAAATTATCTTACTGATATTAATGCAACAATTGGTAATTTGCAATTAATCAATTTGGATTAATAAGAGAATTGAATTTTTTACGAATATTTTGAAACGTTTTACCTAAAAGTTAAAAAGTAGGTATAGCATAATAAAGGCATTCGACAGTAAGACTTGCTAAGTGATAGAATCTTAAATCTAAGAAAATCGAGTTAGAATGAATTAATATAAATGTTGCATTCCAAATTAAGCATGTATAACGACTAGAAAAAGGATTTATTACAACTGGGAACCCAAATTATTCTATTCAATCAATCACTCTAATTCAAATCACTTTCACAAATCCACAAAGCTTATGGTTTGAGAAAAAATATTTTCTTTAATTTGATGACGTCTTGTTTACAAACATTTTTCAATAGCTTAAAAACCGTAAATAAAATGACAGAATAATGAAACTGGAAGTAGATTATGGATTTTCGATGCAGGTCTTTTCATTTTTAGCGAATTTTCAAAGTTCATTAAAATTAGGCATGTATAATTGCTAGAAAAAAGAATCCTATCGAATCAGTCATATTTATAAAGCGAATTTCGATATTTTTATCCGAATTCGACCAATCATATTTACTTAGATCATTTTCATAAAACTCGATTTGCAAAAAAAAAAAAAATTATTTAGTTTGATGACGTCATCAAGTTTATTCAAATTTCTTAATGCCTTAAAAATCGTAATTAAAATGATAGCATGATGAAATTGGAAGAGAACTGTAGGTTTTCGATGTTATTTTTTTAATTTTTAGCAAAATTAGGTATGCAGGACCAAGCGCAGATACAGAAGGTGGCTACAGAGAGATCATCATTCTTTTTGAGCGGAGATAAATTCAAATTTTATCGTGGTTTTTTGAATATTACCATAAGGTCTACTGTAAACGTGAAGACTTTTTATTTGCATACGGTGCTAGTTTAGGGCGCCAGGGCCGCTCCGAAGGCGGGGCGACCGCCCCGGCCGCCGTAGCCAAGGGGGTGCCGCGGCCGTTGAAGGGAAAAATAAAACATATTGCTCCCGCGTTATAGGAGCACGAATATTTCACGAGAAAAAATAATAAAGTTTTTTCTCTCATCAGGGTGCTAAAAAGTATGAAATATCATGATCAAAAAGATCTGTTTACTAATTTGAGGGTTGCTCTAAGAATACTGCTGACCCCTAACTGTGGCGAGTGCTGAGCAAAGTTTTAGCAAGTTGAAACTTATCAAAACTTATCTTTGATCTACGATGACACAGGGGAGGCTAAATCCTTTGATTATTTTATGCATAGAGAATGATGTTGCAAAAAAGTTGGACTTTAAAGACATTTTAATGTCTTTTGCGAAAGCCAAGGCAAGGAAAATTCCTCTGGGGGTTTAAACTTTAAAGTATTGACGAATCAGACTGATTAATTTTTCTTCGTAAAATCAAAAGGTTGTTAACGGAAGTTTTGTTTGTCATATTTCCTACATAATATGTAACCCTTTTTGTAAATATAAACACAAAATAAAAAAAAAATTATATGTGTTGTGTTTCTAAAATGCATTCTTACAAAAATATCTAGAAAATACCCTGATGGGGGGGGGGCGCAGATCGAAATCTCGCCCCGGGCGCCTATTAACCTCGGGGCGGCCCTGTAGAGCGCTGTCAGGAAATGCGACTTCATTTCCTGACTTTTGCGAATTTGAGGGAAAATTTACTACAATAACTTTAGCTACAAAGACTCACTCCTTAGCATACAAAATAAATAAAGTTAGACAATCTTTGTAACCCGCTATTATGCCTTAAAATTTATTCACAGCTAACACTTTCTTGTGACATGTATGATGTTGTATAGATTACGTCCTTTTCGATCGTAAAAAGATTATTTAAATCGACTGAATGATTATCTAAATCGGTTTCGGGGATTACTTCAAATACACAAGTAAATAAACAAGTTTTCCCCTTTAAAATGTCAATAGATATAGATAAAATAAAATTGAAAGTAATATCAGTTTATAATTTAAATTCTTACTAAATACACGTAATAAACGTATATTAACGGGTAAGGCTGGTCGTCCATTGGTTGCGGACAACTGCGATATTTGATTCAGACGATTACGAACGTTTGTCGTTCGTCCGAAATGATATGTCCGTCCACTAGCTCAATATTCGTCAGTATTTTCCGTTTTAAATTTTTTTTTCGCAAGCTATAGATGATATAAAAATACGTAAAAAAACAATTTATGGCAAGTAATATGCAAAGTTACACAGTTATAATTGTAATTTACTTTCAGTTTCATTTCAATAAAAATAAAAATCTCATGGAACGGACTTCTTCGCGCGATAAAATCCAAACAAAATTGGATTTGTTCGCACGTTGTAATTATACACACGGAAACGGACGAACAAGACGCTTTCAATGGACTAGGATGTATAGCTTCACAGCTATTTGGATCGTTTGTCCGTTTTCATGCGTATTCGTCCGAATTAAATATCGCACGTTTCCGCATCCAAAGGACGACCAGCCTTAGTTTGTTCCTAACAGATTCCTTAATTAATATCGCCCTGGGATCCCGTTTGTGGAAATCATTCGCAAATAAAATGTATACGAAATTGGGTTTTTGAATAAATACCCATGTCGCAGCATCCTTGCATAACATAGCGAATTTCCGTTTATAAAAATTAGTTTTTCTTGCAAACTAGTTGACATAGAATAATAGTTTAAAGGCCTTTTTTATGTGATTTTTTTCCTCTGTTCAATGGTGTAAAAAAATTTCACAACAATTTTTGAATAAGGGGAAATTTTGCCAAAAAACTAATTTTTTCACGAAAAATGCCCCAAAAACGATGTTCCGGGCATCGGACGTATCTGGTTAACCAAATTTTGTAAAATTAGGACATTTCATCCAAGAGTTATCGTGCGGGGACACACACACACACACACACACACACACACACACACACACACACACATATATATATATATATATATATATATATATATATATATATATATATATATATATATAATTAGTGAATATTATTTTCGGTTTCTAGGGACCTCAAAACAAATTTCTGCCATAGTCCCGGGTTCAAGTCGTGTCATGACAGTGGCTGTAATAGCTGAACTCCATTCTGAAAATTCGCTAAAAATAATTATCATTTTATTTGTTATATTTAGTACTGTATCATAAATAATATTAATAATAATCGATGCGAAAAAAAATTTTAAAAACTATATTTAATAAATAAGAAATTAATTAAAACATAAAATTTTAAAAAATATCATTTGGTTATAAACAGCATTACAAAAGATCGCAATGTCTGTGACGTCATAAAGGTCAAAATACAAAAATATTTGTAACAAGCAATAATTGCGTAGCAACGATAATTCAAAATAAAAAGACATTATTGTGTTTTTTAAGTAAGTAACCATTATGACGTCACGTATGCGCTCGGGAACTTTATATCCTTTCCTTTAGGCCTTCAATGTGTAAAACACTAAATACAAGGAAGAGTGAAACAGTATGACGATTAGGATATTTTGACCCCAGTACACTAAGAGCTAGATACAAGTAGGAGTAGGGATGTGATAAAAAGGGATATGGTATCTTCGAGGAGTCTCAATTGTAAATAATTACTTTTTGCCCCAAAATGAGGTTTTAGTGATGCTCTCCCGATTCCTATTCATTTTTCACTTATTTCTACCAATAAAAATCGTATCCATCATTAAAAAAATATGGGACAGTCATCAGAAGTTCCAATTAAGGTTCGAATGGAGCTTCTCATTCATTTTCTTCTTTATTCTAAATTAGGATAAGTGCGGATATATTCAGGAATTTTTTAAGAAACTTAGACATAAAAAGAGATGATAGGAAAAAGCTATTATATCTTCGAGTTCTTTTTAGCCCCCGACAGACGAAAAATTATATATAAAGACGAATGACATAGAAAAACAGTTATTTTACCCTTCGGTTATTTTGTCTGCGATTATTTTAAGGCAATTATTTTGTTACGGAGCTGAAGAATTTTGAAGCATTCGTTTAGAAAAATTCGTTGAAAATTTCTCACTTTTTGGTAACGATAATTGTTTGCTTGTGGTTTATATTTACACTTCTCTTATTTCGCACACGTTTCATATTATTTATTTATTTATTTATTTATATATAATAAATTTTAACACGTGTCGTTTTTCAAAGGTAACAGAAGATTTAGATATAAAACAATATGTAATTACTTGCTATTAGTTATCTTTATAATTTAAAATTTAACAAACATAATTAGGTACTACATTACCAAGGAAATAATCAATTTTTTATTGCTTAAAAAAGGATAAAAGTTCACATTTGCGATGCTGTCATACACGGTGGTCCAGAATTATATACCGTAATTGCTAGGGCTGATAGTACGTTCAAAAATAATGGTACCTTTTCATGTATGGTTTTTTCCAAAACTCAATAATAAGGGAGATACAACCCTGTAAAGGGGTGAAACGAAAACCATTTTTTCCTAAATATTTTCCAAATGCTTTTGAATAACGGACTGATATTTTAGGCAAACGTATTTTGCGTTCGGAGGATTAAATTTATGTTAACATTTATTCCACCACCTATGACTAAGGGGTGGTTTTGGGTGGCAGGTGTGAGTTATCACGTATTTTCTTTTTCAACTTGCAATTATTTAAACAAAATTCTTGACAATATGATTCCTTAGACAATTTCACGCAAAAAATGTATACTTGTTACATTTCGATAAATAATACCGTTTTCGAGTAATTTAAAGTAGAAGTATCTATTTCCAAATTATCCCCTAATCATAAGTGATTGAGTAATTGATACCATAAATTTAATTATCCTAATGTTCATACGCGCCCCTAAAATATGAATCCAGTAATCAAAAGCGCCTAAAAAAATTAAAAAAAAGAAGTCAGTTTCGTTCCACCCCTGTACATTTTACCTCACTGCTTTATCTCCCTTATTAATGAGTTTTGCAAAAAGTGTAGATGAAAAGGCACCATTATTTTGGAACATACTATCAGCTCTAGCAATTACGGTATATAATTCTGGACCACCCTGTATAAAATTTTTGTATTCGAAATTTTCATATACGTAACTATGCGAACGATTTCAAGAAACGGACTCATTTAATAATTCACATCTCATTAGTCGAATTTTTCACAGAAAAAATTAGAATATATACAGCATATACAGCACGGGACAAGGCGAGAGTAGGGGTGCTATCCGTTTTCGGACCCGTAGAACACAATTCTGAAGAAAAATATGTCTGATATATATATATATATATATATATATATATATATATATATATATATATATATATATATATATATATATATTCGGGCTACCGAATTTATGGCATCTAGTTACAGTGGTGTAACGATATAAGCCCACACGTGATAACCACACTCAACATGTTTTGGAAGGGATACCCTCACATGGATAGCGAGTTACCTGTTCAATGTGTTAGTGTTACATGCCAGTTAATATACTGTGGCGGATGTAAATATGTACGCGCCAAGAAAACAATAAAAATGTATTAAAATAAATTATTCCCGTTTTACTTTGTTTTTAAAATTTTCTAAAGTATTCACTTTTTTTTAAAAGCTCCTCCTGTCCATAGGGGGGCCCTACACATGTCAAAAGGTAGTCCGAATATATATATATATATATATATATATATATATATATATATATATATATATATATATATATATATATATATATATATGTGTATATATATGTATATATATATATATATATATATATATATATATATATATATATATAATACGCGAAGTAGCGCCGGGTAATTTATACAATTTTTATGTTTGAATATAAATATTTGTGCAATTATTACTGAATATTGCATGAAGACTACTGATTTGCTGATGGAGACGATGGAGCTTTAGTATTTTTACGGGTAAATCAATAATGGGCCTATTCGTACCGCACCAAGTCAAAGTGTCTTGCTCTTACTTTTAAGAACATTATACTTGTTTTGAAGAACTTTTGTCTTACTTTGGAGATATTTGTATGTTCCTGTCTCACTTTCCGTGTTCTTGAGAGAAGGGTGAAGGATATGTACGATGTATACCGAACGCTATTACTGACTATAAACTATGTATGCTACAATCATCGTATCATAGAGATGTACACGATATGATTTTACTCACAGAGTACTAATTTAAATAGAAGAGTAATATTGTACTAGATTTTAGATAAAATTTCTTGTTAATACAATAATACGTGAAAGTTTTTAAAAAATGCTAATTTCTTTATACCTATTAAAATTTTTGCCAGTTCAACATTTTACATTCAATTCTTATCAAAATTCTGTACAATTCTTATTATAATAAAAAAAATTAATAATAATAATAATAATAATAATAATAATAGTATAAATAAATAAAATGAATTATATAATTCAATTTATACAAATAAAAATTATATGAGAATTTTCTGTTATTTTATTTTTTAATTTTTTCTCGTTCCAATAAGAATATTCCTATTGTCATTAAAAACGCAACTTATTTTCATTAAAAAAATTCATTCAAGTGAATTAGCTAAATTCTAAATAATTAACAACACATTTTTTAAAAACTTTCACGTATTATTGTATTAACAAGAAATTTTATCTAAAATCTAGTACAATATTACTCTTGTATTTAAATTAGTACTCTGTGAGTAAAATCATATCGTGTACATCTCTATGATACGATGATTGTAGCATACATAGTTTATAGTCAGTAATAGCGTTCGGTATACATCGTACATATCCTTCACCCTTCTCTCAAGAACACGGAAAGTGAGACAGGAACATACAAATATCTTCAAAGTAAGACAAAAGTTCTTCAAAACAAGTATAATGTTCTTAAACGTAAGAGCAAGACACTTTGACTTGGTGCGGTACGAATAGGCCCAATGACCAGACAGTAGATCAAATGGTCTCCAAAATGTTATTGTTGTCATCTTTTATTTTATTTATAAAATTGAGATTTTGGATTTTTTGGAAAGAAAAAATATCTTCATAAAGGCCTTCCAGTTTACTATTTAAGGTCCTTTTTTAATATTTAAAAATAAAACACAAAGGCAATTGGCAGATAAGCATGGGTAGGAATGCCCTCGTACGAATTGTGTTGGCTTTTTTCCTGCTAACTGGTATCGACATAAAATAGAAATTTACTGAGATTCAGCCCTTAAAAACTTAAACCCTTTTTTAAAAACCCCGATCAGCCGGACACTTATCATCAGTTTTGAAAACACCAAAATGACAATCCGCCTGTACCCTTTCAACCACATTTAGATAAATTGAAAATACCGAAGATGTAGCGAAAAATTCGACTCCCGTGATGGGGCCCCGCTGCTCACGGCGTTTATTTTTTTTTAGGTTTCAACAGGTCCTCATACCTTATCTTAACTTAAATATTGTTATTTAGTTGATAAAATTACAAATCTTGCTCTTCAGACGTCTTAAGATTTACATATTTCAACAACTACCATTTGAATATCATTATAATAATCGATATCTTACTGATAATAACTAGTGTTTATAACGCCAGTAATACAGGGATAAAAATAAATTCTCAAGTACAAAATACATTTGCTTTTGACGTCTGTTCAAATATATTATTACCTATTTAATAAAAAAATTATAAAAAATAGAATTTAAAATTTTCCAATAATTTTTTAACAATTGGATTCTATAATCTATTAAATGTATGGTATTTATAAGAATATGTCTAACAATAAGTATCTAGACTCAAAGTTCTTTCTTTATGAATAAATTTTTTTGGCTTTTTTTTTTCTAAATATTTTACAATTAATTTTTCATTTGGAATCTTATGATAAAAAATTGTGTCAAGAATTTTGAAGACTTTTGAACCCTCTAAAACTGTACCTAAAACCAATACGTATCACTTTGTATATTTATGGTAAGATTAAATTTGATCCTAATAATATTAATGGAATAATCATCAAAATTTAAAACTGTGTTTTACGGGTGGTTCTCGTTATCAAAGAGGCCAAACAGTTACCCAACTGTCAATAGGTATATTGTATAATTGTAAACCATATTGTAGTATGTACCTACTAAACATTTTCATCATTTTCATCAAGAATAGTCTCAGGAAGTTTTTTCGTCTTCTCATTCTTAATATTATTAATTTTCAAGCTGTCCCAAGTTTTCTAATTTATATAATTATATACCGTAAAACCGTCTAGACCCGGACACTTCGCATCAATCTTCAAATCAAATAATTTCTACATTAACCTGCAACAATAAACATTTGTTCTTGACGTCATTAGAGAGAAAAACATCCTCTAAACAGCTGTACCAATAAAAACTACGGATTTCAACATTTACTATCTCATTTTACAGGATTACTATCCTACATTTTTTTAGAGAAATAAAATGTGTGTCTAACTTAGGCATGTAATTTTCGTCATAATTGTTATATTGTTTTAGTTTTGACATGTGTGTTCAGAATTTTATCGCGCATCATTTAATGATGTTTGAAGTTATATTCGATGTATATATAAAAAAATACATGCTATATATGTATATCCGTTTAGACCCGGAGACATCAGTTTATTACACTATGGCCGCGATTCGCACCAGTTGTAACTCCCACTGTCCATACGTTAATATTCCCCCCCCCCCAGAATTACGCGGTTTATGCCTCCTTTTGATGTCATATCGTATGTTTATAGAGAGGCATACTATGCATTGCCCCCTCTCCCTTCCCACAAAATATTTTGAAGCCTTTGACAGGTTTAAAGACATCAGACGATATAAAACACTGTCCTAAACCCATCTCCCTGCCACTTGTTTTCAAGGACGGACCTTTTCATGTCACAGTTTGCTACGTGGCGCTAATGGTATAGGGGGTATACTAAATAGAGTTGGGATATGATTGAGCACAAAAGTATCGTCACCAAGTTATGTGTTAACGAAGAATTAAAATTTTTTAATTTAATTAATTTTTCTAGGTTGAATTAAAGTATTTTTTTAAATATTTAATTTATTTCCAATTTATTTTAGATGAAAAAGAGCGAACTATTAAACATCATGTCTCGACTCTAATTTTATCCCCCAGTAAATCAACGCCATCTGGTATATTAATTACAGCGACGTCAGAAAACGGTCCATTTTTTTATAATAGACTAAATGGAGAGTGACAGGGACATGTCCTAAACCCAACGGGAGAGGTTAGTTTGCATGTTATTACACTATTGAAGTAAGTGTCCGGGTCAAGACGGATTTGGGGTGTAGACCCGGACACTTACTAATTATTTTTTATTTTTCTTATTTTTACTTATAATGAAATAAATGGGTCAGGGATATAACAAATAATATACGCTCTTTCTAATGGTAATACTTTTATTGGTGATATCTATGAAGGAAACATGTATAAACATAAAACTACACCAAAAAATGTAAAAAAGTGTCCGGGTCTAGACGGTTTTACGGTATATCGAAATACTGGGATCTATAGAATGATGGTAGGACATCTGGTGTTGAAAAGTTTGACTATTCTTAATAGGCTAGCAGGTCACGCCCATTTGACAGATTCCAATAGGGATACTATTTATAATAAATAAACAACTCTACAGTCAATTAGTTGTACTTTATTAAAATAATAACAATAAATAAACAAATAAAATTAGATTTATTTACATTTTAAAATAAACATAATACTATGTAAAAAAATAACTACATTAGAAAATCCTATTATCAAGTGAGCCGAAAATTAAGTCTGTGCAGTCCCATACGTTCCAGCCGGGGGCCTATATAATTTCGGGAATGTAAGTAGTTGTAAATTATTAAAAGCGTACTT
Organism: Brachynemurus nebulosus; assembly: GCA_035578155.1. Lineage (NCBI taxonomy): Eukaryota > Metazoa > Arthropoda > Insecta > Neuroptera > Myrmeleontidae > Brachynemurus > Brachynemurus nebulosus. The sequence continues at coordinate 6,494,628 of JAPWDM010000019.1, forward strand.
TCGGAGACCTATATTCTTCTGCGTATTCTCTCGTCTACACCCTTCACTGTAATACAAATGTTAGGTTATAAATTGACGTAAACTGTCAAAAGTCCTATTCAGATTCTGTACCTTCGCATACAATCTAAAGCTCTTTGAAATTCATGTTCCGCTAAATGGTAATCTGAAACTAAAATTTGGCACTGTTCTAGCGTCACAGACATTCCTGTACGATCCTTTCCACTCTTGCAGCTTGTAAATCGCAAGCCTAAAATGAAAGTTGTTAAATTTAAATATTCTAGATGTCGCTAGGAAAATAAATCGGGTCCTTACCATTCATGGCTCGACAAATTTGTCCAGAAATATGTAATATCTCAACATTTTTATTCTTATTGCTATTAACTGCAATTCTCAGCGATTCAATAAGATCTCCTAGTGACTTATTCATTGAACTACCGATTAAGGTTCTTGTATTCGTTGTTTGTGTTGGGGGTAAATTTAATTTTTTATATCTTAAATAATACTCATTAAGTCGTTCAAAATTATCAAGATTCGACCGTTCTTGTGGTCTTGCTGAGCCCGAAATTTCTGCCAATGTGGCCATTTCATTTATACCAATATTAAAAAAGACTGGTGTAACATGAAATGACACATTTTGCCTTGAGGGCAACAGTGAATACACAGCATCTGGCACAGGCAATAAAACAATTAAGGAATTTCTACATCCACTGACTTTCGGCTGTGGGAAAAGTTGCTGCTGATGATTTCCCAATACTGGACAGTGTGTTAACGTAAATGTAACCGTACGAAGATCTTCGATTGCCACAGACATATCTCCAAACATATCGATCTCGTCACCGTAGTAACTTAACAGTCCTTCGAAGCAAGCCAGAGGTCCCAATGCGGTTAAACTTACAATAAACGACGGATCTGGTTTCTGACACCACAGTCGTGCCATAAGACCAGTGACTAATGAAGTTAACTGCACAATAAAAAAATATTAATAGAATAATCTAAAACTAGCGAAAATTTTTTTTGATATACTAACAGCTTGAGAAAAACAAACATCCCTCCTGTAACGAACATTGCAAGCTCTTTGCGCCGTTCGTGTATCCTGTTGCAAACGAAGGACCGAGTGAGCCAGACGTGCAGTCTTCAAAAGACCATCCATTGCTTGACGTAACTTACGCATGCTTGGTCTTAACTCGGCTGCCCAATCAGTTAGTGTGGCTAAGTCTAAACCTGCAATTCAAAAAATGTAGTACAATATAGCACCGATAATGGAAACATCAGTTTTGGAAATTTTTTGAGAGCATCAAATTAGTCAACATCACTTTTAGAAAGTTGCATCAAAAATGTCAAGTACATACAGGACCATTTCATTATCCGTACTACCATTATGCGTACGGTTTGTGTTTGTTTGTATATACATATACAGTCTACGTGAGAAAATTTTTATTGTAAACAAAGATTTTTATGTAAACAAGTCTTAAATTTTTAACATATACAGGCGATTATTTTGAAAGTTAACATAAATATATGATAATAGTAATAATAAAAGTTATTAATACACATATATATTATAATTTCCAAGCTTACAATTAGAAATAAATATTATGTAGCTAGAAAATATGACTTAAAAATTTATTTTTATAAAAATATTTTAATTTTTATTAAAAAATAAATTGTCTAGAGAAACATCCTGTATATGATTCCTTTAAGGGTACGACGTTTATATATTGTCGTACGGTTAACGGAATATCGGTGTAAATATTAAATCCATGTGCAATAGACCATGACGCATGATTTTATCAAAAGAAACAAATAAATATACCGGTAATGGAAGTGACAAACAACAACAGACCTCAAAGCGTGGGAATGTCCATTTTAATTATTTATTGTACATAGAATGTTTATCTATAATTATGTATTCTGTTCTGTGGCGGTTTTTATCATACGTAAAATGTAAACAAAATCATTTCAAAGCAAATTAATAAAACGACAAATGAAAAAATATTTTCTGAGATAAATAATTTTTAATTCTTCACTTTTTCTTCTCTTATTAACATTTAAAAAAAAAAAAAAACATAATTTTAATTCAAAACATAATCTTACGATATTTGTGAATCGCCCCTGATCAAAAAGCATCACTTTTGTCAAGCACCACTTTTGGAGACTACTTTTTCTTGACAAAACTGCTGCTCTACTGTATTCAACGAATAATTTGTATCAAAAGCGTAATAATTACCTTCAGTAAACTTATTACCGTTACGAACAACCCTTTGGATTGGCTTTTCAGGCTGCGCCAATTCTTCATCACCGTTTTTTAACGGCTCATTTTTATCTTCAATTTTTTGCAACTGATTAGTCGTATGATCTTTTTTATCGTCATTCTTAAGTTGATTATTCGATTGACTTCGGAAACTTCGTGATCGTATCACTGACTTTTGACCTCTTAAGCGTACGGCGGGACTGCCACATCTGCCGCACAAGAATTTCACTTTACTCACCAGACACATCACACTCGCTTCAATATTAAGTTGCGTCAGGTCCCACGGTTCTGGTTCATCGGTGGGTTTATAGTAATTGGCCGACGGAGATGATGACATGACTTTTGTGTCTAAAAATATTTTTCCGGTATCCTGTTCACCCTGTACGTCCTTATTGTTGGTTTCGGAGAAGCCTTTATTTTCATTTTTTTCGTCGTTTGAGACTTCTGTATCATTGTCGACCTCAGGATACACAATAAACTGATTATCATCGCAATTATACTTATTTAATTCTTTATTATCATTGGCACCGTTTAAGCTTTGCAATTTTAAATTGCGCACGTCAGTCGTTAAGTTTTCGATTGTGGCGGTTTCGTCAATTTTCTTCTGCGATTTCATTGAGTGCTCCTGCATTTTCCATATATTTTCTACGTTGGCGGGGGTACACGGCGTGGAAAAGTCATCTAAATCTGGGGATTTTAAATCTAGTGACGTTAACTGTTGGGTGATTCGTTTAAAGGGTGAGAGGGTTAAAGAGGCGCGGGGAACATCTAAACTACAATCGGCGTTAGTGTCTTCATCTTCGTTATTTACAGTGATCTTGAATTCTTCGACAAAATTCAACGCTTCCTCGACTAATCCTGGGTCCCATAAACTAAGTAGGATTCGCGTCTATAAAAAAATACTTGTTAGAATTCAAGGATTACTATTATTTGAAACTAAAGCTAGTGTTTCACCTAACATCTATCTACTTAATAAATTTCTAACACTGACTGACTGACAGACAACGCACAGCCTAAACCGTTGGGTTTAAAAGAATGAAATTTTGCATAGGAGTTCCCTATGTGACGTAGATGAGCACTAAGAAAGGATTTTTGAAAATTCGTCCTCTAAGTGGGTCTAATAGGGAATAAAAATTTGTATGTAAATTCGTTATTTTTGAAGTTAGTGATATTAAAAATATGTTACTATGGCTATTAAAATAAATATTTAATGAATCATTAACTTTGACTGATAGACAACGGACAACCTCAACTGTTGAATTTAGAGAGACGAAATTAAGCACAGGTGTTATGAAAATTGGCGTTTAGGCTTCTATTTATAAATAAAAGTCGTTTCTGGAAATTTATTCCCTAAGGCGTTAAAACAGAAAATGAAAGTTAATATGGGAAGTTCATCGTGGATATTGATTTAGGCTTTTGAAAAACATTAAAAGTGAGTACCTAATAAAGAGATATTGTCGATGGGCAATCCCATTGGGTATACGGCTAGTATATTATAAAATTATAATTTTATGTTAAAAGTATAATTTTATTTTATCATCTTTTTTTTTCAATTTCAAATATTATCGAGTGCTTGTGAAACACTACTACGTATGACAGACTTTTGTTTGCATTTAAACACACGTAGTATTCATATGTTCACTTATCGTTCAGCTAAACTGAAACTTTAAGCACTCGACTTCCTTGGTTAACATGACCAAAAACCACAAATGTAAATCGAAAATCACAAAGTGATTGAAAAAATTACCCGGATCGGCCGGGAATCGAACCCAGGATCTCCTGGTAACTAGCCAGGTGTCCTATCCATTACACCACCGGTCCTTTGCTCGACAGGCGCCCGATACAGACAACATTCAAGCACTTATGTGTATGTACTCTCTATAATGCGAGAAGCAGTTACAATTTTTCAATTTCACAAGCACTCGATAATATTTGAAATTGAAAAATTGTAACTGCTTCTCGCATTATAGAGAGTACATACACATAAGTGATTGAATGTTGTCTGTATCGGGCGCCTGTCGAGCAAAGGACCGGTGGTGTAATGGATAGCACACCTGGCTAGTTACCAGGAGATCTTGGGTTCAATTCCCGGCCGATCCGGGTAATTTTTTCAATCACTTTGTGAATTTTAATTTACATATAATTTTATTGTTAAATTATATTTTAGGAGGTGTTTCATTTAAAATCTAGATTTTATAAGCCGACTATGCCGACTATAACCAATTTAAAAAAGGATTACTTAATATAAGAAAAAAATGGCGCCAAATGTCACTTTACAGAAAAAAAACTTATTTCTTGTATACTACTAATACATTTACTTAAAAAAAAATAAAAAGGCAGTTTTTAAAAAAACTTTCGTGGTCGTTGTACAATTTAACATGGTACTAAATGTAAAGTTAGAATTTATTTTTTCATCAATAAATGTTAATTATTTTCATCGTTAATATTATGTAGTAAATTTTTTCACTTATCATTATTACACGAGAGGTTTGTATTTTTTCGAATAAATTTGGGTTTGTCTAACGAAAATTTGTTGCTTAGCAATTTAACGAGAAGAATTGTCAACTAACAAAAACGCGACAGCGAAGGTTTGACAGTTCTTCGAGTTAAATTGCTTTAAGGCAAGAAATCTGAGTTGTAGAAAACACAAATTTATTCAGAAAAAATATAAAACTCAAGTGTAAGACAATTTAACGAATGAAATAAATTAGTATAACGTAAAAGCCCCTATACTGAAACCCGTTCAATAGTCGAACAGTTTTAATATTTATCGTTTTTTTTTTTTTTTTTAGAAATAACTTCATTAATATATAAAATATCAAAACTGTTCGGGTATTGAACGCGTTCCGGTATAGGAGCTTTTACCCTAATTCATATTATTATTTAATACATTATTACTATGGTTCTGAAATCACTACGAATTATCAATACAAATTTATAAATAATATTGATAAAATACGTTTATCAATACGAATTTTTGTTTCGTTTGATCGTGTTTAGCTACAATGAAATGACCAATGAAATATTTTGTACCATTTTTTCGCTGTAAAAATCTGTCCTAACTTTTTTTCTATAGTAAAAGTGAAAAAACTACAATATTCTTATGGAACTTGATACACATGAGTTAAATTGTCACCAATAATGTTCATTAATAATAAATATAGATATACATTTTCTACATCTGTCACTTCTGTACATGAATTTTTTTAGTTTTCGCCATTTTGATTTTTAGGTGGGGGTTAATTTGAATTGAAAAAGTAGAAAAATTTCTACTACTAAAATTATAATTTTATAACATCTAGATTTTATAACACCTACAATTACACTAAATTTTAAGCCACGCCCCTATAAAATTATAATTTTATAAAATCTAGATGTTAGGTAAAACACTAGTTTGAAGATTCACTCACCTTGGATATCATTTCATCACAAATTGGCATCATTCCATTGGTTTCCTTTTCTTTCGCCAGCTTCATTAGAAGTTTCATGGCTTCCACAACTTCGCGACGTAGAAGCTTTATTGCTTGGATAGCATCGTATGCCATCGCGATCTTACTACAACCTTGATTTTGTGAACTTCTCAACGGTGACTCTTTGATTTGTTGAACAAGTTTAATAAGTCCGCCATTTTTCGATTTGTGACCATGCGCAGTGAATGCGCCAACTGTCACAATATCGTAAAAGCCAGATTTATTTAACGTGTCATTATGGACCCACATACGTTGAAAATGAAGGTTGACCGGCGCAAATTCTAATGTACGATCATTTTTTCGGGAACTCGGTTTAAACATGCTTCCTAAAAAGTTTAAAAAATAAAAAAAATGGAGAATAACTTTTTTTGTAAGTGTCCTAACCTTTGTGAGCTTGTAAATTTTCTCTCGCTTGAGAGTATAAGCGTAACATATGTAAATGACGATCCAGGAGTTCTATTTGTCGTGAATGCCATGGTTCACGTAACTCGCCCATTCCGGCCACTTCCTGAAGTAATTCTTTCTCTTGGGCCATCCACACGTGCCTTCGAAACTTAATATTAATTAATTCTAGAAAAATATGAATGATTCGAAATTGAATATGATCAGAACTTACAATAGCTGTTGTGGAAAAGTAAAGCATAGTCTGCTTTCGCCCATTAATTCGTATACACAAATGTCACCGCCTAGACCAGAATGAAATCGGTAAGTTTTTAAATATATACTTGATAGAATGAGTCGCAATTCAGCTTGTGATGGTAAGCGTAATTTAACTCCTAAGCGTGGTGGTAACGATTGAGATCTCCGGTGCGACAGAATCTATAAAAATTATAATAAAAAAATTCATGATACTGAAAGTAAAAAAATCGCTACCTTTTTGTCTTAACCTCGTATGTGGTTTCTTGGCTGTTTTGAGTTAGATAGTTATACAGGTACACAATTCCCCATATGATGCACTACGAAATGTTGCAAAATAGTCAATGGAAAAATAATTATTCAATTAAATGTAATCTTGTATGACATGAACTAAATTTAGTTTTCTTGACTGAATCCTTCCCCCGGGTAAAAATGTTACGTAATACTTGAACGTTCCCTTATTGGGAATTTGCACTAAAAATTTGTAATTTCATTGTTTCTGCAACAATAATGAGTAATTTAAATTTGACACTAAAACTTATATTTTTGGTTATGAAACAGTTATTAATTTTCATATATGATTTTTGGAGCCCCTAAAAACCTGGCGCCTGGAGTCTGTGCCCCCGCTACCACTGCGTGCATTCGACACTGATTATGATATCTTTATGTTGTATAATATCTTAAAATATAATAAAATAAATATTGTTTAATCACTTATATCACATTTTTTATTCGATCGGAAAACTAGAAGTTCATGGTATGAAGAAACATATATAAAAAAAGCTGTAATAAGAATCAAATCGATCGGATGATTTGTCTTCGAGTTATAACTGTAGCAAATTTGGAAAATGTAGTTTCGGGAAAAACGCGTTTAAAGTTTAAGTGACTGATTAGACTATTGAAATATACCAAAAAAAAAAAAAAAAAAATCGATTTATTTCATAACCTTGTATCTTGATAATTCTGTACAACAAAACGTGGATTGGAATCTCGTATTTACTAAAAATAACGGAAGCTTGTGGTTTAAAATATTAAAATGTCTGCTTCATGTCTACATAGGTAGCAAATATCAAAAAGTGTAACATACATAAATCTTAAATTCATAGTGATAATAAATTAAAGTAAAAAAAATGTTTTTTTTAAGAAAAAGCTTTTATTTAAAAATGGGCTAAAAAAAAATAAAATAACTTTTGAGTGAAGTTTGAAGCAATATGCAACATAATTTATAAAAGCTTGAGGCGTTATCATTAATTAGGTATTTCTGTTTTGGATATAACTAGCTATTTTACTTTTCAGTAGTTACCAAACTTAATTAAACGCCTCAAGCTTTTATAAATTATGTTGCATATTGCTTCAAACTTCACTCAAAAGTTATTTTATTTTTTTTTTAGCCCATTTTTAAATAATATCTTTTTCTTAAAAAACATTTTTTTTATTTTATTTTCTACTTTTTAGTCTGATTACTATTAATTTTAAAAAAAAAATTAAAGAATTAATTTTTTTACCTATATTTTAATCGGTTAATTTACCCTAATCAGACATGACTATGGAAACAAAAAATTGTAATGTAAAATCAATGGAAAATATCTGACAATTCAAAATGTCAAAAAGTTGCACAGGACTAAAAATCAACAATTTTGGTTTGGGGCGATTTCGGACAAAACTAATTATACAATATTGCATTGTCATCAAGGTGAGACACGTATGCAAAATTTGAAACCTCTAGCTCAATTAGAACCGGTCTAAATTTTGATTCCAAAATTTTGAGACTTTTGATTCCAACCCGTCTAAGATTTGATCTAAACCAACATACTAACATAGCAAGTTAAATAAAAGCTTTTAAAAATACAGTACTTAACCCTTTAAATGATTAAGACCAGTTAACTCGTCCTGCAATATGGCGGCTCAAAATGCTCTGATATGTTGTATATTCACTGGTACAAGTGCCGCCATCTATGACCGATTTTTCGAAATACGGTATAATTCTAAGTAATGTTTAAATTTACTAACATAGTTTAGTAGGTATAATTTGTGTTTTGAAAATTCCTAGGATTCACTCTTTTGATGATTTAATCTGATGATCTAATTTAATTTTTTTTTTGTAACCTTATCTATTGAACTTGTCACTGGCAATAAAACGTCCGGCATTGTGAGACAAAAAAATTTTCTCTATGGTTAAAATAAAAGTGTTGTTAATATGTTTTTGTGTTTCCTAAAAACTATAGTTTTTGAGATACGAGGTTAAGACAGAAAGGTAGCGAAATATCGAATTCTAAACTTACTTGCGACTTATTATTACTGTTATGATTTGAGACAGACCTACATGGAGTGTGCTCGGTACTCGACCCTCGATCTTCCGCCTCTAACGTCCACGAATTCAACGTCAAAAATCCAACAGTACATTTTGTGTTGCGATCTTGCAACGGTATACGTAATCGTGCCGCATCCTGTAGTGAATTTAACGGTATACAAGCGGATCCAATTGGCACGGCCACTTGCGACATTTTCTCCTTCACGTCGTACGCAATAAATCGAATTTGTGAATCGCTAGTCATACCGTCGCTGGCACGAAAATTAATTGTGGTAAAAAAAACGGCATTACTACATTTCTGAAACGAATAAGATCAGATGACACGGGTTCCCTTAAATGGGACGTAACATTTAAACTAGTACCCGAATTAAAAAGTTAATCGTATTAATTTGATAATACTATTTTCAAAATGTCTACCTCGACTAATTCAGTAGTAGCATATTCTACCCAGATTCTAGAAGAAGGCATAAAAACATGTACGGCAATCGCAGGATTTGGCGGTTGGCCATTTCCATCACACAATAAATTATCACAAGCCAACGACACTTCACACAACGGAAGTTCAGTCATATCTAAAAATAAAATTATTTTAAATCGTCTGGACATCTTGGGATATAGGGTTGCCAGCTTTTTTTGCGAAAAATAAAGTATCTGACCTTTTGAATAAAAAAAAAAAAAAAACGCCGTGAGCAGCGGGGCCCCATCACGGTAGTCGAATTTTCCCCTTCATCTACGGTATTGAATGTCTACAAGCGAAATGTGATTGAAAGTCTACAACCGAATTGTCATTTTGTTGGTTTCAAAACTGGTGATGAGTGTTCGGCTGATCAAGGCTTCAAAAAAAGGTTTTAAGTATTTAAGGGCTGTATCTCAGTAAATTTCAATTTTGTGCCGAAAACAGGTAGCAGAAAAAAAGCCAACACAATTCGTACGAGGACATTCCTGCCCATGCTTATCCGCTAATTGCCTTTATGTTTTAGTTTTAAAAATTAAAAAAGGACCTTAAATAGTAAACTGGAAGGCCTTTATAAAGATATTTTTTCTTTCCAAAAAAATCCAAAATTTCTATTTTATAAATACTAAAAATCCAAAATTCCTAATTTATAAATAAACAGTGACTTTAATAACATTTTTAAATCACTTAATATGTATGTATTTCATTTGTCATAAAAGTAAGTTCACTTTTTTTTAAATTTTTTAAAATTACTATTCGCCTACTTGTATTTAGAATAAACATAATGCTTTTAAAACACATTTAACAAAAGCATTCAATTCCGATGTAAAAATGGGAGAAGTGGGGGAAAAACTGATGCGGACTCCCTACAAGGTACTAGCTGGATACTAACTGAATACACGTACAAAATTTCAGCCCTCTAGGTTTCCTTATGGAGTCTCTAGACATGTTAGAAAACAAGCAAAAAAATTAAGGAAATATTGGTGTAAAAATCGTGGGGGTAAGGGTTAAAAGTTGAAACCTCCAAAAAACAGTGTCTGGCTATTAGCTTAACCTGTACACCAAATTTCAGCCCTCTAGGTTTATTTGGGGAGATTTTGACCCGAACGAAACTGTTAAAAAACAAGAAAAATCATGTTCTTTTGGGTATAAAAATGGTGGGGGTAGGGGTTAAAAGTCGAGACCCCCAAAAGGCACCCCCTTGATACTAACTCAATCCAAATACAAAATTTCAGCCCTCTAGGTTTTTTCGGGTGACCTGTGCGAGTGGTACAAACTTCGAAAACGTCGAAAATGCATGAAATTGTAGCTTAAAAATGAGGGGGGTGGGGGTAAAATATTAAAACCTCCAAAAAGCACAACCTAGGTACGAACTTTATCAACACACCAAATTTCAACCCTCTACATTAATTCTGGGGGGCTGGGGGCCTGTTAGATCCAGCGAAAATCGTTTTTCCCCCCTCTACTCCCACCATATCATCCTAGGAAGCTGAATTTTGGATATGTTGTAGATAATTGACCGAAACATTATTTAAAACCGGTTTGGAAAAGTTTTATTGCTTTTCCGCCCCCACCACCCCCTTAAAGGTTGGGTCCGAAAAAAAATTTGCCCAAAATTTGACCCCACTTTGATAGTATTGTTGTGCATCGGAATAAGCCCCACTTACCAAATTTCATCTCTTAACTTCCATAGGGGGGCCCTACACATATTAAAAGGTTGCGGGAAAATATATATATATATATATATATATATATATATATATATATATATATCAGACATCTTTTTTTTTTACATAATCGTGTTCTACGGGTCCGAAAACGGATAGCGCCCCTGGTCTCGCCTCTCGCAGCTCTTATCGTATAGACTGTATAAGTCTAATTTTTCGGAGAAAATTCGACTAATAAAAGTATTTGTCAGAAAAATAGTATATTGCGCAATAAGTGCGGGAATTTGTCGATTGCCCACGAAAGCGAAGTTGAGCGCACGAACGTAGTGAGAAGTATGTTTGTGAAAAATAAAGTAAGATACTTTATTATAAAGTATAGTTGGCAACCCTGTTGGGATGTCACATCGAGAAAATACCTAAAACTATACCACGTTTTTCCCGCCATTCTGAAATTGTCATAAGATGTTTCCTAGGTTTTCGTTCTAAGCACTGACGCAGTGTTTGAAGCTGTGAACGCATATTAGAATAACTGGCTCTAGACAATAGATTTAACCAATCGCTTCGCTCCGCTTCAGATGATGCTGCCAGTGTTTGACAAAGACCACCAGCAAATACTAAAAATAAAGTATCTTCTAAGTTCGCCATCGTACAACCCTCAAAATTGTTATGTTTCCTTCTACATAATGGATTCAATCATAGCAAGACGTTTGTTCTTTTTTATGACATAAATGCCTCGCTAGTGACGGTTTATAACATTCCTTTAACTCCTTTAAATGATTAAGACGAGTTAACTCGTCATGCAATATGGCGACTCAAAATGCTTTGATATGTACATATCATCGAGGAGAAATCGACTAGAGAGAATGCTGTGTATTACAAATACATTAAGAAATTGAAGAAAAAAAATTGACTGATGTGAGCAAAAAAATTGACTGATGGGATTACTTTAATGGCGGTCAAACCATTAATTTAATGGTTTATCTAATATTTATAAACAAGTCTCCGTGGTTACAAGATGGGCTTACTAAAATGGAGTCATGCTTCAAAATTTAATGCCTGTGGTATCTCTAGGAAATATATGTTAATATGTTCGATTCAGTGCTCAGTGGTACATATTCACTGTAGAGTCCCTATAATAAATAGAGTCGTGACATGTCATCCATTTTCTCTCCAAAACAGCGAGAAGCTTCAAAATGAATTATCACATGTTTGAGTACATAATTATTGTTAATAAGTTATGAATTAATGAACAATTAAAAATTTTTAATTTAATTATTCTTCCTAGGTTAAACTAAATGATTTATGTTAATATTTAATTTCTTTCGAATGTATTTTACGCAAACTTTGGACAGAAAATGCCGGAGCCAATCACCGTTCAGCACTCATGTCACAACTCTATTTATTTATTATAGGGACTTTAATTCACTGGTACAAGCGGCGCCATCTGTGACAGATTTTTCTAAATATGGTGTAACTGTAAGTAATGTTAAATTTTACCAACACAGTTTAGAATAATTTCTATTTTGCAAATTCCTAGGGTGTCATTTTTTGATGTTGGCATCTTTGATTTTCTATCTTTAATTGTAACATTATCTATTGTACTTGTCATTGGCAGTAAAAGGTCCGACTATGGAGTGTAGATACCAGGAGCACCATCTCTGTATCAAAAAGTGTCCACAGAAAGGCGTAAATAGTGGCGGCGCTACTGTAGCAAAAGGGTAAATTTGAGAAGTAAACAAGGAAAAAAAAACATCCGCGTTGTTACGGCGCACTTTTAAAAAAATAAAACATAAAATCTGTAAACAATAATAGAATCTGTAAATAAAGTTTTTTTAAAATTTTATTTTTAAACGTCTAATTATGTATAAAATATTAGGGAAATAAAACGATCCCGACATAAGTTAAAAATTGTTATTTGAATAAATATTTTCACTACACAAACTTTCACCATAATTATTGTTTTATTATTTTCAAAATTTTTATAAAACTCAACACAATAAAATCACTAATAGATATTAAAAGTTCACGATAATTATAAATTACTCTCAACTTGTTCCACAGCAATTTTTTGTAGGTTATATTTACTATATTATTTTGTACAACACAATAACATACATACAGCACACTTCACTTAATCGACAACTGCAAAATTCATTTCATACACTTTTGTTACTCTAGCGCTATTCTGGCGAGTTTTGTTACTTAGTACTTAAAACGGGACACTTTTTGAACTATTTTTCTATTGTTTTCCGTACAAGATAGTCCTCCTTATATTCTACACTCCATAGGTCCGACGGTTTGAGGGAAAAAAATTTTCTCTATGGTTAAAATAAAAGCGTTAATAAATTATAACATAAACTACCATACAGTAGTATTTTAACTAAAAGAAAGTTTTTTAAGGGGAATTCTGAGGTAAGGGGATTACAAATATTTTAAATGTTAACCAAGGCAACACTGACAAATAAATGAAAGTGAGATAATTATATATCTTTTATATTCAATAAAAAGAGATAAATTGTACAAATAAATGAAAGAGAGATAATTATATATCTTTTATATTCAATAAAAAGAGATAAATTGCAACTAAGAGGAATTTATGCTGTTTCTTTTAGTTAAAATTCTACTGTACCTACTTTTGTAAAGACACAAAATTACAACTAGAATTTAATATTGTTGAGAAAAAAATGTACAAAAAAGTTTTTAAGCCGCCCATGGAATGTATCACACGTACACGCAGAAACATTGTTTATACTTTAATGTTATGTTTAAGGTTGTTATGATCGAATTCTCAGAGTAATTACCTATATAAAATGAATATTGTCCTTCGATTGGAGGTGGCACATTAGTAGTTGGCGGATCAAGACGAACTGTGCAGAGTTCCAATACAATGACACCTAACGGCTCTGACCACTGTTCGCGCGTTTTGAAATAAAATAACAGGTTTCCTCTAAGACGACACCATCTTTCTAAACAAACTGTTTGAACAGAAAATTTAATAAAATTATATTTCTATTTTACGTAACACATAGAGCACCATAAAATTTTAAACTTTATCGGCCGCGTGATATACTATAATTAATTTTGAGGCCATTTGTCAAAAGAATTGTAACAAAATTAAAATAAACACGCGTGTCAAAAGGTTATGTTTTTAGAAGTTTTTTTTTATCAATTTCAATAAAATAAATTCTATGACTAACTGGATCTGATAATTCTTTTCCATTGTGGCACTCTATGTGTTAAAAGTTCTGATATATTTTATTGTAGCAAATATGTGTATTAATAATTACAGTTGCATGTATAGCATATTTAATAAATTCAAATCTTAGATAATTTACAAATGTGATGTTAATAAAAGCTGACTATTTTATAAAAATAAAGCTTTTTGAAATTAGTAACAAAAAATAGTAGTTTCATTTCTGTTTCCATTTTATGCTAATTATGTACAGAAGTCTTGTAGTTATAACGATATTTTTTAGGGTCAAATTTTTCCGATATGTTCTTTACTACAGACAAATATTAATACCCTTTTCTCAGCATACAATCTGTTTTATTTGTTTTGTATTCTTGAAAAAAAAATGGTGTATGTTTTAAAATAATTAATTAAATTTGAATATTGACGTTTAGAAGATGGACTAAAAATAACTCAAGTGGAAAATACCTTAATTATCCCTAATTTTATTTGAAAAATTTGTTTTGAATTGAAAATTAATGTAAAATAAGAAGTCGTAGTCAATTACAGCAAAAAACAGATTTGCCTTCATTTTGTCGTTTTCTCCGTATGACGTTTTCTCTGGATTTTCTGAGAAATTTAATACAAAAGTTTTCCATATGTTTCAAAATTTTTGGGGGACACTGTATAATACTACTTAATATGTATAATTTTTAAATATAATCCTATTTTGACGTTTAAAAGCTAACAAATTAAGATTTCATGAAGATAAAGAAGAACGGAGTCGATTCTATCGTTTATCTGTTTGTTTAGACTGTTTTCACTAATTTTTAATATTCTTGGCGCGAAAAACTACCGTTCTTCTTGATTAAATCAGAATTTCGTAGTTCAGTAACTTGATTTTTTCACAATTTTCGGGAAAAAATATTTCTTACTTTTATTTAATTTTTAAAATTAGCTTTTAATTTGTTAATATGTAGTATGATTATCTAAATCTTGTACTTTTATTTAAGTTAAAAATACGGTACTTTACTGTATTTAAAATTTGTGTCAAACATTATCATTTCATATGTCCAATTTTAATGATAAAACTAAAAAAAATTTGATAACTATTTAGAAATTGTATTTTGAAAATCGCCATTTTTCAACAAATATTCAAATTAGTGAAAACGCGCCATTTCTTGAATATGACGTAACATTTTGTAGCTAGATATGTCGATTTATGAGGTGACATTGTGTTTTCTTTTGAACATTTTTTTCTATGAGCTTATATATATATATATATATATATATATATATATATATATATATATATATATATATATATATATATAGATGTAAAATTACCGGTAATTTTGAAAATTACGTTACCACTGGTAATATTACGGTAATTTTCGGTAAAATTCGGTAATATTGGTATTTTAAATTGAACTAGATGTACATTAATGTGATTTTTTTTTTTTTGTTAATAAAACGCGAGGGGGTATCAGTTAAGTAATTTTCTTTAATTTTTGATCATTTTTGTGAAACTCATCAAAAATAAATTTTACAATTTCAAATTAAAAAAATTGCCGCTACAAAATAAAAACAGTACACTACAATGACATCCACATCACAATTTGAAGATAAAAAGTAAATCAAAGTGGGTATTTATTATAATTCTGGTCGATTATCATAATTATTATTATTGTGCATTCAAACTAACAGAAATATTAAACATAAAACACAATTTCAATTCATCGATGAAAATTATTAGTAGGTACCGACATGTTTGTTTATAAATTGCAACTTCATTTTAAAATAATGGCGCATTTTCAGTAATTTGAATCGTTGTTGAATTTAAATTAAATAATAAGAATGAATTAAATAAAATAAATGTAAGAATCATAAAAATTGTAACACAACATTTGCTAGGGAGTAAAACACGAAATGCTATTTTTACCACTTCTCTACTATCTTAATTCACATTATGTCTGTAATTAATATTTCAGATAATAGATGTCATAAAGATCAAAATTACCTGTGGTAATTTTTGTCGGGTAAATTACCAAAATTACCGTCGGGTAAATTACGGTATATTACCAGACTCACATCACTATATTATATATATATATATATATATATATATATATATATATATATATATATATATATATATATATATATATATATATATATATATATATAGTAATAATAATCGGCCAGAATTCTTAAATACTTGCTTTTACTTTGACACATGATGAATATAATCAAAGTTTTGAAGTTATAAATATTGACATCGACGTTTAGTTGCTTCAAACTGTGACGTCACTATAGTGAGGTGTTTTTCCCGCGTTTTTCTCATTTAAAATTGTAAGGTTTTTTTTTGATGATTTTTTACAGAATCTGTCGAAAATAAAAAAATTACTTAACTGATATGGAAAAGCAATGCTATTAAAATATTTTTGTAACTTCAGTCAAGTACCCTATTGCGTAAGATCCGACACTGACTATTACAAAGTGCTCGAATGCCTGCAAATCACCTAATGCGATAACAGAAATGATGAATTTATAAGGATTTTGTTATTAGAACTACGAAATTCTAGAAAACAAAATATGAAAATTTTGAAAATTACACATTATACACAAAATGAAACTACTAGTTTTATTGAATTTAATTAAGTTATTAATCTTTTTTATTATTTTGTATTAGTAATATTATATGTGTTAAATAATGTGCTTTAACTCTAAAAAAAATTGATGTTAATATCACTATAAAAATATTTGTACTGCTACTAAAAGCAACAAAAGAGTCTGTTGTAATTTTTTTTTAGACAAATTACCACCTCTAAGATGGTAGTTATAGGTACTTAATTCGAGTGATTTTAAAATTAGAAATTCTTTAAACGACCATTTTTAGTTAAGGGAGTAAGTTAGGTTAGGTATTGTGACGTTTCATTGTTTTTTTTTTTTTTTTTTTTTTTTTTTTTTTTTTTTTTTTTTTTTTAAACTCCAAATGTCGACTAAAGGGCATTTCACTGAACTCTCACACGCCAGATATCTGTACAAAACAAAAATATTAGAAGTCTCAAAGCTCACGAAAATTTCTAAGCTTTTTGAATTAAGAAATAGCGTCATTTGACACAAAAATGGATACAACAGAACACCAATTAACAATATCTAATCAATAAAGAAGGAAAATAAAAAATGATGGGTACACCAACTATTGCACCTTCTGGCTGGGAATCCCACACTCAGCTTATAAAAAGTTTTGCCTCCTCAATTAAAAAAACAAAAAACAAAAATCAAGCTAAACAAGCAGTACAATTTTGTAAGCTAAGACGACCTTACGTATTTAACAAATATTTTACTAAAATATATTTTTTAAATAGTGAAAACCGTGGTTGTCTACTTGACAGAGATTATTGGTTCGCTAAAAATATCAAAATAGCATTTTCGACGATCGCCTCTTCGACTAAAAGGCAAAACCCTTAAGTTTACGAACCTTACTAACGTAAAGGTTAAAAAATTTCTTTATTGTCTGTCTTTTATAATTTTAATTTTTCGAATATTATCAAAATATTCTTCTAAGTAGTATGTATGACAGGCAAACAAGAGGAATTAACTCACTCAAAATGTTTTACAGTCTAATGTCCGTTATAAGACTATCTAGGGAACGTAGGGGAAATTCTTCTCAGAATTTGAATACCCTCACAACCGCGTACTTAACTCTGCCCCTCCACTACTACTTATAAGGCTGATCGTCCATTGGTTGCGGACAACTGCGATATTTGAATCAGACGATTACGCACGTTTGTCGTACATTCGAAATGATATGTCTACTGTCCGTTCGCTAAAGCCCCCTCCAGGCGTAAAAGTACAGTCGAACTCATGTATTTTCAACCTGTCGGGACTAATCCGCTCATGTATTTTCAACTTCTCCTTTATCCTCACTCCATGGCAATCATAGAGCCACGTGACAGACATAGAACCAATCACAAAAAGCCCGCGCAAATCTTTACACAGTAGCCACGTGTACTTCCCCAGGGAATAACCTTAAAATGACAAATTGTCAAGTAACATATGATAAACAAAAAAGTGAAACATGAAAAAAGTGTAATAAACTTGTAATAAAATTATTTTTTAAACAATTGCAAATGAAATAAAACCATATATTGTAGGATAAAGCCACCAGTGGTCAATCGATTAATCTGACAGTTATTTTTCTGTATTAAAGTATTGCGTGAGAAGTGGGGACCAAAAACTTGAAAATACGTGAGTAAAATCAGTTGAAAATAGATGGTGTTGAAAATACATGAGTCCGACTGTATACATATTTTTTTTAAATTTATTAAAATAAGAAATTTATTTATATTATAGTCAATTACCAAAAACACTATTGCAAAATTATCAATAAAGTTACTCAGTACAAATAAAGCGTAAAGTATTTAGAAATAAATGGCTTAGGTTAAATTGAGCAGCAATATGGTCATAAATAGGTAAATACGGTCAGCATTTAATGTGTAGATAGCCAGCTCATAAACCATTTGAACGTCAAATAATACAAATGGTATGCTAAAAAAAATCCACGAACAGTATATTTAGTTCAGCATTAAAAATTTTTTTGGCCTGCTATAAAGTCATTTAACACGTTCATTGCCAAGCTAAAAATGTAGACTTTGTGAGATGGCCAAATATTTAACGTTAAATAAGTAGGTACTTATATTTGTCACGCGATATCGCGTGACTAGCCATATAGTAAAGTAGTCGCATCACGCGATATCACGTGGTCGGCAATGAACGTGTTAAACACTATTAATTTGTAATATTAATAAATTTGAGCGTTACTTTATGGTATTCCATATTTGTAAATAATAAACAAATACTTTACTTTGCAAAATATTTGTTTATTATTTACTATTAATTTGTTAAATGAACGTGTTATTTGTGCCACTAACTTAATCAAGCCCCTCCCAAGGAAAAATTCTGGGTGCGCCACTGATCCTATATTGGAAAACTCGTCGATTATGTGGAATCGATGTTTTTTTTTTTTAGTGTCCAGCCGTTCCAGCATAGTCATAAGGAGCGATCTGGCACAAAACTCGAAAAAATGATTAAGTGGAGGAAACTGCAACTGTTGATTGAGGGGAATAGTCTTATAACCGTATTCGACTGTACCTTTTATCTAATATCAATATTGCAAATGATGATATTACGTTAAAATCATATTATTTTTCCTTTTTTTCTTCTTTCCTGTTATCGGTAATTTAAAAAATTATTACAACATTGTAATAATTGCAATTAACATAAAAATGTACGATTGACCTTAACATAACACCCATTTTACCCATTTTTTAAGTCGCCTACATACACGTAATACATTCAATTAACAATAATATCCATCATTAATAAAATTAACAGTTAAGAATTCAAGAATTATACGACTTCTATTTTCCGACACGCCAACAGATACTTTTGACGTAAAAATGTTTCAATTAACCCCCTTACACCTACCATAATCTTGTAAAAGCAGAAACTGATTAAAGTAATATATTTGCTCCTGAACACTTTGAAAGCATTTAAAGTGCAGAATTTGTGTTAATTTTTTTTTTTTTTTTGTGCATCATATAATTTAGTTGGCGTGATCTCTTGAATGTTCGTGTGTATACCTTTCAAAAGACTTCCCATGCAACTAAGGCTGCCAAGCGGTTTTCTTCCTTTAATTCCGTGATTTCTCGTTGTCGCAATTGCATCAGTATTTTTGGTTTCTGTTTTTTTGAAATTAGTAACTGAAAGGTTAATTCGGTTTTTTATTATTTCAAATAAAAATAAAAAGCAGCTAGTGTTTTTTCTTTTTAACTATAAAATAAAATAAAAAAATTAATGAATTCAAGTCCCGAAATATTAAGCAATAAAGAATGTTGCAAAAGATCGCCCACTTAGGCGAAATTGGAAATTTATAATTAAGCCTAGGAGAGGCTTCAAAGATATGAAAATCACTTTCAGATCACAGATGATTACTGAATTTTCACGTAATTTCCAAAAACGTAGATTTGGTGTAAATTCAAATTGCATTTGATAATAAATTCTAGACAAATTTGAAACTCTGCCAAAATATTTACTTGCAAGTTTATTCAGTAAATTAGTAATTAATAGTATACATAAAGTTGAATTATTTACAAATATTGGGTGTTATACTAATGTTGGGTGTTCACAGACCAATGAAAACTATTATATTATACTACTAGACTAAGCGTAAAGTCAGTTTCTAGGCATTATTCTTGAAGCAGGTAACAGGGTGAGACGGGTGAAATTTAATGAAATAATATGTCAATTTTTGAGCAAATGCGACTATAATTATTGCAGGACATAATTTGTATACGTACTTACGTATTTTGAAAATAAAGCGAATACCAGTTTTTTTCTTTCAAAATTTTGCAGTTTCTTCTCAAAAAAAGTAAAATTTTATTATCAATATTATATTTTGACAATAATTATCTGAAAACGTTACTACGGATACCATCCATTACTATATTACAGAATACTATTAAAGTCGGAACTTGGTCGTAACTGAGTTAACTGACTGCTTCAATTATACATTTATATAATAAGTCTCTATAATATAATATTTTCATTGGTCTGTGATTAGGAGCATAAAGTACTTTCCTATTAGCTTTAGGATTTTTAAGTCAGTTCAAAGTAAGGTGACAAAGTCAGTCATAAGTTTGATTGGATAATTTTTAAACACCCGGTGCCTTTTACACAGTTTTGGAACCCAAATTTATACATATTCCTTAAATGGTTTAGATTTGAAAATTCGAAATTTTTCATGTTTGAAATTATACTTTTAAATGAAATAAGTTCAAATCAATAAACACTGCTTATTATTAAATAGTATTATTGATTTAAAATTTATAGTGCACTGCATAGTCGTCCATATTACGCTATAAATTTTTAAACAAACAACCGATTTTGTAACTCAAGTCAACATTATTGGGAAATACTTGAAAAATAAACAATTTCACTACATACCTTCACTGTAAAAAAAATTACAGATTTTAGTAATTTTTTAATTTCAGGTTATTCATTAATAAAATAAAAATTTAGATACACTATATATACACGAAAACTTAATTTTAACATTAAAAAAACATTTCAATTTTTAAATGATCATTACTTACGCCTTTCTTGTTTATATTTCAAAATTTCAACTTACTTTCAGATCTTCGGAAAAAACTTTCCTGCCGTTCTCGTACAAATAAAACACCTTCTTTTTCGAATTTATTTGAAGGTTGCGTCGCCAATGTAATTAATTCTTGTTTATTAAAACGCATTTTTAAAATTTAAGTAGATATTTTAAATTTTTATTGATAAAATTGACAGCTTCACATATTTGATTGTAAAAATTGAATATTTTATTAGAGCTATTTGAAAACTATTTTTAAAAAATAATAAAATATATTAAGCATTATGTGTTAAATATTATAAAATTTATTAATTTACATTTTTCTTTATTTTTTAATAATAATATTATTTGATTTAAAATATTATTTAAAGTTATATTTAATGATTTTTTGGCACGTGAAATGTCAAACTCCATGTAGTTCTCCTCTTCGTTTACCACGTACACCTCCTACAGTTGTTTTTAACTCTTTTTATCATTTCCTATATTTTGAATCTTGTCTATTCTATTTGCAGAGAATATCCATATTTTCACTTCTATGACGTATACGACGTATTCTTTTGTCTCACTTCAATTCGAAAATAACAGGAAAGTATAATAAGAGACCTCTGAAGTGCAAATATGTATGTAAAAGTGCTAATATCGATATTTTGTGACTGTTTTGTTACAAATAGAACAAGTATGGAAGTAATAGAAATGGAATCCGGCAGTCGGTAGAGGCACGGACATGTACAGTACCTACTTGCTCAGTTGCTCAGCACTGTTCGGGGTTTAGCATAAAAGCCATAAAAGCATAAATGGCATAAACTATCAGGGAGGGGAAAAAGAATCTCTGCACTTGTATTACCTTTTATTCACTAGATGTCACCATAAGGTAAAATTTCTTCGAGTCCCTATAATAAATAGAGTCGTGACATGTGTCCTGAACGCTGATTGGTTCAGGCATTTTCTGTCCAAGGTTTGCGTAAAATACATTGGAAATAAATTAAATATTAACAAAAATTATTTAGTTTAACCTAGAAAGAATAATTAAATTAAAACCTTTTAATTGTTCATTAATTCATAACATATTAACAATAATTATGTACTCAAAAATATTTACTCAATCATGTGATAATTACAGCAATCCCCCAAAGAACACGATTAATTGGTTTCGTGTTCTTTGAAACCGGGTAGTTCGAGACCACCAAAAGATAGGCATTTTTTATTACAAGTGTGAAAATAAAAAAATAAAAAAAAAACATTCCGTTTAATTTGCAAGTTGTGGGTATTCCAAACATGTTGCGACTGTTAAAACCTACTTTTCGTTATCGAAAATTATCGATAACGGACTACTTATCATAAATTGGTTATAATTGTTTAATTTAAGCTCTATTAGTCCCTCTGATTTGGTTACCAATATAATATTTTCGAAAAAATTAGTTTTCGATACTTTTCGTAAAGTTACGAAAAATATCGAAAACTAATTTTTTCGAAAATATTCTATTGGTAACCAAATCAGAGGGACTAATAGAGCTTAAATTAAACAATTATAACCAATTTATGATAAGTAGTCCTTTATCGATAATTTTCGATAACGAAAAGTAGGTTTTGACAGTCTCAATATGTTCGGAATACCCATAACTTGCTTCGCTTAACCCTTCAAAAATTTCGTTATTTTTTCGCTACGACGCACCGTTTACGAGATATTTACGATCAAAAGTTTACGTAGACGTAACTGACCAAAACACTGTTGATTGAACTAGCCTCAAATACATATGCTTATTTTTACCGCCTAATTGATACATTAAAGAAAAATTCAAAAAATTAACTTGGGTAAAAAAAATTTTTTTCTTCATTTATATTATTAATTGCATTTGCTACTTGATGCATTAGATCAGTTTTATCGAAAAATTAACATATAGTCTCATTTAAAAATCTATAAGTTTGCTTCATAGCTCGAAAACCGTAAGAGCTATAAAGCTCCTGATTACAGCAATCGGTTGCCCCTGTCGATATCTACAACTCTTATTTGAACAATTTTTCAATTAAATCAACGGTTTGGCTGTAATAAAAATGGCAACTCTCGAAAAACTCACACAGTATATACACTAGCGAAAATAATTAAAGGATCAAAAAAAAAAAATTCCAAATTTTTAGCGATTTTTCGAATGGCTGTATCTTCGTGAAAAATGGTCGTATCGGAGTCGTAAGCAAAGCAATTTAAAGCTGGAAGTTTCTAGTTTCGAGATCTTGCGATAAAAAAATTTTCAAAGCAACGTGTGTGGCGCAATCCTAATAAATATGTACATAGAAAAAAAATTTTCGTAATTTGTTCGTTTTTTTTTTTTTTTTTTTGTCCACGGGCTTGAAACAAATATTTCCGACTTAACCACCATATGGACCGGATAACTTGTTCATTCAGCTTTAATTTGCTTTTTTATAGACTTTTATACGACCATTTCTCGCTGAGATATCGGACTTTGAATGGAAAAGGATCATTTCGTCTTTGACCATCGATATCTCAGCAACCAATGATCACACGGAAAATTGAACGGGTTTTTTAAAAACTCAAATAAATTCTCTACAAGGATTAGCAATTGTTTTTTAAGAAAACAATTTTTTTGCATACTTTACATGGATTTGAAAAATCAAGAAAAAAAGAGCTTTTGGTGGCTCTTTGGAAAATCAAGCGCTGAATTAAAAACTTCGAGAAAACCAGTAATGTTGTGTGCCTTTTACAGTTCAATATACCCACAAAAACCCCACCGAGTTTCAGTTTAATCCATCCAGCCGTTTTTGTGTTTCATTCGATTGAATTTTTGAAAAAATTAAAGGATCAAATTAGAGGGGGGAAAAACGAGTTTAGCTGGATCTAACACGCCCCCAGCCCCCCAGAATTAACGTAGAGAGTTGAAATTTGGTGTGTTGATAAAGTTCGTACCTGGGTTGTTTTTTTTGGAGGTTTTAATATTTTGCCCCCACCCCCCTCATTTTTAAGCTACAATTTCATGCTTTTTCGATGTTTTCGAAGTTTGTACCACTCGCACAGGTCACCCGAATAAACCTAGAGGGCTGAAATTTTGTATTCGGATTGAGTTAGTATCAAGGAGGTGCCTTTTGGGGGTCTCGACTTTTAACCCCTACCCCCACCATTTTTGTACCCAAAAGAACATGATTTTTCTTGTTTTTTAACAGTTTCGTTCGGGTCAAAATCTCCCCAAATAAACCTAGAGGGCTGAAATTTTGTATACAGGTTAAGCTAATAGCCAGACACTGTTTTTTGGAGGTTTTCAACTTTTAACCCTTACCCCCACGATTTTTACGCCAATATTTCCTTAATTTTTTTGCTTGTTTTCTAACACGTCTAGAGACTCTCTAAGGAAACCTAGAGGGCTGAAATTTTGTACGTGTATGCAGTTAGTATCCAGCTAGTACCTTTTAGGGAGTCCACATTACTTTTCCCCCCACTTCTCCCATTTTTGCATCGGAATTCAATGCTATTGTTAAATGTGTTTTAAATGCGTTATTTTTATTCTAAATACAGGTAGGCGAATAATAATTTTAAAAAATTTAAAAGAAAGTGAATTTACTTTCATAACAAATGAAATACATACATATTAAGTAATTTAAAAATGTTATTAAAGTCACTGTTTATTTATAAACTAGGAATTTTGGATTTTTATTATTTATAAAATAGAAATTTTGGATTTTTTTGGAAAGAAAAAATATCTTCATAAAAGCCTTCCAGTTTACTATTTAAGTTCCTTTTTTAATATTTAAAAATAAAAAACAAAGGCAATTGGCGGATAAGTATGGGTAGGAATGCCCTCGTACGAATTGTGTTGGCTTTTTCCCTGTTAACTGCTATCGGCACAAAATTGAAATTTACTGAGATTCAGCCCTTAAAAACTTAAAACCTTTTTTTAAAGCCCCGATCAACCGGACACTCATCATCAGTTTTGAAACCACCAAAATTACAAATCGCTTGTGGACTTTCAATTACATTTCGCTTGTAGACACTCAATACCGAAGATTAAAGGAAAAATTCGACTTCCGTGATGGGGCTCCGCTGCTCACGGCGTTTTTTTTCTTAGTTACAAAACATTTGCTACTATCTAGAGAACAGCTAATGAACCTTTCACGCGCAAATTGTGAGAATAAAAATTAAATTAATTTTTTTAAACGATTTTCGGTATTATTTTAAAAAATGAATATTATAATTATAACATTCAAACCCATAAATATGTAGGTATGTGTATTTTAAAATATTTTCACAAAATTAGTCAAATATCCCATTAAAAAAACTTTCCATATAGGTACATAAACGATGTAAATTGTAAACTATTATAAAGGCGCGGATCCACCAAGCGCGCAAACTGTTTGCAAATATTTGTAAATGTTTGCGAACACATTTTTTTTTTGGTGGAGACGATCGTCACGAATGTTTGCAATACGGTACTTGACTGTATTCAAAATTTGTTTTAAATGTGAAATAATTTTATGTATTATCCTTAAATATATTCAATTTTAGCAGTGACAAATAAAAATATTCTTTAGTTATTTAAAAATGCTATTTTAAAAATTACAAATTTTTAGCCTTCATTTAAATGACTGAAAATGCGGTGGTATTTGAAAATGACGTCATTTTTTTTTTAAACAAATATTATTACCGTAGTTACAAATTGCATTTTCACATTAACGTTTTCACAATTCGAATTGACTAAGTGAAGTTGTTAGTCAAATTTTCTCCGAAAAATTAGACATACAGCCTATACGATAAGAGCTGCGAGAGGCGAGAGTAGGGGCGCTATCCGTTTTCGGACCTGTAGAACACGAATATGTAGAAAAAATGTCTGATATATATATATATATATATATATATATACATATATATATATATATATATATATATATATATATATATATATATATATATATATATATATATTCCCGCCACCTTTTAATTTGTGTAGGGCCCCCCTATGGAAGTTAAGAGATGAAATTTGGTAAATGGGGCTCATTTTCGAGGCACCTCCTACTATCAACGTGGGGTCAAATTTTGGGCTTTTTTTTTTTCTGATCCGACCTTTAAGGGGGTGGTGGGGGGCGGAAAAGCAATAAAACTTTTCCAAACCGGTTTTAAATAATGTTTCGATCAATTATCTACAACATATCCAAAATTCAGCTTCCTAGGATGATTTGGTGGGATTAGAGGGGAGAAAAACGATTTTCGCTGGATCTAACAGGCCCCCAGCCCTCCAGAATTAACGTAGAGGGTTGAAATTTGGTGTGTTGATAAAGCTCGTACCAAGGTTGTGCTTTTAGGAGGTTTTAATATTTTACCCCCATCCCCCTCATTTTTAAGCTACAATTTCATGTATTTTCGACGTTTTCGAAGTTTGTACCACTCGCACAGGTCACCCAAATAAACCTAGAGGGCTGAAATTTTGTATTCGGATTGAGTTAGTATCAAGGGGGTGCCTTTTGGGAGTCTCGACTTTCAAACCCTACCGCCACCATTCTTATACTTAAAAGAACATGATTTTTCTTGTTTTTTAACAGTTTCGTTCGGGTCAAAATCTCCCCAAATAAACCTAGAGGGCTGAAATTTTGTGTACAGGTTAAGCTAATAGCCAGACACTGTTTTTTGGGGGTTTCAACTTTTAACCCTTACCCCCACGATTTTTACACCAGTATTTCCTTAATTTTTTTGCTTGTTTTCTAACACGTCTAGAGACTCTCTAAGGAAACCTAGAGGGCTGAAATTTTGTACGTGTAATCAATTAGTTCCAGCTAGTACCTTTTAGGGAGTCCACATTACTTTTCCCCCCACTTCTCCCATTTTTACATCGGAATTCAATGCTATTGTTAAATGTGTTTTAAATGCATTACTTTTATTCTAAATACAAGTAGGCGAATAGTAATTTTAAAAAATTTAAAAAAAAGTGAATACAATTTTTTAACAAATGAAATAAATACATATTAAGTAATTTGAAAATGTTATTAAAGTCACTGTTTATTTATAAACTAGGAATTTTGGATTTTTATTATTTATAAAATAGAAATTTTGGATTTTTTTGGAAAGAAAAAATATCTTCATAAAAGCCTTCCAGTTTACTATTTAAGTTCCTTTTTTAATATTTAAAAATAAAACACAAAGGCAATTGGCGGATAAGCATGGATAGAAATGCCCTCGTACGAATTGTGTTGGCTTTTTCCCTGTTAACTGCTATCGGCACAAAATTGAAATTTACTGAGATTTAGCCCTTAAAAACTTAAAACCTTTTTTTAAAGCCCCAATCAACCGGACACTCATCATCAGTTTTGAAACCACCAAAATTACAAATCGCTTGTGGACTTTCAATTATATTTCGCTTGTAGACACTCAATACCGAAGATGAAAGGAAAAATTCGACTTCCGTGATGGGGCTCCGCTGCTCACGGCGTTTTTTTTTCTTTGTAATTTATTTTGAATTTTTTGGTTTGTAATTAATTTTGCACTCAAATTATATTAATGGAAGAAATACACCGTCACTTAATATGTAAAAAATCTTTATCAACTTGTTGTAAATATTATGTTAAAAATGCTTTTATTTTTGCTACAATTTTAAAGTTACGTAAAACTGTTTTTTTAAAGTGCATTTAATACTTATAGGGCTTTATGAAAATCTTACGGTGATGAAGATGATGCTATTGGTTACATCCAAGTGAAACCAGAGGGGATCATCGGTACTGTTAAGTGTAAAATTTTGCTTGCAGATAAAATAAAAATCCAAAACATATTGTTACATTAGCTGTAAAGAAAGAAGATAACAAAGTAAAAAGTTGTAAATACCACTAAAACTGAGCATAATGAATGCTGAATATTGTGTAAAATTTGACATGACACCGTGTACCGTGTTGACATGAATGAAAGCGACATCTGTTTGAGTCAAATCGTGACGTCATTGCATACGTCACTACGACGAGTTGTTTTTCGCGCCAATTTCTTCATTTAAAATTGAACGGTGGTTTTTTCAAGATTTTTAAAAAATTTAACAAAAATGAACTAACTTGTACGTAAGAACAAAGCATTTAGAATCATTTTTCAATTGCAGTCAAGTACGCTATTGTTTGCTAATGTTTGTCAGTGTTCCAAAACCAAAGTCGGTACATCAAAGGGAATTCGTTGTTTGGTGCGTTTTATGTTTTTCTAGTGGAGACGGTATATGATATGAAATACATACGAACAACAAACAAACATATCCATATGTATAATTATTATTTTTGATTTTGTTACTTTGGTGTAAAAATAACAGCATAGTTTTGTGTTTTAAAAAGGGTTATTGTAATTTTAAATTAATAAACGAATAAAAATAACATGGATTGAGATAATGAAAAATTTCTGAAATTAATCAAATTTTATAAATCAAAACCAGAAATATGGCAAACCACCAATAAATTTTATTATAATCAAATTAAAAAGCAGAATGCGTGGAATTCTTTACTCTCGCCGTTTAAAAGCGAAAAGGCCAAAGAAGAAGGCTGTCCGTACTTCGGGAATTATTCTGAATTATTTTGTTAATTAACTGCTTCGAAATTCGAAAAAGATACAAGGCTTTTGTAAGAATCTTTTGTAGCTAAAAAACATTATCGCTAGTCTAACTTCGACGAGTATACAGTCTCTATAGTTAATATCCCGTTTACTAATTTTTGGGCTAATTTGGGAAATTAAAAATTCTAAATCTTCCGATGACATAGGGCAAACATTTTGAAATAAACCGCTCCTAAGGTCTGTTTTTACGTCTGTTAATAACTGGATAGAACTTTTTTTTTTAAATTAGATATCCAAAATTTATGTTTTCTCTTTCCTTTTTTGATTAGAGAATATTACGAACGACATAGTGCTAACAGTAAATTCTTTACTTGAAGTCATGTGATATACATATGTATTTATATAGAAATACGTGGAACAGCTACAAACATTCGCAAACGGATTTGTAACTATTTATTCAATGGAGACAGTGTGTCCGCAAACAGTTAAAAACAGTTGCAAACATTTGCAAACAACTACAAACATTTGAAGCAAATGTTTTTTCGGTGGGTCCGCACCTTAAGATCTATAAATACATATTATGTATACCGTCAAACCGGAAACTTTGCCTATTGAAAATAACTTTGCCAAACCACATTTTATGTAAAATAACTCAAAATTTCATGGCTCATGTCTATAGCACTTTTTTTTAGTGATAGCGACATTTTCTAATAAATCAGTAGTAAGTACTAGGTATATGTGTAAATTTTTTAATTCATGATACATTATTATTGTAATATGAAGAAATCACAACTATCAATGTCAGAAAACCTCATGTAATACCACTGAATTGTTAACAATGCCCCTATCAATAAAGATAAGTGCTTGCTGGTATTATTAGTCATGATCATGATTCATGAAATTTTAAAAGTTACCTCCAATAGGCAAAATTTCCAAGTTAACGGTAACTTAACACTATGAGGCCCGAGAACTTTCATAATAAACTTCCCCGGAAGCCGGCAATATTTAAAAAAGAACTATATAAACAAATGCATAAAATAAAATGATTCAAACACTGAATAGATTCAACACAGTTCAACATGTATGTGTAAAACTGTAAACATACGTACGTGATACGTACATACTACATATACATTGACATTCAAATCAATTTTGTTCAAAAATATAAATTATATTTTTTATGTATTTTTTGTTTATCTTGTTAAAAATTTTTATACATAGAAACCAAAAGAGTAGTGTGTGTTGGTATGTATTTGTGTGAGTAGGAACACATCCCTGTGATGAGTGATGATAAACATCGCACACATAATGCGTAACTAACTAATCAATTAATCATTAATCGCGGTCGGCCTCTGGGGATGTTTTGTTTGGTTTCGGATGCCGAAGCCATGGGACTGAAAGTGTTAATCGTTAATACTTCGATGTCGAAAAATTTGTACGGTTTATACTACTTGTGGTTGCAAATGTGTTTCAAGGAAAAAAATTCCGATCACTGTCAACAAATTTAGTATCTAATTGAAATCAATTGATAAATCTTTAAACATCTTCCATATTCCCAATATAAAAATTGATTAAGTAATACATGCATATTATTTACAATAAATTTTTATCATAGGAATAAATGTGTTAATGATACATACACGTATTTACTGATTAATTGAAGTTCAACTACAACAATCAACTGAGGAAAATAAATTGATAATATCTAGAAACTTCTAGAATCATCTATACATATAGTTATATATTTTTATATGGTCAATAACTATCTAATCGTAATAAAACAGTATTATGTGCTATGTATGCATGAAATCGTATGTATGTGTAATTGTGTATGTATTCACAACTGTGGCTCCAAAGTCCATGGTAATATTATAGCAAGAAATCAAACTCCTAAGTAGAAATCATTTATACCGACTTGGCGACAGATCTATACGTAATTAAGTATAACAATTTTAAAAATTAAAAAGAAAGTTACAATTTGAAAAAAAAAGTATTTTCTAAAGTGCTTAATAGTCAGACGAAAAATCCTATAATTTGATTTTAAGATGTAATTTACATATGTTAATGTTACTTTGTGAATTACGTTGTACATTTTGTTGTTTTAAGTAAAATAATTTTTTAAATTAAATTCTTTTTTATTGTTGAAATGTAGTGTATTTTGTGAAATAAATGGAATATTTTTCCGTTAAATAATATTTAGGTAAGTTTATGTTCCATTTTGTTATTTGTAACCTATAAAAATTTTTTGTTATTATGACAGCAATACATATATAGGCGCCATATTTGTTACTTAATTTCAATTGGTTACTGAACCTAGGAAATGCAAGTAACACATGTCAAACACGTGCCTTTCTATGATTTAAGGCGATTTGTGTGTCAATTTTTGTCAAGATCAATAATATTACCTTAGTTTATAAATAATTGTTTAGTTGTTATCATTTAGTTAAATATAATATAATTGATTTTTATTGTCTTCAAAATAGTGCCACTTACTTAAGTTTTAAGATACTGCCATTTGATAACTATTACAATTTTTGGGAATTATAAAAATTGAAAAAGGTTTTTTGTAATAATTATCATTATTATTGTTATTATTACCTACTATTTTTTTTATTTTTATAATTATTAAAAATGTAAATATAGTAAGTGACACGTCATAGATTCTGTGGTATCATAAACAGTCAAAAACAAGTGGGAAAATAATTTGATTTTTGCAAAATCCTATTTAAATATTGATATGTATCATTAATTTTATATGTATTAAATTTTTTGTTTATTGAATTATCTGATTTTGTCCAGTTTTAACCAAGGTTTGTTGAACAGTTAAAAAGAAAGCAGACAGATATGGTAATACTTCCATCATCAGCAGTTTAACTACATAAGTGTAGTTAAACTAGCTGATGATGGGAGAATTTCTCTCCAGTTTGTGAATTTACTGTATCAGAATTCATTTGTGGTGAAAAAGTGCTAAGCCTGTATTTTTTATGTGTCGCCGTGATCAGTGATTTTTTTTTTTTTGTTAGTACAGTGGTTTGTCATTATCGGGTCTCTGTTGGGCTTCCACCGTCTTAAGTGCTCAGAAATTGGTTCATTAACCGCCAGACAACAGGAGCAGTAAATAAATGGAACAAATTATATTGCTGAAAACTGTATTTGTATTGATGAATTAAAAGGAGTGATTGTTTTTACAAAAATTCAAACATTGCGACTAATTCCTGTTCCAATAACAGATGATTTCTGCTCGTTTAGCTTTCACTTCAATGAATATTCTATACTCGAACAGAAAAAAACAAACTATTTATTATGTCTTCTTTAGTGTTATTCAGTTTCCAGTGTTATCAGCGTAAGCCTTTTCGAAGGTCAATGGTGGTGCAAGACTAAAATTTTCTATTCTGATATAAAAACTGTGTTATACAAAGAGAAACTATTTTTAAAAGGCTTTTATTTAGTGTAACGCCGAAAGTTGGAAAATCTTTTTGTTTGTTATATGGCTAAATTGCTCCTAAATTGCTCCTTTGGAATCAGTAATTGCTCTACCTGAAACTTAATTATTTAATTAGTTATTTACAAACAAAAAACTTTTTTGTTTCACTATTTCTATTTTATCAAAATCTTGTCAAATAATGCATTTTTATATAATTACTTTATATCAAAAAATGCTCCCAATTTGCTCCATCTAATTTAAAAGTTAAATATTAATTTTTCTGAATAATAATTAAAATATATTAAAATAAAAAATGTTTAGAATTAGGTCATCTCTTATTAAAACGTATAGGCAATCCAACATAGTCTTTAAGTCGTTTGCATATATTTAAAGATAATTGAATCTTGACAGTTAAAAAAGATACAAAAAAAAAAAAAACAACAAAATATTTTAATAATTATTCAAAAAAATCAATGTTTAGCTTTTAAATTAAATTGGGAGCAATTTATTGACGTAAAGAAATTATATAAAAAAAGTACTATTTTGGGAGATTTTGATAACTTAAATAACGGAAAAAAATTTATTTCTTAATTAAATGATTAAGTTTCAGGTGGAGCAAATGTTCGTCATTACAGGGGATTGATTAAAAAAAATATTAGAACTCGATACCAGTGCTGGAAAAGCTAGGAAATTTTTCTTAAATCTAAAAAAAATCCATAATATATTAATAGAAATAAATGGGCGAAACAGCACCACCGAAATTTCATTTTCGGGCAAAAATTAATTACATATTTATAGTTGGAATTCTTTATTTAATTACCCTTTACCGGGAAATTTCAGTGGTGCTCCAATGTCCATTTATTTCTATTAATATCTGGATTTTTTCAGATTTAAAAAAAATTCGAAGTGTCTAGTCGTCCGATAAACGGACGAATAAAAAAAATAATTTACTGTTGAGAGGTTTACTTTGTGAAATTTCATTTTAAATATTAAAAATATTTAAAGTTTTAATTACTTTGTCAATTTCACTAGAATTGAGTAGAATTTACTAAACGCGTTTTCAATCTCGCGATCATCATCAGACTCTGATGATGATCGCGAGATTGAAAACGCGTTTAGTAAATTCTACTCAATTCTAGTGAAATTGACAAAGTAATTAAAACTTTAAATATTTTTAATATTTAGAATAAAAAAAACCTAGTCGTCCGACTATCGGACGAATAAAATGACCTAGTCGTCCGACTATCGGATGGATAAAATAAATTAATCGTCCGATAAATCTAATTCTTCTAGGAATGGTATCCTTACTATTTTATAACTAATAATTACATATTTGATTATAAAATATTACAGAAGGAATTAAATTTATAACATTTTAAATTTGGTTAGGTTAGTTTAGTTAGTTTTGACAAAGACAATATACTTGGATTTTTGATATAAAAACTAGGTGGTGAGGTTGGTTTTGGTTAGGTTAGTTTAGTTAGTTTTGACAATATACTTTTTTTTTTTTTTTTTAAATTAGGTGGTGAGGTTGGTTGTGGTTAGGTTAGTTTAGTTAGTTTTGACAATATACTTCGATTTTTGATATAAAAACTAGGTGGTGAGGTTGGTTAAAAATTTGAAATTTTACGAATAAATTTAAAACGTTATAAATTTAATTCCTTCTGTAATATTGTATAATCAAATATGTAATTATTAATAATTATAAAATATAGTAAGCATACCATTCCTAAAAGAATTAGATTTATCGGACGATTATTTTATTCATCCGATAGTCGGACGACTAAGTTTTTTTTATTCGTCCGTTTATCGGACGACTAGCAACACCCAAAAAAATTCCCAGCTTTTCCAGTATTGGTATCTTAGTTCTAGTATTTTTAAAATTAATTCGCCGTAGCAATATGTTCTCGACTCAGTACAAACAACGGTGTTTTCAGTAGCAGCGACCACAGTAACAGTCTGTCACTACTTGTGTTTATTATTTCTCGCTTTTTGGTCTCGGATATTTCATGCTGAATACGATGGAGAGAACTTTACATCTTCTTTTTCCGGCTACCTTTTTAGTGGATTACAATGGCATACGTTTCTTTTTGTCCAACAAATAAATTCTTTTTATACGAATAATTGGCAGATAAAATGATACAATGAACTTTGTGAATATGTTGTGAATTGGTTTATAGATAAGTGACAAAACGTTTACATAATATGTATTTATGAAGACATGACGTGTGTATGGATTTTTAATGGCCTGTTTATACATTGATTAGTGATTAGTACTAAACACGTTTGGAGATTTAGTAATTAGTGTTCAGTTTTGGTAAAGTGATTAGTAAAGTTTCAGTTTTTTTTTGCGAGTAGCGCTGCTCTGTCTTCATCCCTCACTCCACAAAACATCCACACAAATTGCTGTATACATTTATTTCGTGAAAATTCACTAGTGTATTTAGTGTTTCAGTTTTTCTGTTATTTTCTTGGAACAGTCATTGAAAATGTAAATTATAATGAGCCAGAGCCAGATTATTGCACAGACAAATGAGACAAATGTCAAGGGCCCGGTCAATCTGTCAATATGTGGAATGACTATGATTATGGTAAAAATCACTGTGATTAAAAATGGCCAAAAATACCCCCGCCAAGGGATATTTTTGGCTATTTTTGATTAATTATTGGAAGATTTGTACGTCAAGGTCATGAGGTCTCGAGAACTACGCCTTTTTTTGCTCGTCAATGGAATTCAGGAGGAAATAATTAAAAGTTGACAAGCCTAATACCCGGTAAGAAGAAAATTCTAGAGTTCCGAAGTGGACTAATCTGGCCTCATGAAACCACTTGTGTGAAAGCGCAATCGAATAATTTGCCGAAAGTTGACGGATATTTATATTGACTGATTTTTGCCGATCATTTTATGCTATTCATCGTACGGTTGGGAACACTAGCGTCTCCTAGTGTCAATGCCACGTTACGTCATGCAACACCTGACATTTTTCGACGACTTTTTTTTCAAGTATGAAAAAAAAATTTACAAGAAAAAGTACACGCGTTTTTTCTATTCCTACAAATATTTCCTGCTGCTAACATTTTCTTCACGTGTTTTATTACATGCAACTCATGAAAGTATACACTCAAAATACATACATATACAGCAAAAACTTTTTTTATGCGGAGGATAGGGATTGCATAGAAAAATTACACAAAAAAAGATTAAATTCAAAAACTTTATAAATAGTTATAAAACGTTTATTTCACAATAGATTTCAGGAAAAACTTTTTTTTCTGTGGTGGATCAGGATCAAATAAAAAGAAGTTTCGTAAAAAACACATAACTCAAAACCTCACAATTTCTCTAAAAATTGCTTTTCGAAACAAAATAAAGGAATATTTTACACATGGAAACATTTTTATAGTCCAATAGCACTTAAATTTTATCTATACATTAATTTTAGAATAGACATAAAAATTTTTTAAAATTTTGTAGGGATTGCCGAGGAGAACATTTGTGCAAAATGTGAACTCCCGGAAATGTTTTTTTATATTGTTTAAACATTCATGAATAGCGTTTTTTGATCTTTCACCGCTTACGTAGTGAAAACGGTGATAGATACATTAAAAAGTGTTAAGACCTTTTTTTTGTAGAGAATCGAAATCTCTACAAAAAAGTCCGCGAGAGCACCTGTCTACCTGGTACAGGTGAAAAGATACAGCGCTCCAAACACACACTCAAAAATTCACTTTTTCGAGCGTTCCGGCAAGGTTCCGGACGGCACACCCGGATTCGATTCTCTACAAAAAAGGTCTCAACACTTTTTAATGTACCTATCACCGTTTTCGCTACGTAAGCGGTGAAAGGTCAAAAAACGCTATTCATGAATTTTCAATATTGTTTAAACAATATAAAAAAAACATTTTCGGGAGTTCACATTTTGCACAAATATTCTCCTCGACAATTCCTATAAGAATCTCTTTTTAAAATTTTTTTATATCTGTTCTAAAATTAATGTTTAGTAAGATAGGGTTTAAAATTAGTGCTATTGGACTATTAAATATTTTTTAATTTTTATATTGTGTAAAAATTGCAATACATACATATGTACAGAAATTGAATGACGCAGTAATTTATACGTATACTTATACCTTAAAACAGTCAGCAGCTAAATTTACCGCAAATTAATGTTCAAATTTCGTACTTTCCCTTACTTTTTAGTCCCATTAAATGCACTTTAAAGAGCATTTTTTTAAAAATTGTATAAAAAGAAATTATGCTGTATTGAATTTTAGAATCTATATCAATATAAATATGTAAGCATTAACTAAATACATATATTATTTTCATTTACCTGTTATTATGGAGGGAAATATACAGGTAGAGTATAGTAGAGATTTATGGGTATGCATATTGAAATGATTACATTATCATCCAGTTTACATATGTATATTATTATACTATTGACTAGTTAGCTGAATAAAAGTGTGTTGACATGGTCACAGTGGAGGGAATACGCCCCATACGGTGAGTAATCATCTCCAGATACATCTGTGCGTGACATTTATGATACAATTAAATGTATGACAACGTATTATTTATTTATTTGAATAAATCATATCCCTGTTTGAACTTGGAATACATATGTATTAGTTTCTATTCGATACTGAGCTGGTTTGAGTGAGGAGTCTCGATCTAATTAATATTGTCTCTCAGTTTGAGGACATATTTTAAAAATGTAACATTGTACAGTACTGATTGTGAGACAATCAGTTAAAGGCTGTTGAAGTACTGGCAATACTGAAGGAGTGGGCAGTAAGCAAAGTGAAGCAGTCCGCCAGGCCATTAGGATCTGTAAAACGCAAGCATGTTGTGAACCCACATAAGTTGGCTCTTATTGGTGTTAGACATGTGTACTCCACAAGTTGCGCAAAATTCAGTAAAGAGACGTGTTTTGTGGAGAAATATTTTGTTAAACTATAAAAAAAAAGTTTTCATAAAATAAATAAAAGTTTCTTTATTTTTCCCGTATGCCTAGGTATATCATTTATTCAATTACGATGAAACTTGGGTGAGTTGTGGTGCCCACGCTCACAAAGGTTTCTGAATTAGTACAACTATTTTACAACAGGTAGCGTGCGAGTTATTTCAACCAATGTGTGTATTTCATATTTATAGATTATTGTGATGAAAGTTTGATTTTGGACAAAGCACAGGAAAAATTGCTACAAGTGTGTGGACCAAATTTGAAAAATCCATGCTTCTCGCATGAATATGTAGCTATATGTGGGCTGCTCACGCGTTGGAAGATCTTCTGATTTATTCGTGTACGCACCAGGCGTGTATTCAAAGTTAAACATAATATTGTGTATGCTAAAGCACTTCAAAACTGAATTAAAACACAACGACTTGCTTTCATTGAGAAGTATTGCCACGCTTGCATTTGCTAGTTTATATTATATATTACTTATGTATTATTTCAATTAAAAACTTACTTAAACTGACTAATCTTATATCAGCTGTTGACAAAAAGTAGCAATAGTATGTTGTCTTCAAAAATTTGGTAAATAGTAACATAGACCGAAACGATTACAAATATGAAGAAATCGATTTTAAAATCATTTTAAGTTAGTGTAACCATATGGTAACAGAAACCTTAAAAGGTTATGTATCATTTTCCGAAAAAGTGTTTTATACGTATAGTAGAACTTCTATGTATAAGTCGAACATCAAGGGAGACGCCAAAAAATTCGAGTTATAGAGTTTTCGACTTAGGCGGATTTTCATTCGACTTGTAGAGGTTAACATTCATTCTAACTAATTTCGAGTGAGAGAGTTCTAAGTTCTAACTAATTTCGAGTTTCACAGCATTCATGTTTTATATTATATTTTTTTTATATTATGTTTTATATTATATACTAAAAATTATATTCGTAAACTGTTATAAAAATTGATGTCTATTGCGGTAGAATTAAACTATTTGTGAGAATTTTTCAATCGACAACAAATGACTTGCTTTGCTAAAATTCAAATGAAATCAATAATAACTATTGATTAGCAAATAAGTATTAGCAAATTTGTAACTAGCAACATGAAAACTTTTATTTTATTTTTCTGAGATATAGAGCCCGCTTCAAGATATTTCCTTTAAAAAGGGTAAAAATTAGTATATTAAAGTACACGACTAGTAAGAATCTTTATTTCAGTTACAGTATTTGTGAATTTGCTTGGTTTTGGATGATCTTAAGAAACTAACACCCCTGAAGGCCCTGAAAAATAAATGAAAATTAGTAAGACTGATATTCTTCCAACTTCCTTCAACTTGATTCATTTTATTACACCAATTTATTTTTTGTTACGTAATGCCGCAAATAAAAATGTCTGTTATTGAAATAGACCTACCTTCCTCCTGTAAATTACATTTTTCTATACGTAATTACATAATCAAATTTTAATTAAGTAGTACGTTCTGTGTTGATTACCACAGTTATTGTTAAAATAAATTAACTGTTTATTAGATGTCTTTATGCGTCCTCCATTTGTTCGTGTAAATAAGTTTCCAAGAACAAATGAACTGTGAAAATGAAGTTATTGATGAAAGAAGGGTTAGTTGGGTGTTTGGGCTGGAGGTAATTTTCTATTTATTTCGTGCGGTAAATACGTCATACACTCACGTAAGAAAAATCGTAAAGACGTCATAGTTACATAACATTTTTTTAAAATATATAATTATTTTCGATATTTCTGCTGTTGAAAGCTAGATCAGAAGCGTTACTACAATGGAGCAGGTGAAACAGTCGCTCCAGGGCGTAGAAGGAAAAACATTTTTTTTATTTGGAAATGGTTTTTTGCCCCATTTGTCAGTGCTCATTATTTACAAAGTGGAGTTGTTTTTTTTTTGCCACCGGAATTTTTGAGGGGAAATTTTTTTTTGCTTGTTGGGCAATTCCATGCAAAAGTCCCCATAAATAAAAAAAATAATCAATTGATACTGGCAGTAAAAATACTATAGTGTGATAGTAGCACTATAGTACTTTTAAGTTTTCTGAATTGCAGCAAAGATTTGTTTTTTATTTTCTGGCAATACTGTCATTTTCGAAGTGGTGTCATGAGTATAAGCTAACAGTGAATTTGTAATGGAGTTTTAATTACATTTTCACGATAAGCACTTTTGAGTTATTGTAATGATTTACTACATACTGATAAGTCAAGTAACGATTTACCGATAAATAGTCCGTAATTTATGTAAACACTTTTTTTTAAAGAGATATTAAATTGATAAGACTGTAGTGTTCAGTTGTAGTGTCAGTCACAGAATAAACAGAATTTTCTCTTTCACTTTACTAAAACTTATCCTTCATCAAGGAAAAATTAAATCTTCCGACTTGACAGAATTACTTACATGATGCCAATATCAAAAATTTATTATTTTTTTAAATAATCCTTAAACAGGTTGAAACATTTTTGTAGTGTCGGTCACAATGTAGAGTCAGTCACGACTGCATCTTAGTGAATTGTAGCATTTTATGTCTTTTGAAGACATATTAAAGATATTACCCAATTCTAACATGATTCTTAGGGGAAACAGAATCTATTATAAGTTTCCTAAAAGTCTGGAGGTCTTTAAAAAATCTTAAGAAATTTTGTATTTCTGTAAAAAAAATTTTATTCGCTGTTAAAGAAAATATTTAAGTTTTTGAAAAGAATTTTATTATTCATATTTCTAAGAATATTTTGATTTAAATTATTTTAGTTTAAGTGCTGGTTTCCAACATTTTATTAGGGATTTCCTGTATGTTGTGATTTAATTAAAAAAATAATATTTTAGTACGTTTCTGTACCTTTAAAATTATTTTAAAGTTCCTATTTTATGTCCTGTAATGTCAATTTCTAAGATTTTATTTAAAAATATACTACTACAAACAATTAAGGGAGCAAAAAAAAATTGTTAATTTTTTTGTGATTTTTGAAGAGCTGTATTTACGTGAAAAATGGTCGTATCGAGATTTTTAAAAAAGCGTTTTGAAGCTTCAAGATTCTAGTTTTCAGACCTTTCGTCGAAAATTTTTTAGGAGTGACAGTTATCGAGCAATTATAAGGAATAACACAAAAAAAGTTTTTGCGAATTTTTTTATCTTTTTTCTTTTGATCTACGGGCTTGAAAATTTTTTTACAGTAAAACTATGCTATTGACCTGATAGCCTGCTTATTCAGCTTCAAATTCCTTTTTAAATTTTTTCTCTACGTTGATTTGTTCCTGAGGTATCCAACTTTGAATGAAAAAGGATCGTTTTTGTTTTAACCATCGATATCTCAGTAACCAGTGATCGGACAGAAAATTGAAGGGCAGTTTTGGGATATGGAATAAATTTCCTACAAGTCTGTGCCGCGTACTTTAGGAAAAAAAAATTTTTTCATCCTTAATTTTAATCTGAAAAATGTGAAAAAAAGGGACTTTTTTCCTTGTTGCGAAAAATCGTCAGCATCCCTGCGAATTTTGATGGGGAGTCTAATGTTTGTACGAATTTTTGGACTAGCAATTTTTTTGCACTTACAGTGGACTAGCACTCGATTTTTAAAAATATGTAGTTACTCCTGGCATCACTAAAAATTACCATTTATTAAAAAACCAAAAAAACCTGGAAAATTAATTTAATTATTTTTGAAGTTTGTTTGTTTATGTTTTCATGCTTATGTATATACACGGAGAGAAAATTCCTATAAAAATTACTGTGCTCATACTACAATCGATGTGTAACAGGCGAACATATCCAATTTTTGTACGGTAAAATTGAATATGTTCGCCTGTTACACGTCGATTGTAGTATGAGCACAGTAATTTTTATAGGAATTTCTCTCCGTGTAGGTACTTTTTTCTTTAATTTTTAGCGAATTTCCGAATGGAAAATTCAGCTATTCCAGTCACTGTTGTGGTACGTCTTGAACTCAGCCAGACACATTCAATGCCTGAAACTTCAAAAAAAAAAAACAAATAATACGTTTTTTTGCCAAATTTTGTCAATATTTAAAAGTTTTCCGAAATTTTTTTTACACCGTGTGAAAGAGCGGGAAAAATTACATATGTTCTTGATTATTCGATGTGAGCGGGTTTTCGAGAAAATTTAATTTTTGTCACCGGAAATTATTTCTGAAGTTAACACGATTGCTAAACTCAGAAGCCATTTTAAAATTGTTTGACTTTATAAGATATCGATTTCGTATTTAATAAAAATACTGTTTTTTCATTTAAAAATGAAAATGAGAAAATGAAAATATTTTCAAGGTGTTCAAGTTTTTAATGAATTAATTACACATCTTGAATAAAGTATGATGTAACCATTGCAGTAAACATTATTTTAACTTAAATAGGTATTTAAGTATGGATTTTACCATTTTTTTTTTACATTTTCAATATATATTTTTCTTATGTAACAAAAACAAATGTGAATTTTTGTTGTTTATATAACCATTTGAGTTAAGTACAATTTGCGCCAACGGAGTTTGCAAGCTATGTCAGGTTGAATTTATTCTTACATACATACAGCTGAACTCTTTTTTGTGCGATGGATAGGGACCGCATAAAAATATCGCACAAAAAAAATATATATTCAATAATATCATAAATAGCTATAAAAAGTATTGCTCGATCCAGATTGTACAAAAAACTTTTTTTGTGCGGTTGGTCGGGATCGCATAAAAAAAGTTTCATCGAAAAAAAAAACATTACGGAAACAACAGTTTCCGTATAGGAACATTTTATTTCATTTTTATAATATTATGAAAATTTTGAAAAATACATGTGTAAAAAAATTAAACGATGCAATAATTTATGTTTTTATGCAATGTATTGATTAAATGCTTAAAAGCCGTTAAAAAGTATTTTTATCAAAGGAAGTTATTATAGTAATTGTTTCAGTTTCTTACTGTCTCGTGATTTTGATTATGCATTTTAATGGCCATTTTTTACAAACCGCATGGAAAAAACCGCATAAAAAAATTGTACAAAAGAGGACCGCATAAAAAAGAGTTCAGCTGTATTTATTGTCCACATGCGTTGGTTGTTTACTATTTTTTGCAAATTCCGATGACGTGAACTATACATATACATACAGTACCATCAAAAAGTTTAAGATCAAGGATGTTTAACAAAAAAAAATAAGAAAATAAAAAAAATGGAAAATAAAAAAAATAAAATAAAATAAAAAATAAAAAAATAATAAAAAAAAAAATTATGAGTAAAATAGTGAATGCAGACAAATATATTAACACTATGAGG
This sequence comes from Brachynemurus nebulosus, assembly GCA_035578155.1. Lineage (NCBI taxonomy): Eukaryota > Metazoa > Arthropoda > Insecta > Neuroptera > Myrmeleontidae > Brachynemurus > Brachynemurus nebulosus. The sequence goes on from JAPWDM010000019.1 coordinate 6,536,944, forward strand.
CCCGAGCACTTTCACAGTAAACTTCTCCGGAAGCCGACTATATTTTTAAACGAATTTTATGTAAACAAGTACATAAAATGATTAAATTAATTCCACAGAACACTAAATGATTCAATAACATGTATATGTTATGCAGGTCAAAAGATGAGTGCATAGTTATTATTATTTTGATAAAATACACATATCCATACATCCACGGAGGTATGTGGACATGGCATTTCGTGTGTGTGAATATTATAGAAATGAAGCATTACACACACATTTACAATCGCATACGTACCTAAAAAATACCATTGTGATCTCTTAACAATTTTAAATAGGGGATATTTTTATAAAAGTAATATAGGGAACAAAGGAATAATTAGCAAAGTATTTGCCAATAACAAAAACTTTTTTTGGTTTTTTTGATGTTTTTTAATGAAAATAAGAGTTATATGTATGAAAAAAAAATACATAAAAAATATATACATAAAAAAATTTTGTTTAGACACCCATGTGTATAACATTATAAAATGGCGGATACCTATATTTAATTTTTAAAACATGATTTCTACTCATCTATGAAACGTAATTGGGTTTTTTCCTTCTGTTTTTACTCTATTGTCGCTTTTGCACGACAAAACACAACAATTAACTATTTTGGTTTCCGATGGAAAACGTTGTAGTCAGTTTTAATTTCACGACAACTTTTCAGACATCCCATGTGACGCACACACACAACTAAACAATGACAGAAGGAACACCAGTGCTTGGCTTCAGATCATCTAACAAAATGACTAGTCCATATGCGTCATTGATACAAACATTCAACACACACATACATATATATGTGGATAAAAATATTATATTGTAAATAAAAGATGAAGCCTAGATATTTTGACGATAAAATATATTATGTATATTTATTTGTACAAAAAAGTGTCCGGTAAGTAGTAATAAATTATTTTTATTAGAATAATATAAAATCTTTTTATGAATATTTTTAAATGTTTTGTTTATTATTCTAAATATTGATCGCGGTCGGCCTCTGTGGATATTTTGTTTGGTTTCGGATGCCGAAGCCATAGGACTGAAAGTGTTAATATAAAAAAAAAATACTGATCAGTTATTACTGACGAGTATATTGTGCGAGCAACCAGACAATAAAACTATTTAAGTCATAGAAAAAAAATAACAAGTGAATTAGTAAAAACATGGCTGCTTTGTACCACGTGATACAAACAACCAATAAGAGAGATGACCGCATATGATTTAGCTGTAATAAGAGTATGTACGTTACGCTACTACGCCATTGTATTTTTTTGTTCTACTTATGTGTTCGACTTACTACTTATCACTTCGGTGTCAACGAGGTATTACTTTATGAAATTAAAACAATAAAAGTTAGAAACGTAGCGCCTGCTTTTTCGAGTTAATTCTTGAAGGTGTCGAACCTACTGAACCTACTAATTTAAACTGATTATTGAATTATCGAGAAACTTGGTATTTGTCGTACGTTTTGAGTATGGTGGTGAAGATTTGGCGACATATCCAAATACAATGTACCTAATACAATGTACGAATTATTTTGACTCTTAAAAGGCATTTAAGGTAGTTGGCCGATAAAACGATTTTTTCAAAGGAATTTAACGAAACTTCTCTAGATATTTATTTAATCCAGTACCAATAATACGAGCCCTTACCGAAAAAAAAAAATTGACCACCCCAATTTTGAGAAAAACGATTTCAAAGTTTTGTAATTTTAACATCCGGGCTCTTATGGAAAAACTCTATTTTTTTTGAATAAAATGAAAACGTGTCAAAGGAATTTGATAATTTAATACGTTATTTAATACAAAATTACAAACCATATTTAATAAGAAATAAAAGTTATTGATCGCGCCGTTTTTGAAATATAATTTAAAGACATCATTTTACAACATTTTTACGACGTTTTTTCAACAATGTTTTCATATTGCTACAACATAAGCGCGCGGAAATTAAAAAAAAAAACAAGTGGTATACAAATATAATAACTGAAGAATATTAATACACTATTTAATTTTTGATAATGAAAATTTTTTTGCTGAGATATACTTTTGTACCTGACTATCTCAGAGCAACTATGTTAAACCAATGTACAAATCATTTATGTATTAAGCTTTGTTGTAAATTTTTGTATTGTTGTTTAAAATATTAACAATAAATAAAATTTGTAGTTTTAAAAGTATGTGTTATTTTTGATTTTTAGCCTGTTTCATCCAAATCTATTCCAATTTTTTCAAATCGAAATAAATTTTTATTTATATTTTATATAACAATATAATAATATAGATATCCATATAAATCTTTTTTTTTGTATTAGGTAATAACTACGTGGAAATTATTATAATGTTCTTATTTACAGTGAGGTGTCGACACCTGTGTTCAATGCCGCCCCGACGACCTGCGACGTCATCCGACTCTACGTCGGGGTCTCCTTTGGTAAGTTATTTATAAAATTTTTTTTTCTTATTTCTTTTTTCTTATTTTATTTGAATATTATATGAAATTAGAGAAATTATTAAGAGCCAAACTTTTGATGTTCTCTACAGATCGTTAATCTAGATTATTAGAATCCAACTGCAGGTAAAATGAAATGAAAAAAATTTTTTTAGCGACAGCCTGCATATAAATTATTAAGAACGAACTAAAAGAAAGAAAATTGTTCTACATGTTTCAGTCACTTAAATGACCATCTTCAGGAAAATCAATAATTCAGTTGTGAAAACAACTGAGAAAAATAATATCAAAAGGACATAACCTCCAAATGTCAAATGAATGTCAAAATGACCGACGAAATTAAAAAAAATTAAAAATCAAAGAATCAAAAAATGAACGGACCCCATACTAAATAGGGAAAGTCAAAATCATGATAAAATATTAGAAGACGAGATGCGACCAAAATTTTATATTCTTGATGTTTCCTGATACGGTAAGTATTTGGTCGCATCTCGTCTTCTAATATTTTATCATGATTATGACTTTCCCTATTTAGTATGGGGTCCGTTCATTTTTTGATTCTTTGATTTTTAATTTTTTTTAATTTCGTCGGTCATTTTGACATTCATTTGACATTTGGAGGTTATGTCCTTTTGATATTATTTTTCTCAGTTGTTTTCACAACTGAATTATTGATTTTCCTGAAGATGGTCATTTAAATGACTGAAACATGTAGAACAATTTTCTTTCTTTTAGTTCGTTCTTAATAATTTATATGCAGGCTGTCGCTAAAAAAATTTTTTTCATTTCGTTAATCTAGATCGTTAATCTATAAGGAAGAGAGAAGATATTTTGAAAAATGAAACAAAAGTTGTAAAAATTTATAGCAGTGCATGGTATAACAGAACGTTCGTTCCTAATTAATTGATGATTTTGATTTTTTGAATATATTATGGTGGTAGCGCTGTTCATACTAGAATGAATATAGCTAGATTTCAACAAAACAATTGAAAGTTTGAAATGAAAAATGTAATGTTTGAAGTTTGAAATATCATCGATATTTAACACCTGACAATCGGTTATTAGAATTCTAGAGTGATAATTTTAGCGAATTTCTAGAATGGAATTCAACTATTACAAATGGTTTTGTCATAACACGACTTGAGCCCGGGATTATGGCAGAAATTTGTTTTGAGGTCCCTAGAAACCGAAAATAATCTATACATATAATAAAACTGTAACGAGACCATTTCTGTACATGGAATATTTTTTGAAAATTGTACTAATACTGTAAACAGTTATCGATCTAGATATCAAAACAGCGATTTGTAAAATTTTTGTCTGTCTGTCTGTCTGTCTGTTCACGCATCACGCAAAAACTATTGGACGGAATTTAATGTGAATTTGGTGTGATGATAACTTATTACCTGGGTCAACATCTAGGATTTTTTTATTCCGGGAAAATGTCTCATTCCCACGGGAAAATAGAAAAACCATTTTGTGCATGTGCACGTATTACGCAAAAATGATTTTAATGAAATTTGGTGTGATGATAACTTATTACCCGGGTCAGCATCTAAAATACTTTTTACTCCGGGAAAATTTCTCGTTCCCACGGGAAAATGGAAAAACCATTTTGAGCATGTGCACACATTAGGCAAAAACTATTGGACGGATTTTAATAAAATTTGGTGTAGTGATAACTTATTACCTAGGACAACATTTAAGATACTTTTTACTCAGGGAGAATTCATCATTCTCACGGGAAAATAGAAAAACCATTTTAAGCATGTACATGCATTACACAAAAATTATTATTCTTTGCAAGTTCTGTATAATTATTACACTTACTTCTCATCGAGTTTATAACAATGCTTTGCGGGAACGACGTCGCGGGTACGGCTAGTTACAAGATAAATAGTTTATTAGAAAAAAATTATATTCGAATCAATATAGCAGTCCCTTTATTGTCGACATAGCCAAAACCTACTTTGTAGTTTGCAATAAAAACCAACGAATTACATTTACTAATCAGCAACATGTTTGTTTATGTATATTCGTATATTTTTGTGTTGTATTAATATTGAACTGATGTTTCACCTATTTGTTATTTTACATACAATTTGTAAGACTTCGATAATCTTTAATTTTTTAAAATTACGTTAAAAATATTGTACCATATACAATAGTGTTTGTTGATTCTGAATGATTAGTTAGTGAAGTTCTATTTTTCTATAACAGCAGTTTCATAGTTATTTTCTATTTCTACTTAAATTTAATTAGGTTAAGTTAATCACAGTATCTTGACGTATACAGATATCGATTAATTGTTAATAACAGAGACAAAGTATCTTTTATTTTGTATGTTTGTTAGTGACATTGATTAGAATTTTTTTTATTGGATTTCGAATGGACGTAATAATCAATTTATTGACGTTTTCAACAGTTATTCTTAAATTATATTTAAGGTAAGCCTTATAGTATATTATACACAACAAAAAAATCAAAGAAGCAGAAATTTTTTTCTTATATTTTTCCGTAATTTTTGAAAGATTGTAAAACTGTGAAAAATGATCGTATGGGCAAAAACGTACATTTTGAAGCTTAAAATTTTTAGTACTGACATTTTTAAATTTCTTTTTAAAGTTGTTTTTGGCTTAGAAATTTTTTTTCGACTAAACCAATATTAGGGTCACTGAGCTTGATCATTTAGCTTAAATTTGGTTTTTTGTTGAACTCTGTATTACGGAATCGTCGCTGAGGTAAAATTAAATTTAAACGTACTTAAATTCGGCCTATGAACTACAGCTGAACTTTTTTTATGCGGTGGATAGGGACCGTATAAAAAAGAGCGCACAAAAAAAATATATACTGTGTGAGTTTTTCGAGAGTTGCCATTTTTATTACAGCCGAACCGTTGATTTAAACGAAAAATTGTTCAAATAGCAATTGTAGATATCGACAGGGGCAACCGATAGCATAGTCAGGAGCTTTATATCTCTTATGGTTTTCGAGCTATGATACAAACTTATAGATTTTTAAATGGGACTATATATTAATTTTTCCATAAAACTGATCTAATGCATTAATTAACAACATAAATGAACAAAAAATATCATAAATAGTTATAAAAAGTTTAGTTCGGTCCAGATTGTAAAAAAATCTTTTTTTATGCGGCGGATCGGTACAATAACTCAAAATGCTCAAAACCTCACGATTTCCTTAGAAGTTGCGTTTCTAAAATAGATAAAGCATTAATTTATACGTGTGAACATTTTATTTCATTTTTATGATATTATGAAAATTGTGAGAAAATGTAAAAAAAAATAAATGATGCTTAAACTAATATTCTTATGCGATGTATGATTAAATGCTTAAAAACCATTAAAAAGTATCAAAGAAATTTACTATAGTTAATGTTTAAGTTTCCTACTTTCTCTTTATTTTGATTCACATTATGCCTTTTAAGGAATATTTCTTTAACAACCGTATAAAAAAATTGCACAAAAGAAAAAACGCACAAAAAAGGACCGCATAAAGAGTTTCAGCTGTATTGGTATTTTCGTACGAAATCCTGATTGTGCGAACCCGAATCGCTCTTGATCGGTTTTTTTCATCTAGAATAAATTTAATATGAGATTCTTAACCTTCATAAACTTTTTAAAAGCAATGCTTTAACTCGTAGCGTCGCGAAAATTAAATTTAAATAAATTGTATTTTTGGGATCATTGACCTATTACGAAGGATCGCGAAAAATCTTTTAATGAAAATCGAGATATGAATCGAAAAAATTTAAGAAGCGCTGAGTTAAAGAAATAACATTTCTTTACTTATACGGTTTAAATTGTGCTCTTTGAATTCCGTCGCCAGTTTTATAAAGAATACTTTAAGGGGAGGTTTAGTCGAGAGTCGTTAAAAATTATGTATTTTTCTAGAATTTTTTTCTTAAGAACGGAAGTAAATCTCAATTTCAAATTTTGTACACATATTTATTAAGTATTCAAGGAAAAATATAAAAAAGTGTCCATTTTATAGACAGTGCTGTGTGACGATCCGAAAATCCAATGCCTTGTTGGTGGACATCCTAGCGCCGGTAATAAACCACCGAAATCCAAAAACAAAAAAGATTTATAAAACATATGAAGAGTACCGGCACCTCTACCTATAATATCAATAAACTGCTGAAAGAAAAAAAAAATGGCGGATGTTTGAACTTTTGATTACGATTTTTATCTTATTTTTCGCTCTTTAAAGTAAATTTAAAAATAAAAAAAATATTTAAAGTGTATCGAACTTAGGTAGAGGTGCCGAAGAATTGAATTATCTTTAAAATAAAAAATTAAAAAAAAGGATCCATCGAATAGTTTTTGAGTTATCGTGTCCACCAGTTCCAAAAATATAGTTCCGAGATATTATAAAATATATATAAAGAAACGTATTTTCAAAATTTTATATTTAATACTCATTATTGCGTGAACTACGTTTTTTGAATTTTTATTTTTTTTTTTTTTTATAGAAAGCTGGATTCGGTTAATGTGCAAGAATCTTGTTTTTAAATTATTTTCAGTAAAATCACTTTGGGAACATATTCTACTATCAATACATATTTGCTATCAATTTCGGCAAAAAAAATCGATTTTTTATCAAATATCAAGTAAACCTTCCCTTAAATTACTTTCAGCAAAATCACTTTGGGAACATATTCTACACATAATTAGCTACCAATTTCTGCAAAAAAATCGATTTTTTTTAGCGACTCTCAAGTAAATCTTCCCTTAAACTGAAGACTGTGGACTCTAAGCTTTGAACAGTTAAACTAGTTTAATACTTTTATAGGGATATAGTAATTGTCTAATCAAAATTGAGATTTTATGAATAGGTAACTTACATTGTACAATTTAGATATTTTCATTACGTAATTAAATAATCTCAAGTTCACAGGTGACATTAAATTATGCAATAACAACTCGAGAGATAATAGATGGTGAAAAAGTAATGTAATTTGGAATTATCTAACAGAAAATGTATCATATGTCTGTTATTTTACTGGTCATTCATCAGTTGTATCAATTTACTTCATTGATTAATGTAATATTATACCGATGACCAGTGATTTTGTTTTGTTATAACACAATATATTATTAAATGAGAAAGTGCATACTATACTTTAGAGAGTATAGAAATTATTTTTTTTATTAACAAAATAACATTTTTAAGGTAAAAAGAATTGTAGTTTCCACATTTGTGAAAATACTATCTTAAAAAGAAAATAAAACACGTAAAGAAAGACTTTCTTTAGGCCAGGCGCACATTGGCAGTAAACCCAGGGCAGGGCAGGGTAGGGCAGGAAAGCATGAGAAATAAGCTGTATGGCCGGGCGTACTTTGACACGCAGTTAACGCAGGTAAGGCAGCGCAATTTCTGTGATTCTTGTTGTAGAACGAGATAGCGCGAATCTAAAAGCAGAGCAGAGCAGCACTGTTTTTCTTCAATTTCTTCAGTTGTTTTCATTTCGGCGAAATAAAACCAACTAAAACTCAAGAACGTGTTACAATGTCGCGCAGTTTCTGTGTCACATTCACGAGTGCCACATCGGTCTCGTGCGACGCAGTGCTGCTCTACTCTGCTCTGCGTTTCAATTCGCGCTGTCCCGCGCTGACAACACAAGTCACAGAAATTGCGCTGCCTTGCCTGCGTTATCTGCGTCTCAATGTGCGCCCGGCCTAAGGTCACTTTGAAACGCAGTTAACACAGGCAAGGCAGCGCAGTTTCTGTGACTCTTGTTGTAGAACGGGACAGCGCGAACTGAAACGCAGAGCAGCACTGCGTCGCACGAGACTGAGTCGTTGTGGAAACGAAAGATATCCCAGTTTCTGACAAAGTGACTAGTAAAGTGCAAAAGATACGGAATGTACATTTGAGAAAGGATTTGATAATTTTACTGTTTTATTAGAATATTTAATAATTTGAATGGGTTTAGTATTAAATGAAAAATTTGCTGATTGAAGTTGGATTTGTTGTCTGGTAAATGTTAGAATGTTTAACAATTTGAAAGGATTTGAAGTTAGTTTCGTTTACAGCGGTATTTAAGATTTTGTCGTCCGAGCCCTGTCGGACTTTTTTGGAAACTCGGGCTCTAAGTTTTGGACATGGCTATCGCGGCCTCTTTATGGACTAATGTAAATTTTTTTATTTTCACCAAATTTATTTATCTTTTAGTTGAAGTTTTTGTACTATCATCAGTAAAATTTTGTATATAAATAATTTTTAAATCTCAAAATAGAAATAAAAATTTAAATTAAACGTTATGTGGGATACCTGAAAAGGGTATTAACGGGTATTTATTTTTTTCATTGATAAATGTATAAGTTCTCCTGTACAGTGAAATCCCTAAATATTCTACCTGTTAGAATAACAGAAACAAAATAGTTACGAATGGAATACGTCTTTTCAATAAATAGAATCAAAAAAGCAGACCAATAATTAAATTTTAAAAGAGGTTAACTATATTTTTACTTTGAAAATAATGTTTTTGTTAGGGATGATCGATATTCATTGATGTTAGAAAAACATCGATGTTTAAGGGGAAAACATCGATGTAAAAACATCGATGTTATGTCTTCGATAACATCGACACATCGATGTTATGAGAATAATATCGAAACATCGATATTACTCTAACCTATCCAGTATTTATAAAGTCCTGTCGCTGATTTAAAACAAGATCCATTACTTTTATGGCAAGTTCTAGGATCCACTTATTCAAACTTGAAAAAAATTGCCATTAAATATTTGTATTTCATAGTAACTTCAACAGCTTCAGAGACTTTTTTCAAAAGCTGGGCAGCATTTGTATCAACAAAGGAACATATTAAAAGGGAAACTTCTAACAAAGTGACTTTTTTTGCAAAGTGTACCAAATAAATACTGACAGTGTTAATTTTTAATAAATAAAATAATAGATTATAATGGTTGTTTATTTTGCTACATAAACATCGATGTTTTTCTAATATCGATCATCCCTAGCTTTTGTACTTTATCAACATCCGGGTTATTACGCAGTGGCGAAATGGGACTTGTAGTAAGATATTAACATTTAATGGAATATTACGGTAGTGCCGTACCTGTAATTCGTAGGGGTCCATCTAGCAACGGAACTGATTATTTCTAAAAATTTTATCGACAACGATGAAACAGTTTCGAAATTATGCCCCTTGATAGGATAAACATACAGACATTTACTCCAAAACATAAAACGTGCATTATTTTGAAGAAACAAAATTTTTCATATTTTAAAAGTGATCACAATGTTTCCACTACTTTAGTAGTCTTGTAATGTATTTACGAGGTGGAGGTTGGAAGAGAAGGGTGGTAGCTATGGCTGAGTTTATAGTTAAAAATATTTTAGATTAAAATATGTAGATTTCGGCACGCGATTAAATGACTCAAAAGTTACAGGATATTGAATAAATCAATAACTAGCGATTAACAATAAAAGTTTTATATTCTAAATAAAAATATTCAACTACAGATTTGATATCAATTTGGGCCAAATAAAGTTACAATAAAACCTATGTTCCAACAATGAAAGATAAAAATAATATAAATTCTTATAATCTAATAATGTTACATATGCAAGCCGATTGGGTGTGGTTGGAGAACTACCGTAAGTTATATGAAAATATCCAAAAATATCTTAAACAATTATTAATTCGAATTTTAGTAAAAATATACCAAATCGGGTTGCATATGTCGATTAAATATTAAGAAAGGAAGTGCATATTACCTCTTCCTGAGGGATACACAACACTACACAAAAATGACTTTACAGTTTAAACGTTCATTACTGAATCGATCCGTTTTTGGGCCTCAAGCCACGCTCGCTAGAGTACTCCCCTTACCTCACGCGTTAATCATTCGATTTCATATTTCGGCGTTTTGCTGATTTAGCGATTAAATCAAAGACTTCATTATTTCACTTTCAACTAGTAGTTTTCTAGATTAATCTATACCAGTGATGAGCAAATGCAAGACCAAGACCAAGACTGCTAAGTCTTGGTCTTATTCTTGCATTAAGAATCTTAGTATTGGTCTTGCTAGAGCAGTTTGAGTCTTGGTCTTGGTCTTGGTCTTGCAAAAAGCAGTCGTGGTCTTGAAAAATGCAGTCTTGGTCTTGGTATTGCTAAAAAATTTTGCACTTTCTTGCATTTTTTTTATTACCGAATTTTTTCCTTCTAAAATCAGAATTTTCTCTCGTTACGGTATTAATTATACTTTCAAACTATTTAAATAGTTTAGCAAGAGTCTTGCTTTTTTCTTGCTTTTGTCTTGGTCTTGCTCACTTGAGTCTTGGTATTGGTCTTGCAGCCATACTTATAGTCTTGGTCTTGCTCTTGGTATACATATTCTTGGTCTCGGTCTTGCAAAAATGCAAGACCAAGACAAGACTGCAAGACCAAGACTAATTTTGCTCATCACTAATCTATATAGTAGTGCTCGTCATTATGTTTACAATATGTTACTATGTTATTACTTATTAGAAAGTGGGTACAGTAGCGGGCATTATATTACAGTCTCGGAAGCAATAAAAAAAGAAAATATGTAATTAAAAATTCAAAAGAAACTTTTTTGAACATTAATACTCTAATTTTTTTTTTATTTAAATTTTTTAAATTTTTGTTGTCCAATTAATTTTTTTTTTATCGCTTCTATTATTATATTGTTGAATTGTGTCAAAACGTACGAAGGTTTTACTGTAATTTGTTTTGATTTTAACAAAGGATATTAGGTATACATATGTAATGATTATAGGTAGCGATTGCCTGGCCATAGTATCAGCAATCAGGACCACATCATCCTACATTAATTGTATTAACAAACACAAAACAAACGTTACTAACAAAATTAATCGTATTTAATAAGGATCAGCTGCTTTATTAAATACATATAGTATGTACAACAATATACATATAGGGTTGTGCGTATTGCAATATATAACACATGACAGAGGTACAGTTTTAATTGTGGAGCCATGTCCGTCTGTACTGTACACTTTGATCAAAGTTGATTTACATATTTATGCGTTCTATTATGGTATGATAATATAATCTTCTTAATCAGTATCCATGGTATGGATTTAAACTTCCGATAAATACTTTTTTTTTCGAAAAGTGATACACATAAGCGGTAGGTCCTATCAACAATCATAAAACGTCCTTCAGAATTAACGTTAGCTTTAGCTAAATTGGAGATTTCAAGTTTACTTTACCTATTCTGAATCAGTAAGGTTTACAGAGACAATTTAACTCATGTGTAACATGTCCCATAAGAATATTGTAGTTTTTTCCACTTTTACCGTGGAAATGAAAAGTTTGGACAGATTTTTACAGCGAAAAAAATGGTACAAAACATTTCATTGGTTATTTCACTGTAAGTAAACACGATAAAAACGAAACAAAAATTCGTATTGGTAAATTTAATTGATTTCAGAACCATGGAAACAGTGTATTAAATAATAATATGAATTACACTAACTGGCACTTGCAGACTGGTAGGTCGAGGGTTCGAATCCGACGACCGGCTATGTTCGTGAAGGTTTTCTGCAGTTTCCCTTCACAATTCCAGATGAATATCGGCATAGTTCCTTAAGAAGACGGCTGCAGACGCATACCCACCAAATCCTAGCTCTCACCCACTTTCCTTCTCCTCCACCCACATCATAAATGTATGTATAATGTAACAAATATAATGTAATGAATAAATAAAAAAAAATATACAAAATAATGATGTGGGTGGCGTCTGTTATGGACTGAATTGTCCGGAAAACGGACGTTAAACGCATTATTATTATTATTATTATTATTATTAATAATATGAATTATACTATGGTTCATTTCAGTTAAATTTAACCATGCTTCGTCACTTTGAATTTAATAATATAAACGGATAATTTCCGTTTTCTTGGCCTTATCTCTTTCATTATTGCATTTACGTAAATTTTAAATTTGCAGTTTGCTTTTAGAAAAGAATAGAAGATTGATTTGTTTCAAATATAAGAATAATTTAATTTTTTAACGAAAACTCATGATTAATTGTATCTGAAATGAGATATATTTTATTTTATTCGTTAAATTGTTTTACCGTCTTACACTTGAGTTTTATATTTCTTTCTGAATCGATATGTGTTTTCTACAATTTAAATTTCTTGCCTAAAAGCAATTTAACTCGAAGAACTTACAACCCAAAAACGTTTCAGCTTCGCTGTTGCGTTTTTGTTAGTTGACAGTTCTTCTCGTTAAATTGCTAGGCAACAAATTTTCGTTAGACAAACGCAAATTCATTCGAACAGATACAAACCTCTCGTGTGATAATGAGTGATTAAAGCGATAGGTTTTGCATTTTTTGTAAGACCTAGATCAAAATCTTTCTTGCTAAAATATAAGAAACTAGAAGATTTAACAGATACTGTTATCGAAATTTGTAAAAATGGTTTATTAATTATATTGACTAGTGATGTCGAGTCGAGATGCAGTTAGTCGATTAATCGACTAAGATTGTTTTTCCGACAAAATTAGTCATTAGTCGAAAATATCGAGCAAAAAATTGAATCGAGCAAGAATTTAAGTATTGACTTTTATTTATTTATTTATTTATTAATTTTTTTTTTTTTTTTGAAAAAAAAAAATACATATTACAATGTATTATTCACATAAAAGTAAAAAATCACAAACAGATAATTTTCAGTTTTCATTTTTCTGAGTCTTATAAATTATATAGAAAAAGTATATTATGCAATAAGTGCGGGAAATTGTCGATTTTCCACGAGAGCGAAGTTGAGCGCACGATCGTAGTGAGTGAGCTCATTCGCTCGAGTGGGTAATCGACAATCCTGCACGAGTTGCATATACTATTTTTTATTACGAATTTCACATACTTTTTTCCATTATTATTACTATTTTTATTCCTTTTTAAAATAATAGGTTTGTTTAAGCAGCAGTTTTGGATAGTACCTACCAAACTGTTGGGTTATACCTTACCAAACTGTTAGTTGTCTTTTTTCTTTTTGAATTAAATATCGTTTAAATTGTTTTGTTGGTGGGTTCTATAGAAATAATTATGAAATATTTATTAAATGAAAAACCAAGAGGTGGGTTTGCGTGTTTTGATTAAATTTGTTAAGTTTTGCGTGTTTTATTGTCAGTTTGCGTGTGGAAAGTATACTTTACGCACGCAAAAAAAGTATGTGGGAAGAGTACAGTGGGCAAACAGCTATTTTGCGTACAAAAATGTTAGTACTTCTCCCGCATGAGTAATAAAAAATTATTAAATTAGTCCTTTTTAGTCATTTAAAAAAAATATTAGTCAGTTTAGTCATTTAGTCGACAGTAAAATAATTAATTAAAAAATGATTAAAAGTAAACAAAATTAGTTGATTAAACCGACTCATCGATTAATCATCCGATATCACTAGTTACTGTTATGACCTAAATTTAATAAATGATTGCAGGTTTACCTACATTTTTGGGTTATGTATAAAATTTTCCCCCATGGTGGTGGCGTTGGGGAGTCACTTTTGATGAAGTCATTGTGTGCGTTAAAAGGTACACGTCACTGGAAAATGAGTTTATTTGTCTACAACTTTGTTAGTAAAACGGTTAAATATACAAAAAAGCTAATGCAATGCTAATTAGGGGAGCAGGGGGCAATTGGAGCCTAATAAGAAAAAACAAAAATATTTCGAATCGTTCTAACAGTTTATTTATTTTTTAAATTGAAACACATAGCTTGTCTATTTGACCAACAAATAAACTGAATTGTAGTCAGTTAAACAATATTTTTCTGGTTGAAAAATTTTTTTCCCTAAAGACTTGCATTGCCCGACAGGTAGGGAAATGGGAGCCTAAAATTTACTTTAAATTCAATAAAAATTGTAATAACAAAATCAGTCTTCAAAAACCAAAATAAGTGCAGAAATACAGCAAATAGTATCTTAACAATGAAATTCAACTTTATAATCAAAATAAAAGAATTCTGTGGTCACAAGCCAAAGTATCTTAAGTCAATTTAAGTAAAGAAACAGATTTCTACACTAGCGGAAATAATTAAAGGATCAAAAAAAAAATTCCAAATTTTTAGCGATTTTTCGAATGGCTGTATCTTCGTGAAAAATGGTCGTATCGGAGTCGTAAGCAAAGCAATTTAAAGCTGAAAGTTTCTAGTTTCGAGATCTTGCGATAAAAAAAATTTTAAAGCAACGTGTGTGGCGCAATCCTAATAAATACATTGAAAAAAAAAATTTCGAAATTTCTTTTTTGGTCCACGGACTTGGAAAAAATTTTTCTGACTTAACCACCATATGGACCGGATAACTTGTTCATTTAGCTTTAATTTGCTTTTTTATAGACTTTTATACGACCACTTCTCGCTGAGATATCGGACTTTGAATGGAAAAGGATCATTTCGTCTTTGACCATCGATAACTCAGCAACCAATGATCACACAGAAAATTGAACAGGTGTTTTAAAAACTTGAATAAATTCTCTACAAGGATTAGCCATTGTTTTTTCAGAAAAAAATTTTTTTGCATACTTTACATGAATCTGAAAAATCAAGAAAAAAAGAGCTTTTGGTGGCTCTTTGGAAAATCAAGCGCTGAATTAAAAACTTCGAGAAAAACACTAATGTTAAGTGTGCCTTTTACAGTTCAATATACCCACAAAAACCCAACCGAGTTTCAGTTTAATCCATCCAGCCGTTTTTGTGTTTCATTTGATTGAATTTTTGAAAAAATTAAAGGATCATTTTTTTAATCTTAAACTTTCATAATCTTCAACAAAATGAAAAAAAATTTTTCTCAGCTTTTTTCACATTTTTATCAATAACAGTATTTAAATTTAAAAAAAAAAGAAAATTTCTTAGAAAATTTTCAAAAAGAATTTTTTTTGAAGAATTTTTCGAAAAAATTTTTCAAAAATTTTTTGGAAAATTTTAGAAAAAAAATGAACAAGTAATCCGGTCCATATGGTGGTTAAGTCAGAAAAATTTTTTCCAAGTCCGTGGACCAAAAAGAAAAAAACCGAAAAAATTTCGAAAATTTTTTTTCAGTGTATTTATTAGGATTGCGCCACACACGTTGCTTTGAAAATTTTTTTATCACAAGATCTCGAAACTAGAAACTTCCAGCTTTAAATTGCTTTGCTTACGACTCCGACACGATCATTTTTCACAAAGATACAGTCATTCGAAAAATCGCTAAAAATTTGGAATTTTTGTTGATCCTTTAATTATTTCCGCTAGTGTATTTATTATTGTATGCTGTTCATTAGAACATTACGTAATAATCCCAAGTTGACCTACGTTTTACTCAAATAGGAAAACATTTACAGCCGGAGAACAGTAGTCTAAGTTATTTTTTATAGGCCATATCAAACGTAAAAACTCGGCTTCTGCAAAATAAAAATTTTAGACTTAAGATACTTTGGCTTGTGGCCACGGAATTATTCTAAGGATTTTAAACGTTTAGATTCTAAAGATCAGGGCAAAGAACACAAATACATACAATTAGCTACGCTATCGGAGTTAAAACATTTTTCGTATGTCCAGTTTCCACCGCTTCTGCAACTATACCATAACTATCTTTGCAAAAAAGCCTTGCAATCAATCTTTTTCAGATGAGAAACACATAGGCTCTCATTTCTCGAAATCCACCATTTTGTGAAATATGGTTTTAGATTTCAATATTTATATGTTATCACAATTTTGATAATCATAACAAAAATTTAGCTGTATAATTAGTTATAATTAATTAAAATAAAAAATTTAATTTAGTTGTTACTGTGACATCATTCAAATTATTATTTTGTTATAAGCACCGAGCACAAAAAACAAAACCTCACTTAACAACTAAATGCGTGCAACTACCGGAAAATGCGCATGACAGAAACTTGGGCGACAAGTACTGAAGACGTTTAAGTTGCTTACTAGCGAATACAAGCATTAGAAGCGTGTACTTTTGCACTGCTCTTATTACCCGCTAGTTAAAATATAAATGTGGTGAAGGCGCTGGGAATAAAGTAAATATTATTTCTTATAGTGGTGTGCCGATGCAAAAGATAGTTGAAAGTGTCATTGCGAAGACTGATTTTTGAAAGTTTTTGAACCTCGAGTTTTTAACTGTCACTATACAGATAGTTGTATTTTTTTTTTTTAGTTCTGCATGGTGAAGGCGCTGAACAGAATTATAATAAATGTATTATGAAGTTAGAGTATTTATCCGAATATTGAAATTATAATTTCAAAATTTCGGTTTTTTAGAGTAATCAATTCTAATCTTTGGTTTGAAATTGAATTGGGACTGGGATTGTAATGAAAATACTAGGTATTTATTGAATTTTTTGTCAATTAAATTGATATAAGACCACAGACCAGTGAACATATTATATTTTATATTATAGAGACATGTAATATAAATGTATAATTGAAGCAATCAGTTACGACAAAGTTCCGACCTCAGTAGTATTCTGTTATATAGTAATTGATTCGTATCCGTAGTTACACTTTCAAATAATTATTGTCAAAATATAATATTGATAATAAAATTTTACTTTTTGGAGAAGAAACTGCAAAATTTTGAAAGAAGAAAAGTGATATTCGCTTTATTTTCAAAATACGTACGTATACAAATTATGTCCTGCAATAATTATAGTCGCATTTGCTCAAAAATTGACATTATATTATTTCATTAAATTTCACCCGTCTCACCCTTGTTACCTGCTTCAAGAAAAATACCTAGAAACTGGCTTTACGCTTTGTCTAGTAGTATAATCAGTATAATATAATAGTGTTCATTGGTCAGTGTATAAGACTGAAACAATTATTATTAACTAAAATAATTTCATTTATCAATATCACGTATTTTTTTTTAGTTTTGTATCCGTTTATTTACGAATCCCGATTTCGGTGTAAGTTTTAGGATTTCAGTAATTCAGTCCTGATTCCGGAACACTCTAAAATTAGTCGGGAACACGAAATTTCGAAATTGGATGTCCTATGTGAAGTATTATTTATATGTAATTAATTTTATTCTAGGAAAATATTCTTTAATCTTGCCTCTAACTTTTAGATTTCAGACATTGGATTTCCCAGTTCATACTGTTTCGACAGATAAACATATTCTATTGTTTTAATTTTACCGTTTTTGAGTATTTTATTTTTATTTAGAAATACCTATTCTTTTATTTCGTCCACTGGTGGTGTATTTGATAATAAAAAAAGTTTAGGTTTAGATATTTATTTATCTTTGATTTTGAAAGAAAGAATTTTCAAATAAAACTTTTCAAGGGGTGTAATATTTATTGAAAAGTGTATTTCATATTTGCATATACTTGCATCCATAGTTTGTAAGAAATGGGAAATTGTTTTTAAATGAAAAACTATACGAAAGTATAAAAATTTATAGTTGAAGTGATAAATTTATTTATTTGTGTAAAGAAAATTTTTTAGTTTTTGTACGATTTGTTTATAATTTTTAAGTGTATTTAAATTTAAATTATGTTTTACTCGGGCCGTCAAACATATACTTGTTTGGTTTTCGTTTTAAACGCCCAGATGTTGTTTTTATTTACGGGGTGGGTAAGGTTTTAAAAGCGAAAAAAGGAATATTTTCATGATTTTTTTTGGAGATATGAATAATGTTGGTTTATTTATTTCATATACACGTTATAGTACGTATAACATCTGAAGTATCTTTGAAAAAATTATCAATTAAAAATATCAATAAATAAGTCTGTGACCGCGAATCTCCGGAGGCGCCTCGAAAAAAAGTTGTTTTGCGGTGAACATCATAACTCGGTACCGAATCATCCGAAACAAAAGGCGTTTAAAAGGCGATATGTTTCCCTAGGGAGTCAGGAAGAGTTTTTTGGTTTTTTTTCGATTTTTTTATTTTTGGCAGCATTTTGAAATGAAAACGCAATTTTTGCTAAAAATTTCGGTTAATTTGTTATTATAAACTGGAAAAAAATAGCAAAAAAAAAACTCGATCTGATTACCTGTTGATTTATGTGTAGAAACAGTGTACAAAATTTCAAAAGAATCGGTGAAGTAGATTTTAAGTTATGATGTTCACGAACTTCAAAAATGTTGTTTGCGAGAAAATGGATTTAAAGTTTTTTATACTAAAAAATCCAAAACTAAACATCAATAAAATGATATAATTTTTTATACTTACGCGGGTAATTATAGTAAATATTTGCTTTGTGCTTTGTATAAGATTTGCAAGTATAAAATTAAAGTAAATTTTATACTTACCAGGTAGGCGCGTCGCGCAGCTACCTTGCGGGTATAAAAATCGAGCAGGAGGGCCAGTCGCTTGAAACGCTGTATCTTCATTAGTTTTGCTCGAATTTACTTGAAATTTTGACACAACACGCTCGACATGTTATACATTCAGAAAAAATAATAATTAAAAAAATGCAAAAAAAAGTTTTAAAACTTTAACCCCCCCTTAAATAATTTTGTATTTAAGGATAATAGATTTACACAGCCTAATTTTTGTGTATAGTCCCCCATAATAGTCAATCGATTTTCATAGTGGTTCAACTTCCTTAATACAGTTTTTCAGTTAATTGAACAAAAATTTGAATATACTTCATTAAAAGTAAAGCTTATAAAAAAATTTATGTATTAAGACAATAAAAAATTTTATCTAAAAAAAATTGTAATTATATTAAAATCATAGTTAAATGGAAATATGTAGCTACTTATAGTTTTAGTACTTTTGAGTGTTGATAATCAAGAATTTATTTTTGAAGCAAGTTTAAAACGAATACATTAAGTAAAAATGGTTCACTTACTAATTTAGCACGTGCACGTATGTTATTATATTTTCATTTTAAGTATTTTTCATTCGTATTTTTTTTAGTTTATATTCAGAAAACAACTCTAATTCACCAATTAATTTTTTTATTTTTCAATATTTGTATAGCATTGATGAAAGGTTTTTTTCTTTTTGGTTACAGACATGGAACCAAATTACTTCATTACTCAGGTTGATGTCTCAAAAATATTATTCCTTTTTGCCCAATTCTGAACATACCTATGTAAATATTTGGTATGTAATTTTGTAAATAGGTAGTCCAAATTCATATGCATAACTGAAAATGTTTTTAAATTTGCTTTGAAAATGTTTTTAAATCGTAATGTTTGGACAGATACTTTAGTTTTTACAAAGGTGTTTTAAAAGGGTGTTTTCACCAAATCAGATTCTATTGACGAGCTAAAAAATGACGTAACAGTGTAATAACTTACATGCAAAATTAGTTTTTTTTTGTCTTGTAAATTATTAATGATGGAGGGAACGCTGCAAATAACAAATTATTTTAGTATATTAAGAGTACTGATTTTATTAACTTCCCATTGGAAGTTATTGTAATGGGTCCGATTTTACGAATCGTTAATTTTGACATATCTCCACGTTTCAAGGTCACTAGAATCCGAATCCATCGTTTTTAGCGTGATGGCTGTGTGTGTGTTCGTTAGTTCGTTCGTTCGTGAATTTTTTTTTCGTCTCGCATATCTCGAGAACAAATGATGATATCAAATCCGGACTAATTTTATTTGATGCGTAATCAAAAAATGAAGATCGGATAAAGTTTTCAGTAAATTCGGATTAGCAGTTTGTTTTTTGTGGTAAAAAAACGGAATTAACTTTATTAACATAACATAGATTATATGGATTTTTTACCATAACACTATTATATAATGGCCTAAGAACCTTCCTCGATGTTAAAAACACCAGTAATTTATTATAAAATAAAAAAAAAAAAAAAAAAAAACTTTTTATTTTAAATGTATTTAGTCTCGCATATCTTAAGAACAAATGATGTTATCATTTGTTTGATAAAGGTGAAGCTCCCACCCTTAGATACAGAAGGCGAAACCCCCGGTATGGTGCAAGGGGTAAAGCCTCTATCAAGGGCCCAGGTGAGGAGTTCCCTGAAATGAAAAAAGAATTATTTATGTACAGTAGTCTCTAGTCTTTAAAGACACGCAATGGGAAGTTGACAGTGTGGGTAGACCTGTCCGCCAAATTTTTATATCATGGTCTCGATGTATCGATCAGCAGTGTTATGACAGGTCTGCAAAAAATTATATAATATTTATAGCGTTTACTGGAAGTGGCTTACATAAAAAAATGGTCAT
Organism: Brachynemurus nebulosus; assembly: GCA_035578155.1. NCBI lineage: Eukaryota > Metazoa > Arthropoda > Insecta > Neuroptera > Myrmeleontidae > Brachynemurus > Brachynemurus nebulosus. Next base: position 6,557,605 of record JAPWDM010000019.1, read on the forward strand.
TTTGACGCAGTAATTGCGAAAGTTTTGAAACGTAATACAGTTATTAGTACCTAATGATTATTATACTACAAATTTTAAAAAAAAATGGGGGTAAATTTTAAGTCCCATCTTGAAAAATGGCCTAATTGTTTCATTTCTTAAAAAAATTTTCAAAAACTATTAATCGCAGCCAAAAACTAATTATTAGCAAAATTAAATAGTATAAAATTTTCTACAAAAAAGGTCGTATTCACTTTTTCTGTCTTTAGTATTTTTGAAATAATCGGGTATGAATGAATGTAAACTATGGTAAGCTTACATGAGTTTATTAGATAAGTTTCTCTAATTTGTTAGGTATTTACCATAGAAGTTATCTAAATCTTCATAAATATGAACGGAATTCTATTTACATTTTTTTTGGTAATCGAGATAATTTCATGGCCTATCAAAGGACTAATAAACCGTAAGAGTTTGAATAAAATTTGATGTGTGTGTTTTGAAAGTTTCTGGTGAACGTTCTTTGAACTTCCTATGGTTTACAGTTACCTTAACGGTCATAACCTATAATGACAAGAAGGTCTTGGTTTTTAGATGGAATCGTTGACATCCTTTGATGTGGTATGTGAGTTAGTAAAGTTTCATTTGACATCTTATGACGTCAGTGACCGTCAAGATGTTAACATATTCATTACCGGTCATGCAATATCGCGTGATCGGTTACTTTACATATGGCCAATCACGCGATATCGCGTGACAAATATAAGAACCTACCTATTTAACATAAAATATTTGACCGTCTCACAAAGTCTACATAATATATTTTTAGCTTGGCAATGAAAGTGTTAATCATAATTTTTGATAAGATTGATTCATTTTTCTATTGATGATCATCACTTGTGGAGCTTATTTTCAAAAAGCAATTTCTAACAAAATCTAATTTTCGAGTAAAATGAGATTTTCTATATCTAACGCCAGCAAAATTTTTACGGATTTTTTACCAGTGAATAACAAAGTTGGGATGCTGTAGAGAAGAACCTCAGTCAGTATAAAAATCTAATTCAAATTAATCCCCTTAAAAATGTGTTCTCAAAAAAAAGAAAATTCATTTTGAAAATAAAACTCTATGATATTTCATTTTGAAAACAAAATTGCAAAAAAGTAATAAATTCATTGCCTAAAATGAAAATTAGAATGAATAATATTCAATATATTTTTCCCACGCAATTAGTATTATGTTAAATTTTCACCCTACAGGCTTCCCCAATGCAGTCACATTCTGCCGCTTTTTTTCATCTTCAACTTGATTTTCGTATTTCTTTTTTTTTGTTATGGCTTTCTAAAAATTGTTTGTAAAAATTAAATTTTAGAAATTTTTTCTACCTTCATATAAATAAAGTTATCTTACTTTGTTTGAAAATGAGCTTTTAAGCTTGAAACAATTGTCACACATAAAAAATAAACGTGATTTTTTTGCTAAGTAAAATATTTGCTTTATTTTGTAAAAATATGGAATAGCATAAAGTAATTTAGACTTATCAATTTTTCTCTTTCCCTTCGGTTTGTAGCATTTTCTTCTTTTTTTTTTTACTTCCGGTATTTTTTTCAAGCACTAATGATAGTAACACGCTACTCATATTATCCATGATGCTATAGTGCAACAAAAAATGAGTTAAAAGGTTTAGAGCGTAATATTTTCTGTTGGGTTTTCCGCTCCAGGTGTATTTTTTCTTTACTAATAAAGCTTTATGCACGTTAAAAATTTCAAAATAATGGTCATTATTTAATTCAAGAAATTAAAGATATTTCAGTTTGAAAATAAAATTTCAGAAATTGCGTTTTGAAAACAAATTTTTATTTAGATATCTCGTTTTGAAATAAACTTAAAATTTCATGCCCTTTTTAGGTACTTTGTAGTCAGTTTTGGAAAAAGATTTCCGTTTAGAATAAGGTAGCGGTTACACTGGATACGAATTCATCCGAAAATTTATTCGTACGAATTCGTGCGAGTTTATCCGAGTTAATACGAATTAAACAAATGCATACATTTAGACATGCGTGGTTACACTGCTTACAACTCTTTCGTACGAGCTCGTACGACTTTTTGATACGACCAAAAATGACCAAAATATTTTGTTTTCTGATGCGAATTCGTACGAAAAAAATGATGGATTTAGAAAAAATAATCATTTTTGTTGATCAAAGGTGGTCTTTAAGCGATCAAAAACATAAATACTGTCATAATAGAAAGTTAAATAAAAAATTGTGGAATGAGGTGCCAGAGGAAATGTTTAGATAATTTTTTAATTAAATATATTATGATATAACAAAACTAACCTAACCTAACAAAAACATTTTAAGTATGTGTAATGAATAATTAACTAAATATTGAAGCTGAAATTCAGTATATTTTAAAATATAATTGAATGTGACTTGTGACATGTTCAAGTATTCTAAAAATTTCTGTACGTCTTGAAAAATTGCTTCCAAGCAATTTCAGAACTTTTTTTGCTCTACATAAATAATAAATAATCGTTTACCCAGAATTGTTTGTTTTTTATAATTAGAAATTTTGAAAACGATGATTCATAAGATTCGGTAGCTGAATCCATTGTTTGATATCATGCAATATGTATTAACGGTTTTCAGTTTAAATTTAAATACGAATTTGTACTACGATTCCGTATCCAATGTAACCACACAGTCGTACGAATGAATTTCGTACGAGCTCGTACGAATCAATTTTTGTACGAATTCGTATCCAATGTAACCGCAACCTAATGGCTTTCTAAATAAAGTTTAGAATTCTATATCTCAAAATCAGTTTTTTCTCAGAAATTGCTTTTTGAAAATAAACTCCACATTTAATTTTTCCATATAGACAATTCAAGGAACACACATATGTACCTGACATTGGCTATTACATCAACTACAATCATACACAATATACCTATTATCAAATATGTTTATTTACAAACATGTGTGCAAAGTTTACAATCAAAACTAACTCGTAACTACATAACAGACCTGCTGCATGCAAAATGTATAATACATAAACATATATTATGTATACCTCTAACATAATTTCAATAACATATTCAATTAATTCATCATAAAAATACATACACTGATTGCATCCTACAATAAAAAATTTTCACATAAAAATCACTTTTCCTACATATTAATAATTTCCCTCAACATGCAACTATCCACGTTGACAGCATACGTACGTATTACCCGGTAATAAAATGGGCGCGTTTTATACAAGCCACGCCAGTTATGTCAGTTGCTTATGTAAGCGATTAAGTGCGCGACTCACCGCGTACACATGCGCCACAGGTGAAATGAAAATAAGCGCTAACAGACTCGTTGCATGTACGTAAACACATTATATGTGACATTTCCTATTCCACATGTATCAGTCACACACAGTCAGTTAGTCAGTGTTTGAAAATTATGCATTGTGATCAAAATATGTAATAAATCGGATCATTTTATTCATAGCGAAGATATCGGTCAGCATTTTTCGTTAGTTGTTTGTTTCAATATTTTTTTTCGACGTGTGGAGTGATTTAAAATTTTTGTTTGTTAGTGTTTTTTTTAATTGTTGTGTTTTGTTTTTTGAAAAAAGTGTTTATTTTTCGTATTTAGTTTGTGATCACCAGATGATCTTTGATCGATACACATAGATATACACACATACACACGCGCAATTAATTGTTGTTTTCTTTAATTATTGCATTTTATTAATAACCTTGCATCTCGAAATGTATTATTAGATGCACTCGTTGTCGTAAATTATTTGTACAGGCTGCCGCCCGTGAGGCTTATGCTGTTGGCGGTGGTCTGTGCGGCGGTGACATTGCACCAATTTATTAGAGAGACATTGAAACAGTTTTTATTTTAAATAATATAAGATAATTATTATTATAGTAACATAAATGCAAGTTTTTTTTGTATGTTTATAGTAAATATTTTGCGCGGTTTTGTAAAGTACATAAATTCCTTTTTGTTGTTGTTTCATATTTAATTGTTGAAAGATAATTTTAATTGTAAATTGGGTTGGAAATGTAAATGTTGTGGTTACAGCGAAGGATAGGAAATTTGTTTAAGAAAATATCTAATTGTAAGATTTAATAGAATATTTATCGCGTTTTAGTTTTTTATATGAAGAGTAAATCAGAATCAGTATAAAATTAATTATTGTTATTGTTGTTATAGATCAGTGGTTCTCAAAATTTTTTTGGTTCACGACCCCCCACCCCCTTTGCTGTTGGCGCTCTCCCCGAGAAAAACTGTATTTTTTAAATTTTCTTCTGCAAAAAGTAAGTGACGAGCAAAAAAAGGCAAATTCACCGTTTTGGCGCCCCTAAAATCTTGGAGGGGACACGTACCCCCGCTGCCTCCTAGATCCGGCCCTGCTTAAAAATTTCAAAATGTATAGGAATGGATAGGAAATGTGTAAAAATGGGGACCAAAATGGGTATGTAATCTGTAGTCAATTGTTTCTGCGACCTCCTCAAATAGTTTTCGCGACCCTCACTTTGAGAATTACTGTTATGGACCAGTGGTGTTCAACTTTTCTAATATTTAATTGGTTATCTACGTCGTTACATATCGGGCGCTTAACTTTACACAGTTCTCAGACCCGACGAGAGGGTGCGGTAGCCGGGGTTGCAGCCCTGGGGCCCGAGCTTGAGCAGAGGGCCCATAACTATCGGTAGAGGGTCCGGAAAAAATGTTAAGAGTTTTTTTTCTCAATGCTTACTTTTCTTGTGAAGAAATTTTTAAAAAATGCGGTTTAATCCCGGAGTTCGTCATTTCTTTCCACGGGCCTGACAGTTCTGTGTCGTTTCAAGTTTTGTAAACACATTTCTTTATACTTTTTGATGAATATGTTTCATAATTTTAACTTTTTTTAATTAAATTTTAGCAACAACATTTTTTAGATATGCGAAGATTATTATTATAAGGAAAGTTCAGTTTTCTTGAGATTTTGCAAAGTCCATGTAAGACCACGTAAGACTAAGCTCAAGATTCGTAAACGAAATTCTTCTAACACCAAATACGATTATGCGCAACTCTTCAATTAAATGCAGTCCTGACGAGAGGGAGGGAAGTTGAAGAGACGCATACCTCCCACTAAAATTTATTGGCATTTAAATGTCCAGGTGACTTCATTGGATTCTTTTAGAGATGTTGAAAAAATTGACGCCTGTAGGTGTAGTTTAAAAAAAAATTAACAGTACAAAGTAAAAAAAGAGCTTGAAAATTGTGATATCAGTAAAAAAAAAAGGTTGAAGTAATTATTAAGGTCAAACTAATTCCAGATACTGTGCTAGGATTAATTTTATTTCAACGCAAAAACCAAATTAAAAATATTGAAATGAAGTATTCATTTCTCTCTTTTAAATTGTGATGAGCAAAATTAGTCTTGGTCTTGCATTTTTTGCAAGACCAAGACCAAGACTATGTGTACCAAGAGCAAGATCAAAACCAAGATTATAAGTATGGCTGCAAGACCAATACCAAGAGCAAGACAATACCAAGAAAAAAGCAAGACTTGCTAAATTATTTAAATAGTTTAAAAGTATAATTAATACCGTAAAGAGAGAAAATTCTGATTTTAGAAGGAAAAAATTCGCTAATACAAAAATGCAAGAAAGTGCAAGATTCTTTAGCAATACCAAGACCAATACCAAGACTGCATTTTACAAGACCAAGACCAATACTCAATCTGCTCTAGCAAGACCAAGACCAAGATTTTTAATGCAAGAACAAAACCAAGACCAAGACTGCCAAGACCAAGACTTGCATTAGCTCATCATTACTTTTAAAGAACCAAAGTTAGAAAAAATATGAGATTGGCTACAGACCCACAAAGATGGCTAATTAATTTCCTCGGACTTAAACTTATTTAATCAATTTTAGCTAAAAATTCGCAATACAAAAGAAAGGAAAACTTAAAAAGTAATACAAAGAATGACAAATTTTGGAAATAAGGATTGGAGATCGACCAAAATTACTTTTCCTGTCGTCGGATTGAATACCACTGTTATAGACTATTATTTTTATAAAGCTAGTCGTAAATTATTTCATTCTGAACAACTAAAATTCAAATTTTACTTATAGTTACTTGTTATGTCAACATTTTACATAAATTAGTTGAATTTGCATAAATATAAACCGCTATGTTTAATAATTTTTATAAAAAACACTACATATAAGACATTTTGTTTATTCGGTGGAAGAAAATTTATAAAGCTTGTATTATGAGGCAACATATCTGTAGAATTTTTCGTAAACACTGCTTTTAGAAAGTAAATGATAGTATAAGTATGTATAATATCTCGAAAAGATTTTTTTACAGTGAAATTTTAATGTGGTCAAAAATTTTCAGTCTTAAAATATACTAATTAAAATCTTAATAAATAGGCTTCCAGGTCTTTTGATGTACTACACCCTTTAAAAAAAAACATACTGCTCCCTTTTCAGAGAAAGGTAGATAATGCCAAATTTTTTCGGCCATAATCCGTTTTTCAGACAGTGATTAACACCACCCTCAAAAAAGTGTTCTATATCAGAGGTTCCCAATAATTTTTTTCTACGGACCCCTTTATCCAGGCACTATTTTGACAGAGACCCCTAAATCTAAAGAAATTTAAAAAAAAAAATTGTAGTTTCGCAAATAGTTCATGACACTTGTACAATAGTTATTTATGTCATAAGTTGCAAAATGAAAGTTTTTTTTTATGAGTCGTAAGTTTGTCAAATGAGGTTGTAATACCTCCATAAAGTTGGCTGTCCCAAAAAAAAATTGCAAAATCCCAAAAAAATAGTAGATAGGTGTATTTTAGGTGTAAAGTAGGTGTGCTAATAAAAAATTAGGTGTCTTACCGTTTTCGAGAAAACATGAAAAATAAAAGGGACGGCTAGGTTTACGTAAACCTAGCCGTCCCTTAGGTAAAAAAAGTATTTTGGGTAATTTAAAGTATGGAGAATTAGGTGTAAATTAGGTGTTTTTCGACCATGCTGACAAAAATTTTGTAAAATGAAAATTTTAAGAAAAATAATATAAAATCTTTTAAACCATGGGAGCGCTGTGAATAATGTTAAAAAAAACGTTATGCACAGCGGTTCCACTGTTTGTTGAATGTTATATATTTTGTTATGTAACTGAATAAAAATATGTTAAAAATTTTCTTTACGTTCCCAGCACCCCCACCAGCACTATAATAATGATGTTATGAATACGATAACTTGTTATAAATTTAAATTACGAGTTGGATAATTGCGACGAATAAAATAAAAGACACTCATTTTGCACGTGTTACATACACTATTTTTTGCAATTCTAAATTAAAATGGAAAAAAACTAACGAAAAATGGAACAATAATCTCAAATTATAAAAGTTTGACAACTACATTAACAAATTGTTTTAACAAATTTTTTGTTTTGAATTTTTCATGGATGACTATGATGACTATAGCTTACATATCGTTACTCGTGAAATGAATTTGTTTACCTATACTTTTTTCAGGCTTAATAAAAAGTGGATACTTTTTTTCATAGTGAAAAAAGTAAACCGTTTTGACACTATCACAGGCGACTGTATAGTTAACTTTTTTAATTCAGAATTACAAAAACATAATAATATAATCCTTAGTTTTTATTAATTAATAACATACAGTGTATATGATACAGAATGAATATAATAACATAATATCTCGCGGACCCCTTACTATTCGTCCGCGGACCCCTGGGGGTCCCCGAACCACCTTTTGGGAACCGCTGTTCTATATTATCTATATTACACTTTTTTGTTGTTGTTAGTAAATAATTGTTGATTACGCTAAATCCTTTTTCGTATAAATATAATATGATACAAATACTATGATTTTTGGATTAATTCCTACTTTTCAGTGCAGTCTTCCGAGTGTTGCTCATAGTGATGAGCAAATGCAAGATCAAGACCAAGACTTGGTAATCTTGGACTTGGTTTTGTTCTTGCATTAAGAATTTTGGTCTTGGTCTTGCTAGAGCAGTTGGAGTCTTGGTTTTGGTCTTAGTCTTGCAAAATGCAGTCTTGGTATTGGTCTTGGTCTTGCTAAAGAATCTTGCACTTTCTTGCATTTTTTTATTAGCGAATTTTTTCCTTCTAAAATCAGAATTTTCTCTCTTTACGGTATTAATTATACTTTTAAACTATTTAAATAATTTAGCAAGAGTCTTGCTTTTTTCTTGCTATTGTCTTGGTCTTGCTCACTTTAGTCTTGGTATTGGTCTTGTAGCCATACTTATAGTCTTGGTGTTGCTCTTGGTATACATAGTCTTGGTCTTGGTCTTGGTCTTGCAAAAAAAAAAAATGCAAGACCAAGACTAATCTTGCTCATCACTAGTTGCTCAGGGATGTGATAACTGTTAAATTTTTCTTGACATCTACCTGTGGCTGGTATCGATCCCATTGGGAACCACAATTTTAATAAAACGTTTAAGAATTTCAAAATGTACTTCATTTATGAAAAACTTGTAATATACTTTTCCTATCTGCGATAAAACTTATCAAGTTGCCATTTTTTTAAGCCTAATAAATTATTTTCTAAAATGCGCAATTAAAATATTGTAAAACTTCTTCGTTACAAATGAGGCTTACCACAATCATTTGCGGTATGCACGTTTTATAGTTTTGAATATCTTTGCTACCGATACAGTGTTTTGAGTGTTACTTTAAACACTCATAAAACAATATTCATTAATTAGAAATATTAATTGTCCTTTTTGGTTTAAAATATTTTCCTTTAAATATAGTGACTCGGCTGTGTTCTGGCATTGATATCATATTTAGTTTAACCATCAGTTGAGTATCTACAGTCTACACTTGTAATATTCAAGAAAAAAAATCTACACATATAATAAAATTGTAACGAGAGCATTTCTGTACATGGAATATTTTTTGAAAATTGTACTGGTACTGTAAATAGTTATCGATGTAGATACCAAAACAGCGATTTTTAAAATTTTTGTCTGTCTGTCTGTTCACGCATCACGCAAAAACTATTGGACGGATTTTAATGAAATTTGGGTGATGATAACTTATTACCTGGGTCAACATCTAAAATACTTTTTACTGCGGGAAAATGCCTCATTCCCACGGGAAAATATAAAAACCATTTTGTGCATGTGCTCGTATTACGCAAAAACTATTGGACGGATTTGGATGAAATTTAGTGTGGTGATAACCTATTACTTGGGTCAACATTTAAGATACTTTTTACTCCGGGTAAATTCTCATTCCCACGGGAAAATAGAAAAACCATTTTGAGCATGTGCATGCATTACACAAAAATTATTATTCTTTGCAAGTTCTGTATAATTATTACACTTACATACTTCTCATTGAGTTTATAATTATGCTTTGTGCGAACGACGTCGCGGGTACGGCTAGTAACTAAATAGTTTGAAATAACTTTCTTGGAATGTTAAGCGTTAAGGATCAGATTATTTTACTGATCGAAATCTTTCATACAAATCATCAACAAAATGTAGTAAACTCGAAAAGTTGCATAAGAGTTACTCGAATATCGACTCTTCAAACTTGAAATTATGGTTCATTTCAGTTAAATTTAACCATGCTTCGTCACTTTGAATTTAAATAATTTCCGTTTTTTTGGCTTTATCTCTTTTACTATTGCATTTATGTAAATTTTAGAATTAAAGAATATAAGAATTATTTAATTTTTTAACGAAAACTCATGATCAATTGTATCTGAAATGAGGTATAATTTTAACAGATCTTTAATTTCCTGACAATATTCGTGATCTGCATTCACATTATTTGTCTATTAATGGAAGAACCTGGTTTATATACAGTCAAAAAGTACACTTGCAATGAAGGGTGGCATGCAGCTTCCTCGTACTCGTAAATTAAATTTTTTGTCGTACATTACTAGAAAGAAACAAAAATAATACCTCCGATTTTTTAAGGATTTTGAATTTCTAGAATCAAAATAATGAAATCTACAAAATTGGGTAGATTTTAGCATAAACAAATTCCCTTGAAGTTTCATGTTGATTAGAAAAGCCACCAATGGAGAAAAATGCATTATTTGGTAAGATACATGTAGATTATAGGAAATTTTTGCTATATTTTAATCTAAAATTTTGCAAAAATGTAAGCAAGTAAATATTTGTTTTCTGTTTAAACACGTATATAAAATTTCAAAATGCTTAAAAAAAATGTTATTGGAAAAAAATTCTTGTAACATTTGGTAAAGTCGCATTAAATGAGGCATGACAGGAGATTGAAAATACCTAAAATAAGGTCATATATAACTTACAAAATCACAGTTCAGCACAAAAATATTTTCCAAAGAATCGTAGATTCTTTATTGGCTGTACCTACACAAAAATCAAGACTGTACGGATTCAACGTCGCGTCGTTAAGAGGCTAAACCAGGTTTTTCCTTTCCTATATTCTGAGTGTGTGTTCTGTGTATTATTTTTTCGCCCTTTATAGGTTATTAAATAGGAAAAATATAGTCTTCCCTTGAAAAGTTTGGTTTTGTAATTTTCAGAAAAAAATTAATAAATATGTGAATCAAAAGGAGTTAAACAGATGTATTTAACCGTTTTTCGCTATAACTGAGTGAAACTAAACCAAACTTTAAAGAGAATGAATGGTAATTTTCATGTTTCGACGTGAAAAACCCCACAAAAAAATAGATAGGAACTAGTGATGTCGGATAATTAATCGATTAATCGGTTTAGTCGACTAATTTTGTTTACACCTGGTCATTTTTTAGTCGACCATTTTACCTTCGACTAAATGACTAATACGATTATTTTTTTTTTTAAATGACTAAAACGACTAATTTTTAAATTTTTCTGTATTATTTATTGGACTTCAAAAAATGAAAACTAACAATTAAAGTCAATAATTAAATTCAAAAGAAAGTGTCGTTTTTGAAAAAATTACATGGGTTACTCTATTGACGAATTCGATTAAAAATTTAGTCGATTAGTCGACTATTGTTCGCTCGATATTTTCGACTAACAGACATTCTTTTGAAACATACCCTTTGCAGTAAAAAGGGTGCATACTAGTTCGCTTCCACGGTCAGATTTTAATCTAATATTGAAAAAGGGTCGTAGGTTAGTTCGCTCCCAACTTGTTATCTACTGACAGGTAAAATTAATTACTTAAAAATATTCATACTGATACATATACAGTCATTCTTTAGTTACGGACATGACATTTTCACGCACATTTACACGCTCTCATAAGAAAAAAAAAATAGAAGTTATTGTTTTCTTATAAATTTTCAATACTAAGCAGATAGACAAATGAAGGGTACAGGGGAAAAACGATCATAGTCACAAAAAGTAAATTTTTCAACTTTAAACTTTAAAGTGTGAATCACGCATTTTTCAACATAAAAGTTTTTTGCCTGAAAACTACGCATAGGGTCTGGTTCAAACTTTCGGTGGTTATTACCAATATAGTTAACTAAAAGACGCCATGCCAGCAGAAAATGGACGAACTAGCCGTTTTTGCGAAATTTGACATTGAATCATGTATTATATGCGCATTTTTCAGCAAAAAAATTTGTTCTATGCATTTCACGGACTATGTTTGATTTTAACGTGTAATATTATCACGGGGTCAATATTCTGCATACTGCCAACATAACAGCATGAATTTTGGCATTTTTTACTTTTTGTGACTATGATCGTTTTTCCCCTTCATATGTGTACACAATATTTGTACTGAATATAAAATACATAACATTATTAGTTTTAATGCTAGAGATATGTTGCGGACGCGACAAAAAGGTACTTTTTTTGTCACGTCCGTAACACAAACTTTATTAGCTCTAGCATTAAAACTAATAATATTATATGTATCTTATATTCAGTACAAATATTGTGTACACATTTGTCTATCTGTTTAGTATTGAAAATTTATAGAAGAAGGACCCAAAGAAAGCAATAACTTCAATTTTTTTCTTATGAGAAGGCGTGTAAAGTGCGAGAAAATGTCATGTTCGTAACAAAAGAATGGCCCTCTAATGACTAATTTTGTCTGAAAAACAACTTTAGTTGATCAATCGATTAATTGCTTGTCGGCTCGACATCACTAAATAAGAAACTATTGATGTCGAGCCGAGATGCAGTTAGCCGATTAATCGACTAAAGTTGTTTTTCCGACAAAATTAGTCATTAGTCGAAAATATCGAGCATAGTTTTAGTCGAGTTCATGAATAGGGTAACCTATGTAACTCTTTCCAAAACAATGTTTTGAATTTAATTACTGACTTTTATTTTTAATTTTTTTTATCGAAAACAAATTACATATTACAATGTATTATTCACATAAAAGTAAAAAATCATACAAAAGAATAATTTTTAGTTTTCATTTTTTCGAGTCTAATAAATAATGCAGAAAAACTGTTAAATTAGTCGTTTTTAGTCATTTAAAAAAATGTTAGTCATTTTAATTATTTAGTCGAGGGTAAAATAGTCAACTAAAAAAAGACTAAATGTAAACAAAATTAATCGACTAAACCGATTAATCGGTTAATTATCCGACATCACTATAAGCAACACAAATTCAGAAAACAATTTTGTTTTGATGAAACCTTTCTTTGTTTGTTATTTACTTTATCAAGTAATCGTTTCGTAATTACGAATTTCAAAAACTATTTTTTTTTTCTCAAAATAGATAGTGTAGCGTGTTATCAAATCACTGTTAACAACAATAGTAGTGCCTATCTTACGAAATTATCAGCAAAATTTACACAATCACAAAGTCGATTATCTATATTATTATTATATTTAATACAAAATGTAAAATATTGAACAAAATGTGAGTTGCAAAAGTGAATATGGTATTGCAAAATTGTGATATGTGCATTAAAGACAAGAATCGAATGTGAATATTAAAAAAAAAAAAATATTATATATATTTAAAAAAGAAAATTTAAAATGGTGGCGCGAAATTATACCGAATCAAGTTACACAAGACTACTACAACAGGGTGGTGAAAATGGCGATGAAATGGGGGGTGCCGGTGATTTTATTACATTGACATCGCATCCACATAAACAAGTGTCACCGGTCATGGCTCCACAACCGTACGTTAATTCGGGCGTTCAATACTATGATTTGAATAGTATGACAGAGTAAGTATTTTTGTTTGTTAGTAAAAGTTTAAAGTTTATGAATTTTATATTTTTGATGTAGGGTTGGGCGGGGTAAAAAAAAGACACTGCTCGAGCGGGGTAAAAAAAGACATACTTATATTAAACTCAACAGTGTTAAATTCAAAAAATAAAAAATATTACAACAAAATACATTAGTATTTTAAGCTGTCTGGACCAAAAAATTATTTTTTAGAACGGGCTTTATAACATAAAAAAATTTTCTCCCAAACCTCTGTTATTCATGAGAGAAAAACTTTCATTTCGCGACGATAAACTTTTTCAGTAAGTAAAAAATCTGATAAAATAGAGTGCTGTATTTTTTTCTTGTTATTCTACATGCTTTAGTAATGTAAAGTACAAAGTTTTATTTAAATGGTCCGACTGCTTGTAATTTTTTTTATATGTTAAAAAAAAAGAAAAAAGTGGGGTAAAAAAAAGACAAAACAAGGGGTTAACATTTAGAAAAATTAAAAATTATTAATAAGAATTTTCATTTTAAAACTAGATCATGGCATGTTTACGTATATTTTATGGATTAAAGAAATACTGATTCTTCAATAAAACAGTTCTTTTGTTAGTGAGCAGACGGTTTTCATGGATATCAATTTCAGCTCATTCGAAAATTTGTATTTTTGACCCATGGAAATTTATTTATCTTTGTATAATATATAACTATGCTTTACTGCACAAATTTAGAATTTTTAACTCATTCATAGATTATTTTGATTTATTTTTTTACTTTGTGTAAAAAAAAGACAGCCTCAAATTAACATATTTGGTTTTTTAATGAGCTACAATAAATTTTTGTTAGTTGTACGTTTGTGAAATAAAAATTATTTTAATATTTAAAGTCCAAAGAAATTTCCTGTGAGTCAAGCTTTTGCATCAGTTAACTTTTTCTGACTTTTCTTACTGCTTAATCTTAGCTAAAGTTTTTGGTAAAATACGTAAAATTTAAATATATCTATAAAATATTTTGTAGTAGAGATAGAGTTGTGAAATAAAAAGTGTTGTACTGCTAATTACCGAAGCTGTCTATTTTTTACCCTTCCAATCATGTACTTGCAGTATCCTATTAGTTAGAGGTCTGTCTTTTATTTACCCTCCACTGTCTTTTTTTTACCCCACTTGGCGGGTAAAAAAAAGACAAGGTTTTTTTTTTATAGATTTATGCCATTAGCTTGAGTGAAAAAATATGCAAAATCTTAAAATACAAACAATTTAACATCATACAGTATTTTTTTTGTCTAAAAATTCAAATATTTTCTACATGAAAAATGAAAAGATTTAATTTTGTCTTTTTTTTACCCCGCCCGACCCTAAAGCATTAATTTACACATGACAACAGTTTATTTCATTTTTATCACCAATATTACAAAAATTGCGATAAATACATAATTATGTAAGGAAACTTAATGATGCAGATGCAGTAACTTATATTCTTATGCAATATACTGATTAAATGCTTAAAAACAGTCAATAAATATTTTTATCGTAAAATAGTGTTCAAAATTCTTACTTTTTCGTACTTTCCTTTCTCATTAGTCATTATGCACTTTGATGGGCATTTAAAAACAGTTTAAAAATCGCATAAGAAAATGTCACAAAAAAGACAGTTTTTTTATACTTATCATTTCAGCATCGGTTGACACAATACAATAAAATTTTTTGTATTTTTTTTAGTTCGTATATATAAAGTCTACCACCTTACCAAATCAAATCAAAATTCTGAGATGATCATGTAAAAAAGTGTTGAATTGACATCGAATGATACTTTTAATCAATAAAAAAAGAACTACATATTACATTTAATTAATCCTTTTACAAATCAGGATCGTTCAGAAGTGAATTATCAAAATTAACTATGTTGGATCATTAGAAAAAAAGATTTCTAAAAAATAAAGTAAAAAAATGTTTTTTAAGAAAAAGCTTTTATTTAAAAATGGGCTAAAAAAAATGAAATAATTACTGAGTGAAGTTTGAAGCAATATGGAACATAATTTATAAAAGCTTGAGGCGTTATCATTAATTATTTCTGTTTTGAATATAAGTGTAGCTATTTTACTTTTCAGTACTTGATTAAACGCCTCAAGCTTTTATAAATTATATTGCATATTGCGTCAAACTTCACTCAGTAGTGATTTCATTTTTTTTAGCCCATTTTTAAATAAAAGCTTTTTCTTAAAAAACATTTTTTTTACTTTATTTTATTTTCTACTCTTTAGTCTGATTACAATTAATTTAATATAATTTAAAAAAAAAAATTAAAGAAGTAATTTTTTTACCTATATTTTAATCGGTTAATTTACCCTAATCAGACATAACTATGGAAACAAAAAATTGCAATGTAAAATCAATGGACAATATTTGACAATTCGAAATGTCAAAAAGTTGCATAGGACTAAAAATCAACAATTTTGGTTTAGGGCAATTTAAGGAAAAACTAATTATACAATATTGCATTGTCATCAAGATTAGAAACGTAAATTTGAAACCTCTAGCTCAATTAGAACCTGTCTAAATTTTGATTCCAAGATTTGATCTAAACCAACATACTAACATAGCAAGTTAAATAAAAGCTTTTAAAAAGAATTTCGTTGTTTAGTTAACAAAAATGAAGCGTTTACAAATTACTCAAAAATTTCCAAATATCAAATTACTTAGGAAATATTTCTGTATACAACTGTTTAAAAAGTTGTCCCAAATTGTAAATCACGTGGTGTAAAGGACCCAATCATTTATTATCCTGTCAACGAATGGGCCAGAATCAAAATAAATGGCTATGATTAAATATGTATTCTATTTAAACGACAAACAATCGAATAACAGATTTAACTTTCAAATTGTTATTAAATTTGATTTTAAATTGTAAAACACTTAAGTTTGTATCTATATCTGATCTTAATATGCATGTATACATGCATGTTATCTGTGTATTGTGTGGCTAGTGGTGTCAAACGCCTTTTTTGAAATTTAAAATAATATCTACCTATTTTGTATCGTATAAATTTGTATTAATAATCGAAAATGAAGCCAATGCGTATATTATGTGATCTAGAGATATTATATTGATGTTTTAAATAAATCGTTTGATTGTCAGATCAGTAGTCAAGTGTCCATATCTAGTACGAAATTTAGAAAAAATGACGATCCAAGTTTTTTGTCATTAACAAATTATATATGAAGTTTTTCCCTCTTTAACGAACACCCCTCCCAATGAGGGAGAAGGGTAAAAAATTACTTTCAGGCCAGTTTTTTAGTTTTTTTCAGTTTTACGGGAAAGGTGATTCAGTACAAAATTAAAGCTTATAAAATTGTCTACCCTTCGCCAGGTTAGGTCCGATTTACATTAACGCTCCGCTCTCGGTACGATATCACAACGCTCCCGATTCGATATAATCTTGTTGTGTTCACATTACAGGGCTGATATCATGCTGGTACCTATTCGTTTTCTATTTACATTATAATGCCGCTCTGGGTACGCTCTCAGTTCGGTCTCAGTTCGATACAAATATCTTTTCATAACAATTGAATACAAGCGGAGTGGAGTGGAATCAAAAAAGTGTTTACACTATAGGTACAAGCCATAACAAGTCTGATATCGCTCCGATAAAATATTACCTGAGTGGTATAGATATTAGAGTGGCACTGGAGCGAGAGCGAACCATGACTGATATCCGACTGATGTCAGAGCGATGATGTGAATACACTTATTGTTTATTGTGTAAAAATATTTTATCGAACCGGGAGCGGAATGATATCGTACCGAGAGAGAAGTTAAAATTAGTAGAATTTAAAAATGAATTAGTACAAATTTATAAGCTATTTGTGAGCTTTCATATTCCGCAAATTAAAAATTTTGAGCTCGTCATACTGAATGACAATTTAATATTTTTGGTTGGGAGGCTAAGTCGAGATTGGTTCAGCTTTTCTGCCGCCTAAAAGAAAAATATCACAAAAATCTCTTCGGTAGAAATAAGAACTATTTATGAGCTTTCGAACTGATATATTTAGTTCCGATTTTTAAAACTTAGAATTTTAAAAAAAAGATATTAAATATTTCCTTTTAAAAAAAATGACAGCAAATGACAGATATATGTACAAAGTAAATGTTCAAAAACATAGTTTGACCGTACTTGAGGTACTGACCAATAAATATATAGTTAGTTCGGGTTATTCTTTATATTATATTTTATATTCTGTACTCGAAGCTTTTCCTAAATATTACTTTTTTAATATTCGAGATCATCAAAAACGTTTTAGTGAATTTTCAGAATGGAATTCAGCTACTACAGCCACTGTCATGGCGCAACTTGAACCCGGGACTATGGCAGAAATTTATTTTGAGGTCCCTAGAAACCGAAAATACTATTCACTAATATATATATATATATATATATATATATATATATATATATATATATATCCGCGAGATAATTCTCGAACGAAAAAAAAATTAGTTCTTTACCAACATTTCTCCTTATTCAAGAAATCTTGCGACATTTGTTTACACTATTGAAACGAAGAGAAAAAATCACATAAAAAAGGTCTTTAAACTATTATTCTATGTCAACTAGTTTCCGAGAAAAACAAACTAATTTTTGTAAACGGAATTTCGCTATGTTATGTAGGATACTGCGACAGGAGTATTTGTCATAGTACAATAACAAAAATGAATTCTTCAATTTTATTTTTAGGGAAATCAATGATTTAAATATAATACATACAAAAGATTATCCTCCAGATAATATGCAGGTAAATTCTAATTATTCTCCTTTGAGTGAATGTTGAATAAAAGCCATTTATCTTTTTAAATATTTATTTGGAGAAATTAAGTAGGTATAATTTATTATTTTTGTGATTTTATATAAATTCCCTTCAGTGTTAAATAAAATTAATTTATAAAAAGGTGAAATTGTATTTTAAATGTATAAACAAAACATTCTTAAATCAAGCGAATAATTTACACCACCGGCTTTCTTTTATTGTCAAAATATTGTGTTTTTCTTAACCAAATACCAATTCGTAATGAAATTTGTATTATCAAATATTTTAAACAACTACTGACATTATTGGCATTTTATCAATTCATAAAATTCTTTAACAAATTCATTTATAATAAAGATATATATATAGAATTTCTAGAATATTTTAAATATACTTAATATACTTTGGTTTTAGTTTCTTGTAAAGGGTATAACTTGTTTCTGAAAGGAGTTCAGAAACTAATAGAAATAGGTTTGTTTTTCCCACTTTTGTTCTATATTTTACTTCATTAAAACCTCAAAAATAGTCACAATAACTATTCTTTCAATGATAAAATTTTAAATATTATGAACGGCGATATAAAAACGTCTCGTTTCAATTCGGTATTTGAACCTGTTTAAAATTTGTATTAAATGTTACATAATTCTATAAATTATTATTAAGGGAGTATTCTAGTCTAGAGGCTCGATTTTGAGGTGATTTTACGGGCGTAATTAAAAAAATGCAGTACAGTCATTTGGGGTGAAATTGATCAAATAAAACATATTTTGGTCTCAATTTTATAGAAATAAAACAATCGGAGCAAAATGGGTTTATATGTATAGAAGATGGTAATACGGACCTTATTGCAAAATTTCGTTTCCTTAAATGTCAAAACATAGTCTACAGGAAGCAAACAAGCCATGAACAATCTCATACTCGTTATGGGGTGACATTGGTCACACGAATTCACAGCCCTGAAAACGCACCTTCTTCATTTAGAGTAGGCCCGACGAGAGGGTGGTGTAGCCGGGGTTACAACCTCGGGACCCGGGCTTAAGGAGAGAGTCCATAGTTGTTCGTAGAAGGCCAGAAAAAAAGTTAAGTACGTTTTTTTGTTCATCGTCCGTATTTTTTAAAAAATTCCTCCCAATTTTTTTGGGAGGAAATTTTTAAAAAATACTGTTTTAGTCCCAGGGCCCTTTTTTCCACGGCCTTAATTAAGAGGAAAAAGTTTTTGACCACCACTTTTTTAAATTTTCAAAAAAATTCTTATGGTAAAAAAAAGTTTGTTGGATGCTTATAATAAATTTTAACAGTTTTAAAGAGTATAAAACATGGTCAGATACATCCTATACGGCTATACGCAATTAATTTTTTAATACAATATAATTGAACAATCTCACTCCATGTATATGATTAATCTCACCTCACGCAATAATATGTCCAATATTGACCAAAAATACTGAACTGATATATACAGCCAAGCACGTGATGGTTACAAAGCATCAACAATTATGTGTATTTTATTAAATATAAAAACTGTGTTTAGATTTTGACTTATCAGATAAAGTTTTAAAAGCTCACTTTCATTCAAAAATACGACTTCTTTTAATACACTGTATTTTTTTTAAATTATATGGAACTGATGAATTTGACGTGTATAGGGTATTGCCAGCCATCTTACTTCTTCCATTATCGGTCGGTAAAGTCGCATTCTAAACTATAGTTCTGGGGCTATATTCAATTTTAAAAAATATGATTTAGTGAACAATCTCACCCCCGATGATCAATTTCACCCCAAATGACGGTATGTAAATATTTTTAGTATCCATTTTTTTTAACAGTTTTTTTATTGATATTTGAAAAGTATAAAAATATATAAAAAGTAAAAAAAATAATTCAAAATTGAAATCAGTACAGGCCGGCAAAGTAAGGACTTAAAACAAGGTGTCTCCTGGTTGACGTGATTTCAACCCTCCTGGTGATCTAAAACATAAAATTTTAGAGTTAGTAATAAACAAGGATGTAAAATTAGTTGGACGTAGCCGATTTGAAAAACTAAATTTTTTCACAAAATGGCGTCCATTTAAAAAAAATTATTTTTTCGCCTCCTTTTTTCATCTTTGGAAATTTTTTAAAAACAGAAAAAAAAATTCCAAAGTCCCCTACGTCGGACCAATTTTGATAGTATTAAGAAGGTCTGTATCAAATTTCAAGTAAATCGGTGCATTAAAACTTGAGATATTGTGTCAACATTTGAATTTAACACTGAAAAGATACACAGTACACAGGGAAAAATCACCATAACTTCGAAAATAATTCGAATTTCCGTAAATCTTTTTAAAGGCTTATTCTTAAAGGTCTAGACTTTGAATCGATTTTTTCGAATTTCTAGACTGGAATACCCCCTCAAATAATTTGATTTTAATAGTGAAACCTAAAAATATGTAGTAATTAAAGAAATTTTATTTTAAAAATCGTTAATTTTCAATAACAATTCAAATTATTGACAACGCGCCAGTATTTGAAAATGATGTCACAATTTGTAAACAAACGTGTAATTGGTTTGAGCGTACAGTAATTATAATTAATCAGAATTAAAATAAATATCCATCTTTACCAAGTTTTGAGGTTATAAAGATTGTCGTTAACGTTTGTTTGTTTTCAAATTGTGATGTCATTACTGTCATTACAATGAGCTGTGTTTTGTGGTAATTTTTTGATTTAAATTTGAAACAGTAATTTTGATGATTTTTAGTTTATTAAAAATTACTTAACTGATTTGCAAAAGAAGACTTACAAGTAAAGGTCCCGAGGCCGGACCTATCGATTTTGATGAAACTTAAATATGTTGTAGAACACTAAAAACTAAGGGACATGTATTTTTTTTTATCTGCGGAAAAACGGTTTGAAGGGGTGAAATCGCCCTCCAAAAATTGGGGTAAAAATTTAATTTTTCAAATATCTCGAAAACAGTAAGAGATAGAGCAAAAGTTTAAATTGGCGATATTACTCTTTTTTAAAGAGCTATCTATTGATATGCAACTTGTTCAAATTACATCAACAGGGGTGGTTGGAGGTTAAAATTTGGGGGTTAATTTTGCAAAAAGGGGGTGAAAAATAAACAATATAAAAATTTTGTTTACAGACTTGAAATCTGCGTCAAAAAATCTAATTGACCTGTTTTTGCTCAATATCCTAATATTAAGTCTAGGGGTAGTTAACTAGAGGGTGACTATGTCAAATAATCGTATTATTTGGGTATTTCAAGAAGTTCTTCTTCATGGAAAATAGCTTAAGACAATTAGAATAACGTAGAAATGAAATTATCGAATTCAAAATTGAGTTTGAGCAACATTGGAGAGGGGGTGAGTCACCCTCTTAAATTACATACTAGTTTATATACACTAATTTTTGCTATTAACACACTGATAGTGGGTAAAATAATGTCACAATAAGTGGTTCTGAAGTTGGATTAAAATGAAATTCTCGAATTCAAAATTGAGTTTGAGCAACATTGGAGAGGGGGTGAGTCACCCTCTTAAATTACATACTAGTTTACATACACTAATTAACACACTGACAGGGGGTAATAATGTCGCAATAGATCGTTCTGAAGTTAGACTATCGTATGTAAGGTTTTTATTAGGTTTCGTTATTTTAGGTTAGGTTATGTAATTTTCGGTATCGATAATTTTCGATAAGGAAAACTATAATATCCATTAAAAAACAAACCTAGTAAAGACCTTTCATATGATAGTCCAACTTCAGAACCACTTATTGTGACATTATTTTACCAACTATCAGTGTGTTAATAGCAAAAATTAGTGTATATAAACTAGTATGTAATTTAAGAGGGTGACTAACCCCCTCTCCAATGTTGCTCAAACTCAATTTTGAATTCGAGAACTTCATTTCTACGTTATTCTAATTGTCTTAAGCTATTTTCTATGAGGAAGAACTTCTTGAAATACCCAAATTGTACGACTATTCGACATAGTCACCCTCTAGTTAACTACCCCTAGACTTAATATTAGGGCATTGAGCAAAAATAGGTCAATTAGATTTTTTTGACGTAGATTTCAAATCTGTAAACAAAATTTTTATATTGTATATTTTTCACCCCCTTTTTGCAAAATTAACCCCCAAATTTTAACCCCCAACCACCCCTGTTGATGTAATATGAACAAATTGCATATCAATAGATAGCTCTTTAAAAAAGAGCAATATCGCCAATTTAAACTTTTGCTCTATCTCTTACTGTTTTCGAGATATTTGAAAAATTAAATTTTTACCCCAATTTTTGGAGGGCGATTTCACCCCTTCAAACCGTTTTTCCGCAGATAAAAAAAAATACGTGTCCCTTTGTTTTTAGTGTTCTACAATATATTTAAGTTTCATCGAAATCGATAGGTCCGGCCTCGGGACCTTTACTTGTTAGAATGGCTTTTTAATTTCAATCAAGTACTCTATTTTGAAATCTCGGAGCTTTCTTATATGGTGATTAGACAAGGTGACCCAACTCAATGTATTCAAAAATGTGTCTAAATAAAAGAAGGCATTCGTGTGACTGACAAGTAAAGGTCCCGAGGCCGGACCTATCGATTTTGATGAAACTTAAATATGTTGTAGAACACTAAAAACTAAGGGACACGTATTTTTTTTTATCTGCGGAAAAACGGTTTGAAGGGGTGAAATCGCCCTCCAAAAATTGGGGTAAAAATTTAATTTTTTAAATATCTCGAAAACGGTAAGAGATAGAGCAAAAGTTTAAATTGGCGATATTACTCTTTTTTAAAGAGCTATCTATTGATATGCAATTTGTTCATATTACATCAACAGGGGTGGTTGGGGGTTAAAATTTGGGGGTTAATTTTGCAAAAAGGGGGTGAAAAATAAACAATATAAAAATTTTGTTTACAGACTTGAAATCTACGTCAAAAAATCTAATTGACCTGTTTTTGATCAATATCCTAAGATTAAGTCTAGGGGTAGTTAACTAGAGGGTGACTATGTCGAATAAACGTACTATTTGGGTATTTCAAGAAGTTCTTCTTCACGGAAAATAACTTAAGACAATTAGAATAACGTAGAAATGAAATTCTCGAATTCAAAATTGAGTTTGAGCAACATTGGAAAGGGGGTGAGTCACCCTCTTAAATTACATACTAGTTTATATACACTAATTTTTGCTATTAACACACTAATAGTGGGTAAAATAATGTCACAATAAGTGGTTCTGAAGTTGGACTAAAATGAAATTCTCGAATTCAAAATTGAGTTTGAGCAACATTGGAGGGGGTCAGTCACCCTCTTAAATTACATACAAGTTTACATACACTAATTAACATACTGACAGGGGGTAATAATGTCACAATAGATCGTTCTGAAGTTAGACTATCGTATGTAAGGTTTTTATTAGGTTTCGTTATTTTAGGTTAGGTTATGTAATTTTCGATATCGATAATTTTCGATAAGGAAAACTATAATATCCATTAAAAAACAAACCTAATAAAGGCCGTACATATGATAGTCCAACTTCAGAACCACTTATTGTGACATTATTTTGCCCACTATCAATGTGTTAATAGCAAAAATTAGTGTATATAGACTAGTATGTAATTTAAGAGGGTGACTCACCCCCTCTCCAGTGTTGCTCAAACTCAATTTTGAATTCGAGAATTTCATTTCTACGTTATTCTAATTGTCTTAAGCTATTTTCCATGAAGAAGAACTTCTTGAAATACCCAAATAGTACGATTATTCGACATAGTCACCCTCTAGTTAACTACCCCTAGACTTAATATTAGGATATTGAGCAAAAACAGGTCAATTCGATTTTTTGACGTAGATTTCAAATCTGTAAACAAAATTTTTATATTGTTTATTTTTCATCCCCTTTTTGTAAAATTAACCCCCAAATTTTAACCCCCAACCACCCCTGTTGATGTAATATGAACAAATTGCATATCAATAGATAGCTCTTTAAAAAAGAGCAATATCGCTAATTTAAACTTTTGCTCTATCTTTTACTGTTTTCGAGATATTTGAAAAATTAAATTTTTACCCCAGTTTTTGGAGTGCGATTTCACCCCTTCAAACCGTTTTTCCGCAGATAAAAAAAAATACGTGTCCCTTAGTTTTAAGTGTTCTACAATATATTTAAGTTTCATCGAAATCGATAGGTCCGGCCTCGGGACCTTTACTTGTGAGATACGAAAGCGGTACAGTACTTATTCTCAAATGGAACACTCTCAAATGGAAACGCGAGCTTCTATATTATCTTTGTTAGCTTTTGAATAAAATCTTCTGGAATCTTTTTCAATGTTCAGTTCAGTTATAAAGTGGGTTTTTCGATCGTTTTTAAAATAAACTTAACAATTTTTATTTTGCGTCGCATCATTTACATTGTATATTATATAATTCCCTGACGTCACTATGTAAAATCGGAGTCAATAGCATTGGATATCCGCCGTGTAAAGTAATTTAAACTGTAAGAGTTTATTTCATACATATGTAATTTCTATGTATTTCCTTATTATTAAATATCATCAACCGACATTGGTGATTCTCAAATGGAAAAACTCACGTCCCCAGTCCTGACGTGTTTCTATTTGAGAATAAGTACTGTCTTTACATTCTGTTTTATCCGTTTTATGTTACTATATTCGCTATATTCACATCAGTATTTTGAGAATATTAACGCCACGAGTGGTAAAAAAAGAAAGCCTAATATATGCCATTTTCCTGGCCAATTTTGTCAATTCTTGCTATATATGTAAGTAAGATGTCCATCTTATAATAGTCCATTCTTTCTTAATATCACCACTTTTATTATCGCAAATAATAGGCATAAAACTTTTCTTTCAATGATAAAATTATACATTTTGTAAACGGCAATATTGGGCGTGTCTTAATTCGTAGAAGCGGTATGCTGTGGTGGGGATAAGAAATTTAATCGCGGGAAGATTGAAAATTGGTACTATTACTCAGAGCTTCCACTATATTTTTTGGTGGAATTGTTGGGAACATTAAAATTTTTACAATTAGATTTTTGAAGAAAAATTTTTTTTGTCATAAATGGAAAGATCATATATAAGTTTTATAAGAAAACTCTTTTTACTTTTTTTTAAATGTAATAGTTAAGAAGTTATATTAAATTAAAAATCAATTTTCAAACTTAGAACCGATAACGGGCCGATAGTTCACGAGCGCTTATGTGACGTAATAAAGGTTATATGGTCTGAACATAGCTACATTAGTGTCTTTTTATTTTCAAATAGATTATAGACCAAGAGCTACTGACCGATTTGCGATGGTCATTTCAACACGCGTTAAATTAAGAAGATAGAAAATCTTGAATACTTACTCTACACAGAAATTCAGTTCTGGCAAGACTATTCGACTCCACCCGGCCGAATAGGCTTGCCAGAACTGAATTTTTATGTAGAGTTAATAGTATCCAAGATCCTATCCTCTCAATTTAACGCGTGTCGAAATGACTATTGCAAATCGGCCAGCAGCTCTCCTACTATTATTGTTGCTATGAAATTATTGTTGCTCTGAAATTCTTCTTTCTGTCCAAATTATTGTTTGCTATAAACTTCACTGTCGAAATATCGAAACTAAAGAAATATCGAGTTTGTTTTGTACCACTTTGTAATACAAAAATAAATTCGGAAAAAATGTCCCTCAAAATTTTGAACGTCGAAATTAATGAAACAACCATCAATAATTTTTCCTCCAAAATTTTAATAATTTTGACACTTTTGACATATTACCTTTATGACGTCACAGACATCGCGATCTTTTGTAGTGCTGTTTTTAACCAAATGATATTTTTTAAAATTTTTCAAGTTTTAATTAATTTATTATTTATTATATAACATTTTTAAAAAAATTTTCGTATCGATTATCAATATTATTTATGATGTAGAATTGAAATAAAATAAAAAAAAAAAAAATATTTATTTTTTATTCAAAAACTTAGTTTTCAGATTTACACATTCGTATTTTTCATTTAATGACCATACTGTACATAATTATTTTTGGTACCAAATACGGATGCATTTATTGTTAAAAATACACAAATATTTACACAATCTCTCCCAAAATTATGCGTTCAGCAAAAAGTATTTATTCCAAAACTTTTTAACAAAAGTCAGCAATGAAACGAAATAAAACATTTTTGAGAATCAATGTAGTAATTATATTTAGGAAAACCGACAAAAACTATGGGTAAATATTACCCCGCTTTTCAAATTTTCCTTTTGAAAAATATTTTTATACAGTACTTGACTGTATATTTAAAATTTGTGTCAAATGTTAAATAATTGTATGCATTATATTTACATATGTCCAATTTTAATGATGAAACATAACAAAATTTGATAACTGTTTAGAAATTTTATTTTGAAAATCGCCATTTTTCAACAAATTTTCATCGGTGAGATGAAGTTGTGTTTTCTTTTGAATATTTCTATATATATATATATATATATATATATATATATATATATATATATATATATATATATATATATATATATATATATATATATATATATATATATATATATATATATAAGTTAATAGAAATATTCAAAAGAAAACACAACTTCATCTCACCGATGAAAATTATCAAAATCGACATATCTAGCTACAAAATGTTACGTCATTTTCAAGAAATGGCGCGTTTTCACTAATTTGAAAATTTGTTGAAAAATGGCGATTTTCAAAATAAAATTTCTAAACAGTTATCAAATTTTGTTGTTTCAAGTAAATACTTGCTGACATTTTATAAATATAATCAAGGTTTTGAGGTTATAAATATTGACATTGAGACGTTTAATTGCTTCAAAATGTGACGTCACTGTAGTGAGGTGTTTTTCCCGCCTTTTTCTCATTTAAAATTTAATTTTTTTTGATGATTTTTTACAAAATCTGTCGAAGAAAAACATTACTTAACTGATATGGAAAAACAATGCCTTTAGAATATTTTTGTAACTTCAGTCAAGTACCCTATTGTATAGATAATTTTGTAATGCACTATATACTGTATATATGCACGAATACATGCAAGTTTATTTTACAGATAATGCAACTATTACCTATTTTCATGGTCAAAAACATTTTAAACACGAGATTTTCTTATCGCTTGATATTTCAATAAAAATTTCTTGATTAATAATTGCATTCTATTTTTAAAATTGTTTTTTTTTTTTTTGTATTGATTATTATTCATGCCTAATCGTCAGTATGTAGGTAATAATAATATTTTAACAATTGCTTAAAAAATTTTCTTACCTCTTTTTGTCATAAAGAAATGTGTGTTGTACAGTTGTACATATACTATATTATAGTCTAAGAGCTATTGAAACTTTTATATTACGGTCTCTCTATAAGGTTATGAGAATTTGTACAGTACCTATTCAAAGATTGTTAAATCTGGGACAGTCATCAACCGTTTTTGTTTGAAAACGTAAAAGAAAAATTAAACTCGACTCCGTAAATTTTAAATTGTATTATAACTTTATCGTCAACTAACTATATAGCAAAAGGAGCTGTTTTCCTAAAATGTTCAAATCGAGGAGATCCAGGAGGCAAATACATTTTAGCCCGTTTAGGACTAATGACGAGCTCAGCTCGTCATACTAATTTTTAGAAAAAATTCAACTGATGAGTGTGGGTTGTCTTATATCGGTAACAGGAGGTTGTATAGTAAAGAGCAGTCATATTGTAAATAATTTAAGCAAAAAATACCAAACTTGCTATTATACTTATAGAGATATTATAGATTTTTTGTTTAAAATATTGAAGTATATGGCGGTACTAAAGGGGTTAATTGTACCTAAATTGACATTAAAGAAAAATACGAGTATATTGATAGAAAGCCCTAGTGTGAAGTATTTATATTTGCAGTAGAACTAACATAATAATTAAATAAATAAATTAAAGTAAAAAAAAAATGTTTATTAAGAAAAAGCTTTTATTTAAAAATGGGCTAAAAAAAACTTTTGAGTGAAGTTTGAAGCAATATGCAACATAATTTATAAAATCTTGAGGCGTTATCATTAATTATTTTTGTTTTGGATATAAGTGTAGCTATTTTACTTTTCAGTAGTTACCAAACTTAATTAAACGCCTCAAGCTTTTATAAATTATGTTGCATATTGCTTCAAACTTCACTCAAAAGTTATTTCATTTTTTTAGCTCATTTTTAAATAAAAGCTTTTTCTTAAAAACATTTTTTTACTTTATTTTCTACTTTTTAGTCTGATTACAATTAATTTTAAGAAGAAATCAAACATAACTATGGAAACAAAAAGTTTCAACGCGTATGCAAAATTTGAAACTTCTAGCTCAATTAGAACCTGTCTAAATTTTCATTCCAAGATTTGATCTAAACAAACATACTAACATAGCAAGTTATATAAATGCTTTTAAAAAGAAACCATGATTAAAGCGCAATTTATCGTACGCATGGTCCTGCATACCTAATTTTTATGAAAATAAAAAGAACGATTCTAAAAATCTAAAATTCTCATTTTATTTATGGTTTCTAAGGTACTGAAAAACTTTATTGTACTTTGTAACGTCATCACTTAATTTTTTTCAAATCATCCTGGTGAAAGTGATTTAAATTAAGATGACTAGGTCAAATTAGGATAATTTGAGTATAAGTTTTTCATTTTTGCTACTAAAATAACGAAATTTCTTATCGAAATGTATAACAGATTTAACAGAGGTTTTTTTTTTTCTAATAATCCTACATGATTAGTTTTAGTAAAAATGAAAAAAACGACCTCGAAAACTCCTTTTTCCTTCCTTTTCATTATTCGGTCGTTTTCTTTACTGTTTATACGACATTGAAAAATTTTATTGTACTTGGTGACGTCATTAAATTACAAAAGTTTATTTTTT
This sequence comes from Brachynemurus nebulosus, assembly GCA_035578155.1. NCBI lineage: Eukaryota > Metazoa > Arthropoda > Insecta > Neuroptera > Myrmeleontidae > Brachynemurus > Brachynemurus nebulosus. The sequence goes on from JAPWDM010000019.1 coordinate 6,586,456, forward strand.
CTCAAATCAAGCTTTATAAAAGTGATTTAAATTAGATTGACTGGTTGAATTAGAGCAATTTCAATATTAAAATTTTCATTTTTGTTACCAAAATAATAAAATTCCTTTTAGAAATTATTAACTGATTCAACAGAAATCTTTTTTCGAGTGATTTTTCATACTTGGTTTTGGTAAAAATGCAAAGAACGACTTCGAAAATCTTCAATTCACTTCCATTTTTGTCATTGTGTCATTTTATTCACGATTTTTAAAACATTAAATCTTAGCCCGGCTGCACACCTAGCAGATACGACACAGCAGATACGACATGAGAGACACAGACATTTGTCTTAAGACATGGCATCTGCACACCTAGGAGACATTTGTCTTAAGACACGAGAGATACGACATGAACGACACTACAACAAGTGGAATTTTTCAAGTCAGTGTTAATCATGAGCTCATCAAGTGAGGAAGATACTATCGAAATGTACTGGTATTTAAGAAATAAAAAAAGGAAAAGGAGGGAGTATTATTCCTATTCCTCCATGAAAGTCATGAATAGTTTGTTAAGATGATAAGTCTTAATGATCTAGATGTGCCTTGTTCAACCTCATCCTTGTTCAAATAATAAAATAGTTTATATCAAAAACATTGTGTTTTATTCTCTGGCAAATGGGGTATTCATCCGTAATTTAAAAAAAAAAAATGTGAGCTATAGAGGTCGGTCAATGTGGGAATCAACATAATCAACAAATTCCTGAACCTGCGGCATTTCAATAAAGACACCACAGAACCTTTCCTTCAATTAATTATTCAATTAATTATTAAAGAGAATTTTTGATAATGTACACACTATTTGAATTACCATTCCTTTCAAATGTATACGTATAATATAATTTTTAAATTTATCTTACATGTCGTTCGACACGAGCGACAGCAGACTAGCATGCTATGTCGCTTAAGACAAATGTCAGTGTCTGCTATGTCGTATCTCCTAGGTGTGCAGCATTTTTGTGTTTTCAATGCAATTTAAATGTACTCAAGCGATGCGTGTCTCCAAGCGACACATATCTTATGTCTCTTATGTCGTATCTGCTGTGTCGTATCTGCTAGGTGTGCAGCCGCACTTAGTGGCCTTGGTGAGGTCATCAACTTAAAACACCTTTTTCTCAAAACAAGCTTTATGATGGTTTGAATTAAAGTAATCAAGATGTGAAATACTCATTTTTTATAAGAGTAACCAAATTCTAACCAGGGAATAGAGAGTAAATTCACCAAATTAGTAATAATGTTAATTTCAGTATAGTACTCTTTAATCACGAATTCAATTTTCTATATAAATTTTTATTTTTCATTCGTTTGCAAACACATGTAGCTATGAAATTATTTTCAATATTTCTTTGAGGGCCTTAAATTTCCAAAACCGGATTTCATCAAGTTGATTGATACTTTTTTTTTTTGAAAAAAGAAAAGTATAGTTTGTGAATTTTTTATAATTAAAGTTTATTAGTCATAAATCAGATTTTTAGCTGGTGATAAGGTGAGGAATCATTGTAAATTATTTCCAAAAGAATAACTCAAATCGATTACAGTTTAATTTTACTGCGTAAAAAAAACCAACTGCACAAAAAATGAGTTAAAAGATGGAGACAAGACGAAATTGAGAAACAGAAAACTGAAGGCATCAGATATTTTTGTTCAGTTTGTTACAACATATGTTTATAAAACTGTTTTACTTTTTTTATTGATTTTTTTTTTGTTTTTCTGTGTCATTTTATTTCCATCTTTTTCGTTCGCTTTCTACACAGTTGAATTTTTGGACTTTTTTTAGCGAATTTACAGAATGGCATTCAGCTATTACAGCACGATAACTCTCGAACAAAACGTCCTAATTTTACGAAATTTGGTGAAAATATTACAAGTCCCAAACCATTGGACGAGTTCGTTAACGAGGCACGTCCGACGCCCGAGAAACATGTTTTTTTTTTGGCAAATTTCGTGAAAAAGTTAGTCTTTTGCCAAAATTTCCCTTGATTCAAAAATTTTCGCGACATTTTTTTACACTAATGAAACGAGGGAAAAAAATCATACAAAAAAGGTCTTTAAACTATTATTCTATGTCAACTAGTTTCCGAGAAGAACTAATTTTTTTAAACAGGAATTCGCTATGTTATGCAGAATGCTGCGACAGGGGTATTTTAAATTTATATGCCTTTTAAGTGTTTATTATTAATTATTTTTTAATACTGCACCCATCCAGTCACTCTCGAAGTTATGACAAATCTAATGACAACTCATTTGTTAAAATCTATAAAAGAATAAGGAATCCTACATAAATCCTACATTAAAGCATAGGTATACACGAGAAACATAATTCTGCCTTTATTGTCTCGGGTGATTAACATTAACTCTCTACTCTTCAAAATTGATGGTTGGATAGTAAGTAATTTGAATTTTGATTTAAGAAATTGTAGATGTGTTCTAGAAAGATAAAAAAAATCCTAGAACTATCCTGGAAACTTTGATTATAATTATTTAAAAAATTTCTAAATTCCAATCGAAATTAACGTTACCATGTCAGTTGTAAATTATTAGGAAAGATTTTAAATTTACGAATATTGAAGAAGAAAAGGTTTTTAAAAAGCCAATGAAATTATTTTTCATTTTAAAAGAACTATAAGCTTTATTATTTCATTAATAAGGTTTCATATTTTACCATAAACTTACTAAAAATAGCAAAATATCGACAAATTAAAAATAAATACGTTGTTATTAAATACTTCCGGTTTAATGATACTATTTTTTTTTGTCCTTTTTTATATCTAAATATTGTGGACTTACGATAAGCTCTACTATATTATTTTAATAACATAATATATTGTGTATTACAATATACTCTGTGGCTCATCGAAACATTTCTTCGGATCCACGTTCTATGTGCAACGAACAGAAAACTTACGAGGAAGTAGTGCGTTAAATAATGTTAGGTATATATTTTGTTACCACTATAGTAGCAACATATTAGTTGTTTGTTATTATTTAAGTCAAGGACCCGAAATGTTTTGGTGAGCCGTAGTGTATATCGTATATTTAGAAATGAACAATAAATATATTAATAGTTCTTCAACGTCTGAGAAATTTAATTAAAACATATTATAGTGTATTTGGAAAACTTATTTTCTTAGCGTGACTTAAAAATAAATTAATAATTATTGATAATTTGGAAAATTCAACATAGATTGAGTAAAAGAATGATAAGAGTAATATTTTTTTTTGTTTTGCTAAAAATGTATGAATATGTTGTTAAAAAAAATCACCTCAGATAAAAAAAAAACTGTTTATATAATTTCTTAGTAACTATATTGAATTATTTAAAAACTGCATTTCGTATTTATTTCTTCACATATAAGTCACCCAGTTCCAAAGTGTCCGTTGTTCACCTTCGGTCGAAATTGGGATTTTTAGGCCAGACGCACATTGAGTTGCGTCACGTAGTAAACGCAGGGCAGGGCAGGAAAGCACGAGAAATAAACTGTGTGGCCGGGGGCACTTAAAAGTTATTAAAAAAAAAATTAAAAAAGTTATTAAAAAAAAAAAACTAATTTTACACGAACCCTTATGGAAATTCGAAAACAGAACAGATTAAGTAATTTTTTAACGGCTTAGTGAATCGGTTTGAAATTTTTTACAGGGGTCTTAGTATTTAATGAAGAACATTCTACAAAATTTTCAATCGTCTCGTAGCATTTTGAAATTCCTCCGAAAAATCCTCAGAATGTACTCAGCTCTTGTACTCAGCTGAGAGCTATAGTTTGATGTATTGTACAATCAGTTGTAGTGATAGCTATTATTTAACAAAGATAACTATTTATTTACCTCATAGTTTGTTATACAACGCAATTGTTCACGAATTTCTAATTTCATGTACTTTTATCTCCGATTGTACCTCCCAAACATCCTTATAAAACCATTTTACTATCAGATCTGAGAACTGATAGTGCACCATTTAAGTATACAAGGAAATTAATATAAATTGTTCTGATTGTCCCCTAGGAGTTCATGTTCTACGTCAATGTATTTGGGAACCAGTGCAACGACAAGTACAACTATGGAGGTCCACCAGGTCGATAGCAGTACCTTACATACACCATCCAGGAAACGAAAAGCCTCATATCAGTAAGTGGATTTTATTTTATTTTATAATTAATTATTGAAAAATATTTTTTTTTCGACACCACTTTTTCTCACCTTATTTATAATCTAATAATCTATAGAAAAAATTGCGTACAAAGTATTTTGTAATTAATTACGAGCATTATTTTTCAATTTTGATTTTCTGTTGTAATAATATTCAGCATAAAAAAATTTTCACTACTTTACAGTTTAAACAATTTTTTATAGCTAAAAGTTAATCAACAATATTGCAACATTCTCAAAAATTTGTTATACATTATTATTATAATTACTTTTTTGAATGGGGCTAACAAAATCACGTGTAGCTTAAATTATCAACAAAATATGGCCTTTTAATAAATAAAGTAGTTCACTTCGCAAAAAACACCATTTTTATTTTGGGAAGTTTCATTCATTGTCAAACAAAGTTTATTTGATAATGATTATATTGATCGAAACATGTTATAAGGTTTTCCAAAATAAAAGTGGTATTTTTTGCGAAGTAAAGTGTTTTATTTATTAATAGGCAAGATCCTCCTAACCTTGTCTTAAAATTTTTAAGACTACTCGCGAAGTTGCTTAAAGTTGGCCGAGTATGAGAATGTAGAAGATCACTTTGTGCTTCCTCGTTTCGTCTCGGCCAACTTCCACTTCGTGTCGGTTTTTGCTCGAGCCAGAGAACTCGAAATCCGAACGCGGAGCCATTTATTATACTACTCGGCCTACTTCGCCTACTTCAATATGGCGGTACTTTGGCGAGGAACTTCGTCCAAGAGTGTCGTAGAGACATAAAAAATATTATATAATTTTATAATGTGACACTTCGTACTGCGTCCAGTAATGGCGTTTTTTATTACTTTTTAAAAAATTTTGCATTATTCGTACAAAGTGTATTTTGGAAAGTAGGCAAATTATATTAATCGTAATTGTGTTTAAATATATCTTATTTTGCTGTTTTTCTTGTATTTAATACCTATCAGTAAAATTTTTTTTTTTTTTGTAAAGTGTGTATGCAAATATGCATTATTACAGGTAAACATTCATATGTACAGGGTGTTTCAAACAAAATAGTACGTGTAGTTGTTTGTCTTAAAATAGCGTAAACGAGTACAACTTATTTCAAGTTTAAAATAATTGTACTAAAAAATTGAAAATGAACATGCTTTAGGAAAAAGTTTCACCCCTCTTTGTTGAAATGATGTCTAATTTTCATGATTATTGATGATCGTTAAACATTTCTGGACAAATTTTACTGACACTAATCTGGAATTAATAAGCTTAGATTTTGAGTGACTTGTAAGCTTAATATAGTACAAATAACGTGGTAATTTTTAACACGGTTTCTGTAAAGTGCAAGCGTGTTTGTATGAGAGAAAATTCCTATAACAATTACTGTGCTCATACTACAATCGACGTGTAACAAGCGAACATATCCAATTTTTGTACGGTAAAATTGGATATGTTCGCTTGTTACACGTCGATTGTAGTATCATATCCAATTTTTGTACGGTAAAATTATAAAAAATACAATAATATAACTATAATTTTTATAATTTTATCGTACAAAAATTGGATATGTTCGCCTGTTACACATCGATTGTAATATGAGCACAGTAATTTTTATAGGAATTTTCTCTCCGTGTACTTACTTGATTACAAGGTTACAAATGGTTTTAGTATAACACGGTACAAAGCACTAATTCTGAACCTCGTAAAATAAGATTTCAATTGGACACGATACATGTGATTTCCGTATAACGCGGTACAAAACTTACCCAAGTTACCCAAGTATATGAAATATATACATTTGTTGAAACGACTCGCGCGCCATTTATTATAAAATGGTTGTACTAATTCAGAAACCTTTGCAGGCGTGCGCACAACAACTCTTCAAAGTATTATGAAGTTTCTTTGGGGTATCTAATAAATATAATGTTGATTCAAAATTCGACCATTTACCCAACGTTTAGGAAGACAGGATTTATGATAATAATCAAAAATTCCAACGATTGTAATAAAAGGACCGAACAGAAATAAATTTTTTTATTGGATTCGTTGGAATTTTTGATTGTTTTCCATAAATCCTGTCTTTCTAAACGTTGGTAAAATGATTGAATTTTGAATCAACATTAATCTCTTCAAAATTTCATTGCAATCAAATAAATGGTTTAGGAATGCATACGGAACAAACAATGCAATATTCTTTGAGTACTTTTGATGAACTATTTTTTGATTAGTCTTGTTTTTTTAATCGAAATAATTGAAAAATATGTACTCAATTGAATTGTTGTAAACATTCTGAAACATCCGGTATATGCATGTATGTACATAGTGTAATTTCAATGGCAACCTTGACTATAGTTTTATCATGTCACACGTGTCATAATTAAAAATGAGTTATTACATAAACGCGTAGCTGTCAGCAATATTTTTACGTACAAAATACAAATTTTGTTACCTGTCAGTAATTTACACAGGGCTGGGAACGATTTAAAATGATTTCATTTTAAATATGTATTTAAAATACAAAATGGCATTTTGCATTTTCTATTTTAAATTAGTTCGGTCAAACCATTTTCCATTTTGTATTTAAAATGGAAATTTGAATCCATTTTACATTTAAAATGAAAATGCATGTATACTCAAATTTGTGTGTATACAATATTAATTACAGAACTTGAATTGAACGACTTGAAGTCTAACAAATTGTAAGTTGAATGTAAGTTGATTTAATTGACTCAAATTTTTTATAACTCGAGTTGCAATGTCACTTGAGTTAAATTTGTTAGTAGAGTTGTAGTTCTCTCAAATCGAACTTTTCTGACTCAAGTTGTGTACTACTGCCTTTAAGAAATGTTTTTGCATTTCGAGCAGACGATTTTCATAATTTTATTTAGATGTTGCAGTCGTAGCGTCGTCAAGGTTTAATACGTCAAGACCGTATTAAATTTTACAATATTTTTAAGTAAGAATATTTGAAGAGTTAAGTTTCGTTTTCATATCATGCAAACTTAACAAAAGTTTCTCAAAAGACTACTTTTATGTACTTAATTTTAGTACGTTTGATATTTTCTTCCTTTTATTTTTTATTTTTAATTAATAGATACCTATAAATAATGATAAAAAATTTATAGAATAAATTTAAAGTAAAAAAAGAATTTTGCATTTTATAATCCATTTTAAATAACTATTTTCCATTTTCAATTTTAAATATGTTCAACAAAACCATTTTCCGTTTTGTATTTTAAATGCATTTTTGGAAACCATTTTCCATTTTCTATTTTAAATGGTTTCTATGAACCATTTTTCCCAGCCCTGAATTTACAAAAGTACCGTCTTGTGTTTTACTTAAAAATTGTAAAAAAAAAAATAATAAATTTACAATATTGTAAAAAAATGGCGTGAATAAACAGAAGCTTAATGATGTAAGTTGATTAAGTAATTCTAATTATACTAGAGTTACTATTGACTAGTATATAAAACGTAAAATAGTTTAAAAGGTTAATGTACCTTTGCGGTTTCTAACATGGGTTTTTCTTTGTTGGGACTTACACATCGATAAATGTAGGTTTAATCAATTAGTATTAATCGCTCAAAATATAAAAAATATATATAAAAAACTACTTACCAAAAAAAAAATAAGCGCCAAGAATTTTGAAAATTTTTACCCTTTTTTCAAGAGGCTGTATCTCAGTCAAAAATAATCTGACAGTGATTTTGAAAAGCACATTTTAGTCTGGAGTATCCACTTATTTATGCTGGAATTCAAAAATTTCCTTTACCGCAGGATAATACTTTTTATTTTCCTGTCCTAGCCTAATTTAGTTTTTAAACTTTATAGCGAAACTAAAGCTATTAGAAAGGAAAGTATAATAATATAATTAAACCAATTTAAGCGTACGTGATTTTCACCGGATCTTGGAACCCAGAAAATCAAAAATAAATATTATTCATAAATACTTATATCTCAGTCCCTTATCAGTTACTGACTCCAACTACTCCCCCTCAGTAAGTTTTAAAAACGAGACGGAAAAGTCCTATAACTGCATTGTTAGTGGTTTTTTTTCTTACTTCAAAGTGCAGAAAATTTTTTAGAATAAAGTGTGTACCATAGTTTCGGAAAGTGAATTTCTCTGTTTAAACTTTTCTTTATGTGTTTTCTTTGTGGTTTTACAAAAAACAATATTATTAACTTAAATTCTTATTATCTCCGAAAGTAATGATGATACAACAAATGGAAACAGGATTTTAGAAAGCTTAAACTACCATTTTAGGGTAAAAATATTAATTATGTGAAGAAAAATTTTCTACTTTTTGTAAGATAGATTTTCAAATGTTTGTAAAACACCGCATTTTTTTGTTTTCTAAAAACACCATACAAATAATTCAGAAGTTACAGGATTATTGGTTGACTGCGTTTTTTCTAAGCTTTGGTGTGTCTCTAAATCTTCACTTAGTGTTTGTTTCTGAATCTTCGTCAGGATAAAAAGTCGTGAAAGGTCGAAAAATCGTTTACGAAAACGTATACATAATACATAAAAAAATAGCTCGCTTAAAATTATTTGATATTTCTTAAACTTCATCATTTGAGTTTTGTTATAGGGCAATTCCATGCAAAAGTCTCCATAAGTGAAAAAAATAATTAATTTTTATTGATAGTAAAAATACTATAGTATGATAGTAGCACTATAGTACTTTTCAGAATTGCAGCAAAGGTTTGTTTTTTATTTTCTGGCAATACTGTCATTTTCGAAGTGGTGTCGTGAGTATAAGCTAACAGTGAATTTGTAATGGAGTTTTAATTACATTTTCACGATAAGTACTTTGAATTATTGTAATGATTTACTACATACTGATAAGTCAAGTAACGATATACCGATAAATAGTTCGTAATTTATGTAAACACTATGTTTTTAAGAGATATTAAAATGATAAGACTGTAGTGTTCCGTAGTGTCGATCACAGAATTTTCTCTCTTACTTTAGTAAAGCTTATTCTTCATCAAGGAAAAATTAAATTTTCATACTTGACGGAATTACTTGCATGATGCCAATATCAAAAATTTATTATTTTTTTAAAATAATTATTAAACAGCTTGAAACATTTTTGTAGTGTCAGTCACGACTGCATCATAGTGAATTGTAGCATTTTGTGTCTTTTGAAGACATACATACTGGAGATATTACCCAATCCTAACTTGATTCTTAGGAGGAACAGAATTTATTATAAGTTTCCTAAAAGTCTGGATATCTTTAAAAAATCTTAAGAAATTTTGTATTTCTGTAAAAAAATTTTTATTCGCTGTTAAAGAAAATGTTTAAGTTTTTGAAAAGAATTTTATTATTCATGTTTCTAAAAATGTTTTGATTTAACAAGGAGACTGCACAGCCTTGGGGTCGGCGATTTGGCTGAAATTTTTTTTGGTGATAGAGTACACTTAATATGTTAATATATTAAAATAATAGCGCGCACTACTCAGAAAAACTTGTAAAAAAAATAATTAAAAAATTTCAACGCAGCTGGTGTAGTTGATATACTTGAAAAGGAATATTGTACATAACAGTCCTATTGGTCTAGTGCAATTGGCGTTAGACTGGTAACACAATGGTCATGTGTTCGCAACCGACTCTGTTCAACAAAACTTTTGTTAGTTTTCTTTTTTTTTTTTTTAATATTAATGAATGTCTTCTTTATTTATAAAACATCTTATTTATTTAAAATATGTATTTGTAACAAATTTTTAAATAGGTAAATCTATAAATAGGTAGGGTAAAATAAAATTAATTATAAAACTTTTAAAGTAACATTTATTTAATTGTAAATTATTATTATACTTTACACACAAGACCCAGAGTGATAGTCAAAAACATACAAAACAATAATTTTGTCTGATATGCGTCAAAATTATTTCATGAAAGGAACATTTTCATGAACGTGAATCAAGTATGTTTTTCACTAGATGTCTTACAGACACCCTGTAATTAATTGTAAAAGACATGCATTCATATGCTGTGTAAATTGTAATAAAAATTATTGTTTTGTATGTTTTTATGGCAACTATCACTCTGGGTCTTGTGTGTAGAGAATAATAATATAATTTACAATCAAATAAATGTTACGTTAAAAGTTTTATATTTTATTTTATTTTATCTTACCTATTTACAGATTTACCTATTTAAAGATTTGTTACAAATACATATTTTAAATAAGATGTTTTATAAATAAAGAAGACATTCATTAATATTAAAAAAAAAAAAAATTAACAAAAAAGTTTTGTTGAACAGAGTCGGTTGCGAACACATGACCGTTATGTTACCAGTCTAACGCCAATTGCACTAGACCAATAGGACTGTTATGTACAATATTCCTTTTCAAGTATATTAACTACACCAGCTGCGTTGAAATTTTTTAATTATTTTTTTTACAAGTTTTGCTGAGTAGTGCGCGCTATTATTTTAATATATTAACATATTAAGTGTACTCTATCACCAAAAAAAATTTCAGCCAAATCGCCGACCCCAAGGCTGTGCAGTCTCCTTGTAAGTTATTTTAGTTTAAGTGCTGGTTTCCAACATTTTATTAGTAACTCTGTATGTTGTGATTTATTTCAAAAATAACATGTTAGAATTTACGTATAATATAAGTACGTTTTTGTACCTTTTGTCAATTTCTAAGGTTTCATTTAAAAATACTACTATTTTGCAATGCAAAGTGACGGTAGTGTCAGTCACGTTTTGGTCTGTAGTGTTAGTCACAATTTATTTTTCGAATAACTAATTTCCTAAAAAAGTAGAGTTTTTTATTTTATCATTTTCCAATAATTTGTTTCATATACTTCGATTAAAGATACAATTTAAAATTATAACGCCTGTACAGAGGAAGATTTTCGAAGTTTAAAAACACTCTTGAAGGCGACTTTCTTTTGCATGTAGTGTTAGTGACATTTACATTTTATTAAATAAATCATATTTCACAACTTTGTATGTGCACACTTTTTACTACAGAGGCATAATTGGAGGATCAACTATAAAACAATGCTAAAATGGAAACTGTAAACATAGTGGTATTCGTAATATAAGGCAAAATAAAACGCAAATTGTGTCAAATGTAGAGTCAGTCACGTATGGAATTGTCCATATGAAGTTTCCACGATATTTATATGCAAAAAATAATAATATTTATATATTTATGCAATATGCATTTTATGTCATATACAGATTATTATAAAATTATCTTATCTTGACCCATTGTCATATCAAAATAAGCAATTATATTATTAGTTTCCTAGATGGCTTTTAATTAATAACTTGACAAACTCTTATCAGAAGATATTATGTACACATACATATATATTTCCACAATGAATTAAGCGTACAAATATAGTTTTTGGTATAGATATAATTGTGTATATTAAATCTATTGATATATTACTTACGTAATTATGTGCATTTTTAACAAAAATAATTATGTATCAAGTATTTATCTAACTATTCTTACTGTTTCGAAGTACGTTGTTTAATATTTAACCTTTTTGAACCTGAGTTTAATTTTCTTTTTAAAAAAAAATTATATTCGTAAAAAAAGTTTTATTTTAATGATTTCATAATAAATGAAATAATATTCATATAATTAAGATTTTGCTTAGTATTTTCTTATAACAGTATTTTTTTGTCACTTACGTTACTCAAAATTTTTGGTCTATTCAATATAAACAGATGAGGTATGTATGTCAGTGTATAGAGTCTTACGTACATATTTATTATAGTGATAGCAATTTTGAGTTGCAATTTTGAGTAGCAATTTTGAGTTTTTAATTAGGTAAATCTCGCGATTGAAATAAACTTAACTCAGAATCAGTCTTTCTGTTTATATATATTCTCACATTTTTCAGTATTTTTATATTTTTCGATACCCATTCATTTATCGAAAGTGTCAATACATTTCTTAAAAATTTTAGGTAAAAAACACATTACCTTATTGCGTTTAAATAAGTTTTTTTTTTTTTTTTTAAAAATTTTTATTATTTTGGACTTGGTCACTTTTTTGCATAAAATTATAATTTTATCTTTTATTTATAATGATTTTTATCGAAAAGTAACCAAGGGTTAGTCTCTCTTAGGTTACTTTCTATTAGGCTTGTAGAAACTTTTAAGTTAAGAATCTAAAATATGATAAAAGCCATGCTTACATTTTTTTCTTTGTTTAAATAGTAAAAATTGAAATTTTCGCAATACCAATAGCTCTTGCCATAATACAACTGAAGGTATCTGTCAAATTTCAAGTCGGTTGGAAAAGTAGAACTGGAGATACCATGTCGACTGACTTGAAAAATGTCGTTTCGAGAAAAATGCATTTAAAGTTTTGAAGTGAAGTATGTTTCTGATACCTGATTCTATCCTATTAAAATTGTTATTTATAACTTTGTAAATTTTCAAAATTTTTAAATTTCTTTTTAGAGAGACATTTTTTTAAAGATCTATCTTTCACAGAATGAAAGAAAAAAATCGAATTTTTGAAAATTCTAGACTAGAATACTTCCGTACCTACCACAAATTATCCTTCTAATCCCGACAAATTACGGGAAACCTTTGGTACGAAATATTAAGTGCGTGGTTTTTTTTTTTTTAAAGAACAATTAATATTTTGGAAGCTGTTGTTAATATGTCAGTTCATTATGCAGTAAAATGTTGAATTATTTTGAACTAGTTATGAGCAAAATTAGTCTTGGTCTTATATTTTTTGTAAGACCAAAACCAAGACGAAGACTATGTATACCAATAGCAAGACCAAGACTATAAGTATGGCTGCAAGACCAATACCAAGACTCAAGTGAGCAAGACCAAGACAAAAACAAGAAAAAAGCAAAACTCTTGCTAAACTATTTAAATAATTTGAAAGTATAATTAATACTGAAACTTTTTATAGCAATATTAAAAATTGTTTCTTTAAAAATTCGAAGTTAATTAATTACTTACAATTAAAAATGTGTGATGTTGTCATTAGTGATGAGCAAATGCAAGACCAACATTAAGACTTGGCAGTCTTGGTCTTGTTCTTGCATTAAGAATCTTGGTCTTGGTCTTGCTAGAGCAGTTTGAGTCTTTGTCTTGGTCTTGCAAAATGCAGTCTTGGTCTTGGTCTTGGTATTGCTAAAAAATCTTGCACTTTCTTGCATTTTTTTATTAGCGAATTTTTTCCTTCTGAAATCAGAAGTTTCTCTCTTTATGGTATTAATTATACTTTCAAACTATTTAAATAGTTTTGCAAGAATCTTGCTTTTTTCTCGCTTTTGTCTTGGTCTTGCTCACTTGAGTCTTGGTATTGATCTTGCAGCCATACTTATAGTCTTGGTATTGCTCTTGCTCTTGGTATACATAGTCCTGGTTTCGGTCTTGGTCTTGCAAAAAATGCAAGACCAAGACAAGACTGCAAGACCAAGACTAATTTTGCTCATCACTAGCTATCATAAATCCGTGTAATGCTTTCAACTACCTTCAAAATTTTTTTGGTCGAATAGTAAGTAAAATATCGGCGTTTAACTAATTTTACCACTTTAATAATAATAACTAGTAGATTTTAGAAGTATTGAAAATTTCATCGAAATTGGTCGAATAGTTCCGAAGTTGCACGTTGAAAGGTTTTACGAATACTCAGGTGGACAGAAAGGCAGTCACAGAACAAAAATTTTTTTAGGAAAAAAAAAATTCGCTAATAAAAAAAAAAATAAAAGAAATTGCAGGATTGCTTAGCAATACCAAGACCAAGACTCAAACTGCTCTAGCAAGACCAAGACCAAGACTTTATAGTCTTGGTCTTGCATTTGCTCATCACTATTTTGAACACGCGTATAATAAAATGCACTTGGAAATTTTTATCATGATTTCCCAAGTAAGTATACATTTTAATTGAACCATATAAAAAAATGATTGAAAATTACAGTCAACCCTCGTATAACACGATTAATTCGTACCGTGTTATATCGAAAACGTGTTAATCGAAACCTAGAAGTAATACAAATTACGATAATGCGTTCCGTGTTATATCAAAAGCATATTCACAGAGTACCGTGTTATATCGAAACCGTGTTAAGCAAAACCTAGAAGTAATACAAATTATAAGAATTCGTTTCGTGTTATATCGAAATTGTGTTATAAAATTTAAAACCATAAAAGTCATATAAAAAAAATAATTTTATTTCAAGTATTTGTAATGATTTTAACAGTTCATTTATAAAAGCAAAAATAAACAAAATTTCAGTATTTCAGTATAAAGAAAAATAAGTAATATTTAATTATAAATAAAACCAAACATAAAAATTCTGAAATATAAACTAAAAAATACCACTTCCTGCAGTAATAGGAACAGCTGACTATTATTGAGAAAAATATTGTTTTATTTTGGCGCAACAGTTATGTTGGCAATGTTGTTCATAATATGAATTATTTTTTTTTTTTTATCAAGTTGTCAACACCTTTTTATATAGACATACATGGCCGCTAAGTGAAAGAATGTCAGTGTAACAAAGTACGGCGTCTATTAATAAAATTATTTTGTTTAATAAGCAAACCTATTTTATTAATTTATCTTCCTAAAATAAAAATTATAAAAACTATTAATATTATTACTCGTCACTGTCATCTGAAATCACTAATCATTCTTTTACTGGGCCGAAAGTCCTCATCACTTTGAATATCTTCATCTTCAAATCTAGCCGAATTAGCTTCAGACACCAATGTGTTCTTACTTTGTAATTGAGCCAAAACTTCTCGATACGGAGCTAAGCAACTTTGTAGTTCCCTTTTAAACTTTCCACTACGTACTACCGAAGGATCTTTTGTTTGGTCAAATCTATTCCTTTTTGCACATCATTTAAATTTAAAGAAGATAAAGAAGGAGAGAAAAAAAACACCATTTATAGATAAACAGGGGACTCACCTGTTTATATCCACTGAAAGAGTGTTATAGAAAAGTTGTATGCTATAATAGGGTTGTTCAATTTTATTAAGTCTGGTTATATCGAAACCGTGTTCTAAGAATATCGTGTTATACGAGG
Source organism: Brachynemurus nebulosus (assembly GCA_035578155.1). Lineage (NCBI taxonomy): Eukaryota > Metazoa > Arthropoda > Insecta > Neuroptera > Myrmeleontidae > Brachynemurus > Brachynemurus nebulosus. The sequence continues at coordinate 6,601,664 of JAPWDM010000019.1, forward strand.
GTTGACTGTATGTTGTGAAATATAATGAAAATGTTAACAGGAAACTTACTACATGAAAATAAATATGTTTTTTTTATTACTAATATCAACAGCTTTAAAAGCCACTGTTGTACCACGGTGTATAATTATATCTGGTTCGTTATGTAATACTACAATTATATTATTAGTGTAGGCATAACTATAATATTATGTACTCTCTTAATAGACTTACAGAGATATTTTTCATATTTATATTTATTGTTGAGGAGGTATGCGGTATGTAGTGGACTATGGAGATCATTTGGAAATTTCCAAAGGTCACTGTTTCATGAAAAAAGAAAAATAATTGTTGAGAGATAAGAATAAATAATAATACTACTTATTTTCCAACATTTTTCTATCCCGTTCATAAGAGTTGTTCTGTTTTGGTCTATAAAAAATAATGTTTATGTAATTAATAATATTTAAATGTAAAAAATTATTAAATAAAATAATGTCTAATAATAAATTTCATCTTTCTGTCTTTTTTTTTTTTACTCCTCTGGCACTCTTTGTTTTTCAGCATTCTATCATTTAAGTTAGAAATTTTGTAGTTGAAGAACGATTTAATATATTTTTTCTACAATCTTAATGGAAAGTAGGCTTTTGCGCTCTGTGAAGAGAGCGCAAAATGTGTATTTGCCGAAGACTCTCGTTGCCGAGCAACAAAGTATTACTTTTCGCTTTAAAGCGAAAAAGCAATACTTTGTCGCCCGCTCAACGTATATTTAATTACAAATCGGGTAGGCGTTGTTTATATTTTCTATGGTACCTAACAAATAAACAGATTTCAAAATTATTATTTTTATCGTAATCAAGTGAAATATTATTTTGATTAAATTTAAAAATAACTACAAAATATTAATTAAAAATAATAAATAACTATAATTAATAAATAATAAGAATAAAAATTTTTAAAAAATCTGTACATAATATATCATGGAAATATATAATGGTGACAGTGATTTCTCAAGTACACCCAGGGCCCGGTCCAGGGGAGGGCAACCCGGGCATTTATTTGCCTGGAGCGGGAAATTTTAAGGGCGACAATTTTGTAAAAAAAAGCGGTGTTTGTACAACTGAGGAGTAAAAAGAAAAAAAAAGTCTCCGATTTCACATCGAGGTGGAAATATTCTTTTTTGCCCGGGGCGGCGTAAACACTACAGGTGGTCCTGAGTACACCTGCAGATATTTCTGAAGCTGCAAAAATTATAATATTAAAGTAAATATTAACGTCCATTACTATTTTTTCAAGTATCTTTTAAATAAAAAATAAATTTTATAAGATTGTAGAAAAAATTTTGTGTGTAATTCGAGCACAAAATGACATTGCCGCTCTCATGAGAATAACGCGCTCCGCCTGCCGACGTCGCGCGTCAACATTCTCAATCGAACGGAAATGTACCACTTTGCGCTCTTAATACACAAATGACTATAGTGATGTCATACAGGAATTTTTGAGTAGTGTTCCGTATCCGTAAAATAAGTTGTTTTTAAACATCAGTTTGACGTAGACAACATCGTGTTAGGATTGATAAGGTTTTTTTCCTGATGGATATTTTTTTTAAATCGTGGGAAATATTTTTCCTTAAAATTTTTTTTTTAAAATCAGTCATTTAACAGTTTTACGGAAATAAACAATTAAATTATTTATACCAATTGATCACGCTAAATTTTACAAACATGATAATTTTGGTTTAATCTACACCTCATATTCAATGTTCACAATTTTTTTCAAATTTTTCTGAGCGATCTTTTTGGTGATAAGGGTAGAAGACAAGTTAAAAAAAAAAATCTAAAAAATTTTCAAAAAAAATCCAAAACCTTTCCAAAAGAAAAAAAATCAAAAATTTTTTTCTACTCCTACTATTAAAAGTAACATTTTGCGCACGGCTAACTATATGCAAAAATTAACAATTGTTCACACTATGTGGAAATAGCCGTGGGAAATTATTTTGCACGACTTAATATAATAAAAAAAGTTGGCTATGTCTGATTTAATATATAATGTCATACCGTAACTTGGGGTAAGATTGGCGCATTTTTTGCGTTTTTTTACGTAAACTGCCTTATATTTCTCATATATATTTAGGTAACTTCCTCTTACTATTAGCTATTGAACTCTGCATATTTCAAAGTATGCATTGACTAGTTATTAGAACTCAGAACTTATTTAATTTCTATTTTAAGATGTTCTGAAAATTTGGGAAAATCTTGCCTTTACTTGGGGTACATTGTCCCAAATACAAAATGTCATAGTAATTAATGCCAAATATTATTTGGGACAATGTTCGACATTTTTAATTGTGGTTGTACGTAAGTAGATAGTGTACAAATATGTTAGGCCCGCTCCAAGGGCGAGCAACCCGGGCATTTGCCCGGGGCGGCAAATTTTAAGGGCGGTAATTTTGTAAATTTTTTTCATTTAATTCCTGATTTTTCATTTAATAAATATTTCATAATTATTTCTATAGAAACCACCAACAAAATAATTTAAATTTTTTTTTAATTCAAAAAAAAAAGACAAACACTCAGTAATGTTATTTTAAAATGGAATAAAAAATAGTAATAATAATGGAAATAAGTATGTGAAATTCGTAATAAAAAATAGTATATGCAACTCGTGCAGGATTGTCGATTGCCCACTCGAGCCAATGAGCGCACTCACTACGATCGTGCGCTCAACTTCGCTCTCGTGGGCAATCGGCAATTTCCCGCATCTATTGCATAATATACTGTTCTTTTAATGGAAATTTAAAAAAAACAGGGTGGGCCAATCTTGCCCCAATACTTACCCCAGCTTACAAAATCACATTTTACAAATAAACAAGGTAAGTATCAGAAAAAACAAACTTAAAATACGTTAACTATATATTAAATGAAAGCTGTTATACACTTACCAATCAAAAATCTTAAGTAGTTCTGGATGTGTAAGCAAAAGTTGGTTTGCATCAAAACATTCACAAGAAGTAACGGTGAAGTTGAAGCAGCACTGAGCAGTGGCAAAAGATGGAATTAAATTAATCTTAGCATTCGAATATAGTCAGTGCTGCTACCTGTCATTTACCACAAGAACCAAGTTGATAGCTGTATTTATTAACTAATAGTAAATAAAACTGTTTTTTTCCAAGACTTGGGCCAATCTAACCCTTAAGGGCCAATCTTACCCCAAAATACGGTATGTAATTCTAAAAATATACATAAATGTATGTTGATTATTTATTATTGTTTTCATAGTTTCAAAGTATGCTTTGGCCAAAATTTGAACATCTTACCACTGACATTATAAATTTAAAAAATTGTTACTACTTATTTAAATTTTATTTTAATTTTTTATGTTAAATTTTACGAAAAAAAATGTGCATGTAGAAAAAGTATAGTGTAAAATACGTGGGAAAAGCTTATTTCTCACTCCTCATATGAATTGTTGCACTCTCCCTGCGGGCTCGCGTAACAAACTCATATTCGTGAGAAATAAGCTTCTTTTCCCACTTATTGTACAATATACTATTTACTACTTATTTAAATTTTATTTTACTTACGGGCTCGTACAACAAAGCCATATTCGTGAGAAATAAGCCATTTTTCCCACTTATTGTACAATATACTATTTTAGTTGACCATATATATGTCAGAGCTATTGATTTGCTCATGGTTGTGCAGGATTTGAATGATTGGAGTTATATAAATGATTTCTTATGAATTTATTGGTAGAATTTCAGTAATTTGAGACTGTAATCTGTATAGTCACGATGCAATTGTGTGAAAGTTAAAGGGTTAAAATTACCATAAATTATTATCTACCAGTTAAGAAAACACTAAATTCAAAATGATTTATTGTATTTACAATCCATAAAATGTTAAATAATGCAAATTTTAATACAAATTATATTATTTGTGATATTTTACAATTACTTAAGGGGGAAGTTCAAATAAAAAAGCAACTTTTTTCATTTATGATTAGTTTGCTTGTTGAAATTTTTTTTCAAATTAGGGAGGGTTTCAAATAGAAAATTTTGTTTTTGAAACATTCATTACTCTTCCCTGTGGGGGGAGGGGGCCCTTTTTCACAAGTTTTTAACCGTTTACAAGGTACCCCATATTTCAAAAATTAATGAATATTTTTTAAATATTTTTTCATTATTTTATTCCTAAAGGACCTGTCCATAAAGCTGAGTGTGGGTTTCAGGTAATTTTAAAAATTGACTATAAAATTGTAATCCCAAACTTCTAAAAATTATAAACCCCAATTTTTTATTTAAAAAAAAAATGTTTAAAAATAGTTACAATTTTTCAAATGGAAAAAGCATACTCCACTTTATGCGCAATATGTTTATGAACAAAATTTAAAAAAAAAATTAAGTCTCTATCTTTTCTAGAACTTGAGATATGATTTTCCTTGTCGGAAAAAACACAACTTTCGGGAAACGGTAAAAAACAAAAATAATAACAAAAGAAGCGGTTTACTCACTGTTTATTGAAACGTCTATAACTCATGTACACACCAAAACTAAATATTACTGATCAAATCGCGAGGGGGGGGGGCGAGCGTTGCCTGCAAAGGAGTAGTAACTTGGCTGTGCAGCGGCTCACAAATAAATATTTTTCTACTTAAAAAGAAATTTTTTTTGGCCATGTTTTATATATCACCGTGTTTGTAAAGAACCACGGAACAAAATAAAAATAAAAAACGAGATTCGAAAAAAAATTAGTTTATTAGCCGTTTCTGGCGTGAACTCCCTCCTTAAAGAAAGGTACATACATACGTTAAAAATTTAAATATACTGTTTTCATAATTTAAGTAAAATATGTAACTATTTCGTTCCGAAAAAGCCGTTTAACTATTACTTATTATATTATGCACTTAATTGATTGAAAAGGTATTTTTTCTTAAAACAATCAAAGTAGTGTACACTAATTATTATTATTGGTTTATTTTTTAGAACATTTCCGTTTCCGGCGCTCACGTCATCGTGTAATTATTTCTTTTTCATTTTTAAGTGAAAACTTTTATAACGAGGGTAATTCCATCTGAGAGTGTAAAGAAATCTGTAATAGTTGAAAATGTAAGGAAAATAGTAATGTTGTAACAAAGACTTGAATGATTGATTGTGTGAGGAAAATAGTAATGCTGAAATGAAATCTGTAGTGGTAGTGAGTGAAACAAAAACAGTAATGCTGTAGTTAAGTAATGGTTGTGAATGACCCGCCCCCCCCCCAAAAAAAAAGAAAGAAAAATTGAAGTATAGAGAAAATGATACACTGTAAATGAAATTTTGCATTGAGGTATGTTTCAGCAGGGCTGGCAAAAATGGTTCATAAAACCCATTTAAAATAGAAAATGGAAAATGGTTTCCAAAAACGCATTTAAAATACAAAATGGAAAATGGTTTTGCTAAACATATTTAAAATAGAAAATGGAAAATAGCTATTTAAAATGGATTATAAAATGCAAAATGTGCCTTTTTTACTTTTTTATTCTATAAATTTTTATATTAATAAAAAAAAAGTTAGGAAAATGTCAGACGTACTAAAATCAAATAAGGGCAGTCCTTTGAGAAAATTTTATAAAGTTTGCATGATATGAAAACGAAATTTAACTCTTGAAATATTGTTACTCAAAAATATTGTAAAATTTAATTCAGCTTTAATATATTCAAACCTTGAGTACGCTACAACTGCGACTTCTAAATTACATATAAAAATCATCTACTCGAAATACCAAAACATTTCTTATCGACGTGTCTTAAAGATAATACCACAGAACTTGAGTCCGAAAAGTTTGATTTGAGAGAACTGCAGCTCTAGTAATAAATTTAACTTAAGTGACATTGCAACTCGAGTTATAGAAAATTTGAGTCAATTGAATCAACTTATATTTTATTTACAATTTGTTAGACTACGTTCAACTCGAGTTCTATGATTAATAGAGTCATAAGTGTCATAAATGCACACATAAATTTGTGTATGCATGCATTTTCATTTTAAATGTAAAATGGATTCAAATTTTAATTTTAAATACAAAATGGAAAATGGTTTGAACGAATTTATTTAAAATAGAAAATGCAAAATGCCATTTTATATTTTAAATACATATTTAAAATGAAATCATTTTAAATAGTTCCCAGCCCTGTGTTTCAGTATTAAAAAAAGTTGAAATTATTAATGGAAATGCTGGAAAATGGATAAAATTTCCGTTTTTCTAAATAACTCCAAAGTTGAAATTATTAATGGAAATGCTGGAAAATGGATAAAATTTCCGTTTTTCTAAATAACTCCAGAAATAATTCCACGTAAAATGAAATTGAGATTCTTTTAACCACTTTTCATTTTTTAAGCCTCGTTTGCGGAATAAAAACTTCAAAACGTTTATGCTTCTTTTGTCGATATAGGGAACCAAATTATCACATAATCGACCCTCGTAGCAACACTGCTTGAATATATAGACAATATATTTTCTGTTTTTATCGTAAACCGTAAAAAATATACTTAAATAACTGACGAATCTGAACTTGATGTATATTTGACACGCACTTGGCTAAATTTTATATTTTAATTTTTTTATTATACGGAATTGAGCTGTTACAGTAGGTGTCATGGTGGAATTTAAGCCCGGGACTGTGATAAAAATCTTGGATGAGTTCGTTAGTCAGACACGTACGATGTCCGAAAACTGTGTATTTTGGACATTTTTCGTTCAGAAAACATGAGTTTTTTGTCAAAATTCAGTTTTTCGACATCTCGTTTACACTGTCGTAAAAAGCGCAAAAAAATCACATAAGTTTTTGAATCAATTTCCTATGTAAACAATCGGTTTTTGAAAAAAATGAATATTCTTAAATAATAAACAAATATTTTACTTCGCAAAAATACCACTTTTATTTTGAAACTGTGACAATATTGTTTCGAACCGTCAGTTCAAATGAACTACAATATTGTTTCAAAATAAAAGTGCTTTTATTGTTTCAAAATAAAAGTGCTATTTTGCGAAGTAAACTATTTGTTTATTATTTACAAATATGGAATACCATAAAGTAACGCTCAAATCTATTACTATTAAAAAAATATTTTTCGTCAAAAAAAAGAATTTTTTGCTAAAATTTGCAAAAATTCAAAACTTTTTCCAAGTTTTTCAGTAATACGTTGGGTCACTATTGGTTAATAAGCCGTAAATTTTAAAAGGTCTGTGGCTGTGGATCTATAATAATAATGTTTATGTACCATGATCTAACATAATAATGATATTTTCACCTTTTAATATACATATTAATATACATATAATAATTTTATTAAAATACATAATATTTATTAATCATTATAGAATACTTGCATATACCTACATATTTCAAATTAAATGTCTATATCACTATATAGCAGACATAACACGAAAAGAATTCAGGATTATGTATAATATAATGCTATTCAAACAAAATCCCTTCACTATTTTTGCCACACCTGTATTAATGTATACTTCATACATACGTGTACACATAATATATTATAAATTAATATAAATTATGTTATTGTCAATGTTTCTAACATTTCCAATGTTCAGTTATAATTTCCAAATGTTAGTTTAATTCAATTTCTTCTTACTTAGATTAAACGTAACTTGATTTACTGCGACTACTGAATGTTTATTTTTATGTGTACAATTAATAATTAGGGTTGACCGGGGTAATTGTGAATGGATTTTCATGAATTGAGATAAAAGCGTTGTTTTAAGTATTTTTTTTATTTTATATATCACATTATGGTTGATTTATTTCTAATTCTACATTATTCAGGATGCACCACACAAATTTTGAGCAAATTCGTATGAAAAACAAAAATTTTATAAGCCATTCACATTTCCCCGGTGCGATTTTGCAAATCTTATGAATTTCGGGGTAAATGTGAATGCCATCAGAAAAATTATTTAGAATGGATTACAAGAGGAGTGAGGTACATCAGAGTAAGGACCAACTCAAATTCTTCACATTTACTCCACTTTCAAATTTTTCATCATACTTTAGCGGTCACAATTTCTCTTTGTTTAATGCAAGTTACGCATACCTCAAATTTGTACAAAAAATCAAGGTTAAAGAAAAATAACAAAAATTGTAGGAACAAATTTATTACAAGCTAAAAATGATATTCTGATGATATTTTGTCATTTTATCATATAAGAAATTAAAAAATTACATGTATTCACACAAAAACAAGGAAAATAAGACTTTTTCAAGGAAATACATTTAGTTTACATGAATAAAAAACAATTTTTTTTTTGTATTGTTTGTACAACGGAAACTTGTACAATAAGGTCACCAGCACCATCATCAACATTTTCAACTCTGAAAAAGACTACTGAAATTTTTGACCAAATGGGGGCATTTGTGAATGACGTTCACAATTACCCCACAATTTTAAAATCATGGGGTAATTATGAATTGGTGATAAATTGTCCAATTTCTTTAGCAGTTAATAAGGAACCCTCTCAGGGTTTAAACCACTTCTTTAGAAGTACTTTTAACCATTTCTTAACTTTTAAAAAATGAACATGTATTTAAAAAAAATTTTTTTTTGAGGATTGGTCGAAGTAAGATACATAAAATTTTGCAAGGGTTTTTTCAAAATAAAAAAAAAGATACTAATACTTGGAGAATTGTTATGAAATTTTAATAGCATATTAAGAAAGGACAGAAAAACATATTAAGAGTTAATTTTTAACAATATTAATGTTATTTTAGAAATTATAGGTGCCGTTCACAATTGCCCCAATTCACAATTACCCCGGTCAACCCTAAATTTTTCAATTTCAAATATTATGTTTCGTTCTTTTTCAGTACTAGTAGATAACAGAAGCGGATTCGACAATTATTGTATGCTTTTATAAAATGCATCTAATATCTTAACAATTCAAACTTTATATCGTAATAAAAATTTGTATATTTGTCAAATTAATATTTGTTAGAAATATACTTCTTAGAATTCCGAAGAAGAATTGTAGAATCCTGCTGGTATGAATATGAAATTTTGTACGTACAAAAAGCAAAACAAAAATTTTTTATTGTCTTGAAGAATTAATCAATTTTTCTCTCGGAAGATGGGGTTGAAAATTTCAAACGGGTATGTTTTTCGGTTGGGGTACAGTTGAAAAAAATTGTGACGCTAAAATTTGGTATCAAAAAAATGTAACTATCTACGTCTAATCTAAGTACGCGTAATCGAAATTTACATATACGTATTTGGCTACCATTGGGCTCTAAGTTCGGTAACATTGCTAGGTAATGAAATACTGTTTTAAAATAATAAACAAATTTAAACAATTAGATAAAGACAAACAGTTGCATTATATTGTCTAGTATGTTTAATTGATCCAGAGCGTTTTTATTTTTCACAATTTAAATAGTATTTTAATTTTTTTTTTAAATTTTAATATTGATGTGGTTTTTGGCTAGGGTACAGATAGATCGCAATAGGTAAATAGCAAATGTTTGTTGTTATCTGTATGTGTACTTATTGAACTATAAACCATATTCATGATTTAATGTTTTTCCGTGCAACAACGTAGAAAATTCTTTTATTTTTTTCCACATATACCGGCCCATCGTGTGAAATATCGCCAGAGAGGACTCTTATGCGGCCCATACACGGTTCAACTTGTTGTACAACTTGGTTGAGTTATACAACATGCTGAATCGTGTGTGGGGCAGTTGGTCAACTATTTTGATTGTTGCATAAACGGTTGAAGTAAAATCAAAATATTTTGATTTTACGTGGGCGGAGCAAATGGTCTATGAACATGTTGTACTGTGTGTGGGGTAGTTGAACAACAAAACCAGTACATATATGCTGTAAAGAGTGTAATCAACAAAATATTTACAGCGGTAACAATTGGAAAGTTTAAATATTTGATTTTGTTTGTTATTTCCAATAGCTTGCGGTGATACCGCATTTGAAAATTTTAAATTTTTGAAAGAATTTCCCGTTGCAAGAAACCTTAATGTAATTTCCAAGTGTGTTTTTGCAGAAATTGCATTACGCATAAACATATCTTCTTTGCTTCTTAAAGCAATATAATTTTTGTAATCGTCTGGTTCAGATTCAGAAAATTTTTTTTCCAACCACTGTTTGCTCTATTTTCTTTTTTTTCGTTTACTCAAGCTTTCTTTACTAATTTCTGCAATTACTGCTAAGGCAAGAATTTTATCCTTATTTTTAACGAAGTTCTCTTTTTCAAAAATTGTAAATAACTGAAGTTGGACAACAAGTTGAATGAATAGTTTAATAGTGTATGGCAAACAGTTCAACTTGTAGTTCAACTAGGTAGTACAACAAGTTGAACCGTGTATGGGCCGCATTAAAATAAAGTTAAGGTTGAATTTTTCATTTTCAAGCTTCAAAGTGAGGTTTTTACCCGCCCCGCCCCCCTCTGTAACTTTTCAGCCATAGATCCAGACTTGATCAAAATTGTGTTTTGATTTTATGCGTTGATTAAAAAATATTATACATTTTTGAAAGAAAATTTTAATACCAGAGTTCAATCGTGCATCACAGCCGGAAAACTCTGACCTTAGTGTGGTAATACCAGGAAGAAAAATAATTATTACATTTAATGTCTCTCGAAGAAAATTAATGTACCTATTTTAATTAATTCTTACAATAATTATTCTGATTGCATTAAGTACCGGGTCGCTCACTATCTTACGTAATATATTTATAACGTACCATCATGGATGGCCATGATTGGCGCGATTACATCATATTTTATAGTAAATGATTATCTATCAATGCACTGAACATTTCGTTGCAAACGTGCCTTTCACCTCCAGTAATTTTTTTTATAAAATTAAGATGAAGATGGCTTATGCAAGTATCTACTAGTGATATCGGGCCGAGAAGCAGTTAATCAATTAATCGACTAAAATTGTTTTTCAGATAAAATTAGTCATTAGTCGAAAATATCAAGCACAGCGTAGTCGACTAATCGACTATATTTTAAGTCGAATTTATGATAAGGTAACTTATGTAACTCTTTCAAAAACGAGGTTTTTTTCGAATTTAATTATGGAATTTTAATATTTTTTTTTTGAAGAAAAAGAAAGATATGAAATATCACAATATATTAATCACATAAAAGTGAGAAATCATATACAGTAGACTCTCGTTAATTCAAACCTGCGATAATTCGAAACTCTCTATAATTCAAAGGTATCACGAGTTCCCTACAAAATCTCTTTATATTTCGAACTAAAACAATACATTTTTATACACTTAGTAATTCGAACGAAAAAATCATTGGTACGTAACAAAACGACGCATTAATTCGAACTCATCGGCATCAAACACTCGACAATTTAAAGTTGCAGAGAGAAAGAGACAAAAAGATTGTAAGTACATTTTGAGACAAGTTCAAGTTCATTCATAGCAAATGCTTAAAAAATTAAAATTGTTACCTGCGATAATTCGAACCTCTCTATAATTCGTAATATTTTAAGAGTCCCTCGAGTTTCGAATTAACGAGAGTCGACTGTATATAAATAATTTTATAGTTTCCATTTTTTGAAGTCCAATAAATAATACAGAAAAATTGTTAAATTAGTCGTTTTTAGTCATTTGAAAAAAAAAAAATTAATCATTTTAATCATTTAATCGAAGGTAAAATGGTCGACTAAAAAATGACTAAGTGTAAACAAAATTAGTTAACTCAACCGGCTAATCGATTAATCATCCGACATCACTGGTATCTACCAATATGTGTATTAAACTTTAAAGAATTAATTTACGTATTTTTTCAAAATTTCTAAGTCTTATAATGTTTTCAGATTTATTTAAAAGAAATTTTCAGCGTTATTTATCGGGTCACGAGATCCGCTTTATTTTCTAATTTTTTTTTCTCAAGTTGATCGAAAATCTGTCAAAAATCTTACGATATTGATTACAGCAGTGTTTTTCAGTCACAGGTCCGCGAAAGTATTTCACCAGTCAGCTTTATGCAAAAACGATTTTCGGTGATCAAAATCACATGTTTTGGCATTTATATTTTTTTTTTATTTACGGCCCATGATAGCACAAGTCTAAAGCCTGGATTACACTTGGCGAGTTTACTCGCTATTCACTAGCGAGTAAATTCGCTAGCGAGTGCAAACGTATCGACTCGCTCAATGAATAGCGATTACACATATAGCTAGTAAATTCGCTAACACGTGTTGTTTTTATTAAAAGATTTTTATTATTGTAATATTTATATATTATACAGTTTACTATAAGTTTTTATTTTCTTTACTTATTAAAAATTTGAAGTGGAATAAAAACTGACATTTTAATTTTTTTTAATTTATGAACTTTTTTTACGTAAATACTACGCTGTGGAACATAAAAACACCAAATTTTTCCCGTCTTATAACCCAATTTTTTATCTACCTATCGTATTTTTTTGCTTTTTCTGCAAATTTTTACGTAACAATAATAATAATAACGCTGGAATTACAAATCCTGCACAAATAGTCTCTGTTGACATTTTGAAACAACTGTCAAATACAGCGATTTTACTCGTTAAATATATTACACAAAGCGATTTCACTAACCAGCGAGCAAAATACGAAGCGAGTAGCGAGTAAAGTAGACCGGTCTTCAACTTTACTCGCTTTAGAAAAGCGAGTAGCGAGTATTTAGCGAGTAACTAGTCAAGAATATTACACTAAGCGAGTTTACTAGCAGCGAGCAAATTCGCCAGCGAATAGCGAGCAAACTCGCCAAGTGTAACACAGGCTTAAGACAGCCATTTTAAAAAGAAAACGGATTTATCGATACTGACAAAGGAGCGGGATATAATAGTTTAAATAAATTTAAGAATGTAAATGATTATATTATGGAAATATGAACACAAGGTAATTATTGGCCCTTAAAATATTATATATTAGGTACAAAAAATCTGTACTATTAAAAACTACAATTAAAATAACATATCGTCTAAAACAGTGTTTTTCAACCTGTGGGTTGCGACCTCCTAGGGGGTCGCAGTTACTTTAACAATAAAACCACTCTAGTTCAATATATAATATTTAATAAAGAAAATATTAATTAAAGGTTACATTAATGTGATGGTTTATTACTTTCGCTTGATAAAATTTCAAAACAAATAACTACGGCTTATTTTCAGTAAATCTGAGTTGTAAATAATTGTTGTCATATAAATGCTTTTTTTTTGCTTTTGTTTCATTACTCGTATTTGAACTTGGAGTTGACGGTTGTGCATGTCTTTCCAGAAACTCATCCATTTTCAGTAATTACAATGAGCACAGAATTTTGGATATTAAACAATAAAAAACAGTGAGCAACAACTTAACAAACAACAATTCAATAAATTTAAACACAATTCAAAGTGAATTCACAATTAAAAGAATTCAAAAGTGTCATCCTTTGCTCACATTATGCTCCACGCAGCGCTCTTCACGTCGCGCTATGTCTCGCTCACACAAGTTACGCGCACGTTCAGAAGCTACTATAAGTCGTCAACTTCGATGTCGATATAGAGATATGCCTGTTTAAAGTCCTTTGTTACGTATTTAATTGACACCTAATTGAAAATAATCAATAATGATGAACGGATTCGATATTTTTATAACATAGCAGAGGGTAAGGGTCGCGAAATATTTTTTCATACTAGGGGGGTCGTGCCATGAAAGAGGTTGAAAAACACTGGTCTAAAAGTATTAAATTTCTACTTTCGAAAATTAATATCTATCTCAAGTATATTGTGTGTATTGTTTGTGGTATTTCCTGCTTCGAATGAAATTTTCTAATTTGTTTGGTATTGATATTACGCAGTAATTTTACATCTTGTAAATAAAAATTCCATCATATTATTTCAAACGCGAAGGTCATGTTATCTCAATTATTGCAATATACTCGCTTGAAAAAAATCACTCAGTCCATGTCCAAAGGACTTTTAACCTAACAAAAAAATCAATCAGTTAATTTGTTTATAATAAAAGTACAAGCAAAACATTTCCGAGAGTAATATGTAATACTAATAATAATAAAAAAAAAAGAAAATAAGTAAGAAAGTTTTATTATAAAATGATAATTACAAATTACAGTGTAATTATTTTTACACCGTCATCATTACACAACATGTAAATGTAGCACAAAAGTTGTAAATGGTTTTAGGGTTCCGAAGAAAGAATTTTGGATTCTTTATACATTCGTTAAATCTATTCGTCTGTCACACCTTTATTAATACGGTACTTGACTGTATTTAAAATTTGCGTCAAATGTTAAATAATTGTATGCATTATCATTACATATGTCCAATTTTAATGATGAAACATAAAAAAATGTGATAACTATTTAGAAATTTTATTTTGAAAATCACCATTTTTCAACAAATATTCAACTTAGTGAAAACGCGCCATTTCTTGAAAATGACGTAACATTTTGTAGCTGGATATGTCGATTTTGGTAATTTTCATCGGTGAAGTGAAATTGTGTTTTTTTTTGAATATTTCTATTAGCTTTAGTAATAATAATCGACCAAAATTCAAATAAATACTTGCTTTTACTTTGACATTTTATGAATATAATCAAAGTTTTGAGGTTATAAATATTGACACTGACGTTTAGTTGCTCCAAAATATGACGTCACTATAGTGAGGTGTTTTTACGGCCTTTTTCTCAATTAAAATTGTAGGGTTATTTTTTTTGATGATTTTTTACAGGATCTGTCGAAAATAAAAAAATCACTTAACTGATATGGAAAAACAATGCTTTTAGAATATTTTTGTAACTTCAGTCAAGTACCCTATTCTGACATTTTTCGGCGTATGAGGTGTAGATTTCAGTAGTCCGGCAAACAAAATTTTCTTAATTTCTTAAGGTACTGTTCCGTATTGGAAAGTGGGGATGAAAATTTTTTTCACGTACTAAATTGTGTGACTCATCGTTGGGTTTCGAAACATTAAATTGAGGTTTCATTTTTCATTTTCAAACCTCATTTTGCGAAATATTTAGCCTCAAAGTGAAGTTTTTTTTTCCTCTTTCGTGTAACTTTTTAATCATGGACTCAAAAAATTTAGAAATAATTCAGACGCTATTTAAAGGTATTTCGGTTGAGTTGTATCGGTAACTTTCGAAAATATAAGCAAAATCGACCTTAGAAAATAAAATTTTGCATCTAGGTATGTTTTGGTGTTAGAATTCGCCAAAATTCAAGTCTAACTCTTTAACGAAAATACTAGAAAATGGAAAAAAATTTCGTTTTTCATAAATAACTCCAGAAGGGATATCGATAAAAAAATCTTTTAGGTAAAATTGAAGATAGGGAATACCAACTGCTGCCGGTTTGCAAAATATTTTGCTGATTGTCGTTTTTGGAAATGTCTTTAAAGTTGAAGTTCCTTTAACCCACTTTTCATGTTGTAAGCTTTATTTGCAAATTACTGAACTTCAATACGTATGTGTTTCTTTACGAGACAAAGGGAACTTTTGGGAATTTTGTTGGTAAAATACTGAACTTCAAAGCGTATGTGTTTTTTTACGGGAACTGACATATGGAACTTAATTGTCATTTAATCAGTGACGTAACTAGTCCTAATTAGATTCTGTATTCAAATTTCTTGATGCATCCTTTTCTGGAAAATTACACAAAAAAAATCCCCCAAACGAAATTTTTACTTGCACTTGTTGCGACCCCTGTAGCTGGGGGTCCTGTATGACTGATACAGTTGCTACCGTGGTAACTGCGCCTTTGCACTTAATTGACCCTCATAGTAACACATATGCAAGTCACATTGTCGATTACATTTTTTATCCGTTTGCATAATGAACCGTCAAAAATGTACTTAAATACCTTATATTTTATTTCGAAAGTTGTAAAGATCTCTAGTCATTGAGAATCTTGATTTAGTGCATTAGTGATGAGCTAATGCAAGACCTAGACCAAGTCTTGGCAGTCTTGGTCTTGGTCTTCTTTTTGCATTAAGAATCTTGGTCTTGGTCTTCTTTTTGCATTAAGAATCTTGGTCTTGGTCTTGAGCAGTTTGAGTCTCGGTCTTGGTCTTGGTCTTGCAAAATGCAGTCTTGGTATTGGTCTTGGCATCGCTAAAAATCTTGGACTTTCTTGCATTTTTTTTTTAGCGAATTTTTTCCTTCTAAACTCAGAATTTTCTCTGTTTACAGTATTAATTATACTTTCAAACTATTTAAATACTGTAACCAGAGTCTTGCCTTTTTCTTACTTTTGTCTTGGTCTTGCTCACTTGAGTCTTGGTATTGGTCTTGTAGCCATACTTATAGTCTTGGTCTTGGTCTTGGTCTTGCAAAAAATGCAAGACCAAGACAAGACTGCAAGACTAATTTTGCTCATCACTATAGTGTATGTTCAGTACACACTTAGCGTACTTTTTCGTGTTTTCAAAATTTTTTTTTAAAATATAGTCGAAAAACTTCAGTGTACGTAGAAATTACATTTTCACAAAAATAGATTTTAATGAGAGAAAATATTTTTATAAAACTTCAAACCGATCAATATGACGTTTGGAGATTAATAAAAGATGAATTTTATTCAAATAAAATCGGGAGATTTATAACTATTATATATTATCAGACGACTGAAATTCAAATTGTGAATAAATCGATTTTTGCCACTGATTATTACTGATGCATAGACTTGACCGTCACGTTAACATTTTATTGCCTTTTTTACGTAATCGCTCAGATTTTATTATTTTCATGGAGTAATCTAACATTATTAGTTAAAAAGAAAGTAAAATTATTGGTAAGTAACCATAAAAATAATATTTAACAAATATATCACTGTTTAAATTAATTTAATATGGAATATTTTTATGTTTCGAAGAAAACTCTTCATTCTTATACAATGAGGGCAGAATTTAAATAAAGTAGAATTTACAAAGTAATAATAAAATTATATTTACGCGATTGCGCAATATGTCTTTTGTGCTACCTGTATGTAGTATATATGTGAGTATTCTTTGTTTTTTTGTAGTATCGAAACGATTAGACAGATTTTAATAAATGAGATGTCATTAAATTTATCTTAATCTCAAAAGTGACAAATGTGGTGGTTGTCAGCCGCTGTAATGTTGTATCTCTGTAATTTATTTAAGGTAGTAATCTGTTTTTCATACCTTTTTTTTTTTTAGAAAGAACAAATTAAAAGTTTTGAATTTTTAATATGTTTTTATTTACATCGTAAGGTACCAAAAAAAATTTTTTAAAAATAAATTTTGTTTTATTATTATTATTATTATCACTTGAAATTGGCGCCTCAAAAAAAGCACCTGGATGGCCCGCGTGATTTTGACTCTTTGAGACATCTGAAATCAAAAATTCTTGATTAGTCTTAATCTATAGATATGTCATTCTGGTCGGAACTAGAATTATGAAATTTTATCGAAAAATAACAAAATGGCGGACTTCGAAAAAAATTTCAATTTCAGTTCTTTTTTTCGTACTCCGCCATTTTGTTATTTTTCGATAAAATTTCATAATTCTAGTTCCGACCAGAATGACATATCCATAGATTAAGACTAATCAACAATTTTTAATTGCAGATGTCCCCAAGAGTCAAAATCACGCGGGCCATCCAGGTGTTTTTTTTTTGAGGCGCCAACTTCAAGTGATAATAATAATAATAAAACAAAATTTAATTTATTCAAAAAAATTTGTTTTGGTACCTTACAATGTAATTAAAAACATAAAAATTTCAGAAAACTTTTCATTTGTTCTTTCTCAAAAAGAGTGCCCCTAAAAATAGGTATGAAAAACAGCGCGAGTTACCAGACTATACCTTAATCAGCACACTAAAAAGATAAAAATCGAAAAATCCTGACTGCTTAAAAGGCGAACTAAATAGATGGGAAAAGATGGAATAAGAAAACAGAAAAACAAATAAAATGTAAAATAATTGGAGGTATGTATAGCTTGTTCATTTATACTTGGCGGCTGGACTTTAAACCTCACGCATATATCTGTATATGTGTTAGTGTGTATCAGCATGTGTACAGAGTGTAAGTACACAAATACTACTACAATACTTCAATATTACGTACACAAATAGGTTTCTGCGCCGATTTTATGATCCGCCAAGTAAAACTAAACAAGCTGTATATTTGTAATAAGAAGATGTATAGAAATATCGGTTGCCTCCGACTACATTACTTTTTAGTAAATTTCCGAATCGGAAGTTCAGCTATTACAGCCACTGTCATGATGCGGCTTGAGTCCCGGACTATGACAGAAATTTGTTTTGAAGTCTCTGGAAGCCGACAATGACTTCTACTAAAATTTACACATACGATAATTCTCGAACGAAGCATCCTTATTTTACGAAATTTGGTGAAAACGTCCAAAAAACTTGGATGAGTTTATTCAGCCAGATACGTCCGATACCCGGAACGTGGTTTTTTGGGCATTTTTCATGAAGAAAAATTCGTTTTTTGCCAAAATTTTCAAAAACTTTAGCGACATTTTTTACACCATTGGAAAGAGGAAGAAAAATACATAAGAAAGGTTTACAAACTATTTTTCTATGTAAACTGATTTCCGAAAATAATTAATTTTTATAACCGGAAATTTACTATGTTATGCAGGATGCTGGGACAGGGGTATTGTATTAACTTCCCATAGGAAGTTATTGTAATGGGTCCGATTTTACGAATCGCTAATTTTGACATATCTCCACGTTTCAAGGTCACTAGAATCCGAATCCATCGTTTTTAGCGTGATGTCTATGCATGCGTTCGTTAGTTCGTTCGTTGGTGAATTTTTTTTCGTCTCGCATATCTCCAGAACAAATGATGATATCAACTCCGAACTAATTTCATTAGATGCGTAATCAAAAAATGAAGACCGGATAAAGTTTTCAGCAAATTCGGATTAGCGGTTTGTTTTTTGTGGTGAAAAAACAGAATTAACTTTATTATTTATGTACAGTAGTCTCTAGTCTTTAAGGACACCCAATGGGAAGTTGACAGTGTGGGTAGACCTGTCCCCCAAATTTTTTATTTCTCTTTCCGTCCTTTTAGTTCGTTTTTTGTGCAGTTGGATTTTTTAATTAATTTCTCTGTAAGTGAAAAAATGGTCCTTCTATCCAAAAAACGTTTTTGTTTATCCAATTATCTCTTAATAGTATTTTAATTAATAATAGCAAAATACCTCGATTTAATTAATTTTGTCGTAACTAAAAATAGACGTACCTATTACAATAATTTTCAGCAAGATATACTACTTAAGTATACATTGGACTTATTTGAAGGAATTGAAAGTATATAATGGTATAATTGTTTCGTATTATCTGTTAAAATAAAATTAGTACAAAAAAAAAGACAAGGTCGACGCCCTCAATGCTGTCAATGTTCATAATTCATAAATGCAGTACTGTAAATAAATTGTAACAATAAATTCACTTTATACCAGCTAGTGCAGTTTCTTATGATTGGCGTCATTCAGAACTTTGGGCAGAAACAGTTACCAAAGATATAATATTATTGATAAAATTAGGGTGCGTATTTTATCTTATATTATTAATCTGATTTATATATCAATGAGGTTTTAATCCCACTATTACCTTATTGTGATTTGCTATGAAAATATCGTAAGTTTAATTTAATCGTTAAAAAAAACGTTTATGATCGTTCTTTTTGGCATGACGCACCGTTTACGAGATATTTACAATCAAAAGTTTACGATAACGGAAGGTATCGATTAAGAACATAATATGACAGTCAAACTTCAGAAGCACTTATTACTCACCGCAAGAGAGTGTATAAAAACTAGTATGTAATTTAAGAGGGTAACTCACTACCCTTTGCAATGTCGCTCAAACTGAATTTTGAATTCGAAAATTTTATTCCTACGTTATTCTGATAGTTTTAAACTATTTTCCGTGAAGAAGAAGGGTGTACGAATACGAATGTGAGGTTGACATGTTGGTACAAATTGCACGTAGGTATAACTTTTTCCTAAGAGAATTTATTTAAAACTATTATGGGTCATACACAGTCAATTAAATAAGGAATAAGAAATAAGGAATAAGAAGTGTGCCATCTAGTGACGATGAATGGAACTTTAATGAAATAAGAAATAAGGAATAAGAAATAAGAAATAAGGAGTATCATAAGAAATAAGGAGTTCATAAGTAATCATGAACATTACTTTTTCATGAATTTTGACGTAAAAAAATACCTAAATACATATACCTATGAGCAGTTAAGTTAAAGTTTCATTCAACGTCACTAGATGGCATACTTCTTATTCCTTATTTCATTGATTGTATGTTAAGTCTTATTGAAATTTTTTCACATAGATATATAAAGATCTAAATTTCCTGTTTTATAACTACCGTGCCCGCTGTCGCCGGCAAATGATGTGGACACCGTTACCCTTACGAAACGATTATGATACATACAACAAAACACATCATTTGTATCTATACAAACATGCGTATGTGTTTGTGCAACATGGTGTACAACCATAGTAACAATATGCTACTCTGTACGAATACGACTGTAGCTGACTGTATTTAAAAATTATTAAAGACGTTCGTACGCGTCCACAAAACACTATAGAATAGGGTGATGTAGCTACCACAAATTACTGCAGAACATAATACCCTATATGTTATGCATACAGAGCTTGTATGTACTTGTTCATGTGCACATATCTTCATATGATGTGTCGTGTATTATAGATGATTGCTATATGTACCACCTATGTACTGATCTGTGGTATCAATGCATACATAGTTGTTGATTGAAAATTACCAGTTTATTTGACCTTGTATGCATATTATGTACGCATACACATCAAAATCTACCAGAAAATTGTAATTTTTTTTAATTTCAATATTTAATATTTCATTTTAACGTCCGTCAATACGATGTTTTTTGTGAAGTTATATAAATTGCATATTTCAAAGAATATTTTTAAACATTTTTTATTTTGATATCTACTCTTATAATATACGTATTATAATTTTTAACACGAAAAAATGCTGTTTAGAATGTTTTTTCCTAATGGCTCTGTGTTAAAAATTTGATTTTTAATCGTCAATTACTTTAAGAAATGATCAATGAAGGCCCTAAAATTTTTGAGGGAAGATAACTATGTAATTCAACTTGTCAATTCTCTAAAATTAAAATTTTTCTCTACTATTAAGTCTGACGCACGAATGTCCTTAAACAAGAGTCTTGACAACAGAACATCATAGACCGGAAGTAAATTACATAAATAGCATAATATTCTATGTTACATATGTATATAAAAAATAATGTTACCACGTACAATTTCACATACATATGTATGTATACTCTACAGTAGCATCAGTAGTACACTCACAGATACGTCAATTTTCTCGTATACACACATGCATACATACATCGAACGACGAAACCTTGCATCAGCGGCGCAATCATATTATTGTGTGCAATGTCAATGTTGCAGTTGCGATTATTACGCGGATCGCAGTTCGCGATGCATTTCATTCATTGTGTGTGTGTCAATGTATGTGTATGTGTGTTTGGACGTACATACATATGTACATATATTAATTTGTATGTAGTTTGTACTACAGTGTCGCTTAAGTAGAACCTTGACAAAACATCAATGTTAAATATAATCGAATTGAATGATCATGTGATGATAATGTAATAAGACAAGGATACCGATAATATGTAATTCTTTTCTTCATTATTTTTATAAATATGTACTCATATAAGTATACTGTATAGCTAGCTGTATAATGGATGTTATATATGGGTAACTTCAAAAATGTAAACTTTACCGCATCGATGCAGCATCATGACTTTACTGATACGTCTAATACTACATGATGCGCTGCTGATGCTCTGTTGAAATTTGATGCACATTAGATGTTTTTGAACGGGATATTGGCGTCATTTAGCCTCTGATTTGGCTATAGATAAGACAGATAATGTAGCATGATAGACTATAGATAATATAGCAATACACTCCTTGTATAAGTAAGTATATTATCTTTGAATTTCAACTTGAACTTACTTGAAATTGAAAATATTCAAATTATCTGAATAAAAAATATTACATATTTTGAGTGCAAAATGTATTCAAATAGTTTAAACAATTTTAATCAAAGGTAAATACATTCATCTTTTTCAACAATTAGTTTTTCGGAATTATTCCTGTTGGTGTTAATACCTACATAATATGGCAAGTAGTTATAATTCTACATTATACACGTTACAGCATCTTGGACACGCATCACCAAATTTCTTGATGCATTGTTTTGACGCATCAAATGCAAAAATGAACTTTTGATTTTTCGTTGTGATGCGTCTGATGCATTTTTGAACTTTTGACTCTGCCTCATGCAAGCAGTGATGCATTTTTGAAGTTAGCCTATTATACAATCGTATACAATAGTATATTGTGCAATAAGTGCGGGAAATTGTCGATTGCCCACGAAAGTGAAGTTGAGCGCACGAACGTAGTGAGTGCGCTCATTCGCTTGAGTGGGCAATCGACAAGCCCGCACGAGTTGCACATACTATTTTCTATTACGAATTTCACATACTTTTTTCTATTATTATTACTATTTTTGACAATTTTATTACTTTTTAAAATAATATTTTTAAGTGTTCGTCTTTTTTTTTTCTGAATTAATTATTGTTTAAATTACTTTGTTGGTGGTTTCTATAGAAATAATTATCAAATATTTAAATGGTGTTTCCGTGGCTATCACTTTCGGTGATGTTATTATATTAAAAAATTCATAACTTCTGTAATATTTGACATAAAGCAATAATTTTTTCATCAATATGTTCAGAAAAGTCAGGAGATTACAGGAAAAATAAATTTGGTTAATTACCACTTCATGTTTCTATGTAATGCTTTGTTAGACTTAAATTTTGTGACATTTTTTAACCGACAAACAAAAAATCTTTAAAAGTGATTATTGACCAAAGGCATAGCAGTAATTTTTGTTTAAATTTACCCTAAAGATATAAACTAAAATAATCTGGAACAAAATTAATGGTTTTTTACCCGCTAATATTTTTCAGACACGTCCGACGTATGAAAGCTCAAAAAACGAGCTTTCTGGAATAATTTCCCAAAATTCAAGATTTTTGTTTACACCATGACAAAGAGCGGAAAAAATCATACAAAATACGTTTTTGAACGATTCTTTTATGTAAACTACACGAGAAAAACTAAATTTTTTAAACGGTCGCCGTATATACCACTGTCGCAGCATCCTGCATAACATAGCGAATTTCCATTTATAAAATTGAGTTTTTCTCGGAAACCAGTTTACACAAAAACAATCGTTCAAAAACGAATTTTGTATGATTTTTTCCGCTCTTTGTCATGGTGTAAACAAAAATCTTGAATTTTGGGAAATTATTCCAGAAAGCTCGTTTTTTGAGCTTCGAGACGTCGGAAGTGTCTAAAAAATATTAGCGGGTAAAAAACCACTAATTTCTTTCCAGATTATTTTAGTTTACATCTTTAGGGTAAATTTAAAAAAAATTACTACGGTTACTGCTATGCCTTTGGTCAATAATCACTTTTAAAGATTTTTTGTTTATCGATTAAAAAATGTCTCAAAATTTAAGTCTAACAAAGCATTACATAGAAACATGAAGTGATAATTAACCCAATTTATTTTGCCTGTAATCTCCTGACTTTTCTGAACATTTTGATTAAAAAATTATTGCTTTATGTTAAATATTACAGAAGTTATGGATTTTTTAATATAATAACGTCACCGAAAGTGATAGCCACGGAAACACCATTTTAACCCTATTTTGCTAAATTTCAAAAATTCATAACTGAAAACTATTAGAGATAATTTTTTTAAATTTTGTACAGATGATTAGGATGGTTAAATAAACAAATAAAAAAACTTTCAGCTAAATCTGAGGTCATGGCCATGGGTGACATTTTATTTTTTTATTGGATGAACTGAAATGAAATGACCCTATACCTAAATATGTTTTTGATCCGTTATCCTTTGTAAGTGGGTTTTAAAAAAAAAGAAATTTTAACCGGAAATTCGCTGTGTTATGCAGGATGCTGCGACAGAGGTATTATGATCTTTTTAATGTAACATACACTGTTCAAAGAATAAAGTTTTTATAGTTTAACTTAAAGAAATAAATATGAAACTTCTGCCGACGTTATATTATACAGGCTGTCTCTAATAAAATTTTCGACATTTCGAATTGTAAAAGGAAACTACAGAAAATCTTCGAACCCTCAACTTATACCATTCTGCAATGACACACCAGTACCTAGACATGCTCGGCCATTCCGCTAGTAAGTTATAATTTACCAAACTAAGGTTTAGTTTAGTATACTTTTATTTTGTATTGACACAATTTTATAAAATTATTTTATATAATATTAAATAGCATTTTACCTGAATTATTTGATGTTACTGTTAAAAATACAAATTTTCAGTAAATAATTACTTTAAATATTACTTTTTTTTAGTGTTCTATGCTCAAAGCCGAATTAACCCACTTTGGGGGCCCAAACATTGCTTTTTTGCCGGGCCTCCTCCTTCTTCCGAAGAAATAGAACACACAGAAAATATATAATACACTAGCGGAAAAAATTAAAGGATCAAAAAAAAAATTCCAAATTTTTAGCGAATTTTCGAATGTATTTTCGTGAAAAATGGTCGTATCGGAGTCGTAAGCAAAGCAGTTTAAAGCTGGAAGTTCCTAGTTTTCAGATCTTGCGATAAAAAAATTTTCAAAGCAACGTGTATCGCTTAATCCTAATAAGTGCCTAAAAAAAAAAATTTCCGAAATTTTTTCGGTTCCCTTTTTTGGTCCACGGACTTGGAAAAAAATTTTCCGACTTAACCACCATATGGACCGGATAACTTGTTCATTCAGCTTTAATTTGCTTTTTTTAGACCTTTATACGACCACTTCTCGCTGAGATATCGGACTTTGAATGGAAAAGGATCGTTTCGTCTTTGACCATCAATATCTCAGCAAGCAATGATCACACAGAAAATTGAAGGTGTGTTTCGAAAACTCGAATAAATTCTCTACAAGGATTAGCTATTGTTTTTTCAGAAAAAATTTTTTCTGCATACTCTACATGAATTTGAAAAATCAAGAAAAAAAGCTTTTGGGGGCTTTTTGGAAAATTGAGCGCTGAATTAAAAATTTCGAGAAAACCATTAATGTTCAGTGTGTCTTTTACAGTTCAATATACCCACAAAAACCCCACCATAAATTTAAATACTGTTGTTGATAAAAATGTAAAAAAAGCTGAGAAAAATTTTTTTTCATTTTGTTCAAGATTATGAAAGTTTAAAAAAATGATCCTTTAATTTTTTCAAAAATTCAATCGAATGACACAAAAAAACGGTGGGGTTTTTGTGGATATATTGAACTGTAAAAGGCACACTTAACATTAATGGTTTTCTCGAAATTTTTAATTCAGCGCTTGATTTTCCAAAGAGCCCCCAAAAGCTCTTTTTTTCTTGATTTTTCAAATTCATGTAGAGTATGCAAAAAAATTATTTTCTGAAAAAACAATGGCTAATCCTTGTAGAGAATTTATTCGGGTTTTCGAAACACACCTTCAATTTTTTGTTCAGTGTACTTATTAGGATTGAGCGATACACGTTGCTTTGAAAATTTTTTTATCGCAACATCTGAAAACTAGAAACTTCTAGCTTTAAATTGCTTTGCTTACGACTCCGATACGACCATTTTTCACAAACATACAGCCATTCGAAAAATCGCTAAAAATTTGGAATTTTTTTTTTTTGATCCTTTAATTTTTTCCGTTAGTGTATTAAAAATTAAAACAAATCTTAAATTTTTGTTATCCAACAGAAAAGTAAACTATCTTGTTTACAATTTTTCTCAAAATAGGCAGTTTGGTTGGGCCCTAGACATTTGTCTATACGATAATCCGACTCTGTCCATGCTTATTACTATCCATTTATTACTGCTTAAGTGCTTAGGTCCATTTATTCTCTAATCTGGTGATTTCCTTCCTTGAGTTTAAAAAAAAATAAATTAATAAACCCCTTACAAGAAAATGCTACGTTACTGTGGAATTAAAACGTTCGTGAAGTGCAAATCGATCACCTAATTTTCTACATACAACACCACAATTTAACGGTGGCATCGCTAGTGATGACATAATAATTGTCTTTTAAAAAACTTCTGTTGAACAATTGACGATTATGTATGATTATGAATGATCACTTTTGTCATGTCCTGTACCTATAATTATTATTGTTTACAAACAAGTTGTTCTTACGTAATATTTTTAATACATATATTATATATGTACTTTACTTACAACAATACATATTAGTTGAATGTTTTAATAATCATAATATATTATACTGATTACGTACGAATGTTACATTTGCATTTATTTTTTAAATTGTATTGTTTTTTATACACATCAATTATTTATTAATTTTATTTGTCATTTAAAAATAAGAACTACATACAAAGTATGCTAATAAATATTTTTATAACAAAGATGTATTTTAAATGGTCTAATTTATGCACGTATTAGTTGACAATTAAATCTTTAAAAGTAGGACAAAAATATTATTATTTAATTAGTAGGTCATTTGGATTCAGAAGTACAATATACATTGTAGGAAATTTCTGAAAAGAGAGTGGGTTTTGTAGCCTCGATAATATTCAGTTTTTTTCTTTTTTTTTTTTATTTGAAAAAGCACACAAGGAATAGTGACAAGGAAAGGTTCCCAGGTGTCCGCCTCCGATTTCAATGCCGCTGAAATATGTTATTCTACGTCGAAATCTAAGAGACACGTATTTTGTTTTATCGGCGGAAAAACGGTTTGAAGGGGTGAAATCACCCTGGGTAAAAATTTAATTTTTCAAATATCTCGAAAATAGTCAGAGTTTATTGATATGCAATTTGTTCAATTTACATCAACAAGGGTGGTTGGGGGTTAAAATTTGGGGATTAATTTTGCAAAAAGGGGGTGAAAATTAAACAATATAAAAATTTTGTTTACAGATTTGAAATCTACGTCAAAAAATTTAATTAACCTGTTTTTGTTCAATGTCCTAAGGGGTAGTTAACTAAGGGGTGATTGTGTCGAATAGTCGTACTACTTGGGTAGTTCAAGAAGTTTTATTTAAAAAAAAAAAATCGTGTGATTATGTCAACTTCCCACAAGAGCCCACAAGAGTTCAAGAAGTTCTTCTTCATGGAAAATAGTTTAAGACAATTAGAATAATGTAGAAATGAAATTCTCGAATTCAAAATTCATTTTGAGCAACATTGGAGAGGGGGTGAGTCACCCTCTTAAATTACATACTAGTTTACTAACACTCTTTTGTACTACTTATTAACACACTGACAGTGGGTAATAATGTCACAATAAGTGGTTCTGAAGTTGGACTATCGTATGTAAGGTTTTTATAATGTTTTTTTTTTTTTTTTTTAATGGATGTTATAGTTTTCGTTATCGAAAATTATCGATACCGAAAATAACGATATTTTCAAAATGAATGGAAACCTAATAAAAACCTTACATACGATAGTCCAACTTCAGAACCACTTATTGCGTCATTATTACCCACTGTTAGTGTGTTAATATTAAAAATGAGTGTATGTAAACTAGTATGTAATTTAAGAGGGTGACTCACCCCCTCTCCAATGTTGCTCAAAATGAATTTTGAATTCGAGAATTTCATTTCTACATTATTCTAATTGTCTTAAACTATTTTCCATGAAGAAGAACTTCTTGAACTCTTGTGGGCTCTTGTGGGAAGTTGACATATTCACACGATTTTTTTTTTAAATAAAACCAAGACGTGTCAAAGGAATTTGATAAAAATTTAATATGTTATAAAATACAAAGTTACAAACCATATTTAATAACAGATAAAAATTATTGACCACGCCATTTTTAGGCTACTCAGAGGTCATAACCTCTGAGTAAGCCTTATCGTTTCACAAAAATACTATTCTAATGTGTGGCCAACTTGCATTTCTGTTTGCTGAACTCAGCTCCCCAACTTTTTGGAGTAAAGGGGATATTTTTCTTAATTACAAAAATAAAAAATTTAAGACATTAATTTTGGACCTAACTGCTAATTGTTTAATAATCGAACGTATAGAATTAGAAATTAATTAGATTTTTTTCTTAATTGCTAAATTTTTTTTTAATCTTTCTTGTTAGCAGTAAGGTATAAATAAAAAAAATATAATTGACGCCTATACTATTAGGTACATGATTATTACTGTGTCGTTTATGGATATTTAAATGATTTTAATATTACCTACATATTAAATTACCTAAATGATTTTAATATTACCTACATATTAACAGTAAATTACTATCAAAAAAATGCAAACTTTAACAATATTTTTTAAATTCATTCAAATTCAATTTAATTGCTATTTAAATATATTAGTTTTTGACATTTGACGTTTTGAATTTTACTCAAAATATACATACGTAATTTACACATGCTACCTATATATATAGTGAGTATACTCTATTTTGAAAGTGTCACACCATAGAACACTAGAAGCCAACTAACATAAAAAAAGTGAAATTCGCTTGGAGTCATTTGTAAGCCAGTCACAGCTTAAGACATTAGTCCGTCAGTAGTCGTCGTCGAGTCAACACACCATTATATTAACAATATACCCATTGTTAGTTGAGCACGTTGAACAGCTCTCTCTGGTAATACGTGTGATGTGATTGTATGTGTGTATACACATACTACTACAAAAAACCAAACTAATACACTGCAAACAGTGTGTATGTACACAAACAGACTACGTCACAAACTCATTACAAGTGGAACAGAGGCAAAGCCAATCTAGTTTGTCCCCTTGTATCACACAGTATATAATACATGATAGGTACCTACAACATATGTACATAAAGCTACGGATACACGAGACATCAAAATAACGCGACATCTAAATTAGCATTATTGTGTGCAATGTTTACACTATAGAACACTAGAAGCAAACTAATATCAAAAAAGTTTAGTTCGCTTGGAGTCATTTGTTGGTCTGTCACAGCTTAAGGCATTTAAGGCTTAAGGCATCGAATCCACTACGATTGTTATGTATTGTAAGACCATTGTTACTTGACCTGCACGTTGCTCTGTCCGATAATACGTGTTTTGTAATTGTGTGTGTAAATACTCACACAGAAGCAAACATCAAGCCTAAACCACTACAAACAGTTTGTACTTACACAGCATAGTGATGCGAAGTGGAGGAGATTTTACGTCACCTTTCTGCTACAGTCGGAATACTAACTATCATATAGTAGTTTGGCCCGTTGGTTTACACGTTCAAGTAAAGCGGGTTCTACACGATGCTACGAACGTTCCTTCCAACATTCGATCGAACGTTTGAGGCAGTTAAGTTCGATAGTTGGTGCGACGAATGTATCTGCTACACGGTGAATCGAATGTTTGATCCAATACGAATGATGATGTGTTGGTACTCAGTGGACGATGTTATCTGTCTGATGTTATCTCTAATGTTATACACTGATGTTGTCTCTCTTCACATGAACGAGCGTGCAGCTGCTGAGTCGAACCAACCAACGAACCAACATTGACCTTCAAACGTTCGAAGCACCCCTTTGACTCGGTGCAAAAATACCGACATCGAACGGGACACGACCAAATGCGAACGTTTGACGCTCGACATTGGACACTCGTAGGTTCGAACAACGGCTACACGATGCTATGAACCATCCAACGTCGAATGTTGGAAGGTGTTCGTAGCATCGTGTAGCAGCGGCTTAAATTTGCAGTCTAGATCAGGCTAGAACAGTTGTATACACTCGAGTTGCTAGACTTCTCTAGCAAATATTTGAGGTTGTTTACACAGTAGTGTCACACACGGCGAATAGAATAGTGTCAGACATTTCACACAACACCTGATTTAGATTATAATTTAACATTTCTAAATCGTATTTTGTATTGCCATATTCTATTTTGAATTGAAAACTAATATTTTTATAAATGTTGCTGCAAGACGGCAGTTTCGTACTGAAAATAATTTATTTCATTTTTTGCTATAGTGTAAATCCAACTTGTAAAATTTTATTGCGTTTACTTTTTTCTTAGAGTTGTAATATAATATTATCTCTGTATTATCTTTTGGATGCGTCTCACAATTTAGGATTACCTTGTTGGTAGTATCTTAAATCAACTTTTCTGTCCTTTTGTAAAAAAAAAAACTTCTACACCAAAAGCGTGTCGTGTGTCCGTACCTTTATAATCTTTTTAAAATAAATTATTTTTTTTTTTGTCAAAAGATTCTTATAACATAACCTATTTGTATGACTTAACGTTTATGTAAAAAAAAAACAATATGTTTTCATCCAAATCATTTTAATATTTGCGACGATTTGAATTTTTACACAAAATTTCGAATGCGAAAGGAATTTTTATTTTGGAAAAAATTCGCCCACGAATACAACACAAAACGAACTGGTATGCTGTTTTTTAAATAATAAGTATTTCAACTAAGCAGTAATGTATCTTTTTTTTAGGAATAGTACATTATCTTCAGAAATAATGTTTTTTTTAAGGAGAAGTTTTCAAAGCTACTACTAGCAAAGTAGTGAAATTAGTGTCACACAAAATTGCTTTGTTGCGTGAAGAATTCATTAAATTTCCAACAACTGACGTCGAAAAGGCGCAAGTTAAAGAAAATTTTTATAACATTACGCGGTTTCCGAGAGTGTTTGCTGCTTTACATACATACACGGTTACATATACAGGCTGGAAACAGATTTATCGAACGTGGGGCAAGTATGGTGAGAAATTTTTCTCAGGATCAATGTGATCTCTGACACTTTTTGATCAATAATATTTCATTTTTAAATCGCGTTACCATGGATCTGCAATATTTTTGTGTTTGTCAGATTAAATACCCCTGTCGCAGCATCTGCATAACATAGCGAATTTCCAAATTTTAGGGACTGGCGGATCTCATCTAAGAACTGTACCTATTTAAAATAGTTTAGCTTTCTAAGAGTAAAAGATTTTTTAAAATCGGCTGGGTAATTAGTTTTGATATTTTTGGGACCCAAGAACCCGAACGGACTTTGTGCAGCATAGTTGTATCCATCTAAAATAATTTAGTTCTCTAACAGTGAAAAAATTTTCAAAATCGGTCGGTTAGTTTATTTTTTACAATAATGGGAACAGTAAACCCTGGCGGAAATCATACAACATAACCTTTATTCATCTAAAATAATTTTAGTAAAAAGTTTATCCTAACAGTAAAAAACGGGTCCTAGGGATCTCATATAACTTATGGTAGTCCGTAAGGATCTTGTGGACATCATTTAATTACTTAATGAATTCAAATACTTTAACTTACTAACGGTGAAAAAATTTTCAAAATTTTCGACATTCGCTAAAAAAATCATTGAAAAATATTTGATATGTTTCGATCAATTAATGGTCAACATCAGCAAATAAAAGTTACTCAAATCGAAGAAAAGAATGAGTTATTTGTCCGTAGAAATTAAAATACAAATTCTGAAAACGAGCAAAGAAATATTGAAAAAACTAGATCGGCAAAACATTCTGACAAATAACACTACCCAACTAATACTTGCCAATTTGAATGAAACTTAACATACTTATTAAACAGCGAAAAATATTAAATACGTGTTTTTTTATTTCGGCTAAATACGTTTTTAGGGGTAGAAAACACCATTCAACCTCTGTAGATGAAAACAGGTATAGCTAGATATTTTTGAAACGACATATTTTCTGAAAAAAGGGCTGAGTACCAAATTTGTAGAATTTGAAGCGATGCACTTGATAGTGACCCTGAAATCGATTTTCAAGGTCAGTTGAAAATGATTAGCCATTGCCGAAGTTTGACCATATCCTGTACCTATAAGCAGTAATTTCATGTATTGACTCAATCTATCTTCAAAGTTGATTTATAGAAAAAATTAGAAGAAAACATTTTTGTAAGTAATTTTAGAAGTAAAGTTAAGAAAAGATTTAATATCACTCTAATTGTAAGTTAAACATTAACTTTATGTTATATTATAAATTTTCAAAATTTTTTAAAATTTTTATTGCTACTCTATAGTTATCATATTAGGAATTCAATTGAACATATGATTAACTATTATTTTTCCGATTGCGATTGAGCAAGTATTTTTCAAAATTACTTCTTGATCACTTATTTTCTATCTTGCATGTGAAATTCGTTCGAATATACTTTGAACCATTTAGGGGTGAAAAGTAAGCTACTCCTTTTGAAAAATATTAAATGATTTTCAAATGACTTTGGAAATTGACCTCAAGGTCAACTTCAAAGTCATCATCAAGTGCATCACTTTGAATTCTATAACTTTGGTCCTAAGCACTTTTTTCAGAAAATATATCGTACCATAATCCACTTCTATGTTGATTCCTGGTCTCTTTTCCTGCGTTTCTAATATTTATGTCAATAAAAAATGTGCTACCGTAGACAAGGATGAATAGGTACGCATTCAGACTTCACACCGTATTTTTTTGTATTTATTTTATGAGTACCTAATCTTTAATATATTAAAAATTTACGCGAAGATGGTCACTTTATCAGCAGTATCCAAAAAAATTTAAAAATATTGGTGGTTTTTGAAAAATTAACAAAAATCGTATAATTTCTTCTCTATGAAAAATTGGGATCAAAAGAGACGAGAAAAGAGTAAATGGGGACAACCCGTAGGGTCGACCAAAATAACGGACCCGATTTTTTTCATCTGACACAGTCGCCATTTAAGAAGTGAAATTACCCCTCAAAATTAGGGTAAAATTTCAATTTTGCTAGATTACTTGAAAACTGCGGCAGATAAAGAAAAATTTTAAATTGACACAACACTTCATTTTTAGAGAGCTTTCTACTGATATATACAAAGCCAGAGTCGGACCTACTAGAGGGGCTATTTTGGTAAATTTGGGGGTAAAAAAAGTTGTATAAGCGTTTTTCCTAACATCTAAAACAAAAACAAGAGCCTTATCACCATTTTTTCTAAGCATTAAAAGCTGGTTTATATTCGGTTTCTATTGAAAACTCAATTAGACTGCATGTTAAAAGTGAGCAAAAATTAAACCTGCAATAACTTTTAAACGCTGTAGTGAATCTAATTTAAATTTTCACAGTCGATTAAATTTAGAAAAACCATTATTCGCACAAATTTTCATAAGACTGTCACCATTTTTAAGTACCTCCATAATATCCTTAACTTGTAGCTATGGTATAATTATCAAAATTTTTTGCAGGTTTCTTACTAATCATACAACATGTAATGATTCATACAACATACAACACATAATTCCTGAGTAGCCCTAAATAATGCGTGTCAAACACGCACTTGACGACTTTTTTTAAATGTAATTTATAAACAACATTTTAGAACGTTTTTACAGCGCTTTTTCAACAATGCTATTATATTGCTACAACATAAGCGCGCGGAAATTAAAAAAAAAACAAGTGGTATACAAATATAATAACTTAAGAATATTAATACATTATTTAATTTTTGGTTAAAGCAATTTTTTTCGCTGAGATATACTTTTGTACCTGACTATCTCGCACTAAATACCTTAAAGTGCATCTGCTTATGAGCTGAATTTTGTAGATTTCCACGTACATATAACTGATAATTTGAATTTTCCATTCGTTCTATGTTTAATTGTGTTTCTATGTCTAATTGTTATAAACATTTTTTTCTTTTTATAATTCCTATAAAATATACCTATTGGCCTATTTTAGGTCTCAGGTGTCTAGGGTTCTAGCTAAGATTAATCAAGTACATTATTTTGAAGTAGGGATTCCTAAACTTTTCAGACCCAAGTGCCCCTTAAGGTACAAATCATTTTCGACGGCGTGCCAAAAATTGGATTTTTCAAAAATTTATTCGCAAAATATAAGACGAACAAAAAAAAAAACTACTTCGCAGTAATAATTTACTTCAATTCGCTATTTTCCCTTAAGAAATATAACTGACTGTAACTAACCAAATCATATAACTAACAAAATTTAATACATTGAATCACTCAAGCTGTACAAGAAAATTTACCCCCATTTTCACACCTCCGAATTCAACTCTGGTTTAATCTATACATGTGAATAAGTCTTTCAAAGAGTAACATTTCGTCAATTCCAAGTTTTCCTCTATCTCTTATAGTTTTTGAGATATCTTAACAAATACGATTTGAACCCCCCAGCTTTAGAGGTTGGTTTCACCCCGTAAACGTGGAAGATGGCTGATAAAAAAAAGTCTCTTATTTTTGTCTATTCTACACACCATAACGAAGTTTTATCAAAATGGCGTATTTCACTCTAGGCGCATCTCCTTGTAAGAAAAAAAAAACATGTTTCAAAAACATGTTCACCGAACTTGAAACTACAGTATAGCACTGATAATGGAAACATCAGTTTTGGAAATTTTTTGAGAGCATCAAATTAGTCAACTTCACTTTTGGAAAGTTGCAACAAAAATGTCAAGTACATAAATATTAAATCCACGTGCAATAGACTATGACGCATGATTTTATCAAAAGAAACAAATAAATATACCGGTAATGATAGTGACAAACAACAACAGGCCTCAAAGCGTAAGAATGTGGATTTTAATTATTGTACATAAAATGTTTATCTATATGTATTCTGTTCTGTGGCGGTTTTTATCATACCTAAAATGTAAACAAAATCATTTCAAAGCAAATTAATAAAATGACAAATGAAAAAATATTTTCTGAGATAAATAATTTTTAATTCTTCACTTCGTTTTTCTTTTATTAATATTTAAAAAAACGTAATTTTAATTCAAAACATAATCTTACGAAATTTGTGAATCGCCCCTGGTCAAAAAGCATCACTTTTGTCTAAATCGAAAATTGGTGCTCTACTGTATTAATAATATTGTCCCTTTTTTAGCGAAGCAGCCCCTGTAAGTTTGAGAACCCCTGCTTTAAAGATAAATATTTTGAAATTGTAAACAAACACTGCAATTTTATTTATTTGTAGCGATTTAATTGCGCATCTGAAATATTATATAATTGCCGGTTGCAATTCAATCCTCTCACCACATAGTTTTGAAGTTAATACTTGGAGAATAAATATTAATGAATTTATTAAAATTTTTCAATAATTTTCCATTGAGTAATTATAAATATTATATCAATATCAATAAAATGTATTTATGAGTGGGAAGTGGATGAAGGTATTATATGACATTTAGATGTTTAAGATTTTAAAGTAAAAGCATTTAAAAATTTTGAAACTACCTATACAATAGTACATGTTTATCATTGAATTTCTACAAAACTATTGGACGTAATGAAGTCAAATTTTAATGTACGATACTTCAGCCTAGAACATTTCTAAATTTTACAAAATATAACATTTTGTTTTAAATTTAACATTACTAAAAAAAAAACCTATAAATCCGATCAACACCAAATTTATACTACTTTATTTATTATGACAATTTAATTTATGTGTATCAAGTCCCATAAGAATATTGTAATTTTTTCACTTTTACCATGGAAAGAAAGTTAGGACAGATTTTTACAGCGAAAAAAATGGTACAAAACATTTCATTGGTTATTTCGTTGTAAATAAACACGATAAAAACGAAACAAAAATTCGTATTGGTAAATCTAATTGATTTCAGAACCATAGTATTAATCCCGTATTAATGTATTAAAAATAATGATATGAATTATACTATTCGTTAAATTCTTACCGTATTACACTTGAGTTTTATATTTTTTCTGAATAAATTTACAGGGTGGCGATCGATCTGGAAAACCTGGAAAAGTCAGGGAATTTCAAATTTCTAGAATAGTCAGGGAATTTCAATCTTAGTCAGGGAATTTTAAGAGTTACAGATATTTTATTGATATAAATAAAATTTTTAATTAATCAAAAATCTGGCAATATATTGACCCAGTAAATCCCAGTCCCAAAAACTTCACGCAGTTTTTGATAGTACTTTTAAATTCTGATGGAAATTTTATTTTTAGAAATAATTAAAAAATGTAATATACATTTAAACAATATTTTTTTCAGTAAGCCCTGGAATTTTATTCAAGTCAAGGAGAAGTCAGGGAAAAGTCAGAGATTTTTGAAATTGATTTCAATCGCCATCCTGATTTGTGTTTTCTAAAACTCAAATTTCTTGCCTAAAAGCAATTTAACTCGAAGAACTATCAGCCCAAAAACGCTTCAGCTTCGCTGTTGCGTTTTTGTTAGTTGACAATTCTTCTCGTTAAATTGCTAGGCAACAAATTTTCGTTATATAATATATAAACACAAATTTATCCGAAAAAATACAAAACTTCTTGTGTAATAATAAGTTATAATTTAGCTAGTCGTTGACTGAAAGATATTTCAATTTTTTTAAAAAGATTTTTTTGAGCAATAAAATCAACAATTTAACATCTTGAAAATATTAACTTTCTGTTAAAATCGTCACTATTGTTTTTTAAATTTAAATTTTGTCAAATCTTTCGTTCAGTAACTAGACAATAAAATATACTAATGAAATTTTTTTTAAATTCTGATTTCGGATGAACCGTTTTCGAGTTATCATGTTCACTGCAAGTGATACTCAGAAAAGGCATTCTTTGAATACAGCTGTATTTCCGCAATTTTCAAATATTTTTTCTATGAAAAAAAAATTAACAAATTTCCCAAAAACTTGTACTAATCGATGTTGTTTAACAGTTTTTAAATAAATATTTATTTTGCTGTTGAAAAAAAAATCGAAAAAATGTCCTCATTTCGCCCGCTACAACTGTATACATATAACCCCTTAAAAGCAAGTTTGAGTAAATTTTCTGTTATTTCTCCTGAAATGTATTTAAAACTAGATTATAAAATGTTTTATTTTTAATCTAAACAAGTTATATAAAATATAATGTGAGAATAACAAGAAATATGTGTCTTCAATTACCAATACCAATTTTCGATTTTATTAATTTTATTACTTAATCGTGCATGTATAGACATGTACAGTCAGTGATTGAAAGTATTGAATCGTATTACCCAATTTTTTTATATTTCTTTTTGTAGGTATTTACTAAAATAAAATTAGGGATAAAGAAAATTTGCTGAAAAAATTGAGTAAGAGTTTATGAGCATCTGATAATTGCCTTTATAGGGTAGTTTCGCTAGTTTCCCGTCCAGGGCCCGTATTCGTCCATTTTACTGTATACAATAGCATATAATAGTAATATAAAAACAGATAACCGAAGATGTTTGAATTTGTTACATTCCTGACTCACAAACAGTGACAACAGCGATAAAAAATATTTACTTGATAGAGTTGCGTATTTAAAAAAAAAATTGTTAATCAGTCAGTTGTTTTCTTGTTGGACAGACAGTGTGTGAATTAACAAAAAAATAGTGACATGATGACATTTCACGGTTAGTTTTAATACTGTTATGGCGTGATTAAGTTTTATTTTTTCTTTTTATACTAATATTTAAGACACATTGAACGTAATTAGAAGTGAAAATTTTTAAAAAATTTAAATTTAGTTGTAAAAATTTGGTGGACGGATATTAAGTAATCAATTCCTTAAAAACTTCAGTTTTCGACCACTTGGACGAAAACTGAAACAATCAAATGAAATTTATTTTATGTCTCAATCTAGCTAAATATTGTGAAATGTAAAAAGCTTTGTTTTAGACAATTACTATTGGCTGCTTGATTAGAAATTTAATTTTCGTCCACTCAGTTATTTGCGTTCAATGAATTATAAAAGTTTAAATTACATGGATGAAAACTGAAAACTGCATTAAATTGTACTTTTCAGTTTTCGTCCATATATTTTTCTGTATGTGACTTAAATTTTCAAACTTTTAAATAACGTCCTTAGAATCAAAAAAATTATAAAATAAAATAAAATAAGGTTTAAGAAGGAAGATAAGAGGTTCTGAATACATATAAGCATTTGCTTTTTATTAAAATTAATTTTTTTATAACAATTCTTAACCTAAATGGTGGTCACCTACATGTGGACGACAACTAACTTTTTTTAACGAAAACTAGCGAAATCTGTATATTTATCATTATTATTTTTTTTATAAAAGCATTTGCTTTTTATTAAAATTAATTTTTTTATAACAATTCTTAACCTAAATGGTGGTCACCTACATGTGGACGACAACTAACTTTTTTTAACGAAAACTAGCGAAATCTGTATATTGATCATTATTATTTTTTTTATAAAAGAAACAGTGAACGTAATTAGTTATCATTTTATGTCAACTTAAAATAGACTATGTAAGCAATAAATAGCAATATAATTCATTAGCATTAGATCAGTTGAACATATTCTTTTTATGTCGCAAAGCTATCAGCTCCACTAATTGGACGAAAACTAGCGAAGCTACCCTATGCAAAATAATATTATTAAGGTAAAATAGAAATAACTAAAGTAATACTTGTATTTTTAAATGTAGGTAATGTTTCTATTAACCTCTTACATTTAATGGTATGTTTTTATCATTAATATTACGAAATTTGTTTCTGACATTATGAACTTACATATTTCAATACACTTGGTAATTTAAGGGTTGGATAAAATTAATATAATGAAACTGAAACACACATTGGTTCAAGTTTTGGTGATGTTTAATGAAATGTTGTAAATTCCGGGAATTTTTCAATTCATTATACACAATCGTAAACGTTCAATTTTGATTTGACGAATCTGAAAATGGATATAAGATAAAACTTTTGTATTTGTATGTTGTATCTTGTATCAGACACCTGTGTTGCGATGTTGCTGATGGTTTTACAACAATGGCAACATTCTGAAACATTGAGCGAGAAATCCTTTTTTCTGGAACGATTTTTTTTTTTTCAAAAGAGCGATACCTTTAATTAATTGTATAATCACCAAACACCAGTTGATATTCATACAAAACATTAACCTTAAGGGGAACCATTAGTGTGATATCTTGAAAAAATTGGAAAAATTGTTTTGCATGTTTTGATAGTCTATACCAGTGTTTTTCAACCTTTTTCATGACGCGACCCCCCTAGTATGGAAAAATATTTCGCGACCCCCTACCCTTTGTTAGTCGAATTTTCTCCGAAAAATTAGACTTATACAGTCTATACGATAAGAGCTGCGAGAGGCGAGAGTAGGGGCGCTATCCGTTTTCGGACCCGTAGAACACGAATATGTAGAAAAAAAAAATGTCTGATATATATATATATATATATATATATATATTCCCGCCACCTTTTAATTTGTGTAGGGCCCCCCTATGGAAGTTAAGAGATGAAATTTGGTAAATGGGGCTCATTTTCGAGGCACCTCATACTATCAAAGTGGGGTCAAATTTTGGGCAAATTTTTTTTCTGACCCGACCTTTAAGGGGGTGGTGGGGGGCGGAAAAGCAATAAAACTTTTTCAAACCGGTTTTAAATAATGTTTCGGTCAATTATCTACAACATATCCAAAATTCAGCTTGCTAGGATGATATGGTGGGAGTAGAGGGGGGAAAAACGATTTTCGCTGGATCTAACAGGCCCCCAGCCCCCCAGAATTAACGTAGAGGGTTGAAATTTGGTGTGTTGATAAAGTTCGTACCTAGGTTGTGCTTTTTGGAGGTTTTAATATTTTACCCCCACCCCCCTCATTTTTAAGCTACAATTTCATGCATTTTCGACGTTTTCGAAGTTTGTACCACTCGCACAGGTCACCCGAATAAACCTAGAGGGCTGAAATTTTGTATTCGGATTGAGTTAGTATCAAGGGGGTGCCTTTTGGGGGTCTCGACTTTTAACCCCTACCCCCACCATTTTTATACCCAAAAGAACATGATTTTTCTTGTTTTTTAACAGTTTCGTTCGGGTCAAAATCTCCCCAAATAAACCTAGAGGGCTGAAATTTGGTGTACAGGTTAAGCTAATAGCCAGACACTGTTTTTTGGAGGTTTCAACTTTTAACCCTTACCCCCACGATTTTTACGCCAATATTTCCTTAATTTTTTTGCTTGTTTTCTAACACGTCTAGAGACTCCATAAGGAAACCTAGAGGGCTGAAATTTTGTACGTGTATTCAGTTAGTATCCAGCTAGTACCTTGTAGGGAGTCCACATCACTTTTCCCCCCACTTCTCCCATTTTTACATCGGAATTGAATGCTATTGTTAAATGTGTTTTAAAAGCATTATGTTTATTCTAAATACAAGTAGGCGAATAGTAATTTTAAAAATTTAAAAAAAAGTGAACTTACTTTTATGACAAATGAAATACATACATATTAAGTAATTTAAAAATGTTATTAAAGTCACTGTTTATTTATAAATTAGGAATTTTGAATTTTTAGTATTTATAAAATAGAAATTTTGGATTTTTTTGGAAAGAAAAAATATCTTTATAAAGGCCTTCCAGTTTACTATTTAAGGTCCTTTTTTAATATTTAAAACTAAAACATAAAGGCAATTAGCGGATAAACATGGGCAGGAATGTCGTACGAATTGTGTTGGCTTTTTTTTTGCTACCTGTTTTCGGCACAAAATTGAAATTTACTTAGATACAGCCCTTAAATACTTAAAACCTTTTTTTAAAGCCTCGATCAGCCGAACACTCATCACCAGTTTTGAAACCAACAAAATGACAATTCGGTTGTAGACTTTCAATCACATTTCGCTTGTAGACATTCAATACCGAAGATGAAGGGGAAAATTCGACTACCGTGATGGGGCCCCGCTGCTCACGGCGTTTTTTTTTATTTCTATCTTTTATTTTTTATGTTATAAATATCGAATCCGTTCATCATTATTGACTATTTTCATAATTAGGTATCGACTACATACGTAATGAAGTACCTGAAACAGGCATATTTTAAAGACAGCTACAGACGAGCCAAGTTTGAAAACCAACGTAAAAGAAAATCATCTGCTAGAATTATCTGCTGATAGAATGCTACACTTGAAATTCAAGTCTGCCACTTTGGATACTTTTTGTTTAAAAGGAAAAACAGAATACCTACAATTAACTATAGAAGCTTTAAAGTGTTTGATCCCATTTTCCACCTCCTACCTGTGTGAGTTGACGTTTTCTTCGATATCTCAAATAAAAGGCAAACAGAGAAATCATTTAAATTTAGAAAATGTGTTAATTCTCTGCGTATCAAAAACGAATCCGCGATGGGAAAAATTGGTCAACGAAAAACAGACGCAACCATCTCAATAATGTAACCTTTAATTAACCTTTTCTTTATTAAATATTATATTTTGAATTAGAATGGTCTTATTTTTAAAATTGCTACGACCCCCTTGAAAAGGCTTCGCGACCCCCCCCCAGGGGGTCGCGACCCACAGGTTGAAAAACACTGGCTTATACCTTTAAAAATAACATACTAAAATTTCAAGTGCGTATCTCAAATAGTTCTTGAGTTACAGCCATTTGAAGAGCGAATTCTGATTTTCATTGTTAACTTTGAGGTATTGAAAAATGTATGAAGGTTTAATAGTATGGGAGTTTTTGGACGTGGCTGCCAGTCGCATGTTGTGGAGCAGCTAGACCCTGGCACATTTAAGCGACTCATCTAGTTTTACTACGACCGTTATACTGAGTACATCATAAATAATTTTAGTAAAAATTCTCAGTGGTTAAAACTAAAAGGTTAGATAAAGAAAAACTACATTTTTCAAATTTGCTGCAGTTATTACTCGAAAACAAATCATCCGATCGATTTGATTCTTATTGCTGCTTCTTTTATATATGTTTCTTCGTGCCATGAACGTCCAGTTTTCCGATCGAATAAAAAATTCAATTTTCGCAGGCCAAAAATCATCAAAGGGTATAGCCGGATAAGTATAGGTGAATCGGCCCCGGAAGCGAATTATTTTAATAAATATATTAACGGTATGGATTATATTTCTACAATGGTTTTGTTTTGATCTAGAAAAGTTATACACATGAAGTACCTGCAGTGTCACATAAGCGACAATACAGTTACTATTGGGACTTTCTATCAGGGGCAGATAGCCCATATCCAGTGTTGGGCAAGATATCGAATTTTATTATGTAGATAACAGATAATAGATAACATAATTTAAAACATCTAGATAAAGATAACAGATAATTGAACCGTTATCTAGATAAAATTTTAGATAACAGATAAGATAATATTTACAGAAATAATGCACTAGGTTAGTATTTCTCAACCGCCCATCCGTGGACCGGTGCCCAGAAAGATGTGTTTATTATTATAAATTACAAAAATGTTCAAGAAAGGTTTTTGGCGACAAAATTACATTTTTTGGAATTTAGTTTCTTTATTTACGGCCCATAATAGCAAAAGTAGAAAACATTTTTTTTATTTAAAAAAAAGTGCTTAAAAAGTGTCAGTATTTATCTACATTACATGATTGACCAAGTGGTCGGAAAACGACATTTCATATTACACGACTAAATGTTATTCCAACTAATGGCGGAAATGATTTCAGACAGCAAGAATTCTGTTTAAAATTAAATAATTTCTTTTAAAAATATTTGTATTTCTTAAGAAAGTGTCAAAATTTATCTGAATTATATGGTCGGCCAAGTGAATAAT
Organism: Brachynemurus nebulosus; assembly: GCA_035578155.1. NCBI lineage: Eukaryota > Metazoa > Arthropoda > Insecta > Neuroptera > Myrmeleontidae > Brachynemurus > Brachynemurus nebulosus. Next base: position 6,644,274 of record JAPWDM010000019.1, read on the forward strand.
AGGTAAATGGTGAATTTAGCTTCAATTTTCTTTTTTTTAGGAAAAATAAAGATGTACTTTTATTATCTTATCTTTTTCCTTCGCTTAATAAAAGAATAAGATAAAAGATAACTTCTTTTAAAAATATCTAGATAAAAGATAATAGATAACGAAAACGTTATCTAGATAAAATTTCAGATAACGTTATCTAGATAAGCACAACATTGCCTATATCTTAATATATCTCTTTCGATTATTCTTGATTATCTCGAAAACTATAGGAGATAGGAAAAAACACTTTATTAGACACAACACTTTATTTTTAAAATGATAGTGAATCTTTCAAAACAGAAGTAGAATAGAAAGAATAAGTTTGTTTTCTTTTTTCTTCGTCAACTCTGCTTTTAGGGGAAATTTTGACAGAAGTAGTGGTGAAAATCTTTCACATGAGAGACGCCCCAACGCCTCAGAGCCTCCCATAGGTAAATCCAGTCATGGGAAAAGAAAAAGGGGGTTCGGAAAGAAGAAAATGTTAAGGGCCTAAGAGTGGGTTAATGTGAGTGTTGGTGTGAGTGATACAGAAGCATGAATCCGTCCGTAACTTGAAAGCAAAGCATCCGTAGATGTACAGATAGTACTGTTTGAATACCTTGCTTAACCTTAAGCGGGTTCTACACGATGCTACGAACGTTCCTTCCAACATTCGATCGAACGTTTGAGGCAATTAAGTTCGATAGTTGGTGCGACGAATGTATCTGCTACACGGTGAGTCGAATGTTTGATCCAATACGAATGACGATGTGTTGGTACTCAGTGGACAACGCTGTTATCTGTCTGATGTTATCTCTAATGTTATACACTGATGTTGTCTCTCTTCACATGAACGAGTCGTGCGCAACCAACGAACGCAACCAACATTGACCTTCAAACGTTCGAAGCATCCCTTTGACTCGGTGCAAGAATACCGACATCGAACGGGACACGACCAAATGCGAATGTTTGACGCTCGACATTGGACACTCGTAGGTTCGAACAACGGCTACACGATGCTATGAACCATCCAACGTCGAATGTTGGAAGGTGTTCGTAGCATCGTGTAGCAGCGGCATTAGAATCATACGTTGGTCTACAAGTCAAGTTAATCATACATCGGCGTCGTTTCGACGAATGGACTTTTTACGGGGAGTTTTAGAGTTTATTTGCAAAAAACATTTTTTTTACATAACAATACTACAAAAGCGAACAAAATATTTAAAAAAATTGGATTTGGAAAAATTTCTTAATGTAAATATTTATTAATTTTTTTTAATCTTTTTATCAAAGCATATTTTCATTATAAAAATTAAAAAATATATAAATACATCAATTGTAATAATTAATTTATGAACTATTATGAATCAGTGGACATGTGTGACTTTACAGAATGTGAAATTTCTCAGTCATAAATATTCCTATAGATATGTAGTTATTTCCCCATTAGGCACATTTGTAAATTTTCTAAAATTTGTTAGTAATTTTTCGAATAAGATCTCAAAAAATAATAAAAATTAAAATATTTTCCACAAAATAAATTGTTAATCTTTTATTAAGTCATTCGAAACACATTCTTTAGTTTTCGATTCAATATATTCAAACTTCAGTATTATGTCGTCTCTATAAGTCAAACAGCTGTAATCATCTTTCACATTATCATAATCATTGAATAAATTAATTATAACATCCATATCTTTAATAGATTTTAGAAAAATTAGGAAAACTTTTATATGTGGAGTACAAAATCTTTAAAAAAAAATATAGGTTAATCATACATCGTCGTCCTTTTGACGCACACTATTTTAGTATAAAAAAAACGACAATAGCTATAAAAAAAATTTATATGTGTTATGTGTTATAATAACAAATAAATTAGATAACAGAAGTTTCACAACGAGCAGGTACCGACAAGTCACATTATTGGAGCAGGTAGAGAAGTTCGTTCGTCGTTTTGACGAGTATGTATGATTCTAGGGTTAAAATGTGCGGGCACCGAAGTGCTTTTATATCTGCATAACCTGACAAATAATTCATATCACACCGGCCTAAAAAATAATATTTTTAAAATTAAAAGCAATTAATATTTTTAAATAACGAACGTAAAATTAAAATTACGCAAACGAAGGTAATAATTTTTTTCGAAAATTGTTATGGCTTGTACCTATAGTGTAAACACTTTTTTGATTTCACTCCAGTCCGCTTGCATTCAGTTGTTATGAAAAGATATTTGTATCGAACTGAGACCGAACTGGGAGTGTACCCAGAGTGGCATTATAATGTGAATAGAGAACGAATAGGTACCAGCATGGTATCAGCACTGTAATGTGAACACAACAAGATTATATCGAATCGGGAGCGTAGTGATATCGGAGTGAGAGCAGAGCGTTAATGTAAATCGGGCCTAAATCAACCAATGTTGAATTTTGTTCAACCCCATACTTAATAGTTATAATTTTATATGGGTTACCAATACCGTATGTTATTCTTATTCTTATTATATATTCATATTTTGATTTTATTAATAAGTACTTTGCTATGTATATTATAGTTATAGGTTACTCATTACTATAGTCCGGATTAAATAATTTTTCACAGGACCGGCTTAACGATTTCAGTGTAATACTGTTAGACTGCTTGTATTTATGTATGAGTCTGGTAGAGCAAATAATGTTCCTTTACATACATACATACATACATAAACTGATTAAATTAAATCGAATTAACATAATATGTTTTAGAAAATATTACTAATTTTTCCTTCAAAAATGTTCATAGAAAACTAGTATATCTTGCCAACAAACTATACACAAATAAAAGTATACATATTAAGAAAAAAAGATGTAAGCTTAATAATTAATGTGTTATCTAATAAAATATTATGTAGGTATTTATTTCATTTTTGCTAACAAATATTTTTTTTGTATATACTTTTGAGCATTAAATAAATAGAGGGAATAAACTTATACATATACACAATCTATGTATATGAAAATAAAAAGTGACTAAAGTGTTGAGGAATATGGATGGTTAATCAAGATGGGATTTAAAATTTTTCTAGATTAACTGAAGTTATATTTGTTGGTATAAACATTTTTAGAACATTTATTAATAAATACTCTCAAATTACAACAAAAATCACATAAAAATTAAAAAATATTCATTACCATCGATAGTTTGTAGGTGTTCTGTGTTTGTAGATTATAAAAGGTGTTAACCAATATAACGATTTTGCTTCAAAAAAATAATATCTAAAAAACTTTAAAAATTTAAAAATCTATTGTATGGTCCATATAAATATTCTAATATCAATAGACAATAGTATCTGTGGTTAATACATACAATCATATATACGATGTCATCAAAATGATGTTTGAAATGGACAACTAGATTAAATATTGCTTGATGTACACTGCATATGTATGTACCTGTGCAGAAAACTAAAAATTTTAAAAAATTGTAAACAAGGTACATATATTAAATTTTAAAAAGTTGAAAAGAGATAAGGAATTTGTTTATCAATTGATACTGAAAGACAGCCGCCAGTGACAGGAAGACAATAAATTTTGTTTTATATATACTTGCGAGCTAGTTAGACAAATAAATATTGCAAAACTTTAATTCAATAAAATTTGGGGCCCCTTTTTATTTTTGATATAAGTCTCACATAATAAAATTTTTCTAAATAGTTTTCGCTTCTCTATGTTGAATTTCAATAAATTTTCAGGATTCTGTTGTTTTTGCTGTAGCAAACTCATACATAAATACAAACAGTCTAACAGTATTACACTGAAATCGTTAAGCCGGTCCTGTGAAAAATTATTTCATCCGGTCTATACTCATTACTGACTGATAAATACATCTACATATATGAACGTACTAAATCGTACATGTTTAGATTAAATTCTACAACTTTGTGCCAAGGTCACACGTGCCACAATCAAAATATCTTATGAAAATAGTTTATTGCAGTTTTATGGATTAGGTAATACTTGTATAGGTGTGTGATCGTTCATGTATGTGAAGTGAAGTTGCATATTATGTGCAGATATAAAAATATCGCAAGTAGTGAATTTTATGCAATATGGTTGCATTAAATTATTTATAAGTGCCAAATTACAGCGCGTCCAAAAATTATAAGACCACCTTACATATCTAAGAGAAAAATTTTATTTGTTGAAATTGGAAAATATTCTTACCTGAAATGTTTTTGAAATACAATGTTGCTTTCTGATATAAGGTAACAATTAACTAACTCCACATATATATAGAAAAAGAAAAATTTATTTAACAAATAAGAAAAACAGCTGTCCAAAAATATAAGACCACTTAACTACTATTTAAGAAATAATTTAATAATCAATGGGTCCACCACGATTTTTTATAATTTTGAACACTCTGTCCTTCATGCCTACTAAATTGTCTGCGACCACCGTCGTAAACTTTACGGGAAAGTATGCCCCACACATTCTCCATAGGATTTAAGTCAGGACTTCTTGAGGGCCACTCCAGAAGTCGAATATTTTTCATTTCAAACCAATTTTTTGTTTTTCGAGCCGCATGACTGGCTGCATTATCTTGTTGGAATATAATTTCCCGAGTTCCTAGAAGCTCCAAATATGGTAAAAGTTTTTCTTCGAGTACTGATATGTATTTTGCAGCATTCATTTTAGAATCTAAAAAGGCAATATTGACTTGTCCATTATATCCAAATGCCCCCCAGACCATTAATGAACCACCTCCTTGCTGGCTTTTGGAAAAAATTTGTTTTTCACGGCGGAGATCGTGCCAGTAGTAAGCCCAACCGTCGGGTCCATCCAGATTAAATTTTTTTTCATCAGAGAAAATTGTACACACCCATTCGTTGTCCCAGGTCATCACCTTCTTTGCAAAGTTTAAACGTTGATTTTTATGGTCCTCAGTAAGTGGCGGCTTTTTTAATTTTTTTCATATTTCACAAGTTTTGTCCTTTTCAAAATGTTACAAATCGTTTGTTTACAAACGTTTAGATTCAATATTGATTTAATTTCTCTAGCTGATCTGTTTTCGTTGATTGCTAAGCGTACAATCCGTCTTTCATCCTTGGGGGTTAATTTTCGCGGTCTGCCACGTAAGCTTTTCCCATAATTGCTCGCCCCTTTAGAAATAAAATTATGAACTACAGTCTTCGATCTTCCTAATTTTTTTGCGATACGTCTCTCTGACCAGCCTGCTTCCCAAAACGCCGCTATTTTAGATCGCTCTTCTATCGATAGTATTTTGTTTCGAGGCATATTGAATTTTTTATTTTAAAGCACTGAACGAACCAAGTTACAGATTAAAACTAATTTCTGCTTTTGTTACTAATATATCTTAAGATGATTCAACATCATATTTTTTAAATTTAAAGATAAACAAACATTTAATAGTGAAGTGGTCTTATAATATTGGACAGCAATTTGTACATTATTTGTTTATTTTATTTTTTTATCTTCTAAAAACAGACAAATAATAAAGGACCAATACACTGTAAGTTATAAATGAGTGATGATGAGGGTTCCTAATATATGTTCAAAATGTTTTAATCATTAACGACTAAAATATATTATCTAAATGTTTAAGTGGTCTTATAATTTTTGGACGCGCTGTATTATCCAGAATTTATTAGAATTAGAAATTCTTTTTCTGTTGCATAATATAACTTTTCAAAGATTTATTTTTAGGGTTTTGTAGTTCTAACCACGAAATCCTTATAAAATATTCGTTGCGTCTGTAACCGCGTTTGGTCCATCCACACTTAACCATTTTTGTATTAGGTGTACAACTAAGTTCTACCCGTTTTTAAATAATGGCGTTATCTGTCAGCCGATTGTATAGGTTAATTATTATTAATACGCATATATACATAAACAACTGTCTTTACTCTGTAAATTCATCACGCTCTTAATATATTAATCTTCAATATACATACATATATATTTTTTGTTGAGTTGAAAATGGAAGTAAATAGTGTCCTTATCCGCCATTGTCTTCTATGCGAATTTCATCAAGAAAAGGTGCTACTGAAGCTCAAAGAATAATCTGTGCAACTTATGGTGACAGTGCTATTGATGACAGTACGTGTCGAAGATGGTTTCGGAAATTGAAAAATGGAGATTTCAATTTAAATGATAAACCACTGAGCCTGTGGAGCCTCCAACAATCAGTGACGAGGAATTGCAAGAATTACTGGAGCAAGATTCTGCGCAAGCACAATAACAACTTGCAGAAAAGTTAAACGTCACTCAACAAAGTTTTTTTAAAAGATTATATGCTTTTTTTGCAAAAAACGGGTAGAATTTAGTTGTACACCTAATAATAGTCAGTGTCAGACCTTATACAATCTAAAAAACAGTGTCGTTTTCCAAAAAAAATGAAATTCTTTTAACTCATACGGAAGCAAGGAACTATTGAGCTACGAAATTCGGATTTAATGTGTATCGAACACGCACTTGCCGAATTTTTCTATATTTTTAGAAATTCGTAGTTTTAATAACAACGAAATTCTTGTAATTTCGTTGTGTCTGTCTTTTTATTGATTTCTTTTTTCTATGATCAAGAAATTTATGCAAATTGGCCAGCTGGTGGAAAATTTTTGTTGGAAGATTACGGGAAAGAATTTAATAAATATCTTACTAGTTTTTATTACATATATAAATTTTTGAAAAAAGTCAAAATACCTATATAAATAAAGAAGTTGTTATTTTAGAGGTCAATCTAAAAATTTTTGTACCAAAATATGATTAAAGAAGTTGAAATTGTACGGTCTGAAAATGTTTCCGTGATAATTGGAAATTTTTTGTGCTGAACTGCAATTTTATATGTTATATTGATAATCGTAAAACTTAGATAAGCTAACTACTCTAGTGATCAGAAAAATAACTACGGCCAGAAGGCAAGGTTTATTATTAATTGCAAGGTTTTGACAATTCACAAAATTTATGTTTTTTATTTAATTTGTAAAATATAAAATTGGCCTATTTTTTGAAATGTCATTCTTATTTCAGCGAATTTCCGAACGAAAAGTTCAGCTGTTACAGTCACTGCCATGGTAAGACTTGAGCCCAGGTGTTTTCGACAATCATACGGTTTCCACGCAATTTATCCGATAAGTTCCGATTATAACCAATGGCCGTTGACTATTATATAATTTTTGTAACTTTTAGTTAATAAATTTATTGAGAGTCTCCTGTAGGTAAATTTTAAGGTTCGAACGTTGAAACCAGGCTCAAAATAATTCTATACGTAGGGGCATTGAAAGGAGTAAAATTGTGACACATTTTTGTCAGTGGTCGGTTCTGAAATTATCGCTATTTTTCGATTTTCTCCGGACCTTGTTTAAACGAAAATTATAATAAAAGGTTCCAATTACTTTAGGGAAAAATTGTTCTCCATAAGTCACATAACTTTTAGAGAATTTTACAGTAAGATAGAAGTTGTAACATGTTTCCAAAAGACATTTTTTTTAATGACGCCACAATGAATAGCTGAGTGACTTAAAATATAAACTTTCCCACCTGAGAGGATCCGGGTCGAAGTTCCGTAAAATTTTATTAAAATTATAGAAATTTCAATTTACAACAACTTTATTTCCGCCAACTTTCCTTAAAACTGCACCCATCTACCTCTAAAATAGCAACATAAATTTTTATTTTATTTATAAACTAGCCGTACCCGTGACGTTGTTCACGCGAAACGTTGAGTAGTTTCTTTCTCCAATTTGTAGTTTCTTGCAACACAAAATGCATTAAATTGTTTCCAAATTGACAATTGTGTATTTATTGTATATTTCGGTACACAATTAGCAACATTTTTTTTTTATTTAAAATTCAGAAAAATTTCCAAACTACAAAATTTATTTACAATTTTTGTTACTATAGTTATGAAATTTTTTATGAAATATGTAAATTGACGTAATGTGTGTAGATGCTCAAAATAGTTTTTCAATTTTCCCGTGGGAATGAGACATTTTCCCGGAATAAAAAGTATCTTAGATGTTGACCCACGTAATAAGTTATCATCATATCAAATTTTATTAAAATCCGTCCAGTAGTTTTTACGTGATGCGTGAACAGACAGACAGACAGACAGAGACAGATTTACAGTTTTATTATATGTATAGATGTTTATACTAAATGTACCAGATTTCCACACGTTAATTCAGAATAAAAATTATTTCAGTGTGTTACCATTAGAATACCATCATAAAACTTTGTATATAACTTACTTAAGAGGTTGGGTATAACATATATTTTTTTCAAAAAAATTAAAAATTCCGATTTTGGATTTTTTATAAAAATCAGTTTTTTGAATTGTTGAGAAAGGGTTAAATTTGAATTACATTTTTTTTACATTACAAAATTAACGGTACCAATTTCAGCTTTCTAGGGCAAATAGTTTTTGAGCTACATGTGTTTAAATATTTCAAAGCGCTCCGAAAAATTGTGGTTTTTGGATTTTAAAAATTGTTATAACTAAAAAAATAATGGTAATAAAAAGATAAAAATTTATATTCGTTATCTTCAAAGCAAGTACTACCATATAAAAGAAATATTAAAATGATCTGAAGACATAAGGTTTTGAGCATTGGTTGATTTAATGTGGACCAACCCAGTTACTGACTTCTCTCTCAGCAAATTTCAAAAATAAAAACAGGACGGGAAAGTTCTACAACTGCGTTGGCAGCTTTCTTTATGACATTATGCTATATTCGACTGAACAACCTTTAATTCGAAAAGTAATCAAAAAGTAAAAGTGTTATTTACCCAAATATTGGATAACATCTATAACAAAGAAATCTTAAAAATATACATAATTTGTATGCTTCCTACATATTATATATCGCTATTTCTCTCTGTGAACCTCGTATCTGAAAACTCCCAATTTTTGGACACACACAAAAAAAAAAACGTATTTAAGTCTGTGTTTTCGTCACTATGAACTTAAGATTTATGTTAATTACACGATGCGTTAAGTGTATTTACTGATCTCGAAAATTACAAAAACTCGACCCTGCGGGTCTCGTTTTCGCAACATTTTCTTGATCAGTAAAAGCAACTTACCGAACTTATATTGTAAAATACTATTTTTAATTCCCCAAAACGGTTAAAATTACATGAATAGCGAAAAGTACGAAAGGTAACATTTCAAGGCCCTCGCCATCTATAAAAGAAAAAAATACAATTTTTGATTTTCCCCTTCCTCTTATTAGTTGAGATCTATATAAAGTTTCAAATTTTTACAGGGCAAACAATATGAATGCTGAACGCATAAGTGTTTTTTAACCAGAGATTGGCATAACGGATCTTTTAATATTAATAAAACAAAATAAAACTTTAAAAACTTTAAAAATAAAACAGATTTGATTGAAAAAAAGATAGAACATCCGCTCTAGCCGTTTCGAAAGAAATAAAAGATTGTTTATTTCATAATTATAACCAGCGCTACCACCATCAAATTTATTATATTAGAAGTATTAACGACGTTGAGCTTGTACAGTCCGATTTTTATATCATTCATATCATTTTCATATCGTACAAAGGTATATCTAAAAAAAAAATTTTTCTTTTATCAAAAATTAAATAGTGTATTAATATTCTTTAGTTATTATATTTGTATACCACTTGTTTTTCTTAATTTCTGCGCGCTTATGTTGCAGCAATATAAGAGTATTGTTGAAAAAGCGTTGTAACAAAGGTTGTAAAATAATGTATATAAATTATATTTCAAAAACGGCGTGGTGAATAATTTTTATTTCTTATTAAATATGGTTTGTAACTTTGTATTTTATAACATATTAAACTTTTATCAAATTCCTTTGACACGTTTTCATTTTATTCAAAAAAACTAGTGTTTTCCCATAAGAGCTCGTGTTAAAATTACAAAACTTTGAAATCGTTTTTCCCAAAATTGGAGTGGTTAATTTTTTTTCGGTCAGAGCTCGTATTACTGGTATTGAATTAAATAAATATCTAGAGAAGTTTCGTTAAAATCCTTTGAAAAAATCGTTCTTTTGGACCAAATACCTTAAGTACATGTATTTTGCCATATATTATAATGCATTTTTCTCAACGAAAAGCTTCCAAATCAATATAAAACTTTAAGGGAATTTTTTTTTATTCTAATATGTATCGATTTTTGTTAATTTCAACTGGTCTTCATCATTTTGATTGTAGCGATTGTCCTTAAAAATGTAAGTGTACAATTTAAGAAAACTCTGTTCATTTCACGATTAATAAAGATCCAATATTCGTTAGGTAAGAGTATTGTAACGAAGGCTTTGCATAGCCATTAAAAGGCTTGATGGGCCAGAACCGGATTTACACAAGGGCATTGGAGGCACAGGCTCCAGACAAAATTAATAACTAATTCCTCATCCCTCAAAAAAAGAATACAATAGGGATTTGTTTTGTTCTTTTTTTTTTGTCGACTGCATTTTTGGAATACGATCAATGTACTGTAAAACCGTCTAAACCCGGACACCTTTTTACATTTTTTTGGTTAATTTTATGTTTATACATGTTTCCCTCATAGATATCACCAATAAAAGTATAACCGTTAGAAAGAGTGTATACTATTTGTTATATCCCTGACCCATTTGTTTCATTATAAGTAAAAATAAAAAAAATAAAAAATAATTAGTAAGTGTCCGGATCTACACCCCAAATCCGTCTTGACCCGGACACTTACTTAAATAATGTAATAACATGCAAACTAACCTCTCCCGTCGGGGTTAGGACAGTGTTTTATATCGTCTGATGTCTTTAAACCTGTGAAAGGCTTCAAAACATTTTGTGGGAAGGGAGAGGGGTCAATACCTAGTATGCCTCTCTATGAAGTAAACATGCGATATGACACCAGAAGGAGGCATAAACCGCGTAATTCTGGCGGGAATTACCAGCCAGTACGAATCGCGGCCATAGTGTAATAAACAGATGTGTCCGAGTCTAAACGGATATATGTATATAGCATGTATTTTTTTATATATACATCGAATATAACTTCAAACATCATTAAATGATGCGCGATAAAATTCTGGACACATATATATCAAAATTAAAACAATATGACAATTATGACGAAAATTACATGTCTAAGTTAGACACACATTTTATTTCTTTGAAAAACTGGAGGATAATAATCCTGTAAAATGAGATAGTAAAAATTGAAATCCGTAGTTTTTTATTGGTACAGCTGTTTAGAGGATGTTTTTCTCTCTCTAATGACGTCAAGAACAAATGTTTATTGTTGCAGGTTAATGTAGAAATTATTTACTTTGAAGATTGGTGCAAAGTGTGCGGGTCTAGACGGTTTTACAGTACGTATGTTGTAAAATACGATTATGTCGACACAATCACCGCTAGTTAACTACTCCTAATTTAATAGATATTACGAAATTGAGCAAAATCAGACCAATTAATATCTTTTATTTTTCATCCTCTATTTCCAAAATTAACTCCCAAATTTTAACCCCCAACCGCCCCTATTGATGTAATTGTATTTGTATTATTATTCTGTATTTGTATGAATGTTCTTATTGAATGAGAGTTCCATCTTCACTTATATACAAAATATGAAAATGGAGAAACAATTCTCTAGATCTTTAGCATATTACGTATTATTAGATTACTAACACATAATTCGAATTTTCATTCGATTTTTTCAAATCACTTATGATTCAAGAATTCGAGTGATTATTAAGGAAATATGATTATATCTATCACTACATCAAACACTAAATTTACAGCTCTGTTCATTTAAAATTATATTTACTAAAAATAAGTGACCAATCCTTTAATGATTGCTTTCAAATTTATAGATAAATTAGTATTTGATTTGTACGTACATAGTTAGGGATATCGTAAGAAGAAACAGTAGATATCCCAGGAGATTACAGTAATTTAAAGTTGTCAAGCGTAAATAAGTGTTCACTCGAAGTTCGTTTATTTAATGGGAACAAATAAATAAGTTAAATCGTATCAAAATTTTAATATATGTTACCACTGTGTTACCACTATTTACACTATATTAATTGCTATTTCTGTTAATATACATAATTTTATTTGATCAAAACAACTATATCGCTACTTCTCTCTGTGAACCTCGTATATCAAAAACAACATGTTTTAGGACACACAGAAAAAAGATTAAATACTAATATATATACCTATATATATATATATATATATATATATATATATATATATATATATATATATATATATATATATATATATATATATATCAGACATTTTTTTGCTACGAAATCGTGTTCTACGGGTCCGAAAACGGACAGCGCCCTACTCTCGCCGTTCTTATCGTACAGGCTGTATAAGTCTAATTTTTTCAAGGATAAGTTCGACTAATTAACACTTTCAGTCCCATGGATTCGGCATCCGAAACCAAACAAAACATCCCCAGAGGCCGACCGCGATCAATGATTAATTGATTAGTTGGTTACGCATTATGTTTGCGATGTTTATCATCATTCCATCACACGGATATGTTTCTACTTACACAAATACAGCATACCATTACCAACACATACTACTCTTTTGGTTTCTATGCATAAAAATTTCAAGATAAACAAAAAATACATAAAAAATATAATTTATATTTTTAAATAAAATTGATTTGAATGTCAGTGTATATGTATGTAGTATGTACGTATGTTTACAGTTTTATGGTTTTACACATACATGTTGAACTGTGTTGAATCTATTCAGTGTTTGAATCATTTTATGTATTTGTTTGTTTTTTTAAATATTGCCGGCTTCCGGGGAAGTTTACTATGAAAGTGCTCGGGCCTCATAGTGTTAATGTCAATATTTAATTGGCGTGAATATTTTTTTGAATTTTCTATTAAAAAAATTGAGGAAAACAGTTTGTTCAACTATAATATAATATTAGTGAGAATAATGAAATTGATATACTGGTAAAATGAAAGAAAGATTATGAAAACACACAGAAAATTTTAATGATTGAACCAAACTTTTGAAATGTTAATAAAATATGAAAACTAATGGTAACAACAATAATAATAATAATGTGCAAACTAGTGAAAATTTTCATAATAATCGATTAATTTTCCTAATTGTTCAAATTGTAAATTTCAACATAAATAATTACAATCACTTTACCACACCCGAGCTAATTTCACTTACCGGGTACCTATTTTACTTACCGCATTGTTATTTGTTGGTTTCCATGGATATAAGCAAACGTTCGGATAATGTAACTTACCAGCATTGTCAACAGCATCGGCAAATGCATAAAAATACACGATCGTGCAAAAAATAATTTTTTATTACTCATGCGGGAGAAGTACTAACTTGGCGCACATATTTCTGTACGCAAAATAGCTGTTTGCCCACTGTACTCTTCCCGCATACTTTCTTGCGTGTGGAAAGTTACTTTCCACACGCAAATTGACACAAAACACGCAAAATTTAATCAAAACATGCAAAGCCGTCTCTTGATTTTTCATTTAATAAATATTTTATAATTATTTCTATAGAAACCATCAACAAAGTAATTTAAACAATAATTAATTCAGAAAAAAAGACGAACACTTAAAAATATTATTTTAAAAAAGTAATAAAAATGTCAAAAATAGTAAAAAAATAGAAAAAAGTATGTGAAATTCGTAATAGAAAATAATATGTGCAACTCGTGCGGGATTGTCGATTGCCCACTCAAGCGAATGAGCGCACTCACTACGTTCGTGCGCTCAACTTCGCTTTCGTGGGCAATCGACAATTTCCCGCACTTATTACACAATATATTATTTTTTACTTGTTAAAATGTTTTAAAATTGTGAAATTGACGGCGATATTTGTGCAACTCTTTATGAAGATACGTAACATTTTCAACGAAAACTCATTTCTTTTGTATTATACAAACTCACTTATTTATTTCATGCTTTTCGCACGAGAATTTTCAAGGGAAAAAAGAACATTTAACGAAACAATAAACTTCATGTTAGCCATATTTTGTAAACATCGCAAATACAAGTAAACATTGTGACCAAGTTTTACATTTGTGTGATTTCTTTGCACACAAAAAAAAAAACTTAATCAATGAAAACTTTCTAACCACCGCCAACTATGTATGAGAACTACGACACATTTGTCGTCATCTTTTCACAAGTTGACGTGTACTTTATAACAAGTCTACCTAATTATACTGAAGTCGTACAAGCGATTGTTTAATGACATTTAATTGTTACCTATAGTTGCGCGTTAATTAACTACACCCCGACACACATGTCAACTTGCGACTTCAACAGTTTAATGTTTGAACTGTAATTTCTTTTATTATATTATTTTAAAGTGTGTTTCAAACTACTACGCACATAACTAATTTTATCTGAAACTATTATGAAATAGGTTATTTACCGTACAAAATACTATCTAAGTAAATTATATTTTATACATATACGGCTGGATGAAATTTTTTACCAATTGTACAATTTCGTGTAAAAAAAAGTTATAAAAGTTAAAAAAATACTTCCTACACTTCTATTAATTTTTATCTACAATTAGCATGAACTTAACTATTAATTATTTATTTATTGTACAAAGGAATATGTAGGTAAACCATGTTGTACGAATAGCTGTGCATAATTTTTCTACTTTACACACAGTTGTGCATAAAAAAACCCCAGCTCACTACACTTTTATTAATATTTGCACTATATATGTATATTTAATGGCGATTGAAGTGAGTAGGCCGGGTAGGTTTAGGTCTGCCCAAAAATTTTGAAAAATGAAGGAAAATATAAGAAAAATTAATAAAATGTCAAGTCATTTTTTTGAATTCAGGAGTTTTATAGGCTGTCAGTTTTGTCAGCGATATCTGTAAGTATAGCTTTTATTAAACGAACCTTTTTAACTTCCCATTGGAAGTTATTATAATGGGTCCGATTTTACGAATCGCTAATTTGGACATATCTCCACGTTTCAAAGTCACTAGAATCCGAATCCATCGTTTTTAGCGTGATGTCTGTGACTCTGTGTGTGCGTTCATTAATTTATTCGATGATATCAACTCCAAACTAATTTCATTAGATGCAATTAAAAAATGAAGACCGGATAAAGTTTTCAGCAAATTCGGATTAGTGGTTTGTTTTTTGTAATAGAAAAACGGACTTTATTAACACAACATAGATCATATAGATTTGTGACCATGTCTTTATTTATATAATGGCCTAAAAACCTAGTTGATTTTAAAAACGCCAATAAAATATTATAACTAACGTAAAAGCCCCCATTATGGAAGGGTATCTAATACTGAAACAGTTTTGGCAAGTTATTTCTGAAAGAAACGTCTGATAACAAAAATTATTATTAATAGAATGATTGTTTTTCAATTTAAATTCACCTCGCATTTAATGTTTCCTTACTTAATTAAAGAAATAAATATGTAAATGTCAAAACTGTTCCCGTATTAGATACCATTCCATAATGGGGGCTTTTACGTTAAATCTAATAAAAAAAAAAAATCCGAAATGAGAAAAATTTTAGGAGCCTCCTGAAATGAAAAAAGAATTATTTAGTAGTCTCTAGTCTTTAAGGATACCTAATGGGAAGTTGACAGTGTGAGTAAACCTGTCCCCCCAAATTTTTTACTAGGAAAAGGAGCAAATTGCATTTAAGATCTCAACCATGATTGGTACTAAATGGGCCGATTGGTATCGGCGTAACCCCAAGCCGCTTGCGCTCATTTTGAATCAATTTGTGCTTGTTTTGAAACACATTTGGCTTGCTTTTGATATGTTTGTATATTGCTGTCTCACTTTCCATGTTCTAGAGAGAAGGGTCAAATATTAGCGTTCGGTATACATCGTATACATACCCTCACCCTTCTCTCTAGAAGTCTAGAATATGGAAAGTGAGACAGGAATATACAAACATATCAAAAGCAAGCCAAATATGCTTCAAAACAAACACAAAGTGATTCAAAATGAGCGCAAGCGGCTTGGGCTTACGCCGATACGAATCGGCCCAATAATTTGGGCGTTGATCGGAAAATAATAATGTGAGTGGCGTCTGTTATAAACTAGGAATCGGAAATATGGACTTTAATTCTCTCAT
Organism: Brachynemurus nebulosus; assembly: GCA_035578155.1. NCBI lineage: Eukaryota > Metazoa > Arthropoda > Insecta > Neuroptera > Myrmeleontidae > Brachynemurus > Brachynemurus nebulosus. The sequence continues at coordinate 6,660,395 of JAPWDM010000019.1, forward strand.
TTCTCGTATGATAAAATTTATGTCTTTAATGATAATAAACATCTTGTATGCATTTAATTATTACATTGGAAAATGTTTGTGTAGGTAGGTAAAGAACAAATTGAAAAAGTTTTCTTTTTACAAAAAAAAAAAAGGTTAAATAATATTTCCATTAAAATGTCAGTTGAGTGAATAAGTGTAGATTCTCAGAAACAATATTTTCTAATGTCAGAATTTCTCAACTCGGTGAAAACCCTGATCTTAGAGATGTCTTTAATGTAAGGAAAAATATAGGTAATTAGGTCTACATTTTCACAACTTATTGTATTAATTAGTGATAAACGTTTTTGTAATGAACGATTCCCAGAACTAGAGGTTTGTTCCAACTGACCAATCTGACTATAAAATGGACGCCAGACGTATGCGTTTTACCATAATAGCGTTCTAACCTCACATTTTGTTGTCAGTCTGCATATCAGAACTAGTCTGCGTTACTACCATGTCTCTGTCACTCTCCATACAGTCCATTATAAAAAATGGACCGTTTTCTGACGCCGCTGTAACTAATATACCAGATGGCGTTGATGTACTAGAATAAAATTCGAGTCGGGACATGAGTTTTGATAATTCGTTATTTTTCATCAAAGATTCATGTAAAATAAATTGGAAATAAATTAAATATTTAAAAAAATACTCTAATTCAACCTAGAAAGATTAATTAAATTACAAAATTTTAATTCTTCGTTAACACATAACTTGATGATGATACTTTTGTACTCAATCATATGATAATTAATTTTGACATCTATTTGATGAAAAATACTCACATGTCCCAACTCTATTTAGTATGATCCGGTACCATTAGCGCCACGTAGCAAACTGTGACATGAAAAGGTCCGTCCTTGAAAACAAGTGGCAGGGACATGGTTACTACAAACTTACATATTTTAAATAAGCACGTTTCAACAATATTTCTGATACGTTTCTGTACTGATACGGAAATGTGACATGCGCACTTAAGTGTACATGAACTAATAAGAAAAATACGTTAGGAACAAACCTTATATTTTAAATTGATGACGGGAAAAGACAGCTCTCTTAAATCAAAATTGTATAGTAACTCGATCTGTGAAAATTAATTACATTATTTTTCTTTTACAGTGAGACAAGTGATTTTGAAGATGATACGGGAGATGACGCTAAATCGGTTCGAACCAACGATGACAGTAGAAAGTAAGTATATTATTTTAAATTTTAGTACTTTAAAGAGATATAAAATTTAAAAATTGGATCAAGTGCGAATCCGATTACGATTAATCCGATCAAAGATTACAAAATTTTGTAGGAACCAAATAAAACGATTAAAAAAAAAAAATTAGTAAAATATTTTACAATAACTTTCTTAAGATTTAAAGACTTTATAACGGTTTATTTGAAGGTCCAGCAAAGTACCAGTTTTATGAATTAAATACGGTAGTTCAGTTACAAAATAAATGACAAAAATTTAATCTAGTTTTGTTAGTATCCAAAAACAATTCTTCAAGGGCATTTGAATAAGATAATTATCTTTACACAGTTTTTTGACCTAGCCACTCGTTTTACACATTTGCGTACGAAAATATAATGAAATAAAAATTTAAAACACAATAAAATGTCAGTATTCATTATATCTCCCCCATATAAACTACCAGTCACCAAGCAGTATGTTTATTCTTATTAAATTAGATTTAACACTTTGAAGATGTGATCCATTTAATATTTCAACACATGAAACATGCAACGTAACAGCTTAATTTTGCAAAATTACTAAAGACGTGAATTTCGAACATTTTTGTCAACCAAATAAAAAAAAAAAAAAATTTACCATCCACTTTTTTGCAATTGATTTATTGATATTCTGAGAATGTACAAAAACATTTTGGCAAAAATAAAATCGACATGATTTCAACCCTTTTGCAAATTTGAAACAAAAATCGTCCAGTTTTCTTGATAAGAGCTAATATTGTTTTAGTCAGAGCAAAAAGGAGGAAAAAAACAACAAAAATTCGTAGAATAACGACTGTCTGAAAAAATCAGTCTTTTTACCTTTTTTTAGTTTTTAATTTTTTTTAAAAATAGTATAAAAAATAGTTCCGAATTTTTCAAGGCTCAGACTATAGAAAAGCATCTATTGAAGGTACGTACCAAATTTAAAAGTAATCAGTTAAATAGAACTCGAGATTTTATGTATGACCGTCTCGAAAAAAGTAGTTTCGAGAAAAACATGTTTAAAGATTTGAGTAAAATTTCAGATACTCGCTTCGGTTTAAATTTCGACGCGGCGTAATTACTGTCTCATTTAAATAACTACAATTTCCTAAGTACCTATTTGGAATTTTAAAATTTCCTTTTAAGGACACATTCATAAAAGTCTAAACTACTAGGTTAGAATACTGCCTTAAAAAATTATAATAATCGATCATATTATATTCTCATTTCACTTTCAAACATTTATTGAATGAGGGCCAGTAATCATAATATCATTTCAGGTTTATCCATTTTTAATAGATATAAAATAGTATATTATTCAACAAGCTGGTAATGATAGCTATTACTCACGAAGATGAAATTGTGGCACAAGCCGAGCTTGCGAGGCGAGTGTCGTAATGCATCTGAGTGAGTAATAGCCATTGCAAGCGAGTAGAATACGATATTTTTTCTACTTTTTTTTTTTTATTTAAATAAAATTGAATATTTTTAAATCAAAAGAATACAATTTTTAATCTATTTCTAATTTCATTAAATGTTAGGTATGTACAAACGATGAAAACAAAATACAAGCTACTTTGTTTACTTAAATGTTACTACGCAACATATTTGAAATTAAAAATTGATACGTATATTATACACAAAACAAAAGCCAGCCCATTGAATAATGGTTAAGACGGTGATTTCATTGGTCAAAAAGGTAGTGAGTAATGAAAATTCCTCCATACCTTTGAATAATGCCTAACTTTCTCAACAATTAACGGATATGTAATGAGTGTGTTTTTCAACAGGAGTAGAAAAAATAATGTAATATGTACATCAGATATTTACTTTTATGTTTACGCTGTTATAACCTGTTAACTCCGCTGTTAACTTTCTCGCGCCATGAAATGTCACTTCAGCCAGAAGTGGCGCCGTCCTGGTGGTAGAAAAAACTATGATAGCCCAAATATTCAAAACTGTGACCATAATCTCTCGTCAGCAACATGTTAAAAATATTAATGCGATAATGAAAATACTAAATTATAATCTATTGAAAAAATCTATTATGTAATAGTTCATATTAAATATGTATTTATAAAAATTATATATAGTATCATTAAATACACATATCAAGTTTTTATACATATATATTATAGAATGGTAATAACCTTGCCCAGTAATAAACAAAAAATAAAATAGCAAAAAAAAATGTTGTATTCCTTGTATACGACAAAAAAGTTAAAAGTAAATTAGCAATCTATATTGGTACCGGATAAAAAACAATGTAGGTATTTCAATTGGGTTTGATTAATTGTCTAGTTTAACACGATCAAAATTACCTTTATTAAATCACGTGCTTTTTTTATAAAAATCTACAATCTAATAAGTATTATGTAATATGTAATAATAAGTTATTTTTAAAAATTAACACTGGTTCGTTTAAATATTTCTAAATTTAAAAAAAAAATTGTCTGAAAAATTATTTGTAATTTTAGAAACGAGAGAATGAGACTTATCACGTGAGAATTATTTAAATTATTAATTATATTATGTACATATACTAGTTGTTATCCACGGCTTCACCTGTGTGGTATTTGAAATTATGACATTAAGTTAAACTCTTCATGTTTGAACAAAGTCAATGAAATACATTTTTTCCAACAGTCGACTATCGTAGTTTAATTATTTCATTTTTTTGAGGTAAAAAGTAGCCTGTATTCTTTTTGGTCCCCTTTTTGCAGTTAATAGTTAACAGTTTGCAAAGTTTGAAGTCAAACTTGTGTAATGTCGATAACTTTCGGAAATATAGACAACTAAATTCTCGAAAATTGAAAAAGATATCTGAAGTAAACGATTTTATATCGAAGTGTATTTCGATATGAAAAATTAAAGTCCAAATCATTAAATGAAATGTTGGGAAATGCATAAAATTTTTATTTTAAGTAACTCCAGAAATAATTTCATGTAGCCTATAGTGCGTGATATTATTAGAAAGAACCAAATTATCATATAATTAATCCTCATAGTAACACATTTGCAAGTAACGTTATCAAATGTAAACCGTAAAAAATATATTTAAATGCCCTAGGGTTGGGCGGGGTAAAAAAAAAGACAAAATCAAATTTTTTCATTTTTCATGTAGAAAATATTTGAATTTTTAGACAAAACAAAATACTGTATGATGTTAAATTGTTTGTATTTTAAGGTTTTGCCTGTTTTTTTTTTTACTCAAGCTAATGGCATAAATCTATAAAAAAATAAAAACCTTGTCTTTTTTTTACCCGCCAAGTGGGGTAAAAAAAAGACAGTGGAAGGTAAATAAAAGACAGACCTGTAACTAATAGGATACTGCAAGTACATGATTGGAAGGGTAAAAAACAGACAGCTTGGGTAACTAGCAGTATAACACTTTTTATTTCACAACTCTATTTCTTCTATAAAATTTTTTATAGATATATTTAAATTTTACGTATTTTACCAAAAACTTTAGCTAAGATTAAGCTGTAACAAAAGTCAGAAAAAGTTAACTGATGCAAAAGCTTGACTCACAGGAAATTTCTTTGGACTTTAAATATTACAGTAATTTTTATTTTACAAACGTACAACTAATACAAAATTTATTGTAGCTCATTAAAAAACCAAATATGTTCAATTGAGGCTGTCTTTTTTTTACACCACTTTACATAAAGTAAAAAAATAAATCAAAATAATCTATGAATGAGTTAAAAATACTAAATGTGTGCAATAAAGCATAGTTATGCATTATAAAAACAAATAAATTTTCATGGGTCAAAAATACAAATTTTCGAATGAGCTAAAATTGATATCCGTGAAAACCGTCTGCTCACTAACAAAAAAATTGTTTCATTGAAGAATCAGTATTTTTTTAATCCATAAAATATACATAAACATGCCATTATATAGTTTTAAAATGAAAATCCATATCAATAATTTTTAATTTTTCTAAATGTTAACACCTTGTTTTATCTTTTTTTACCCCATTTTTTTCTTTTTTTAACATATAAAAAAAAAAAAAACGCCGTGAGCAGCGGGGCCCCATCACGGTAGTCGAATTTTCCCCTTCATCTTCGGTATTGAATGTCTACAAGCGAAATGTGATTGAAAGTCTACAACCGAATTGTCATTTTGTTGGTTTCAAAACTGGTGATGAGTGTTCGGCTGATCGAGGCTTTAAAAAAAGGTTTTAAGTATTTAAGGGCTGTATCTCAGTAAATTTCAATTTTGTGCCGAAAACAGGTAGCAGAAAAAAAGCCAACACAATTCGTACGAGGACATTCCTGCCCATGTTTATCCGCTAATTGCCTTTATGTTTTAGTTTTAAATATTAAAAAAGGACCTTAAATAGTAAACTGGAAGGCCTTTATAAAGATATTTTTTCTTTCCAAAAAAATCCAAAATTTCTATTTTATAAATACTAAAAATTCAAAATTCCTAATTTATAAATAAACAGTGACTTTAATAACATTTTTAAATTACTTAATATGTATGTATTTCATTTGTCATAAAAGTAAGTTCACTTTTTTTTTTAATTTTTTAAAATTACTATTCGCCTACTTGTATTTAGAATAAACATAATGCTTTTAAAACACATTTAACAATAGCGTTCAATTCCGATGTAAAAATGGGAGAAGTGGGGGGAAAAGTGATGTGGACTCCCTACAAGGTACTAGCTGGATACTAACTGAATACACGTACAAAATTTCAGCCCTCTAGGTTTCCTTATGGAGTCTCTAGACGTGTTAGAAAACAAGCAAAAAAATTAAGGAAATATTGGCGTAAAAATCGTGGGGGTAAGGGTTAAAAGTTGAAACCTCCAAAAAACAGTGTCTGGCTATTAGCTTAACCTGTACACCAAATTTCAGCCCTCTAGGTTTATTTGGGAAGATTTTGACCCGAACGAAACTGTTAAAAAACAAGAAAAATCATGTTCTTTTGGGTATAAAAATGGTGGGGGTAGGGGTTAAAAGTCGAGACCCCCAAAAGGCACCCCCTTGATACTAACTCAATCCGAATACAAAATTTCAGCCCTCTAGGTTTATTCGGGTGACCTGTGCGAGTGGTACAAACTTCGAAAACGTCGAAAATGCATGAAATTGTAGCTTAAAAATGAGGGGGGTGGGGGTAAAATATTAAAACCTCCAAAAAGCACAACCTAGGTACGAACTTTATCAACACACCAAATTTCAACCCTCTACGTTAATTCTGGGGGGCTGGGGGCCTGTTAGATCCAGCGAAAATCGTTTTCCCCCCCTCTACTCCCACCATATCATCCTAGGAAGCTGAATTTTGGATATGTTGTAGATAATTGACCGAAACATTATTTAAAACCGGTTTGAAAAAGTTTTATTGCTTTTCCGCCCCCCACCACCCCCTTAAAGGTCGGGTCAGAAAAAAATTGCCGAAAATTTGACCCCACTTTGATAGTATGAGGTGCCTCGAAAATGAGCCCCATTTACCAAATTTCATCTCTTAACTTCCATAGGGGGGCCCTACACAAATTAAAAGGTGGCGGGAAAATATATATATATATATATATATATATATATATATATATATATATATATATATATATATATCAGACATTTTTTTTCTACATATTCGTGTTCTACGGGTCCGAAAACGGATAGCGCCCCTACTCTCGCCTCTCGCAGCTCTTATCGTATAGACTGTATAAGTCTAATTTTTCGGAGAAAATTCGACTAATTACAAGCAGTTGGACCATTTAAATAAAACTGTACTTTACATTACTAAAGCATGTAGAGTAACAAGAAAAAAATACAGCACTCTATCTTATGAGACTTTTTACTTACTGAAAAAGTTTATCGTTGCGGAATGAAAGTTTTTCGCTCATAAATAACAGATGTTTGGGAGAAAATTTTTTTATGTTATAAAGCCCGTTCGAAAAAATAATTTTTTGGCCCAGACAGCTTAAAATACTTATGTATTTTGTTGTAATATTTTTTATTTTTTTGAATTTAACACTGCCGAGTTTAATATAAGTATTTTTTTTACCCCGCTCGAGCAGTGTCTTTTTTTTACCCCGCTCGAGCAGTGTCTTTTTTTTACCCCGCTCGAGCAGTGTCTTTTTTTTACCCCGCCCAACCCTATGTTTTTCCTAAAAGCTGTGAAAATCTCTAGTCACTGAGGAATCGTTGCTTAAAGACTTACAAGCGCACTTGGCGAATTTTTTATACAGGTAATATAAAATATTATATTTAATTAAATTACAACTTGAAATATCTACTGGATAGCATAGTTTTTGCGATAATTCTGAATTAACACATTGACGATTATAAGCACTGTATAGCGTCAAGTTAAACCTTACTAACTGTGACAGTTCCGTATAAAATGTACATCAATAAGATATATAAACATAATTCGCTCTCTATCTAGGCACTGCAGATACCGGAGCGGTGTGATGTGCTCTATAATACATTACGTATTGTGCAGTAGGCTTGCGGTACCTATCATAAGTATCGTACCTACTGTGTCTAAACGGAGAGCACGCTACGGTTGTTTATGTATTGATGTATTAATTGTCAAAACAGTGTATCATTTGAGCTTTTCGTTTTAATGCCTTATGACCTTACGAACATGTTAAAAAGTTTATTGCCTTAAATTATCATAGTCGTCTGTAATAGTGCCAAAACCACAAAATTTTTGTTATACATAAACACAAATTTATACAAACCTCTCGTGTAATAATAAATGAATAATTTGAAACAAATATGTTCCAATATTTTTTTAATGACAATTTAACTCATATGTATCAAGTCCCATAAGAATATTGTAGTTTTTTCACTTTTACCATGGAAAAAAGTTAGGACAGATTTTTACAGCGAAAAAACTGGTACAAAACATTTCATTGTAAGTAAATAGCATAAAAACGAAAGAAAAATTCGTATTGGTAAATCTAATTGATTTCAGAACCATAGCAATAATGTATTAAAAATAATAATATGAATTATACTAATTTATTTTATTCGTTAAATTGTCTTACCGTATTACACTTGAGTTTTATATTTTTTCTTAATAAATTTGTGTTTTCTACAACTCAAATTTTTTGCCTAAAAGCAATTTAACTCGAGAACTGTCAACCCAAAAACGCTTCAGCTTCGCTGTCGCGTTTTTGTTAATTGACAGTTCTTCTCGTTAAATTGCTAGGCAACAAATTTTTGTTAGACAAACCCAAATTTATTGAAAAAAATACAAACTTCTCGTATAATAAGTAACAATTTTTTTTTTTTTTTGACAAACTAAAATTAATTCATAGTTTCAAAAAAGATTGTATGCAACACGTGCAAAATGGATATTTGTTTCACAAATCATAATAGCTGGGCAAAAAGTACACTCATTTTGTTGCAAAAATAATTATTCTCTTCGGCTATAGGCTGTCTAAATCATAAAATTATTGTACACCTCTTTTTTTTTCTTACAGTCGGCCATTTTTAATTTTTATTTATTATTTTTAATCTTTTTCTAGACAAAATCACAGTGAAATTGAAAAGCGACGACGTGATAAAATGAACACATACATCATGGAACTGTCATCAATGGTGCCAATGTGTCATGCAATGTCTAGAAAATTAGATAAACTAACGGTGCTTCGAATGGCTGTGCAACATTTAAAAACAATTCGCGGTGCTGTCCATTCCTACACGGAGGGTCACTACAAACCGGCATTTTTGTCCGATCAGGAATTGAAAATGTTAATACTACAAGCAGCTGAAGGGTTCCTTTTCGTTGTCGGATGTGACAGAGGGCGAATATTATACGTATCCGAGTCCGTCTCGCAAATTCTTAATTATTCTCAAGGCGATCTGCTCGGACAGAGTTGGTTCGACATTTTACATCCGAAAGATGTGGCCAAAGTGAAAGAGCAGTTATCGTCGTCCGATTTAAGTCCACGTGAAAGACTTATTGATGCCAAAAGTATGTAAGAATTTTTATAATGCCGTCAAACGGAATGTATAGAATTTGCGGGGTGAATAGGAATAAATCGATAATTTTTGCCATTATCGTAATTTATAGTTTGGATACGATTGAATTTATCATAAATTACTATTAATAAATAATAATAAAAATTAAATGTGCCAGTTAATAGTGAAAGAGTGCAAAACTTAGGTTTTCTTGGAATTTAGTTAAATTGCGTTTACTTTCAAAAGGATAGTAAAATTCAAGTCTTGTTTTCTATTTACGTAAAAATATATTTGTATTAATATTCAACATATTCATCAAAATTAATATTCTGTGTCAATAATTGGGAACTGGCACGAATGTGTGTTGAATTAGTTTTGACGTACCAGGGCTGACAAATGTTTTAAGAATAAGTTTTGAATTTATTCACTTCATGGCTAGAATTAATGATCGGTATTTTACTTTTCAGTTTAAATTTCATTTCTCTTCACAGAAATATTAATATTTTTGTATTTATATTATCAAAATTAAATAAAATTATTTAGTTTGAGTAATTTTGACAAATATCAATTTAGCAAAAGGAAATTTGTCAGCCTTGTACAAATTTCTTAACTCCTCATTTGTACGTATTGCCTCTCAGCGCGACCGGATCGGCTAAATGAAAAAAGGATTTTCAAGATGGTAAAAATAAAGAAAAACTACCGGAATCAAAATTAGTCTGTTCTGTATCATCTAATATGTAAGAAAATATATAAAATTGAATGCGAAAGTCAAAAACATAGAGTACATAACATAATACATACACATTTAACATAGATGAATTTCTAGGCAAAACCAGTAAAGCCAAGAAACGTGCAGGAGGGTCTTCATACATATACTTCTACTTAAGTTTTTGTCAGGATCGTAATGATCCTTATATAAAATTTAAAGTCGAAAAAAGTATCAGTATTTAATGTATTAATTCAGTTAACTTACGAATGAAAAGTTATCCCAGTTTCCAAACTGCATTCGAGGCCCTAAAACCATTCGAAAACAAAATTTGCTGCACAATGTCAAACATGATCATACGTCTATCATGGGGTAGGGGTGTATAGTTGTTGGAAATTTACATTTTTTGGATCAAATTAAGGATAAATATGTTTATCGCAATATTTTAAAAAGAACTAGGCGTCCAAGCACCAGAAAATTGAATTTATCCGAAAGCTTTCCAATAACTAAATTTTCAACAGGACAAGGACCCTAAATATTTGGCATTGTAGTGAAGCAGTATTTCTTGTATTACGTGCCTCATTTACTTCATACACCTCCACAGTGACTAGATGTAAGCTTTATCGAACATCTATGGCCAATATCTAGGCGTTCAAATAAGAAAACGTAATATTTCTAATAAACAGGATTTAACTAAAGCATTAAATTGATGAATAGAGCCAAAACAGTCCGGATTGTACAACAAAGTTAATCGCATCAATGCCCAATCGCTTGCAAGCAATAATTAAAGCAAAGGGATGTGTAACGAAATATCAAAAATAGTTATTATCCTGTGTTCCGAACTTGTAATTTTTTGTTTACTGTTCTGTCTAAAGACTTTTGCGAGTGCTATAATACATGTCTCAATTTAATATTATTTTTTTAAACAGAGTTATAATATTTACTGTGATTTTAATTAGTATGATTTTGTAGTGCAGATTTTGAAGAATTTATTTTCCTTATTTCTATTTTCTTTTGTACAAAAGATCTCGTAAAAAATTAAATAAAATTTTTAAAGAAACTTTTGTCTAAACACTTTTGTGAGATACTGTAACTGAAATTGGATCATTTTGTAATGCTAAGCGCGAGTAAAAAAAGTGATATTTTGCGATTTTCAAGATTATATACCTCAAAAACTATGAGTTTGAATTTTTTAAAAATCATATTTAAATTCAGGATGTTAAAGAGTATACAGTTAACCAAAATTTCAAAGAAATCTGTGGATAGTCAAGTTGAAAACTACAGCAACGATTCTTTTTATAATACATGTGCGAGAAAGAAAGAAACATATTTCGTGATCTTTTTAAGAAAGAAAGTAATATATTTGTTATTTATTTAAACATGTACTACGAATACATAATTTGTATACAGAATGTTTCATGTATTAAATATGAAATGCCTTTTTATTACGAAATACATTTATTTTTTATAAAAGTACCTATAAGTTTTTAACTGATTATTAAATATTTTACGCTAAAATGTATTGCAAACAATTATCGTATACATTTTTATTCTATGCATATCGAAATCGCAAGTCATAGTTATCAACCTGTATATTCTGAATTTGTATTTAAAAAAAGATAGAAATATAATTTCATTTCTATCTGATGAGGGTGTATTATAAGAAGAATCATTGCTGTATTTACTTTTGGTTGATTTTAAATGGAATGTCCCAAAAAATTGGTTTTATCACACTAATACAAATATTAATCAAGCTTACATCGGCAAATAAGTACATGGCTAACTCTGTTCATATTACGTATGTATCGTATTATGTACTCTGAAATCGAAAATATCCCGATTCATCCCGTTTTACCGTACCAATTTTTGAGTATTCTAAAAATTTATTTACTTTTTAGCTATGTTACCTGTAAAAACTGATGTGCCTCAAGGCGTTTCACGACTATGTCCTGGTGCACGTCGTTCATTCTTCTGTCGTATGAAATGTAAAGCGAGCACGCAAATCAAAGAGGAAGCGGACACCACAACCGGCTGTCACCGTCGCAAAAAACAACCGAATTCCGATCGAAAGTACTGTGTGATTCAGTGTACCGGTTACTTAAAGTCATGGGCGCCCGCCAAAATCGGTTTGGACGAGCAAGAGGGTGACGGGGACGGTGAAACGTGTAATTTATCGTGTCTGGTCGCCGTTGGACGATTACAACCGCAAATCTCCACCATACAGTCTAGTGATAATGTGACGTCACGATTGCCAAACGTTCGGACAATACAATTTATATCGCGTCACGCGATGGACGGCAAATTTTTGTTCGTTGACCAAAGAGCTACGTTAGTGTTAGGTTTTTTACCGCAAGAATTGTTAGGTACCTCAATGTATGAATATTATCATCACGAAGATATTCCAATGTTAGCGGAATCACATAAGTGTGCCCTGCAGGGACTAGAGCGTGTGATAACTGAAGTATATAAGTTTAGAACTAAGGAGGGTAGTTTTGTTAAGTTACAAAGTGAATGGAAATCGTTTAGAAATCCATGGACAAAGGAAGTGGAGTATTTAATAGCTAAAAATTCTGTGATACTGTATGTGATAAATTATTTCCGTTGTGTTTTCAGTTGTTGTTTTTATTTGTAGAGGTAAATTACATTTTTTTTTTACTTGTTGATTTTCAGATCAGACTCAAGGACTGTAGAGAGCAGTGCTATTAAAACGGAAGGCTCAACTCCATTACAATCGAATTTTGACTTCTTTTCACAACGTAAGCAATTAAATTATTATACTCAGTGTTATAAAGGATAAATAAATCAACATGTAATTATATTCGAGTAGTAAATTAACTTTTTAAGTAAAGTAACATTTGGGTATCATAAAAGTAAATTAGTTATTAGTCGATTTACCGATCGAACGTTAGTTTGCTTTTTTTACGTTCATGTTGCTTATATGTTTTAAATTTCCATGTTTTTTTTTGTAATTGGGAATAATTTGTATGTTACAACGAGCGTAAACATGTTTGACATGTTTGAATATGAAAATAATTGAAGAGACTTACCAGTCCAGAGATCGAAAAAAACAGGTTTTTTCACAATTTTTTTTAGATAAATTGGACAGTGAAAACAAATCATGGTGGCCACATTACATACTGGAAAACCTGAGAATTCTAAACTTTCTAGAAAAGTCAGGGAATTTCACCAGAAGACTGGAAAAAATTGATTTTTATAATTTTGTTGATTTAGGGATAAAACTTCAATCAATTTTTCACTCGTTTTGAGATTAGATTTTGGCGCGGTTTTTTTTTTGCTCGTCATTTGGGCGGCATTTTTCACAAAATAGTCAGAGAATTTTTTAATACAATTTCTGGAAAACCTGAAAAAGTCAGGTAAAAATATTTTATCCAAAAAATCTGGTTGTTGTTTAGCCAATAGCGAAATGTGTTGTAAATATTCTGTCCAAATTTGAGCTAATTTGGATGAATAGATTTTAAACGCGTTTAAAGTGATTTCTGATAAGTATAGCTATAAGAAAATGCAAAGACAAAAACATCGATTTTTTGAAATTTCTGGACTGGTGAGCCCCCTTAAATGAAATATTTTTAAAATCTACAAAACTTAATTTGTGAATTTTTGAAGAATGAAATTTACTTGGTAGATTTTTTTTAAAAGTAAATTTCTCTGTACATTTACTTCCTTAGTAAATTTATTTATGCTTTATAATACTGACATCTATGAATAAAATAAATTTACTTCACAGATGTTATTTATTCGTTTGATTTTATTATATTGATTAATTAATAATAACTAAAATAGGAGGTTTTCACTGTTTGCACAATTGCATGCACGCGCAATCTAACTAAGCAAGTGTTGATTATGTAAGCATGCCATCAATGCAACTGAAGTCAACAAAAAGATGCAAACTAGTAGAATGAACAACATGTGTAGCCCAGTCAATTAGTTTCACAAGATTGTGGTTAAGTCTTGAAAAGCTCATTTTGAAGTTTTTTGTATTGTAAGACAGACTATGGTAAATTAAACTACGGTAACAAATTTAGCTGGTAAACTTAATGTTAATTTATCTTTTAATCGCCATGAAAATATTAATTAAATTATTTTATTTAACCCTTTTAGACAAACCATATGGTAAAATTTTTTTGTCTCAAAATGCCGGACTTTTTACTGCCAAGTGATAAGTACAATAGATACGGCTACAAAAAAAGAAAAAGAAAAAAAAACCAAAGATCCTAACATTAAAAAAGTGAACCCTAGGAATTTACAAAAAATAAATTATACTAAACCATGTTGATAAAATTGAACATTATTTAGAATTATACCGTATTGTCGCAGATGGCGGCACCTGTACCAGTAAATATATACATATGACAGCATTTTGAGCCGCTATATTGCAGGACGAGTTAACTCGTCTTAATCATTTAAAGAGTTAAAGCTTAAATTGAATTTAAAAAGTGTCAAATTTTTTTTGATATTAAGAATACAACCCGGAATACACTAAACACAGAAAAATATTTGAGAATCAATCTCAATCGTTCAAGTTTGTAGATCATGTGCATATTTGCTTGCGCATATAAAAATAGTGAACAGAAAACATTTTTCATATAAAAAAATGAACACATGGTAAATGTCAGTGCAGGCAACTGTGCAGAAAGTGAAAACCCCATACTTTGAAAAAAATGCCACTTTAATTTTTCAATTTTATGACATGTTTCGATTAATTTGATTATTATCACACAAATGAAAATTACATACATGCTGTCAAGAGACAATAAAAGTAGAAAGTGGGAATAATAGTAGAGACAGGGGTAGGATTCAAAAATAAGAAAAAACAAGATCGGACTGGATGTATACACGTCATTAGGTGACAAAGACTAAACATTTTAAAGAAATAAAAATGGTATTTTTACAAAGTAAAGTATTTTACTTACAATTTCATAACAGAAAGTAGATAAGAGTCACTTTATTAAAGGCAATTTAGTAGTAAAATAAAATAGCAGGTCTGCATGTACAAACAGCATTACCAAAATTAGCTTTTTTGGAAAACTGTAAATTATATATTCCAAATCCTAGCATAATTTGCTTTCTTAAGCAAGTTGTTATATAGCTATACAAATGCAATATAAAAAAATACTAAATAATATGTATCAGTTTGATGCGTATTGATCATGTCCCTGTCACTCTCCATTTAGTTTATTATAAAAAAGTGGACCGTTTTGTGACGTCGCTGTAACTAATATACCAGATGGCGTTGATTTACTAGGGGATAAAATTAGAGTCGAGACATGAGGTTTAATAGTTCGCTATTTTTCATCTAAAATAAATTGGAAATAAATTAAATATTTAAAAAAATACTTTAATTCAACCTAGAAGGATTAATTAAATTGAAAAATTTTAATTCTTCGTTAACACATAACTTGGTGACGATACTTTTGTGCTCAATCATATGGTAATTAATTTTGACATCTATTTGATGAAAAATGCTCACATGTCTCAACTCTATTTAGTATACCCCCTATACCATTAGCGCCACCTAGCAAACGTAGCAAACTGTGACATGAAAAGGTCCGTCCTTGAAAACAAGTGGCAGGGACATGGTATTGATACATAAAGGGCATTTGAAGACATAGGCATACTACATATTGATATGTTATGCCAATTGCATAAAAGTACGGTTTACAAATTTAATTACATTGCATTGTAAAATAATTTAATTTTATTAATCGTAGACAGACATTGTTGGGCCCAAAACGTCTGCGATCGTATAAACGGTACAATCCACCCACTTTTTTTTTTTTGCTCAAATAAGTAGCACTCAAAGTTTGGCTATTTATTTCGAAATAATACATTTTTTTTTTATCATCCTTTATAGCTAATGGTAGAGAAATGCAACGGTTAATCAATTCACACGTGGAAGCCAGTAAAATCGGAAGACAAATTGCCGAACAGGTAATCGATTCCCAACGACGGATGGGAGATTCATCATCAGGAAGCAGTCCAGATCCCGATGCCAATCAAATTATTCCAATAACCACCGGAGAAGTATGTCAAAATTAGCGATTTCAAAATAAAAACAATCTTACGAATTTTATTCCTATATTTTCAGAACTTAATTTCAACGAGCGTTTCCCCTGATTGCCAGCGAAACGTTTCTGGCGGGTCCAGGTCGTTAAACGGAGCACTAAACAACAGTTTTAGTCATGTTCGAAATAATGTGGTGCTTCCAAACGACCCAGGTATATCATCTTCACGATTCTAACGTGAATTTTGTTCTTTCCTATTTTTACTGAAAATTTTTTAATGATTTTGCAGAAGGTGAAGAGGAGATCATGAAGATGATGGGCAGCGGTGTGATTCCAGAATCAACAGTGCCTGGCAGTACACCCAACGATGGTAATGATGAAGCCGCCATGGCTGTCATTATGAGCCTATTGGAGGCTGATGCTGGTTTAGGGGGTCCAGTTGATTTTTCCGGGTTACCGTGGCCATTACCCTGACAATCAGTGATAACGTCCGAATCATCTCTGTCGGCAACAATACAAGAAATTTTATTATCAACAAATCAGGAGATTTGATAAAATTTCGCAAAATGATTTGTGATTTTTTCGATGTTACATAATCATCTGTATAGTCAGAATATACATATATGGAGGTTAAATATTTGTGAATCAGACGATTTAGTTTAATTTAATTAGTGAGATTAACTTTTGATATGTTATAAAGTGAATTTGACCATGAACGAAGTGGATTATATCAAACTGAATTAAAACAATTCTTAGTTTAAATGTAATTATAAGCTCTCCATGATTTAAAGAAACCTACTTGTTGTATTAATATTATAATTTTGTATATGAAAAGCATTTCATTTATTAAGAATTCACTGGTTGTTGCTGAAAGACTCCATATTAAAAATTTTGTTATATTTATATTTTTATCAGTTTTTATTTTAGTTAAATAAAATCATGTAAACGCCTTTAGTGATTAAGAATTCGAGCCACAGTTTGTCTAGCTACCTCAAAAAATCTTTAATAATAGAAAAAAGTATAAATTGGAGAGAGAGCACAGAGAGCACCATTAAGATCTCATTCTAGGCGGAGGGTAATTATTTACAGTTGAGATTCCTGCCTCGTGTTCGATTTGTGGTACATAAAATTTCAGTGCATTTGCGCATGTGTATTTTTAAACCGCGCGAACATATTAGCAAAAATTTAAATATGTAACGGCTACAAGTTTCCAAATATGGTAGTAGAAATGGAGTATTATAAGATGGAGATCTAACTCATATGAGAGGAATTGACAAAATTGGTCAGGAAAATGGTAAATATAAGGGCTTTCTTTTTTTACCACTCGTGGCGTTAATAATCTCAAAATACTAATGTGAATATAGCGAATATAGTAACATAAAACGGATAAAACAGAATGGAACTACAGTACTTATTCTCAAATAGAAACACGCCGGGACTGGGGAAGTGAGTGTTTCTATTTGAGAATCACCAAGGTCGGTTGATGATATTTAATAATAAGGAAATACATAGAAATTACATATGTATGAAATAAACTCTTATAGTTTAAATTACTTTATACGGCGAATATCCAATGGTACTGACCCCGATTTTACATAGTGACGTCAGCGAATTATATAATATATAATATAAATGACGCGACGCAAAATAAAAATTGTTAAGTTTATTTTAAAAACGATCGAAAAACCCACTTTATAACTGAGTTGAAAATTGAAAAAGATTCCAGAAGATTCTATTCAAAAGCTAACAAATATAATATAGAAGCTCGCGTTTCCATTTAAGAGTGTTCCATTTGAGAATAAGTACTGTACCGCTTTCGTATCGTACGAATACGAGTGCCATCTTTGATTTGAACATTTTTTTGAATACACTGAGTTTCGACTCCTTGTCTAATCTTCATAGTAGTAGACGTCAAATAATTTGAATTTTTGTTTACGCGGTTTAATAGTGCACATGCGCGAGAATCTTTTATACCACAAATCGAATACGACCCTGGTGTTTGGTTTTTAAAAATTATTTTTTTTAATGCCATTATAAAAGCAATGAATTTTTTTTTCAAAATTTTTTTAGTTAAAAATACGTTATTTTTATTTCCCTCTTCCTATATTTTTTCATTAGGTTTTTTTACGATAAAAACCTTAATATGCCATTAAAAAATAACTTCAGAATAACTAGATGCCAGAAATCCTAACTGTAAATAATAACTCTTTTTTCTCTTTATGTTTTACTTATACTTACCAATAAAAATTTCAATATGTCATTAAAAAAATTTTGGTACAGCTAAACGAGAAGTCTCAATTGTAAACAATTACCATAAATAGTTTCGCATTAGACTGCTGCCATCTGGAATTAATCTTCCGTTATATTCAAGTGGTTGGGTTGAATTGCATTGAAATTTTGTTGGATTTATGAAGGCAAAAATTGTAAATGCAGCTCTCATTTCCAAAAAATAAAAAAGAACTTCCAATCATCGTTTATCAATCAATTAACACGATATTGCAAGTAAAATTATTTCATCAGAAAAAAAAGGGAAACTTTAAAGTTGGTTAGAATTTTTTAATTTAATCACTAAAAGCGTTGAAAATTCATAAGGTATAATAATAACCGTCCAAATTCAAAATTTTATTCTAATTTGGAACGACTAGTACCTGTTTATAACATGTACACCGAATTATCTTAATTTTAAAATAAAATTTGAATTTTATTGGCGATAGAAAGATTCCCATTTACGCCTTTAGTGATGGAATATTAGGATGTGCGAACTTTGTTCTTGTAGTTATTTCTATTAAAATTTATATTTAAAATAATGTCTCCGAAGATATACGAAGTTCTTCGGAAACATAAAAAAAACCTAATCGTTAAAACACAATTAAATGCGTTCTTTTGTATATCTTCCAAATTCCACCACTAGAGACGCTCGTGTAATCTTATCCTCATCGGTATAAATTATAGCATTAAATTTCTGGTTTCATTTGTTTTGATTTAGTTTATGTTCGTTTTTTGACGTGTAATTATAATTATATCAACTATTTATTTAATATCAAAATTAAAATTTTTTAATTACTCAATATAGATCTAATTCATCATAAAAGTTAACAGTTCTAACCGCAACACTATCCAGTTCGCCATAAAATACCATGACTTACCTGAAATACATCAACCATAGTTGTTTTTCGTTTAATTTTATGCCAAGATTTGATCATTTTATTACTTTTTTAGAGATGATGACGAAAATACATTATGGGACAATGATAGCTATAGTACAAAGAGCACTTATTATGTATTATTCTAGAAAACAAACAATCAATTAATTATTTATAATTTTGGCTTATCATTGTTCAGTAAATCATTTTTCTCATGTAATTTTTTAATCGTGCAATGATACTTTAATAATTGTTATAACCCAGGAAGTGACAATTATCGAGACACAACTGTAAATAGTAATGAAATGGTTACATAATTGGTGTATTGTGCCATTAAGAAATGCTTATAATTATGTATTTGTTAGGTAAATTAAGTATTTTTAGTTTATTTAGTTTAATAGTAAAAAAAAAATGTTGAATACGCTTCTAAGAAATGTTTTGTATATATTTTTTTGGCCTTAAATGAAATGTTCAACCATGTTACTAGAAAAATACTTTTTATTTAAACGATTTATACATATTATTTAGTTAGTTTATTTTGTATATGTTGGTAAATATAAAATATTTGTATATAAACACTTTGTTCGTGGCTAAAAATAATTTTTTATTTAGTGCAAATTATTTTTTTTTTCTTTTTTTGTTATTGTAAATATTATATTTAGTAATTAAATTATTTTTAAAAATTATAAATGTTTATTGAAATTGTTATATTTTAAATTGAGATTTTATTTTAGATCATTTATTATTATGTTTCAAAAATTGTTACATAAAATTTAATAAATATTATGAAATTGATATTGGTTCTTTTATTTGTTTTATGTAATTGGTTTACGATTTTTTCCGTACAGTCCAAATAAAAAGATAACCAACTGACCAAAAAAAGAAAGAAACTTTCTATTTCACTTTCTAAAGTAGCGTTAGAACAGTCTGTAATGTAATTGTTTATTAAACACAGCTTATTTTATAAAATTTTATAATTGAAGACATGAGTGGAAGATGGTGTTATGTAACATTTTAGCGAATATATATATGTATGTATATATATATATATATATATATATATATATATATATATATATATATATATATATATATATATATATATGTTATCGAATATTATTTTGTGTATGTGTGTGGTCTCCGTACGATAACTCTGGAACGAAACGTCCTACTTTTACGAAATTTGGTCAAAATATTGAATGTCCCAAACCGTTGAACGGGTTCGTTAACCCGCCACGTCCCGGAAACATGGTTTTTTTGGAAAAAATTAGTTTTTTGCCAAAATTTCCTTTTATTCAAAAATTTTTTCGACATTTTGTTACACCATTGAATCGAGATGAAAAAGTCACACAAAAAAGGTCTTTGAACTATTATTCTATGTCAACTAGTTTCCGAGAAAAGCTAATTTTTTTAAACGGAAATTCGCTATGTTATGCAGAATGCCGCGACAGGGGTATTTATTTATAATTTTACAGTAGAATCGTTTGAAAGTTTTTATTTACACATACTTCCCATGCAATAGCATATGTTTATTATTGAATTTCTACAAAACTATTGTCTTATATAGCACCTTGATCCACTCATGTCTTCAGTTGCATGTTTGTTTACAAATTGTGACGTCGTTTTGAAATGATCGCGCACTTTTGTCATTTGAAAGGATTTTCAAAATAAAATTTCTTAATATTTGCCAAATATTTAATTTACGTTTCACCATTTAAACTCGTTAAATTATTTAAACATTTAATATAAATTTCAAAAAACGTCGAGTACAATACAAATTTTTTTAATCAAAAAATCTACAAATTTTACAACTTCTTGTTAATTTTTAACACATCTATTATGCAATATTATAAATTTTACAATATTTTAAAAATAACTGACCAAAATATGTATAACCGTGAATAAAAGGGATCAACTTCTATGAGAATATTTATATAAATATGTACTCTTTATTACCGGTTCATTTTTATGTTTACTATCTGAAACACTGAAAAACCGAATGGGAATATTTTAACGTTTAGCCCTCTGGTAATGAATAGAGAAATTACTGCGAATAGGCTAAAATTAACAGTTTCATTGATACATATTAAAATAAGAATTAAATAATTTGAAGTTAGAATAAAGAAAGTTAGAGATATGCTTATCGGAAACAATTGTCCAAATTATACAATTTTAGTTATTCGAGCGTTTTATTCATTCTTGCGCCATCTATCTACTGATGTTTATATCTGCAATCAAACTTGATAATGAAAAGCAGAATTAAATTTTTTTTGTATACTGTGAGATAGGCGAAGTTAGCGCCGCGAAAATTTTTTTCTTTTTTAAATTAACGTGTGATAATTTAAAAAATTGCTGCACATAGAGTCCATATAATAAATAGAATCGTGACATGTCATCCATTTTCTGTCCAAAACAGTGCGGGAAGCTTCAAAATTAATTATCACATGTTTGAGTACTTAATTATTGTTAATAAGTTATGAATTAATGAACAATTAAAAATTGTTAAGTTAATTATTCTTTCTAGATTAAACTAAATGATTTTTGTTAATATTTTAATTTATTTCCTATGTATTTTACGAAAACTTTGGACAAAAAATGCCGGAACCAATTAGCGTTCAGCACACATGTCACGACTCTATTTATTATAGGGACTCTACTGCACATAGAGTCCCTATAATAAATAGAGTCGTCACACATGTTATCCATTTTCTGTCCAAAACAGAGCGGGAAGCTTCAAAATTAATTATCACATATTTGAGTAAATATTTTTGAGTACATAATTATTGTTAAATAAGTTATGAATTTATGAACAATTAAAAAATTTTAATTGAATGATTCTTTCTAGGTTAAACTAAATGATTTTTGTTAAATATTTAATTTATACGGGGTTTACATTTACAATGATTTGCTGGCGCCAGTAAAAGCAAAATGAACGTGTAAACATCTACTGGCGTACAAGGTAGATCAGTGCATGCACGGATGAAAAAAGTTAGCAACCTTCTAACTTTTCTGGCGCCAGTAATGATTCATGCGCTACTAAAATTAAAACATGCAAACGTAAACTTGTATTGGCGCCAGTATTATTTTAAAAATAATTAAATGCCATTTCTAAGCGTTTATTTAGGTCTGAATATCATTTTTAAGTACCTATTATGTTTTTTTCTCTCCTAATTCATTGTTTTTTTTACATTTAGATACAAATAAAAGCTATATCTGACAGTTATTTATCCAATTCAGCCATTTGTGACCTGCGCAGTACTTACCAAATTATACACCATGCAAATCATGTGTAAACGGACGTACAAGTAGTGTAAATTTTATAGACATGTAAACTTAGAAGTGGCTCCAGCAAATCATTGCAAATGTAAACCCGCTATTATTTTCAATATACTTTATCCAATTTTGGATAGAAAATGTCGGAACCAATCAACGTTTAGCCCACATGTTACGACTTTATTTATTAAAGGGACTCTAACTGCACAGCTGTTCTATTCCGTGAAATCAATAATTTTATTGCGATCGCAGGTCCTACGGTGGTTTCAAAAAATAAAACGGGAGGGGAATGGCCTAGTGAGTCCCCCCTTGATTTTGAGTAACAATAGTAATGAAAATTAAACACATTTTTTATTTGCTTTAATTACATTTATTAGTTAATTAAATACATACATATTTATAGAGTTTTAATTCTGATGTTCTGGTTGTTTTAATGATTGTGGGCTAGGACTTCTTTCCGGTTGAGGACTTGGACTTCGATCCGGTTGAGGACTAGGACTTCGATCCTCACCCAGTATGCCTTGATGTAACAAGTGTGCTATCGATTCAACATCGAGCGTTTTATCGTGTTCACTTATTTTACGAATTGCATCATTCACAATACATAAATCACCACGTAATTCTGACACTAGTGCCGTAATTTTTTGTGCATTACTTAACACCTCGACACTCTGCGTGTATGGATTGTAGCGAACACCAAATGGACGTTGAATTTGCTGAGCAAACTCCCTAATACATAAAAAAAATAAGTAGATATTATTTTAAAATTTCAAAAAAAAAAAATAATCATAATAATAAAAAGTAATTTTATTTAGCTATAAACCACATGAACAGAAACGGGCAGTGACGTCACATTCTTTTATATTTCGCTAGTGTCGCTACCACAGACCACTGAATACTATTATATTATACTAATACTAGACAAAGCGTAAAGGCAGTTTGTAGGCACTTTTCATGAAGCAGGTAACACGGTGAGACGGGTGAGATTTAAAGAATATAATATAATGTCAATTTTGGAGCATATAGCGCGTTTTCTGTCCCAACCTCGTATATCAAAAATTACATGTTTTAGGACACAAAAAACATATACCGTATTTATATTATATATATACTTATCTGTATATATATATATATATATATATATATATATATATATATATATATATATATATATATATATATATAGTTATAAAAAAATTAAACAGTTTTTTTCTTAGTTACAAGACACCTGTTGCTATCTAGAGAACACAGTGATATACATGGATGGCCAACTATGTATCTATTTTTGAAGCAAGTATGTTGTAAACAAATGCGATCTATGACAACAAAAACTCCAACATAAACAGTTGATAGGAGTGTGACAACACGACACTAAAGGTATATGTATCTTTTTTTATTCCTGACTCAAAGTTAGCATTCCTTTAACAAATATATTTTGTCATTTATTAGATAAAGATAAAATATAGTATAGAAATACAAATGACTGCTGTCATCTTTTTCTTTAATGACTACTTAACTTTTTAAACGATTTTTTAAGTTGTCTCTCCATGAATCTCTATGAGAGAACATGACGTTAACTGACAGTTAATGAACGTTTTCGCGCAAATTTTGAAAACAAATATTAATTTTTTTGTAACGATTTTCAGAATTTTTTTTTAAATTAAAAATATTTATACATGCTTAATGCATAAATATGCGTTTTTTAAAGCAGTTTCCCAAAATTAGTCAAATATCCCAATTAGTGGGCTTTATTACCCATAAATTGCTTATTTAAATTTTTTTATAATTACCGCATTTTTTCTTTGGCTTCTTCAAATGAATCAGTGTAATAATAAGCATTCTGGAACGCTGTTATTATACAAGTTTGTTTACAAGTTTCATCAGGATCAAATCGGAATGTTTTTTCGGGGGAAGAAATAGCGTGACGTAATTCAGCCACCGAACTTAGTAATCCAGCGCCATATACGCGCAATTCTCCATCTTGTTTACACAAACCAAACTCCACCGTGAAGAAATATAACTGAAATTTAAAAAACAAAAAAATAAGTCAAGTGGCAGTCATACTTGCGCTAACAGTGTAAGGATAAAAGTTGTTTTTTGCATCGTGAAAAATGGACGTTTTTATCGAAAAACTTTTCCTTTAAAATCAATGGTTTAGCCGCTAGGTATTGGGAATTGTAAAATTTGGATACGCGAACTAGTGGTCAAAAAAATAACTACTGCCAGTAAGCAAGGTTTGTTTATTAGATTTTGACAATTCACAAAATTTATGTTGTTTCATTTACAAAATACAAATTGGCATATTTTTTTGAATTTCATTCTAATTTATTTATACCAATTTACTGTTTTCAAATAAAAATAAACAATAATTACAAATTGCTACCATTTTTTTAAGTGTGAATTTTTGCCATCTGGTGACGAATGAAGGAACTACTGCCAGTAGACTAAATATTAAACCACGCCTCCGTTTGATTTTCCAATACGAAAATAAACAATTCAATTATTATTTATAACAATTGGTTGAACTAAAATTGTTTAATTCTAATAATTTTGGTTCAATGTTTCGATTTTTCTAAACGATTCAGGATGACATACTACAAGAGTTAATTTTTCAGAAAAAAACCAGAAAAATTCAAATTTTTTTCAATTTTTTTAGTGAGATTATTAATTAAATAATTGCCATTCAAATCTGATTTTCAAAAAGTTGTTAATAAAATTGACAAATAAATTTGAAATACTCACTGTTGCTAACTTATCAACATCTTCATCAGAGGCTCCCAGAGATGCCAAACCCAATTCTTGTGAAAACTGCGCGAAACTCGGATTCGCC
This sequence comes from Brachynemurus nebulosus, assembly GCA_035578155.1. Taxonomy (NCBI): domain Eukaryota; kingdom Metazoa; phylum Arthropoda; class Insecta; order Neuroptera; family Myrmeleontidae; genus Brachynemurus; species Brachynemurus nebulosus. The sequence continues at coordinate 6,685,519 of JAPWDM010000019.1, forward strand.
AACAAGGGCATGTGTCCCAACAATTCATGGCAACAATCACTACAGTAAACATAAAATCAATTGAAAAAACACACATTCTTCTATAATTTATTTTAAAAACAAATTTTTAAAATAACTTCCAGTTTTTCAAGTATATTTTAATTTATACAAGTTGAATGGACTTGATATACATTTTCGGTATAGAATAAATATCTTCGTACCCCAATACATAATCAATTTGACATTTGTTTTGACAGTTGCGTCTAAGTAAAGCCAGGTCTACATATAACGAACGAGCGCGAACGTAAACGAATGGTAGCGAACAAACATAAACAAACAAATGTAGACGTAGTCACGAAAGCGAACAAATACGAACGAACAGTTTCGAACACTCACGAATGTTTTCCATTTGTTATCGGTCCATCAAAGAAAAAGATTCGTTCGTGTTTGTTTCTGTCTGTCAGATGTGGGCGATTAAAAATTATTCCAATAATAAATTAAGATAGACAGTTTAAGTTCAGTAAACAATTTAAAATTGATAAGATTTGAAATTTTATTTTGACGTTTTGGAATGTTTTAGATAATTTTTACAAAATTACCAGAAAAAGAAATGTCGTGTGGGAATCTTTGGAGGGAAAATTTGATTAACAGAAGTCGTAATGTGTAATGGCACTGAAGTCTCTCTTTAACAGGAATTGCTTTTCGATAATAAGTGTATATTTTGTTTAGATATTTTTGGTTCAACTATTTCAGTTGACTTTTCGAAATCTGATAGTGACGATGTTGTAAAATTTCCAAAAAATTAGGAATTTTCACAAATTAAATCAGTTAGTAAATTAGAGGCATTATAACGAGTGTTGCTTTTATGAAACAAAACCATCTACCTACATCTTTTTGATTTGTTGGTTTTTAAAAATCGCATGATAAAATTGGCGTCATAATTGTGGGCGATATTAGTAGACCATAAAACTCTTATTGCCCTTTTCATTTCAAAATTTATTTAAAAAATAAAACTTATTTAAAAAATACTTGTGTAGCCTAAATATAAACGAACATCAACGAATTGACGTTAATTGTTCATTTGCGTTCGTTTGCGTTTGTTTTTGTTTGTTCATGTTCACAGAACAAATAGAACGAATACATCTATCTCTTTTCTGCAATCACTTATGGGCATTTATGTGCATCTTAGGCTACTTAGTCCTCATTCATTCGCCAGCACTCAATGGGTATGTTTCAATTGTTGTCATATTGTTACCTCTCGTATTAACACGGTATGCGTACATCATACGTACCATCACCACGTACATATTATGTATATATGTATGCAAGACACCCATACACACAACATCCAACGGACTAACACACACAACTCCGCGTGCACATATATAACATAGTGGGGGTTTATTTTCTATCCTTTGTGGTTACGGTCGTTTCCCCAGTATAGACATAGTAATGTTCGTTCTCTTTGTTCTCTGGTTCATGTTCGTTCACGTTTGTTCGTATGCGTTCGTTAATTGTAGACTCGGCTTAACCGTCATGATGTCACATAGACATTTTAAACTAGTAGTTGGTACCAATGGGAACGATGAGTGGGAGGTCTATTACACAAGTATAAAAGCGATTTATTCAAAAGCAGCGTCCCGTAGTAACCAGAATAGACAAAATTTATTATAACAACATTTATTTATTTTGACTACTGTGTGTTTTACATTCTTTATTCGGAAAAATAATATTTGTTTTATTAACGAAAAATTAAAATGACCTCAACAAGCATCAATATCGGTATCAACGAGGATGGTCGCAGTTCAAGTCGTATTTTGAAACCTCCCGGTGGTGGTTACTCCAACATTTTTGCAACTGACAACACCTCCGTGCCAGAAAAACTACCGCAACGGCCAAAGAACAATCAACAAAATTCACCTGGCATGTGTGCTGTGATGGGAATACCTGACCCAAACGAGATTGTCAGTAAAACGAACGAAATGATTGCGGCAAAATCAGCCGAAACACCCACTACACCAACCAACGGAGCCAGTGGCGATTCGAAAAAAAGTAACGATTCGAGTCCAACCACGGAACAACAACAGTCTTCTGAACCAGTACGGAAACGAATTCCGCCAGGCGGATTTTCGTCGGGACTTTGGTAAAAAGGAAGATTGGAAGCGAGCGACAGTTTTCAGTGGCAGTGTTGTTTATGCTTTATTGGTATTAAAAATGCCAAATTTTTATTAAATTATTTGTTACCATTTTATCGTTTTTGACGTTGAATGTTTTTTTTATACATTTAATGCTTTATACTACTTATTATATACAAGCAGTTTATACTAAGACACAATATTTATTGTATTGTATTCTATTTATTACAAATAATTTGTAAAATTGACGAATAAACTGTATTTCTTATTATCCTAAATAAAATTAATTAAACAAACTGGTTTTTTCCATTTTTAACTATACGCATCTAATTAAAATGGCTTTTCCATAAACGGTTTTTCATTTAAAATGATTACATGCAAATATTTTTAATGAGAAAAACAGGTGCAATACACTTCAAAAGTGTTTGTTTTGTTTTTATTATCTTTTTTAAAGAAATACTTTAAAAATACTTGTGAAATAGCAGACTGGAATATTCGTGTCTAATTTATAATTTAAGAGACAGATGTGGTAGATTAAACGGTGGTGTTTCAAAACATTTATAATTAAACCGTTGTGTAATACTGTAATCAATATTTTAAAACTCGAACCACCACTTAACCCATTAGTGACCACGATGTTACATGTTATCGTGGAAAGTCGTTTTTAAAATATGAAATAAAAATACCCTCAAACACATTTTCATTAGAGTTTCCAATCTCGATTCGATTTTATCGAAAATCGATTTTTGGAGAGTCGATCTTCGATTTTTTGAATCGATTCTTTGGAGACCAAATCGATACAGAGATCGTGAAAAATTTACGGGATCGGAGATCGATCTTTTCGAATTTAAATTAGAATATTTTCAATAAAAATATGATATTTATTGAAAATTATTGTAGAACTATTTATGTTGTCAAATAATTTTACCACTTTTATGATTCATTTATAGAAAACCAGTTAAATTCAACAGTTCATTTTCAAAGGAAACTGAAAATCTTTTTGAAACTGATTTGTGATGATCTAATAAGAAACTTCATTAAAACTTTTATATATGTTTTATTTTCTGTAAGTACAAAAATTGAATCGATTTTCGTCAGATCGATTTTTTGTAAGCCGATTTTCTTCTGCATTGATTTTTGGTTTGATGATTCGAATCGATCCACAAGATCGATTTTTTGGCCAGAGATCGGAAACCCTAATTTTCATAGAAATAGACCTGAAGTTTCAGATTTCCACCACTTTTTTGCACACAACGAATTCATAATGTCTCCGAAGACAGACGAAGTTCGTTTTCGGAGGCATAACAATGGGATAACTTTCTTTGAACTTTGCTCTCCCTCACTGTTTGAAAATTATCATTAAAAAATTTCCGGTTGAATTTTTGCATTTAAATATAATCTATAAGAAGCAATACAGATAACCACAAATTTTCCGTTTTCGCATTAAGAAATTCAAAAGAAAAATTAGGCTGGTCGTCCATTGGTTGCGGACAACTACGGAATTAGATTCAGACGATCACGCATGTTTGTCGTTCGTCCGAAATGATATGTTGCTGTCCGTCAGAATTTTTTTTTTAATTTTTTTTCTCAAGCTATAGATGCTATAAAAATACGTAAAAAACAATTTATGGCACGTAATAAGTAATAGTATTCAGTTATAATTGTAATTTACCATCAATTTCATCTCAATAAAAATAAGAATCTCATGAAACAGACTTCTTCGCGCGAAAAAATCCAAACAAAGTTGGATTTGTTCGCACGTTGCAATTATACCCACGGAAACGGACGAACCAGACGCTTTCAATGGATGAGGATGAATAGCTTCACAGCTGTTTGAATCGTTCGTCCGTTTTCATGCGTATTCGTCCGAATTAAATTTTGCATGTTTCCGCATCCAATGGACGATCAGCTTTAGTAAAATATAAGCTGAAACATTAAATATGAAATCATTGATAAAAATAAATATGTACATAAAAAATAAATTTTGGTAGAAAATTGACGCAAGTTAAAAAATACCCCAAGCTAAAGGATATTAGAAAAACATAGTTTTTTGCAAACTTAACGGTACTTAAAGTCCGTGGATGCGAGATAAAGATATGTAATCGGATTTAATTAGTCAAACATAGTTAAATAATATATTTTAAGCAAGTAAATACAGTCGACTTTCGTTAATTCGAAACCCGAGGGACTCTTAAAATATTACGAATTATGAGAGGTTCGAATTATCGCAGGTAACAATTTTAATTTTTTAAACATTTACGATGAATGAACTTGAACTTATCTCAAAATGTACTTACAATCTTTCTGTCTCTTTCTCTCTGCAACTTTGAATTGTCTTGTGAAAAAGTGTTTGACGCCGATGAGTTCGAATTAACGCGTCGGTTTGTTACGTAGCAATGATTTTTTCGTTCGAATTACTAAGTGTATAAAAATGTATTGTTTTAGTTCGAAATATAAAGAGTTTTTGTAGGGAACTCGTGTACCTTTGAATTATTGAGAGTTTCGAATTATCGCAGGTTTGAATTAACAACAGTCTACTGTAATATATTTAGAAAAAAAATATATACACTAAAATTCTGTATTATACATAATACGGACTTTTATTCTTATTCTGGAAAGGATACCAAGATCTCTGTGGATTTACTTAGTAATTCCCTGTAAGCTTTCATCAAAATCTGATAGTTAGAAATAGCTGTGGGATATAATGGGTTAATTGTAATTGAGTATGCATAAGTTAATTCAAGTTTAATTAAACAACAATAACCAACAATCAGATAATTTACTGCTTCCTAACTTCCTAGTTTATTCAAAAATTTCATTTTTTTAAACATTATCGGAAACCAGTGTAAACCAGTAAAAAATCGGGAAAACGTTCGATTGCTAAAGGTCATCAACCTAGATTTTAGTTGTTTAAATAAAAATAGAACTCATGTATTCATAATTCCCACCTAGAACCCTCCTACTATATTTCCTTTCCTGGAACCAGAAGTTAGGTTCATGACCCGTAAAAATTGGTTTGTTCGTTTATTTCGTTTATTTCTTTGAGTTAGTTCACCCAAATCATTGAAGAGGACACCACCTACGTAATATAGGTATGTACGGTATATATTTTTTAATTGTTGACGACAAATTATTAAAACTTTGGAAAGAGTAAATTTGAAAGAACAAAGAGTTTACAATTTATTATTAAGTGATTACGTAATATTTTTACGTGGAAATATTACGTAAGTAGTATAAATAGTAGCCGCTCTAAACTGGCTCTCCCACTCTTCTAAATTTTTGATAATTACGTCTATTGAAAACTTCAGTGAAATTTTTTACCTTATAGCAAAACTTTTCTCTTTTATTAATTCAATCAAAATGATATTTGTAAAACCTGTTTTTAATAAAATGATACTTTTTCAAATTTTGTTAAAAATTAATTTTATGAAAAGTGTTATTGTGAAGAATTACATTCAAAACAATATTTACCAGATTTGAAATTTAGAGTAATGAGAGTAATGACGAATAAATAATGGAATTAAGAAAACTAGGTTACTCATATTATCATGAAGACTTGTATAATACGTTCATACATATTATAATATGCTGTATACAGAATACAAATTCATATAACTGCATTTGGATGTAATGTATTAGAAAGAGAAATGCAGCACTTATGTATGTATTTATTATATAACGGAAATAAACTTCATTTTAGCGAATTTCCAAAACTGGAAATTCAGCTTTTACGCCAGGTGTCATGGTGCGACCTAAGCCCGGGACCATATCAGAAATATGTTTTGAGGTCCCTAGAATACGAAAATGATATTCACTAAAATTTATATATATATATATATATATATATATATGTATCCGCGCGATAACTCTCGAACGAAACGTCTAACGCTTATGAAATTTTGTGTGCGGACTGGATTCTGAATTGGCTTGGCTAAGTTCGTTAGCCAGACACGTCGGATGCCCAGAAGTAGGTTTTCTGGCCATTTTTTATCATTCGATCCTATCATAAGGCAGTTCGATTTTTACATCGTTGAAAAGGAAAAAAAAAATTATGAAGAAAATATTCTTATAATTTTCTTTCTATTTTAAGTATTTTTCGAGAAAATGTAAATTTTCACTTTTATTCTTTCTTTGTTAGTCTAATAAGTAATTTATATTTATATCTCAGTTTTTAATAAGTATAAAAATATTTCACTTTTTTATTAAAAAATTTTGTGAGAACAAGTGAAAACTATTCACATATATGAGATATAACACACATACATGTATAGAGTTTTGTTTCTCATTTATTGCATTATAATTAGCATGGTTCTATTCCATGTTAAAAAATGTAAATTAAACAGATTTTCTAAGCTAATGTAATGAAGAATTTTTTTTTTTTTTTTATTGAATTTTTAAGTAAACAAGAAATTGAAGATTATGTTATGATATAAATATTATTAAATATAAAACAAAACAAAATCTGTACAATGTACATATGTATGTACGGAAAAATATTTTGAATCGATTTTGAAAATTTTTCCACTAATAATTAATAATGTTAAAAAATTAAACCATTTCAAATGGATTTAAGGTATTTTATGTGAGGTCAAGGTTTTCGGGACCTAAAAAGGCCAGAAATTAATTAACCAATCGATTTTAAAAAATTTTTCACAGTTAGTAAGTTAAAGTATTTGAATTAATTAATTAAATGATGTCCGCAAGAAGCTTACGGACTGCCATAAGTTATATGAGATCCTTAGAATCCTTTTCTTACTGTTAGAGTACTAGACTTGTATGAGATTTACTGATCCCATAATTGTAAAAAATAAACTAAACGACCAATTTTAAAAATTTCTTCGCTGTTACAGAGCTAAACTATTTTAGATAGATTTAGAATACATTATGTAAGGTCCGTCAGGGTCCACAGGACCCAAAAGTGTCAAAAATAAACTAACTGACCGATTTTGAAAATTTTTTCACTGTTACAGAGCTAAACTATTTTAGATAAATATCGATTACGTTATGTAAGGTCCGCCTGGGTCCATAGGACCCAAAAGTGTCAAAAATAAACTGCCTGATCGATTTTGAAAATTTTTTCGCTGTTACAGAGCTAAACTGTTTTAGATAAATATAGATTCCGTTATGTAAGGTCTGCCAGGGTCCATAGGATCCAGAAGTGTCAAAAATAAACTAACTGACCGATTTTGAAAATTTTTTCACTGTTACAGAGCTAAACTATTTTAGATAAATATAAATTACGTTATGTAAGGTCCACCAAGGTCCATAGAACCCAAAAGTGTCAAAAATAAACTAACTGACCGATTTTGAAAATTTTTTCACTGTTACAGAGCTAAACTATTTTAGATAAGTATAGATTACGTTATGTAAGGTCTGCCAGGGTCCATAGGATCCAGAAGTGTCAAAAATAAACTAACTGACCGATTTTGAAAATTTTTTCACTGTACAGAGCTAAACTATTTTAGATAAATATAGATTACGTTATGTAAGGTCTGCCAGGGTCCATGGGATCCAAAAGTGTCAAAAATAAACTAACCGACCGATTTTGAAAATTTTTTCACAGTTGGGGAACTAACTATTTTAGATAGACATACATTACGTTATTTAGGGTCCGCCAGGGTCCATGGGGCCCAAAAGTGGTAAAAATAAACTAACCGACCGATTTTGAAAATTTTTTCACTGTTACAGAGCTAAACTATTTTAGATAAATATAGATTACGTTATGTAAAGTCTGCCAGGGTCCATCGGATCCAAAAGCGTCAAAAATAAACTAGCCGACCGATTTTGAAAATTTTTTCACTGTTGGGGAGCTAAGCTATTTTAGATACATATAGATTACGTTATGTAAGGTCTGAAGTGTCAGTAGGACCTAAAAGTGTCAAAAATAAAATAACTGACCGATTTTGAAACCTTTTTACTATTACGGAGGTAAACTATTTTAGATAGGTACAGGTTGTGTTATCTGAGATCCACAACTGTCCTGCGGATGCAAATGCGGCGTAGGATGCTACACGACGGTTTTGAATATATATATATATATATATATATATATATATATATATATATATATATATATATATATATATACATATATATATATATATATATATATATATATATGTATATATATATATATATATATATATATATATATATATATATATATATATATATATTTTACATAAAGTCCGCCTAGAATATACGGTCGAGCTGATTTTTTAATGAGGTCCACCGGGATCTTGCAGATCCGAAAACGCCAGTAATAAGCTATCGAAAAGATGCTAAAAAATTTCTCACTGCTAGAGAACTAAATTATTTTAGATGGATACAACTATGCTGCACAAAATTCGTTCGGGTTCTTGGGTCCCCAAAAATACCAAAACTAATTACCCAACCGATTTTAAAAATTCTTTTACTCTTAGAAAGCTAAACTATTTTAAATAGGTACAGGTCTTAGATGAGATCCGCCAGTGCCCAAGATTTGGAAATTCGCTATGTTATGCAGATGCTGCGACAGGGGTATTTAATTTTGGCGCATTAAAACAATAAAAGAAGTAATCAATATACAAATATAAAAATAACATAATATTCTATTTCTCTCTGTTACATACTATTGTTGTACTTCTTTGTCTAACATACTATAAAAAAGTTTCCTATTTATTTCGAATTTACCGTTAACAGTGATCGTTAATTTTAGAAAAAGATTTTTGTTTGACTAACTATTTTAACTTTTTTTTATTGCTAATAAAAATTACTAATCGTAGAAGCGCCCTATCAGATTCGGATTTACATAAGGGTACTTGGTGCGCGTATCCCAAAGCCACCACAAAATTTACAATAAATCTCTTAAAAGAATGGAATAAAAGAAAATAGAACGGCTGGGTTTTTCTTTTGCTCGTTAAGTATATTTTTTAGGAAAATTTCAAAAATTTCCAATTTTTCGGTAATTTCCTTACCGTCTTAGCAGTCGCCTCCAGAAATGTAAATCCGGCCTTTCCCCTAACTGTTTATTTGGAGGGAGAACTCGGTTGACGATTCAAAATTAATATTTTCGTCCATTTTGATATTCTGAATTTCTTAAATGGTTTCTGTTCAAAAAATAATTTTGAGTAGAAACCGAAAAGGAGTATTAGAAATCTGAGACTTATGAATCAGATGTCCACCGGAGTAACTATAGGAGGAAAGAAGACGTACTTGTTTCAACTACCTGTCTTTAGTTAGTGCCGCATTTCTTGTTATTTATTAGTATTTTTCAATATGTTTTCAATTTCGAATGTTAACATTAATTTCCAACCAGGGATTAGCGACTATACACGCTGTACACGCAACATGCATAATTTACGATGTTCATCTCAAACTACACGTTTGCTTCGCGATAAGGTTACTTCTCAAAATGAATACAGAGAAAGAGATGGAACGTTATTTGTTTACCTTACCACAAGTTTTTTTTTTTGCTAAAATGTAGTGTATACAGTTGTTCCTTTAGATATTTGAATTCAAAATTTTTACTTACAAAAATGATATCATTATTATAATGCAACTTTTTAAATAAAAGAAATACGTACATAATTTATGTATCCTCATGTAAGATATGTCATATGTATATTCTGATTTATTTAAACATTAATTGATAGACTTTTAGTCACATATGTACATATTATTTTCAAATCTTCAAATTGTCATATGTTTATGTATTTTTTATACAAAATAATAAATTAATATATTATTAGATAATTAAATACATATTTAGTTTTGAACAGTATATGTGCGTTTTTCACGATGTTTTTTCTCAGAAACGATATCATAATATCATAATAAATTTTTTTAGCGGGCCGTACAGTCAGATATTTTGTAATGTAGTATGTAGCTTAAATAGTATTTTTAGTGAATTTTCGAATCGAAAATTCAACTATTAGAGGCTACTGTCTTGATGTGACTTGAGCCCGGAACTATGATAGAAATAATTTGTTTTGAAGTCTCTAGAAGCCGAAAATGGCATTCACTAAACTTTATATATCCGCGCGATAACTTTCGAACGAAACATCCTGTTTTTACGAAATTTGGTGAAAATGTTAAAAGTCCAAAAAGTCAGACACGTTCGATGCCCGGAACAATTTTTTAGGCATTTTTGCCTAAAAAATTTTTGTGTAAAAAATGAGTTTTTTGCCAAAATTTCCTTAAGTTGCCTTATTTTCTTACACCGCACATTGGGGCCAAAGTAGGTAAAAAATGGCAAAAATTATTTAGTCCTTTTATAATTGGCCCCTCTGTGCACCGTTAGAAAGAGGAGAAGAAATCATAAAAAAGATTTTTGAACAATAATTCTATATCAAATATCTTTCAAGACTAATTTTTGTAAACGGAAATTCGCTATATTATGCAGAATGCTGCGACAGGGATATTTTCTTTTTCTTCTTAAGTCAAATACAAATATTATTAAAAATCAAGACAAAAAGAAATTTTTAGTTACAGTTTTATTTACATGTTATAATGACATCGGAGAACAAAAAGGGCCGCAGAAAAACTTGCAACGGGCCACATGCGGCCCACGGGCCTTGGGTTGCCGACCTCTGCATTATACGATAATCCCCGTCCTTGCTTCAGTATGTGACATAAACGGGTTTCGGTTAAAATTATTTTTAAGCAAATCATACTTACGGTTCCGGTGTGTAAAATGGATCAGACGAATGTCGAATATATTGTGTACAATGGAATACACGAAACGCTAAACCCGACAGAAAATCCCTTGGACTCAAATATCCAGCAACTGGTCGTAACTGAAATCCTGTTTTACGTTTCAGAAATACATTCACATCTTGCAATTGTGGTATATTGTCCTCCCGGTATCCGCAATATTTCACTAGTTGTGGCCAATTTTCTAAATATTCTTTGCATGCGTACTGTTGATAGAGTTTATGAAGTTCACGGAAGACGGTACCCCTAGAAATTACGATTATTTTTACAAATTTTTATACCAAAATTTTACATAATTTTAATTTTTTGAAATTACAGAAGAAGTTAAATTAAACATCAAAATAATGAAAAAAGCGTTTTTGCTTTTTAATTTGATGATTTGAACGTAGAGCAGCCCGTAAAAACTCGAACACTAAGACTTCATAGAATTCGCTTTGAGAATTTGATTCTCTATTAATAAATTTTATGTTAGTTCCGGAAGTTTTAGTATTTTTGTCCATTATTAATAAATATGAATGGAGAAAATGTTTTTCTTGAAAATTTTTTTAATCAACAGAGAATCCATAATAACAATAATACTAATAAAAGTCTTATTTGTTTACTCGGGGACACAGTTCTACTTTGATATTTATTTTTAATGTTTGATTATAATTTATTCAATAAAATTGTTATAAGTCGAAGGACATTAATAAACAAAGTTATTTATAAATTTTTTATTTATTATTGTCATAGTACATATAAGTAACAGAGGTATGTATACTCTGTTGCTATAAACCCTCATTTACATCTTACCAAACCCCAATTTTTTTTGGCCAACATGGACCGCTTGCAGCTTATTATCGACCCCTGGGGGTTAATATAGACCACTTTGGGAACCACTGAGCTACATGTAAGGACTTTTAATGTACAATAATAAATTATAATATTTTCTACGTGTGTACATTACATTTTAAAATTACAAGTTAAAATTATACTGTTTAATAGTATATTGTGCAATAAGTGCGGGAAATTGTCGATTGCCCACGAAAGTGAAGTTGAGCACACGAACGTAGTGAGTGCGCTCATTCGCTTGAGTGGGGCAATCGACAATCCCGCACGAGTTGCACATACTATTTTTTATTACGAATTTCACATACTTTTTTTTTCTATTATTATCACTATTTTTGACATTTTTATTACTTTTTAAAATAATATTTTTAAGTGTTCGTCTTTTCTTTCTAAATTAATTATCGTTTAAATTACTTTGTTGCTGGTTTCTATAGAAATAATTATGAAATATTTATTAAATGAAAAATTAAGAGGCGGCTTTGCGTGTTTTGATTAAATTTTGCGTGTTTTATTGTGAATTTGCGTGCGGAAAGTAACTTTCCACATGCAAAAAAGTATGCGGGAAGAGTACAGTGGGCAAACAGCTATTTTGCGTACAGAAATGTGTGCGCCAAGTTAGTACTTCTCCCGCATGAGTAATAAAAAAATATTAACCACTAGATTTGTTTGTTTGAAAATTGAAAATTTATTTGTTAATTTTTATTTGTTTGAATTTTTTAGCGTGTTGAACATGAGGAATAAAATTTCTAACTGTTCAAAACAAATTGAATTTCATTACAGGCGCGTATAGAGGGGGTCATGACCCCCCCCCCCCCAATAATTAAAATTATACACTAGATATTAGTTAATCTTTTGACACCATATCGGTAAATTTTTTTGCTCAACTTTGTTTTAGAACAAGAAATTGCAATTTTTTTGTTAATTTTGTTTCATTTCCCGCATGCCACCCCCCAAGAGGCTCGGCTGTATACGCCCCTGTTCCATTAAGTGTGACTAGTTAATTTCAGGAGTAACTAGTTTTTTCTTGAAGGAATTTAAACAAAAGTTATACAATGCTTTAAATAGAATTCCAATTTCACTTTTGTCTAGGACGCACCTAAGTCTTAATTTTTAAATAAAAAGAAAACTTTCTTCCTTTCTTATTCCTTATTAAATTTTGAATCGATTAAAAAAAATCAGCCAGTAGAACGCTCACTTTTTAATTTTCTAAACATCTTTTCGGGGGTAAGATTTTCGCCTATCACTTGAATTAGGAATTACGTGATTAAAAAATATTAAATGTACTTGATGACGTTACAAAGATAAATTTTCGTGTTTCTGAAATAAAATCTTATTTTAATGACATCTTTTTGATTGGTTGTGGACTTTTACTAAATTGTGAATAATTTTTTCATTTTTGCTACCAAAATATCGAAATTCGACTTGGAAACATAGCCTATGCTTTAGTTCCTATTTTCAGTCGATCTTGCGCAACTTTAATTTTATAAAAACTATCTTCAAAACTCTTACGTACGCCGAAGCAGGTTTTGGCTTGGTTGTTTTAAAATGTAAAAAATGAGAAATTGGTGACCTTTTTTTGGTTGTCACCTGCACTGACCAAAAAAAAGGTCATCGACACCTCATTTTGGACAAATTATATTTTCGAAGTTGTTGGTGAATTTATGAATTTGTACAGGGGGTGTATCTAAAATCGAAAACCATGGCAAGGGATAGGGATCGACGATACCCAGAAGTTTGGGAACCACTGATCTAGCTTTTGAAAATAGGAGAGAATAACATATTTTTTTTTAATGACCATTTATCAAATAACCAATATAAATGCTGCACATGTGTTTAACAATCTTTAACTTAAGAAAAAAGAAATTAGAAATTCATGCAGTTTTGAGCACTTTTTGTTAAATTTGCAATAGCGAACAAAGTTTGACTCCCTCTCCCCCCTAAATTGAAGGCTGGATTCGCCCCTGATTTGTAATATAGAATTTACCTATAAGTTTCACATAAAAAAATTCTGTGCAGATTTGGACACCCTTTGTTATAGGTATTTACCATAGAGCACTAGAGATAAAATACCTATCTCTATACTACTGGAACCAGTGTAACCAGTTGAGATAGAAAATATGTTGTATACGTGCACGGTGTTTACTTTGTATTTATGCGGTAAACTCTGTTAGTGTGAGTGATCGGAGGTGGTGATAACCGTCACGTGACCCTGGTTCGCATACATATGTGTGATACCACAACGCTACTTGTGCGGGTTCTACAATGCTAACAACAATCAAATCCATTGTTGTTTGACTGACCTACACTCAGCGACGCGTACTGAGCAAGTGACTACTAAGCAGCCTAAGATGCACATAAATGCCCATAAGTGATTGCAGAAAAGAGGTAGTTGTATTCGTTCTATTTGTTCTATGGTATTTACAATAAGGATTAAAGTGTTAAGTCATAAAAATTTGACCCCCCCCTGAGCTGAAGGCTGGATCCGCCCCTGCCTGGATACATCTCATATATAATCATATATCTTGGCAAAGAGTAGTTGCGTGGTGGCGCTTAAATATCGACTTGATTATATTTTGTGTACATTATTATGCTTGTAAGTTGTATGCTTGTCATATACATATTTGTTGAAGTTATTTTTATGAATAGGTACATCGACAAGTAACTTTTTTCGCTATTGATTTAATAAGGAAACATTATTTCAATATTCATGTGACAAGTTATGTTTGCATATCCAATCTAACTGGAAAATATGAAAAACAAGGAGAACAGTAAAGGAAAAACAAATCATGAACAAATTATCTCTTGTCGGAGAGGAATGATAAATTCAATTAATTAACATCTATTCATATTCCTTCTTTTTTCTCCAGTTTACCGTCAACTCTTGACTCTTACTACGTTAATTTAATTTTACTGTTTGATTTCAGTTTTGTTTTGAATTTAATCTAATCTAAAACATTTAATCCAATACCATGATATAGTGAATTAGTGATTAGATATTATGAAATTGTTTAACCCTTTCAAACCTGTACTAGTTTAGATATTTTAATTTTTGAGTCAGAATAATTTTGGATTTGAATTGGACTGAATTTTGGATTTGGATTCCAGACATCTTTAGTTATGGACTTATGCGTGTAATAAAATGAAATCTCAAATTGTATTAAAATTTCAAGATATCCCTCAGTGTCCAATGACATCAAAGGAAATAATATCAGAATACATTACCCAATAGTAAAATATTATATTAATAGTTAAATTAAAAAATAATTAAATATAAATTAATGGAAAGCCTAAAATAAAAACTATAAAAAATTAATCAAATAAAAATCAATAAAGTCAGCAAGACTATTTAGCAGTAATACTTGGGTGTCGTATATATTGCCTATACCTTGAGAAAATCGGAGATTCTATTCTCACGTCCAGTTTACTGAAAATTTTCAGTACATACATATTTTCAATATTTTATATTTATTCGCATAAAAAGAAAATGGTAAAAAATTTGCCGATAAAACTGGAACAGGTATAAAAATTCTTTCTAACATTTATAATTACCTTCATTCGTGTAATGTCACATTCGATATAGCTTTTTTTGTGACGCAAGAAATATTATAAAACTACCTACCTACTAACAATAACATTCATGACAAAAAATGTTATTCTATAATACTAAATGCTTAGAAATTTATTTTTAAAAAGCAAGACTTTAGTATCGATTACTTTAGATTCTTTCTTATAAATTTCCTATGACACATAAATGATTAGATATCGTTAATAGAAACTTTCCAATCTCTTACATGTCCTACAGTGTTCTTTACAAATCGCCTTCCTTATAGTTTGACAACTTTTTCAGTATTAATAATAATTATTCTAGTGCGTGTTGGATATGCATTAAGTTTGGGTTTCTCAGTAGCTGGCATTTTTCATATTCTCGCGATAAAATATAGGACATTAAAACACATTTTTATAGTTAATAAGGATTAAATGTAAAGTTTTCCTCTTAAAAAAAAATACTTTTTATTATTAATACTTTATTTTATTAGCTATTTTTAGTGAATTTCCAAAAATGGAAATTCAGCTTTTACGGCAGGTGTGATGACACGACCTAAGCCCGGGACCATAACAGAAATATGTTTTGAGGTCCCCAGAATACCAAAAAGGATATTCACTAAAATTTATATATATATATATATATAGATATATATATATATATATATATATATATATATATATATATATATATATATATATATATATATATATATATATATATATATGTATATATGTGTCGCCACGATAACTTTCGAACGAAACGTTTAATGCTTATGAAATTTTGTGTGCAAATTCGATTTTCCAAATCGTTGGATGAGTTCGTTAGCCAGACACGTCGGATGCCCAGAAGTAGGTTTTCCGGACGTTTTTTGTCAACAAAATGAGTTTTTTGCCAGAATTAAGCAATTTTTCAAATTTTTTTTATACCAAGCCATAGTAAAAGGTAAAATGCATAAAAAATGTTTTTATACCGTTGCTCTAAATTACTTACTTTTCGAGAAAAACTAGGAAATATGTCGTTCTCCATTTCACTCGCACTCGCATTCTTTTTTTTCTGTCTCATTTTTTGCGAGCTAAATTCGAAAAAAACCGCTTTATAATAATAATAATAATATTTATTTCGGTATAAACTTAATACAGTTGTGGAAAAAGTTACACAGTAATTACATTTGAAAAAAAAAATTTCTGATTATAAATATAATTCCCAATTTATGCTATAGTAATCACTAATATTATATAAAACTTCATTAGTTAACACATTCTTTAGTTTTTTCCTTAATTTCACAGGTGGCAAATCAAGTATATGTTTAGGTGTATGGTTACATATCTTTATTATGGTGTTGTACGTATTATTTTGAATAGCTGATAATGTTGTTTGATCTGACTGCAAATTGTACTTATTTCGCGTATCATAAGCGTGTATTATGCTACGTGTAGTAAAGTAACATTGTTCTTGCTTGTAGAACATAACGGCTTCTAGAACTAGCATTCCGAATACTGTAAGAATTTGCAAGCTTTTGAATGCGTATTTGCAACTGTCTCGAGCTTTTAATCCGACTAGTAGTCGTATTATCTTTTTTTGAATGAGGAGTATCTCTTTTACATGAACCGACGTACCCCAGAATAATATTCCGTAAGATAACGTCGAGTAGATGTATGCATAGTAAGCCGTTTTCAATATATTACTCGGAACAATTTCTTTTAAGCGTCTCAATAAATAAAATCTTTTATTCAATTTATTGGTTATTTTGTTTATCTGATTCCTCCAATTCAATTTGTTATCAATTATTATACCTAAGTATTTTATTTCGTTTTGAAGTATGTTGCTGTTTTGAAATAAATCAGATTCGTAGTTTCCCAACCTAAAAGCTTGTGTCTTGTCCACGTTTAGTTTCAGGCCATTTGCCTTAAACCATTTATCCATATTTGCAATTGCTGAGTTAAGATTTGGATGTATACCCGCTTCGTTTGACGTTATTATTGCTGCAATATCATCTGCAAACAGGGTCGTTTTGTACGGAATAGATTCCGTGAAATCATTCATATAAATAATGAATAAGATTGGTCCTAATACTGAACCCTGAGGTACGCCCTCTACCACGTTCGATATTTTTGACTTAATTGGTAGTCGATATGTCTTATCATTGGATATCATTTGTACATACTGCGTTCTATCCATTAAATACGATTTAAAGATGTCATTCGTTATTCCTCGAATTCCATAAGCTGATAATTTTTCTAATAATCTGTTATGATCTACACAATCAAAAGCTTTTGATAAATCTAATAATAGTGCTGTATCTAAGTGTTTTTTACTCCAGGCGTTTGATAAATCTTTTAATAGTTCGAAAATAGCACCGTTTATGCTACCCTTCTTTACAAAACCAAATTGCGATTTTGATAATATGTTAAACTTGGTAAGAAAATCTTGAAGTCTGTTAGCCAGAGCCTTTTCAAAAATTTTTGAAAAGTTTGATAATAATGCAATCGGCCTGTAATTATCCATCAGATCATTGTCCCCCTTTTTATGTAGAGGTTTTATTACACTTAATTTTAACAATTTTGGAAATATTCCTTTTTGCATGCATTTATTTAATATGTTACTAATTGGATAGGCTGTAATTTGGATCGAGTCCTTAATTACAGATGTAGGAATTTCATCCCAACCTACTGATAACTTATTTTTTAATGTCATACATATCGATAAGATTTCATCTGCAGAACTTGGATAGAGAAACATATTGTTTGCATAATTAAAATTTACACAAGTTTTTGCTGTTATACCTTGTTTAAGCGTTTTTGGAATGTTTATAAAATAATCATTAAAAATATTTACTATTTCAGTTGGATGATTTGTTTTTTTACCATCAGCTGTTTTTAATTCCAATATATTGTGATTTTTCTGCTGAGTATTATTTGTATTGCTGTTTATTAGTTGCCACGCACTTAATAAGTAGCGTGTCATGATTTTTTTAATCCAATTTAACGACTCGGCTATATTCTATTTCTCTGTCAGTTAAATGTTTTTATAATGTATCTCTGTTCCATTTTTTTTGACAAAAAAACTCCCGACGATATCTGTTATGTGATATGATCAGAATTTAGATTATATTTACACCTTCCTAAAATTAATAAGAGTTTGCTTCAATCGTATAAAAATTACGTTAAATCACATTCAAACAATAATATTTTTACGTAATTTTCTATCCAGTTGACAATACAGTTATGATTAGAATTGTATAAAGAGAGTATTCTAGTATTAAATAATTTTGCACATTCAATTTTTTTTTAACAAAAAAAAATTTTTTTAAATTTTGACACATTCTTTTATGAAATTTCGATTAAGAAATATTAAAAAATTTTAAAGTGAATCATTTAAAAAGAGTTAAAAAAAAATTAAAAAGGAAACATTTATCTATTTTAACATATTTGTAAAGAAAATTTTACAGTTTACTTACAGTTTTTTGAAAAAATGTAATAACATTTTTACATACAATAAAGATTATATTTGAACGGTAGGAAATCCACAAATTTTTTTTTATTTCTTTAATTAATTATTAAATTTGGTTTTAGAAGAAAATCTTCGTCTAATTCGCTTCAAGCCGAAAGTATAGCCACTAATAAGGACATTCCACTGTTAAAATAAATGGAAAATATATTGAAATTTGTTTAATGAAAGCCATTCATACACATTTTTAAAATCTCCTTTTGAATTATATAACAAATAAAATCTGTGTAAAAAAATCTAATTGACGTGTTTTTTCTCAATTTTCTAATATTAAGTAAGGCTCGTTAGTTAGGGAGTGATTGTGTCAAAATTTTAAAGTAAAATATGGTAATTTTAACTCTCTTTAAAAGAACATTTCGATTTTAACAATAAAAAAATTTTAAAAAGTGTTTTCGTTTTTCCCGGATTACCAAAAACTTTTCATAGGTATATCTGTGACTAAAGTTGCCTCCCTTTCTTAAGAAAATAAAGTATTTTTAAAATTTTGTGCAAAAAAATAAAACACAATTAACGAAAAAAAAGTACGCGTTCCCATATCTTTAAGATTTTGTAGTACAAGAAAATCCTTATAAATTCATCATATCTGTTCTTGCATTTACTAACTTACTCCCACTTTACTACTTTTAAATAGTCGGTGTCAGATCTTACGCAATTTAATAAACAGTATCGTTTTGATTTTTTAAACTCATTTAAGACATTTGTTGTTAGTGATACATATTTGAATTATTTTCCTAACTAATAAATTGAATTCTGTAGACTGATGTTTTTGTAGATAAAAAAAATTCTAGGTGGCGTCTGTATTAGACAAAAGTCTGAAAAACGGACGTAGAATCTCACTGTTATTAATTATTATGTCTTGTAGTCTTTTGAAAAATTATTTTTTGAACTAAAATAAGAATAGGAGGAATATAAACTTAGGGGTAAACGACAGGGGTATATAAACTTTATTTTAGATTCTACGTTTATTTTTACAGAAAATCATCAAGTACCTATTATTTCTTTTTTGAATGTATAAATACAAAAAGTTCGAAATTATTTTATATTAGAATTTCAATTTTGGTCGACCCTACGGGTTGTCCCCATTTACTCTTTTCTCGTCTCTTGATAAAGTGATCATCTTCGCGTAAATTTTTAATATATTAAAAAATAGGTACTCATAAAATAAATACAAAAAAATACGGTGTGAAGTCTGAATGCGTCCCTATTCATCCTTGTCTACGGTAGCACATTTTTTTATTGACATAAATATTAGAAACGCAGGAAAAGAGACCAGGAATCAACATAGAAGTGGATTATGGTACGATATATTTTCTGAAAAAAGTGCTTAGCACCAAAGTTATAGAGTTCAAAGTGATGCACTTGATGATGACTTTGAAGTTGACCTTGGGGTCAATTTCCAAAGTCATTTGAAAATCATTTAATATTTTTCAAAAGGAGTAGTTTACTTTTCATCCCTAAATGGTTCAAAGTATATTCGAACGAATTTCACATGCAAGATAGAAAATAAGTGATCAAGAAGTAATTTTGAAAAATACTTGCTCAATCGCAATCGGAAAAATAATAGTTAATCATATGTTCAATTGAATTCCTAATATGATAACTACAGAATAGCAATAAAAATTTTAAAAAATTTTGAAAATTTCTAATATAACATAAAGTTAATGTTTAACTTACAATTGGAGTGATATTAAATCTTTTCTTAACTTTACTTCTAAAATTACTTACAAAAATGTTTTCTTCTAATCTTTTCTATAAATTTGCGTCTATTTTTTTTTCCATTTCGTCAGGTTTTTTATTTTTTTTATTTTAGAAAAATAACGCAACAAATCAATTTTGAAGATAGATTGAGTCAATACATGAAATTACTGCTTATAGGAACAGGATATGGTCAAAGTTCGGCAACGGCTAATCATTTTCAACTGACCTTGAAAATCGATTTCAAGGTCGACTTCAAGGTCACTATCAAGTGCATCACTTTAAATTCTACAAATCTGGTACTCAGCCCTTTTTTCAGAAAATATATCGTTTCAAAAATATTTAGCTATAACTGTTTTCATCTACAGGGGTTGAATGGTGTTTTCTGCCTCTAAAAAGCGTATTTAGCCGGAATAAAAAACACGTATTTAATATTTTTCGCTGTTTAATAAGTATTTTAAGTTCCATTCAAATTGGCGAGTATTAGTTGGGTAGTGTTATTTGTCAGAATGTTTTGCCGATCTAGTTTTTTTCAATATTTCTTTGCTCGCTTTCAGAATTTGTATTTTAATTTCTACGGACAAATAACTCATTCTTTTCTTCGATTTGAGTAACTTTTATTTGCTGATGTTGACCATTAATTGATGGAAACATATTAAATATTTTTCAATGATTTTTTTAGCGAATGTCGAAAATTTTGAAAATTTTTTCACCGTTAGTAAGTTAAAGTATTTGAATTCATTAAGTAATTAAATGGTGTCCACAAGAACCTTACGGACTACCATAAGTTATATGAGATCCCTAGGACCCGTTTTTTACTGTTAGGATAAACTTTTTACTAAAATTATTTTGGATGAATAAAGGTTATGTTGTATGAGTTCCGCCAGGGTTTACTGATCCCATTATTGTAAAAAATAAACTAACCGACCGATTTTGAAAATTTTTTCACTGTTAGAGAACTAAATTATTTTAGATGGATACAACTATGCTGCACAAAGTCCGTTCGGGTTCTTGGGTCCCAAAAATATCAAAACTAATTAACCAGCCGATTTTAAAAAATCTTTTACTCTTAGAAAGCTAAACTATTTTAAATAGGTACAGTTCTTAGATGAGATCCGCCAGTGCCCAATATTTGGAAATTCGCTATGTTATGCAGATGCTGCGACAGGGGTATTTTTTTTTACGAAAAATGCTTAAAATGTATACAGCTGAACTTTTTTTTATGCGGTTTTTTTGTGCGATTTTTTTTTATGCGGTTTATAAAAAATGACCATTAAAGTGCATAATGTGAATCAAAATCACGAGACAGTAAGAAACTTAAACAATTACTATAATAACTTTCTTTGATAAAAATACTTTTTAATGGTTTTTAAGCATTTAATTAATACATTGCATAAGAACATAAGTTACTGCATCATTTAATTTTGTTACAGAGGTATTTTTCAAAATTTTCATAAAATTATAAAATTGAAATAAAATGTTTCTACGTGTAAATTAATGCTTTATCTTGTTTATAGAAGCAATTTCTAACAAGTAAAGGTCCCGAGGCCGGACCTATCGATTTCGATGAAACTTAAATATATTGTAGAACACTACAAACTAAGGGACACGTATTTTTTTTTATCTGCGGAAAAACGGTTTGAAGGGGTGAAATCGCCCTCCAAAAATTGGGGTAAAAATTTAATTTTTCAAATATCTCGAAAACAGTAAGAGATAGAGCAAAAGTTTAAATTGGCGATATTACTCTTTTTTAAAGAGCTATCTATTGATATGCAATTTGTTCATATTACATCAACAGGGGTGGTTGGGGATTAAAATTTGGGGGTTAATTTTGCAAAAAGGGGGTGAAAAATAAACAATATAAAAATTTTGTTTACAGATTTGAAATCTACGTCAAAAAATCTAATTGACCTGTTTTTGCTCAATGCCCTAATATTAAGTCTAGGGGTAGTTAACTAGAGGGTGACTATGTCAAATAGTCGTACAATTTGGGTATTTCAAGAAGTTCTTCTTCATGGAAAATAGCTTAAGACAATTAGAATAACGTAGAAATGAAATTCTCGAATTCAAAATTGAGTTTGAGCAACATTGAAGAGGGGGTGAGTCACCCTCTTAAATTACATACTAGTTTATATACACTAATTTTTGCTATTAACACACTGATAGTGGGTAAAATAATGTCACAATAAGTAGTTCTGAAGTTGGACTATCATATGTAAGGTCTTTATTAGGTTTGTTTTTTTATGGATGTTATAGTTTTCCTTATCGAAAATTATCGATACCGAAAATTACATAACCTAACCTAAAATAACGAAACCTAATAAAAACCTTATATACGATAGTCTAACTTCAGAAACATCTATTGTGACATTATTACCCCCTGTCAGTGTGGTAATTGCAAAAATTAGTGTATGTAAATTAGTAGGTAATTTAAGAGGGTGACTCACCCCCTCTCCAATGTTGCTCAAACTCAATTTTGAATTCGAGAATTTCATTTCTACGTTATTCTAATTGTCTTAAGCTATTTTCCATGAAGAAGAACTTCTTGAAATACCTAAATAGTACGATTATTCGACACAGTCACCCTCTAGTTAACTACCCCTAGACTTAATATTAGGATATTGAGCAAAAACAGGTCAATTAGATTTTTTGACGTAGATTTCAAATCTGTAAACAAAATTTTTATATTGTTTATCTTTCACCCCCTTTTTGCAAAATTAACCCCCAAATTTTAACCCCTAACCACCCCTGTTGATATAATTTGAACAAATTGCATATCAATAGATAGCTCTTTAAAAAAGAGTAATATCGCCAATTTAAACTTTTGCTCTATCTCTTACTGTTTTCGAGATATTTGAAAAATTAAATTTTTACCCCAATTTTTGGAGGGCGATTTCACCCCTTCAAACCGTTTTTCCGCAGATAAAAAAAAATACGTGTCCCTTAGTTTTTAGTGTTCTACAACATATTTAAGTTTCATCAAAATCGATAGGTCCGGCCTCGGGACCTTTACTTGTAAGAAGATTTCTAAGTTTTGAACGTTTTGAGTGATGTTTTTTCGATTAAACTTTTTTTATGCGGTCCTGACCAACCGCACAAAAAAAGTTTTTTGTACAATCTGGATCGAACTATACTTTTTATAGCTATTTATGATATTTTTGAATATATTTTTCTGTGCGATTTTTTTTATGCGGTCCCCTCCACCCTACAAAAAAAGAATCAACTGTATTTTACATAGTAAACTGGAAAACATTATTATAAAATTGTAGTTGCATTTGTAATATATTCATATTTCAAACGTTGCTTTACTCGTGTTATTCTATAAAACCACATCCAATTAAATATTTTCCATAACATGTGCTTTGTTTAACAATTTTACTTCTAATATAAATACAAATGAAATGTTTATTGATTAACTTACCGATACAACTGTAAAAACCGAAAACCCTTTTATACTAATAAAGTAAAAGTAGGTGAAAGTGAAAATTATAATTAACAAATTTAACACATAAATAAAAGTAATTACATAATAGAATCGATCATAGCAACATATTTGTTCTTTTTTATGACGTAAATGTCTTTTTTTCACCAAAGACGGCTTATACATAATGACACGTACCTTAGGAATATAAAATCACTATGGATTTAAATTCTATGCAACAAACAGAGAATTTATGATAAAATAGTGCCCAAGAAAACGATAGATACACCACAATATTGTTATATAGTAGTAACACAATATGTATCAAATTTACATCTATTTATGCACTATTTTCTTTTAAGTACAGCTGAACTTGTTTTTATGCGGTGGTTACGTACCGCATAAAAAAAATCGCACAAAAAAATATATTCAGAAACATCATAAATAGCTATAAAAGGTTCAGACTGTAAAAAAAAAAAACAACATTTTTTCTGCGATGGATCGGGACCGTTTCATCGAAAGTACATAGTTCAAAACGCTCAGAACCTTACGATTTCCTTAGAAGTTGCTTTTCGAAGCAAGATAAAGCATTAATTTACACATGAGAACATTTTATTTCATTTTTATAATATTATGAAAATTGTGAAAATTATATCTATAAAAAAACTTAATGATGTAATAACTTATATTCTCATGCAATGTACTGGTTAAGTGCTTAAAACCATTAAAAAATAATTTTACCAAGGAAAATTATTATATTAAAGGTTTAAGTTTCTTACTGTCTCCTGATTTTGATTCACATTATACGTTTTAACGGCCATTTTTGTAAAAACCGCATAAAAAAGTTGCACAAAAAAGACTGCATAAAAAAAGGTTTAGCTGTATGATGTTCTTTGTTCGTTTCATTAATCCGTATGAAAATGGATTTGAAATGGTTTTTGTAATGTACTTTTATGTAATGTAGTGAAAATTATTAGGTAAACTAATAATGATAGCTTGATTTTGCAAGTGAATAATATGAATCCACTAAAATAACTGAAATTTAATATTGCTTAAAAAAAGAAGACAAGTATGATAAACATTCACACAAAAAAGTTTTTAAACCTCCCATGGAATGTTTATCACACGTACAAACACGTCGAGAGAAACACAGTTTACGTTCTAATGTTTTTATTTACGTATCACTTGCTGTAATCAATGTTGTTATGATCGAATCCACAAAGTAAATATGAATAATTATGTAACTTACCATGTTTTAATTTCTTCTGGCGTATATTTAACTTTTGGTATTGGCTGGCCACTGGAAAACACAAAAAAATGTAATACTTTACTGAGCTGCTAAAAATGTAAAGTAAAAATTTATATTACTGTTTATAGTTGTGAGCAATGTCGGCGAACTGTATACGACGTTTTCGATAAACTGGATCCTTAAAGCCGGGATGATCTGCATCCAGTTCAGAGCCGTACATCAACACATTTTGTGCACGATCCAAATCGGAAATTTTTCGTGGAAACCATGGCATTTCACCAAAATCTAAATAAAATGGATAATAGCTGTCTTAATACGGTACTTGACTGTATTTAAAATTTGTGTCAAATGTTAAATAATTGTATGCATTTTCATTACATATGTCCAATTTTAACGATGAAACTTAAAACAATTTGATAACTATTTAGAAATTTTATTTTGAAAATTGCCATTTTTTAACAAATATTCAAATTAGTGAAAACGCGCCATTTCTTGAAAATGACGTAACATTTTGTAGCTAGATATGTCGATTTTGATAATTTTCATCGATGAGGTGAATATTGTGTTTTCTTTTGAATATTTTTATTAGCTTATAGGGTAAAAGCCCCCTTTGTGGAACGGTATCTAATTATGAACATTTACATATTAATGAAGTTATTTCTGAAAGAAATGTCTGATAACAAAAATTATTATTAATAGAATGTTTTTCAATTTAAATTCACCTCGCATTTAAAGTTTCCTTACTTAATTAAAAAAATAAATACGTAAATGTCAAAACTGTTCCAGTATTAGATACCGTTCCACAAAGGGGGCTTTTACCCTATACATATATAATAATAATAATCGACCAAAATTCAAATAAATACTTGCTTTTACTTTGACATTTTATGAATATAATCAAAGTTTTGAGGTTATAAATATTGATATTAACGTTTAGTTGCTTCAAACTGTGACGTCACTATAGTGAGGTGTTTTTCCCGCCTTTTTCTCATTTAAAATTGTAGGGTTATTTTTTTTTGATGATTTTTCACAGAATCTGTCGAAAATAAAAAAATCACTTAACTGATATGGAAAAACAATGCTTTTAGAATATTTTTTAGCTTCAGTCAAGTACCCTATTATAAAAAAAAAATCCTCAAGTGCGTGTTGGACTACACACAAATTGGGAATTCGAAGTCATTTCAAAATTAAATAGTCTTTCAGATGACATTATGTTTCGAGATTTATAATTTAAACTGAATAAATTTTGTATTTGTTGATCAAACTTAAGAGTGACGTAATTTTAGAATAAATATCCAGAGTGTTCTCTTATTACTGTTACATGTACTATGGCTATTACACAGTGGCAGATTTACCCTAAGTACCGCTCTAGGCTCAGTAAAAAATGCTGCCCCTGAAAAGCTAAAAAAAAAATTTTGCCGCCCTTTTTGCCAAATTTGTCGTCCCTAAAATCGACCACCCTTCTTAAAAAACGTAAGTGACGAGCAAAAAAAAATTCTAAATTTTGCCGCCCTTTTTGTCTAAATTTGCCGCCCCTAAAATCTGCCGCCCTAGGCTCCAGCCTACTCAGCCTGTTGGTAAATCCGCCACTGCTATTACATGTTATTTTTTTCAAAATTAATTTTAGGGTCTCAAATTTTATAATACATACATTTAAAAACTATTCCATATTCTTAATTTATAGATTTAATTAATATAAACGCACAGTTACTTTATAATTAAATCTTAAATAGATTTTAAGATTTAATTATAAACTAACTTTACTGTGAAGATTTTCAAAATTTAAGTTTCTAAAATTGGTTTTAAAAAAAATTCATATAGGGTAATAAAATGTATAAGATGACTTTCTTTTAAGATAAGTACATGAAAATTTTGTCACATATACCTACATAGATATAAAATGACGCAGGACCCTTATTTAGTACATTTTTTAGGATAGGAAAATATATAATAAAAGTTAGAAATTTTTTGTTGTCTGTTAATTAAAATTTCTACCTGTAGCATGCAAAATTTGATGTTCATTAGTCGAAAGAGGTAGAAACTGTCAAGGTGTGACAAACGGATACACAGACGGACATGACGAAGTTATAAGGATTCCGATATTTTGGCTATGGAACCCAAAGAAATAAATTTAATGATGGTGGGAGCGCCGAAAAGTGATTTTGAATTTTTAAAATCATCACAAACTGTTCAAATTTTATCTGAAATCGTTAGAATATCACTTGAAACAGAACACAAAGTAGAGTTTTAATAAATATTTAATAAAAACTCTATGACGTCGTCAAGTATACGAGTATTTAAATATTTTGAGCATAAAATATTCTTAATTCAGTTGATAGATATAGACTAAATTAAGCAATGAAGACATTAACTTGCAAGCACCGCGACTAAATAATTGATCCAGGACTAAAGTTTATTTCTAGTTACACTTTTTGCTGTACTTTTTATTTTTGATAAAATTTAAGCCTTAGAGATAATAAAAGTCATAGTCTTTGTAGTGTAAACCACATTCTCAAGTTAAATTCTTCAAATTACTAAAAAAGTCACCAAAAAATTCATTGAGGGAAATTTAGATGTTTCATTTAAAAAAATTAAAATTCATTTCACTGACGTCATCAGATATATTTAAGGTCTGTTCCCGTACTTTTTTTACCTGCTAATTTCTTCAAGTTCTTACGTTATGTGGTGGGGATAAAATATGAAAGTAAAGAAAAAACTTCCTTCAGTTTACTGCCCTTATTGCATTAAAACAAATTTGACAGCTTTTTGATATTTATCTAAACGGTTACATCGGTTAATGGTAATAAATATTACGGTAATTTTCATTAACATAACAAGTCACTGCTAATTTCTACATTTTCCTACTGGAGGGGAAGTGAACCTCTACTTGACTTTTTGGTGTACAGGAACGACTTCCTACATTTTCCTGCTAATACATTCACTTTCCTACTGATCGGGAACAGACCTTTAATTGATTTATAGTATAAAATTTTTAATTTAAAAATAGCAGAGGCATCAAAAATATTATTTGTTTGTTAAGGTACCATCACAGTGTGACCGGCCGAAAAATAGTCAATTTTCGCAATTTTTTTCGGATGGATAGGATGGGGGAATGGGGATGAATTTTTTTACGATTAATACCACTATTTAACAATACAAAAATATTTTTTTATTCATTTTTATTTATTTTTTATGATTATTATAATTTTTTGAAAAAAGTGGCTTTAAAAAAGAGCGGCTATTGGTGCCCACGATTGCGACCGCAGTTTTCTTTTTTTTTTAAAAAAAAAAAATCAAATAGATTATCAATCTGTAGGTAAGCCGCTATGTACCATTCTATACATTTCTTTCAACAGTTTTCCGTGTAAAAAATAGGAAGATTTCAAAAAATAGCTTCCATAGGTACATGGAGAATGGAATAAAGAATATCTTGTCAAAATTTTAAACTTATAACTTGGAAACTTTTCCTCTGAGAGTGGGTACCGTTTTTAAAGAGGGCATTTCGAGACGAATGCGTTTAAAGTTTGTCTCGAAATTGTTTCAGATTATTGTTTCAACAAAAATGTGATACTGTGGTGATAACAATTGATCTTATACGTTCATTGGTAGTGGAAAGACTGAATATAAAGTGGTAGAACACCTAAAAGACGCCTATCGATCCACAGAATTTTGTATTTAGACTGAATCCATTGATTCGTGGTCGTAGTGACCGTAATAATTCGAATTTAAATTTGAAATGTTGAGAGAACACGCATAACTGTATGTACTTTAAGATAAGACAAAAAAAATTGATTTTTTCAAAATTCTATACTGTGATGGTACTTTAATGAAAGGAAAAATTGTACATTTGTCGCATTATTTTTGGAACTCGATTCTAAATATAAAATAAAATGTTTATTTTTCTTGATGGCGCCGTCAAAAATTTGACGCCCTTTATGCTCGGACCTTACGCGCTTAATATCCACCTATAGGGGAAGGTCGCCCAAAGCGGGTAAGCTAAGATTAAACACCCAAAAAAGTGACTTTTGACCTCGATAAGCAGATCTTTTTTATATTATCAGATAGAACAGTTATCGAACTTTAAAATGAAACTTCGCTTAAGAATTGTTTATACGATATTTATTTTTAATAAAGAAAATACAAAACTTCTGCAAAAACCCGCTTTGCCCGTATAGGTATCCCAAAGCGGGTAACCCCTTTTGGGCAAAGCGGGTAAGTACATTATGTATTTAAATACTGTTATTATTTTTTAATATAAACTTTCTTAATCATATAGAACTCAAAATAATAATAATTAAGTAAAAAAAAAATGAAAAAAGATAAAAATAATAAATTTATAACAATTAACTGGAACTTTCTTTACAACCTCCATATTGCAGTATATTACTTCAGGTGGTTCCACATTAAAGTCACCACAAACAAGGCAGAAATATTTTTTTTAAACTTTTTCCTTCATTCCGTCGTAAAAAGAAGATTTTTTATTTTTTTCCCCTTCCAACAGTTTTTTCCATTAAGATGCTTCTATTTTGTCTACCCGCTTTGCCCATACCCGCTTTGCCCAAAAAGACTTAATTTTGTTAAATTAGAATAATTTCAAAATGAAAGCCGATACATGTCTTCCTTTTTCTACATTAAAAGTAAAATGTTGATAACATAATATGGTAATACCAAAAAGATTACAAATAAAAAGGTTTGTGACTAGTCACAGAATATTTATTGTCAAAATTTTTAACAAAATCAACAAAAAAATTTGATGAAGCCTAACTAGGACATTAAACGACACAAGCGTTCGAGTGCAACTGATTGATATTGGTTGATATTCGGTTAATCTCGGTATACACACGACCTGACAAAAACATTCGATACAACGATATACAAGCGCTTACCCGCTTTAAGAGGGGTACCCGCTTTGGGCGACCTTCCCCTACTGATTTCTGTGACAACCACTTGATATTCATTGCTAATGTAAGATTTTTTCTGGTGTTTTTTTTCTTTCTTATTTAATATTTTTAATCAGACTGTAAAATTTTCTGGCAATAAAAGTTTCTTAAAGTATTAATCATAGTTTCTACGTAAGTTGCAATATTTTGATAGAAAAATTGGAAATTTTGTCTCTAAATTATTAAAACTCTAACCGCTATAAAATTAAGAATTACATTTTTTAGTCTTCTGATTCACAAGAACGAGGTAAAAGTTAAAATTTGATATTGAAAAAAGAAAAAACTAAGTTTGGAGAATCGTAATCTTAAAGACAATTGATGATTTATGAAAAGATATCTTAAAAATACGTAATTAGTTAAACTTCTCATAAGGTTTTGAGCCAAGGAAAAAATCTATTATGCAAATCCACTCACCTATCAAGAAATCTCCAAAACTATAATTCATACAAACGTAAAATTTGGTACGTAGGTCGCTGTTGGGTCGTAGGTGCTAGCTAAGAAAGGGTTTTGCAAAATTTTTAGTCTAACCATAGGAATTTACGAAAAACCGCAAAATATCAATTTTTTATTACTGTATACAGATGTCTATGAATAAATTTATAAAAAAAATCATGCAAATTAATTATAGTTGCTAAGTATTTGGAAAAAAATAATATTGGAACTTTTGTAAGTATTAATAAATATTTCTATAAATACCACCAATAATATTTTTACCTGCGACTACTATGAAAATACTTTTTTACTGTGCAAAATACTATTTGTTTCCTATAAAGAAATAAACAACTGGACTGTCCAATTATCATCAATTGGCACGTCTGCTGTTCTCAGCAAATTCCATACAGATGAAATTTCCATCGAGCCGGGCTCGGTCATTCTGTTATTAAAAATGAAATATGGACTTTACTTATCTGCCCTCAGTAGTTTCGAGAAAACAGTAGCAGGTATCAAAAAATGATGAAACAAGACTATAGGTAAAATTGGTACACGAATCAAAAAAAAAAAGATCAGAATTAAAGTTATCCTGTAGGACCTGAGAACCCCCCAAAAAGCCTAAAGTAAACGACTGGACGTATCGTTATCAAATTTTTGGCTCTCCAAAGAAACACCAAATAAATGGCTGGACGGAATTATCTTAACCAAATTTTTCTCGAATAGTACTGAGATTCTGAAAAAAATGGACATGAGGCTAAAATTCCCCCGTAGGCTTTTGCGAAACTTTCGAATAAACGATTAGACGGATCTTATCCAAATTTTTTTCAAATATTATTGAGATTCCGAAATAAATTAACGTGAATTCAGAAATATTCTCTAGAGCCCTGGGACATCAAAATGTCTCACAAATTACAATGCTCTTAAAATTATCAGTATGAATATCTAACTATCTATACGATAAGATCTCAAGGTATGAAAATTAGACATGCTATTGAAATACGAATATAGCGAAGAATTTTAGAATATCTGATTTGAAATTAAGGTGAAGTTGGAATGAATCATCCAGCGCTATCGAATCAAACAACTCTGTACTCTAATTAAACAACTTGACTGATTTTTATAAAATTTTATGAAAATTAGATATGCTATAAAAATATGAATATGACTTGAAAATATGAAAATATGAATAATACTTTAGAGTCGTCGAGCGAGCGAAGCGAAGCACATAAGGAACTGATTTTGATCAAAATTTCAGAATATCATATTTAAATGGACGTGTGGTCACATTGTTCGTCAGTTACACCAAATAGGATGCAAATTAAAAAGCTGAAGGAATTTGACAACTTTTACTCAAGTACTGTTGAGATCTCTGTGAAAGATGAAAGTGACGTTAAAATGATTTTGCGAGGCCTTGGTGCCTTGAAGGGCCTAAAATAGAAACAATTCTAAAACTGCTGGTATATGTACCTATACTAACAATAAGTTCTTACGGTGCGGAAATTAGCAATGCTAATAAAATATGAAGATAGTTATTTGAGAGTCATTGGGCGAGCAGGGTCAAGTGCTATAAATAATTGATTTTGCACAGAATTTTGGAATATATGATTGAATTGACCTATAAATTTTACCTAAGATTCAGATAATTTTATGCGAGTGAAACCGCAGGTTACAGCTAGTTATAAATATAGTAATAATATTGAATCTTTAAATTAAAATTAAGATTAACAAATTGTTATTTTGGTCACATATAGATCTTATTACTAGGCGTCATATTTCGATTTAATAAAACAAAAAACTTAAACGATTAGAAATCGACTTTAGTAAAGTATAAATTGAAAATAATTTTCTGAAAGACTTACCGAAACTTTGCGCTGACGACAATGGCGTCGGTGGCGTAAACTCTTGCGAATCCTCCGAATGGGATGCCAATTTCATCGATTGAACCTCGCGACGTAGAAGTCTGGTCAATTCTTCCATTCGATGCGGTTCACATTCAACATCCACAAGTATATCGGCATTCGATGAACGCCGTTCTGTCGGCCGTGATTCAATATGTAACACGTTGATCCCCAAATCTTGGAACGCCCTAAGTGCTTGAGCCAAACCACCCACTTGATTTTTGAGCGTGAAAATTATTGAAACTCTTTCCGTGGCTTCTTTATTATTGGTTGGTGGTACAACTGGCTATGGAAGAGATTACACATTTTGAAAAATTCACACAACACCGTATTTGTTTTTGAAAAATAAAAAAAAAAATTGAAATTCACCTTGTTATTTTTATGTACAGGGCTCCCCTCTTTCATTGACCATTCATCACCGGTACGATAGAGCCATAGCCCTATCAGCCCTTTTCCCGAGCCGCTCATTGTTGCTCAAATTGATCTATCTTCGAACTTGGTGTTTGTCAGGGCTTATATAACATTCGAGAGGTGTGTTTCTATTAGGTGGAGACATCTGATTGGTTGTATCAAGAGTTTACACAGCTCTGTTCTAATAATCTTCATTCAAAGAATATTTCATCTACATTTCATTTGCAGCAGTTTTCAAACAAAATGATTACATCTGAAGAAAGGTTACAATACGATATGTATAATTTTATTGTGTAAACTCATTTATTCTTAACAATTTTTCCGAATTATATACAATTGAAATTATATTTTTGAATAAGCGAGTATGTACGTACATAATTATGTTTACTATAAATTGGTTGAATATTTTGATTAATTTTCGCTTTTTAAGTTTTCTGGAAAACTAATTTACTTAAAACAATGGCTTAATAGTCCATTCTATGTGATTTTTTTCGTTTTGTTCGATGGTGTAAATTTGCAAAATTTTTGAATTGTGACAAATTCTGGCAAAAAACTTATTTGACGAAAAATAGGTATACAAAAAACTATGTTCTGGGCGTCAGACATGTGTGACTGAAATACTCATCGAAGGGTTTGGGGACCATCCATAAATTACGTCACGCAAAATTAGGGCGTTTTTAGGATCCCCCTAAACGACTTCACGTCAGCTTGGATGTCAATGTTTATTTTGTTGCTCAAAGGTATTGTCTTTTTTTACTCGTCAACTGATATGTTTTTTCAAACGTGACGTCACGTTTTCTCGAATTTCCACTCCCTCTTCGTCACGCTTCATCACACTAGGTGACTAAACCCCCCTTCTCTCTGTCTACGTACGAATTTCATAAAAATAGTATGTTTTGTTCGATAGTTATCATGCTGATACCCAAATATATTATATAATCTTTAGTTAAAATGTTCTTTTTGTTTTAAGGATCTCAAAACAAATTTCTGTCATAATTGCGAACTTAAGTCTCACTATTAGACTCCTCTATAACGTCTTTTATAGAGGAGTCTACAAATTAACGTAAAACCCCATTATTATACTTTAATTTTTATATATGAATAATCCTGAATTGAAAAATTTCTCTGGCTGAGGCGCTGGGGAATTTATTGAAAATAACTTTTTATCGGATTTTAAAACCTAAAATGATAAAATTTTCCAGTTTGTTTATCTGATGTATAATATTTCTAAACTATGTTACACTTTTGACAGAAAAACTGCTGGTAATGCTGGTATGTTTGAGAATCACATATTTTGAATAAGTATAATGTTAAACGTTATCTCTACTTTAGTGTAACGCACAAAAATAACAGTTTATATAGAACATTTATAACGTAACGATTTTTTAACTTCTTAGCTCCAAAAGGATAGCTCAAAAAATCTGATTGTCAATGAATCATTAAATAATCAGGTCCGGTAAAAATGTTAAATTATTCTCAGGATAAAATAAATTTCGAAATAGCTACTGTAAAGAAATCGAAATTTTTCATTTTTTAATTTTATTATTGATTGACATTTACAATGTAATTTTTTTCCCTATTAAGTTCACCAATATTGCAATTCCCAACGTTCCTAAGTAAACAATTTTTATTTGTAATTATAATAAGTAAACTTTCATTTCGTGCCTTTTTAAATTTGAAACCAACGAAACCAGTGTGTTTACAATATTAGGGGACGGTCCTCTGTTATGGGCTTCTTAAATATATTTATGAATTAGACAAAAATCGCTCAATAAATTTTTAAATGTTGAAACATACAGTATAAATCCTTTGCTATAAATATTATACCAAAAAATACAAAATAGCACCAAACCTTGAAAAATCACTTGAATGTCTTATATTATATTTTATTCCGAAAGCTATGAAAAACTCTAGCTGCTGAGGAACCCTAGCTTAACACACATTTGGCCCATTCATTTCGCCCATAATCCCCCCATAATTAATTTTTTTTTTACTGTTATCTAATTCAGGATATAAATCGAATCTATATATCAGTCTTCTTGGGAGGAGTTCAAATAAAAAACCAACTTTTTTATTTATGATTATTTTGCTTGTTGAATTTTTTTCCAAATTAGGGAGGGTTTCAAATAGAAAATTTTGTTTCTGAACCATTCATTACTCTTCCCTGTGGGGGGGCCCTTTTTCACAAGTTTTTAAGCGTTTACAAGGAACGCCATATCTCAAAAAGTAATCAATATTTTTTAAAAATTTTTTTATTCTTTTATTCCTAAAGGACTTGTCCATAAAGCTGAGTATGGGTTTCAGGTAATTTTAAAAATTAACTATAAAACTGTAATCCCAAACTTCTAAAAATTATAAAACCCAATTTTTTATTAAAAAAAAAAATGTTTAAAAATAGTTACAATTGTTCAAATGGAAAAAGCATACTCCACTTTATGCGCAATATTTTTATGAACAAAATTTTAAAAAAAATTAAGTCTCTATTTTTTCTAGAACTTGAGATATGATTTTCCTTGTCGACAAAACACAATTTTCGTGAAACGGTAAAAAATAAAAATAATAACAAAAGAAGCAGTTTACTCACTGTTTATTAAAACTCTCCAGCCCCATACATTGTCCCCTCTTGTTCCTTTTTCGTGTATACTATAACTCATGCACACACCAAAACTAAATATTACTGATCAAATCGCGAGGGGGGGGGGGCGAGCGTTGTCTGCAAAGGAGCAGCAACTTGCTGTGCAGCGGCTCATAAATAAATATTTTTCTACTTGAAAAAAAAAATTTTTTTGACCATGTTTTATATATCACCGTATTTGTAAAGAACCACAGAACAAAATAAAAACAAAAAAGAGATTCGAAAAAAATTAGTTTATTAGCCGTTTCTGGCGTGAACTCCCCCCTTAATGACTAAAAGCAAATTTACACTTCAGTTCAAACTTGATGAGTAACTAAGGATGAGCCCAGCAGGTGTGCCCTAAAGAAGTCCATTTTTTTACGGATCTTCAAAGTTTAAAATGTTCCGAGAGAAATTAAGGTAGTTGGTCGATAAAACGGATTTTTCTAAGGATTTTAACGAAACTTCTCTAGATATTTATTTAATTCAATACCAATAATATGAGCCTCTTCCGATTAAAATTGACACCCCAATTTTGCGAAAAACGATTTCAAATTTTTAACATGTAGAATATTAAAGAATGCCTACTACACCACATTTTTTGACAATTTTCTATTATATTTCTACAATGGTTTTGTTTTGATCTAGGGAAGTTTTACATATGAAGTACCTGCAGTGTCACATAAACCACAATACAGTTACTATTGGGACTTGCTATCAGGGGCAGATAGCCTCTATCTTAATATACCTCTTTCGATTATTCTTGATTATCTCGAAAACTATAGGAAATAGGAAAAAACACTTTATGAGACACGATACTTATTTTTAAAGTACTTTCGATTGATGTATATAATTCCAGGGTCGGACCCACTGGAGGGGCGGTTCAGCAGATTAGAATTGAAAAAAATTGTTTTTACCATGTTGCAGCTCTTGAATTTTGATAAGACTTGGTGCAGTAATTAAGTGCATTAGGGCACAGTTACTGAATTTTTTTTGAAGTGGTCGCTCAATTGGAACCCTATAAAAATAACATTGGATCGGATACTATCCTTGTTATTATTTTTAATAACGAGGACTGATACGATAATAAATATGTCTAATATTCTTGAGAATGTTTGCCTTCATGTGGATTTGGAATTATTTTCCTAAGTTGAGTAGTTACCAAGAAAAAATATTTTGTAATTTTTTAAATTTTTTTAGTTTTCTCCATAACTACCCAGTTTTGGCCACCAAAATTGTAGATATCAATTACTTACAGCCTTACCATTCCGGTAATATAGCTATTAAAATAATTCGCTTCCGGGGCAGATTTGCTATGCTTATCTTGCTATATCCTTTGTATGAATTACTTGAAACCATCAAATAACTTGCTAGTTAATTTTTAATAAAATTTTTTTATGTAAAACAAAGCAATATTACTTATGTATAAAAATTAATTTTTTGAAGTAGCACATAGATCTTCGTCTATGTTGAATGTTTAGTTTAGGTCAATAAAATGTTCATTTCTTTTATAATATCTGCACCAAATGTAAACAATCCTGTGCTTAAAACGGTAAAACACTTCGCTACTATTGATACAAGCGTATTGTGTGCTGTACATTTCTCTTCTTTTCTTCTAACATAGATTTTTTATTTTCATGGTTTATTCATTAGAATCTCTCCACATCACCCTTTTTCAAGACAATTTTCAATTACTTTTATTAGATCGCTTGATTATCATATAGTTTTATTCGAAAAGATATAGAAATGTAAAATTTGGGGGACAGGTCTACCCACACTGTCAACTTCCCATTGGATGCCCTTAAAGACTATTGCAAATGAATAACTTCTTTTTTAATCCAGGGGACTCCTCCTCTGGACCCCCAATAGAGGCTTTGCCCCTTACACCACACCGGGGGCTTCGCCTTCTGTACCTAAGGGTGGGAGTTCCACCCTTATCAAACAAATGATAACATCATTTGTTCTCAAGATACGCGAGACAAAAAATATTTCACAAAAAGTTTCTTATTTCGTTTTTCCGTTTAATTTTTTTTTTTTAAATTTTACAATAATTTACTGGCGTTTTTAACATCACAGAAGGTTCTTAGGCCATTGTATAATAAAGTCATGGTAAAAAATCCATATAATCTATGTTACGTTAATAAAGTTAATTCCGTTTTTTTATCACAAAAAACAAACCGCTAATCCGAATTTGCTGAAAACTTTATCCGGTCTTCATTTTTTGCTTACGCATCTAATGAAATTAGTCCAGAGTTGATATCATCGTTTTTTCTCGATGAGATACGCGAGACGACAAAAAATTCACGAACGAACGAACGAACGAACAAACTAACGAACGCACACACAGACATCATGCTAAAAACCATGGATTCGGATTCTAGTGACCTTGAAATGTGGAGATATGTCAAAATTAGCGATTCGTAAAATCGGATCCATTACAATAACTGTCCATAAGGAAGTTAACAAGTGAATATACTTAAATAAGATACTAGTAGGGCGTAATTATTTACTTAATATTTTCATTGGTGAGAGTGCAGGGGAAAAGAGTCATGTCGCAATTATTAAAAGTCGTTACTTTTCGGTTGTAAGCACTCAGCCTCGCCACCCATTTAAGAATTTCGAATATCTGTCTGAAAATTTTGGAGCAGGTATATTCTTGAGTTGTTTTATTAATACGTTATAAAAAAAATTCTTTCTCGTTCTAAAGATATTTCTCCCCTTAATTGTTTTCAGTGAGCATTTATTTAATTGTGTTCATTCAAGAGCCATTGCATAACAGCTCAATATTTACAAAATACTAAATAACGGTTTTATACGGTATAATAATAAAACTTTAATGAGACCAATTCTGTACATTGAATATTTTTTGAAAATTGTCTTGGTACTGTAAATAGTTAACCATGTAGATATGAAAACAACGATTTTTAAAATTTTTGTCTGTCTGTCTGTCTGTTCACGCATCGCGCAAAAACTATTGGACGGATTTTAATGAAATTTGGTGTGGTGATAATTTATTACCTGGGTCAACATACAAGATACTTTTTATTCCGGGAAAATATATCATTCTCACGGGAAAATAGAAAAACCATTTTGAGCACGTGCAGTCGTGCAGACATTACGCAAAAACTATTGGACGGATTTTAATGAAATTTGGTATGGTGGTAACTTATTGCCTGGGTCAACATCCAAGATACTTCTTACTCCGGAAAATTATCTCATTCCCATGGGAAAATAGAAAACCCATTTTGAGCATGTGCACACATTACGCAAAACCTATTGAACGGATTTTGATGAAATTTGGTATGATGATACTTATTACCTGGGTCAACATCTAAGATACTTTTTACTCCGTAAAATGTTCCATTTTTCACGGGAAAATAGAAAAACAATTTTGACCATATGCACGCATTACGTAAAAAATATTATTCTATGCAAGTTCTGTATAATTATTACACTTACATACTTCTCATTGATTTTACAACAATCCGTCGCGCGAACGACGTTACGGGTACAGGTAGTTTTTGAAATATAAGTAAAATTAATCTCTTTTAGAAATTTTGCCATTGACAGAGCCGTGGAGAGAAATGGCCGGTCTCGGGAGTAAAATAGATTTGGTTAAAATTTTTCAAAAAAAAAAAAAAAAATAATACAGATAACGAGCAAATAAAAGCTGTTTTATTCATCCCCGTGCCCTCTTTTTAAGTCCGGGCCCCGGGGTCGTAAGCCCGGCTGTTTTGAGAATTCTATCCGGCGCTACCACCATTATGGAAATATTTAATATAGAAATTATGAGTTATTTTAGTTACTTTTCTTTGTTTTAATTACGAAACGCAGGCGAAGTTTTATAGCGCCTTTGTTCATTTGATGGCCTTTATACAAACAATCTTTCTGTCAATTATTTATTGACAAAAATAAAAATAAATACCACTGTCGCAGCATTCTGCATAACGTAGCGAATTCCCGTTTATAAAAAATAGTTTTTCTCGGAAACTAGTTGACATAGAAAAATAGTTTAAAGACCTTTTTATGTAATTTTTTTCTCCTCTTTTAAATGGTCTAAAAAAATTTCGCAAAAATTTTTGAATAAGTGAAAATTTTGGCAAAAAACTAATTTTTTGCAAGAACAAAAACCATGTTCCTGGCATCCGACGTGTCTGGCTGACGAAATCATCCAAGGGTTTGGCACTTCCAATGTTTTCACTAAATTTCGTGAAAATTGGATACTTCGTTCGAGAGTTATCGCGCGGATGCACACACACACACACACACACACACACATATATATATATATATATATATATATATATATATATATATATATATATATATATATATATATATATATATATATATATATTTTAGTGAATATTATTTTCGGTTTCTAGGGACCTCAAAACCAATTTCTGCCATAGTCCTGGGCTCAAGTCGCGTCATAACAGTGGCTGTAATAGCTGAATTCCATTCTGGAAATTCGCTAAAAGTAAGATAAAACGTTTGTATATATTTTTCTTCTTGAAGAGTTCTTTTACATAAGTGTAAAAATCAGTAGCATACGTATTTACTTAATGAAAAACAATACGCGTGGGTTGTATGATAATATCGATGGCAGTATAAAATTTCAGTGGCGTGATTATTTCAAGGCTAACTTGCGCATAATTAGAACTTTGTAAGCTTAATAAAATCGAGAAAATATAAAAAAATAAAGAACTACATAAGAAAAAGGCGGCTTTTAGATATTTTTAATCTATACATAGAATAAAACTGTAACGAGACCGTGGCTGTGCATGGAATACTTTTTGAAAATCGTATACTGGTACTGTAGATAGTTATCGATTTAGATATCAAAACAGCGATTTGTAAATTTTTTGTCAGTCTGTCTAGTTGTGCACGCATTACGTAAAAACTACTAGACGGATTTTGATGAAATTTGGTGTGGTGATAACTTATTACCTGGGTTCAGGGCCGGACCTAGAGTTATTAGGAGGGGACAAATTTTCCTGTTAGCACCCTCGGTGGCAAAAAAATTTTCCCTGGAAAAGGAAGTGATGACCAAAAAAAAGCTAATCTTTTTTTTAGGTTCACCTGGCCCCTATCCGAAATGGACAGTGTTGACCTTTTTTTTTGCTCATTACTTCCTTTTGTAGGAGACAATGCACCTGGCCCCTATCAGAAATGGCCACTGTTGACCTTTTTTTATTTTGGTCATCACTTCCTTTCTTACGGAAAAATTTTTTAAAAATCGCTGCGCCAAAAGAATTTAAGCATTTTCACCGTTTTGGCGCCCCTAAAAGCTTGCCGGCCCTAGATGCGGCCCTGCCTGGGTCAACATTTACTTCGGGAAAAAGTCTCATCATTTCCACAGGAAAATACAAAAACAATTTTGAGCGTGTGCACGCATCACGCGAAAACTACTGAACGGGTTTCAATGAAACTGAGTGCATTGATAACTTATTATTACCTTGATGAACATATGTATAAGATACTTTTTGTTGAGGGGAAATGTCTTATTCCCTCGGGACAATTCAAACACCATTTTTTAGCATGAAATTTTGTAACACATTACTAAATAGGGGATTGGAACAGAACAAAGAACAAATGGACGGGATTGCAATTAGTGAATTTTTCGTGATGATTTTGGTGTGGAAGCGCCAGGATTACTTTGCTGGATATTGACAATTATATGTAATTTGGCTTCCTTTATGTAGCTAGAGTACTTGTAGTAAAGATCCACCAAAACGCACTTAATTAAGTTATACGATCATTCGTTAAAGTAAATTAATTTTCTTATAAAATTGTCACTAAAACACCCCTTCTTTATCAAATTTAATTTGAAAAATTCCAAAAGAGAAACTTGAAATGATAATAAAAAATACTGCCGTACCAATAAAAATTTGCTAGTAACGGTCATGGAAAACTCACTCATACACACAATTCATGATGTGTGTGTATACGTAGTACCACGTAGTACGTGATAAAAACCGTTAGGCCCGCCACACACGTACAGTTTCAACTGACAGTTTGAACTGAACAGTTCAACTACATATACAGTTTAAACTCTACGTGTGTGGGTATTTCAGTCTCAGTTCAACGCAACTGTACAGTTAAGGGCAGGGTAAGGTATTAAAATAATTTTTTTTGCATTTTCTTTTATTTTTTTAATTGAATGCATAATATCTCAAGAATATTGTCTCAAAACTTCAAGTTGATTGGAGTAAAATTGACGAAGTTATAAGCATTTTTGTTGTTACCTGGCAGATGTTTCGCTCTCTACATATCTCTGCCTCTCAGTTATATTATAGAAATTTTAATGGAAGTACTAACGTGTTTATACCTGTACTGTATATTTTGTCAGTGTAGGGTACAAAATTTAGTTTATCAGTAAGTATTCTATGTCAGTTTTATACAAGAATTTTTAAGTGTTCAAAACTTTAAAGCGTTTTCCCCACAGCTCACGTTTTCAAAGTCGGTGCCCCTCATAACTTCAAAACTACAGCACCGATCCATTTGAAATTTTGAACACTATTTCTGTACATAATTTACGAGGGAACGCTGTAGAGTTTTTTCAAATTTTTTTCAAATTTGTTAATAATTTTTATTTTACAATAACAAATTAGCCAATTTTTTTCGCAAAAATCGTGTTTTTCCGTTCTAAGTGTTCCAAAAAAGTGAAAAACCAAAAAATTTCGAAAAACCCTCCCAGCGTTACCTGAGGAAAACTATTATCTAACGAATGAACTTTAATTTTTTATTTCGGATGATCCAGCACCAAGTTATGAGGGGCACCACAATTCTACTTTTTTCCGAGACACGTTCGAATAATTGCTGCCATTACTGTATTTTTTAATATTTCTTCGTGAAAATTTCATACAATATTCTTCTTATATTTTAATGTACCACTGGTTTTAATAGAGAGATTTTAACTGTTTCGTCACACAAAAATAACAAAAACATGCCTTTTTTGTACGAATTAACCTTACCCTCTCCTTAAAGTAAGACGAATGAAATTTCAATTTTTTAAACTGAAAAGTTCAACTAATTGTTGCGTGTGTGGGGGTTCAACTGTACAGTTCTCAGTTTAATTTGTGTCAGGAGCATAGACCAATGAACACTATTATTATTATATTACTAGACAAAGCGTAAAGCCATTTTATAGGCATTTTTCTTGTAGCAGGTAACGGGGTGAGCCAGGTGAGATTTAAGTAATATAATATATTGTCCACTTTTCCGCAAATGGAACTATAATTAAAACCAATACCACTCTTTTTCTTTCAAAATTTTGCAGTTTCTTCTCAAGAAAGTAAAATTTTATTATCAATATTATATTTTGACATTAATTATTTAAAAACGTTACTACAAATACCACAGGTTATCGCATTGATTACTACATTACAGAATACTATTAGGTCGTATACTGGTCGTATCTGGCTGCTTTATTTATAAATTTATTGAGTGAGTCCATAGGATATACAGAATATGTTTTTAGTCTGTGGTCAGGAGCAAGTGCGTTTGATTTTTTTTTTAACAATATAATGTTCGTGGAATCAAAGATGTTGCTAAGGGAAATTGTGTTGCTGTTTCCAATCCATTGTAAAAACTGAAGGATTGAACTGTACGTGTGTGTGCTCCTACACTGTATAGTTTCAGCTGACAGTTTTATCTGTTCAGTTCAAACTGTACGTGTGTGGCGGGCCTTACAGAAGTGTACGAACGTATACGAATATATGGATAAATACAAAAGACAGCCTCAATAAGCAATCCGTTAAAACACTCGGCTTGTTTCTTCATTCACCGCCGCTATATTCGTTATGTTACGGTGTTGTATCTATTAAAAGATACATCTCATTGCTTTTGTCGTTAATCATTTGAGAATACTATTATACACACGCTTTATTACTGGAACAAAAGCTGTTGGATTTGATACGGGTACTCAGTACTTACTGACGATTACTTGCATGGATACTGATTGCTGATTGCTTTAATGAATGGAAATGTATAATATAAATCTATTATTGTATTTATTTCCACTTTCTTATTTTCTTGAAGATTATCTGTACGTAGGGTACTATAACTACTATGAATATAGTTACTTATATATGTCATTATAGTTTAAAATAATAATTTATCTTTTTCTAGTTAAATTGTTTTCTACTTGTTATTTTTACGGTGGTTAAAGACATCTACTCGTTTATTCACTTTGCGTTTTAATAAAATAATATTGTGAAAATCCCATTTTAATATGCTCCCTTACTTCATTTTCGAGAGTGCTTCATAATGGTCAATTCTTGATAATCAGTGTTGGATTTACATGACCCTTGGCGCACGCGTCCCCGGGTCCCCACTTAATACGGGTTTTCACAAAATTAATAATGAAGCCCTCAAAGGGGGTGTAGGTCAGGAAGAATAAGCGTTTTTTCTTTTTAATTTTTTTTTTTGCTCGTCAACTCTATTTTTCGGGAAAATTTGAAAAATTTCGAAAATCTTTCATTGTCTAATTCATTTAAATCGGGCCCTGTTGATGATGTACAGTAAATTTCGGTATTATTAGCTATGAAAGATGAAAAGGGTTCAAAAATCTATTCTTAGAATGATTTTTTTTGTTCAGAGATTAAAATTTTCTTTGATTCTTTCTTTTTATATCAAGGAAAGGGTGGAGGACAAGGAAATTGGAGTGAGGACTAAGATTTGATAGGTATGCGTTTGAAGTCATTTTCTTAATGAACTATGTCGATATTTTGGTGGCCTACGTGCAACGGGAGCTTTGAATCCCGACCCACTTACAGCATTCATTTATGTCGATATTCATCTGGACTTATGAAAATAAACTGTGGAAAAGCCTTTTTAAGCATAGCCGGTCGCATGAATGGAACCCATGATGTATCACTCACTAAGTACCAGTGCCTATGCCAATCGATCGAAGCATGTCACAAAATTAATTAAATAAATAAAAGCGGGATTTTTGTAAAGTGTGTTTTATAAATTACATATCCTTTACGAAACTTAAAGTTATCAATAATTATTTAAGAAGTACACTGTCTTAGGGTCGCTTTAGCTTATTGGCAATTATTTCTGTTGAGAAAGCCAGAGCATGCAAAGTTAACTTGGATTACATAATTTCACAGCTTACTACTGAACAAACAAGGGAAAGGTTCAAAAATACTATTGGCTTTGAGGACTAATTGTAATAATACTCCTGTCGTAGTATTCTGCATACCATAGCGAATTTCCGTTTAAAAAAATTAGTTTTTCTCGGTAACTAGTTGACATAAAATAATAGTTTAAGGTGCCATCACAGTGTGATTTGCTGAAAAATAGACAAATTCTCGCGATTTTTTTTCGGATGGATAGGATGGGGAAATGAGAATGAATTTTTTTTACGATTA
Organism: Brachynemurus nebulosus; assembly: GCA_035578155.1. NCBI lineage: Eukaryota > Metazoa > Arthropoda > Insecta > Neuroptera > Myrmeleontidae > Brachynemurus > Brachynemurus nebulosus. The sequence goes on from JAPWDM010000019.1 coordinate 6,730,249, forward strand.
ATACCACTATTTAACAATATAAAAATATTTTTTTTATTCATTTTTATTTATTTTTTATAATTATTATAAGTTTTTGAAAAAAGTGTCTTTAAGTAGTTTAAGCAGTTTTCATCCGAAAAAAAAAAAATCAAATAGATTATCAATCTGTAGGTAAGCCGCTATGTACCTATGGGAGCTTTTTTTTGAAATCTTCCTCTTTTTCCACACGAAAAACTATAAAAAGTTTTGTACTTTTTATTCAAACCACCGCCATTTTTTTAAAGAGTCTGGAACCATTACCATAGGTGAATTTGCCCAAGAAATGAAATTCAACGATATGTATGCGGTTGTGTAGCTTAGTGAAAGAGTAAACCATACGTATGGATTTTTCCTCAATATCTTTACATTTTGCGTAGTTATAATACCAAATACCAAAAAATAGTGGTCTTATTCAAACTTTTTTTTCTCGTAAACTATTACAGATAAAACGATGAAACAAAATCCATATTGTTTGCTATGTCCAGTACTTTATTATATATTTTTTTCATTTAAAATGGACATTAAATACCCTTTATAAAATACGAAAAAAAAATTCATTAAATTTTTTTAGCTACTTGTATAAGAGTGACCACTTTCTTATTACTACCAAAAGAAAGCTCGCAAGCACTTCCCTCATCTCCCTGAATTTTATTTTTGTCAAAAGGGTGGAACATATTGAAAAAAAATAAGAACATATATATTTGGTGATGTTCATGGTACGTGTATATGCAGGTACAGGTCAACAAATCTGACTTTACCTCTTCAAGGTCATTAAAAATGCATTCTTAAAGAAGTGAGATAGTACTTAATATAAAGAAAAAATGACCTTGAAGCGGCAAAGTCAGATTTGTTGAACTGAACCTACTTGTTTTTGAATTACGTTTTTAAGAAATATTTTGAATGAATAAATGAACATTGAATGTTTTTTTTGTTTTTGTTTTTTTTTTTTTTCCTATTACATGATAATCTGATGCCTGCTCGACACTCTCGATCGAAGTTCCTCGACGAAGTAAGCGCTAAAGTTGGCTGAAGTCGGAATACCGTTATAACACCAGCCAGGAAGAACCATGAAATGACCTTTTACACTCTCGTACTCGGTCCACTTTGCGAGAGTTGAGAGTAGGAATAAGGAATCTAATATGTTTTATCTTCAAAATGTAGACTTTTTTCATATCGGAGTTCTAGAATAAAATTAGTTACGAAAAAAGAACTAACTTCTCTCATTGTTTTTAACGTATTACTCAGTTCTACAATTATTTCGCAAGTAAATCCAACTAACATTTTTACTTACCCGTTAGGTAAACTAAAACTGTTTACTTGATCAATTAGTGATGTATTTAACTTCATCAGTGAATTTAAAATTGTAGACTTGAGAAGTATGTTAAAAGCAATGAAAAAAATTAGTTCTTGATTCGTAGCTGATTATTTTTTAAAACTCCTATGTGGAATGAGTCTACATTTTGAACAAAAAACATATTAGATTCCTTATTCCTACTCTCAATTCTCGCAAAGTGGACCGAGTACGAGACTGTAAAAGGTCATTTCATGGTTCTTCCTGGCTGGTGTTATAACGGGATTCCGACTTCAGCCAACTTTAGCGCTTACTTCGTCGAGGAACTTCGATCGAGAGTGTCGAGCAGGCATCAGATTATCATGTAATAAAAAAAAAAATTCAATGATTCATTTATTCATTCAAAATATTTCTTAAAAACGTAATTCAAAAACAAGTAGGTTCAGTTCAACAAATCTGACTTTGCCGCTTCAAGGTCATTTTTTCTTTATATTAAGTACTATCTCACTTCTTTAAGAATGCATTTTTAATGACCTTGAAGAGGTAAAGTCAGATTTGTTGACCTGTACCTGCATATACACGTACCATGAACATCACCAAATATATATGTTCTTATTTTTTTTCAATATGTTCCACCCTTTTGACAAAAATAAAATTCAGGGAGATGAGGGAAGTGCTTGCGAGCTTTCTTTTGGTAGTAATAAGAAAGTGGTCACTCTTGTACAAGTAGCTAAAAAAATTTAATGAATTTTTTTTTCGTATTTTATAAAGGGTATTTAATGTCCATTTTAAATGAAAAAAATATATAATAAAGTACTGGACATAGCAAACAATATGGATTTTGTTTCATCGTTTTATCTGTAATAGTTTACGAGAAAAAAAAGTTTGAATAAGACCACTATTTTTTGGTATTTGGTATTATAACTCCGCAAAATGTTAAGATATTGAGGAAAAATCCATACGTATGGTTTACTCTTTCACTAAGCTACACAATCGCATACATATCGTTGAATTTCATTTCTTGGGCAAATTCACCTATGGTAATGGTTCCAGACTCTTTTAAGAAAAAAAAAATGTTTCAAAAATTTTTGAATAAAAGAAAATTTTGGCAGAAAACTAATTTTTTCACGAAAATTGCCAAAAAAACCATGTTTCGGGCATCGGACGTGTCTGGTTAACGAACCTTTCGGGCATCTGGACGGCTTGGGACTTCGAATATTTTCAGCAAATTCGGTAAAAGTAGGACGTTTTGTTTGAGAGTTATCGTGCGGACATATATATATATATATATATATATATATATATATATATATATATATATATATATATATATATATATATATATATGAGAAAAAAATAATGAGAATACAACTAAAAACTTACTTTACACCAACACTTGAAAATTCAGAAAATTCGTTGTAACACACAATTTAGGGAACTGATCATTGACGTTTTAATAGAATACTAATGGCTTGTCTACAAGCTAGTATTCAGCTTACAATTAGCCACAAGATTGGAGTAGTTTCCGATGAGTAAAGACCAATGGCCCACTTTACCCCATTCTCCCCTATATATATATATATATATATATATATATATATATATATATATATATATATATATATATATATATATATAAATTTTAGTGATTATTATTTTCGGTTTCTAGGGACCTGAAAACAAATTTCTGTCATAGTCCCGGGCTCAGGTCGCGTTATGACAGTGGCTGTAATAACTACATTCCATTCTGGAGATTCGCTAAAAGATCGCAGTGCGTTAAGACTAACAACTTTCTCTGATCGTTCGGTCTTCATATCTGTCTGTCAGGTTCGATATACGTTTCTCATTGCAAGAAATTTAGAAAATAGTCCCTCTCTTTATTAAACCTACTATAAAATTTAGTTGACCGAGCTTATGGTTCCTTACCAAAAATGCGTCAATAATGTAATGTCTATAAACCTAGGTAACATAAAATTTATTATTATTTATATAAGTGAGTATCCAACTATCTGTTACATCAAGTTACATCACATATGTATGTATATGTATGTCCACCCAACACAGAAACTATGTAACCCCGAATACATAAAAAACAAACGTACTTATAAAGGTAAGTTATATGCAACAGCTACTCCTGTGCCATATCAAGAAATAGGTAAACCTCATAAACAAATAGTACAAGCACCAGGTACACTTATCCTCTAGACACTTGCGAGAATAAGAAAAGCATCAACCCGACGTACGAGCCAACCGGCTCAATAGTCATCATTGTTGGCGGCGATCAATAGCTTACTTTTCGTGGGGTTGGTTATAATCGTTGCATCGCGCGCACCCTATCATACGATATGGAAATTTCAACAACGAGCGAGATCGAATAAGAGTGCGCTAACATGGCGGACTCTGAATTCGAAGAGTTCCGACAGTGTTTTGAAAAACTTCCACAACATATTCGTGCCCCAGCACCATTTTATTCGTAAGTTTATTTATTGTTATTTAATTGTTTTTATAATTTGTGTTTGGTGGATATTTTGTTATTTTGGTTTTGATTGATTTCACGACGTGAGGGTAAGAGATGATGCATTTGTGTCAGTGTTTTTGTATTGCACACAGTGTCCTAAATTTAAAGATTTTCTACGCTCACAGTATGGTTTTTGTAATAATTTTTTGTTGGTTTAAATATTTTTTACTTGTCTTTCGTTGTATGAAACCATCAGTTTAATATACTTAATTGAGCCTTTTAATTTTTCCCGTATTATAATTAGCAATATCAAATGTCACCATTCTCAGCTTAATAATTGATTGTTGTGGACTATATTTGTTGGAAATTCGGTTAAGATAAATTAAACATAATTTCAATATTTAATCGAATAAAATTAAGTTACAATGTTGTTTCATTTATGTAACATTTAATTGAAATTTCGTCAGGAAAATATTAGCAATTGTTTAGTATTGTGTATGCATTAACAAACACTATATTACTTGTAATAAAAATAAAACTATTTTCGAATTTTTTCCTTCGTCGTTAAAAAGTACTTATTTTTACATTTGACAGTTTTTGAAAAATGTATCTTATTATGATACAAGCGCTGATAACTGTTCTTTTCTGAAGTATATTCTAAGAAATACATCGAATTATACTTAAGAATAATGGATTCTTATTAATACTTGCTGAATATGCTTATATCTATTTTTTTTATTTAAAGACAAAGTATTTCTGATGTAACAAATTGAAATTTAGCTTTATTATTATAAAAGTCAAAATGCTGACGTTAAGTTCAAAAGGTCGACATTTTGTTAAGTTTTGGGATGGGTTGAGAGGAAGAACAAATTAGGTCAGTTTTTCAAGGCTAATATGCTGAACTTCGAATAAAAGCTAATTAAAATGGGGAGTATAAAAATAGGATTTATTTAGACAACCTACAACCTTCTTTGATATTTTTAGAAGCTTTTATTTAACTTGATATGTTAGTATGTTGGTTTAGATCAAATCTTGGAATCAAAATTTAGACAGGTGCTAATTGAGCTAGAGGTTTCAAATTTTGCATACTTGTCTAACCTTGATGACAATGCAGTATTGTATAATTAGTTTTGCCCTAAATCACCCCAAATCAATATTGTCGATTTTTAGTCCTATGCAACTTTTTGACATTTCGAATTGTCAAATATTGTCCATTGATTTTACATTACAATTTTTTGTTTCCATAGTTATGTTTGATTAGGATAAATTACAGTCCGTTCAATTTAAACTTAAGCCTGTAACCACAGTAACTGCCAATGATTCCTTGTGCATAAAAAGCGTTTAAATTTTTTATTTATTTAGGCTCGAGTTTAACTTGAACGGACTATAAAATATAGGTAAAAAAATTACTTCTTTAATTTTTTTTAAAATTTTTCTAAAAAGTAGAAAATAAATTAAAGTAAAAAAATGTTTTTTAAGCAAAAGCTTTTATTTAAAAATGGGCTAAAAAATAAAATAACTTTTGAGTGAAGTTTGAAGCAATATGCAACATAATTTATAAAAGCTTGAGGCGTTTAATTAGATTTGGTAACTACTGAAGATTAAAATAGCTACACTTATATCCAAAACATCCAAAACAGAAATAATTAATGATAACGCCTAAAGCTTTTATAAATTGTGTTGCATATTGCTTCAAACTACACTCAAAAGTTATTTTATTTTTTAGCCCATTTTTACATAAAAGTTCTTTCTTAAAAAACATTTTTTTTTTACTTTAATTTATTATGTATCTTTTCAAAAATGTCTGCTTTCGTCTTGGGAAATGTTATTTATTATTATAAAAAAATGAGTTATTGATTACATACAAGAAAGTTGACAAGGCAGTTGTAGGATTTTCCTGTCCCGTTTTTATTTTTTGGAACTTGCTCGGAGGGAGGGGTTGGGGAGAGTAACCGATGAAGAAATGAAGAATTTATGAATAATGGCCCGAAAAATCCGAAGAAAAAGATTATTCCGTTCAAAGGTTACTCAAAGGAATCAAAATTTATTTTATGACTTTAGGGGTATAGATGGGCGAATTTTTAAGGAAATAAAGTATTTGTAAATTTAAATTTCTACAAATTATATTTTGTAATATTTTTCTAAGTTTTGTTCCCGGTCCCCTAGGGAAGTTCATAGTTCAAGTCACTCCCGACTACTGTGGTACTATTTTAAAAAAATCGATTGCCGATTTGAAGTAGGCTGCGATTTCTACCTTGCTGCTAACATCAAAAAAAATTTCATTTCTGATAAGAAATATAAGAAACGATCTTTGAAAAAAAATACAAAAAAATCAAAATTCTCGTAACTTCTAAAAATTTTCACCCTTAAGATAATCAGGACCTTTCGTTATACGTCTCTTTTAAGTTTCATAGAAAAATTTTTCGATTTTGCCAAAAAGCTAAAAACTCCAGAACTACTGACCAAAATCTGTTATGAACCTTACTTCATTTATCTAGCCTCAGTAGATCCGGAGATATTCATTAATTTAGACGCTAACATACGTACAAAGGTTCCGGATAAAAAGCCAGATCCGGAAAATTTCTAAAAAAATCGACACTTTTTAAGCATTAGAAAAAAATTTGAAAGCAATTTTTTAATTTTAAATAGATGTCTTGTAGCCTGGACTCATTTCCGCAATTAATTGGAAAACATTAGGTCGTGTAATATGAAGTGTCGTTTTCCGACCACTTAACCAATCATGTACAATTCAGATGAACATTGACACTTTTTTAAGCATTAGAGAAATGTTTAAAAGTAATTCTTCAATTTTAAATAGAATTCTTACAACCCGGAATTATTTCCGCCATTAACTGGAATAACAGTAGGTTGTGTAATATGAAATGTCGTTTTCCGACCAATTGGACAACCATTTAATTCAGATAAATATCGATACTTTTTTTAAGTATTAGAGAAATGTTTGAGCGCAATTCTTTAATTTTAAATAGAGTTTTTGTAGCCTGAAATTATTTCTGCCATCAATTGGAATAATATTTAGTCGTGTAATACATATGAAATGTCGTTTTCCGACCATTTGGTCGACTATCTAATTCAGACAAAAATCGATACTTTTTTAAACATTAGAGAAATATTTATAAGCAATTCTTTAATTTTAAATAGAATTCTTTTAGCCCGAAATTATTTCCGCCATTAACTAAAATAATATTAGGTCATGTAATATGAAATGTCGTTTTGCGATCACTTGGTCAAGAGTAGAGATGGGATTCTACCCGGAATTTTCCCGGGAAAATTCCCAAAGTGGGTAAAAATGGGGTAAATTCCCGGGAAAATTCCCGAAAAGTGGGTATTTATTTTAATTTACTATTTATCGTAATATTTTTGAATTAAACTATAAAAACCACTGTTTCATAAAGAATATTTGCTAAACGTAAATAATTAATCTTCATACTACATAAATACTAATTAATATATCACGTTATTATACAATTTTTGTTCGACAGTTTTTCTATAGACAATTTATTTTCGTGGCTAGTTGTACAATACGCGTTCCATTTTTCGGTGTCAATTTCCTGGGCCTACCACGACAGTTTTTTCCATAGTTTTCGCCCCTTTAGATTATGTTTTAAGTACTACAATTTCCAAAACGTTGAAATTTTAGCTCGATTCTCACTTGTCAATATTGAATTCGTGGCATTTTAATTTTTTTTTTTAAAACGTAGATATTTCTCTGAAATTTGAACACATTGAGTTATAAATTTAAATTAATTGCTAACTTCGTTGAAAAGTCATCTTAAGTTGATCCGACATAATATGTACGCTTGTATTTTTAAATTTAAAGATAAATAAACATTCAGTATAAATAATAATTAAAAAACTTTACATCAACATTATATTATGTAAACCTCCACGCACAATTAACAAATATATAGAGATCTAATTAAAAACACATTTGCAAAGAAGTACAACTAAGTAATCGTTTTTACCCAGGTTTTGGGAATTTTCCCGGGAAAATACCCAATAAATACCCAAATGGGAATTTACCCGGGAAAATTCCCACTGGGAATTTTCCCGTCGCCCATCTCTAGTCAAGAGTGTTATTCAGATAAATATCGACTCTCAGGGCCGCATCATCGCATAGACAAATGAGACAAAAATGGTTAGGGCCAGGTGTTTTGAAGAATCCGGTCAAACTATTTTAAATATTTGAATCAATATTTGAGATCTGTTTTAGTTTTTCACATTATTTAATTTTAATTTGTTTATTGCTTCATATTTTCTGTATGCCTTTTAGGAAAGGCGGTAAGATAAAATGTCTAAGGCCCCAAATTGGGTCAATCCGTCCTTGGTAATTGTAACTGTATCTGAAACATTAACTGAAATTATTACATAAGTACCTATAGTCGAAATCGAAAAAAATGTCTTTAAATATAAGTATCCGTATTCGCTTTCCAAATCTCATATCGATAACGCTCTCAAGCTTATACAATTACTTTGAACTCTAATGTTCTTACAATTAGTGATATAAAAATAGATATTAAAAATTCATCTTCCTTATACGTCATTATTAAGCCAAAATTGTAGAGGTAGAACCTCTACAAAAATCCAAATTGTAGAGGTAGAAACTTTACATTTGTTATTATTTATGGGTTTTTGCTATTGTCCTCTTCATTTTTAGTGTTCCGTAATCATAACCATGATTTATATCTATCTTTTCGTCATGTCTGACATCACTTTGCATGGTTTGACGAATCGAAAAATCAGCTATATATATATATATATATATATATATATATATATATATATATATATATATATATATATATTAGGGATGTTATGGATATCCGTAACCGTAACCGAAACTACCGGATATCCGAAATAATTCATTACCCGTAACCGAAACCGTATCCGAAAATAATTGTTTCGGATTTGTTTCGGATAAAAACAGACCATTGCCGCTGGAAAATTGAGTTTAAATCGAAGAAAATAAATTAAAATATTATTAGCATATGTTTCTTTTGATAGATTTTCCTTGATTCGTGTTTGGCGTTCACATTTTTTGGCACAATTTCCCCTTTTTTTCTAAAAAAATTGTTCATTAAAAGCAATTATCCGTAACCGTAACCGTATCCGAAACATTATCCGATATTATTATATTATCTGTATCCGTATCCGAAATTTCATATCTGTAACATCCCTAATATATATATATATATATATATATATATATATATATATATATATATATATATATATATATATATATATATATATATATATATATATATATATATATATATATATATATATATATATATATATGTCCGCACGATAACTCACGAACGAAATGTCTTACTTTTACAAAATTTGGTGAAAATGTTGGAAGTCCCAAACCGTTGGACAAGTTCGCTAGTCAGATACGTCCGATGCCCGCAACATGGTTGCTGGGGCATTTTTCGTGAAAAAATTAGTTTTTTGCCAAAATTTCCCCTTATTCAAAAATTTTTGTGAAATTGAAAGAGGAGAAAAAATTACATAAAAAAGGTCTTTAAACTATTATTCTATGTCAACTAGTTTCCAAGAAAAACTTTTATAAACGGAAATTCGCTATGTTATGCAGGATGCTGCGACAGGGGTTAAACAATTTAGTAGAGAGTGTCATATCTTATTGCAACAATTTCAAAATTTCAAAATTGAAATAAAAAGAGTAATATAAAAAATTTGTCAAGTGTATGTTCGACATATATTAACTCAGGATTCCATAGACAGTGGCTAGGGTTTTCAAATATTTTTATAATTTCTTTTGAAATGACTGCGAAATTCTAATTTTAGGTGGATTAGGACACACTTGGTAATTAAAAAAAATAAAATTAAAGCTATAGAAACAATCAAAAATGATTTTATTTCCTACACTGAATTTCGTTAATCTTATGGCGTCATCGAGTACATTAAGTTCATAAAATTAATTAATCCCAATTTTCGCCAAGATTAATATTTAAGGGTATAATAACTTATACCTAACTCAAATGGCGGTACATAAATCTTAGATTTTTATAAAATCTATAATATCAATTCGACCGGTTTCAATCCTATTAAAAGCACCATCATCAGAAAAACCATTATTAAAACTTTTTAGACTCATAATGAGTCGCTTGATGATTTTCCTGATGATGGTGCTTTAATGGAATTGAAACCGGTCGAATTGATCTTATAGATTTTATAAAAATTTAAGATTTATTTATCACCATTTGAGTCATAATTATAGCCTTAAACATTAAATTTAGTTTAGATCAGTGTTTTTCAACCTGTGGGTCGCGACCCCCTGGGGGGTCGCGAAGCCTTTTCAAGGGGGTCGCAGTTACTTTAAAAATAAAACCACTCTAGCTCAATATATACAGCGTTTATTGACTATGCGGACTATCATTAAAGGGACGGTTTCTATGTATTTGTGTTTATGGGCCGGGTGCGCGACATTATTGCCACCTAGCGTTTGCAACTTTGTCGGCTCTCTCCATACTTATAGTTTAGTGGCTTTTTCAAATATTTCCATGTGTACAAATAATAATAGTAGTAAATATCGACTGTGACTAGATATTATGTGCAAATTTAATTTATTTTATTTTTTTTTTATTTTTTTTATATTTGTCAAAGAAAAGTCAAGTGTCATTTCTGTTTTTATTAAGTAATAAATAGCAAGATGAAAGTTGTCCGAACCCAGAGTATGCAACGTATTTTCGTTTTTAGCGCTATATAGTGAGTGTAATAATTAAAACTGTCTTCCAAAGTATTACCCATAATATTACGTTCCAATCTCAAATGACACCGAAAAGCAATCAATGGGTTTCTGGACAACATGTGAGAAATGTAGAAGAGTTATCAACTAATGGCCACAGTTATTTGACACAAGCCCATATAACTAAACAACTTCTATTTCACAATTTAAAAAAAAATTGGAGTCGTAAAATTTTTAAAATACGCCATTCATGTATAAAATATTATCAACGAAACGAAATAAATTATGAGAACTTTTATTTAAAATTTGATAGTTCCAGTTTTTATATGTCTTTCAACATGAACTCAAACAATATGTAGTATGTTAGTTCCTTGAGTTTCTTTGGGAAGTTCAGTTTTGTCCTCTAAAAGTACTCTGAAGTGGTGGTATATAAATATTTATTTCTTTTCCACTTTCGTCTAAAATTCTTTTTATTTTTAATTATTCTGAAATCGGCTAGAAATCTGTAAATTTATACTTGTTGTTTCTTCTTGTATTTTAACGTTAAATTTGAGAACACAATTATCGTGACCCATTTCGAAAATGTGTCTGTTTTAACTTCTAACTCTGAACAACTCCTTAAACATGAATGAAATTTAAATTTTTTCAAAATATGCTACCGCAATAAAACAAGGGTATTTATTTTCAAGTAAGACAGAAAATAAGATTGTTTTAATAGTAAAAGTGAAAACAATGAGAGAAACAAACAACAAGGCAATTTAATAAATTTAAACACTAACGCGAGTTCACAATTCAAAGAATTCAAATGGATTACGCTTGGAAGTGTTAAACGGCGACGAAGGTCGCCCGTGCACGTGTCACTTTTTACGCCATGCGCGCGTTCAGAAGCTACTATAAGTTATCAACTTCGATTTCGATACAAAAATTTGTCTGTTTTAAGTCCTTAATTACGTATTTAATCGATACCTAACTATGAAAATAATCAATAATGATGAACGGATTCGATACTCATAACATAAAAAAATAAAAGTTAGTAAATAGCGGAGGGTAGGGGGTCGCGAAATATTTTTCCATTCTAAGGGGGTCGCGCCATGAAAAAGGTTGAAAAACACTGGTTTAGATTATAAAATTCCTAATTTAAATAGCAATTTTGACATGACATTTTACATTTTTGACAAAATCAAAGCAACAAGACTGAGTCAAAATAAAATTCTAAGATTACAAAAAATGATAATTTACCCATAAAATTTCCAAAATAAAGCAGAAGATTAATTAAATTTTAAAAATCCTGTAAGGTAAAAGCCCCTATACCGGGACGCGATCATATGTCCGAACAGTTTTGACATTTATATATTAATGGAGTTATTTCTGAAAGAAACCTTTGATAACAAAGATTATTTTTAATAGAATGATTATTTTTCAATTTAAATTCACCTCGCATTTAATGTTTCCTTACTTAATTATATATATATATATATATATATATATATATATTAAACAATTTTTGTTGAATACAGTATTTTGATCCGTTATTTACGTCTGATCAGGCTCAGGCCTAAGGGGGGGGGGGAAATCGAGGCCTCCGCCCCTGACGTCAACTTCAGGGGCCACCAAAATCATACTAGGTCAGTCTATATCAAATGGTCTAAAAAAAAAGTTGGTTGCTCGACCATTTTAGAAAAAATTAATGTTCTTCCAGTTGTTTCTATATTATATTTGAAGTATTGAGAACAATTCTAAAAAAAATTATCTTGAACCGTTTAAGCGTGGTAGCCATTTTCGTTTTCCAATTTGCGCTGATTTTTGTGTCTGGAGCCATTTATGCCAAAGCACATATTTCATAAACCGTTCATCCTAAAAGGTTGAAATAAAAACCATTTTAAAGGTAATAAATGTCTCTTTATATTAAGTGATGTCCATATTTAACCTATTTTCGTCCCTTCCATAAGAAAACTGTACCTAACTTTGAATATCAAAATTTAGCAAAATTCACTTTTTGAACATTATAGAAGGAATGCTTTAAACCTCTTAGTATTTTTTATGAGAATAGTTGTATACGGGTACAACTACCCATTATGAAACAAATACACACTATTTCAATTGTGAAACTTGTATCCTTTAATTTTTACAAACATCCGAAAACTGACTTTTTTCCAAATTTTGGAAATTTTCGCCTCTGTATCTCTGACGGGGCTGGTGATAAAATTTTGAAATTTGCACAACTTGTAGTGCTTTTGGAGTAGATTTATTAAAATAAAAAATCAACTTGTACCTATATTGATCCTTTACAAGACCCTCAATTTTTATCATTGCCGTAACGAGAAAAATAGGAGTTTTGTAAAGGACTTATATATTTATGAGTTTTTTGACAACTTATGTCAAACGTTGAAGAGGGGGGGGGCGCCATTTTCAAGTTTTTGCCCCGGTTCTAAAAAATTGTAGATCCGGGGCTGCGTCTGATACTTAAACCATTCTATGTTTCCTACTTTGACGTCAAAATGTCATTCTCTGTGTCATATTACTCATATTAGACGTCTGTTTGTATATCGGTACCCAACTTCTAGTGTCAATATTTCTTTGTTTGGATATAGATGTCGACATTTTGTAAAAGAAAAACAATAAATAAAAATTTTTGGGTTGTATTTTTTTAAGCACATATTCATTGGATTAAGAAAACTTTCTTTCATGCTTATTAAGAAAAAAAAAATTCGTGTTTAATTTATTTGTCAATTTTTATAAGCCAGTGTAATTACACACCTAGAAATAGTGTTCCGGTATAGGGGCTTTTACGTTAGTCTACGATTAACAATAAGTTATTCCAATAAATTATGATTTTTATTTAGGTTAGTCCCGGTTGTACTGGATGATGATGACTCCCCGACATCATCGAAAAGTGACGGTGACGATGGCTGTGATACTTCAACGGCGCCAGGGAGCGGGCCTCCTTCATTGGTGCAAATAATGACCGCACACGGTGGCAATGTTGTGGTGAATGGTGACAATAATGTATCGGACGAAATTAACTACAATAATGTATTACGTGCGCCACGACAAACGCCCGCTGGAATACATCTATCGGAACTACGTGCCGGCCCCCTACCACCGCACTACTGGATATCGACAGGTGAAAGACGACGAAGACGGTTACCGGAGATTCCTAAAAGTAAAAGAGGTTGGCCCCCACATACAACTTGAATATGTATGCTGAAAATTGCATTTAAAAATATATGACAATCGCGTTTATTTGTTTTTTGCAATAATTTTATTATAATAGGCTGTATTTTGCATTTTGCCGTTTTTGAAAAAGATTTTCCCAGACTTCACAGATCACCATTTAAAAAAAAATTAGAGTTTTGATTTTTAATTTTTTTTTATCTTTTATAAATTTAAAACTGCACACAAATCGAAGATACTTTGATTTTTTTTTTTTTTCGAATATAATTTCAATTTTCCGTCAAGCCAATATAAGTACTTTGATTTACTTATAAAAATTACTGTCTTTACGACTGAAATTTATAATTTTGGGAATATATTGTAAGAGGTTCAGCTACAATAATTAACCTACAAACTGCTTGTATGAATACATAAGAGCGAGCAATTACTTGATATCCGGCCATTTTTTGCTGAAAAACTATTCGACTAAATACTGAATAGCTCAAAGGAACAAAAATAATCCTAAATTATGTATGTTTAATCCTTAACCGGTAGGGCGAGAGACATCAACAAATTAATATACCGCGGGCTGGTAACATAGATAGCCAAAACTGGAGACCACACGTATATGCATGTATCAAACACTCCCCTTACGCTAGCGGGGTAAAATTTGCCCTAAACCATAAAAGAATACACAAACGTTCAATTAACAAAAACAAGCAGGGAGGAAGAAAACTGAAAGAATATATTTGTATACGACTCACAGACATCACCTTACCGGTTAAAGGTTAAAATAATATTCCCTACTAACTATAATTACTAAAGACAAACTAGTATTTAAAGCAAAGCAATTAGTATCATACCCTCATACTCCAAAATAGCTCAGATGCTAGGTGACATTGAGTGTGCATGAAAGAGGTATAGAATTTGACTTTTGATTATTGTTAGGTCTTAGGTGAGTATGAAAACCCATGTTGGCGATTTCAAGGGTGGTCGACAAATTGGGGGGAGGGGGGAAGTAGCAGAAAAAACCGATCGGGAGATCGCTTATATCTTGCTTATTATTGATCGTAGGGAGTTAATTGTTTTTAATTTGTTTGCAATGAAACGATCTAAAATTTATGTCATATGCAAATTTTTGATATACCTAACGGTTTTTGTGTAAAAAAAATGAAAATAGAAGGCAACGTTAAAATTTAAGTATTATTAGTACAGTAGAATTTTAACTAAAAGAAAGAGCATAAATTCCTCTTAGTTACAATTTATCTCTTTTTATTGAATATAAAAGATATATAATTATCTCTCTTTCACAATTTATCTCTTTTTATTGAATATAAAAGATATATAATTATCGCTCTTTCATTTATTTGTCAGTGTTGCCTTGGTTAACATTAAAAATATTTGTAATCCCCTTACCTCAGAATTCCCCTTAAAAAACTTTCTTTTAGTTAAAATACTACTGTATACAGGGCTAGTCAAAAGTATAAAAAAGTAAAAAATCTCAGCGGGAAAGCATTTTTGGGATAAACGATGAGGACAAAAGTTTCACCATTTATTACGGCGCATCCGATGATGACCTTCACCTTGACCTCAAATTCAGGGTTCAAGGTCATATCAAGGTCAAGTCCGTTTTTTTATATGGCAACCCCCACTTTTGACCCCGGAAATAGAAAGAGCGGAAAATTCTGCATCCGAATATGACCTTGATCGTGATTTCAAGATCAATGATCAGGGTCAATTCAAGGGTTTATCCCAAAAATGCTTTCCCATTGAGATTTTTGATTTTTTTATACTTTTGACTAGCCCTGTATACTAAAAATACTTCAATTTTAACGTTGCCTTCTATTTTCTTTTTTTTTACACGAAAACCGTTAGGTATATCAAAAATTTGCATATGACATAAATTTTAGATCATTTCATTGCAAACAAATTAAAAAAAAATTATCTCCCTACGATCAATAATAAGCAAGATATAAGCGATCTCCCGATCGGCTTTTTCTGCTATTTACCACCCCCCCCCCAATTTGTCGACCGCTCTAGAGGTCGACGACATGGTTTTACATACTCACCTAAGACCCCCTAACAATAATCAAAAGTCAAATTCTATACCTCTTTCATGCAAGAAAATGTTATTGACATTAGCACCCTATTCACTAAATGAAATACTTCCCAATGGCTAATTTCGATTTTAATTAATTGACATTAATTAGTTAATTTTATTTATAACAACACTGTTTCCGACATGCGTAGAGTGGGAGCTGCTGTTTGTCTCGTTATGTTGACTAACATAAGAATTGACTTATGTCTCCCACCTTATACATGCCAATTGCTAAATATTTAGCATTTTAGTATTATTGACATTGTTATATTATTGTTATATATACATAAATGTATATTTTTTTTATTCTTTTCCGACCGATATGTTCCATTACTGGAATAACATTCGGGAGGTATCCCTTTGGGTGCCGGCTATCCTATTTATGGTTTTCTATGGTTTCCCATAAATTACAGGCAAATGCCAGGATAGTTCCAAATAAAGTCGGCCATAGCCGCATTACCTTCCAAATCCTTATTAACCCATCCTAGTTTTGTTTTTTGTTTTTCTGACGTGTTCTGTACATAATTGTACTAAAGAAAGAACAATAAATTATTATTATTATTATGCACACTCAATGTCACCTAGCACCTCGTCTAAAAACGTTCATTTATTTATTTTTTTAATACCTAACTTCTATAATTCATTATTTAATTACATATGTATATAAATGTACACGCATACAGCTAGACAGTCATGATATACGTACTGTTTATTATACGTATTTAAAAATTTACAAACTTGAAGTAATTACAAGAACCGTTAACTGATGTAATTCATTACTAAATTTAAAAGAATTGAAAGAATATTTTAAAAATGTGTAACTGATAATTATACAAGTACATATACTATTCCAAATTTTTTTTTTTTTAGTTTCATATATCGTGTGGGGTGTCGCTTGAAAGGTCTTTTTATAGCCTTACAGCCCTTACAGGGAATACAAAAAAATACAAAATATCGAATAATATTTGGCTATTCGGACCAGACGACCAGAGTGTTGGCCGAATAGAGTATTCGTTACAAATTTAATAAAAATACATATTTTAATATTTTAGTTGTACATGCCGAAGTCAGCTCTATCTGGCTATAACTTTTGAAATTTTTAAATAAATATATGAAATTTTTTGGCACAAATTTTAAAGGTTTAAGCTATTTTTGAAAATTTCAGTGTAGCCTGATCCCTTGAAATGTTAAAATATCTTTCGAGGAAGTTCCACAACTTATTGACACATGACGGAAAATTAAAAATTATATTCTGATTTTCATTAATTTTTTCAGTTACTACCTAATTTAGTTTCTATAAAAATTACAAAACTTCTACTAATAAGAAACAGCTCTCTCCTGATTTAAAATTAGAAACAAATTTAAAATACGGCAAAAATCTTTTTCAAAATAAAAATACAGTTAAGAAATTTGTTTTTGGGCCAATATCAATGCATTTTTTGAAAACCTCTTTGCCATCAAATTTTAGCTAATTAATAGTAGATATCAATCACATGATTAATTAGTTATCCAAACACACTGTATACACCACACAGAAATTTTTGAACTGTGTATATTTGTATGTACACTCAATGCAAAAGTTACTTGTCACTGCTTCAAAATTTTCCAGACAATACATTTTAATACCTCTGTAATATATTACTGAGAAATGATACCCAAAGTTAACGACACTATTTGCTTAGAATCACAAAAATCACAAGACTGATATTTCAAGAATTTAAACTAATAGGATTCAATCGTAATTAATATTTTCAAATTTTCATGGTTTTTATTTTAAGTTTTAAATTTTCGGCAAATTTCTCACTTTTTATGTGTTCGGATGACTAAATAAATTATGAAAAACATACATTTTATATTTTTTGATCATTTTTTATGGCTGCGATTATTTTCATTTCCGCCTAATAATATTTAAAGCATTAATATTTTTGAAAATTTTTTAAATACTTGTTACCTAACATAAATTACCATCATAAAAATGCTAAATAGAATGCAGTTATGCTAAGCATGTTTTAATACGAAAAACAGTGCTAGTATTTATTTTTGTATCTTGAATTTGGGACATATCCAGCAATAAGAATGTAAAATTTTATTGAATTACTGGATCAACATTTTTAATTTACTTAGGTTTGTTATTATAGCTTAAAAAATAACAAGAACAGTCAATAAAATTTTATAAAATTACATATTTCATTTCAAAATTCATATTTCGAAAAAACTTTGCATGTTTCTATTTCCGTTTTAAAAAATTTGAGCCTGGCTGTAAGTTCGGATGTATACTATATTAATATATTGTTTATAAGAAGCAAGATTCAAATTAAGACCTTCAAAACAAACAGGCCTGACGAGAGGGTGGGGTAGCCGGGGTTGCTGCAGCCCCAGAGTCCGAGTTTGAGGAGCTGGCTCGTAGCTATCAATAGAGGACCCGGAAAATTAAGTTTTTTTACTCACCATTTATTTTTGGGAAGGAAATTTTTTTAAAAAATGAGGTTTATTCCCAAGGCCTTCCATTTCCTTCCACGGTTCTGTCTACTAACCAAAAAATTGGCTAAAAAAATCCTGAAGTCTAAGAAAAACAGAAAATTCAACAGTAACCACTTAAATTGTTTTTAAGAATTAAGGTACCATCACAGTGTGATCGGCCAAAAAATAGTCAATTTTCGCGATTTTTTTTCGGATGGATAGGATAGGAGAATGGGAATGAATTTTTTTTTACGATTAATACCACCTACTTAACAATACAAAAATATTTTTTTTATTCATTTTTATTTATTTTTTATAATTATCATAATTTTTTGAATTAAGTGTCTTTAAAAAAGGGTGGATATTGGTGCCACGATTGCCAAATAGATTATCAATCTGTAAGTAAGTCGCTATGTACCTATGGAAGCTTTTTTTTAAATCTTCCTATATTTCCACACTTTTTATTCAAACCGCCGCCATTTTTTCAAATTTCAAAAAAAAGCTCCCATAGGTACGTACATAGCGGCTTACCTACAGATTAATAATCTACTTATTTGATTTTTTATCCAGATGAAAACTGCGGCCGAAATCGTGGGCACCAATATCCGGCCTTTTTTAAAGACACTTTTTTTCAAAAAATTATAATGATTATAAAAAATAAATAAAAATGAATAAAAAAAATATTTTTTATTACTCATGCGGGAGAAGTACTAACTTGGCGCACACATTTCTGTACGCAAAATAGCTGTTTGCCCACTGTACTCTTCCCGCATACTTTTTTGCGTGCGGAAAATAACTTTCCACACGCAAATTGACAATAAAACACGCAAAATTTAATCAAAACATGCAAAGCCGCCTCTTGATTTTTCATTTAATAAATATTTCATAATTATTTCTATAGAAACCACCAACAAAGTAATTTAAACAATAATTAATTCAGAAAAAAAAGACGAACACTTAAAAATATTATTTTAAAAAGTAATAAAAATGTCAAAAATAGTAATAATAATAGAAAAAAGTATGTGAAATTCGTAATAAAAAATAGTACCTATGTGCAACTCGTGCGGGATTGTCGATTGTCCACTCAAGCGAATAAGCGCACTCACTACGTTCGTGCGCTTAACTTCGCTTTCGTGGGCAATCGACATTTTCCCGCACTTATTGCACAGTATACTATTTGTACACCAATACCTCGCTTTGCGTCGTTTCGTTTTGTGTTTTTTCGAAGTTGCGTCGCTGCTGAATTAGTACTAATTTTCACTGTGCGTCGTTAGATTTTCGAAGTTTTTAATGTTTTAACGGGTTCGAGTCTTTAATGTTTTTTTCGAAATTTTTTGAAATCTTCTTTTTTTTCTAAAAGATGGCACGACTTGGTTCATAATTCACTTTGCGTCGTTTCAATTCGCGTCGTGTTCTTTTGGAACGTAACCACGACGCAAATTGAGGTATTGGTGTATTGTTAAATAGTGGTATTAATCGTAAAAAAATTCTTCCCCATTCCCCCATCCTATCCATCCGAAAAAAAAATCGCGAAAATTGACTATTTTTCGGCCAATCACACTGTGATGGTACTTTAACAACTTTACCGTTTTATGTATTCTTCCTACACAAAATCAATGAAAATAGGCTGCAAATTTATCATTTTCTCAAATCCTTCACATTTTAACAAAAATTCATTGCTTTAAAATTTAAATATTTTATAAATTACACTTTAAAACAATATTAAACAAATCACTGATGAAACTGTTTGAAATAAATTACTACTTTCAAAAACATTTAACACCGAAAATTGCTTCCAACAATGCCATATCACTGAAACAACCCTTATTATCATTTTACAGCACCCTCATTTTCAAGTTCTAGTAATACAAGTTTGGAAGGCGCGTCATTAGCTTCAGAATTAGCATCAGTACATCCGGGAATAAATAGGCAAATGTTAATACGAAGAGGCGAAGCGGACAGTTCACCGGATTCGGAACGGCCCTATACTGATGTGGACAGTGGCCATTCCACAGCTCACTCGCCCGTTGACGGTGCCAAATCATTATCACCACCGTTAGGTTCACATTTCGAAATGTTAGAACCGACACACAGAGGCCTACACAAGTTCGTACCAAGACATCGAGACGAAATTGAGGTTGAAATTGGGGACCCAATATACGTTCAAAAAGAGGCGGACGATCTATGGTGTGAAGGTGTTAATTTAAGGACGGGTAGAGCTGGAATATTTCCATCAGCCTATGCCGTGGATACCGATTATAATGAGTTTGATCCATCATTTGAGCAGGCAAGAAGAGAACGGTATTTATTAGGGTATTTAGGATCTGTGGAAACGTTAGCACATAAAGGAACCGCCGTTGTATGTCAAGCTACAAGACGAGTGGCTGATAGCCCTGCGCATGCATGCGTTTTAGAAGTTTCTGATCGTGGACTTCGAATGGTTGATAGGACAAAACCTGCAGTAAGTTATTCCAAAATACCGTAAACACGGATTACTTGAGCCCAGATTTGCAAATCATCTGATAATTTCTAAAATTGAGCGTAACTGTTATATTTATTTGGGATAGGGATTTCGGTATGTTAATCTGTATATGACTACGGTTAGTTTATTATATAATATGGATTTTTTTCTGATGGTTCATATATAAATTTTTAGATTTTGGTTCAAGTTAACCTCAAAATCGGGTTACTTAAGCCCAAACCGAAATTTCCAGGTAATTTTCAATTGAAAACAGTTTGAGACCATATAGGATGTTGGTTACTAACTAAAACACATTGTACGAACAGATAAGGAACTTTATTTATTCAAAAAACATGAATAGGTACCAAAACTGAATAAAAATTTTCAAACAAAAATTGTTCTGGATACCAAATTATTTTTATGAGTTAGAGCGTGTCTGTTTAGTTCACCCTTTTTTGATTAGTGTAGGTGGATGTATTTTCTTAACTATATTTTCCCATTTATAGTACAATACGTCCTTGTTCTTAGACCACTTCCATGCCTTTTTAATTGGCTCCGTGCAATCTACTCTTGCACAGTTTTATACCAAAGTTATAATGGGCTCAAGTTACCCTAATTTGAAGCTTATATTAACTGATTTATCAAAACTTTAAATTAAGAAATTTAGAAAATAGCTGGCATATGAACATGTCTGAATTTGCTTTAGTAACGAACCAAATATGATAATAATACACTTACTTTGTGAGCTATCGCAATAGTTTTTACAGTTGAAAGTTAGCAACATAACAAAAACAGCAACTTCAAATAGAGAGTAAACGACACTCGCCTGACACCTAGTGTCAATTTTCAGAAATACCTAAACATAAACATAATTACATAATGAACCTACTTACCTATCAGATAACATGTAACTTACTTCTACTACTGGCTAAACTAAGCACAAAACAAAAAATAATACTTTTTCTCATTTTGGACTCAAGTTACACCTTAGGGCTCAAATAATCCGTGTTTACGGTACGTAAAAGCTAAAACATCGAAAATACATGACTTGATTTACTTTTAGCCGGATCAACCTTGTATCGACTACTTCTATTCTCTAAAAAATGTATCATTCTGTGCTTTTCATCCAAGGGATCACCGATATTTGGGCTTCATCACTAAACATCCAACGCTTCAAAGGTTCGCATGCCACGTCTTCAGAAGTAACGAGTCAACTAGACCGGTTGCTGAAGCTGTCGGGTAAGTTTCAGTACGTATGTGTAGGGTGTCTTAAAGAAGTTATGATCGTGTTTTATAGGATCGAAATGTTATCATATAAAGTATGAACATAACTTCTAGGGCATCCGAAATGTGTAGTCAAAGCTTATGACCACTGTTATTTGGTTTCAGGCGTGCCTTCCAAAGATTCTATCAAAAATTTATAGAGACTGCCTATCCAATTGAAGATATCTATATAGAATGACTGACCTGTGACCACAACTTTCGCTTATATGCTTTGTATATAAAAATATTCTAAGTAAATAAAATATTTAAAAAATATTCTTTTTTATTTGTTCGAATTTTTTTCCTTTACGATGCCTATAGCCTGTTAACTCCTTTAGGACTAATGACGAGCTGAGCTCGTCATACTAATTTTTAGAAAAAATTTAACTGAAGAATGTATATTGTCTTATATCGGTAACTGAAAGCATTACAGTAAAAAGTGATAATACTGTAAATAAATTAAGCAAAATGTACCAAACTTGCAATTATACTTATAAAAATATTAAATTTTTTATCTAAAATATTGGAATATATGGCAGTACTAAAGGGGTTAAAAATACTAGGACGCTTTTCCTAGCAGTGTAATCTGACCACTACTAACAATAAAAGATTTTCATCATATCTAACCTATCTAACTTATTAACAATTGTAACACGTCACAGTCTTCTACTTGGAGAAATATCCAGGGAAATCAACCTCCATTAGGGTTCGAGAATTATTGATATTTGACCATTGAACAGTAAAAATGCTACATTATTACCCAATTTACTGGAAATTCTATATCCAAACTTCAGTCTTCAAACAGTCACAGAAGAACTATAACCTTTAAAAATGTATTATTTAAACGATCAATCCTTGACTGTTAGAAGAATTCACTAATTATAAGTGTGTGTAGGACACGCATTAAGTCAGGATTCCTGAGTAGCTAGAGTTTTTCACAATTTCCGTGATAAAGTAGAGGATATTTGAATATAGTTTTTAGGTTTATCTCAGGGCAGGATTTACTTCTGTGGAGGCCCCGGGGCACTTCTAATGTGGTGACCCCTGAATACCTCACATGTGGAAGCCCCCTTGGCGAATTTACGAAATTTTTCGAATTTTCCCGAAAAATAAGGTTGGCGAACCAAAAAAATTAAAAACGAAAAAGCGCTTATCATTTCTATACCATTCCTTAATTTTGAGATTTTATTCGATTTTGTAGAGGCCCCTGGACACGTACCCAAAGTGCCCTCATGTAAATCCAGCTCGAGTTCTACGTAATGGTGTTGAATATAGGCTAACGAATAAACATTTATGTTAGTGTAAAGCATAAAATATGATAAGACCAAGATTTTTTGATATGATACATAATCAATAAGTACATATATATATATATATATATATATATATATATATATATATATATATATATATATATATATATATATATATATATATATATATATATATATAATATATAATATTATGTAATAATCGTATATTATATAATAATATTATATAATAATCATAGAACACTAGAAGCAAACTAAAATTAAAAAAGTTTGGATCGCTTGGAGTCATTTGTTGGTCTTTCACAGCTTAAGGCGCTTAAGGCATTTAGTCGTTCAGTGTCGGCGACTGAATGCACGACAATTGCTATGTATTATTAAGACCATTATTACTTAAACTGCACGTTGCTCTGTTCGCTAATACGTGTTATGTAGTTGTGTGTGACCATTCACACACACGCAAACATTAAGCCCACACGACTACAAACAGTGTGTATCTACACAACATAGTGGGAAAAAATGGAAGGGATTTTTTTTTGTTTACGCAGGTATCAGTAGTACAGAGATAGCAGTGTTTTCTCTGTTCTCTGTGTTTGTAATCGTATAACAAGTTGACCTAATCATATGTATAAAATTTTGACGCCAGTTGGTTACAGTTCAAATTTTGGTACCAAATTAACATGCATAATAAATTATATGTCGAACACATACACAGGTAGCCTATATTTTGAAAGAACTTTTTTTCCAAATATATAATTTGGATTTTTGAGTTCTATAGGGACCTCATTGTAACTTTATTGAAAGTAATATGTATGATATGTACGATAATAAATTTATTGTCAAATATTAAAAAAAAAGTTGTAGGTGGTTTTAATTTCACAAAATGGATTAAATAGTATATTTTTATATAATCATTATAAAGGACCCCGCACAAATCTTATGGAAATTTGGTCCCGATTAATTTCTTCGAAACTTTGGAAAATAATAGTTCTTGACCTGTAGAACAAAAGTCTCTATAGGCGCAAAGCTCAATAATGGACAGATTTTGAGATATATGTAGTTAAATCAAGGGGTCAAACTAGATTGTCTATGTCTCTGTTCCACTTGTAATGAGTTTGTGACGTAAAATCTCCCCACTCTGGCGTGTAGATACACACTGTCTGCAGTGGTATTGGTGTAATGGTTGCGCCTGTGTGCGTATTCACACATACTACTACACGTACGTATTATAGGACAGACCAAGTTGTCCAATTTAAGTAACAATGTCTAACCATTGTCTAACAATGTATCACAATGCCTGTGCGTTCGGCGACGGACACTGACTGACTACATGCCTTAAGCTGTGACTGGCCTACAAAT
Source organism: Brachynemurus nebulosus (assembly GCA_035578155.1). Classification (NCBI taxonomy): domain Eukaryota; kingdom Metazoa; phylum Arthropoda; class Insecta; order Neuroptera; family Myrmeleontidae; genus Brachynemurus; species Brachynemurus nebulosus. Next base: position 6,754,808 of record JAPWDM010000019.1, read on the forward strand.
GACTCCAAGTGAATTACACTTTTTTGATATTAGTTGGCTTCTAGTGTTCTATGAGTTAAATATACGTATACTGTCAATTGAATATCTATCACCTATCAAATGGTGTCGGCAAAAAGCTTGCAGAAAAGTAGAATCGATTGCTGACACCATCTGATTGGTGATAGATATTCAATTGACAGTATACGTATATTTAACTACATATACTTCAAAATCTGGCCATTATTGAGCTTTGCGCCTATGGAGACTTTTGTTCTACAGGTCAAGAACTACTATTTCCCAAAGTTTCGAAGAAATTAACCGGGACCCAATTGCCATAAGATTTGTGCGGGGTCCTTTAACCTAATAATTAAATCCTCATTTTTAGGGTGCGGAAGTAAAAATCTAAAAACTAACATTTGTCTGTGTACGTACGTATTATACTCAAATCCCCTTGCTATAAAAATAGTGAAGTTTAGGGTCCCGAAAAAAAATTTTGAAAACCTTATAATTTGGAAACAAAATTTGAACCGTAGTCGATGGCCATATTTTAGAACGGTTTAGAATTTCAATTAAACCGTTAATATTTTTTTTTTTCGATTTATACGTCAACTTTACCTATAGTTCTCTCTTACCATTTTTTTGCTATCTGCTACCGTTTTCTCCAACCAATTCGGGACAGATCCAAGCCCATATTTCATTTTTATATATTAAGGTTAGAAATTACGGTAAAATAAAATAAGTTCTTGCAAAAGCAAAAAAATATATTTATTTCATATTTTGCTACACATAGTCAACAAATAAAACATTTATAGATATATTTGAATATATTGTTCTTTATTTATACATTTTAAGTTCTTTGTCAAAAGAATAACAAATTTCCACTCTTTTCATAAGATTTACAACAATCTTTTTTTTACAAACAATAATTTAATATAAAATAAATTTTAAAACAATCGAGAGAATAAAAATAATCGATCGTTACGTCATAATACCCGAAACACGAATTTAAATGCCATCTAGTGTTTAAGATTTGTGTATTGTCAATAGAGCGTACCGTTAAAGTGTACTGTTACGCAATAAAATTTAGAAGGAAAATATATCCATAAGGCCGCTATTACACTGTCATAGATATATGTCAAAGATCTTTGATCAAATCTATGATCAAATATTAAGAAGTATCTTTAACTATGGTTACAGAAATTTATATTATAAAAGTTGACTTATTACACTATAATATTTCTTTGATTAAATAAAACTTTGACATATATCTATGACAGTGTAATAGCGGCCTTACATAACAATCAAACATTTCCAGTCTCTGTAGTAATTTAAATGTTTACATGGAATTTTTTTTACAAACTTCAACATTCGAAGTTAATTTACAGACATAAATTACATATTTATACTTCTTTACAACTTTACATAAAAAAAAAATAAAAAAACCTTTTTTGATAAGTGTTGACAGTTTAAGTACAAATTAGATTGTGCTTGCTAGTTATTGTGATTAATCTCTATTTATTATTGATTTATATTCTATAATAATCTTATTTCGAAAGTGTTGACCTTTTTTTTAGATTGCAATGGCCTTCAAAATCGAATAATATTTCTATTTATTGATTTCAGAAAAATAGCTTTTATCTTGTTCTACAAAATAACGCAAAGAATATCACAATTCAACAAAGTTTTTTTTTCACTATTAGTGCATGTCATTTTAGTTGAAATATTTAACCAGTGTAACAACAGTTTCTATAAAAAAATGAACATCTTTACCCGTAGAAATATAAAAAAATTAAAGTGCTCTCTATAGTGTTGTCACTAAACTAAATTTAAACGTACAAAATATAATTCATTTATTTAAATCTAAATTTGTCAGTCGTCATCAGACTTTAAAAATAAATGTCTTTTTCTGGTATTACAAGCTAATTTTTTTTTGTTAGAATTAGCGTATATTATATGTATTTAATAAATAAATAAATAAATATGGCTAAATAAGTCTAATTAGCCTCTACTGGTCGATTGGCAAATAGTTGTTCAACAACTGAACTATCGGCTAACGTGCTAATATCGCCCACGTCTAGATCGCCCACAGCCACTTTTCGGAGTACTCGTCGCATGATTTTACCGGAACGGGTTTTCGGTAAAGCTGGCGCGTGTTGGATCACGTCTGGTTGTGCGAACGGTCCAATTCGTTCCCGGACTAAGTTTTTCAGTTCACTTACAAGTTTGGCGTCGAAATTTACATTTTCGTTCGTTGTAATGAAACAGTACAAGCATTCACCTTTGACTTTATGAGGCTTCGAAACTACGGCGGCCTCGGCAACCGCGCTGTGTTCGGTGAGAACAGCTTCAACTTCAGCGGTTGACATCAAGTGACCAGAAACGTTTAACATATCGTCGACACGTCCAGTGATCCACAGGTATCCGTCAGCATCTCTTTTTGCGCCTAAATCAAAAATTATTATTAGTATAGAGTACTTGACTGAAGTTACAAAAATATTCTAAAAGCATTGTTTTTCCATATTAGTTAAGTGATTTTTTTTTATTTTCGACAGATTCTGTAAAAAATCATCAAAAAAAATAACCCTACAATTTTAAATTAGAAAAAGGCGGAAAAAACACCTCACTATAGTGACGTCACAGTTTGAAGCAATTAAACGTCAATGTCAAAATTTATAACCTCAAAACTTTGATTATATTCATAAAATGTCAAAGTAAAAGCAAGTATTTATTAGAATTCTGGCCGATTATTATTACTATATATATAAACTAATAGAAATATTCAAAAGAAAACATAATTTCACTTCGCCGATGAAAATTATCAAAATCAACACATCTAGCTACAAAATGTTACGTCATATTCAAGAAATGGCGCGTTTCTAATTTGAATATTTGTTGGAAAATGGCGATTTTCAAAATAAAATTTCTAAATAGTTATCAAATCTTTTTATGTTTCATCATTAAAATTGGACATATGTAATGATAATGCATAGAATTATTTAACATTTGACACAAATTTTAAATACAGTCAAGTACCGTATTGTAAAACGGTATGTATAAAAGACGCGGGGTGAACAGGGTCGTATAAGCTACTAATAGTGTGACTGGCCGAAAAATAGTCAATTGTCGCGATTTTTTTTTCGAATGGATAAGATGAGGGAATGGGGATGAATTTTTTTTTACGATTAATACCACTATTTAACAATACAAAAATATTTTTTTATTCAAACTGATATATATTTGGGGTAAATAGGGATGATAGTAGCATTGGGGAGGGACGTAAAGAGGGTTAACAGGCACGAATGAGAGGTGAATAGAATTTGACGTACCAGGGTTGACTAAAGTTTTAAGAATTAGTCTTAATAGCTTCTTTTTAAATTAGTTATATTTTTAATTTTTTTTTTTAAATTATTTCATTTTTCTTTTAAAAATATTCATATTTTTATATTTACCTTTTTAAAATTAAATAAAATTATTTTACTGGTTGTCTTATAACCAGAGACCAAAAATTTATATTATTAAAGAAAATGTACAAATTGCCTGTTAAGATTCTATTCGTATCTACCTTCTCCAGCAGTGAGGAAAAAAGGACTGACCATATTTTAGAATTTTACGGCTAAATGGTAAAGAAAATGAATTGTAAAAATGGTGAAATAAAACCGAATATATAAAAAAAAATATACGAAAATCGAATGCAAAGGTAAAAAATGTCCCAATTCACTCCGTTTTATGGGATAAGATATTACAGTTGGGGTCAGGAAGAAGAGAACATGGCCCCTAACAGAGTCGGAGTGTGTAATATTTTGGACTGGTGATCCATAAATTTTGTTATTTTGTTTAAAATATGTACATCTGTTTTGAAATACATATACATATATACATACAAAATAAAATGTAGGTAGTAAAAAAATTGACTCTTTTAAAAAAAAAGATGCAGTGTAATGGGTTTTGTGGCCCCCCAGACCGAAAACTGTATGCCCCGACTCTGTTAGGGATCATTTTGTTCACTGTTTGGTAGGGGATATAAAAAATCAAATATCGTACCATCGCCTGTGCAATAGTAACCAGGAAATTTCGAAAAGTAGGTCACTTCATAGCGTTCATGGTTGTTATAGAGAGTGCGCATTATGCCTGGCCATGGTCGAGCAAACACCAAGTAACCTTCTCCAGGACCTTCGATTACTTTCCCCGACTCGTCTAACAATATAGGTTGCACGCCAAAGAACGGAAATGTCTGTTTGAAAAAAACAAGAAAAAATATTGTAATATTTTATAATTTATTAATATGAATGTATTGTTTTATCATACGTACAGCAGAGCCAGGTTTCATCGGAGTACAACCAGGAAGTGGGGTCAGTACATGGCCTCCTGTCTCCGTTTGCCAGAAGGTGTCAACAATTGAACATTTCTCGTGGCCAACGTGCTTATAGTACCACATCCATGCCTCAGGATTGATAGGTTCACCCACAGAACCTAATACTTTTAGGGTAGATAAGTCATGCCTGCAAAACCAATATTTTTTTAATAACAAAATATTTTTACATTTAAGACAGTTGGTGCGTTAGGGGTGATTAAATTAAGATTGGTTTATTGTGAAATTTTTGTTTTCGAAATCTCTCTCTTTGTCCTTAATTTACTCGAGTTTTACTTTCTCAAAATTACTAGAGAAAGCTCATTTTATAATTTAAAAAAACTTTAGCTAATTTACAGGAGGAAAATATTACAGCCGCTGACATAATGGGGCTTGAATCCACGAGTGTAACAAAAATTTGTTTTGAGGTCCCTAGAACTCAAAAGTGATATTCACTAAAATTTATTTCAACATTTGTTACAAAATCACATATTTACATATATATGTATATGTGTTAGCACGATAACTCTTGAACGAAACATCCCATTTTTACGAAATCTGATGAAAAGATCGAAAGTTTGAAAATTTTGGATGAATTTGTTAACCAGTTCTGTCCCATTCCGAGTACCAGCCAAAATTTATTAAAATTTGAAAGTTCTTCATTTTTTTTTTTATACCATTGGAAAGAGCGGAAAAAATTACAGAAGATAGATTTTTGAGCCATTGTTCTAAGCAAATAGCGGTTTTCAAGAAAAATAAAAAACGAATTTATTTCAAAAGTTTTCAAAAGTGGAAAAATAACATACAATAGATTTTCCAACTATGCTATGTAAATTGTTTTTCAGGGAAAACTGGACAATTCGCTATGTTACAGAAGATTATGTGGCAGGGGTATTTTAATTAAATTACTAAAATACTGTATAGTTACTTAAAATTTGTTGATTTTATTCTTTAAATGTTGCTAAAGATTTAAAGTTTCTTGAAATAGGTTTTTTTAACCAGAATCCATGTATTTGCTTAAGTATTAAGTAAAATTTTGATTTTACAAACTATACGTTAGAACTTATTCAAATTTCGACATTTTGTGTATTACTAAACATGTATAAGTTGACTTACTTTTTAACATATCCTTCCCCAAATTTCATAAGAGCTCGAATCGCAGTTGGTGCCGTGTAAAATTGATTCACCTTATATTTATCCACAATGATCCAAAATCGATCATTATCCGGATAGAAAGGCGTACCTTCATACTAAAAAAAAAAAGACAAAGAATTACATTTGCCTGTTCCGAACCTTACAAAATGTTTTACTTACAATAACAGAAGTTGCCCCATTTGCCAGGGGACCATACACTACGTAGGAATGGCCGGTAATCCAACCAATATCAGCCGTACACCAGTAAATATCGTTAGGCTTATAATCGAAAACATACTTAAAAGTCGTGGCCGCATATATCATATAACCCCCGGTGGTATGAAGAACACCCTTCGGTTTACCGGTTGACCCACTCGTATATAACATAAACAATGGATCTTCGGCTTGGACCCATTGAGGATGATATGTAGTGCTCGCATTCTTCATCTCCTCATTCCACCAAAAGTCACGTCCATTTTGCATGTTCACCTTGCGACCTTTCAAATTCGTCGGTTTGGGGCTAGTGACGCGTTCAAGGTGCGACACGACAAAACAAGTTTCTACGTGATGGCCATGCGATTCGGCCTTTTTCATTGCTTGATCACAGATGTCTTTCAGTGCAAGGGATTTTTCACCACGCCAAACGCCGTCAGCGGTGATTAGGACTCGTGCTCTACAGTCAATCATCCGTTCCGCTAGAGAGTCGGATGAGAATCCTGCAAACTGGTCAAAATATTCCGTGTTATTTAATTCGTTCTGTTGATTTCTATTTAATTTAGTGAAAAATAAAGAATTTTTGACCAGAATCGAATCGATTTGTATTTATGGTAGTTGGTCCGAAAAAAGATTTTTCAAAGGATTTTAACAAAACTTCTCTAGACATTTATTTAATTCAATACCAATAATACGAGCCTATACCGAAAAAAAACTGACCACTCCAATTTTGAGAAAAACAGTTTCAAAATTTTAACACAGGCTCTTATGGAAAGTTGACATATTCACACGAGTTTTTTGAATAAAATGAAAACGTGTCAAAGAAATTTAATAAAAATTTAATATGTTATAAAATATAAAATTACAAACCATATTTAATAAAAAAATAAAAATTAATGACCGCGCCGTTTTTAAAATATAATTTATAAACATCATTTTACAACGCTTCTTCAACAATGCTTTTATATTGCTACAACATAAGCGCGTGGAAACTGAAAAAAATAAGTGGTACAAATATAATAACTGAAGAATATAAATACATTAGGGGCATTACACGCCACTTCAACCAGGTCATGTCGTCCATGATCTCAGATTTAGCTGTATAATTTTTTATTAAGTTTTTTCATCAAAATGTTCAGAAAAGTCAGGAGATTACAGGAAAAATAAATTTGGTTAATTACCACTTCATGTTTCTGTGTAATGCTTTGTTAGACTTCAATTTTGAGACATTTTTTAATCGATAAACAAAAAATCTTTAAAAGTGATTATTGACCAAAGGCATAGCAGACTGCTATTAGCAGTTACCGTAGTAACTTTTTTTTTTAAACTTATCCTAAAGAAGTAAACTAAAATAATCTGGACCAAAAATAATGGTTTTTTACCCGCTAATATTTTTCAGACACGTCCGACGTCTGGAAGCTCAAAAAACGAGTTTTTTGGAATAATTTCCCGAAATTCAAAATTTTTATTTACACCATTGGAAAGAGGAAAAAAAACACATAAAAAAGGTCTTTAAACTATTATTCTATGTCAGCTGGTTTCCAAGAAAATTCATAACTTGAAAACTATTAGAGATAATTTTTTTAAATTTTGTACAGATGATTAGGATGGTTAAATAAACAAATAACAAAATTTTCAGTTAAATCTGAGGTCATGTGTGACATTTTATGTTTTTATTGGATGATTTGAAATGAAATGACCCATTATTTAATTTTTGATAAAAGAAAATTTTTTCGCTGAGCTATACTTTTGTACCTGACTATCTCGCACCAAATATCTAAAATCGGGATAATTTTACAAAAAATTATTTTAGTTTTAACCCAAAAAATTATTTTGAAGATTGTTTTGAATTTATTCACGCAGACGTATCAGAAGGTAACTATACCAGAACCAGAATGAGTCCTCGGCAGTTATTAACAGAATACGTTTACGCGAATACTCCAAATTCAAGTACGAAGACCTAAATAAACTTCAGAAATTCAGAGTTACCACTTTTTTACCGAAAAAAAATTTGCTTACGAAAGACTCTTTATAGCGTATAATATAGAAATTCCAATATTTTTACGGAATTATGCTTAAAATAATACCTTGTACCAGGGATCGGTAACCTGTGACTTTGGATACCGCTCTTCTAATGCATAATTGTGGTTTATCTTAAATTAGTAAGTAAAAGTAACATACGAAAGGCAGAAAGGCTAGGCAAAGTGGGCGATCGCCTATGGCCTCACGCCTTTGGAGGTCTCGCATGTGTAAGAAAAGTGACAAAAGTTTGAGGAAAGTTGTCGGCCCGTTGTGGAATGGTTTTCTTTTTCTCGACACTTAATTTTTAGGGAAAATTTTTTTGAAAAATCCGAGAATAGAGGGCCTTGCAAAAGCAAATTTTTAAGGAGACAGACAGACATTCTTGGTGCCCCGCAAAAAGGTTAAAAAATTTTTGTTTGCTCGTCGCCTAATTTCTAAGAAGAAATTCTCCCAAAAAAGAAGAAAAAATCAAAGAAGGGGGGCTCGCAAAAATCATCTTGCCCACTTCCCATTTTTGTCTTGCGTCACTTCTGAATCAGATATACGTATCAATATACGTATAAGATGATCTTTTAAAACATTGGCTGCATCACATTAATAAAAGTAAGACATTTTTAATTTACAAAATTTGATTAAAAATCTTAAACAATTTTTTTTTTTTTTGTGGTACGACCCTGTTTGTGATGAGGGCACTGCAGGAGAAGGCTGCAGCCTGCGCTTAAATTTGGATCTGAATCATTTCAAGTATTCAACTTTTTCAGTTTACAGTTAAATGGCTTCTGTATCACCCAAGTGAGTTCCGTTTAAGTAGTTCATATTATATTAGTTCAGTTCAAGACCAGGACAGTTTTTAAGAAAAAATAAAACTAACTATATTTTATAAAAATTTTATGAAAATCAATTTTTTTAAGATGCTAAAAATGAAACGTAAAATATCATTAAATGATTTTTCAATTAATTATCCACACTGAAAAGCTGCCCTCAGTTCATAAGCTAATTATTATTGTAAAAAAAAATCCAACGTTCATAATATATAAAAAAAAAAAAAGATAATGACAATACCACAATATAAAATAAAAATTTACGTAAAAATAATTAAGATAATTTAAAAAAAAATAATAATGATAATTTCGTATAATAAAAAGTAACCTTTGAACAAGTATCGTTCGGAGGGATTCCAAACACTGATCAAAATCCAACATTTTGCATATACTTTAACCTTCAAATGTACTTCTACCGTAATCGTACGATTTTCTACAACTGTGAATTTCCTCTAGATCACACGGTTATCATGAGAAAAGCAACACAGTAACGACTGAGGCGTTATCAGAATTAAATTTATCGATTCATAGACTTTTTTAGACTGATAACAATAAGTAGTAATTAGCATAAGACATTAGTCTGATAATGTCGCGATCACGTTCAGAAAAAACCATAATTAAAATTACTACACAATCGCAATTTTTTTTGTTTTGGAAAATCATACGATACAAAAATTATGAAGAGATTCCAGGAAATTAGTTAGACTTTGATCGATAGTAGTGATTAGCATGAGACGTTAGTTTGATAATGGCCATAATTAACTATTAATTATGCAATAATCAGTTGTTTATTTTGAAAAATCATACGATATACAAAAAATTTTGAAGAGATTCCAAGAAATTACTTGAACTTTGATCGATAAAATGAGGCGGTTTGATATAGTGATAAAGATAAGAAATATCACAAAAAATAATAATATGTAATTATTAATTTATTAATTAATAATGTTTATAAATAAACACATAATTGATATCAAATTGAAACTTAGTAAAATAAGTATTATTTAAACAAAATAACGGCTAAGACTGGCGAACTCCTTGATAACAAAATATATATGTAAAAGATTCAATAAAATTTATTTTTCTATTATGTAGTACGGTGCAGTTATTCAAAAAAACGGCCTAACCTCAACATCCAAAGTAACAGTTTCACTCCAACAGTCCACATATTGTTTGGCAAAAAGTTACACCATTCTGAGCGTCGGGTTTTGGGGGGAGGCGGATAGAAGTAGGCAAATTAACAGTTTTTTTTAAATATTTCGGAAACTATGGGGTTTAGCGTAAAAAGTGTCATGTACAAAAATAATCTATATTCAATTGCGAACAAAAATGGTCCTGTGCATAATCTTGCTAAAGTGAACAGTTCCAGAGTTACGGAGGGTGTAAAAGTAGCAATTTTTAGTATTTTTAGCCACTGCTGCACCTATCACCAGGTGCAGCAGTGGCTGAATAAGAAGAATCCGCTTGAGTGGGGGTGAAAGAAGACTGACGATCACCTGAGACCAATTACAACAGCACGTCCTGCAGCTCCCGAGGAATTACTTTCCCTCATAGTGTGCGCTTGCAAAGACGAATGCGTCGGTAACTGCGAATGCAGAAAGAGTGGTCTAAACTGCTCAAGCATATGCGGTAATTGCCCAGGGCTAGGATGTGATAACAGGGACACGACCATCATATAGACGAAGATTTAGAAGAGGAGGGTGCTATGTTTGAAGAGGACTAATCACAATTTCCTTTTACAAAACACAATCCTGTATAAGAAAAATTAGTTTCCTTAGTGATAATGTGTCACATTTTTTCCAAAAAATTTAAAAATACTAAAAATTTCTACTTTTACACCCTCTATAACTCTGGAACTCTTCACTTCATCAAGATTATGCATAGGACTATTTTTGTTCGCAATTTAATGTAGATTATTTTTGTATAGACAGTTTTTGCGTTAAATTGCATAGTTTTCGAAATATTTAAAAAAAAACTGACGAAAACTGTTAATTTGTCTACTTCTACCCTCCTCTCCTCAAAACCCGACGCTCAAAATGATTTAACTTTTTACCAAATAATATGTGGACTGTATAGAACAATTTGGAGTTGGAATGAAACTGTTACTTTGGATGTTGAGGTTTGGGTCTAATTGTACCGTACTATATTCAGATAAAATCAAAAAGCCTAAAGACCGCGTTTGTTATAATTTACAACTCATTTACAAAGAGGTGAAAGGCATAAAATAGAATGAACTCCACCAACTCACACGAAAATAAAACAAAATTTCAGTTTTTTAGGGCGGTAAGAATTGACTGGTTTTCCGAAACAAAATATATTTCTTGTGTCACAACCAAATTGACTTCCAAGCAGGGTAGCGTTGTCATTTTGATCATCGAAAGTGGTAAACTTACCGAAATTTGAACGTGAAATGGTAGTATAAAAGAGCTTTTCAATTCATTTTTGTTTAATCATTTTTTTGAATCTACTTTCAAGCACACAGGTGTTCGGAGGCTGGCCCTACGAGAGTGAGGGACGGGGGAGATAGTCTGTAGCCCCAGCACCTGGGTCTCAATAAAGTTACTTTAAAAAACGAATTATTAATTAATAAAAAGCTTTAAATTATGTTTTATTTTGCCCCGGATTATCATGTATTGATGACACGGATTGCTGAAGGTCCCGCGAGCCTTAGATATTTGGCAGGGAACTCTGGGATAGTTTGTCCCTCGGGCCTTTGATTTCTCTCCACGGCCCTGCTTGAGAAAAAAGTTGGACAGTCTTTTCGGGTTGCTGAGATATTATTATTAGTGTGAATTTTGAATAATCTGTTAGGTCTACTTTCATGAAAATTTCAGCAATCTCGTTTTTAGTGAGAAACTCTAAGTGGCCTAAACTGTTAATAGAGGGTTGAGTAATTAACTAATTAAGTTACTGAAAGCTGAAGAAAACAGATATTTTTGTATTTCATGATTCGGAACCCTAAAGAAACAAACTATTGTTAAACAAATCACGGAAATTACTTTTTAAGATTCAAGTTATTACGTCATAGAAATCAATAAGAAAATCGGCTCTTCAAATTTAACAATGCATTTTGATAAAAATAAATTAAAGTAAAAAAATGTTTTTTAAGAAAAAGCTTTTATTTAAAAATGGGTTTAAAAAAATAAAATAACTTTTGAGTGAAGTTTGAAGCAATATGCAACATAATTTATAAAAGCTTGAAGCGTTATCATTAATTAGGTATTTCTGTTTTGGATATAACTGTAGCTATGTTACTTTTCAGTAGTTACCAAACTTAATTAAACGCCTCAAGCTTTTATAAATTATGTTGCATATTGCTTCAAACTTCACTCAAAAGTTATTTTATTTTTTTTAGCCCATTTTTAATTAAAAGCTTTTTCTTAAAAAACATTTTTTTACTTTATTTTCTACTTTTTAGTTTCATTACAATTAATTAAAAAAAAATTAAAGAAGTAATTTCTTTACCTATATTTTAATCGGTTAATTTACCCTAATCAGACATAACTATGGAAACAAAAAATTGAAATTGCAATGTAAAATCAATGGACAATATCTGACAATTCGAAATATCAAAAAGTTGCACAGGACTAAAAATCAACAATTTTGGTTTGGGGAGATTTCGGACAAAACTAATTATACAACATTGCATTGTCATCAAGGTGAGACACGTATCCAAAATTTGAAACCTCTAGCATCTAGCTCAATTAGAACCTGTCTAAATTTTGATTCCAAGATTTGATCTAAACCAACATACTAACATAGCAAGTTAAATAAAAGCTTTTAATAATAATCATATATCTTACCACAACTGAATGTAAAGCTCCAATTCGTGCGCAAGCCAACATTGCAATTGGCAATTCCATAATCATCGGCATATAGATTGCGACAGGGTCGCCCTTTGACACCCCTTTACTTCGTAGAACATTAGCAAATTTACATACTTCTTCCAATAATTTTCTATATGTGATTCTACTATAATCATCTGGATGATTGCCTTCCCTAAAACAAAGAAAGAAAAACTGTGTCATAAATGGAAAAACACAATTATTATAATTTTTGACAAATATTGTTAACACTTATTAGAAATGATGTATGATGACGTATGAATATACGATTATTATTGCTTTTTTAGACAATGGGAATAATTGTTAGAAGTCATGCATAAATTTATTGAATTTGACGTAAAATCTGTTGAATTATTGAAAAATTATTCAAAATTTAACAAAAAATTAATTAACGTTTATTTAATTTTTTTTTAAATGTAAATAAATATTATTAAATACTTAATTTCATAAGTAGGTATATTAAGAAGTCATTTAAATTCCTGAATTTGTTTTCATTTTTTAAATAATACTTATTGTTGAAGTAATTTAATTGATTAACAAAGCAAATAAAATGCAGATAAATAAAAATCTTTAATAATGAACTTGACTTTTCTTAAACATAATTAATTTTTTTTTATGCATACTTTATAAAGAAAAAATATCGTACAACTTTCAATAATTTAATGTAATATGCTCGGTAGACATACAGTCGCCTTGGGTTATTGGAAATGTCGGATTATAGAAATTGATTTAAGGGGCAACACCTATCTAAATCTAAGCATCTTAAAATACACTTTTAGGTTTGGAATTGAAGTAAAACTTGACGTCAGGTTTTTATAACTTAAAAATCTGACTAACTGGGACACAACGCTGTACCGCGTCGCTGTAACTAAAGTATGATATACAAACATAACTCGGTTTCTGTCTAGGCACCATAGATACCAGAACGATACAATGTGCTTTGTAATACATTACGTTTGGACAGCAGACCTGTGGTAGCTATCAGACCTATCGTACCTATACTTACCTAGACAGAAAGTGAGCTACGATTGTTTACGTATTGGGGTACAGAGCCGTGGAGAAAAATGGTGGGCTCGGGAATAAACCACCATTTTTTAAAAAATATCCCCGAAAAAATAAGTGGTGAGCAAAGAAAAGAAAAGAAAAAAAGCTCCTTGATACTTTTCCCCGGGCCCCCCACCGACAACTACGGGTGTTCTTTTCAAATCCGGGCCCCGGGACTGCAACCACGAATGCCAACCCCATCACGTCAGGCTTTTTGGTGTATTAGTTAATTATAAGTATTAATTTCTGAGTTAATAACTGCAAGAAGGAATAATAAAGATGAAGAAAATATGGCTCTTTAAGGGTAATTAAAGTGATTGCTCTAGTTCAAATCATTTTCATAAAATTTGATTTGAGAGAAAAAAGAAAATTTTTAATTTGATAACGTCACTCGTCAGTAAGCTTATTAAAATTTTCAATTATATTGGCATCTAACGGTAATAAAGTTTCAGTTGTTAATTAAAGCCATTAAAGAAAATTTTAAAAACACATTTTCCCGAGTGTATTTTTCCAGGTGTTACGATAGAGAAAAGGATAAATATTCTTTCAATAATTTTTTTGTGCTTGTTAACATAATATAGACAACAAAGTTATCACAGGAATTTTTTAAAATCACCGTTGACAAAGTCACAAGAAAATTTTAACCGTTGAGAACCGTTTTCGTCAACTAAGTAGGGTAAAAGCTCCTATACTCAAACGCGATTCAATACTCGAACAGTTTTGATATTTTATGTATTAATAAAGTTATTTCTGAAAGAAACCGATAAATATCAAAACTGTTCGAGTATTGAATCGCATTCGAGTACGGGGGCTTTTACGTTATATGTGAAATCATGTTTTATTAAAACACCTGAGAACTAGTGATGTCGGATGATTAATCGATTAGTCGATTTAGTCGACTAATTTTGTTTACATTTAGTCATATTTTAGTCGACTATTTTACCTTCGATTAAATGATTAAAATGATTAATTTTTTTTTTTCAAATGACTAAAAACGACTAATTTAACAATTTTTCTGTATTATTTATTGAACTTCAAAAAATGGAAACTAAAAAATTATCTATCTATGTGATTTTTCACTTTTATGTGATTAATATATTGTGATATTTCAGATCTTTCTTTTTCTTAAAAGAAAAATATTAAAAGTCCATAATTAAATTCGAAAAAATACTCGTTTTTGAAAGAGTTACGTAGGTTACCTTACCATGAATTCCACTAAAAATTTAGTCGATTCGTCGACTAGTCTGTGCTCGATATTTTCGACTAATGTCTAATTTTATCTGAAAAACAATTTTAGTCGAGCCTCAGTCCGACATCACTACTGAAAACAACTGTAAGACTATAATTTTTTTTAATAAGCTTTTACTAAAATTGTTAACATTAGCAATTACAGTTTATCCTTGAATATTTTTATGATTCAAAATTTATAATCTTATTTTCTATTGTTACCTACAATAATAATAGCATGATATTTATTATTATTTAATTTTTTTTACCTATCAAATAATCTTAACAAGTGTACGGTCACGAGCGCTGTACAGCGTCAAATTAAATCTGACCAACTGCGACACAATGCTTTACCGCATCACCAATAAGGTACGTAAATAATAAAAAAAATATAGCTCGCTCTCTATCTAGGTACTGCACCATAGGTACCGCAATGGTGCGATGTGCAATACAACACATTACTTATTGTGCAGCAAACCTATCGTACCTATCGTATCGAGACAGAGAGTGAGCTACGATCAAAATAGTGCATCAGTTAGGCTTTTCTTCATAATATCTCATGATCATCAACGTGTTAATTAATTAATTTTTTCACATACGGAATAATATTTGTATATTTACATTATTTACCTTACAAATAAAATACGTCAGATAAACACTTCAAAGTAGTTCACGGGAGTACCTGTGTAGCTTGCTATTGCTATTAAAAATGATTAGATAATTTTTATTAATAGGTAGGTATGCAAAAACATCTGAATATGCAATAACGTGAAAAATGATAAAATGATAATTTTTAACAAATAATATAACAAAAGTATCCATAATTGATAATAAAATTCATAATTATTGTGTAAGGGTGTCTACACAATCAATGAAATAAGGAATAAGAAATAAGAAATAAGGAATAAGAAGTATGCCATCTAGTGACGTTGAGTGGAACTTTAACCTAACTGCTCATAGTAGTGGTGGAGAATTATCGATAGCACTATCGATAACTATCGATAGTTTTTTTTTACTATCGATAGTTTTCGAAACTTTTTTTCAGTTATTTCGTTTACTTATAAATACTAAAGATAATAAAAATTTCGTAGAAATTATAGCCAGAGATATAAAAACAACCATTTTAAGGGAATTTCCGGGCAAAAAAGAATAATTCCGCCCCAGCGTAAAACCGGCGACCTTTTTTCTTTTTTTTTTTTGCTCGCCGGCTATCTAAATGCCACCCAACTTGGGGACGGCAAAAACTATCGATAAACTATCGATAACTATCGATAGTTTCACTACTATCGTAACAATCGATAGTCGGGACTATCGATAGTTCTCCATCACTAGCTCATAGATATGAATATGTAGGTACTTTTGTAATATATATATATATACTATATATATATATATATATATATATATATATATATATATATATATATATATATATATATATATAGTGGAACTTTAACCTAACTGCTCATAGATATGAATATATAGGTACTTTTGTACTATATATATATATATATATATATATATATATATATATATATATATATATATATATATATATATATATATATATATATAGTATATATATATATTACAAAAGTACCTACATATTCATATCTATGAGCTAGTGATGGAGAACTATCGATAGTCCCGACTATCGATTGTTACGATAGTAGTGAAACTATCGATAGTTATCGATAGTTTATCGATAGTTTTTGCCGTCCCCAAGTTGGGTGGCATTTAGATAGCCGGCGAGCAAAAAAAAAAAAGAAAAAAGGTTAAAGTACCTATATATTCCTATCTATGAGCAGTTAGGTTAAAGTTCCACTATATATATATATATATATATATATATATATATATATATATATATATATATATATATATATATATATATATATATAGTGGAACTTTAACCTAACTGCTCATAGATAGGAATATATAGGTACTTTTGTACTATATATATATATATATATATATATATATATATATATATATATATATATATATATATATATATAGTATATATATATATATTACAAAAGTACCTACATATTCATATCTATGAGCTAGTGATGGAGAACTATCGATAGTCCCGACTATCGATTGTTACGATAGTAGTGAATATATATATATATAGTATTTAATATTTTTTGTGTCCTAAAACATGTACTTTTTGATATACGAGGTTGAGACAGAGAAGTCACGATATGTACCTTAAAATCTCATAACTAAAGAGACACCTATATTCGCTCTGAAAATATATTTTTCAAAATTTTCATCCTATAATTATGATAATTAATATTGAGTCCTTGGATAGAACTAATCGGGGAACAAATTATCTTAATTTTTTTTTAATTGGACAGTATTAAGTCCAGCATTTTTTTTCTATTGTTATACGGTACTGTTATTAACTGTATACTAACGAAATATAGTGTGACTCAAAAATAAATGGGATAAAGCTAAAAATATATTGATTGGGAAAATTTAACAGTTGTATTGTTGCACAACAATATTACAACAACAGTGTAACAGAATTTTTGATATATTGTTGAATACTTGAGAAAACTGAAATACATATTTTCTATTAAGCTTATATTTTTAGTTTAAAATATATAAGTACTAAATTTTCTTTGCTCAGTAACGTTTTAATAATTATTTAAAAAATTAATAATCCACTTGATATCAGCTTTAATGAATTTCTTCACTCACAATCTGATAGTGTTGGTGTGGCCTGTCCTTTTCACTCCTAAGGCTTTTATGGCTTGCTATTTATTATTTTGATTTATCGTTCATGTTCAAGGTATATTACAAGTTTCTGAAGGGGTTTTACATTCATAATAAATAATATGTGTGTTTTTCTTATACATCTTATACAAATATGTAGAAAAAACGTCAAGTGCGTGTTAGACACGCATTAAGTCAGGGTTCCCTAGTGAACTAGAGCTTTTTACAATAGAACACGTTATATGTCGTTTTGTACTTCAATATCTCGCAAACGAGTTTTAAAAATGAAAAATTGGTTAAAGGAACCTCAACTTCATTTTAAAGTCTTCCTAATGATATCCCCCAATATAGGATACATGAAATTATTTCTGTATTTCCCTACGAAAAACAAAAATTTTGTCCATTTTCCATCATTTTCTCTAGTAGTTTGAACTTGAATTGTTGGGAAACATTTTCTGATATCAAAATCTCCCTCGATGTAAAATTTATGTAAAATTTCATTTACTAGAAACCATTTTCTTTCTCTACTTTAAATTTGTTTTCGAATTTTCGAAAATGTGGTTCCCTATATCTTCGAAAATTGTCGACACAACTTAGTCGAAATAATTTCAATTTAATCTTTTTATCAAGTACTAATATCTCCATTTTTTCCAAATATGTAAGTTACGAAGCCATGCGTAGGGAAAAAATTCCCAGTCCCATTAAAAATTCCCAATCCCACGAAATTGAGATAATTTGTTTGGACCTGTAGAATCTACATACACTTAATATTTCATGTTCATAGGAATATGAAAATTTAACGGACGCGGACGGTTTTGACGAAATTATAAGTTACCGTGATTTTAACTACGGAACCCCAATAAAATGAAAGGTGATTATTATACGATAACACATTCACTAAAAAATATGTTGGGGGACTTTGATACTATACGTCACACAATCATATTAAATTGTATAGACGGAATCGCCTCATATTATTCATCCAATCACCGTCGGTTAATTTAATTCAAACATTATGACGTCATATTCACCAGACAAAATTCCACTTTTTTCAAAATACCTTTTGTATGAGATACAATTTACTCTATAATTATAAAACGGAATGGGAAATTCTATTGACACCTAAACTAAATTTACAAGGTTGTTTGACACAGGTAAATGAAACATAATTATATAATTTTGGAAGGTCAGTAAACGTTATAAATCGAAAATTCCAAATTGCAAATCTTCCTTTGATTTCTGGTTAATTAAAATTATAATCTGACGTTTTTACGTTTCGTCTAAAGTTCATTCTTAAAATTATAATAAAATTATTTCCTATAAAATTTAATAAAAATTTTTTCTTAACGAATAATAATTTTTCCGTAAATATGTACTTAAACTGAGTGGAATTATACGTATTAGTAAGTATACTTTTATAGACATAACGATTCAACTGTAAATAGTAGAGAAAATACCATTTCGAATAACAAAAATAATTTGCATATTGTATATTAATCCTTGAAAACATAATTATCTG
The DNA here is from genome assembly GCA_035578155.1 of Brachynemurus nebulosus. Taxonomy (NCBI): domain Eukaryota; kingdom Metazoa; phylum Arthropoda; class Insecta; order Neuroptera; family Myrmeleontidae; genus Brachynemurus; species Brachynemurus nebulosus. The sequence continues at coordinate 6,773,684 of JAPWDM010000019.1, forward strand.
AGATAAGAAACGTCATTGAAACAATAAAGGCAAATGTAAGTTCACATTTTTTACATTTTTCCTCATTTTTCATAGTTTCTGGTGACAAATTAATTTTTTGTCTCTTAAATTCGATCAAAATTAAGTGTAAGTTATATTTTGACAAAGCAAGTTGACAGTGGACCACCTATAAATTTTTAAAAATTCTGATTGGCTACAAAATGAATACAATATGGCGATTTAGATAAATTCATCTTTGTCTAATCTAACCTAATTTCAAAAATTGGATTTATATTTTACTGACATTAAAAAAATTTTAGAAACAAAACTAATAAAAGGCGTACGAAAGCTGGGGTGTTTACAAAAAACTGTGAAATAACGAATAATTAATTAATTTTTTGGGTGGGGTTGCAGGTAAGGAACATAAAACTGATTTGAAAATTCTATTGCTCTTACTGTCAACTCGTCTTGTTAAATTATACCTTCTTTCTTTTAGCGAATTTCCAGAATGGAATTCAGCTATTACAGCCACTGTCATAACGCGACCTGAGCCCGCTACTACAATATTGTAAATCCCAAACCGTTGAACGAGTTCGTTAACCAGGCACGTCCGATGCCCGAAACATGGTTTTCTTGGAAATTTTTGTGAAAAAAATTAGTTTTTTGCCAAAATTTCTCTTTATTCACAAATTTTTGCAACATTTTTTTACACCATTGAAATCGCGCAAAAAAGGTCTTTAAACTTTATTCTATGTCAACTAGTTTTCCAGAAAAACTAATTTTTTTAAACGAAAATTCGCTATGTTATGCAAAATGCTGCAACAGGGGTATTTTTATTATTATTATTAAAAGTTTTTATTTAAGTTGTTATGTTAGTATGTTGGTTTAGATCAAATCTTGGAATCAAAATTTAGACAGGTGCTAATTGAGCTAGAGGTTTCAAATTTTGTATACGTGTCTAACCTTGATCACAATGCAGTATTGTATAATTATGCCGCTGCTACACGATGCTACGAACACCTTCCAACATTCGACGTTGGATGGTTCATAGCATCGTGTAGCCGTTGTTCGAACCTACGAGTGTCCAATGTCGAGCGTCAAACATTCGCATTTGGTCGTGTCCCGTTCGATGTCGGTATTCTTGCACCGAGTCAAAGGGATGCTTCGAACGTTTGAAGGTCAATGTTGGTTGTGTTCGTTGGTTGCGCACGACTCGTTCATGTGAAGAGAGACAACATCAGTGTATAACATTAGAGATAACATCAGACAGATAACATCTTCGTCACGTTTGTCCCAACACATTATACAAGAGAGACAACATCAGTGTATAACATTAGAGATAACATCAGACAGATGACATCGTCGCCCACTGAGTACCAACACATCATCATTCGTATTGGATCAAACATTCGACTCACCGTGTAGCAGATACATTCGTCGCACCAACTATCGAACTTAATTGCTTCAAACGTTCGATCGAATGTTGGAAGGAACGTTCGTAGCATCGTGTAGAAGCCGCTTTAGTTTTGCCCTAAACCGCCCCAAACCAATATTGTTGATTTTTAGTCCTATGCAACTTTTTGACATTTCGAATTGTCAAATATTGTCCATTGATTTTACATTACAATTTTTTGTTTCCATAGTTATGTTTGATTAGGATAAATGACAGTCCTTTCAATTTAAACTTAAGCCTGTAACCACAGTAACTGCCAATGATTCCTATTAAAATCATTTAAATTTTTTATTTATTTAGGCTTAAGTTTAACTTAAACGGACTATAACCGATTAAAATATAGGTAAAAAAATGACTTCCTTAATTTTTTTTTAAATTAATTGTGATCAGACTAAAAAGTAGAAAATAAATTAAAGTAAAAAAATGTTTCTTAAGAAAAAGCTTTTATTTAAAAATGGGCTAAAAAATAAAATAACTTTTGAGTAAAGTTTGAAGCAATATGCAACATAATTTATAAAAGCTTGAGGCGTTTAATTAGATTTGGTAACTACTGAAAAATAAAATAGCTACACTTATATCCAAAACATCCAAAACAAAAATAATTAATGATAACGCCTCAAGCTTTTATAAATGTTGCATATTGCTTCAAATTTCACTCAAAAGTTATTTTATTTTTTAGCCCATTTTTAAATAAAAGCTTTTTCTTAAAAAAAAGATTTTTTTACTTTATTTTTATTTTTAATTTCTTTAATTTTCTGTAAAAACACTAAAGACCATTAATTTGACAATTCTGAAAATACGATAATACTCTGATCCCAAATAGGTTTACTTATCGAGACCCTAGTGTACAAATGTATACAGAATAGTAAATTATTTATTTTTTTTTATGTAAAGATTGCATAAAATATGTGCATAAATTGTTTGTGTTTCTGTAATTATTGAAAATAATGGTTAGATCACCTTCCCTTGAAACCCTACGAAATCAAAATTGCAGAAAAGACCTTTCGAACTAAATAGGTATAACTGTTAGTTTAATGCGGTTAATTGCGGTAAAGTCAAATACACATGAATAGTTGTCATTTTCAATTACGCTAGCGACTACTGCACTACACGTGTGGTTATTTTCAGGAAAATAGTCATGTTTTACATAAAAGAAAGTTTGTACATAGGTATATGAGTAATTACTAAGAAAAAATAGAATTAACTTGTAAAATTTATATAATTAGAAATTATAATTATTGTTGTTTAAAACGTAATTAGTGTTAAATCGGTAATTTCCATTATTTCCTTCATTAAAATTAATATTAGATTTCGACATAAATAAAAAAATTAAATGTCCTAATTTGTTAAATTTGTCTTTGCAAAAGAAACACAAAATTTTTGAGTCATAACTCAAATTAAACTTTATCAAAAAACTGTATTATTATGTAGGAAATTTAAATAAGAATGACGTACTGTTTATTAAGGTGGGAATAGTATATTGTGCAATAAGTGCGGGAAATTGTCGATTGCCCACGAAAGCGAAGTACGAACGTAATGAGTGCGCTCATTCGCTTGAGTGGGCAATCGACAATCCCGCACGAGTTGCACATACTATTTTTTATTACAAATTTCACATACATTTTTCTATTACCTATTACTATTTTTGACATTTTTATTACTTTTTAAAATAATATTTTTAAGTGTTCGTCTTTTTTTTTCTGAATTAATTATTGTTTAAATTACTTTGTTGGTGGTTTCTATAGAAATAGTTAGGAAATATTTATTAAATGAAAAATCAAGAGGCGGCTTTGCGTGTTTTGATTAAATTTTTCGTGTTTTATTGTTAATTTGCGTGTGGAAAGTTACTTTCCGCCCGCAAAAAAGTATGTGGGAAGAGTACAGTGGGCAAACAGCTATTTTGCGTACAGAAATGTGTGCGCCAAGTTAGTACTTCTCCCGTACGAGTAATAAAAAATAAAATATTTTGAAATTTTCAATCTTTTGTTTGAACTTATTGGGAGTTGTGCTGTTATTTGGGGATACGAGACTAGCAAAGTGGTTGATCTTAGTTAGGCACTGGCGAGGGTGTGAAAGTGCAAGGTTCGAATCTTGCGACCGGGTGTGTTCGTGAAGTTTTTCTACAGTTTTCCCACACAATTTCCAATGAATATCAACATAATATTTCTGAGACTTCTAAGAAGGTAAATAAAGTATCTGTGGCATGTGTTATAGAAAAGATGCCTGAAAAACGGATGTTAAGCCCCATTGTTGCCAACTCCAAACTCTACAATATTTACACAAAAATACCTACAGTCATTACTTCATTTTAAAAATTTGGGAAATTTATTTTAATTTCAAAACCGCACATAGTTAAAAGATTTTTCCATTACTTCTAAAATTTTCAAGGTTGGAATGTGCGTAAAATACAATTATTGATTTTTAGTGTTTTTCTTGAATTTCTCTGTTAAAAATTTAGTTATTTTCTATTGGTCTGCTCAGTTTCTGCAGCCAAACTTAAAATTCCTTTTCAATTGGCTAGTTATTAGCGTTAAATGAATTATTAACCCAAAATTTGACGAGAGATTCAAAAATAAAAAGAAATCATAATCTACTTTACAAAATCGCAGTTTGTATCGCAGTTATTGCAGTTAAAGTATCGCAAAAAATCGCAGTTAAGTACAAACAAATTGTAATAATCATGGAAATATCTTTAAACTGTAAAAACACAGTTTCCCAAGCTCATTAGTAACTTTTTTTTTCAAAATGTCTAAAATATAAACAAGCAAAAACGAATCGGACTCTCTTAAAATTTGATATGAGATGCACATCTTTTACATTGCAACTGAGTTTTAAAAGGTGAATATATTTATGACGGTTACAGAAATAATCAACAAGCGTTGATTGTTTCAATTTCAAATTTCAAATTATAACGAACATTTTTCAAAATTTACTATTAATCTTATGAAAACCATATTTTTTGCTCAAAATTTTCTGAAATTGACTGTATTACAAAAGTAAAATTTACTCAATGTTTATCACAAAATGTGACTCATAGTTTACTTTTATTGTCGCAAAAATTTGATAGTATCAGTCTCTATATGATTATCTTAAATAAATACAAAATAATCTTTTTGAAACTAAATAATATAGTACATCAAATTGTACTATTTTTTCAAAAATATTGACTTAGTTAATACATAAATCTTCTATATTAGTCATTTGACAAAGTTGAAACATCTTTGTGTACTGTTTAAAATTTAATTAATTTTCTCACACCCTTTTATAATAAATCATAAGAAAAATTTCTAAGATTTTAGCGAAAATACTGAATGCACTTGAATGAGATGACCATACTGTTCAAAAGAGATAAAACATCTGATAAATTCATTGATTAAAATTGGGACATAAAGTAACCATGACAACAATGAATCAATATTTAGAACGTATCACTTCTCAATAAAGTGCACAGACAAAACTAAACGTCATTATATGCATGAAAATCTAATGACATAAAAAAAAAAGATTGTTACTAAAAGCCAAAAAAATTCATAAAAAATTTACCAATAAAATGCAATCCGATCACCATTCCCATTAAAAACATTTCGATCCAATAAATTATAACAAATATTCGTTGTAGCACCATCCATCCATTTTGTAAAAATTGGTCCTTTACTCGTATCGAAATTATAATTTAAAAATTTATTATAATCGGGTGGAATCTCCCAATAGAATTGTCGGGCAATCTCACCCCAAAATTCCGCTGGTTTCTCTAATGAACGTTTATGCATTTGTCGATATTGCATCATATTCGAAATATACGAGTGTTTTGATATTGTTGCATTTGGTAAATAAACGGGTACTTGTTCTGACGGCATTTTTATTTTCGATTTTGATTGTTGTCGGTCGCACACTTGTTATTATAATAAAACGGTTTAAATGAAAACACTCGAAACAATGAACGCGCACTAAATTCGGTTGAATTTCATTTATAGCGTACTTTTATGTTATGTAGGCAACATACAGATATTACATTTGCGCAATGAACCTTCCGTTTAAATATCAGCCAGTTATATATGAAAACGAATCTCTTCAATAATTAAATTTTTTTATATATACCTAATACATTTATTTTTATTAATTTATAAAATAAATTTCATTATCAATTATTTATCATGATGTTATTTATTTATTTTTTAAATTTTTTATTATTTTTATTATTTTTTATTATTATCTATTATTTAGGAATTACGTTTTTCACTTGTTCAACTGCAACATGCAAAAAATCTCGATCTTATCATTAATAATGAACTTTATTTATTAGCTATTACTTTGCCGTCTTTTTGTGGTACGATTGTACTTTACTGTTTTCGTCTATTAAATGATAATTTAGTTTTCACACTTCGAAGGAATGTGTCAAGTCATTGAATGCAAATGACAACTATCACCTTGCAATAAGTTACTGAATTTTTAAATTTATTTGTTAATAAAATGTAGTAACACGGTGTATGAAAATTAAAATTGTGTTACGATACGTTTTTAGTTCTTCGTTAAAATAGTGGATTAAAAGTACACGATAAAATAATACAAACACTAGAAAGTTAATAATAGTTTGACTTTTATTATACTTTAGTTACCAATAGTTATTAAAATGAAGACCAAAGGGACCAAAGCATACTGTATTTTGGTTTATAACAATATTAATTTACGATTTTTAAAACTTCTTGTTTCATTTCTTCAAGGCAGGGGCGTAGCTACTGCCGTATCAGCCGTATCAATGATACGGGGTCCCCGGGCTACAGAGGCCCCTAACGTGTGTAAGCAAAAATTAGTAAAATGTTATCCACAATGTCACTTAATCTCCTGCTTCCGGAGAAAAAAAAAACGTATAAGAAAAACTGTCATACGTGCCTATAATAGAGTTTTCACTTCAGAAATGACAAAAGTTATAAAAGAAATCTCTTTTTTCCCGGGTTAACCGTGCGCCTAAAAGTTGGCAATATGGGTAACTTCAAAAATGAGACTTCAATGGAGCAGGAACGGCTATCAGACTTGTCACTATTGTCTATAGAGGTAGAAATTTTAGAAAAACTGGAACCGTCTTCAGCTACAGATGATTTAATAAATCAATTTCCCGAAAAAAAAGGCAAGGAAAGTGTATATTTAATTTGAATTGTTTGGCTAGCTCAATTTCTAGGGGGAAGCGATAACTTATAATCAATAAATTAATATTTATTTTAATTTAATGCAAGCATTTTTGTTTCTTTTGTGAGAAATCTTTACCCTTCATTTGGGCCCCCCCCAACTAATTTTGATACAGGGCCCCTCCAAAGCACGCTACGCTACTGCTTCAAGGGATCATTTCTTTGATTGTATATGGTAAAAAATACTGAGACTTAATTCATACTTTGGCTAGGGGCGACCAGGCCCGACGAGAGGGTGGGGTAGCTGGGGTTGTAGCCCCGGGGCCCGAGCTTCAAGAGGGGGCTCTTGACGGTCAGTAGGGCCCCGGAAAAAAGTAAAAATTTTTTTTTAGTTCATTTATTTTTTGGTAGAGATATTTTTAAGAAATGTGCTTTATTCCTGGGGCCCGCCATTTCTCTCCACGGCCCTGGGGGCGACACAGAAAATTCTAGAAAATTTCTAATTTTAAAAATTTTTATTTTATGGTATCGAATATGGTGTAGGTCGTTACCGTAACTGATTATGTAGATAGATGTTAGAAAGGTATCGCACGCTTAATTATAAACCGAAATAAGTCAAAATTTCAGACTTCTAACTTTTTGTAATATTATTATCAATATTATTGCTTTGTTTCGCGTGGCGATCGGATTGTACCTATTCTTTGAGCTATGTTAGTTCGGTTTATTACAAAAAGTTAGAATTCTGAAATTTTGACTTATATCGGTTTATTATTAAGTGTGCGATATGCAATGGCGGATCTAGCCAGCTGTAAAGGGGGGGCTGCCTCTAATCCCAGGAGGAATTTTGGGAAATTATGTGTTCTGAATTGTATGTTTAACTAAAAAAGTTACCTATTGTAGGTCAAAGGGAGGGGCTGCAGCCCCCACAGCCACCCCCCTGGATCCGCCTATGGCGATATGTAGGACAAATTTACAACTGACGCTGCTGACGTCTAATCGTTTCTGAATTATGTAAACGACTAGATCCAATAGTAAAATACCCCTGTCGCAGCATCTGCATAACATAGCGAATTTCCAAATCTTGGGCACTGGCGGATCTCATCTAAGACCTGTACCTATTTAAAATAGTTTAGCTTTCTAAGAGTAAAAGAATTTTTAAAATCGGTTGGGTAATTAGTTTTGGTATTTTTGGGGACCCAAGAACCCGAACGAATTTTGTGCAGCATAGTTGTATCCATCTAAAATAATTTAGTTCTCTAGCAGTGAGAAATTTTTTAGCATCGGTTCGATAGCTTATTACTGGCGTTTTCGGATCTGCAAGATCCCGGTGGACCTCATTAAAAAATCAGCTCGACCGTATATTCTAGGCGGACTTTATGTAATATATATATATATATATATATATATATATATATATATATATATATATATATATATATATTCAAAACCCGTTGTGTAGCATTCTACGCCGCATTTGCATCCGCAGGACAGTTGTGGATCTCAGATAACACAACCTGTACCTATCTAAAATATTTTACCTTGGTAATAGTAAAAAGGTTTCAAAATCGGTCAGTTATTTTATTTTTGACACTTTTAGGTCCTACTGACACTTCAGACCTTACATAACGTAATCTATATGTATCTAAAATAGCTTAGCTCCCCAACAGTGAAAAAATTTTCAAAATCGGTCGGCTAGTTTATTTTTGACGCTTTTGGATCCGATGGACCCTGGCAGACTTTACATAACGTAATCTATATTTATCTAAAATAGTTTAGCTCTGTAAGAGTGAAAAAATTTTCAAAATCGGTCGGTTAGTTTATTTTTACCACTTTTGGGTCCCATGGACCCTGGCGGACCCTAAATAACGTAATGTATGTCTATCTAAAATAGTTAGTTCCCCAACAGTGAAAAAATTTTCAAAATCGGTCGGTTAGTTTATTTTTGACACTTTTGGACCCATGGACCCTGGCAGACCTTACATAACGTAATCTATATTTATCTAAAATAGTTTAGCTCTGTAACAGTGAAAAAATTTTCAAAATCGGTCGGTTAGTTTATTTTTGACACTTTTGGATCCCATGGACCCTGGCAGACCTTACATAACGTAATCTATATTTATCTAAAATAATTTAGCTCTGTAACAGTGAAAAAATTTTCAAAATCGGTCAGTTAGTTTATTTTTGACACTTTTGGGTTCTATGGACCTTGGTGGACCTTACATAACGTAATTTATATTTATCTAAAATAGTTTAGCTCTGTAACAGTGAAAAAATTTTCAAAATCGGTCAGTTAGTTTATTTTTGACACTTCTGGATCCTATGGACTCTGGCAGACCTTACATAACGGAATCTATATTTATCTAAAACAGTTTAGCTCTGTAACAGTGAAAAAATTTTCAAAATCGATCAGGCAGTTTATTTTTGACACTTTTGGGTCCTATGGACCGAGGCGGACCTTACATAACGTAATCGATATTTATCTAAAATAGTTTAGCTCTGTAACAGTGAAAAAATTTTCAAAATCGGTCAGTTAGTTTATTTTTGACACTTTTGGGTCCTGTGGACCCTGGCGGACCTTACATAATGTATTCTAAATCTATCTAAAATAGTTTAGCTCTGTAACAGTGAAGAAATTTTTAAAATTGGTCGTTTAGTTTATTTTTTACAATTATGGGATCAGTAAATCCTAGCGAAACTCATACAAGTCTAGTACTCTAACAGTAAGAAAAGGGTTCTAAGGATCTCATATAACTTATGGCAGTCCGTAAGCTTCTTGCGAACATCATTTAATTAATTAATTCAAATACTTTAACTTACTAACTGTGAAAAAATTTTTAAAATCGATTGGTTAATTAATTTCTGGCCTTTTTAGGTCCCGAAAACCTTGACCTCACATAAAATACCTTAAATCCATTTGAAATGGTTTAATTTTTTAACATTATTAATTATTAGTGGAAAAATTTTCAAAATCGATTCAAAATATTTTTCCGTACATACATATGTACATTGTAAATATTTTGTTTTGTTTCATATATTTAATAATATTATATCATACATTGATATAGAAGAATATGGATGGAGACTATTTCTTAAGAGAGGGACAAGATATAGTTTAATATGATATGTTAGAATGAATACGTAGATTCTTTTGAATGTACCACAAAAAATAAAAAACAAAAGAGTAAATATACACTATAACACGTGCAAATAAGCACTAAACATCCAGTCCTACAAAAAATTAAATTTAAAATAAAATTAGTAAACGTAATACACCGTAAATATAATATTTGGGTAAGTAAATATTGTATTGATCAATAAATGCAACCATTTCTAGGGAAAATTTGTTAATTTTTCTACATTTTTCATCTAAAAAAACAGGTTTATAATAAGCGGAAAAATACCAATTTTGACATTACACAAAGTAAAGGAAATATCGAAAAAGGAATCATTCTACGTAAATAAGGAATTCGTTTTTTAGTTAAAATATGTGATAATAACGACCAAAATTTTAAAAATTTTAAAAATATTGTAAAAAATAAAATTATGTAAAAATTAAAATATAGGTTAGATTGACCCTTCATTCCAGTAGCGTCTTATATGTAAAATTAATGAGCATATAAAAATTTAACTTCAAGATCATGTATTTTGTTTGTATTTATTTATTTATTAATAAAATGATAATTTAATAACTGTATAGTTTTATTTATGTTTGTGTCTACTTTTATCAAAAAGATATGTCTTATTAGTGATGGAAAATTATAAACCAAAACGTAATCTTTTTACAAAAATTGTTATAAATTGTAAATAATCGATTAATTTGAGCAATTTTTGTTTTCAGTTTATGGTAATTTATAATATTCTTTAAGCACCGTTAAAAAATACAATAATTTAGTAGACAATTAAGAATTCGAAAAATTAACTGATAAAATAGTCGAACAGCATTCTTAAGGAGTTGATTATTGAATTAACTAGAACAGATATTAAAAATAATTAATTAATTGTTTATGTTTTTATATAGAAATCACAATTATAAGAAAAATATACTAAATATATTGTTTTAAAAGCAATGGCAATGTTTTAATTAAATTAAAACCGTTACTGTATATTTACAAAATGACGTCATTCATAATACGCACGTTTAATATTCATAATATGTTGATCAGTATTTTGGGAAATGCTCCTTCCTTTACAATATTATATACCTCTCCTTCTTCCATGATATCATAACATAATCTTCAATTTCTTGTTTACTTAAAAATTCAATAAAAAAAAAAAAAAAAATTCTTCATTACATTAGCTTAGAAAATCTGTTTAATTTACATTTTTTAACATGGGATAGAACCATGCTAATTATAATGCAATAAATGAGAAACAAAACTCTATACATGTATGTGTGTTATATCACATATATGTGAATAGTTTTCACTTGTTCTCACAAAATTCTTTAATAAAAAACTGAAATATTTTTATACTTAATAAAGAACTGAGATATAAATATAAATTACTTATTAGACTAACAAAGAAAGAATAAAAGTGAAAATTTACATTTTCTCGAAAAATACTTAAAATAGAAAGAAAATTATAAGAATATTTTCTTCATAATTTTTTTTTTCCTTTTCAACTATGTAAAAATTGAACTGCCTTATGATAGGATCGAATGATAAAAAATGGCCAGAAAACCTACTTCTGGGCATCCGACGTGTCTGGCTAACGAACTTAGCCAAGCCAATTCAGAATCCAGTCCGCACACAAAATTTCATAAGCGTTAGACGTTTCGTTCGAGAGTTATCGTGGGAACACATAAATATATATATATATATATATATATATATATATATATATATATATATATATATATATATATATAAATTTTAGTGAATATCATTTTCGTATTCTAGGGACCTCAAAACAGATTTCTGCCATAGCCCCGGACTCAGATTGCGTCATGACACCTACTGTAATAGCTGAATTTCGAGTTTTCGAAATTCGCTAAAAACTACCCTCTATTTTAGTGGTTCTAAGCCTAACGATTAGTTTAATCCTGCCCATTTTTCACGATAAAATAAATAAATAAATAAATAGAGGACGGCTAAACGCTAAGACCGAATTATAAATTACTACCAAAATTTCTATTAAATAAACAGTAAATATCATTCGTTTCTAAAACACAGACCCCAAATTTGATGGATTAGTTTTATTTTAATTGTAAATAGGTATAATGATTTTTGCGCATTTATTTCCAAAAATCATTTTAAAATTTCTAATAAAAATCTCACTTGTAATTTTCTTTTTTAAGGTACTAATTTACATTTGAACTCTGTTTTTTTTTTAAATGAGGTCAGCTAAATAAAAATGTATTTATCTGGATTATAAATTTTGTTTTAGCGAATTTCCAGAATGGAATTCAGCTATTACAGCCACTGTCATGACGCAACCTGAGCCCGGGACTATGGCAGTAATTTGTTTTGAGGTCCCTAGAAACCGAAAATAATATTCACTAAAATTTATATATACGCTGTTCGCTTTAAGTTTTTGTATCGACCATTACTATCAACGAAACAACATAATTTTCTTTCCTTTTCCTAAAAAAATATTATGTATAAAATAAATGTAATTTTAATAAAGAAATACCCCTGTCGCAGCATCTACATAACATAGCGAATTTCCAAATATTGGGCACTGGCGGACTTCATCTAAAACCTGGATCCATTTAAAATAGTTTAGCTTTCTAACAGTGAAAAAATTTTCAAAATCAGTTGAGTAGTTAATTTTTGGCACTTTTGGGTACTCAGGACTCTAACGGATCTCATATAATGTAGCATATATCCATTTAACAATATATTATTACATTACATAACTATAGTTTTCGATTTTTTTTTCTAGGTATGCAAATATAATAAATCATCATACAAAAATTTCCTTTCCATAACGTACTCTTAAAAAATCTGGCTAATATTAATTTAAAAAGATGAGACAGAGCTATTGTTATTAGAACACATACCTACATATTGAATAACAAACTAGCATTTGTTTTATCTAGAAAAATTTTTTTTTTTTAATTTTATTTCGTATCATAAACAAAACATTAGAAATATAATAATAAAATAAAAAATTACAGTTTTCTCGAGAACTACTTAACATAGAAAAAAAATTTTCTTAATAATTTTTTTTCTCTTTTCAACGATGTACAAATCGAACTGTCTAATGATAGGATCTAATGACAAAAGTGTCTAAAAAACCTACTCCTGGGCATCCGACGTGTCTAGTTAACGAACTTAGCCGAGTCAATCCGGATTCCAGCTCGCATACCAAATTTCATAAACATTAAACGTTTCGTTCGAGAGTTATCGCGTACACACATAAATACATATATATATATATATATATATATATATATATATATATATATATATATATATATATATATATATATATATATATATATATATATATTAGTGAAGTAGATTTTCGGGTTCTAGAGGCTCCAAAACAAATTTCTGCCATAGTCCCGGACTAAGGTCTTACCATAAGAGCTGTAATTGCTGAATTTCCAGAATGGAAATTCGCTACAAGATGAAAAATACAAGGTATTTTCCAATGATTTGAGATATACAGGAGACCAGACGTACCGTAGAGTGCATTGAATCGGGACAGGCAGGTGAATAGGGACGAAGCGAAAAATGTTATTCATGAATTTAATTTAAAAATACTAAATGTAAATGCGACCATATATTTTACTTAAATTATAGTATAATCATTATTCTTTCGGGTAACAATAGTGACTAAGCTTGCAGTTGAATAAAAAATATTAAAAATTGAGTTTAGATTGACATTTTCAAACAGTGCTATTTTTTGTTCCTTAAAACTTTATCTAAAAATTATTTATTTCAGTGTTCTTATGAATAAATTATTGTTTAATCGAAAATTTAATTATTTTGGAACGTACCTGAAAAAAGAAGACTGCAGACTTCAAGCAGTTTAGTTGTTTTATTTTTTTAAGAGGAAATATTGAGGACTTATATTAACATATGCAATTTATCAATACCGTAATAGTGACTAAGCTTGAAGTTGAATAAAAAATATTAAGAATTGAGTTTAGATTGACATCTTCAAACAGTGCTATTTTTGTTCCTTAAAACTTTATCTTAAAATTATTTATTTCGGTGTTCTTATGAATAAATTGTTGTTTAATCGAAAATTTAATTATTTTGGAACATATCTGGAAAAAGAAGGCTGCAGACTTTTAGTTGTTTTTATTTTTTTAAGAGGAAATAATGAGGACTTGAGTTTGGGCTAAGTTGGAAGTTAATAGGAACGGAAAAGGTGTGAATAGGGACAGTATATAGGTTAATAGGGACATTATATAAAAGTATAAAGCGACGAATGTGGGGTGATTAGGGACGGATGAAGCATGTATTGGAACATAGAAGAGAGCACTTTCAAGGTTATCAAGTCATTCGATATTTTTATAAACACATTCAGCATAACATTTCTATATTTTATAAAATTTTTTTTAGATTCTACGTTTATTTCTACAGAAAATCTACAGAAAAGTATTATTTCTTTCCTGAATGTATAAATACAAAAAATTCGAAATTATTTTATATTAGAATTTCAATTTTGGTCGACCCTACGGGTTGTCCCCATTCACCCTTTTATCGTCTCTTTTGACCCCAATTTTTCATAGAGAAGAAATCATACGATTTTTGTTATTTTTTCAAAAATCACTGATATTTTTAAAATTTTTTGGATACTGTGATAAAGTTACTATCCTCGTATACATTTTTAATATATCAAAGTTAGGTGTTCATAAAATAAATACAAAAAAATACGGTGTGAAGTCTGAATTCGTCCCTATGCATCCCGATCTACGGTACGTCTTTTATCTCTTTTATTAATTTTATTAATAAAAGCCAAAAATGCAGCATTGTCAAGTTTAAAATTTTTTTTGAATATAGTCCCGGATTCAAGTCTTGTCATGATAGTGGCTGTAATAGCTAAATTCCATTCTGGAAACTCCCTAAAATACATAGTTTGGCATTTCAAGTATTTTGTAAAGTATTTCGGCGATGTAGGTGACATCTTTACCCGTTATTGGAAAGCTATGCACAATGGTGGCGCTCGGGACGAAAATTTTGTTAGCCTCAAGGCCTGTACACAATTGGGCCAATTGGGTGTGATAGTGATAGTGACAAGAGATAAGAACGAGAATAAGAATTTTCACCTTGTGTCATCTAATTAATTTAATGGTTTATCTAATATTTATAAACAAGTCTTCGTGGTTACAAGTTGGGCTTACTAAAATGGAGTCATGCTTCAAAATTTAATCCCTGTGGTATCTCTAGCAAACATATGTTAATATGTTCGATTCAGTGCGCAATGCACATTTATAAATTATGGAATAAAATTAATCAGTCACCATGTTAGAAATTGTTGTTTTAACCCTTCCCAATCTTTTTTTTTGCTAAGGTGTTGCCACCAGCTCTGAATTAAATTTAATCTGACATACATTCATCTCACTTCGACATTAACATGCCACCTATCCTTCAATATTGAAAATTATTGATTGGAAATTATTAACCATTTGGTAAAATTTTTTTGTCTCAAAATGCCGGACTTTTTACTGCCAAGTGATAAGTACAATAGATAAGGCTACAAAAAAAGAAAAAGAAAAAAATCAAAGATCCCAACATTAAAAAAGTGAACCCTAGGAATTTACAAAAAATAAATTATACTAAACTATGTTGATAAAATTGAACATTATTTAGAATTATACCGTATTGTCACAGATGGCGGCACCTGTACCAGTGAATATATACATATGACAGCATTTTGAGCCGCCATATTGCCGGACGAGTTAACTCGTCTTAATCATTTAAAAGTTAAGTGTAAAAATTCTATTGAATAAAAAATTTCTCAAAATAAAGGGATACCTTTCTTAAAATAGATAAATTTATTTTTAATTGTTGACTGGTTGTTACATAGGTCGGCCATCAGAGTATATCGTATATATATGCGAATTGCATACATCATCGTCAGTATATCATACTAATCCATTTGTATATGTCATTATGTCCATACATCATGTGTTTTGGTTGTATGGTGCTGTGTTACGTTCGTGTTACGTCACTCGCTGGTTACAGCAGGCACAATTTGGTAGACATACTAGTTTGATCCCTTGATGTTAACGATAGTTTACTGGATTTCTGGATTCTATTTAAAGACTCTCCACATTCTCGCCGTGGTTGGACGAATCGAGAATGTAGAAGGTCATTACGTTGTGACTCGCGGTTGGTTTTTTAATGCTATTCATATGCCTAATGCCGCTGCTACACGATGCTACGAACACCTTCCAACATTCGACGTTGGATGGTTCATAGCATCGTGTAGCCGTTGTTCGAACCTACGAGTGTCCAATGTCGAGCGTCAAACATTCGTATTTGGTCGTGTCCCGTTCGATGTCGGTATTCTTGCACCGAGTCAAAGGGATGCTTCGAACGTTTGAAGGTCAATGTTGGTTGCGTTCGTTGGTTGCGCACGACTCGTTCATGTGAAGAGAGACAACATCAGTGTATAACATTAGAGATAACATCAGACAGATAACAGCGTTGTCGACTGAGTACCAACACATCATTATTCGTATTGGATCAAACATTCGACTCATCGTGTAGCAGATACATTCGTCGCACCAACTATCGAACTTAATTGCCTCAAACGTTCGATCGAATGTTGGAAGGAACGTTCGTAGCATCGTGTAGAACCCGCTTTAGCCAACCTCAGCGAGGAACTCGGCGAGGAACCTCGTCTAACCTCGGCGAGAATGTGGAGGAGGGCTCAAATCGCCCATATCGCTTTCATAGATATGCAACATATGCAATTTATCAATACCGTAATAGTGACTAAGCTTGAAGTTGAATAAAAAATATTAAGAATTGAGTTTAGATTGACATCTTCAAACAGTGCTATTTTTGTTCCTTAAAACTTTATCTTAAAATTATTTATTTCGGTGTTCTTATGAATAAATTAATTGTTGTTTAATCGAAAATTTAATTATTTTAAAACATATCTGGAAAAAGAAGGCTGCAGACTTTTAGTTGTTTTTATTTTTTTAAGAGGAAATAATGAGGACTTGAGTTTGGGCTAAGTTGGAAGTTAATAGGGACGGAAAAGTTGTGAATAGAGACACTGTATAGGTTAATAGGGACGTTATATAAAATTATAAAGGGACGAATGTGGGGTGATTAGGGACGGATGAAGCATGTATTGGAACTGATTGGAACATAGAAGAGAACACCTTCAAGGTTATCAAGTCATTCAACATTTTTATAAGCACATTCAGCATAACATTTCTATGCTTTATAAACTTTATTTTAGATTCTAAGTTTATTTCTACAGAAAATCATCAATTATTGTTTCTTTTTTGAATGTACAAATACAAAAAATTCGAAATTATGTTATATTTAAATTTCAATTTTGATCGACCCTATGGGTTATCTCCATTCACCCTTTTATCGTCTCTTTTGACCCCAATTTTTCATAGAGAAGAAATTACATTATTTTTGTTATTTTTTCAAAAACCACCGATATTTTCAAAATTTTTTGAATACTGTGATAAAGTTACTATCCCCGCTAACCCCGTATACATATCAAAGATTAGGTACTTATAAAATAAATACAAAAAAATACGGTGTGAAGTAAGGGGTCAAACTAGAATGTCTACCAAACATACAATTAAAACACGATGTATGGACACGAATACACCAATGTGTTAGTAATATATTTTGATGATGATATATGCAGCTCGCATACTTACACTATATACTATGATGGCCGACCTATTTGACAACTAATCAACAATTAAAAATAAATTTATTTATTTTAAGAAAGATATCCCTTTATTTTGAGAAATTTTTTATTCAATAGAATTTTTACACTTAAATACGACACACTTCATATTTTTTTCTGTTTAAATTTCACGAGTTGATTAAAAAAACATGATTTTTATTTTGACGTGAACACCACGGCAGTCAGTAACAGACAAAGCAGCAGTGGTGTAAATTGCTACTTATTGTAACTTTAAGATTTCACTTTTTTATATGTAGGCTTGTTCTGTCTCATCTGTGTACGGTACTTAAAAATGCTGGTAGATGTGGTAGATATGGTAGATATTCTCTATGATTGAGACATTTGAAATTACTATTCTAATAAATCACAAATTATAATAAAATTAGCATGATTAAAAAACTGTACGTATTATTTTATTAATAAAACTGCTTACATTTTTGTATTTTTAAATACATTAAAGAATAATTTAATTATTTTAGATTATAATAAACTTAAAATTACTTATGGTTGTGAGCGTTACTTCATTTACAAGTAAATTCTAAAACACCAAATAAAATAAATCGTTGCCAAATTTTCCTAAACTCGTCAAAATGCAGAAGAAACAAGTTGCTTGTGGTCTGCAGGCATGGAATTATTCAGATTTAGAGGAAACCGTTCGTGAAACACAAAAATTAAGTTTCAGCTTTTTGGTTATTCCACTAGTTCATCCCCGTTATAAGCGCGAATTGGTTAGCGGCACATGTTCAAATCGTAAAGGCCCATTAACACGTTCCGATATGATTTTACCGACCACGGAATGGACGAAGACAATTGTCGGAATCATTTCCTCACACATAGATGTTGATTCGGAAATCGAGCATATTAAAAAAAATAGTCAAGCAATGTTAAAGCAAGAATTAACCCTAGCGTCACATTTAGGGCTACATACGATCATAATTAAAGTGAAATCGATCAATTGTACGGGTCTTGGACGAATGTTGTACAGTAATTTTGTCAAAGGTTCCGCCGGTTTGGTTTGGGTTCAGATCCCGATCACTTACGAAACATCACCGCATAGATCAGACGCGGGGGAATATCGTGTGGAAAATGATCCGTGGGAATGGTGGCATCGACTGAGAACCGCGAGTAATTATCGAAAACAAATCTGTCTGGCATTAGAACTCTCGAACAAGGTGCCATCCGAAGCGGAAGTGGATCGATGGCTTGGAGAACCTGTACAGTGTTTAATTGTTCCTACGTCAATTTTTCTAACGAATCAGCACGGATATCCGGTGCTTGCGCGTGCCATGCAGTACGTGATACGACGATTTTTAGCTTTAGACGTACAGTTTATAATTAAGGGGAAGTCCCGCCATAAAGATATTCAATTGTACTTATCGTATATTATACATTTGGGTGATATGGGTCCATTAACGAATAAGTATGCGGGCTACGAAGATTTTCTTCAGTTTCCGTTGCAGCCACTCGCCGATAATCTAGAGGCTCAAGTCTATGAAGTGTTCGAAAAAGATCCAATAAAATATAAACAGTATCAGTTGGCTATTGAGAAAGCGTTAGAGGATCGGGTGCCGGAAGATAAGCGGGGCGAAGTGTCTCAAACAATTATGGTGCTTGGAGCTGGTCGCGGGCCACTGGTACAAGCGGCAATTAATGCAGGTATGGTCCTTAATAGAGATGATCGATATATCGATAACTGTTATTTTGTAACTAGTATAGAGAGATAACAGTTATCGTGAATAACTGGAATACCCAGTAACTGGTTACTTAAATAACTCCTTTGGAAATATCGATAACATAGGTCAATATTAATATATTCGAAATCAAGGATCACAGTACCTAATTTATTTTAACCACCTACGGAGAATTTCAAAATAATAACGCCGCAGGCAAGTTACACATTTTCTATTGTAGCACATTTAAAAAACCCTTAAAAATGAACTATTGTCTATTGTACAGTTATTTACTTGTATTTGTAATTTTGTATCCATAAAATTGTTAAAATTGTGTATATAAAGCCTAAATTCTTGTATAGACCAGTATTTTAACAGATATTGCAGATTATTTAGTATCCGTCAGTATTATAGATCTGTGCATACACCACAAATCCAATTTTACGTAGTGGTCGGTGCAAATTTAAGGGGAAGTACGTAAAATCGGAAGATCAGGGGCGTCGGTAAACTTTTGTTTCGGGGGTTGGTAAACATTATTTATCTGAACTTATTTAAAACAATATAATCTTAAGAGACAATTTACACCTAAAATTCGATTGTGTAGACAAAGGAAATCGAATGTTAATACTAATGAATATGAGTGACGACTTTTAGAAAACTGTTGAAAAATCAACTTCACTATCGCATTCATCAGTGTAAAAGACGCCAAATAGTGGAAGCTGACAAAAATTCTAGAATATTCTACTTGTGAACTAGCAAAGATACCAAAAAATAAACTTTACTATTGAATTGGGCACTAAAAATTAGATTAAGCAGCGCATTTTGACAAAAATTCTAGAATGTTCTATTCGTAAACTAACAAAGATATCGAAAAATCGATTGTACCATTTAATTGGTCATCGAATAAAAGACGGAATAGCACATTTTGATAAATGTTCTAGAATATTCTATTTGTCAAATAGCAAAAATTGTTTGTCAAATTCGGACATTTGGTTTACATTAGTTTAATTTCGGTTGGACAATTAAGTGGTGTAGTAGATTTTCCAATATCTTTGTTAGTTGACAAATAGAATATTCTAGAACATTTCTCAAAATGTGTTATTTGGTCTCTTTTTTGGTAGCCAATACAATGGCGACGTCTGTTTTTGGATATCTTTGCTAGTTGACGAATAGAATATTCCAGAACATTTGTCAAAATGTGTAATTTGACCTCTTTTTCAATGGACAATTAAATGGTACAATTGATTTTTCAATATCTTTGCTAGTTGACAAATAGAACATTCTAGAATTTTTGTCAAACTGCGCTGTTTAATCTCTTTTTTAATAACCAATTCAACGATGAAGTCTGTTTTTTGATATCTCTGCTAGTTGACGATTAGAATATTCTAGAATTTTACGTTACTCATTTTGCATTTGCATTTTGTATACAGAATATGTGCATATATATCTGCAGTGAAATTTTAAAATTTTTAAAGGCTACGAGTCCCTCAGACAATATTACCTACGGCCCTGACTCTGGCTTGGTACATAAATTTTCACCAACACAGACAAACAACAACATATCTGTGAGAGGAGAACCCCACTTAATCGCTGACGTCACTACGTAAAATCGGAGTACGTACCATTGGATGGCCACTGTATTTCACTAACAGAACCGTTTATACGCATATCGAATGTCTTAGAATATGTTAAAATATCCAAATACCATACCAGTTATTATAATAACTCTTATAAATAACAGTTATTTTTCAATAACTGTTATTGCAATAACAGTTATTAGAAAATAACCGTTTAGCTCATCTCTAGTCCTTAATAATACTAAAAAAAATTATGTAAGAATGTTGAGATTGTTTGATAATAACGATATTGATCGAAACATGTCGCAAATTCAAGTTTTTTTTTTGTATTTATTATTAGCAAACATGATGTACCTCAAACTAACGTTCAAATCTATTTAATTCTTTACAAATGACAAACCAAAGATTCTCGTTCGTGCCTCTGGTGGTGAAATTAGAAACTATCAGATAGGACATGTCTGTATACGTCTCACAGACGATAGAAATTTAGTAACACGCATATAATTTATATAATACGTATTTCTAATTCAGGTACGACATATACGTATTTGTTCCATCTGATGCAGCTTCTAATTTTACCACCAGAGGCGCGCTTGTAGTCTTTACATCGTCTATACTCTATAGACGAGCTGATAGACTTAAAAAAAAATGTTTCGACTATTTACGTAGATGAATTACAAGTAAAAAAATATTTTTTTATTACTCATGCAAGAGAAGTACTAACTTGGCGCACACATTTTTGTACGCAAAATACTTGTTTGACTCCTCTACTATTCCCACATGCTTTTTGCGTGCGGAAAGTATACTTTCCGCACGCAAATTGACAATAAAACACGCAAAGCCGCCTCTTGATTTTTCATTTAATAAATATTTCATAATTATTTCTATAGAAACCACCAACACAGTAATTTAAACAATATTTAATTCAGACAAAAAAGACAAACACTCAAAAATATTATTTTAAAAAGTAATAAAAATAGTAATAATAATAGAAAAAAGTATGTGATATTCGTAATAAAAAATAGTATGTGCAACTCGTGTGGGATCGTCGATTGCCCACTCGAGCGAATGGGCACACTCACTACGATCGTGCGTCCAATTTCGCTCTCGTGGGCAATCAACAATTTGCCGCTCTTATTGCAACAATATACCATTAATTTTTATTCCACTTTCAAAAGTAGCGCTAAAATCTAAAGTTTACTAAATATTGGCGACGCAAAGATTACGCTCGCGCCTCTGGTAGTAAATTTTTAACTAGTATCAAATAAAAATATACGTATAGGTTTAATTAGTGATATAAAATCTAGTAATGCGCACATAATTTGTATAATACATATTTCTATGCCAATTGAACGTATACGCATATTTTTACTTGATACTAATTCTACTACCAGAGGTGCGCCAATAGGTTTCCTCTCTCATATTTTATTTTTGGTGGAAAACGGAATAACTATTATGCTATTCCTGTTTAGTGAAGATAGTACCCATATTCCAGTTGATATTGTTTGTTTAAGGGCAGGTTTACTCGAGAGTCCCTAAAAATGATGTATTTTTCTAGAATTTTTTTCTCAAGAACGGAAGTAAATATCAATTTCAAATTTTGTACACATATTTATTAAGTATTAAACTATACAAAAAAAATTTTTTAAGGAAAAATATAAAAAATTGTTCATTTTATAGATACTGCAATGTGACGATCCGAAAATCCAATGCCTTGTTGGCGGACATCCTAGCGCCGGTAATAAACCACCGAAATCCAAAAACAAAAAAGATTTATAAGATATATGAAGAGTATCGGCACCTCTACCTATAATATCAATAAATTTCTGAAAGAAAAAAAAATGGCGGATGTGTGAACTTTTGATTACGATTTTTGTCTTATTTTTCGCTCTTTAAAGTAAATTTAAAAATAAAAAAAATATTGAAAGTGTATCGGACTTAGGTAGAGGTGCCGAAGAATTGAATTATCTTTAAAATAAAAAATTAAAAAACAGGATCCATCGAATAGTTTTTGAGTTATCGTGTCCGCCAGTTCCAAAAATGTAGTTCCGAGATATTATAAAATATATATAAAGAAACGTATTTTCAAAATTTTATATTTAATACTCATTATTGCGTGAACTACGTTTTTTGAATTTTTTTTTTTTATAGAAAGCTGGATTCAGTTAATGTGCAAGAATCTTGTTTTTAAATTATTTTCAGTAAAATCACTTTGGGAACATATTCTACACATAATTTGCTATCAATTTCGCCAAAAAAAAAAAAAATCGATTTTTTTTATCAAATCTCAAGTAAACCTTCCCTTAAATTACTTTCAGCAAAATCACTTTGGGAACATATTCTACACATAATTAGCCACCAATTTCTGCCAAAAAAATCGATTTTTTTTAACGACTCTCAAGTAAACCTCCCCTTAATGAATGATGACATAAATATTTTTTAAATAAAAATTTAATTAAAAACAAGCCGTATTTTATGAAAGTTTACATTAATTTAGGCTTTTTATGAATAAATCTACAGATTTGAATATTTTTATTTTATTTAATTTTTTTTTTAAAAACTGTCAAACTAAAGTTCAGTTTTTTGCTTGCAGGTCAAATTACGGGTATTAAACTTAATATTTACGCCGTCGAGAAAAACCCACACGCTGTAAATACATTATACGCTTTAGCCGCCGAACTATGGGATAATAAAGTAAAAATTGTGGAATCGGATATGCGGTACTTTAATCCTGACGACAAAGCGGACATTCTAGTTTCAGAATTACTCGGTTCATTTGGTGATAATGAATTGTCACCGGAGTGTCTAGACGGTGCTCAACATGTGCTCAAAGATGATGGAATTTCAATTCCGTGTTCGTATACTTCATATTTAGCGCCACTACATAGTCCGAAAATGTTCACTGAAATTCGAGCTGCTCAACCCGCCGATAAAACTGCTGTATATTGTTTTGAGACTTTATATGTGGTTCATTTAGTCAATCAGTATCAGATTGCACCAACACAGGTATTTCGATAATTTTTGTTTTTGCTATACATGGTGAATAATTTGGGAGTTACTATTTTTATTATGGTCAAACTATTGATTTAATAAAAAAATTTTTTAGATAAGGGTTGTAACTTCCGCTGGATTGCTATAGTCAAGAACTTCCGAAAAATTGTAATCTGTGTTCGAGCTAGAGATGTCGATTTTAAATCGATTAATCGAAAAACGATTAATCGAAGCTTAAAATCGATTCTTTTTTCGATTTTTCTCATTTGAATCGATTCATGAATCGATTTTTAAAAGTAAGAGATCGATAACCGATTTTTTCCAAAAATAACTTCATTTTAATAGTAATTCTACAAAGAAACATGTGTTAAATTGAAATACCAAAAACTCTATTGTTAATTGTCACTTTTTACTCGTTATATCAACAAACCCCTCCTATGGATCTATATAAGTCAGACTATTAATACAAAAGGAAGGAAGAGACCACCTATCTGTGCAAACGACAATTCCTTCCACAAAATAGACTTATTTAGAAAAAATTTTTTGTCAATTTGTTTGAAATTTTGAATAAACTTGGTTCATTTCGTGGTATTCGTCCTACATATTCAATTGCGTTATTTTTTATAATTATAATTGAAAAGTTAACTCATCGCCTTTTCAAATATAATGTAAGGCGTTTTTACACGATATTACCGATATTACCTATGTACTATCAAGTAAGTCCCTTAAACAAAAATTTTCTGATAATTTTATTAAACTCTTCAAAATTTCGATTTTTTAGATCGATCTCACAGAATCGATTTTTTTTAGCCGATTTTTTTTTTGAATCGATTTTTTTGATTTCGATTTAAATTGATCCAAAAATCGATCTTTTTTTTGGAGAATTGAAATCTTTATGTTCAACAATTTTTTAAAAATTTGTTTTATGATTAAAAACTGCCAGTAGTGCAAAAATTTCCATTACAGTTGATCCTTTTTTTGTGGGGTGGAGAGGACGTCATAAAAAAAATCGCACAAAAAAAAATATATTCAAAAATATCATAAATAGCTATAAAAAGTATAGTTCGATCCAGATTGTACAAAAAACTTTTTTTATGCGGTTGGTGGGGACCGCATAAAAAAAGTTTCATCGAAAAAACATCACTTAAAACGCTCAAAACTTAGAAATTTCCTTAGAAGTTGCTTCTATAAACAAGATAAAGCATTAATTGACACGTAGAAACATTTTATTTCAATTTTATAATATTATGAAAATTTTGAAAAATACATCTGTAACAAAATTAAATGATACAATAACTTATGTTCTTATGCAATGTATTGATTAAATGCTTAAAAGCCGTTAAAAAGTATTTTTATCAAAGAAAGTTATTACAGTAATTGTTTAGGTTTCTTACTGTCTCGTGATTTTGGTTCACATTATGCATTTTAATGGCCATTTTTTATAAACCGCATAAAAAAAAATCGCACAAAAAAAGACTTCAACTTTATTTTATTTCATGTTTTTGAGTAATTGCTGTTTTAAAAATTAATTTTTTCAAGTACGGATTGAAATCGAATTCAGACGAAGTATAACGATAATGTAGGTTGATATATTCTCTTGAATTTGTTAAGAATATTAAATGTTATCCATGTTATTCGTCGAAATAGAAGAATAATTTATAAAATATCTATTTTGGATAACTCTGGGTTAATTCGTATCAGCGTGAGCGGAAACGGCTTGCGCTCATTTGTAAGCAATATGCGCTTGAAAACAAACACTTTTGGCTTGCTATTGATATGTATGTATATTCCTGTCTCACTTTCCATGGTCTAGTGAATAGGGTGACAACTATATAGCCAACGCTAATAGTTGACTGTAAACTATGTACGTTTCTTACCTTTCTCATTAGAACATAGAAAGTGAGACAGGAACATACATACATATCAATAGCAAGCCAAATGTGTTCGTTTTCAAACGCATATTGCTTACAAATGAGCGCAAGCCGCTTCCGCTTACGCCGATACGATTTGGCCCTTATGTTTAACGTGTTAAGGCAATTTATTCAAAAATTTTGCATTTTCTACCATGATTACAGTTGTCAATAGTCTTTTGACATGATTAACAGCTAAACGTCTTCACCATCCATTAGTATTTATTGAAGTAAAAAATCAAAAATGTAAATAATTTTCAGTGAATTAATGAATATGCGTCAAATTATTAAATTACTAGTTATTTTTACTGTTAATATTTTTAATTTATTTATTTGGCTATGAAAAAAATATTAAAACTATTTAAAATTAGGTGTGACATCTATACTTAATACAGACAAATCCATACAAACACTGATTACCTAATTAAATAAATTTTTAGTTTGTTTTATGGATAAAAAAGTATAAAACAACACTGATTAAACCTAGCTTGTACATTTACGTATTTATTTGTCGCAAAATTGATAAATTTAAGAAAAATTTAATACCACTGTCGCAGCATCCTGCATGACATAGCGAATTTTCGGTTATAAAACTTACTTTTTCTCGAAAACTCACATACATAGGATAATGGTTCAAAATGTATCTTTTGATGTGATTTTTTCCCCTTTTTGCAATGGCGTAAATAAATTTCGAAAACTCGAATTCTGGAAAATTTTGCCAAAAAACTCATTTTTTCGAAGTTTCGGGTATCGGACGTGTTGGACTAAAGAACTCATCTAAAGTTTTGGGACTTCCAATGTTTTCACTAAATTTCGTAAAAATTGGATATTTCATTCGAGTTACAAAATTTTAGTGAATGTCATTTTCGGTTTCTAGGGACATCAAAACAAATTTTTATCATAGTCCCGGACTCATTTCGCACCATGACAGTGGCTGTAATAGCTGAATTTGCGATTCGGAAATTCGCTAAAAAGTAAATTTGGAAAATTTTTTACCCGTTTTTTTGTTTCCTATTGATGCATTAGATCAGTTTTATCAATAAATTAACAGATAGTGTCAAATAAAAAATTGTAAAATTGCATCATAGCTCCAAAATTAAAGGAGCTATTGAGTTCCTGCATGGTGGCCACATTACTGGAAAACCTGGAAATGTCAGGGAATTCTAAACTTTCTGGAAAAGTCAGGGAATGGTCAGGGAATTTTACCAGAAGACTGGAAAAAATTGATTTTTATAATTTTGTTTATTTAAGGATAAAATTTCAATCAATTTTTCACTTGTTTTGAGATTAGATTTAAAAATTGGCACTAATTTTTTTTTTGGGTTTTGTTTTTTTTTTTAATTTGTCATTTACTTTTTTTAAGAAAAAGTGTTAAAAGTTATTGAGAATTTTTTTTTAGGTTTTTGGGATAAAGTAGGGGCAGCATTTTTCACAAAATAGTCAGGGAATTTTTTAATAAAACTTCTGGAAAACCTGGAAAAGTCAGGGAATTTGTTTTTTAAAAATCTGTGGCCACCATGTGACCTGGCTACAATAATCGATTACCACCAGCGATAGCTACAACTCTTACCTGAAAATTTTTTTATTGAATCAATAATTCAGCCCGTAATAAAAGTGGAAACTTTTCGAGATTGTTCATTCGATATTAAAATAAACTCAAGTAAATTTTTTCAGGCGTGCTGGTCTTTCCACCATCCAAACCGTTCAAAACTTATCGATAATCGGCGTGACGTGACGTTACGGTTCCAAGCACCGCAGAACTGTATCTTAACGGGTTTCGTCGGGTATTTCGATACCGAATTATATAAGGGCATTAAATTAAGCACTGAACCTCGTACTTACTCGGAAGGGATGATCAGTTGGTTTCCGATATTTTTCCCATTGCAGGAGATCATATTCATTAAACGTGGCGAAATTATTGAAGTGAGTTTATGGAGATGTGTCTCGGAGCGTAACGTTTGGTATGAATGGAGTGTCAATAAACCTTATCCCTGCGGCGTCAATAACATTAATGGTCGTTCATATACAATAGCTTTATGATTTTTGTTATAAATAAAATATAAGAATATAAATTTTTTTTAATTAAAAGAATATAAAAATGTTCCATTTAATATGTTTTCTTATTTATTTTATCCTTGAAGTGTCATTTTGTAGCGAACAAGACACCAATTATGTAGTCAATTGCTGCCATCTAGTAACCTGTATCGAACTTTTGAAGTTATTATAGTTGAAAAAATATTCCCAGTAGGTTTCCTTCTTTTTTGTCCTTGTCGTACACTTTTCAACACTACACCAGTGTCCTGAATCAATGGTTTTTATTTAGTTTTTTTAAATATTTGACATAATAATATTTCATCTTCACAAAGTTAAAAAAATGATGCAATACTGTCAAGAAAAGTGAAATATGTTATTTTCAATTAGAATAAACTATTTTCGTTTGATTTTAACTGATTTGAAAATTCTAAGCAGTACATAATGACATTCATTGATTTTTGTTTTTCAAAATTATATTTTTAATAGTATTAAATATTTTGCAATGAATCCAGTCATTTAGTTATTTTATGTATTTGTTTACAGTTAAGTTAGGTATAACATATCATTAATGTCATTTGTTTTCGGTTTCTTTAAGAAATATTCTTCTGTAATCAAATTATTATTGAATAAACAGAATTTACATAAAAATATAAAATAGTGTTATTAACCTATTATTTATTATTATTTCGTAACCTAATGTTCAATTAGTACTCTATGCACTATTTATTTGTTTGACTGGAATTAGAAAAAGACAATCATACGTTGACAAAGAAACTATCAAAATTGTCTGGGAATATTTTTTCAACTTTAGAATTTGTACTTTGACGTCATAAACCAAAATGGCGGTCCATTCGATTTCTCATTAATTGAAATATATTTCATATAATATTAGTAGCTGTATTAAATGCACTTGTAAATTTGGCCAAGATTTTGCTGTTTGATAACTAAAATATTAGTATGAAAAACAGAATTTGATTCCTTTGATCTCAATTGACACCACTAGATGTTTTTTCAAGATACAATCTACTAACAAAAGCCTTCACTATTGTTTAAATAATTTTAAGACAGTCCCTAGTTTTTCGTATATTGAAAGCAACAGTTGTGAAAGGATGGAAAACGAAAATTTTTTTTTAAAATTCACAAAACTAAAATATCTGTATTTTTACAATGCAATTATTAAATAAGAAGACTAAGTTATCAGCTCTGAAGGATGTAATACCATCTGAATCCATTTACACATTCAAAAGGTTGTTTCGAAGCTGTATGACGTCATGTATAGGGATCGAGCTTAGCAACATTATTGCCATCTGGTGTCAGACTGAAACAGTAGATGACGTGGAGATTTGATATAACTTTAACTCTTTAAATGATTAAAACGAGTTAACTCGTCCTGCAATATGGCGGCTCAAAATGCTATATGTATATATTCACTGGTACAGGTGCCGCCATCTTCCGAAATACGGTATAATTCTAAATAATGTTCAATTTTATAAATTCCTAAAGTTTACTTTTTTGATGTTGGGATCTTTAATTTTTTTTCTTTTTCTTTTTTTGTAACCTGATCTATTGTATTGATCACTGGCAGTAAAAAGTTCGGCATTTTGAGACAAAAAAATTTTCCATATGGTTTGTTTAAAAGCGTTAATAACCATAGCATGTAACATCCACACACAGTACTTCTTGCTTATCACTGCGGAGCGCCATTGTCCGCGCTAGTGTTGCCGTCTAGGTCAAGATTGGTCCCTATTTCTTAACTATTGGCAGTTTACTGACAATACTAACGTAGGTTATGAAGCTAGATAACTAGATAACTGTTGTATTTTTTTTTTTTACAATAAGTTAGATATTTTTTTTACACAGAAATTACACCAAATTTGAATAACTCAATTTTTAGCAACCAATGGGGTACAATAGGGTAATTTCAATTTTGATATTTGTTAGTTTTTACACGAAAGGTGCTCTAAAACTAGTTAGCAATATGATTTAAAGTAAAATTAATTTATTTATCAAACAGGTCAATAGAAATACAAGTTGTTTTTTTTTTAATTTTTCTTTATTTAAAAAAAAATTGAGATTTACATCAAATATAATTGAAGACATGAGTGGATGAAGGCGTTATGTAACATTTTTTATATAATTTTACAACAGAAGCGTTTGAAATTTTTTATTTACATATACAGCTGAACTCTTTTTTGTGCGGTGAACAGGGACCGCATAAAAAAATCGCACAAAAAAAATATATTCAAAAATATCATAAATGGCTATAAAAAGTATAGTTCGATCCAGATTGTACAAAAAACTTTTTTTGTGCGGTTGGTCGGGACCGCATAAAAAAAGTTTCATCGAAAAAACATCACTCAAAACCCTCAAAACTTAGAAATTTCCTTAGAAGTTGCTTCTGTAAACAAGATAAAGCATTAATTTACACGTAGAAACATTTTATTTCAATTTTATAATATTATGAAAATTTTGAAAAATACATCTTTAACAAAATTAAATGATGCAGTAACTTATGTTCTTATGCAATGTATTGATTAAATGCTTAAAAGCCGTTAAAAAGTATTTTTATCACAGAAAGTTATTATAGTAATTGTTTAAGTTTCTTACTGTCTCGTGATTTTTATTCACATTATGCAAAAAAAAACCGCATAAAAAAATCGCACAAGGACCGCATAAAAAGAGTTCAGTTGTACTTCCTATGGAATAGTACGTGTTTATTATTGAATTTCTATAAAACTATTGGGCGTAATGAAATCAAATTGCTATATACAATACTTCAGCACAGGATATTCCAAAATTTTGCAAAAAATCACTTTGTAAAAAAAGTTACATAACACCTTCCATCCACTCACGTTTTCAATTACGAACATAATTACAAATATTTTATATACAAATAAATATTAATTTATGCTTGTAAAACTGGCCTGTAATGTTTCCCTTCCAAATTATCATTTGCAGTAGCGTATCCAGTACCACCCTGAAAAAAAATTAAACATATTTTACAAAAATATAAACAGAATAAAATAAAATGACTAATATTACCCTTTGTAAGGGTATAATATCTTTTTCTGTAAGCTTCTGTCCAGTTAGTGGATGAGTCCAATCTTTCTTTATAATTTTTTCCACACATTCCATCGTTACAACGTCCCCTCTAAAGTGTGAAAAAATGGTGCGAATTATTCGGAACTTAATAATAAACCACCTTTAACTACTTACGTTGGCCGTAAAACTGCACAAGGAACTGAATTACTTAAAATATCATGCGTTACCGCGCACATATATCGATTTTTCTTTACAATTATTGATTTTTTATCGTCTGGATCATTGACCATTGTGAATTTAACATTAATCAAATCTTTTGCCTTCAATGGTTTACCGGTAACAGGGCACGGAATTGTGCTGTCCTAAAATTGGTTGCAAAGTTGACTAATTGTAATATGTGCCAGACGCTGGCATTTAAACGAGTGCATTTAAAAACGAACGTAAATAGGTGAAAAATATTGTATCTAAAAAATTAAGCTTACGGAACATATTAGGTCTGTTCCCGTACCAGTAGGAAAGTGAATGTATTAGCAGAAAAATGTAGGAAGTCGTTCCTGTACACTAAAAAGTCAGGTAGGGGTTCATTTCCCCTCTAGTAGGGAAATGTAGAAAGTAGCAGTGACTTCAAAGTTCCTGCTTTTTCCTTCCACCTCTAGAATTTAAATTTTTACATTTATTAATCATGTTAAAGACGTTCGAGCGCGTCCACAAAACACTACAGAATAATGTTATGTAGCTACCACAAAACACTATACCTGTATGTTATGCATACAGAGCTTGTGCTTGTTCATGTATCATATGATGTGTCATGTTGGTCGTGTATATGGGTGATTGCTATACGTACCACCTATAGTATACTGATCTCTGACATCAATGCATACACAGTTGTTGATTGAAATTTAGTAGTCTGATTTGACCTTGTATGTCGTGTACACATCAAAATCTACCCGAAACGTTCGTCAACACGATGTTTTTTGTGCAATTATATAAATTGCATATTTCAAAGAATATTTTTAAACATTTTTTATTATGGTATCTACTCTTATAATATACTTACTATAATTTTTAAAATGAAAAAATACTGTTTAGAATATTTTTTCCTAATAGCTCTGTGTTAAAAATTTGATTTTTAATCGTCAATTACTTTAGGAAATGATCTATGAAGGCCTTAAAATCTTTGAGAGAAAATAACTATGTAATTGAACTTGTCAATTCTCTAAAATTAAAATTTTTATCTACTATTAGGTCTGACGCACGAACGTCCTTAATGAAAACTACCATAATATTTATTACCATTAACCGATGTAACCGTTTAGACAAATGTAGAAAAGTCAAAGAAATGTCAAAAAGCTGTCAAATTTGTTTTAATGCAGTAAGGGCAGTAGGACTGAAGGAAGTCGTTTCTTTACTTTCATATTTTATCCCAATCACCTAATTTTTGTATCAAAGTTGAAGTATATTGTCAAATCTAACTAGTTAAGGTTAGGTTAGTTTAGTTAGTTTTGACAATATATTTGACTTGAATATAAAAACTAGGTGATGAGGTTAGTTAAGGTTAGGTTAGTTTAGTTAGTTTTAACAATATACTTCGACTTTGATATAAAAACTAGGTGGTGATGCTAGTTAAGGTTAGGTTTGTTTAGTTATTATTGACAATATACTTCGACTTTGATATAAAAACTAGATCACACAATGTCGTTTGTGTTTTCTAAATGGAACACGCTCATTGTCAAAATATTACACATACTATACATTAGGGTTTTCGATCTCTGGCCAAAAAATCGATCTTGTGGATCGATTCGAATCGTCAAACCAAAAATCGATGCAGGAGAAAATCGGGTTACAAAAGATCGATCTGACGAAAATCGATTCAATTTTTGTACTTACAGAAAATAAAAGATATAAAAATTTTAATCAAGTTTCTTATTAGGTAAATCACAAGCCAGTTTTAAATAAAATTTTCAATTTCCTTTGAAGATGAACTGCTGAATTTAGTATCAATAAAATGGTTTCCAGTTTGCGCTAAAAGTGTCACATGAATCCAAAATTTTACTCAATTTTCTATAAGTGAATTATAAAAGTGGTAAAATTATTTGACAACATAAATATAATTAAAATATATTCTACAATAATTTTGAAAAAAATATATTTTACTAAAAAATATTCTAATTTAAATTCGAAAAGATTGATCTCCGATCCCCTAAAATTTTTCATGATCTCTGTATCGATTTGGTCTCCAAAGAATCGATTCGAAAAATCGAAGATCGACTCTCCAAAAATCGATTTTCGATAAAATCGAATCGAAATTGGAAACCCTACTATACATACAATATATCCGAATCTAAAGACAAGTTTAAGGTTCAATATTTCGAAAACGAAGCGAGATATCGAAAAAATTATTCTAAGTTTTCGTTTTATTTTGTCGAGTTTTATAAGGAACTGTCATCAAATCTTGGCGCCGTACTAATAGTAATCTTGTCTTCAGTTGTTCTTTTTATATTACATCAATAATTAATAATGCCATTACCTATTTTAAAAAAATCGTCAAGTGCGTGTTTTTGACACGCACTAAGTAATGTCACCTCAGTGAAAGTGTTAATTTATGATTTTTTGGCTTGTTTTTTAAGTACAGTGAGAATACAGCCCTCTTGCGTTTATTCAATATATGCATGTACAACCTTATAATTATTATATTATATATTATTATTATTATTATTATTAATTTTTCCCCCACTATAATCACACAACGAGATTAATATGTCATCCTTCGGTGACATAAAAATATGCGATATAGAGTGTCATTTATTATCAACATATATTGTCAATATTGACAAGTGATTTTTTAAAAAAGTGTTTCCCAGGTTTAATTTTCCAAATACAATAATTTCCACCGATATTTGTTCGTTTTTTTTTTTGTACAAATTTTGAAAATCCCGTTTCTGGCATATATTGCAAATTTGCCTTTCAAGTTTGTACTAAATTTTAACATACAAATTTGATACTCACAGGTTTTTTAAGAATTGTTTCGCTAGCTTGAGGAGTTTTTGACGGTATCCAAAAACTGGGTAGTTCTTTATCTTTACCATTTGCCATATTTGAAATTGAGTCGGATTCGGATGTTGTGGACTTTTTAGCAGTAACAATATTTTGTTCAGTTTTTAAAAAGTTTGATATTTTAGCAGTGGTTTGTGCTTCGACCAATTCGTTTTTTTCCATCTCTTCTTTTTTCTTTTGTTTTTCGTATTCCTTCATTTTTCTGTTATATTCATTCTTCTTTGTAATAATGTATTGTAAAATCGCTTCTTTGTCAAATAAAACACCATCTTTCCTAAAATTTTCTTATAATAATTACATTATCTGGAGTATTTTGTAATCTTAAGATCTTACGTAACTACTGGAATTCGGCAAGGTTGTAACGTAAGTGAACAGCAATCGAAATCTTTTACGGAGTCTTTACCCACACGTTGACTACTGGTACCATATCCAGAGGCTGCAGCATCTTTTTTCTTTTCATGATATGTATAAACTGCACCGGCAGTGCAATTCCTGGCGTGACGTGTCATTTATTTTCAATTTAGATGAAGCTATTAGTAAAATTTAATTTTCTTAGAAAGTTTTAAATTAATTTTGAAAATGGAAATGTTCAATTTGTTCAGTTCAGTTTTAGAAACAAAATGACATTGACGTTGTACTCTATATCGCAAATAAATACAAGTTGTAAATTTGTAAACTTGTAATACGATTATTATGATTATTATTTATGATATTTTACCATAGATATCATACCAATATGTACCAAATACAGTGTACCCAGTGTACAAAGTCAAGAAAATAATACTGACCGGATTTCACCCCCTCTGTGATAAATGATACCGTAACAATCAACATAATTTTTCTAAATGGATGAATTTTAATTTTTATATTTATTTGAATAAAAAATATATTTAATATTACTATAAGTGCAGTAAAATATTAAAAAATGGATTATTGCCGTCTAACTTTCTAAATTTATCAGATATATTCATTTACAAAAAAAAAAATTTTTTTAATACAAAATGATAAAAATATCATTCAGC
Source organism: Brachynemurus nebulosus (assembly GCA_035578155.1). Taxonomy (NCBI): domain Eukaryota; kingdom Metazoa; phylum Arthropoda; class Insecta; order Neuroptera; family Myrmeleontidae; genus Brachynemurus; species Brachynemurus nebulosus. Next base: position 6,808,384 of record JAPWDM010000019.1, read on the forward strand.
TCCCCGATTTCATATTCGGATTTCGGACCCAATAAATTTATTCTCAAACAACAAATAATATAATAGCGAAAATTGTACCAAACCTTGTTTACTAATTTTTATAATTCATATCAATCAGTAGTCATTATATGTACGGCTATTACTATTAGATAGATATTTGTTAGTATGTAGTAAAGCCCCAGTAAATTCCCAGTTTTTAATTCTCAGCTATTATTGTTTTTAAAAATTTATTGGAAAAATTTTGTTGATATAAGAATAAAATATCGAAAGAAATATCATTCTAATTTTAATAACTACTTTTAATTTAAACTGGCCACATATTTAGAAAAAATTCTTAATATAATATTCCAGTTTTGAACTCTCTCAACATACGAATCCATATATTTATCTAATTCACTCGTGGTTACCCTGACAATAAAATCGAATAAATATTCTGGACATAGTCACTGTCGCGGATTTCTTGTTTGAGGTCCAAAACACTTGTTACTTTTGCCAGTGACCGTATAACATAGAACGTGAACTATAATATTCCACTTTTGAACTCTCTCAACATACGAATCCATATTTATCTGATAATTCACCCGTGGTTAACCTGACAATAAAATCGAATAAATATTCTAGACATAGTCACTGTCGCGGATTTCTTGTTTGAGCTTCAAAATACATGTCACTTTTGTCAGTGACCGTATAACATAGAACGTGAACTATTTTTCCTCAAAATAAAGAGGAAGAGTTTAGCAGATTTGAGTGTTACTTTATGTTATTCCATATTTACTTTATAAATCACTTTGGAAAAAACACTAAGATTGATAATCGTCGCACTGATTTTAATTAAAACATGACAAGAGTTGTAAAATAAGAAAACATATTGATAATGAAAATTCATTAACTTTTATTTCTTATAATAATATGCAAAATAAAATATTTATTCATTTTTAATTATATAATTTTAATTATTAAAGGTTTTATTTAGGTGAAAAGACTTATGAAAAATTATAAAGGAGCATAGTATAGGTATATATATATTTTGTAATTCATCTAAATAAGGGAAATGTCATTTCACGTTCACAAATTCATTGCTAAATAAAATAACAAAACAAAAGAGTGATAAATAATAAATGAAAAGTAATGGAGATAAGAAAAAATTGTTTAAATTGAAATGTACAAGATGTAATGACGGAATCTAATACGTACACTAAATTATGTCTCTTTTTGTTTTCTAACTTACTTTTTCCTTGTCTGTATACATATTTGTAATGTAATATGTAATATGTACCTAGATACACGTGTCCGAATTAGTTAAAGTCCGAAATTTAGCCTTATTTTGTATGTTGAGATAAAATAGATAAAATTTTCATTATTTTCTACCATGTAATTGAGAAGTAATTGGACAACAATTTTTCTAGAATCACTATTAAGACTTTGGACTTAATGATTGACATCACTTAAAATCTAGAAATGACGAAAATAAAAACTAATTGAATCAGAAGAAACTATAGTAACCTATGGATTAATTTAGTATTCTTAAGATATTAAAAAATTTTAGTAAACTTGATGACGTCAGCAAATTAAAAGTTTTTTTCTTCAAATCACATTTTATTGACGTGAATTAGGGTGATTGATAAAATTAGGGTAATTTGGATATGAACTTTTCATTTTTGTTACCAGAAATGTCGAAATTCCTTTTAGAAATATAATTGAATCCACAGAAGAATTCGCTACCAGTTTTATCGTTCAATTATTAATAGTAAACTTGACGTCATCAAACAAAATAAATCATAAAATTTGAATTTATCTCCGTTCAAGGAGGATTATGAGTTTATGACCAGGGCCGCCCTGAGGCCGGGGCGACCGGGGCGGTCGCCCCCGGCGTCGTAGCCAACGGGGCGCCGCGGCCGTTAAAGGTAAAAATAAAACATTTTGCCCCCGCGTTATAGGAGCACGAATATTTCACGAGAAAAAATCATAAAGTTTTTTCTCCCATCAAGGTGCTAAAAAGTATTAAATATCATGACCAAAAAGATATGCTTACTAATTTAGATAATAATGCTGACCATCCCCCTGACTGTGGCGAGTGCTGAGCAAAGTTTAAGCAAGTTGAAACTTATCAAAACTTATCTTTGATCTACGATGACACAGGGAAGGTTAAATCATTTGGCTGTTTTATGCATGTTGCAAAAAAGTTGGACTTTAAAGACATTTTAACGTCTTTTGTGAAAGCCAAGGCAAGCAAAATTCCTTTGGGGGTTTAAACTTTAAAGTATTGACAAATCAGACTGATTAATTTTTCTTCGTAAAATCAAAAGTTTGTTAACAGAAGTTTTGTTTGTTATATTTCCTATACCTAGATCATATGTAACTCTTTTTGTAAATATAAACACAAAATAAAAAAAAAATATATATGTATTGTGTTTCTAAAATGTATTCTTATAAAAATATTTAGTAATACCCTGATGGGGGGCGCAGATCGAAATCTCGCCCCGGACGTCTATTAACCTCGAGGCGGCCCTGTTTATAACCCTTAAATTTTTAAACTGTAAATTAAAAGAAATAAATAAAAAGGTGATCAAAACAATCATGTAAATTTGTGAGAAAAACTGATATTTAGAATTCACAAAAAAAATATTGTTTAAAGTAGAAATTTTTGCTATTTTGTTCAATAGATAGTACCTGAGTTGCATGTTAAGGGTAAAAAATAAATGAAGGTATATTTTTTATGTTACAAAGTTTTACTTTATGTTAAGTCAGTTGCCTATACAACATATCCGAACTTGCTTCAAATAAAAATATATCAATTCAATATATGTAAGTACCGTATTTTCCGGCTTATAACGCGCATCTCAAACACCAAAAATATTGCCCAAATTTCGTGATGTGCGTTATACGCCAGATATAACACAAAGTTTTGTAAAAATTATGGCGGTTTTTATTTTAATATTATATATTCTTCTGTCAATAGTAAGTGGATTATCAAATAACGTAAAAGCTCCTATATTCGAACGCGATTCAATAGTCGCACAGTTTTGATATTTATCGATTTCTTTCAGAAATAACTTCATTAATATATGTATAAAATATCAAAAGTGTTAGAGTATTGAATCGCGTTCAAATAGGGGCTTTTACCCTACTTAAATAACAAAAATAAAAAAAATTTAACACTAATACAAATTTAATTAATAAGAAAATTTTCAAAAAGAAAAAAAAAAATAAAACTTTCAAATTATTCTGTACAATAAGTTTATGTATAACGTAAAAGCCCCTATACCGGAACACTATTTTTAGGTGTGTAATTAAACTGGCTTATAAAAATTGACAAATAAATTAAACACCCATTTTTTTTTTCTTAATAAGCATGAAACAAAGTTTTTTTAATCCAATGAATATGTTTATAAAAAAATACAATCCAAAAATTTTATTTATTAATGTTTTTCTTTTACAAAATGCCGACATCTATATTCAAACAAAGAAATATTAATGACACTAGGAGTTGGGAACCGATATACAAACAGACATGTAATATGAGTAATATGACACATAGAGTGACATTTAGACGTCAATGTAGAAAATATAGAATGGTTTAAGTATCAGACGTAAATAACGGATCAAAATACTGTATTCGACAAAAATTGTTAATGCGAGGTGAATTTAAATTGAAAAATAATCATTCTATTAATAATAATTTTTATTATCAGAGGTTTCTTTCAGAAATAACTTATACAATATATAAATGTCAAAACTGTTCTAGTATTGGATCGCATTCCGGTATAGGGGCTTTTACCCTATAAATTATTTTCTTAGTTAGATATATGATTCATTATTTTATTATCAAAGATGGGATGTGCGTTATACGGCGTACATACAAAAAAACTAAAAAAAAATTTTCAAAATTTTGGTATGCGCATTATACGCTGGAAAATACGGTATACATATGTATACCATTAGTATCAATTTTCATTTAGCGCTTCCACCACATGCAACTTACGTTCATAATGGTCATAATGGTCGTATTTCGGACTTTAACCGTTTTATATATACAAAATGGTAATTGTAAATAAATAAAAGGAGACAGCGACAAAGTTTGTATAGTAATTCTTGTGTATGTTGGTGATATCGGCGCTTTACTCCGAGTGACGCGCATTCGTTCGTTGATGATGATGATGGTGTTGACGAGGACGAGGCTGTACGAACTCGAGAAACGAATAACCAACAAATGTATTGATTGTCGTCAAACCGTCAGATTCCCAGGTCTACTATATTAATGACACGCATGCCCAATTCTCTCGTATGCCCAAAAATATTATACGAGAATGCAATCCTATGTTTTGTTTGTTAGTTTTGTTTCACAAGTATAATTGTTATGGATAGTTAGAGATTTACTATATTCGTACAATAGCGAAAACATTGCAAAATTGTCGCGTATACAATGCTGGGCGACACTGTCTCGTTATATGAGATCAGAGATACACAAACGTATCGAATAGTTTCATTTTGTCTTACGTACATTAGCACTTTAGGCAATTTTTAGAGTAAATATTGATTATAAAAGTCAGTTTAGTAATTTGGTCAAATAAAATTAATGTATATAGCTCAAAGTAGTCCTAGTGTGCGAGGGTAAAACAGATGCAACAATAACATTAGAGTCCTAAGTTGTTAGATCACATGACTATAGTAATGAAAGGTGTGTTTTTTGATAAAACAAACTAATCATAACGATTTTAATGATACTTTAGGTATCTTGTAATTTTTCGCGCGTCTAGACTACGTATCAGAATCAGACAGATTTGTGTCGTCTCAGCGCTTCCACTTTAATTTTGTTGCGCAAAGAATTTTTGTTTTGGGGTTGCTGACACATATATAATCTTGGTTCGAGTCTTGTAGTGTTGTCTGTGGGTCCTGAGCTTGGTTCTGGCCTTGTTCAAAAATACTGCAAAAGTAAGACCACCGATTGGGCTTATTTTTGCAATTTTAAATTGCGTTGCAGAAAGAAAATCGTAATTTTTTTCGGTACTTTTATTCCTTTATAACCCAAGAATCATCAGTTAAAATATGTATGTATAAAATATTGTACACTAACAGAACTTCAAACATATTTTACTCTACGTTTTCAAAAACGGTGCGCAAGTTGTAGCCCGTAACTTTTTATTAATTATACCGTATGAATGTGTGCTAGAAGCATTAAAATTTTTCTGAACCACTAAACCTAAAAAATTCACACTATTTAAATTTCATTTATTTTATTTTTATTTTATTTTATTTTATTTTTTTAACCTGTATAATTTTAAGTTTAGTGACCCAGAAAATTTGTTTTCTTCAAAACCCCGTTCGATTTTCTAATTTCTGACCACCCTTTAAAGGTGTGTGCTGTGCGCCGCAAAAAGTGCATCATTATCAGGCAATAAAAGAATATAAAATCTTTCTTGATACTTAAAAAAATGCTAACTTTAATATTAAATAGAAGCAATAAACACTTTATTGTTCTGATAATTGTGAAAAATTCTAGCTACTGAACGACGAAATACTGATTTAATGCTTATTTAAGGGGGACCACTAGTGTGACCGCCTTAAAAAAAGGTGATTTTTGGGATTTTTTTTCAAGGCAACTACTGTATAGAATGTTTTAATATTTTAAGGATATATTCGTTGATATATAATAAATTCATGATAAAATTTTTGGACCAAGAAATTGAAAATTCACGGAGTTATTCGCGATCTCCCAAGACTTAAAAAAAAAATTCCCACATTGCTGCAGTTATAGCGACCTTCACAGTGCCTGAAATCAAAAAAGCCAAAAAGTTTATTAAACTAGAAGGAATTGCCCGTACCGTGAACTTCAATCGAAGAAAAAAAGTTGAAATTTAACAAAATGGCGGAGTTTTTAAAAAATGTTTCAAAATTTGCACGACAATTTGACGATCTTTGCCCTGTAAAAATTAGATTTATTTTTCGATCGGAAAACTGGAGGTTCGTGGTACGGACAAACATATGTAAAAGAAACTGCAATAAGAATCAACTCGATCGGATGATTTGTCTTCGAGTTATAACTGCAGCAAATTTGAAAAATGTAGTTTTTCTATATTTTACCTTTTAGTTTTAATCACTGAGAATTTTTACTAAAATTATTTACAATGTACTCACTATAACGGTCATAGTAAAACTAGATGAGTCGTTTAAATGTGCCAGGGTCTAGCTTCTCCACAACATGTTACGGGCAGTCACGTCCAGAAACTCCCGAACTATCAACCTTTATACATTTCTCAATACCTCAAAGTTAACAATGAAAATCAGAATCCGCTCTTCGGATGGCTGTAACTCAAAAACTGTTTGAGATATGCACTTGAAATTTTAATATGTTATTTTTAACGGTATAGACTATCGAAATATGTAAAAAAAATTTTTACAATTTTTTGAAAACGTCACAGTAGTGGTTCCCCTTAAAACACACATGCCCAATTTTTTTTTTTTTAGAGAAGCGAGAACATAGAACTGCCTATATTGTCATATAATCTTATGCATTGATATTTAGTTACCTACATATTATAGCTCACTGATATATAACTTATTGATAGAAGTTTCTAGGAATGTCGTTACCAAAACTGGTGTTCTAGTGTACTTTTAAAAAAATGTAATTTCTACATTATAGGTGCTCTTATATTCAGTTTGAGTTATTTGCAGGAATCAAGTTATAATTGTTGAAAAAAATATTTACGAAAAACTTGTGTTAAGCAATTGTTGATTAATGAATAATTTAGAGTAGTTTTGTACAAAACACGACATAATATAAGGCGTTAGTACTGAATTGTTACCACTAAAGTGTTTGATAACATGATAACTAAAGTGTTTATATCTATAATTCATCGTAATCTGTTTATTTTACACGCAAAAGCACGTAAATTTTGAACATCAATGCTCGGCGTTGCCACCATTCTATATCTAAAGTATAAGAAATATAAGAATATACCTTGTTTGTGTTATATATATTCTTCAACAAGAATAAATTGACCCCTGAAGATTTGGTGCGCAGCCTTTTACGTATTAACAATAATGCTACAGTAACGAACAAAATTAAATATTCCTTATGAAAATAACGTTTTAATTTCCTCCCTAACCATTTGTCTCAGTTGTCTATGCAATGATCAGACCCCGGTGACATCTACTGATTAACTTAAGGGGGACCTTTAAAAATAACATACTAAAATTTCAAGTGCATATCTCAAATAGTTTTTGAGTTACAGCCACCCGAAGAGCGGATTCTGATTTCCATTGTTAACTTTGAGGTATTGAGAAATGTATGAAGGTTGATAGTTCGGGAGTTTCTGGACGTGGCTGCCAGTTACACGTTGTGGCAAGCTAGACCCTGGCATATTTAAATGACTCATCTAGTTTTACTATGACCGTTGTAGTGGGTACATCGAAAATAATTTTATTAAAAATTCTCCGTGATTAAAACTAAAAGGTAAAATATAGAAAAACTACATTTTTCAAATTTGCTGCAGTTCTAACTCGAAGACAAACCATTCGATCGATTTGATTCTTATTGCAGCTTCTTTTATATATATTTCTTGGTACTATGAACCTCCAGTTTTCCGATCGAATAAAAAATGTAATTTTCGCAAGCCAAAAACCATCAAATTTTCGCGCAAAATTTGAAACTTTTTTTTTTTAAAAACTCTGCCATTTTGTTAAATTTCAACTTTTTTTTTCGATTGAGGTTCACGGCACGGACCATACCTTCTAGTTTAATAGGATTTATGGTTTTTTCGATTTCAGGCAGTGTGAAGGCCGCTATTACTGGAGCAGTGGGGGAACTTTTTTTTGGAGCCTTGGGAGATCTTGAATAACTCACTGAATTTTCAATTTTTTGGTCCAAAAATTTTATCATGAATTTACTATATATCAACGAATATATCCTGAAAATATTAAAACATTCCATATAGTAGTTTTCTTTAAAAAAATTCCTAAAAATCACCTTTTTTCAGGCGGTTATACTAGTGGTTCCCCTTAAATCTAATAACATATTCTTGTTTGTCGTTACACCAATCGTTACACACCTTACCCCAATTTTTGGGCGTGTATCTAGAAAAATGGCTGAATTATTAACAAAAATATTTCAATTTCAAATATTATCGAGTGCCTGTGAAACATTATTAATATATGGCGGACTTTTGTTCGTATTTATACATACACCAATATTCATATGTTCACTTAATGTCCAGCTTTAGCTGATACTTGAACACTCGATTAACTTTGGCATGTATGACCAATTCATTAGGTTAATTAAAATTCACATAGTGTTTGAAAAATTATCAAACTGGATCCGCTGGGGCTCGAACCCGGATTTCTTGGTTGCTGGCCAAGCGTTTTACCAATTAGGCCATCGATCGCTTGTTCGAGTGCCATTCCAATCCGATAATCAATCAAACACATCCTCTCTTTAATGCGAGACGCAGTTATATTTTTAATTTTGAGTCCCAGCCGATCCAGTTTGATAATTTTTCAAACACTATGTGAATTTTAAACAAATATAATGAATTGGTTATACATGCCAAAGTAAATCAAGTGTTCAAGTATCAGCTAAAGCTGGACATTAAGTGAACATGTGCATATTGGTGTATGTATAAACACGAACAGAGGTCCACCATACGTTAATAATGTTTCACAGGCACTCGATTACATTTGAAATTAAAATATAACTGCGTCACGTATTAAACAAAGGATGTGCTAGATTGATTGTCAGATTGGAATGGCACTCGAACAAACGATTGGTGGTCTAATTGGAAAGGCGCTTGGCTAGCAACCAAGAAATCCGGGTTCGAGTCCCAGCCGATCCAGTTTGATAATTTTTTAAGCACTATGTGAATTTTAATTAAAAATATTTAATTTTCCCCACTTTAACACCCTGTAGTTCAGAAAGAAGCGATTTTAGACTCATTATTGTCGTAATTACGTACGTATTACGTAAAATATTAAAATTTTGCCTTCTGAACGTACAGTTACAATTTGGTTAATTATTTATGACTCATCCTGTACATAAGCGTTCAGTTTTTAAAGTTATCGAATTTTACTAGTTATTATTAATCGAACCGACGTTTTATTTTTGGATAAGCATAATTTTTGTAGACGTTTTGTACATTAGTATATGAGCCAAGAAACTTAAAGTTTATTTTTTGTATAAGAGCAACTTGGGTAATAATAAGGTGTAGTAATATCAGTACTGTGCTTAGAAAGGATTCGGAAAATTTCATTCCGAGAAGGACTTAGGGGTCATATATTGCGTCATACGATCTTCGCCATTTTTAGACCCGTTTTCCCCCTTATGTTACATTTTTTCACATTTTCCTGTAGTCCTCCGGCGTAGTGACAACATGCTACGATTTTGGCAAAATAATTTAAAATTAAGGAAAAATATGTTTTTAAATTGCGTTCACAATTTGTATTTAACTGTACACTTACAATTTAATTCATATTTTATTAACATTAAAATATACAGAGCGTTCATAAAGTTCCGGAACAGCTGAAAATCTCAATAAATATTGACTTTATCGAAAAATAACCCGGACAAAAGTTTCATGGGAAGAAATGAGGAACTAGAAAATGACCTCGAATTTGACCTTGAACATGATCTTGACCAAAATTTGGAGGTCAACTTTGTTTTTTTTTTTAAATGGAAACGCCTATTTTTGACCTCGGATTCGGAAAGAGCGGGAAATTCCACTTCAAAACCATATTCATACTTCATATCCCAAAGTCGTGTGAAGGTCATAAAACGAAAAAAATATGATACTGGTTGGTCAAGGTCATCTTCAAGGTCAAATTCGAGGTCATTTTCTAGTTCCTCATTTCTTCCCATGAAACTTTTGTCCGGGTTATTTTTCGATAAAGTCAATATTAACTGAGATCTTGCGGAACTTTTGCGGAACTATTCCGGAACTTTATAAACGCTCGGTATATTAATATTAAATGTAGTAAATGCAACGCTCCGAAAGCGAATGCAAGATGTGTATCTATTATTCCAAGAAGTCAACGGTGGTATAAACTCGGCATAAAAGATGATCTATGTAAACAAATGCAATGAATACCCGATTTAAAAATGTTTTAATACTATTTCAATTATTGGTATAAAAAATAAAAAAAATTGGATTAAAGTAAATATTGATGGAAGAGGAAATAATATTAATGGAACAAAAAATTATTAAAGAAAAGAAAAAACGTTACAACATTGACAATCCCCTTCGGCCGCTTTGCCACATTTAGTAACATTTTTCGGAATATCTTCGCCGAATTACCGCGTGACGTAATACACGGACGGTGCCTTAAAAAAACTTTTGGTACAGAACCGCAGTGATTTTACTACTTTTGGTACAAAACCGCTGTAACCTTACTACTTTTGGTACAGAACTACTGTGACCTCACTAGTTTTGGTTTAGGACTTCTAACTTTTTCATCAAATTCCGTAATAGTCGGATGCTTCGTTCGAAAGTTAACATATTATGTATACATTTTCAAATGTAAATTTTAGTGAGTATCATATTTCGGTTCTAGGGACCATAAGGAGGACGACTAGTGTGACGTTTTCAAAAAATTGTAAATTTTTTTTTGCATGTTTCGATAGCCTATACCTTTAAAAATAACATATTAAAATTTCAAGTAAATATCTCAAATAGTCTTTGAGTTACAGCCATCCGAAGAGCGGATTCTGATTTTCATTGTTAACTTTGAGGTATTGAGAAATGTATGAAGTTTGATAGTTCGGGAGTTTCTGGACGTGGCTGCCAGCCACATGTTGTGGAGCAGCTAGACCCTGGTACATTTGAACAACTCATCTAGTTTTACTATGACCGTTTTAGTGAGTGCATCGTAAATAATTTTTGTAAATATTCTCAGTGATTAAAGCTAAAAGGTAAAATATAGGAAAACTACATTTTTCAAATTAGCTGCAGTTATAACTCGAAGACAAATCATCCGATCGAGTTGATTCTTATTGCAGTTTCTTTTATATATGTTTCTCCGTACCATGAACTTCCAGTTTTCCAATCGAATAATAAATGTAATTTTTGTAGGCCAAAAGTCATCAAATTTTCGCGCAAATTTTGAAACTTTTTTTTTAAAAAACTCCGCTATTTTGTTAAATTTAATTTTTTTTTCGATTGAGGTTCACGGTACGGGCAGTACCTTCTAGTTTAATAGGCTTTTTGGTTTTTTTGGTTTCAGGCACTGTGAAGGTTGCTATCACTGTAGCAGTGGGGGAACTTTTTTTTTTTTGGAGCCCTGGGAGATCGCGAATAACTCCCTGAATTTTCAATTTTTTAGTCTAAAAATTTTATTATAAATTTATTATATATTAGCGAATATATCCTTAAAATATTAAAACATTCCATACAGTAGTTTTCTTTAAAAAAATTCCTAAAAGTCACCTTTTTTTAAGGCGGTCACACTAGTGGTCCCCCTTAAGCGGTTAGGCCACTCTAGAATTTTTGAAAAATCGAATTTTTTATATATATTTTTTTTTTGGTCTCCTAGGACCTCAAAAATGATATCCCAAAAGATTATGGCCGGGAAAAATCTCTAAGTTCTCGGTTTTTGAATTTTAGTACAAGACCGCTTGGTCCGCAGCGAGCTCATTTTATGATATCTAAGTGAACTGATATCTAAGTGAATTGGTGAAAGTGAAAAGTGAAAGTGAAAAATGTGAATCGTTTGGTTATCGTATCATAAACTTTATTACAGTATTTTCGGCTATTTGAGCTCAATGGATCGGCGGTTTCACAGTAACGAAAATTATTCATGATTTTCTACTACTCAAAAATTTAAACGCTTTTATCTCAAAATCGCATTTTTCAAATAAGCCGGAAACATAACTCAGACAATTTTCAACCGATTCACTTGAAAGAAATGTAGTTGAATAAGGAACTAATTTGTAACAGGTGTTTTATTGTTTCATATGTTCAGTTGTACCCCAAAGATGATAAATTCACAAAGTTAAATTAAATTTAGGCGTGGATTTTTACGAACGGCGTAAACTTATCGACGCTTACGTTTTTTAACTATAACTCAAAAATTATGCATTTTTCGTAAATACACATGATATGATTTTTTGTAGAGAATTAAATTTCCTATCGAAATGGCACTTTATGAACTCAAAAAGCTTTTTTCTCAACAAAAAAATAAGTCAAAAAACTATTTAAAAAAAAAGCTCAAATTTTTCAATTTTTCTTTTTTTTTTAAATTTTTAAGTAGTACGTTTTTCTGAGTTAATTTAGGTATAGGGATTTGTTCACAAAAAAGAAAGCTGATGTAATTACCGTCAAAATGGTGACCGATAAAAATATTTTCGATAAAAACCGACTGAGATACAGTCGTTCAAAGTTACCTACTTTTTCACAATTTTATTACTTTTGACTTTCATACCATATTATTTGTAATTTTTACACGTAAAAATTATTTTTATTCAGTACAAAAATTATTTCTGCTTTATCAGAGGTAACGATAAAAGCGATAAAAGTTTTGTTATTTTAATTGGCACTAATCCATTTTTAGATTTTTTTCAACCCCACTCAAATGGATTTAAAATATTTCCTTCCCACTGTTGAATTTGGTGGTACGTCCTTAAACCGTGATATTTAGTGGCATTAGAAGTTGGTGGCAAATTGACTAGAGAAAATTTTGTGCTTGTTGATAATTTTTGGAAAAGTTGTAACCGAGAACTATTTAAACGGTTGGCCTTAATGCCATAAAGAGAAATTACGATTTAATTCTATTACGTAAATTGCCGCTGTAGAAAATTAGGAATTAGCTGCTCTATGTTCTGCAAAGAATGTATGGGCATAAATTGTGAAAATGCGGATGTTCCAGAAATTACAGAAGAAGATGTCCAAAACGATGTTGATGAAGATATTGATATTGAATTTGAAAACATTATGGGAGAAATATAATAGGTACATGTAATTTAAAAAAAAAAATTAGAACTATAAACTAATACAATATTAAGGTTTTTTTTTATACCTAAGATCATATGAATATCAAAATTTTTAGCAAATACTTTTATCGTTACCTCTGATAAAGCAGAAATAATTTTTGTACTGAATAAAAATAATTTTTACGTGTAAAAATTATAAATAATATGGTATAAAAGTCAAAAGTAATAAAATTGTAAAAAAGTAGGTAACTTTGAACGACTGTATCTCAGTCGGTTTTTATCGAAAATATTTTTATCGGTCACCATTTTGACGGTAATTACATCAGCTTTCTTTTTTGTGAACCAATCCCTATACCTAAACTCACTCAGAAAAAAGTACTACTCAAAAATTAAAAAAAAAGAAAATTTGAAAAATTTGAGCTTCTTTTTAAATAGTTTTTTGGACTTATTTTGTTAAGAAAAAAATTTTTTGAGTTCATAAAGTATCATTTCGATAGGAAATTTAATTCTCTACAAAAAATCATATCATGTGTATTTACGAAAAATGCATAGTTTTTGAGTTATAGTTAAAAAACGTAAGCATCGATAAGTTTACGCCGTTCGTAAAAACCCACGCCTAAATTTAATAGCACTTTGTGAATTTATCATCCTTGAGGCACAACCGAACATATGAAATAATAAAACACCTGTTACAAATTAGTTCCTTTTTCCCCTGTTTTTTTTGTACATAGTTAATAGCCTAAAATACATTGTCTATAGAAGTACATCGGATTTTTTTCTATATTGCATAGTTCATTTGTTATTAATAATTATCTGACGATTTTTTAGACAAATTTTTCATTTTCCACTTTAGAAGTGCGTCATTTAACCAAAAATCAATATATTGAAAAATCCTGTGTACTTCTACAGCTGTTATTATTATCATATATAATCGAAAAAAATTTATTGGCTTATTATAATTCAAAAATTTTCAGGAGCTGTTTGCCCGGCCGTGGATCCTGGCAGAGATGGAGACGTCATCGCAAAAACGCTGCACAGCCGCCATTTTGAAATTAATTGTTTCAGAAAAATTACTATATACAGACACTGATATATATATATATATATATATATATATATATATATATATATATATATATTCGTTATTCGTCCGTTATTTGTAATCTCAATTTATTTTGTAGTTTTTCTGAAAAAAATTCACCCAAAAAACCTATTTTTTCGACTTCTAGAATGGCCTAACGCCTGAAAACAAGTTTCTATCACAGTCCCGGTCTCATATCGCACTATGACAGTGGTTGTAATAGCTGAATTTTCCAATCGGAAATTCGTTAAAAATCCTACATTTCACATTATGTAGACAATCTAATTATACCTAACACTGTTTGCAAGGATTGCATTAGAGCTGGTGTTAAACGTTTCATTAAAAAAAAAAATTATTTAAAAAAAAAAAAAACATTGGCTGATGAATGATAATTAACCGCCCAATTAGTCACTTGAACGCGTGAACGTTGTGATAATCGTTAAGTGAGTATGTATTGTTTCACTTTCTCGCCTGTCACACTTACCACTTTGTATAGGGTGCGTAAGAAGAAATAAGTGGATACAAATATAAATAATGGTGAGGCTTTTATCATTTTGGCGTCTCTACCAAATAGGGTAAGTGCGGGAGAGATGCCGCAGTAGCCATAGTTCGTCCGTTGATTGATAGATAGCGCAATTAATGGATCATATCTTTAAAATAAGTTACTTATTTAAGTTGCATATGGTAACATTTACGATTAGTTCATCAGTTTAGTAATTACCCAACTTTTTATTTTTGAAAAGTAAGTTTTTTAACATATAATATTTTATCAAGCATTTAATTCATTAGAATTTAAGAATGTATATTTCATTGTTTTAATGAAAATGAGTTTTGTTATTAATTTAAGTATATTTTAAAAGTACTGTATAAAATTTTAGGTTAGAATTCCGCACTATGCTTGCTATAGCCACATGCGGGATCTATCTGAACAAAATGGAGAGATGCCGCATTTAAAGTTGGTATAGATGCCGCATAGTATTACATGTTAAAAACATAGACTTATACACTTTAATTATGCATTTTTTTTTTTTGGACTGTAAATTATGCCACGTAAATATAAAAGATCCATTAATGGATCAGGAAGAGCCCTCATATTAGCGAAGATAACGAAAATAATGATGATTGCCTGTGTATTGAATATTTTGAAAAGTACTCAGAAACAAAAAAAAAGTTGACTGGTTAAGATGTATAAAGTGCCAAAAATGGTTACATATGGCATGCATCATGTATGTACTTGAGGCTACTTCAACCGATAGTGTTCTGGTTGGTTACATTTCCATTACATCCAAAAAAAGAACCTTTCCCAGTACCATTTCTATCATACAAATTTGGTTGTAATAAAAATGGCAACTCTCAAAAAACTCACATGGTATGTATAATTTTCATAAAATTTTGTTAAGTGCAACCCAGTTGTTTAATCTGAACTCTATTCAATTGAGGCGGTCAATTTCAATATCATCTTAATTTTAAATAAGATATTTTGAAATTCATTGCAAAATTAGCTCTTCAGATTCCAAACCAGCTGTATTCTTATTTAAATAGCCGATTTAATTTTTATACCTTGAAACAATTTCGTATAAATACCCATATTGATAATTTTAAGAGAACTTTAATTTCCGATCCTTTTTAAGGTCCCAGAGCTCTGGAGGAAATTTCTGAAATTGCGTTAATTTGTTACGGAATCTCAATAATATTTGAACAAAATTTAGTTAAGAGCCGACAAAGGGTTTATTTTGGACGTTTTTTGGGTACTCAGTATCCTAAGGTACAATCTTAACAATACGTTCATTTTTCACATCAATACTATTTGAACAAAATTTGGTAAAGATCCGTTTAGCCGTTTATTTTGGTTCCTTTTGGGAGTCTAAGACGTTATAGGGATCAATTTTAATGCATGTGTCACTCATTCCGGTTTCGCACGGAGGTTATTAAGATCCAGTGCCTTCAATACAGACACTCAGACCATTAACCGCAATGGTTGTAAAATATAGGTATTATTTAATCCAAATCCAAACTAAAGTGGGCACTAATTTTTGAACAATAAAAATCAAGTAGATATTAAAGAAAAAAATTTCACGTTTTCGTTTTATGTCAAGTATAAAATTAATCTATTACTTTTAGTAATGATTCGGGTGACCGTTTTAGTTTGTTCGATCCTTTATGCTACAGCTGATAGCATGTTGGTATATTACAAAAGCCAGGATAGGTCTCTAAAATAAAATTTCAGATCCCACCAGTATGGATGCCTAGATCATTGACCTCAATGCTTATAAAACTATAAAGCAATTATGTTATGGTATCAACAAAACCTAAATCTACTAGATTTTCATTATTATAATGGTTCGGTTGCTCGTACGACTAGAATCGGGGTGTAAGTAGGGGAAGGTAGGATAATGTGGGCACCAAAAGGTTTCAATTGATATATTTTCTAAACAGTTTTAATTAGTTAATATATATTAACATAATACAATAGCAAATTTAATAAAGTCTTTATTTTATAACATACATACGGTTTACATGTTCACAGTAATAAAAAATTACATATCAATTATTTCGTAAGTGACAAAATGACCACATTACCCATCTTGGGTAGGTAAAGTGGCATAGTATTATTAATATTAAAAGTTAACATAGATTAAAGCTGACTTTTTAATTTTTAGATGAAATTACAATTTTTAATCAAAAATATTACAGTTCGCTACTAATTAGTAATCATAAGAACAATTTTTAAATTATCCAAAGTACTCAGATGGTAACTATTCATTTTTAAGACAAAACTCACAAGTAAAATCATCACCTTCCTTATTGCAACCAGAGCAGACTTCATGGGCACATCTTTTGCACATTGTGCTTCGTATCCAGCCATCTTATGCTTTTGATTCCGGCCATAATTCTGGTACCACCATTGGACCCACTGGGCCACTTTACCTTTATACATAGTGGGCCACATTACCCAAAACTAAGTACAATGGGAAAACTGAAATAAGCACCGCCTCAACGTATTATTCGTAATTGTCTGTGATAAAATTAATTACTTCAGAACTAGAATATACACAGGGGATATTCACAAAATCCAAGTATTTATAATACAGTATATTTTATACAATATTTGTAAGTATACCTTAGATCAAAGGACACAAAAAACACTTTTTTTTAAATACAATTTTCTAGGTAACACCTAATGAGTTGATATGCACCATGACACTATATAAACTGTCAATCTATCATTTAAACTAAATAACAAGAGATGAAAGCTTTTAGTTCATTTGCAAACTAGTGGTGACCACTTTACCTGCCTGGGCCACTATGGCGAGCCTTCCCCTACCGTATAGCCGGTAGATCTTTCTCGAACATACGGTATTTTGATAACATAGCAAGACTATGTTCACATTTTTAACATTGATACCAGACTTATTTTTAACTGAAAATTACGAATACTATCAAAATGATTCTTCGATTCTTTGAAAATGAAATAAATATTTTATTGTTATAAAGAAATATTTTATTTTGAAATAAAATTTTCATTTTAAAACAATAATTATTTTTTTAATTTTAACGGAAAAAACTAAAATAAATTTTTAATCTTTGAACAAACAAATCGTTTTGAGAGTGCTCAAATGAAGCCTCAAGTTTGTAACAGTTTCGAATAGACAAGTATCATTTACAAAAATACCATAATTGAAGCTTTCGTTAATTAGGGTTTTAGTGTATCTTTAAGCTTTGGATTTTTTTCACCGTTTTAGCAGAGGTAGTAGGTAGGTAGCTGAAATTATTTTCATGCCTCAATTGATCCGAATTAAATTTCTTTATCAGACGATGGAGTTCTTTACCTTTGATATAGGTATAGGTTCCTCAGTGTGATGTTGTGTTGTACATATTATTATTCATCGTTGGGCGAATGTTGTGTTGGGAAATATGAAATCCAATATTTGATTTATAATATCCTTATGTTTTGTGAATATATAATGCAATATAAATGGCTTTTTTCATGTCAATATAAAATGTGTATACATGCTCTGATTGCATATGATTGTATAATGTTATTATATGTACAGATTAGTTTTATATATGCATGTGTGAACTTTAGAGCACGAACGAAACAAGAGGGTCATTCATGTAACTGTTGTTAAACTTTTTTTGACGCTAGTTTTTTGGTATCCTATCAGTGTTTTTCAACCTGTGGGTCGCGACCTCCCAGGGGATCGCGCAGCCTTTTTAAGGGGGTCGCAGTTACTTTAACAATAAAACCATTCTAGTTGAATATATAATATTTAACCCTAGAATCATACGTACACGTCAAAACGACGAACGAACTTCTCTACCTGCTCCAATACTACAACTTGTCGGTACCTGCTTGCTGTGAGATTTCTGTTATCTAATTTATTTGTTGTTATAACACATAAGACGTATTTATTTTGTTTATAGTCATTGTCGTTTTGTTTGTATTGAAATAGTGTCCGTCAAAAGGACGTCGATATATGATTACGCGATGTTTTTTTTTTTTTAAGATTTTGTACTTCACATATAAAAGTTTTCCTAATTTTTCTAAAATTTATTAAAGATATGCACGTTATAATTAATTTATTCAATGATTATGATAATGTGAAAGATGATTACTGCTGTTTGACTTATAGAGACGACATAATACTGAAGTTTTAATATATTGAATCGAAAACTAAAGAATGCGTTTCAAATGACTTAATAAAAGATTAACAATTTATTTTATCGAAAATATTTTAATTTTTATGATTTTTTGAGATCTTATTCGAAAAATTACTAACAAATTTTAGAAAATTTACAAATGTGCCTAATGGGGAAATAACTGTAATGGGGAAATATCTATAGGAATATTTATGACTGAGAAATTTCACATTCTGTAAAGTCACACATATCCACTGACTCATAATAGTTCATAAATTAATTATTTGAAACACATGTTTTATGATACAATTGGATGCATTTATCTATTTTTTAATTTTTATAATGAAAATATACTTTGATAAAAAAATTAAAAAAATTAATAAATATTTACATTGGTACTTACTACTTTTGGTACAGAACTGCTGTAACCTTACTACTTTTGATACAGAATCGCTGTAACCTTACTACTTTTGGTACAGAACTGCTGTGACTTTACTACTTTTGGTACAGAATCGCTGTAACCTTACTACTTTTGGTACAGAACTGCTGTAACCTTACTACTTTTGGTACAGAACTGCTGTGATTTTACTACTTTTGGTACAGAACTGCTATAACCTTACTACTTTTGGTACAGAACCGCTGTGATTTTACTACTTTTGGTACAGAACTGCTGTGATTTTACTACTTTTGGTACAGAACTGCTATAACCTTACTACTTTTGGTACAGAACCGCTGTGATTTTACTACTTTTGGTACAGAACTGCTGTGATTTTACTACTTTTGGTACAGAACCGTTGTAACCTTACTTTTGGTACAGAACTGCTGTGATTTTACTACTTTTGGTACAGAATCGCTGTAACCTTACTACTTTTGGTACAGAACTGCTGTAACCTTACTACTTTTGGTATAGAACTGCTGTAACCTTACTACTTTTGGTACAGAACTGCTGTGATTTTACTACTTTTGGTATAGAACTGCTATAACCTTACTACTTTTGGTACAGAACCGCTGTGATTTTACTACTTTTGGTACAGAACTGCTGTGATTTTACTACTTTTGGTACAGAACCGCTGTAACCTTACTTTTGGTACAGAACTGCTGTGATTTTACTACTTTTGGTACAGAACTGCTGTAACCTTACTACTTTTGGTACAGAACCGCTGTGATTTTCTGCTTTTGGTATAGAATCGCTGTAATCTTACTACTTGTGCTACAGAACCGTTGTAACCTTACTACTCTTGATACAGAACTCGTTACCTCGTTACTTTTTGGCACAGAAATCTGACGGATAAAATTACGGAAGAGGTAAATCAGTTTTGACTAACAGTAGACCCGAAGTAATATTTTATTATCTTCAGTTGTATAAAAGATATTTCTGTAGATACTATGGTAATAAACTACTTAATAAATTTTTAACACTGACTGATTGACTGACTGACTGATTGACAACACACAGCCTAAACCGTTGGGTTTAGAAGAATGAAATTTTGCACAGGAGTTCCCTATGTAACGTAGGTGAGTACTAAGAAAGGATTTTTGAAAATTCGTCCCCTAAGTGGGTTTTATAGGGGATGAAAATTTGTATGTAAATTCGTTATTTTTGAAGTTAGTGGCATATGAAAATATGTTACTATGACTATTAAAATAAATAATATGTTATTTAATAAATCTTTAACACGAACTGACAGACAAAGCAAAGCCTAAACTGTTGGGTTTAGAAGGACGCAATTTAGCACAGGAGATATGAAAATTTAAAAGTCAGTTGTGTAAACGTTTCTGGAAATTTATTTCCTTAGGGGTTAAAACAGGAAATGAAAGTTCGGATGGGAAGTTCATCATTTTTGAAATTAGAAACGTGGATATTGATTTAGGCGTTTGAAAAAACATTAAAAGTGAATAGAAAGTGAGTACCTAATAAAAAGATGTTGTCGATGGAAAATCCCATCGGGTACATGGCTAGTTTAATTTATAAAGTTAATATAGTTTTCTGAGTAGTAACAAAATCTGGATTAAGGTACCATCACAGTGTGAACGGTTGAAAAATTGTCAATTTTCACAATTTTTTTCGGATGGATAGTATGGTGGAATGGGGATGAATGTTTTTTTACGATTAATAACACTATTTAACAATACAAAATATTTTTTTTATTTATCTTTATTTATTTTTTATAATTATTATAATTTTTTGAAAATAGTGTCTTTAAAAAAGGCCGAAATTTGGTGCCCACGATTGCGGCCGCAGTTTTTATCTGAAAAAAAAGATCAAATGGATTATCAATCTGTAGGTAAGCCGCTACGTTCCTATGGGAGCTTTTTTTTTTCTTGAATTTTTTTTACTTTTTCACACGGAGTACTGTAAAAAATTTTGTACTTTTTATTCAAACCGCTGCCACTTTTTCAAATTTAAAAAAAAGCTCCCATAGGAATATAGCGGCTTACCTATAGATTGATAATCCATTTGATCTTTTTCTTTCAGACACTTTTTTTTAAAAAATTATAATAATTATAAAAAATAAATAAGGATAAATAAAAAAAAATATTTTTGTATTGTTAAATTGTGGCATTAATTGTAAAAAAAATTCATCCCCATTCCTCCACCCTATCTATCTGAAAAAAAAAAAAAAAATTGTGAAAATTTACTATTTTTCGGCCAATCACACTGTGATGGTACCTTAAGTCGGTATATAATTTGATATTATTTAGCACTTTTAATTTCAAATATTTTCGAGTGCCTGTGGGACACTACTACGTATGACAAACTTTTGTTTGCATTTCAACACACGCAGTATTGATATGTTCACTTATCGTTCAGCTAAACTGAAACTTTAAGCACTCGATCTCCTTGGTATAGTATGACCAAAAACCATATGTAAATTAAAAATCACAAAGTGATTGAAAAAATTATCCGGGTCGGCCGGGAATCGAACAGTGGTTCCCAAAGTGGTCCCTACGGACCCCCAGGAGTCCCTGGGATCATTCAGGGGGTCCGTAGAAAATTAAGATTGATTTGGGGGTCCCTGAACAACGTCAGGGGGTCCGCGCCAGGTTTAATATAAAATAAAAATATTATGACAAACTTTTATTAATATGGAAGTTAAATAAGAATGAACAAATTATTAGCGATTTTTACATCCTAAGTAAAGTATAAAAGAAAAGTTATACTCTTGTTTAAGTTGATCAAAAAAATTATATTTCACAGTTATCAATACAGTAAGCCCTTAGCATTCATTAAAGATTTCTTTTTTTTATTAAAAACCGAAGAAGGGATTGTAAGTATATATGTGTGAGAATTCAAACTAAATATCATATCATAACATAAGTTAAGAAGTCCCAATCCATTGAATGAGCATTATGGTTTATTGTACAGAAGCTGTTGATTACTTTTCCGTCTTCCTATTTGGTAAAACATGCATTTAGTGCCGTTATAAGCCTCATCAGAAAAAAAAACAGACCAAAAATTAGTACTCGTGGGGATTTGCGGTTGCTACTCACAAACATTGAGCCGGACATAAATACACTCATAACATCCCATCAGGTTTATCCAAATCATTTTTTTTTTGTATTTTGAAAAAAAAGTTGTAATTTCAATAAATACTTCTTCAACAAAATGTTTTATTTATATTTTATTTTTACCCCACCATTTACCATTCAAAACATCAAAGTTAAATTTGTGTTTTTTTTATTATGCATTTATGTAGTTTTTCACCCAGGGTCGGTGAGCAAGTTTTTACTATGAAAAGGGGTCCGTGAACAGTTTTTGACTATGAAAAGGGGTCCGTGAGCAAGTTTTGACTATGAAAAGGGGTCCGGGGCCCAAAAGAGTTTGGGGACCACTGCTCTACACCAACGATCCTATGCTCGGCAAGCGGCCGAGCCGGACACCCATTCAATCACCTATGTGTATTAGTACTTTCTCTGATTCGAGAAACAGTTACAATTTTAATTTCAAATATTTATATACTGCTTTTTTTGTTTTTACAATTAATATTTAGGTGCTCTACATTTTTATAGTCTAAGGTGTGAACTTACGCGTTTATAAAGATTATTCTCTATACGTACATTGGTAAATACGTACACATTTTTCTCTATACGTATATATGTATATTTATACTTTGGGTATTTACTGAAGATGAAAATGAGCTATACATGGTATACATCGGGTACATCGGGTAGCCCATAGTGAGTGTATGTATGCTTGTTGTACTGTACATTACTATTACGTAGGACACGGTGGTTGTTTTGTATTGACGCATGCGCACACGTGTCAAACTAGGATAACAATTGCGCAATGATGTTGAGCTCTAGGAGTGGCAGTGAGCAGGAGCTACGAGCTTTGTGTCCCGTTGCATCCTAGTCAGTCTAGCGAGCGGCAAGGCCCGACATGGCTAAGTTTTGTGGTGACCGGCACGTGTAGTGAGCCTCTGGCGGTCATGGCCGAGCCCCCCCGAGGGGCGGCGC
The DNA here is from genome assembly GCA_035578155.1 of Brachynemurus nebulosus. Taxonomy (NCBI): domain Eukaryota; kingdom Metazoa; phylum Arthropoda; class Insecta; order Neuroptera; family Myrmeleontidae; genus Brachynemurus; species Brachynemurus nebulosus. The sequence continues at coordinate 6,831,477 of JAPWDM010000019.1, forward strand.
CCTATCTCCTGCTTACCTTGGTGGTTGTCTTTTTCACCAGGTTCCCTGTTTATGATGCCGCGTAAGTAATTATTTTTTTAATTATTTAAATAATAATTTTATTTTTGGATGGTTTGACGAAGGTAAAGTTTGCGTTATTCAGGTGTGTCATAAGGTCAATCGGGACGGTATTCGTATATGTTTTCAGTTTATTTAATGCTAGTTAGGGCAACCAACACCTAAAATGTTTGATTGAATGACGGGAAAATTTGTGAAATTAATTCGTTTTGGTTGATTTTTTTGCAGTGTTTTCATTGAATTTGAGTTGGTAAATTTTGAGACGGCGTAAACAACGTAGTTATGTATATTTGAAGGGCGTTGATTTCGAAACCATTGCAAACATCTGTGACAACTTAGTTTAGTTTGTTTTGCGTTCTCAATCTACTTTTGCATCAATTTATTATGAATATCTTATTTTGAATAAAGAGTGAAATAATTTTTACCATTGTTTTGACATCAGTTTTGTGCTCACAGACATGGCTTGTTTGCGAAAAAATTTTACTTTCACTAACGCTTAATTTACTCCAAAAATTTACCAATGTGTTAAAATGCAATTTTTACGAATAATTTTATTGGTGACCGTTTTAATAAATTTTGCACATTTTAGCTGCAATATGTTATGATTAGCAATTAAACAGGAGGCGTTGTTTTATATAGTTAGCAATATTACATATATATGGAGATAGATACGGGATACGTATGTGTTATAAAATATTGGGCATGGGCCTTGCTGTGCAAAAATTTATAAATAATATGACGTTGAATTTTTGATTCAACTTATTATGTATCCACTTGGCATACTGGATTTGTTAGTGCTTTTAATTTTAACGTTATGACGTTGTGTCGTGTCCTGGCTACTAACGAACGGCTGACCGCATTGTCGAAAGTAGATCAGGGTATTTGCAGCAACTGTTTTAGTTAATTATTCATGATTATAGTTAAAAATAGTTATTTTGTGAATATTTACGCAACAATTCACAAAATATGATAACATATGTATATGATGTATTAATTGATATTATGTATTATTAAATGGTTTTTGTATTGACATTAGCTCGTTTATTTAGTTAATAACAAAGTCAAATAGTGTTTTCCCTATTATGTTGTGTGTGTACATAATATATGTACATATATAGCAAACAGAGAACCCGTGTATGTGAATGTAGTTATTGAAAATTGTTTCACAAAATGTTTATTGATACATATATAATATTGTATTATGTATATGCCGATGAAAATTCAGTATATATGTATGTTTTTTTTTTAAAAAAAATTTGTTTGACAACCTCAATAGAAAAATTCATACTTGTACAGGTTTTTTTTTTTTCAAATACAGTGCAAGCTCTGAGTAGTGTCAAATTTGGCCAGTAGAGGAGAAAAACTCTTGATTAAGCTACACACTCCACTCTAGCTATTTCGATTAGTGCGTAAAATTTAATTTATTTATTTTTCAATTTATTTTAGATGGAACAATTCAGAATCTTGTCCACAATGAAATTATGTAAACAAAACATTTATCATTCTGTAACATTTCCTGTCACACCATCTGAATATTGCCAATCGATTTAATTTTTGTTGTTTAGTACATGTGAACAGTGCCACCGTTATTCAAGGAGCACATTGGACACGACAGTTCAAGGCGCGCGACCTGAAAGGGCCCCAGATTTGTATCCATAAAACATAGGAAAACAAGTTTATGTTATATTAGATGCGGTCCTTGAGGGTCACATATTTTTATCATTTATTATTCGTAATAGTATGGTTTTTGTTTTACATAATATTAATGACAATTATAATTTTTTGAGATGTATTTTTTGAGATGTGTTATGGATATCCGTAACCGTAACCTAAACTACCGGGAAAATAAAAGCTTTGGATTTATTTTGGATAATAACAGACAACTGCCGTTGGAATACTGTGGTTAAATCGAAGTAAATTTTTGCTATATATATTTCTCTTGATAGATTTCCGTTGATTTGTGCTTGGCATTCACTTTTTGGTGTAAAATTTTCCCCTTTTTTCTAAAAAAAAAAAAAAAATGTTCACTGAAAGCAATTGTCCGTAACCGTAACCGTATCCGAAACATTATCCGATATTATTAAATATCCGTAACCGAAATCGAAACCGAAAAAAATGTTTTTCAATATCCGTATCCGTATCCGAATTTTCATATCCATAATATCCCTAATTTGCATCCATAAACGAGAGCGACAAAATGTTAGCCGAAGTTATTAATTATATACAAATATTTTTGTGTTTGATATTTTTTTGTAGGTTTTTACTTTTCTAAAAAGGTCCTCAAATTCAGTGTGTGCAGAGGTCTTCAAATTTAATACGCTCAGGGGCCCCTCAAGACGTAGCTCAAGACTTCGAAGTATATGTATATTTTTAATAATTTCTTTACGATCCGTAATATTAATTAATTAATTATATTATATGGACATATGGTAGGCATTTAATCTATGTACATATATAGGAGAAACAGGAAAAAAATTATGAAAAGCACACAGCCACGGTTACATAGCGGATTTCGACAATTAGTACGGTGTGTATTAATATAGGATGATCCCAGGGGTGGTGTATCCGAGCTTGAATTTTGAAATTTTATTTCGATCCTGAGTTACCGGTTCTCAAAGTTTAAAATTTTGAAATCTTGAAATGAAAGTGATATTATTGGGAGCTTCTACTGTAGGAATTTTAATAAATATACAAAATTTTTTGATTAGTAATGGAACTCTAAGAACTCTTATTAATATCCTTGAAAGCTTTTGAGGAAATATTTTTTTTACACTATTTACGTTAGACTCAATTTAATTCGGGTAAGAGGTAGCTTTTCTTAGAAAGTCTAACAATTCTTTTACTTCCGTCATTAAAAATATAATTTGAATTTTTTTATATTTAAATAACTAATAAAACATTAAATTTGGGTTATACAAAGGATTAACGTTGCATATTGATTTTGGTATTTTAATTAAGTTGATTTTTGAACCAAGAAAAACCATATTTTATATTTGTAGCGATTTAACTTTTTCATCATGAAAGTGCAATTTCTATTTTCCTGTTTGTTTTAGTTGTGTTTGTTTTAGTTGGGATTTTTTTTTTGTTTGAAAGTTAGTAATAAATGGGATGGTACTTAGTCAGGTTTGATCAACCGTTCAACCGTTTTCAGAGTATTCAGCTCTAACTCTAAATACAATATTTTTGTGGTGGATTTTTAAAATTTTTAATTTTTTTCTTCCCCGTTAGTCATTTATGTGCAAAGGTTAATTTTTATGAGAGTGACATTTGAATACTGTGGGAAACGTCAGACTACTAACATATGTCACAAGCTCTCAAAAAATTTTATTATGGGATCTAATCGGAAGGCACTAATTTTAAAAATAGTTAACTTATATACGCTTTAGCAAATTCGCTACGCTGAGATTTTTAACATACCTACTTTATTCGCAATGTAGAGGTTTATTTTAAACTGAGTGTTATGTATTATGGGCGCAAGCTAAAAAGAACTTTTTTTATCTACATCTGCATTTATCTTTGTCTATCATATCAATAAATAGAAGTTTACTCACTCACTCATAAAAAAACATAATTACTTGATTTGGTTGGTAACTATGGAAATAATACAATTCGTGTTTCCCTCACCTCAGTTTCTGGAGATCTTTTGAGCTTGCGTCAATAATACAGTTTAAGGCGATTTTTGGTTGAGGTTTAAATGTATAATAATTGTCATGTCACTCGTATGAAACGGTATATAAATGTATTTTTTCGATGTATTCAGTTTGAAAAAATTGCAAGACTTTTTTTAACAGCACTCCCACCCACCAAAATTATGACTGACTCGAAGAGTCAAGTAAGAATGTACTCGTATTTATAACTTGATAATATATGTACATAGAATAAATTACACATAAGATGGACCTAGATAGAAAATACCTAAAACGGTTCAAACATAAATTATGACTAAAGTAACCTTTTATATCCCCAAAAAAATATTATACATAACTATACAAACAAAAATAACCGATTATCGACGTCGATATTGTTTTTTATTCGCGAGATATCGTGCAAGAAAACTGTCACAAGTATATCATTTAAAAAGTAGTAATTTCCAAATACTTACATAAAAAATATATCAAAAGTTTTGATTTTGATTTTTGAACCCATTACAATGAATTTCCTATGTTGCGAAGTTAAAAATATGTGCTATACAAAATATGAAAGTAAAATAATGATACTTAACATGTGCATTTGTGCTCCGATCAGACGCAAATTTATTCTTGTCAATATAATATAATTTCATTGAATTCAATGCCATCATAGTTGCGTTATTTTATCGTAGACAATAATGACATTGATATAAATTATTAATCATTTTACAAGTATAAGCTTAAACCTTTTATTTAAAAATTCACTTTTTTTTCGTAATAATAACTATTTATAATATTATACTGACGTGTTCTTTTCAAAATATTTATTAATCGGTGAAAAAACTGAGCTAAATTAATCATATATCATGATTATTAACATACAAAAATCGCACCTTTAATATAAAACTAATGTAATTCTTTTAAGGGGGGGAGTTCAAATAAAAAAGCAACTTTTTTATTTATGATTATTTTACTTGTTGAAATTTTTTTTCAAATTAGGGAGTGTTTCAAATAGAAAATTTTGTTTTTGAAACATCCATTACTCTTCCCTGCAGGGGGAGGGGGCCCTTTTTCTCAAGTTTTTAAGCGTTTACAAGGAACACCATATCTCAAAAAGTAATGAGTATTTTTTAAATATTTTTTCATTATTTTATTCCTAAAGGACCTGTCCATAAAGCTGAGTATGGGTTTCAGGTAATTTTAAAAATTAACTATAAAATTGTAATCCCAAACTTCTAAAAATTACAAAATCCAATTTTTTATTAAAAAAAAATGTTTAAAAATAGTTACAATTGTTCAAATGGAAAAAGCATACTCCACTTTATGCGCAATATGTTTATGAACAAAATAAAAAAAAAATTAAGTCTCTATCATTTCTAGAACTTGAGATATGATTTTCCTTGTCCACATTTTTTTATATGTACGCTTAGGACTTGTTATTACCAATATCTTAAGAACAAATCAAGATCAGGGGTCAATGATTCTATATATTATGTTAATCACTTGGGCTATTGCGACACGTTCACTTGTGAAGACCCTATTATCTTGGGAGCCCTGTAATCAAAATGTTGAAGAAAATCAGAAAAATTTTTGATAAAACGTTTTGCTTTTTGTAGTTGTCATTTCGATTAAGAATTTAAAATTCTTATTACAAGAATGATTACCTAATTATTAATATTTTCGATTAAACTTGCAAAATGCCACAGTTCAACCTATAGTATCTATAGTAGAGAATTTAATTAAAAAATTATAAATTAAAAAATTAAAACGGATCATTTTTTTCATTACTATTTTTAATGTACAGTGGCTGGTCAAAAGTATTTGGACAATATAATTCTGCATTCTTTATCACCTTAACAGTTGGATCGTTAAGGGAGGAGTTCAAATAAAAAAGCAACTTTTTTGTTTATGATTATTTTGCTTGTTGAAATTTTTCTCAAATTAGGGATGGTTTCAAATAGAAAATTTTGTTTCCGAAACATTCATTACTCTTCCCTGTGGGGGGAGGGGGCCTTTTTTCACAAGTTTTTAAGCGTTTACAAGGAACGCCATATCTCAAAAAGTAATGAATATTTTTTAAATATTTTTTCATTATTTTATTCCTAAAGGACCTGTCCATACAGCTGAGTATGGATTTCAGGTAATTCTAAAAATTAACTATAAAATTGTAATCCCAAAGTTCTAAAAATTATAAAACCCAATTTTTTATTACAAAAAATGTTTAAAAATAGTTACAATTGTTCAAATGGAAAAAGCATACTTCACTTTATGCGCAATATGTTTATGAACAAAATAAAAAAAAAATTAAGTCTCTATCATTTCTAGAACTTGAGATATGATTTTCCTTGTCGAGAAAAACACAAGTTTCGGGAAACGGTAAAATAATAAGAAAAGAAGCGATTTACTCACTGTTTATTAAAACGTCTACAAAGGCATACAAATAAAAGAACATTATCTCAGTGCATACTATAACTTGTGTACACACCAAAACTAAATATTACTGATCAAATCGCGAGGGGGGGGGCGAGCGTTATCTGCAAAGGAGCAGCAACTTGGCTGTGCAGCGGCTCACAAATAAATATTTTTCTACTTGAAAAAAATTTTTTTTGGCCATGTTTTGTATATCACCATGTTTGTAAAGAACCACAGAACAAAATAAAAACAAAAACGAGATTCGAAAAAAATTAGTTTATTAGCCGTTTCTGGCGTGAACTCCCCCCTTAACATAGTTGCTCTGAGATAGTCAGGTACAAAAGTTTATCTCAAAAAAATTTCTCTTTTATCAAAAATTAAATAATGTATTAATATTCTTTAGTGATTATATTTGTAGACCACTTGTTTTTTTAATTTCCGTGCGCTTATGTTGTAGCAATATAAAAACATTGTTGAAAAAGAGTTGTAAAAACGTTGTAAGATGATGTTTATAAATTATATTTCAAAAACGGCGTGGTGAATAATTTTTATTTCTTATTAAATATGGTTTGTAACTTTGTATTTTATGACATATTAAATTTTTATTCAAATTACTTTGACACGTTTTCATTTTATTCAAAAAAAAAAAAAAAAAAAGAGTTTCCCCATAAGAGCCCGTATTTCTCAAATTGGAATTTTTCGGTAACGGCTGGTATTATTGGTATTGAATTAAATAAATATCTTTAAAATTCTTTGAAAAAATCGTTTTATCGACCAACTACTTACCTTAAATAATAATTAACACAAAAAAATAATAAAAAGTTAAACTTCTACTTTATGTAGAAAGAATTTTCAATTATTTTTTGCGTTAATTATTATTATTTAACAATCCAACTGTTATACTGATAAAGAATGTAAAATTTTATTGTCCAAATACTTTTAACCAGCCACTGTAAGTAATGAATAGTATTATTATGAGAGCGCTGCGTAACATATGACGACAATCAAACAATTGATTGATTTTAATATTGTAGAAAATTTGATGTGTTTGACATAGAGTGTCTATTAACCTTTTCAGGTGTTACCATCAGCAATTTAATCATATTTTTAACATACTGTTTGTTATATTTGATATATATACTGCGTGCCTTCAAACTACAGAAGGTGAATGACCTTTTTATTTTAACACTTTTATTACCATTAAAAAGATACGGAAGGCTCAGGTGTTTGAGTCGCCAATTTTAGTTGAAACTATGAAGTTTACAGGGTAAATTAAATATATGCGGTGATTTAGGCTTTTCTAATGTAACTATAATTGATAAAGGTTCTTCATGTAACAACAATTTGTTATAAAACTTGTTTGTTGTTTCCCAAAATACAATTTGAATTTTAACAAATATATACACATATAACATTTGTATTTAGTAAAAATATTATAGGTGATTTTGATATTCTAATTTATCGTATACTTTGTATACCATACAAAAAAAAATTATTTCTGATGATATTTGAAAATACACTGCCAACGTTGGATGGCACATAGCTTGCTGATACTCATAACAGATTTTTATTCAATCTTTATAGTGATTTTGTATTTAAACTTCATGTTATTATAAATTTCGTTTCCTATCATATTAGTAACGTCTAATTGGCTATATAACTATAAAAATTACCAAAAGATTGACTGGGTGGGTTTTTTTGTAATATCGAATCAATCAGCAGAAAATATTAACCCTCAAGCTCATGACTCAATTTTTTTACCTTCAAACTCATGACTAGGGTTCAAATGCACCCCATTGTTTTCTTGATAATAAGTCGGTTCTATGACTAATAAACCGAAATTATCGTATACTATTCTCTTCCTTTTCATAAGGAAGAGAATGGTATACATAAAATCTAATTTTAAGCAAATTCAGGTCATAAAAAACCCATTAGAACATTAAAAACCGGAAAAAATCAGCAAAAAGCTCATTTTTCAAATAAAAATTTGCAACTTTTCAAGCGCTCAAACAATTTTAAAATTTCCAACGGCGTTTTGAAGAGGAGATTTCAGGCTATAGAAAAATAATTACGGTCACTTTATTCTGTTAGCAAAGTATATTTATTTAGACACTTGAAAATGTCGAAAATTAGTAAATTAAAAATTATGTTTTAAAGAATTTTTTTATTATAAATTGATACAAAACGTTGAAGTAACTCAACAGGATAAGCTATTTACAAGAATTTAGTCAATTACCACACAATACGTGCAAAATAGGAGTTTGTGCTCTTCGAATATGGCTCGATGACACTTAACAAAATGAAAATGGCCTTTGCGATCTTTTTGATCTCGGATACAGGCTGCACCTTGCCTATCTCTTATCAACCTGGCAATATGTAAATAATTTATTTAAAAAATATACATGAATTGATGATTACATATAAAATATAAAATAAATTTACTGTCATAAAAGTTGAACGTAAACTCACGACTGGGGTTTATAGACACCCCATACAGAATTTGTAAATACACTGCGTAACCACTAACCAACAACTAGAAGTGCGACCGACCTGACACTACTCAGAGACCTTCGAACTAAATTATGGTTCGCACCGGGAGTCGGTACTATTGCTCTCTAGTTCAGGAGCGTAGTCTAAAGTTTGCGTGGGGTGCGTCCGGACTCCAGTCATGAGCTTGAGGGTTAAAGAAATCAGTAGACATTATTTGAAGTTTCTGTCAAATAATTTAAAAACCTTAATTTTTTTTTGTTTTTGTAGTAATAAGAAGAATAAGAGTCCATTCCACACACCCAGCGTTTAACATATGTTATATTTGCGCATGCACACTAATTATTTATCATTATTCTGATTGAAATGAAATTTATTAAGGATCATATATGATCTAATCCCCGAATACTCTCAAAATTTAAGCGAAATGGGACCAGTAGTAAGTAAAGTATCGACTTTTAATGAGATTTTAGGGTAGTGTCGTGGCAGCCAGCATTCCGATTACGATGAAATTCGCAGAGGACTATTTAGGAACTAATACGCACAATTTCAAAAAGTTTCATCGATAACGATCGAATAGTTCCGAAGTTATGACACTTGGTGTGATATTCGGACACACAAATGGACAAACACGCACAGATCGACAGAAATCAAAAGTGCGTGTAAAAATTTTTTTTTTGTAGGGAACAAAATTTTCATACTATAAAAGTAATTACAATATTTCTGCTACTCTAGTAGTCTTGGAAGCAATTATTTAATTAAGTGTCGGTGTCAGTCGAATATTTTTAATCTGTGTAGGACACAACGCATATAGCACAGTACCTACACTAGCACACGGTGCGTAGAATGAGTCTTTTGGAACCAATACTACAGCACAGTAGTGTGGTAGTGTGCTCGGTGTGGTGTGTGCTCCCAAAGAAGAGTCACTCTGTACGACACAACACACTGAGCAGAGTCATGTGTCCTAGCACACATAAAAAGTCGCCTGGATTCCCTCGACTAAGGCTGCGGTTACATTGGATACGAATTCGTACGAAAATTGATTCGTACGAGCTCGTACGAAATTCATTCGTACGACTGTGTGATTACATTGGATACGGAATCGTAATACGAATTCGTATTTAAATTTAAATTGAAAACCGTTAGTACATATTGCATGATATCAAACAATGGATCCAGTTACCAAATCTTATTTATTAGAATGCATTAGAATCACCGTTTTCAAAATTTCTAATTATAGAAAACAAACAATTCTGGGTAAACGATTATTTATTATTCATGTAGAGCAAAAAAAGCTGAGTTCTGGAATTACTTTGAGGAAATTTTTCAAGACAAACAGAAATTTTTAGAATATTTGAACATGTCGCAAGTCACATTCAATTACATTTTAAAATATACTGAATTTCAGCTTCAATATTTAGTTAATTAATTTTTCATTACATATACTTAAAATGTTTTTGTTAGGTTAGGTTAGCTTTATTATATTGTAATATATTTAATGAAAAATATTATCTAAACATTTCCTCTGCCACCTCATTCCACAATTTTTTATTTCAGTTTCTATTATGATAATATTTATGTTTTTGATTCCTTAAAGATCGCCTTTGTTCAACAAAAATAATTATTTTTTCTATATCCATTGCATTTTTTTCGTACGAATTCGCATCAAAAAACAAAATATTTTGGTCGTATCAAAAAGTCGTACGAGCTCGTACGAACGAGTCGTAAGCAGTGTAACCACGCATGTCTAAATGTATGTTTAATTCGTATAAACTCGTACGAATGAATTTTCGGATGAATTCGTATCCAGTGTAACCGCTACCTAAATCATTCTATCAGAAATACAGTGATGTAACCATATCCTCTTCTCTGACTTTCCTCACTGTAATAGGTACCACTTACATATGTATTACAGTCATACATATTTATGTGTTTCTTGGTAAAAAGGACATAATTCTGATTGCTTTTGATATTCTGATTTCTTTTATACATACATATATTTTATGTATGTACAGAGTGATCCAGAATTTTGTACCGTAATTGCGAGAGTTTGTAGTATGCGCAAAAATAAGAATATCTTTTCATATACAATCTTTTCCAAAACTCACTAATACGGAAGATACAATCCTGTAACGGGGTGAAATGAAAACAACTGTTTTCTAAATATTTTAAAGACGCTTGTGAACGGATTGATATTTTCGGAGTATGTACAGTATAGCACCGATAATGGAAACATCAGTTTTGGAAATTTTTTTGGGAGCATCAAATTAGTCAACATCACTTTTGGAAAGTTGCATCAAAAATGTCAAGTACATAAATATCAAATCCATGTGCAATAGACCATGACGCATGATTTTATCAAAAGAAACAAATAAATACACCAATAATAGTAGTGACAAACAACAACAGACCTCAAAGCGTAGGAATGTAGATTTTAATTATTGTACATAGAATGTTTATCTATATGTATTCTGTTCTGTGGCGGTTTTTATCATACGTAAAATGTAAACAAAATTATTTCAAAGCAAATTAATAAAACGACAAATGAAAAAATATTTTCTGAGATAAATAATTTTTAATTCTTCACTTCTTTTTTTCTTTTATTAATATTTAAAAAAAAAAAAACGTTCAAAACATAATCTTACGATATTTGTGAATCGCCCCTGGTCAAAAAGGATTACTTTTGTCAAGCACCACTTTTGGAGACTACTTTTTCTTGACAAAACTGGTGCTCTACTGTAGTTGACATTAGGAGAGTAGTCTCACGTCTTTTCTTTTTTAATTTGCAATTATTTAAACAAAATTCTTAGCAATATGATTCTCGAGAGTTCTAGACTATTCCACGTAAAATAGGTATACCTACTTGTTAAATTTCGATAACTGATACCGTTTCCGAGTAATTTAGAGTTAATGTAAAAGTATCAATCCCAAAAGTATCCCTTATTCTAATATCCATACGCACGCCTAAAATATAAATTCAAAAGCGTCTAAAGAATACTTTTTTAAAAAGTGATTTTTGTTTCACATGTCTTTACATTTTATTCCATTACTATATCTCCCTTATTATTGAGTATTTGGACAAAATGTACATAAAAAGGTACTATTATTTTTGAACGTACTATCAGCTCTATCAATTACGGTATAAAATTCTGGACCACTCTGTATATGTTTCATATATACATATTAGGTAACTCTAATTTAATTGACAAAACAGATACAATAAAAATATAATTTTTCTTATTGTGCATTGACTTGGAATGGGGACATGAACTTTAGTTTCCGATATCATTTATTGTATCAAATTTTCATTGTACATAAATTTTGTATGTTTACGACAGATGTTGTTCCATATCAATACATAAAAAGTTAAATTTGCAAAGGAAATATACGTATATTTTTAAAACTTTAACATTTTTCTTTTATAACTATGTATTTTTTTTTAAACAATATTTTCAGTTGTTTGTTTGTTTGGAGAGAGGGATTGTTTTTTGCTGACTTTGTGATTTTTTTAAAAATATCCATCAGATTTTATAAAAAAAATTGCAGTTATTTATAGGCGGTTTATACAGGGCTAAAAATATTTATCTTTTTGGTTTTTTATTTATTTATTTATTTTTTTTTTTGAGGTAAAAAAATAAATTACTGAAATAACTTAATGTGCAATTCTGAAACACTTATCAAAGGAATTATAAAAATTTTTTTATTACTCATGCGGGAGAAGTACTAACTTAGCGCACACATTTCTGTACGCAAAATAGCTGTTTGCCCACTGTACTCTTTCCACATACTTTTTTGCGTGTGGAAAGTAACTTTCCATACGCAAATTGACAATAAAACGGCAAATTTAATCAAAACACGCAAAGCCGCCTCTTAATTTTTCATTTAATAAATATTTCATAATTATTTCTATAGAAACCACCAACAAAGTAATTTAAACGATAATTAATTTAGAAAATAAAGACGAACACTTAAAAATATTATTTTAAAAAGTAATAAAAATGTCAAAAATAGTGATAATAATAGAAAAAAGTATGTGAAATTCGGAATAAAAAATAGTATGTGCAAACTCGTACGGGATTGTCGATTGCCCCACTCACGCGAATGAGCGCACTCACTACGTTCGTGCGCTCAACTTCGCTTTCGTGGGCAATCGACAATTTCCCGCACTTATTGCACAATATACTATTGTGTTAGTTTATGTAATTTGAAACAATTTAAAAAACAAAAAAAAAAAAACAATTGAATTACTAAGTACATACTAAAAAATTGACTACTGTAATTCATTGGGTGTATTCGTGTTGGGGCTTTCATCGCTTCCGTGAGCATTACTTCGGATCAACGTAGCATTCATGTTCGCGTTGCATAAGCGTTGCTCCCATGGATACGCCCTACAGTTGTTCGCGTAGCATACAAAAGTCATACAAATTTTTTTTGTTTACATATTTGTTGACAATCTCTTAAAATGACAGCAATTGTCAATGTAATGAAAAAATTTTAATTTTTGAATTATTAAAATTAACGTGGCATAATATAAAAATTATTAAAAAATAAACAGTTTGAAAGATTTTAAATTTTTTTTTAAGTTATGTGTTAACGGGAGCGACGGAAGCCATATCGCGTTAGTCATTTCAAAATATTTTTAACGTAACTCTAGTGACCACCGGAATCAATGGTTGCGAGTACACGAGTATAAAGTAGCGTCGCTCCTCGCTACAGTACCCACAACGCGAATACACCCATTTTCGAATTTAAGTCAATTACCTAACACCCCTGTCACAGCATTCTGCATATTATAGTGAATTTCCGTTTACAAAAATTACTTTTACTCGGAAACTAGTCAGTATAGAATAATTGTTTAAAAATCCTGTTTTATGTAATTTCTTCTTCTCTTTCCACGGTGTAAAAAAATATCGTAAAAACTTTTGAACTTAGGGAAATTTTGGCAAAAAAACTAGTATTTTCCACGAAAAATGCTCAAAAAGCAATGTTCCGGGCATCGGACGTGTCTGGCTGAAAAACTTATCCAAGATTTGTGGACTTCCAACGTTTTCATCAAATTTCATAAAAACAGGATATTTTGTTCGAGAGTTATCACACGGACACATAAATACATTTCTGTCATAGTCGCGGGTTCAAGTCATGCCATGACAGTGGCTGTAATAGCTGATTTTCCGATTCGAAAATTCCCTAACAAATATACTGTGAATGTATAATTGATATTCTTTTTGAAACAAAACTATTTTGATATGAAGAAAATGCGGCTTCCTGGACGCGATAGTTAACGTTGAAAACTTTGTTGAATTTCGGAGTTAAGTAATTTCAAATTTAAGTAAAACAGTTAAGTAAAAACTAAATTTCACAGTACCTCACCATATCTTTTATCAATTACATATTTTTGAAATTTTTCTATCATTATATATTTTACTATATATAGGTACCGAGTTGAATCTAATGTAGGGGAGATCCTTGTACCTGGGGACACTTCGTTTAAAACTTCATAACTTGAGTAAAAATTGATGTATAACTTCGAATATTGAAAATTCTCTAAGCACACAATAACATCTTAATATTATGATACAATATATCACGATATTGTGTTTCATTTTTGCGAAAACTTGAATTGAATAATCGAGGATATTTGTCCCAAGGTACAATCACAGCTTGTACCTTGGGATATTAATGGTTGTATCTTGGAACAAACTATGCAAGACATTTTAAGCCCTAAAAGCAAAATATATATATACTATTTTTCTTTTAAGAACAATAAAAATTGTTTGGTTTTACTTGCAGTCATTCTTATTATAGAAAAAATAACCTTTTTAATGTCATTTTTGACGTTTCCTTCATTGGGCTTTGGCCGGGTTACTTTGTCCTTACTCCGCGGCATCTGGATAGATAAAGGCAAATATTGAAAACAAACTTACCTATAAATCTCTGTAAAAAAAGCAATGCCTTGTACCTTAGGACCGTCCCAAGGTACAAAAAGTTTGTTGTCTTAAGTTACAAATTTCAATTGCATACAGTAAAGTGTCGTTATATTTTTTAATTAGGAAACTTCAGTGATATACGTCAAATAAATAGTTACGAATGTGTATAATAACTATTTGTATCTTTAATCATTTACTCACCTCAAAATACTTCGAGTAAAATGAGGATTTATATGGATTAAAAAAAAAAAAAAAAAACGCCAAAAATCTCACAACCTTGCACATAGAAGAAACGAGTCAAAATGGCCGACTTTACTGCGTGTGTTTTGAGTATTTGTGTCAAATACTCATTAAAATTCACTACTAATCATTTTACAATACATTGGTTCTCAAATTATAGGCTTATCCCGAGGTACAAGAGTCTCCCCTAAGTTTAAATAGTACGAAATATGACATCAGGAATGTTGTGGATAAATTAAATAATTTGAATAATATAAAATCTTAATGGTGGCCTGTACACGATCAGTAATACTGTCAGTATTTTGAAATACTGGCATTATTACTGACTGTGTATTGACAATACTGAAGTATTCATATTCATATTATTTTTGTCAGTAAATGCTGACAGTATTACTGATCGTGTACAGGCATTGCACTTAGCAATGATCACCAGCGTTTGTTGCACCTTACAGCCAGACCATTACCGCTTTCGTAACCATTACAGATTTCATTACACTCTCACGTAGATTTACCCACGCTACAGAAGTTTTCATTTCAAATAGATTTGTGCACTCCTACTCAACTTTACTCAGGTTCAGTGCCCTTCAATAATAACGAAAATGTCACCAATTTTACTAAGATTTAATGTTTTTGAAAACCTCTGTCGACTCTGTTTGATAGTTTATTTATATGGCAAAAATTTAATTAATAAAAAAGCACAACTTGATTATACATATTAGATTTGCACATAAATTGGCACCTAGGCGCATAGCTAAGTGTATCATGTGGGTATCATAATAGTAAATTGTTTTTAACAATGAAAAATAGCAAGCGCCTGTTACCTATGTATACTTGGTATATTATTTGCTCCTATACATATATAATATTCACTTACTCTTATATCCCTAAAGATTTGATTCATATCGACGTGGCATTTGACATTTTAAAGAGAGACGGAAAATGCGTGTCAGTTTAGTAAATGTTTTGTATGATAGAAATACACAAGTGAATTGTAGAAACAATATGTATATACCTTTCCTTATTCACTTATACTCGTTCACTATAATAATATGGAGGTTATTTTCAAAAAAAACAGCCGGTGAAAATTAATTTTATTTAGTTCTTTTAAGCTTTTATTTTATGATTTCGTCATATTTGTCTGTCTGATCTATGAACATGAAATTTTTTATGTACAGGCTGTTCTGCCGCCTACCGGAAAATAAAATTAATACTGGCGTTTGAGATTTTTTAATTTAATGTATAATTATTATTTATTGTACTTTCCAATTCGTTAAAGTAGACTTAGTTAATTAATAATTTAGTTAAAAGTGACCTTGTCTGATGATGATCATATGGATCGAAACATGACGCGAAATTAATTGAATAAAAGTAGTACAATAATAAATCATATTAGCTGCTAAAATTATTTTTATTTTAAAATATAAAAAAATTGTATTTTATTGACAAAAAAATAAAGATTTGTACAATTATTTCTTTCGTTTGTGGTATGTATTTTAAAATTTTAACACAATTTTTTTACAGGATTGTTTTTCGTTGATACTTAACATAAAGTAAAATAATATTGTAGCAAAACACTTTCCTTACATAATTAAAATAATTATAAGTAAATATTAAATTAATATTGAACTTTACTATTTAATTAACATTTGTGTGGTAATACTTTTGTTTTTAAAAATAAATAGGTACTATGGGCACCATCGACCAATGAACACTATTATATTATACTACTAAACAAAGCGTAAAGCCAGTTTGTAGGAATTTTTCTTGAAGCAGGTAAGAGGGTGAGACGGGTGAAATTTAATGAAATAATATAATGTCAATTTTTGAGCAAATGCGGCTATAATTATTGCAGAACATAATTTGTATACGTACGTATTTTGAAAATAAAGTGAATACCACTTTTTTTCTCTCAAAATTTTGCAGTTTTTTCTCAAAAAAGTAAAATTCTATTATCAATATGTATTATATTTTTACAATAACTATTTGAAAACGTTACTACGGATACCGTTCATTACTATATTGCAGAATACTATTAAGGTCGGAACTTGGTCGTAATTGGCTGCCTCAATTACACATTTATATAATTAGTCCATATAATATAATATATAATATGTTCATTGGTCTGTGATGGGCACCTACTATACAAAAATTACACCCATATAAAGATAAGCATACATTGATCCCAACAATTTTTTTCCATATTAGAATTCTGTGAAATAGACTATACAATTTCCTATATAATCCTATTTATACAGGACTGAAGTCTACTGAATGTAATTAGATACATATGGGATATCTATGAAACTAAAATTAACGATAAAAGGACGAATATGGCTACAAACTATAAGTAATATTAATAATTTCACTAACTTTTTTTGTGTTAATTAAAGTAAGTGAATATATGGTATTATAGAGGAAAAAATATTTCTAAATACAAATAACTGCGAAAATTTATCCTCATCAGTACCTACTTTGAAATAAGTAATATAAACTGAAAAAGGTTGTTTTTTGTATAATGAAATGAGGAAATTATTCATTCTGAATGTAATTGAAAATTTTTTATTATTTTTTTCATCATTTAGATCGTTTAAATCCATTTTATGAACATTTTTTTGATTAATATCTATACATAATTACAACAATATTTTTTTGGGATATATAAATTTCACGAAGAATTTTTTCAACCTTCTCCCAAATTTGGGAGAAGGTTGAAAAAATTCTTCGTGAAATCTATACATAATGTTAAACACCAGTTATGATAAAAAATGCCACTAGAGCGCACTGCTCAAGCTATGCACATTGTCTATAGGTGTAAATCTTACAATTAGTCAATATACAGTAAAAAAAATTTCCTTTTATTTTGATATTGATTTAATTAACAAAATCAAAATTTATTGTAGAATTTTACATTCCAGAATCACTATATTTTACAAATATGTATTACAATGTTTAAAAATATTTATCTGAACTGTATCCGAATTTTAACTTTATCAATTAAACTATTACCATTGTATTTACAGAAAGGTCTTTTCCAAGACTAAAAATAAATTACTTCGAACCTATCGTTAGTTAAGATCGATTTACTTCTTCAGTAATTTTATCCATCAAATTTTTATATTAAATAAGAGTAGCAAGGTCACAGAAGTCCTACACCAAAAGTAGTAAGGTAACAGTGGTTCTGTATCAGCAGTAGTAAAGTCACAACAGTTCTGTACCAAAAGTAGTAAATTAAGAGCGGTTCTATACTAAAAGATTTACGAAAACGAAACAAAAATCACATATGAATATGCATTTTTTTTCATTACAATTGTAACTTTATAATATAAGAAAACGAGAGCAACCGTACTACATTCCATTCAAAGAGTTTATTTTCAACTGAGATTTTTTATACGTCGAAAGTATATTATATTGGTAACTTTGTTGAATAACCGCAGTTCCATAAGGATCTACCAATTGTTCTGACTGTACAAATCTGTGCAATGTAAAAGTAGCACAAAATGCAATAAATTAGTAGGT
The DNA here is from genome assembly GCA_035578155.1 of Brachynemurus nebulosus. Classification (NCBI taxonomy): domain Eukaryota; kingdom Metazoa; phylum Arthropoda; class Insecta; order Neuroptera; family Myrmeleontidae; genus Brachynemurus; species Brachynemurus nebulosus. Next base: position 6,849,745 of record JAPWDM010000019.1, read on the forward strand.
ATATACGCCGAGTTGAACCTAACCTACCTTTAAATAAAACAAAATATGGTATCAGTGTTGCGGATGAATAACACAGGCCTGCGAAATTTGACTTTTTTTCTCCCCTTCCAATAATTATATTTTTTTTTTATTTTAAATATCTAGGTATGTTAAATTAAAATACAGCTCTGTTTTTTTCTAGCACATCGAGATTAATTTTTATTGATGACATGCATATTTTAAAATTTTTTTACAGTTATTATCAAAATATAAAAATTAATGAATTTAAAATTAAATTTTTACTCAAAAAACCAACAGTATTAGTTAAAAAAAAATGCTAAAAAAACTAAGTAAATTAAATAAAGAGTGGCGATCGACCTGGAAAACCTGAAAAACCTGGAAAAGTGTGGGAATTTCAAATTTTTGGAAAAGTCAGGGAATTTCAGTCGTAGTTAGGGATTTTTACAGTTTCCGCTCCGGCTAGAGCGTCGACTGATAGTTTTTTTTTTTTTGCTGTATTTTTTGCCACTGACGAGCAAAAAAAAAGGTCGTCAAAAAACTTTATTTTTAGAAATTACTTTATTTTTAAACAATATTTTTTTCGGAGTAGGTCCTGGTATTTTATTCAGAGTCAGGGAGAAGTCAAAGAAGTGTCAGGGAATATGAAATCGGATTTCAATGGCCACCCTGTAAAAAGACTTATAATATCTTTTTTTTCTTTCTTCAAAACTCCTGTTCAAACTTCTTCTCTTATGCTTTCTATTCGGTTCATCTCTCTTCAACATCAAACGGTAGTCTGCCATCATGTTGGCATCCCACCTTCCTTGGTATCTCCTCTCCATAACCCTTATATCTTGGTGGAAGCCCTCACCTTGTTCTTCACCAAAATTCTCAGGAAAGAAGTCGATATGAGATTGCAGAAAATGTAACTTTACACTTATATTGCAACCTAGTTTATTTAAATTGCTGAGCATATTATTTGTTATATTTTTATAAATGGGCTTTTTTGTTTCCTAAAAATTTTCTCACTACCTCTTTAATGAATAGAAATAAATAAATTACCCTCAATAATGAGCTCATTAGCGGATGATCTTAAAATTCACGTTTTTTCCCAAAGTAAAGATATGTCACTTAGTTAATTTGGTTTCATTTAATAAACCGTTGATGGGATTGTGTTCCTAAAAGCCAATTACAACTATTAAATGACTTTTTATTAGGTTGGAAATAAATAAAAATGCGTAATCTATTCTTGACTTGGTCGACATAGGTAATATTAGTCAAACATTTTAATACCTAATATCTAAAAATTCTGACGTGCTGGAATTTTTTAAATATTTTTTTTCGTAATCAGCGCCCTAAAATTTATCAAAGTCAGTTGTCAAATCTTAAAGGGGGAAACCATCGCAGGCCTGTGTAATTTCAACTATAAAAAATATTCATCACTTAGCAATTATCAACTAATCATTACCGTTGTCTCACACTCCCTGCTATAGACGCTCGTTTTCATTTCAAAAATTTTCAAAATCTTTACAGCAGCTTTTGAATTTATTTCCTACATAAAAACTAACAAATTAGTACTCGAGTGAATATTTCATTTCCATGAAAATTTTAGATAAACCGGTTGTTGAAGTTAACCTCAAGATACGTTTTCAACCAACGTATATTGGTTAAGTAAGAAGATACAATTCGCTTTTCATATCCTGTATATACACATATATATTATGTAGTAAAATGGCGTCTATGAGCACTTACGGTCAACACAATAGTACACAATCTATATAGTAAGTACTATAGGTAAGTACGTAGGTTGAGTTGAATGAAGAAAATTATAATTTTTATTTATTTTGTTGTTTTTCTGTTAAATTTATTTTGCTTCACATTTAATTGTTTTTAATTTTTAATAAACTTCTTTTGTTTATTATGGTATAACTCTAATAAATATTTATGATATTTTTTGGATGAAAATCATATTTTTCATTGCACCAAAAGTGGGAAAAAACTTTAGTGTTCCGTACCAAAGTTGGTAAAAACGAACTACTTGTACAATTACTTCGGTGTCCATCCGCCTATTAGGTGATTTTCTCTAAAAATCTTCGATATGAAAATTTGAAATTTAGCGCTGAGATAGGGTGTGGTAGCCCAATAAATTATAGATGCAAAGTTGAATTTCGTTTCTGGGGATTGTTTACTTTTTTGTTTTTATTTTTTTTTGTCAAAGTGTCTTAAAAATTGTTGTTTGCGATCTTCATCACCAGAGAAAGATCGCTCAAAAAAATTTGAAAAAATCGTCAACATTAAGAATGTGGTGTAGATTGAGCGAAAATTGTCGAGACTGGATTTTCTTACATAATTTCTTTGGAGTAAAAAAATGCTTGATGACCAGTTTTTCTTTGATCAAAATGTTTTGTCAAACGGATATTTTGATAAATTTTTTAGAAAATGTGCTGTAGAAATTAAAGAAAATGCAAAGAATATTTGATAAATCTATACGCGAAAAATATATTACAATTTCTGCATCTGAATATTATTTAGTATTTGTAAAATTTTGATAGCGTATCCATCGAAATAATATAGATCTAAAATTTTCCAAGAAATAGACAATAATAATTTTCTTGATGAAAAAATTTGATTCCCAAAATTAATCATAATTTTCGATTTCAAAAGGTCGTATCTTCATCTTGGTCTATTTACGTTTACCAGAAAGGAATTGTGATAAAGAAGCTTTTTTTAATAACATTACACATCTCGTACACAATTTTCTTCACTATAATTTTCAAAAAATTTATTCATTTAATTTGGATATATTTATTTTGGATACAAATTTAATATTAAAATTACTAGAAAAATTGAGAGAAAAATATAAAATAAATTAAAGAACTGTATTTTTTTGCAATTTTCTATTAAACTAAGTAATTACTATAGTATTCTACCATATTTTGGCTTTTTTTGCTTTCTACTTGATAAAGTCACATAACTGTTAAAGCATGATAAAACTATTAAATTTTTGACCATAGTGTCAGGTTTGTTATAGGCAACCTTAGTGTATAGTGTTACTTTATTACCATTTTTTAATTTTTTCAAGAAAATCTTCTGCTGTCTTTTGACGATCAACGCTTTGACTAATTCATGTTTTTGATTATGTCGTCATTAACGTAAGTTTCGTAATTTTATTAGAAATTTTATAGTTTTGAATGATATAATCTATCAATGGGCAATATTTAGTACTATTTATTATAAAAGTATCAGTAATTACTTAAAAATCAAAATCAAATTTTTTACAGATACAATCAAATACCCTATTGTTACGGAATTTTTTACCGAATAGCCCTGCTACAGTACCTACAGGGTGTAAAAACAAATAACTTTCGTCCTTTTGTGGGGTGACTCATAGCACCCTGCAGACACTAAAACCGCAGGAATTTTTTCGGAATTAACAGTCGCGTCACCCCTCAAAAGGATAAGAGTTATTTCCCTTACACCCTGTATATGTATATATATACACATACATATACATACATGCATATATATATATATATATATATATATATATATATATATATATATATATATATAGGGTGTAAGGGAAATAACTCTTATCCTTTTGAGGGGTGACGCGACTATTAATTCCGAAAATATTCCTACGGTTTTAGTGTCTACAGGGTGCTATGAGTCACCCCACAAAAGGACGAAAGTTATTTGTTTTACATCCTGTATATACAAAGTTATTCGAAAAAGTGAGAACTTAGAAATAAAAATGTAATAAATTTGAAATATCTATTGTCAATTTATGTTTCCCGAAAAAGAATTCAAATATCTCATATATTTATTTTACATAGTTATTTACATAATAATGCACATATACACATACGTACACAATACATGAATAATGTGGTTGCTCCATTCTTGCATATATAAATTATATTTCATTTATATGGTTGGTAAACCTGTATCTATATGTGTGTGTGTAAGAGTAGTAAGCAATACCAACCTAACCAATGAACACAAACGAACGCAAGAAATATTTTAGTGATTGTTTGAAAATTATTTGCATGCAAGTTTATCAACATACATAATAATGGTAACGCAAAAGCGTTTTTTACATGCAAAGAAAACCCAGTGCCCTACTTTTATTATTGTATAATGAATTGTACCTAGGCTATGTATGTAAGTACCTACCTAATGTATAGTACAATGTCTATGTCAATAGTGTGCCGTTTGCATGTGCCAAGTGAGCACTGCATACCTAATTTGTTTATCTTGTACGATATCTGCATAAAAATATATATATTTTTTTTAAATGTTTGTATATACGTAACATTTTGCGAAAATTGTTTTAATATTAAATACACATTGTGTAGTAAGAATATATTATTAAAATGGTTTATAATGCGGGAGAAAAATTTTGTTAAAATATTGGTGGTACTCGTTGCAATATTAGAATGATGATAGATAACACTATTCAAATGACAAAATATAGATACTCAAAGTTTTGAGTTCGCGGGTACATTAAAAAAATCTCAAAATAAGGAAAGAGATAAAAGAAAAATGCGTCTGTTTACTTAAATTCTCTGATTTGAGTGGACAAACTATATATACCTAAAAGTGGTGTTCAAAATGACGCACAGTGGTCCAATTTCCAAAAAAAAGTGGATAAAAATCTAAACTTAGTTTGAGTAAAATAAAAAACGGTATATAAGGGTTTTCAAGGTCGCTGATTATGAATTTGATATTATTATTTTGAAAATTCAAAATGATAGGTCCAAAATGGCGGACAAAAATAAAAAAATTAGTTTTACTGAAACGAAACATGATATATAAAAGTCGCTGATTATGAATTTGATATTATTTTTTTTAAAACTTCAAAATGGCGGGTCCAGAATGGCCGACAAAAATTAAAAATTAGTTTGATTGAAACAAAAAATGATATATAAAGGTTTTCAAGGTCCCTGATTATGAATATGAAGTGAGACAAGAAAAAACTGAAATTGGTATAAAGAACGAAGGGGCACATTGGGGCAAGAGTTTTGTTTTTTAAAATGATCTATATACTTCATACTTTGTTGCAAAAAAGCAAATCATCCAACTCGATCAAACTCATAATCATTTCTTATAAATAAACACATTAACAATGCAATATTTCTCTGTAATAAGTACACCCTATAGAAATATTAAATTACCCTTTACCACATCTCCATAATGATTACTCACCTTCATTTTCAACTTCCATCACTTTCGATTTCAAAAACATACTTGCAAACAAAAGTTATTAATGAACAACTAGAAGATGCGTACGAGACCGGTGCTCAGTTAGCTGTGTTTGACCTTCCCTTATCTGGTAATGCAGATGGTATAATGGTGTGTCGGTTTGTACCGAGGTCCAGTGGTGTTCCCCCTACGGTATTATGGGTAATAAGTTCAAAATTACAAACTTCACTTTTCTAATTTTTGTCCGCTTTTTCTGGAAATTGAACCAATGTGTGTCGATCATAAATTAAAAATACGAGTATAGGCTGACAGAAAAATCATATTTGAAAAATAAATCAAAACAAATTACATTTTTTGAACAAACAAAAATTTCTCACGCAAATTATCCAAAGTTCACTAACGGATCTAATTCATTTCATTTTTGTAGCTATTAATTGAACTTGAAAAAATTGAACTTGATGACGTCATCACGTATAGCAAATTTTTAAAGTTTCAGTAACCATAAATTTGATGTTAGAAACTGGAAATTTGAAGCTGCTTATAGGTTTTTGATACCGTTTTTCCATTTTTCACAAAACTGGAATCGTAAAAACAACAGAAAAATTATATATGGAAATCAAATCAGATTTCTTGAGGGAATTTGGGAAATTTTGCATAGTAAAAAGGTTTAACAACACTGATATATTATAAAATCTATATATACAAGATCTATTACATATAAAATTTGGTACTTTTCAACGAGTTCGATACTGCAGATGACCTAGCACTATGCGGAGTTCACGGACCGTATTTTGCGAACCCCTGATATAGACTATAGTAAAAAAAAAAGTGTGGTAATCAGAACAATCTGAGCATATATTTCAGATACTAAATATATGCTTGATATTTCAGATACTAAACTCTTGATATTTCAGACAATAAAGATTCCTTATTTGAGAGACAAAATTTTTTCTCATCAATTCATGTGACTTAGAGAAGAATTTTAATTTTTTTTAAAGATCCTTATCTTGCTTATTAATATTGGAAAATTTTTGTGTTGCGACAAGATAACTAACATGAGTAAGATGCCTTTAATGGATAATCAATCTTTCGATTATAGGATGCCTTTAATGGTCAAAAGTAACCATTAACAGTCAGTAGAGTGATTTGAAATATGTATGAACTCAAAAATTTTATAAGAAGTAATTTTTAGATATTTTAATTTACAACAAATTTTTCCCCTAACAACTTTTTTTTTAAAATGTTCCCAACCACTCCTGAACCTTCGAACGAAATTATCTTTTCCACTGTAATTTTTTTTTTGCTCCCCAGTTGCTATAGATACCATAAAATGTATTTCTTACTCAGTTAGTGATTTCAACCTCACCCTCCAGCAGTTTACCAGTAAAAACGGGACACGAAAATCCTACAACTGCGTCTTCAGCTGTTTTCATTTAATTCGACTTTTACAAGCATATAACGAAAATATAACTTTTTTTAGAAAAAAGAAAAAATACAATACATATTTATTTCAAACTAAAACTTTTTCACAAAAATCATAAAAACATAAAAAACAAAACATATTTACTTTTTGAGAACACTGATTAAGTTATCCCCAACCTAGTTAAATTCACCCAGTAAAAGTAAAGAGAAAAATCTAGGAAAACTCAAGACAAAATATTTAACTTGTAAATTCTAATAAAGTTATTGAGGTATTTGTGGTTATGATGACATAAATATTCAGCCGCGTTTACTCGTATAGGTGTGTCGATATCTAAACTGACAAATGAAGAACGTAATAGTGTAAAACTTGTTGAATACCATTTTATCTACAACTACTATGAAATTATTTATTTACTGTACACATGACTATGCGTAAAGTACAAAATTTCGTATCTTACAACCTCAGTTACATAATATACTATTAACTGAATGAACTACGTAAAATATAAAAAAAAAAATTCGAAAATTTAAAAAAAAAAAAAGAAAAAATAGCAGCTACGGAAATCAAACGCGTGAATTTAGAGGGGCGACCAAGGTTTGTCCTTCAAGTTTGTCTTTATGCCCACGTAAAAGTAATATTTCCAATGAAATAAAAGAAACTGTATAAGTGTTTTTTTAAGTGCTAGCTGAAAATTAGTCGATATTGAAATAATTTTACTAAAAATAAAAAGTTAATAACTTTGTGCCGTACGCCTTTTGAAATCACAGAAGCTATTATATTGTGATGGTGGTGGTTCCGAGAAGCGGAAATAAGAGTACATTTTATTATAGGTAGTTTGTGAAGCTCTTTTTTTCTTTGATAGAAATTGTCTAATTTTTTTGTGAACACAAAATAAAATGTTTATATAACGTAAAAGCCCCTATACCGGAACGCGATCATATGTCCGAACAGTTTTGACATTTATATATTAATGAAGTTTTTCTGAAAGAAACCTCTGATAACAAAAATTATTATTAATAGAATGATTATTTTTCAATCTAAATTCATCTCGCAGTTAATGTTTCCTTACTTAATTAAAGATATATATATATATATATATATATATGTATATATATATATATATATATATATATATATATATATATATATATATATATATATATTAAACAATTTTGTATATTACATTTGTTCTTGATGTCATTAGAGAGGGAAAAACATCCTCTAAACAGCTGTATCAATAAAAACTACGGATTTCAACATTTACTATCTCATTTTGCAGGATTACTATCCTACAGTTTTTCAAAGAAATAAAATGTGTGTCTAACTTAGACATGTAATTTTCGTCATAATTCTTTTAGTTTTGACCATGATGTTTGAAGTTATATCCGATGTATATATAAATAAAAAAATACATGCTGTATACATATATCCGTTTAGACCCGGACACATCAGTTTATTACACTATGGCCGCGTTTCGCATCAGTTGTAACTCCCACTGTCGATACGTTAATATTCCCCCCAGAATTATGCGGTTTATGCCTCCTTTTGATGTCATATCGTATATTTACTTCATAGAGAGGCATACTATGTATTGACCCCTCTCCCTTCCCACAAAATATTTTGAAGTCTTTGACAGGTTCAAAGACATCAGACGATATAAAACACTGTCCTAACCCCTACGGGAGAGGTTAGTTTCCATGTTATTACATTTGTTAAGTAAGTGTCCGGGTCAAGACCGATTTAGGGTGTAGACCCGTACACTTACTAATTATTTTTTATTTTTTTTTATTTTTACTTATAATGAAACAAATGGGTTAGGGATATAACAAATAATATACGCTCTTTCTAATGGTAATACTTTTATTGGTGATATCTATGAAGGAAACATGTATAAGCATAAAACTATACCAAAAAATGTAAAAAAGTGTCCGGGTCTAGACGGTTTTACGGTACCTACCTTATTTCTGATACCTATGTGCATAGCATACATGCACCTACGTTCGTTTGCCATTTTGCTTTTATTATATTATACCCATGTTTTTTTAACTGTACAGTAGGCACCAGTATTTTGAAGTTGTTGTTGACCTATTGTACTTAACTTGGTATGTAGATGGTTTGTATCGTAATCAATAATGCCACCTTACGGCCCTTACGGTGCTCGCTTGCCTTGTAGAAAGAACCTAATTGTATGTATGTATACATGAAATATTATTATTCAGTATAATAAGAAGACACAACACTTCACGTCAAGTGCGTTATGAACGAACGTCAAGAGAGTAATGCAAATATTCTTTCTTCCTAATCATTAACCCCGCCAGCCAACCACTCAAATCTCTCACTGATTAAACACTTTTGTTTCTTGTCATCATATCATATCCATCCCTCTCTAATGGTGGTGGATACATCGCTATTTTTGTATAATTATTTGTTATTTAAAAACATAATATTATCACTCGACAACGACAAGAGGAAACCTATTGTTGTTTTAATAATGTGAAAATATTTGTAATTTTTTGTATAATTTTTCTTTCTTGTTTATAAGTGAAGGAATGTAATATGATAGTATTTTACTTACCGAGGTCAAAAAGTGCTATCTTTGTGGTCGCGGATATATTTGAAGAATTCAAGGTTTGAAAGTTAAGGATTCACACACACCGGCATAATTAGCGGAACATGAAAAAAAATATAAAAATCTATTTATTAAACAAAGTGGGCGGTTTTTTTTCATTTTTACTTAAAATAATATTGAAATAAGGAATCAACTGACTTTTCATAGAATTGTGTTTATTTATTATTGATGGAAATCTTTTTAAGAGGTCTGTCACTTTCGAATTCAAATGCCGCTTTTTCCCAATATGGTCGAGCTTCAAACTGCCGTAATTGACGAATGGCAAAGACTGTCCCAGGAGACTATATATAGATAACGTCATTCTGAGTATAGACGAATGGAAGTTTTGATAAGAGCACGGGAGGAACCTGGCGGTATTAAAACGCTGTGTTTTATTTTCTATTTGTTAAATAATCTTTAACTTAAATTATTCTTAGACGAAATAAGATTCCGAAAATTTGCCATTTTATATGGTTACTTGTTTTTGCTACCGAAAATAAAGGTATATCAACTTGTGAACATGTAATTTTAAGTGACTAATTAAATAAGATTAATATTTTATTGAAATTAAATGGTTTGTTTGGTTTTTACAGATATTTTGTATGTTCCTCTAATTATGCCGGTGTATGTATTTAACATCAGAGCCAAGACACGCGACGACCACTTTTTTGTCGTTGTCGTGTGTTTTAGACGACCACTTACGAGCCACTTTTTAGTGGCCGAGTGACATACAGTAGCCGTCCAAGTTAGTCACTTCCGAGATAGTCACACTTCGAGTGAAATAGACATACACATACGTACGTATACTAGTCTAGAGTGAACACACTGGTCCGCACAGACGAGATCACACATTTTTTATATTGGCTCTAGTACACACTACGTCGTCAAAAGTATGGTGAAATCTTGACCCAGGGGGTGCCCACACTTTTGACGCGGTACTGTACTTAATGTTGTGGTACACTGCCGTGTCAAAAGTGTGGGACCCCCCCCCGGGTCAAGGTGTCGCCATACTTTTGACGACGTAGTGTGTGCTAGAACCCACTATAAAAAATTGGGAACGGGTTTGTGCGGACCAATGTCCTCACTATTCATACTAATTTAAATAATAAATATTTGTAATGTTGTCTTTTTCTAAAAATTCAAATATGTCACGTAATTATGACATAGATGGCGAATTGCGCAAAAAAAGCTTATTTTGGTTTCAAATGTAGTGTACCATTCTCTGTCTACTTTGACTTGAACATAATTTTTTATAATAATATTGTTGAAGAAATTCCAATTTGTTATGTTAACTAAACATTTACCCCACCTCACGGACGTCCATGACTTCCAAGATAGTCACTAGAGGAACATTTGTGTGACCATCTTGGACGGCTACTGTATAATCTCTATTAGACAACATCAACCCCATCAATATTGTCTGTTACATACAGTGTAGTACCGGTAGGTACTTATGTATCTGTCGCTTATAAGTCGTTCACTAGTCGCAAGTTTTGGCCACTAAGAGCCAAGACACACGAACGACGCCACGACCACGCGACTGCGACAAAATAGTGGCTGTTTTGTGGCCGGGTACGTATGCATGTAGTTTTCTTATGTAAACACAAATTTTAAGACACACGAGCCACAACTTGTTGTCGTAATCATACACTGTCGCAATGTGTCGTTGTATTGTCGTTTTTAGTCGCTAAAACTTGCGACTACTGGACCACTTATAAGCGACAGATACATACTACTAGTGCTACAGTGTCTCTCGAACATTACAACGAATAATTGAATAATACGACCAAATTGTCAAATGTCATTTGGCAGTTAGACATATTTTTGCATTTAGTTGACTTAGATCGCTTTTTTAATTCAAAAGTCGAAGTTCAGGTTGAATTAAATATTGCACTAATTGAAAATATTATTTCATAAATTAAGTTTTTGGGTTTATATCATGTAAATTTTATATTTATATAGACCTTCTTATGAAGCTGCCATTATTTAGTTTCGCAGTAAGTTTTATATCTTATTAACTTTTCTTACCCATGTGTTTATAAATAATTATTATAATAATTAAAAAATGAAGCATTTTACTTCTTAAAATTTATTTAAATTTGCTATTTTACATTTGGTATTTCAAATATATTCCTAAAAATTATTTGCCATTTTCTATTTTAAATGAATGCGAACCATTTTACTCAGAACTAAGGTTTACAAAGATAATCGAAAAATTTATTTTACTGACCAATGGTTACGCATAAAATATAACTATTAAGTATAAAGGATTCTTGTTTAATTGAAACATTTTTATGACACGTTTTATTTACAACAAAGGTACCTCTGTTATAAACGTATCCTGTATAAATATTGTTTATTGATTTATTTTTACAAAATTATTTATGGAATACAAAATAATTATAACAAAGGAAATTTGGTTAACAGGATTGAAATATTTTTATGGAATGGAAAAAAGGGTCGGTTAAGAATAAATTAAAGCACAATGTCATGTACTAGAAACTCTTCTGCTGTTTGAACGTGGATTATTGACTGTTATTAAATAAATAAGCTATATAATTATTTAAACCTTTTTAGTTTTAGAATAACAGAAAAGAATTAAAAATTCAAAGAAACAGAAGGCTGAAAAATTTTGAAATATTTTATCAAATAATTTTAAAAATTGAATCTGCAAAAATATGTAAGACCAAAATATCGATATGTATTTTAAAAGAAATATTATGTAAGAGAAGTATTAGCTCTTTAATTAATTTTGTTTACTTTTATCCTAGCGTGCCTACTTCACGCTGCAAAATTTTAAGTTTCTTAAATTTCAGTATTGATAAATTAATTATTGTATGAATATTTAACGCAGACACTGTATGTAACAAACAGTATTATTGGCTTTGAAGCCGCCTAGCAGTGATTGTACGTCATTAGGCCACTAAGAAGTGGCTCGCAAGTCGTCGTCTAAGACGCACGAACGACAGTACAACCACGCGACAAGGACAAAAAAGTGGTCGTCGCGTGGTTCGTGTGTGTTGGCTCTAACAACGACACTCAACGACAGTAGACGATACATTGCGACAGTGTCCGACTACGACGACAAATTGTGGTCCGTGTGTCTTGAAATTTATGTTTCCATAGGAAAACTACATGATGCGTACATAACCGGCCACAGAGCATCCACTATTTTGTGGCTGTCGCGTGGTCGTCGCGTGGTCGTCGCGTGGTACGTCTGTCTTGGCTCCAATCTAAAATTGGATTTTTGCATGACCCTTCAATAGCAGTCGGAACTCAAAGCGTGGTCCCGCGTACCCGAATCGTGTAAATTTTTTAGCATTTATGAATCTTGATTGCGATAACAATACTAACTATTAAATACCCTTGTCGCACAATATCCATTTAAAAAGGTTTAGCTCTCTAACAGTGAACAAATTTTCAAAATTGGTAATGACGCGTTCTTAAAAAAGTTAGTTAATTGTTATTTTGAAAAACGAAACAGATATAAATATTGTTACTGTGACAATAAAAACGATAAAACATTTATCGTAAAGAAAATCAGCAAATTTCTTAATTTTTCACAAAAATTAGTTCATTTAGAACAATTGTTAAAAAACTTAATTTTGGATGCTTTTTTTGACGGTGTAAAGAAAATTAAAATTTTTTTTTTAATTCTGGCCAATTTTTGTAAGATACCACCAAAATGTAATGATAAAAAGTTTTGGCTTCCAAAAATCAGAGGTGTCTGACTGGCGAATCCATTTAAGGGTTTGGGGCTTTTGATCTTTTCACCAAAATTAGTTGTCATTTTCGATTTTTCGAGGCCTGAAAAAAAATTTCTGTCATAGCCCTGAGCTCAAGTTTTACCATGAGAGCCATTATAATAACTGAAGTTTCAGAATGTAAATTCGCTAAAACGGTTTCTTTTCAAAAAGATAAAAAGTTTACTTGTTTGACCAAATGGTATGTATTTGTAGAAAATCGTAATTTTAGAATACACAACGTGTTTGATTTTGTAATTTAAAAATTATAATCCCATTAAAATTAATTTACGATAAAATACATATTATGAAAATCGAATATTAATAGAAAATTTATATAAGTACATAATTATAGTAAGGTTGAATGTGGAATAAGTCGACTAATTCCGAATACAATGTTATAATGCGCTAAAGTGATTCCAAATATTAGTAAAAGCTGGTTTCTGTTATTATGATATTTGAATTTCAAGTAAAACTTCCATTTTAATAGGTTATACCTTAAGTGTTAAATAGGTCATTAAAAAATTTTGTAATTTAATTTCTTTTTTAAATAGTTGGTCAATAGCTGTCAATTTTATTGATAGATTAACATAAAAGTCCATCTCCGAAATCGAATACTGTGGACTTAAAACAGTCTTCCCGGCGCCATCACCATGGTTACTGAAAATTATGTTCCAATCTCTATATTCCCATCAGTATTGGCATTTTTTTTAAATTATGTGATCAGGCTTGCCAAATTGGAGTATTTCCTAGTATTTCTTGAAAAATTATGAAACAGCCCAAAAATATAGTTGACGGAGCAAGAAAGAGAAAAAATTCTTTCCAACTGTTCATTGATAATTATGTCAAGTGTACTATAATTATGTTACAAATGGCAACACTGATTCCCACGCATGTAAAGTTCTCCAAGTATTGTAAAAAAAAGCAGCAATTTTTATTTTGTCTCTAGAGAACGCTCGAAAAAATCATCTTGTTAAAATATTAAGTAGACATATTCCTTCAAAAAAATTATTATCAATCTATGATTTGTTTTTATAGTTTACTTGACCTTTTACACGTTTGAAAAGCAGCTCCAGCTGTAATGTTAACCTTTGTAGAAATAATCTACTCATAGTCTATAGTAGGGGAGATCCTTGTACCTGGGGACACTTCGTTTAAAACTTCGTAACTTGAGTAAAAATTGATGTATAACTTCGAATATTGAAAATTCTCTAAGCACACAATAACATCTTAATATTATGATGCAATATATCACGATATTGTGTTTCATTTTTGCGAAAACTTGAATTGAATAATCGAGAACGTTTGTCCCAAGGTACAATCATAGCTTGTACCTTGGGACACCAATGGTTGTACCTTGGAACAAACTATGCAAGACAATTTAAGCCCCGAAAGCAAAATATATATACTATTTTTTTTAAGAGCAATAAAAATTGTTTGGTTTTACTTGCAATCATTTTTATTATAGAAAAAAAATGACCATTTTAATGGCATTTTTGACGTTTTCTTCATTGGGCTTTGCCGGGTGACTTTGTTCTTACTTCGCGGCATCTGGATAGATAAAGACAAATATTGAAAACAAACTTACCTATAAACCTCTGTAAAAAAAAGCAATGTCTTGTACCTTGGGACCGTCCCAAGGTACAAAAAATTTGCTGTCCCAAGGTACAAATTTCAATTGCATACAATAAAGTGTGGTTATATTTTACTCAATTAATTAGGGAAATCCAGTGATATAGTCAAAATAAGTAGTTACGAATGTGAATAATAACTATTTGTATCTTTAATCATTTACTTACCTCAAAATACTTCGAGTAACATGAAGATCGATATGGATTACAAAAAAAAAAAAAACACGGCAAAAATCTCACAACCTTGCACATAAAGGAAACGAGTCAAAATGGACGACTTTAGTGCGTGTGCTTTGAGTAATTGTGTCAAATACTCATTAAATGTCACTACTAATCATTTTACAATACATTGATTCTCAAATTATGGGCTTGTCCCGAAGTACAAGGTGTCCTGAGGTATAAGGATCTCCCCTATTTAATATGAATTGTAAATATCATTTGACGAAGTAGAAGTGTTAATATATCCTTAAAAATTACATGGGCAACATATGCTTAATCATGCTTGTACAACGTAATGTTTCTGTTGTTACATACTATATTGAGTAATGAAGCTTTGTAAAAATCGGATCTGCCGTGAGTCGTGACTAATAGAATCAGATTTCGTCGGATGAGTGACGGAGGGGGAAAGGTAAAGCAACTATGTATAATATACAAAATAATATCTTATAGATTTGCTTGTACATTTACACATAAAACTGATGTATTTTTCGATAACATTTATGTGAACCCAATTATAATAAAAAAAACTAAATATCAACATTATTTGCTAAAACTAAAATTAAGTCTTTTTAACTTTTTTCTTTATAGTCTTATGCAATTATGCAATTATTATGCATTGCTTTTAGATGTAATTAAAAGGTTACTGTTGCAATAAAATTTAAAAAAAAATTTGTGAAAGAAAAAATGCGAATAGACGAATAGCAAACGCTTCGCAATTTTCTGCTAGTAACGAACGTCAGGCCTTCCACCACCTTTTTATCAGAAATGTACAAGATACCTCTTAAAAAGTATCTGAAATACAAACTACAAGATACTTTTAAAAATAGTATTTGAGATACCAGATATAAGATACTTGTGGAAATGGTATTTGAAATACTAGATACAAAATACGTATTTTCTAAGTATTTTTTTAAGATAAATTTTTTTTTTAAATTTGAAAAATTTTTTAAATTTTTATTAATTTTAAGATTTGCTTAGTTTATTTTATTACACATTATAAATGGGTATATATTATTATCTTGACCTAATATTTAAAAAGTATTACAGATACAAGATGAAAATACGTATTTTGTATCTTGTATCTGTATTTCAAATACTTGTATCTTAAATAAGTCACATCTCTGCTTTTGGTAGCATTAGTATTGAGCAAACTAGCATTGAGCCCATAGAGTATAAACAGATATTCAGTTCGATTATGATTTTCTAAAGTGTATGTTTACATCTTGAATTCTTATATGTTTGAAATTATGTAACTTTGATTTGTTCGTCTTGAGTTTTCACATACAAAACAATTTTTCATTTTTTTTTCTTCATGTGTACTTTGTGAATATGGATATGATTGTGTATAGGGAAATATGAAAGAAATTTTACTTAAAACTCATTTGCCAGAGGCAGCTGAAGACGAGTCAGTTTTATAAAAAATATAATGTTACATTGTATGGCTTGTGTGATTGCAAAGTTATGAAGGTATCTTATAGTCTCGTCAATCTCAAACCATCTTTAATATTATAACATTTGTAGCATGACAAGAATAAGTTTGCCTTTGTGTTGCGCATATTCTTCTTACGGAATTACTTTGGTGTCCATTGTAATGATGGTGTGGACGATGTGGACGTAATGCACTTTTTATAATTTTCTTGAAGCCAAAGCCAAATGTTCTTCGATATCGAAAGGATACCAAATTAGGTTTTCTTTGTTTTCGCTGTAATTCTATTTCGAATTGTACGGGTTTTAAGATATGTAATAAAAGTCAATAGATCGATTAGTAGATGTTTTAGGATACTTGTAAAATTATTTTTATAGAAAATAGCGAAACTATACAGGTAAACTATACAGTTATATTCCAGAAAAGCCTTTTTTCGGCATCACTTGCGGTAGACATAATAATTCGAGAATGGTTCACCCGAAATCAGAATTTCAAAAAAATTTTGTTAGTATATTTTACTGGCTAGTCGTTGAAAGAAAAATTTGTCAAAATTTAAATTTTTTTAAAAGATGGCCACTGTTTAACAAAAAATTTTCTTTTTTAAGATGTTAAATTTTCGACTTTTTTGCTCTAAAAAAATTTTTTTTAACTGAAAATCATTCGATTACCGACTAAAATTAAGCCTCTTATAATAAATAAGTAGTAAAAATTTGGTATTTCGTATTTTCGCGTAAGTATTGATTTTTATTAATAATGTTATTAGTTCTTAAATAAATGAAAGTAAATTAGAATCATATTTAAAAAATCCAATTGAAAAACTAGGTGGTGAGGTTGGTTTTGGTTAGGTTAGTTTAGTGAGTTTTGACTCAATTTCTGATATGAAAACTAGGTGGTGAGGTTAGTTAAGGTTACTCGAAGGTTAGGTTAGTTTTGACAATATACTTCGATTTTTGATATAAAA
This sequence comes from Brachynemurus nebulosus, assembly GCA_035578155.1. NCBI lineage: Eukaryota > Metazoa > Arthropoda > Insecta > Neuroptera > Myrmeleontidae > Brachynemurus > Brachynemurus nebulosus. Next base: position 6,866,940 of record JAPWDM010000019.1, read on the forward strand.
ACTAGGTAGTGAGATTACTTAAGGTTACCCTTTGCCGGAAGGTTAGGTTAGTTTTGACAATGTACTTCGACTTTGATATAAAAACTAGGTAGTGAGGTTAGTTAAGGTTACCCTTTGCCCGAAGGTTAGGTTAGTTTTGACAATATACTTCGACTTTGATATAAAAACTAGGTGGTAAAGATAGTTTAGTTATTTTTGACAATATAGTCAGTTTAGTTATTTTTGACAATATACTTCGACTTTGCTGAAAAAACTAGGTGGTGAGATTAGTTAAGGTTACCCTTTGCCCGAATACCCTAACCTAACCAAAAGCAACCTCACCACCTAGTTTTTATATCAAAAATCGTGGTATATTGTCAAATCTAACTATACTAATCTAACCGAAACCAACCTCACCACCTAGTTTTTCAATTCGATTTTTTAAATATGATTCTAAATTACTTTCATTTATTTAAGAACTAATAACATTATTAAAAATCAATACTTACGCGAAAAGTCAATACTTTCGGACGACTAAGTTATTTTATTCATCCGTTTAGCGGACGACTAAGTTATTTTATTCGTCCGTTAGCGGAGGACTATCAACTTGTTCATCCGTTGAGCGAACGACTAATTTTATTTTATAATGTTATATGAATAAAAATTTTTTTTATTAATTTGTAGATCGTTTTTATTTATTTTTTATTAATTTGTTGGTCGTTTCCACGTTAATTTGAATATGATTATCATTGACAAATGAATATCATTATTTTCTCGCATAGTTTTAAATACTTTCACGCACAGTTACTGTCGTTTGTTTTACAATGACATGAAAACTGCTCTTTACGCCCACTACACAACGCTCGAATATTGAACTTTAGAAGCGGGTGTTATAAAAAGACATTTAGCGGATTAAGCCGTCGTTATAGTGGTGACACACCGACGTTTCCTCAGGTTAGTCGTTAACCATTTATTTTTAATAAAAATGCCACGAACAAATCAAAATGTTCCATTTCAAACTACATCAGAACGGATACAGGCGGATTCTGTAAATGAAAAACTGCCACCGTTCGATCAAAATGATACCTTACTCTTTTTCAAGCAAACAACTTACACTTTTTTCAATAAACTGACAGATTTTTAAATTAACTTAAGTAACAAAACATTCATATACTCTCCTATTGAGTGATAATTAGCTGATTTTTATCGACACATTGCAAAGATATAATGAATTAAATCACTGATATAGACATACTATAACTTATTTTCTTTCGTTAAAGAGCAAACGAAACACATCGCACACACATAACACCAAGCCAATAGTATAAAAGGTTCAATTCACTATACATAATATATAGCGGGTGGCGGAAAAGCAATGTACGAGGCAACAAAAGATAATAAAGATGTGAAATAAAAATAAAAGAACAAACAAACAAAATAAATAAATAAACATGGCGTTAATGCAATTGGGAATATTGTTTTGTGTGCCACTGTTCACAGTCAGTGGCGGTGGTGCGGTGGTTATTAATTTAAAAAGATGATAAAACAATAGCATTAAATGGGAACAAGATAAAAGTGCCTCCGCCATAACAGTAACTAATTTATCTGTAAACAATGAATAAATATTAAAACAGTAGTGAGTGTCTGTGCTTCACTTTTATCTGTCTATTATAATAGTATTTATTATTAAGGCAACAATGAATACTTGCTTATATATATTATATAGATATATTATAAGAGTAGTATATATATGTAGTATAACACCCACATAAATATAAATATGTGGTAAGGTGGACAATAAAGGAGCTCTTGTTACCAACTAGAACAACCAATAGAGTAATTTGTTGTTGTGATCATTTGAAAAAAAAGAAAAGCGGTAACTCATGTGTAAATATGAAAAATAAGGAAATTTCATATAAAATATAAAATGTCGTTTTGTTTGAAGTTGGTAACGGAATTCAATGTGAAACGTTTAGGATTAGTTGACCAAGTTGTTATGTGATTTAATATTTTATACTGTTAAATTTGTGAGTATTTATTTCTTCCAACTATTTTTTTTTTTACCGCCTTATAAGTGATGTTTGAAAATTGTTATGCTGCCCACTATGAACCTTTTCGAAAAAAACGTCGGTGTTAGAATTGCACCCGCGCCGTCATTTTATTTTTTAAATTGGAAAAATAATTTGTATAATATACTCTAAAAAATTTTATATTTATGTATTGCATTATTCATTACAGAAAAAAAATTCTTTAGTAATATCTTTTCTGACATTTCAGAGTGATGTAACGCCTTAACACGTTCATTGCCGATCACACGATATCGCGTGATACGGCTACTTTACTATATGGCCATTCACGCGATATCGCGTTACAAATATAAGAACTTATTTAATATATTTGTTATAAGTACATATAGTAGTTATATCTCACAAAGTCTACATTTTTAGCTTAGCAATGAAATTATATCAATTTGTGCTTTTGTACCTCAGCCAAATCGAATGCTAACTTATAAGTCAATACTGCTGTATTATACCTACAGAATTTGACTGAAACTCGTATAATTATATTTAACAGTTAAAAACATGGAATGTGTAGTCTTTTCTAATTGTGTAAAATACGTTTTAGCTATTTGGATCTTTTCCTAAGTAAGTCAAAATTGTTTTTTAATGAAGGCGTAACATATTCTAACATTGTTAAACTCAGTATATTTCAAAGGAGCTTTATTTTTAATCGTTATATTTTTCCCGTTTTAATCACTGCATCATTTAAAACATTTTGGTGGGAGTGCTGGGTAAAAGAAAGAGATTCATTTAAAAAATGCTTACATACGTTACAAGGGCAACCACAATCAACACTTAAAGTGCAAAGACTAATTTTTCACATAATATGCCTTCCAGCTCTCCCACCGTAATATTTTGACATTAACATTTGATATTAAATATATTCCTGAATTTTTTAATTTCGCTTATTACCTTCAGAGATCAATCGTGTGCGGAACGTGCTCAGGCACTGGAATTGGTCGGTTATAGATTCAAATTTTGCGATCAGCCAATTTTTTTAAAGGTTTCTCTGTAGTTTTTCGTCAAAGTTTTAGTTTAGTTTTAGTTTACAAAAAAATATTGTGTGCAACATGTGCAAATTAAAGGTGTTTTCTTCACTCATCGTAATTGTTCAGCGAGACTTGCCAAGATGGGTAACTGTACGACTTGTGAAAATAACGCTTTTATATTGCAACTTGTCACATAAATAATTATTAACTTCCCATAGGAAGTTATTGTAATGGGTCCGATTTTATGAATCGCTAATTTTGACATATCTCCACGTTTCAAGGTCACTAGAATCCGAATCCATCGTTTTTAGCGTGATGTCTGTGTATGCGTTCGTTAGTTCGTTCGTTCGTTCGTTCGTTCGTGGATTTTTTTTTCATCTCGCATATCTCGAGAACAAATGATGATATCAGCTCCGGACTAATTTCATTAGATGCGTAATCAAAAATGAAGACCGGATAAAGTTTTCAGCAAATTCGGATTAGCGGTTTGTTTTTTGTGGTAAAAAAACAGAATTAAGTTTATTAAGATAACATAGATTATATGGATTTTTTACCATAACATTATTATATAATGGCCTAAGAACCTTCCTTGATGTTAAAAACACCAGTATATTATTATAAAATTAAAAAAAAAAAAAAAAAAAAAAAACGAAGTAAGAAACTGTTTTTGAAATATAATTTGTCTCGCATATCTTGTGAACAAATGATGTTATCATTTGTTTGATAAGGGTGGAGCCCCCACCCTTAGGTACAGAAGGCGAAGCCCCCGGTATGGTGCAAGGGGCAAAGCCTCTATCGGGGCCCCAGGGGGAGAAGTTGCCCGAAATGGAAAAAGAATTATTTATGTACAGTAGTCTCTAGTCTTTAAGGACACCCAATGGGAAGCTGACAGTGTGGGTAGACCTGTCCCCCCAATTTTTTATTTAAAGGCTCGATTGTCCAGGAACTCATTACTATTACCTTACGAAGTTGGGCATGAGTAGACTGATTGTGTACGGCGAAATTTTCATGAACCACGACCAACAAATTTTTTCTTCTTTAGTTACATTCTTTATATGTAGAATGTGTTACTAAAGTGGTTCTATCAATATAAAAAAAGTAAGTTATGGGACAATTAAAGGCACCGCCTTACAACAGCTGTTACATCAAATAAACTAGACCACGTGATACAAGTGGTGGCACAGTAGGAAAAAGGAAAAGGATTATTATACGATCCGGAAAAGCAGATTAATCATAATGTAAATAACTCCGTCATCAACTTGTGAAACTAAAAATTGAAAAATCGCAAACAAAACCGTGGATGCTACTTTTAAACCAGCAAACGAGTTAACTTGATACATGGCCAGACTCACAGTTATTACGAGGGGGGGCGGAACAAACTTTGCTGTTGGCGTCAAAAAAAGAAATAACGTCTAATTTGTTTTCGGAGTAAGCAAAAAAAAAAAATACATCTACAATCATACAACATAAAAACATCCAATTCACCACTTTGACGCCCCTTTGCGCCCCTAAAAACATAAAGCGGTACGTGCTTCCGTTGTTCCCCCCTAGATCCGGCCCTGACTTGATACTAGTTTTATTCAAAGCAAAATAATTGAATTTATTGGAAGTTATATACCTATATATAAAATACAAAGCTTTTTTTTATTTTAAATATGTTTTATAGTTTCCTACAAAGCAAACAAAAAATGTAAAAATCAAAAATTAATTTTTGTTAATTTTTGATTTTATAATAATTTTTTTGGTATAACTACTGACAAATATTGTACATTTCACTGATAAATTTTAAAATTCAATTTTGGATAACTTTTACGAGAGCTAAACACCTGAACACATATTTTTTGATAAAATTTTTTTTCCATACTTCAGTATCTATGTGATAAAAATCCCAAACACTTTATTTGTGTCCTTATATGAAAAAAAAAATTTCAGAAAAACACCTTATTTTTAGGTCATTAGAGGAGAACTGCCCCGTAAGTTTATAACTCTCTTTTTTGTTCTGATACGAATTTTTTCCTTTAATTAAAAAAGTTCTTACCAAACTATAGTAATGTTACGTCACACTTGATACTCAATGACGTAATAACATTCAATTTTCTAATACATTGTTGAATACTTTAATTAATAATACCGTCAAAACTGACAACTTTGTCTACTGAAGGTAACTTTGCCAAACCACAGTTTATGTAAAAGTGAAGCAAATTAAAATTTCATGCTTTATGATGTCTGTAGCACTTCTTTTTAGTGACAGGTGCGTTTCTAACAAATTAGTAATATTTTTTTAATCTACCAATGCCAAAAAATTCATATAATACCACAAATTTGCTAGAAATGTTCCTGTCACTAAAAAAGTGTTACAGACATCATGAACCTTAAAAGTTACGTTCAACAGGCAAAGTTGTCAGGTTTGACGGTAATTAATCAGAAATACTTTAATAGATCTATTAATAATTTTCCTTTTTCTTTTGCTTTGACAGAACTGGTGGTGGCAGCATGTTGGGTGACGTAAACATATCTGCCATATTAGATTCGTTCAGTGTCAGCTATGACAAAAGAGTAAGACCAAATTACGGAGGTAAGCATCATCTTATCAAGAAAAAAAATACAAAAAAAAATACTTTTTTTTATATTATTCGCTAAACAATAAATAAGAATTAAATTTTGAAAACAATTGCCGATTTAAAGCTGACGGAAATTTTATTATTAATTTTATTCAATGAATCAGTTAGAGAGCAGCACAGGTTTAAAAATAAAAAAAACATTATGCGTTCGCTTATATGAATTGGAAATATAAATATTTATTGAACTATAATATAATATGAAATAGGCTTGAAAGTTATATTTAAAAGCACAGATGGAAGGAACACCCAGCTGCTGAATTCGGGTGGGGCTCGGTACACGATCAATTCGTGTACTGAGTTGCTTAGCAACGACACCGAACAGCAGCGTCCCGGCGTCTAATCGTCTCATTTCAGTGACGTACGCCGTACGCTTATTGAAATAACTGTTATGTTATGTTATGATACATAAATAGAGATTATTCATTCTATATATGTGTTGATCATCTATGTATACAACATATTTTCAAAACAAAAATAATATTGTATGTACGATATGTCATTAAGCATCTGCAATTAAAAAATAAAATAAATAAAATCGGCAATTGAAACAAAAACAAACAGAATCAATAATTATTACTTTTTTTTTTTTTTAAAAATTTTAATTTAATAAACAGCTTTATTTATACCAAAAAAAAAAAAATTGTATTACAAAATTGGGGCCAGTTCTGTTATTTTATCAATTTTCTATAATTATATAGATAATAATGTAAACAACAAAATCCAGATTCACAAAAAGAGCGTAAAATTTAAATTGCTAATATCAAAATTTTTAAATAAATTTAAATTCATTTATTTATTTGAATTATTATTTGGGAAATCATTCCAAGCTTTGTTTATCCTTTTTATTTATACAAAATATATTTCTACTATGTCAAAATTTTGGATTAATTGTGTATAAAATTTACCAGAGGGGAAGTAAGTGTATGTCACTTGTTTTCCATCATTTCGAGTAAAAGTTTAAATTGGCAATTTATGAGGATTTAAGAGTGAAAGAATTCGATAATTAAAATTCTGTATTCTGTTCTTTTTTGAATAAGAACAATTTGGTAACCTTCCTTGTTAGGCATCTAATATATTAAGTAAACAATAAATAACAAAAATAGGTTATGAAAATTTCCTGAACAAATGAAAATAAATAAAACGAGAGACGTTTGTTTTATAATTATAATTATATATAAATAAATAAATAAATAAAACAGCGACATAGATTAAATTGGATTTATATGATAATAATATAATTTCAATAAAAAATTTACGTCTATTGGAAACAAAATTTATTTTATTTCTCATTGCCATCATAACCATGAAAATCACAAATTATCGTACAGTTATACATATAATATTCATTAACGCACTAGTAATGTAATAAATTCATTACGTGGTAAATAATACAAAAAAAAAAAAAAAAATGAGAAGTAAAAAATATTTTTTAGTGAAGTGGAGCTAGACAAGCAATTCATTTTTGAATGGGGGAAGGGTTGGTGTTGTAACATAAATTTTAACCCTCAATCGTTTTCCGGTTTTAGTTATTGAGGGTTAATTATCATTAGATTGTAATAATTGGTAAATGATTATAATTAAAAGATTATATTCCAAAGAATGTCATTATTTTTTTTTTTGAGTTATAGAAACATTTTTTATTGGGCTATTTGCACGCTAATTTTTTATTTTAATTTTAATAATAAAACTTATTATTTAAAATCGTTAAAATTAGATTCGTTATTTTACTGTAAATGATTAAAAATCAATATTTCTAGGTTAAAGAAAGTCGAAGTTACCCATTTTATTAGGCACGTTGCAATTTTTATAGAGGCGTATTTTCGATTTTATGGATAATTTTGTATCCGCTGACAATGCAGTAATTAGAAGCGTAGAAATTTTTAAATTTATTTAAAAATTACATAAAATATCTAAATGAATATTTTTTACATAATCGGCCATTTTCGGATAATGTTAATTGACAGTTGGTTTACATAAATATATTGTTTACATTATTATTACCTAATAATTTCGAATCAGTTAATTGTTTAAGTAAAAGGTGGTATTCTGGGGCCTACCTTGTTAAAAGTTTTCTAAATTTTTGTGACGTTAGAGTACATTTTTTATGTTTTGAAATTCAAAATTCTTTTGAATACGCCTCTATTAGTGGTGGAGAACTATCGATGTTTTTTTTTTTGTTTACTACCGATATTTTTCGATAGTTTATTGCAACAATATTTTCTGCTTATAAATATTATAGAGGTAATAAAAATTTGGTTGTATTTATAACTAGAAACATAAAAACAATTAGTTTGAGGAAATTAGATAAGAAGGCAAGTTCAGTCGAACAATAATACATAATTAAATTTACTTAATTTAAGTGGAGAAATGCCTTTAAACAGACAAAAATGAAGGTAGTTTGGAGGATTTTTTTATTAAGAAAAAAAATTGATCTGTATTTACTATAACCTCAAAGAGTTACAACCATAGACCAATGAACATATTATATTTATATTCTACAGACTTACTGTATCAATGAATAAATGAAGCATCCATATACGCTCAAAATACGATCAAATGATATTTTGTAATATTGTAATCAATGCAATAACCGTGGTATCCGTAGTAACAATTTCAATTAATTATTGTCAAAATATAATATTGATAAGAACTGCAAAATTTTGAAAGAAAAAATGTGGTGTTCGTTTTATTTTCAAAATACCTACGTATGTATATAAATTATGTCCTGCAATAAATTATAGTCCTATTTACTGAGAAATAGATAATACTACGTTATGTTCCTCATATCTCACCCGTCTCACCCCGTTACCCGCGTCAGGAAAACTGCTTTACGTTTTGCCTATAGTAGTATAATATAATAATGTTCTTTGGTCTATGGTTACCACATTTTTTTTTCAATATAAATATAAATGGCGGCTGCAGAAGCTTTCCGCAGGAGTGTATCACTCCATAAAGTCTCGAATGTTGACATATAAGGTTAGTTAACATTCACAAAATAGTTTTTATAAAGCCACGGAAAAGAAGTATCACGAATGCTATAAAATTTCTTTATTTAAGAATGCTTCATGGTTTTCTTTAATCTTATAAAACTATTTTTTAATAACCTTGAATTTTATTGTGACTTTTGTAATAAAAACTTGACTATCGAAAACGATTGACTATCGAAAGTTCTCCACTATTAGCCTCTGTGCGCACAATTTAAATAATTTAAACAATTTGGTAACTTCGACTTGAACAACTTTTATTTGAACATTTGTGGTTTTATTTCATTTTAATTTTAAGATTTTGATAAAGTAATTTAAATTTTTAGTTGCAATTTTTATGTTTTCCATATAACAAACTTTTTATTTATTGCTAATTTAGCTTAAGCAAATAATAACAGTTATTATATTGATCATTTTACATATTTTGTTTTTCTTTTCGTTTTGTTTTGGGCGTAAACACTTGTGAGACAGTGAGATCTGTAACATCATTTTAACGTGGCGTTTCAGGTCCGCCTGTTGTTGTGGGAGTCACCATGTATGTGCTGAGCATCAGTTCCCTCTCCGAAGTTCAAATGGTACTTTGAAAACGCTAATATAATACAGAAATTTAATTTTATTATTTTTTCTGTCGATTAACGTAATACTTATTATGTTTTTGTTTTTTTAAACAAGTGTGACACTTTCTTTATATTAACGAGTTATACGCATGTGTAGTGCGGCATATTTAAATGCAACTGTTTTATTTTTTTTTAGATGATAATTTACGATTAGTCGTAACCTAACCTATACCTTTCATCTAATAAATTTTTTTTTAAACAATACTTAGAGTTACATACGTACATATATAGCTAGTTTAATTAGTCAAATTCCCATTTTCTATTCTCTATATTTTTGTTTTTCGAATACAATACAGATTTGTTGTATCTGCACTTCATTTATATAGCTTTTTTCGAGTTTTTCGAGAAATACATAGAAAAAAAAATGAGATAAAAGTATAATAAATACAATAGTAATACATTAAAACATATGTTTGAAGTGATACAAATCAGTGTTGTATTTATACAAACAAAATGAATGTTTTTTGCATTTATTTAGAAAGTAAAAAAGTATTATTTATAATACATACATATATAAATGACAAAATAGTATCAAATCATTAAATGTCCGTTATAATAGTACGTTCGTTGGTTCGCTCAAGATGCTCATTTTGTGTTTTATTTGTAGTTCTGTTATCCATTTTCATTTGTACCAAGTTTTTGAAACAATAATTGCTACTGCTTATTCTTTTTTCCTTTTGTCTTATCGTCTCATCATTGTGAAAGTTTTCAAGTGCATTAACGTTCTTATTCTATATCTATATACATAATATAGTATTTACAAAATAGGTAACAACTAATTGTTATAGATCAGTTTTTTCTGTTATGTTGGTAAGGTATATATATATGAAATTTTATAATAGAGATAATAAGGAGCAAAAAATTACATATGCAAGAATTAAAATTATCATTTTTATTTTTGTGAATTTTCAATCAAAATATACTCATAAAAAAATAAATGAGCGGGAAAATTTTTGAAATTTTTCAAGATGGTGTCACAGTCAAAAATAATCCGATAATAATCTTGGAAAAACTATCTGAAAGCTTGAAGTGTCTACTTTTTGATTCTGGGATTCAAAGATATTTTTCTTGCAGGACAATATTTTTTTCAAAGGAGATAATTGTCGAAAAAAAAATTGATGTACGAGATGTAGAAAATTTTTTGGAAATGTGTATTTCACTTTTAAAGAGTATACTTTTAGCTTTATTTTTTTTAAAGCCTTTTTACCATCATTACTTTTGGAGTTATTTGTGTTTAAACAAAAACCGGGTACTTTTAACTTTAATTTTTGATATTTCTGAAAGTAATGATGCTAGAACCAATGGAAGCAAGGTTTTAGGTAAAAATATCGATGAACTGAAGAAAATTTCCCAACTTTTTGTAAAACTGATTTTAAAAAGCATTTTACTTGTTTTTTTTTGAGAACACTAGACGAATGATTGAGGAGTTACGGGATTATTTAGTTCACCATGTTTCTTTTAATCTCAAGGTATCCTTGAAACATATACAATCTTCCAAATAGCCCAAATTTTTTGTTCATGAATCACTATCGAAAATAAAGTTATGAAATATCAAACAATCTATTTCATAAGTGAATAAAGAAATTAAAGCTAAAAGTATGCTCTACAAAATATGATTCACACTTTATTTTAAAACATTTTCAGCACCTCGCGTACAACTTTGGAGCAAGAAAAAATATTGTAGGAAAAAGACTTTTGAATCCCACTATTAAAAAGTATTTAGATACTTTAAACTTTCAAATGGTGTTTCCAAAATCGTTGTCGGACAATTTTTGACTGACGCACAGCCTCTTGAGAAAAACAACAATTTTCAAAATTCTTCCCGTCCCTTCTTCAATTTTTTTGATGAATATGCAACTAAAATTTCCAAAATTCTAATACAAAACCTCGTACACAATATTTGGTGATAAAGGTGCCTGGTAGAATTTTAAACAAAATACATTTCTACAACCAAAAAAGTTTTCTACAACTTTTTCGGAATTCTATTAATTTTTGATATTTAATACTTGAGAAAATTAGGATCTATATTAAGAAAAATATATTTAACTTTTAGAAGCGAAAGAATGAAAATGTAAATATTTTCAAACATCCCGAAATAGATATGAAATAATCAAAATACAATTCTTTTAATAATAGTATTATGATATCGAATCCATATGAGTTCAACAATTTTTCTTTTTATGATTTAAATAGGAATGAAAATTTTTGAAAAGTTTTAGTTTGAAAGTTGGTTTGTAAATGTTTTAAGTTGTCTGGTGAAGACAAAATACTATTATACAAGTAAGGGAAGGAGATTTTTATAGGAATTACATATGGTTTCTATCAGGGGCGATTTTATTTTGGGTAGGGCCGAATTTTTCTGTATTGTATAGTAGAACAGAACATGTATAGTAGAACAGATTAATTTTAGCCCACCAAACATGTATCCTATCTTTGTTACACTATGTTGTATTGGTATTGTCCTAATGCAATAAAAAAGGATACATAACAAATAGAATTGGACTTTAAACGGTCAGAACCAATCTGTGAATCTATAACTTATACCTATCATTTTTCTTTAAATTGTACATTTCTTTTTTGCATAATTGTAAATTAAACAAAATGTAGTTTTAAACTATATATAACCGGGGACGGATTAGCCCACTTTGGAACCTTAGATATTTTTTTCTTAACGGGCTTCCTCCCGCCCTCACAAAGATATAGGGCACACAAAAAATCTAAAACAATAAATAAAACAAAATTACTCGTAAATAATGTGAAAAATTAAAACAAATCTCAAACTTTGATTCAAATATTCAAAATAGACAATTTGATCAGACCCTTCAAAAATCGATCCTTAGCCATTTGTCACATTCGTCTGATATGATTTAGCGGTTATTCCTCGACTAAGTGGTCGGAAAACGACATATCATACTACACGACGTAATGTTACTCCAGTTAATAGCGGAAATGATTCCAGACTTCAACAAAATCTACTAAGAGTTAAAGAATTATTTTTAGACATTTCTCCAATGCTTGAAAATGTGTCAATATTTGTTTGAATTACATGGACTGAATTATATATTTATCTGAATTTTCAAAATTTTTGGGTAGGCCTGGGCCTACCCGGCCTACCCGCTAAAATCGCCACTGATTTCTATAGAATTTTAAAAATAATCTCCTTAACTTTAATTATAATCTTATCTATGCCAACTACGAAATATTTGGAATATTTTTAAATATTTGATCATACAATTAAAGGATGTTCACCAAAATGACCTAAGCATATTTCTAAATAAATCCTAAACAAAATTAAAGTTCATAACGAGAACACTACAAGTTCTATCGGACACAATTTTCTATCTACGTTTTATCGGAGTCTAAAACATAAAACAGTAACAATTTTTTAAAAAATTTTAAAAAATAATTTCCTTTTGAGCTACTAATATTTCAAAAATTATATTTAATTTTTAAAATATAAATCTAAGTATGTTTATTTATAAATTATGTGTCTTTGTTCTAATTTATATTATTCAGTTATTACATTATCCAATATAATTTTAGAGTATGATGGTGGAAGCACCGTAGAAAAGCCGTTGGGCACATATGGATTAAAAATGGCAGGGTTGTTAAAACTATTTTACTTAACCACTAGACGTCGCGTCACGTGAAAATTAATTTACCGGGTTAAATGAAAATTCCCGTGTTACAAAATTCTGTCAGTTTCTTACCTAATATTTATTGTTATATGTAGGTATATATAGTGTTATCGGTCTTGATAGATTTGCATTAAATAAATTTAAATTTTTAATTAGTCTAATATAAATTTAATAGAATGTTAATTAAAACTGCTAATGAGAATTTATACGACTCATAATATATGTAGGTACTTAGTTAGACAGCTATTGCATGCATGCCTCTCCATGTTATGTTCTATATTATACTATAGAGATGTTCCACCACCAGGTAAATGTAAATAAAACACCCCAGTTCATTAAAAATAAAATATTTCATCTTTTAAATTATCGTTTTGTAAATTTTAACCATTTAGTCAAGAAAAATAGGTAGATGGGTGTCTTTTGAGGTAGATTTTTGCTAGTTTGTGTTATTGTTTTCATTTACGGATCCCAGTTTTATTTATTTTTGGATTATTCACGATTTTGTCCGTCCTGTAAATGATCATAAGATCAGAATTGCTGGCAAAGAGAGGTCCAGATATGCTCCTCATCGATTTTGATCGAATTTCGTTTACATCAGTTTAAAGAATTTGAAATACTAAGATCCACCTTTTAAAAATACAGAAGATTTTTTATTTAGTTTAGACAAAAATGTAGGTATTGTGTTACCCATACGTATGGTTTAGGGGTGCAGGGTTCTAATCCTAATACATGTGATATCTTAATTTTTTTTCTTTATAAAACTTATTAACACTATGAGGCCCGAGCACTTTCACAGTAAACTTCCCCGGAAGCCGACAATATTTTGAAAGAAACTTTATATAAACAAATACATAAAATAATTCAACTTGTACATATATGTGATACGAACATACATATATTTAAGATTCAAACACATTCAAATCAATTAGAGAATTAACAGAAAGTTTAGATAACAAACTGGTAAATATAAATAATAAAAAAAAAAAAAACAAATACTTTTATTAGTTACTATATTGTTTATTTTAAAATATTTATAGACACCAAAAGAGTAGTGTGTGTTGGTGTTTGTGTGAGTTGAGTATATACACATCGGTGTGGTAACACCGCACACATACATAATGTGTAATCAATTAATCATTGATTGCGATTGGCCTCTACGGTTGTTTTGATTATTTTCGGATGCCGAAGCCGTGGCACTGAAAGTGTTAATTTCTGATGCTCTACTAGTAGACGAAACTCGATCGAATTCAGTAAGTGGCACACCTGGACCCTCCTCTCCTCCTTGTTTATTTTCCTAAGAAGGACTCCCAAGAAGTTTCTCTTATATGACCTAATTAGGGCTAAGGTCTTCCATACCCGAGAATTTTAACGTCTATTTTAAATACAAATATTACTTCAACTGCCTAGAACAGTGTTTCCCAAACTATGCTTTGTGGAATATTGGTGTTCCACAAGCAGTCACTAACTGTACTGAAATAAAACACTTGTGAATTAGAGGCCAAATTTTCATTTTTTATCTGAAATATAATTTTAGGGGATTTATTGTTTGAAAGTAATTTCCGACATAATTCCATCACAACTGTTTCTTTTAAATCACATTCTGTCAATCCAATATCGATCCACATTATAAAGAAATTAGGGCTTTAGATACGGGGGATATAAATAGAGGGTAAAGACCAATGATGTGGGTGGCCAGAAATCTCAATAATGAATTTAAAACCTCTTTATAATTATAAAACAAATTGGAAAAGAGACTGTGCATGTGATAAATTTAATAAAAGCCAAATTTAGTGTTCCTAAAAAATTTTAAGTGTTCTCCGATGAAAAAATTTTGGGAAACACTGGCCTAGGACAAGAATGTAAAGTGCTATACTCGGTTTAAATCATTCATAAAGAAAACTCTAGGCCAGAATTCTCGCCGATTGTGTAGCGGAGGCTTTAGAGAACAATTTGGTAGGCGCGTAATTTTTTCAGTGGCATCATAAGGCACCACCTCATTAGTTGAAGTTCTACAGTGAAATTTAAAATATTTCTCAGAATAAAAATGCAATTTTTGATCAAGAATATTATATCCAAGAATAAACGCTTTGATAGAATATATATCAGAGGTACACTTTCTAAAAAATGGTAATATGTTATTCCATATTATATTTATAAAATATTCCCCTCTGAAAAAAAATGTTTTTGCAGCTAGAAACAAACAGCTATTCTACTATTGATTTTTATTTAAAACGCTTTCAGAGAACAGAAGGTTAAAAATAGTACTATATCTCGCATACCTACTTCATTTTGAGTGGAATACTGTTTACCTTGCCGTGTAGAATGTTTTCAAAGCAATATAGAATTAGCTTTTTTTCAAACTTAATTTATTCCCGCTAATATTTCAGATTGTTATAGCTTTAATTTTATTAATAATGAAAAGACATTTTCGAACACAAATAACGTACAACCAGCGAAAGTTTGATGACATTAAACTGGTTTGGTAAGTTAATTAATTATTTATTATTTTTATAGGATACACAGCGCCTTCACTAACATGCATAGTTCTATATACAATGGAATTAGTGATATAGTGAAATGTGGATTTAAAAGAATTGTATTTTAAGGGACATGTATTTTTGAAAACAACTTAACCCCTTGTAAGGCGGCTTTTTCCAGAAAGTAATTTAAGATAAAAGGCAACAGAAATATATTAAAAAGGAATAAACTTCAAAAACTTCAATCATGTATGAAAATATATTTAGGGCCGAATTTAAGTATGAACTTTACCGACTCGGACACAAGGTGGCAAAATATAGGATTATAGGAGACAGTATTATTTACACAGCTTGAAAGATAAATTTAACACGTTGACACCGATGGACACTGCGACACAACGCTGTATCCTATCAACAATTCATATAAAGTGTATTAGTTGCCAAAATAGCGTATCAGTTGTGCGTTTCATCATCATAATAGGTTAGGACCGTTAACGTGTTAAAATTTGCTGGATTCTTATGACATCAGTTTCTGAAGTGACACTCATTTTCTTGTACACAAATTTCATTTCCGAGCAACGACTTTCTGTCTGTGAATTATCAATACTCAAATATCGATTGAAATAAAATATAAAATCGATATTCACTGAAAGAAGTGACATGTTAATGTCACGTGATGGGAAACCGCTAATCGGAAATAAAATATGAGTACAAAAAAATAGATGCTAAGTTTGTATAAAAGAGTCTCCACATTCTCGCCGAGGTTGGACGAGGTTCCTTGTCGAGTTCCTCGCTGAGGTTGGCTCAGCCATATGAATAGCATTAAAACACCAACCGCGAGACACAACGAAATGACCCTCTACATTCTCGTTTCGTCCAACCTCGGCGAGAATGTGGAGACTCCTTATAGATCCAACAATATTTAAGTTTATTCTTCAAATCGGTCTTGAGGTGGTTTTTTTTTACCTTTCAATTATTTTAATTAGTAAACTCTAATAATGTTTATATCATGTTTATTCAAATAAAGTGGGGTAGGGGGTGCAAAATGGTTGGCCCCTTGAATTCAAGAATTATAAATTCGGCTCTAGGTATACTGATATAGTGCTTGATGACAGGAAGTAATGCGTGATAATATAGATTACTGTTCGTATGATGAGTCCATCTATCAACAATAAAATAAAGAACAATAAACATAGTACCCTTTGACAGCATTCAATTTTACTCATTTTAAAAAACAAATTTTATTTATCTTAAATTTTGAAATATTGTGATCTTGACTAAAAAAAAAAATTTTTAAACTCTACACAAATCTAATTAATTACAAATTAATCGAAAATTATAATTGGTTATTCGCAGATGATCCAAATCGGCCAGAAATAGGCAAGTCTTCCCTGATAGTGATTATGTCGATATATACACGTTGATGCAACGCTGTACCACATCAACAATTCTTTATAAAGCCTAGATCACGTACACTGATGAGATATACAAACATAGCTCGCTCTCATGTTACCAATACCCGTCCATGGTGACATGTGATCACTGATCGCGATCAACCTATATGGTTGTTCTCTCCATCACACATATGTGATGTGATCGGACAGTGAGGTGTTAAAACGATTATTACTTAGTAGCCTTTGAAAGGCTTTTTAAGTTACAATTAGATTGAAGATAGAACTTACAGATAGAACTAAAAAAATATTTTTTATCAAAATAACAGTATTACAAAATTTACAACTATAAAAAGAATTATTTTCAAAATAAGTTATAAAGTAAATTGCATACTGTGAACGGACACTATTTTGTTGAACTTATCACAAGAACAGTAACCATAAGTTCATTTTGAATAATCTTTCCACTAAATTTTCAATACTTATATGCTTGATAAATGGTATCGAAATATTAAACAACCAGCATTTTGATAAATCTTAAATTTTATGGCACTGGCCTTACATTGGGTTAATGTTTTTATGTAAGAATTATTCGAAAACGTTTCAAAATTTTTAACAATTGTACGAGTAAAATTACAATCTGTAACTTTTTTGATAAATAATTTTTAATTTTGTTTAAAATTTTTATTTTATTTTATTCAAATTTCATTTGATTACAATCACTTCATTTCATTGCGTTGATTTTTTTCTTTTGGTATAAAAATAACAACTGAAGCATGTGTAAATTTTTACGCTCTTTGGGGAGTGAATCTGGGAGAAACTTAATAAATTGAAGTTAAAAGTTAATGAAAAATTATCTTGCAATCATCTCTTAAATAAATAATAAAAAAAAATGAATGTGGTTTAAAATTTAATAAAAAATATTAAAAATAAACATGCTTATATCTTAAAATACTGCCAGTAAATTTTTAAACATTAAATTTTTCGATAAAAAAAATTTAATTCGAAATAATTAGAAGAACCTGAAAATTATTGTTGATTAAAAAACCATATTCATTTTGGATTGTCACTTGAAAAAAAGAAAATTTAAAAAAATCTATGTCCTGTTTTAGCCAGCTGGAAAAATTTTCATAAAAATATTAATAAATTATTATACTTATCATGGTCCCATATTATAGGTATAGCTAAAAAAAAAATCAACGATTTCATAACAACGTATGATGTCGTGTACAAAATAATTAATAGAACGAATATTAATCAAAGTAATATTAATCAATTCTTAATCGGGCGAAATCACCAAAAAGACAGTGCGATCTATGATGACGTCATATACAGAATGGCCGCGAAGTTTGCGACTATTGGACTCTATTTTTTATCTAAATACTATACATATATTATGTAGATGCGTTGGTAAAAATAATTTTTTTATTAATAAAAAGAAAAAGAAAAAGAAAAAAGTTTATAATAAAATAGAAAATAGAGTTTGGTATTACGTAGTATTTTAATTAAGTTGCACTGATGTTAATACAAATATGTTGTTATCAGGTGTAATATACCATATTTTAATTAAATTACTTTTAAATCCAATGGTAAAACTTATAAGCCATGCTGTATACTTGTATGACGTTTCTAGGTCCGCCCGTCGTTGTGGGAGTCACCATGTACGTGTTGAGCATCAGTTCCCTCTCTGAAGTGAAAATGGTACTAACATAATATCCCATAAGCTCAACGTTTCTCTGTTTTTACTATAAAATATATATATATTATAATAGTTATTATAATCAAAGCTAAAGGGTGCCTACCATATTTGCCTATATGTATATTAAATGCTAGCGCGCACAGTGGGTAGTGAAACGCAAACATTAAAAAAAAAGTAAGAAAAGAGTTTTATGTATATATTATGTTGTTATAACTAACTCTTGGCGCCAAAGACGGGCACATATTACAATTTATTTTGCATTTTCATGAATTTTATCGATTTTCTTTAATGTTCTATCGCGTCGTTGAAAAGTTTTTCGTACACTTTTTTTTTGGTTTTTGTAATTATGAAAATTATTATGCAAATTTTATTTCTCATTTTTGTTTTCAATTTATTCTAATTTATGAAAACCCAGAAGAAGCGCTTCAATTTTAAACATTGCAAGCAAATCGAACACAAAATACACAAATTCACAACGACATCTGGGTTTTTATAATTACGTATGAATTATGGAGTATATAACAACAATAAGTATTGTTTTTCAGTAAGAACAGAGAAATCATATGAGCTTTAATATTTTCAAATAGTTGAACATTTCGTTAGTCAACCTTTTACAATATCACCCTTTTTTTTGTTCAATATTCAACTGCTCCACTGTCCACATTCCTTACAGTTTAATTTTATTTTTCTTTCATTTTTGCATTTTTTTTTTAACATCATATACATTAAAATTATAATTGTAAAATTTCTAATTTCATGTTTGTAAATATAAACGAATTCTTTTTTTATTTTATTTTTATTTAATTTTTGTTAAATGTACAGTTTTCGTTGTTAACAGTAATTTTTTAAACGAAAAATTCATAATATACCTAAAAATATAACATCAATATTTTTATTATATGCTTTCAATATGATGTTCTATTTTTATCAAAAATAAATACAAGAAATCATTAAATAAATTTAGAAATTAATTTGAATAAATGTGTGTATTATATTTGTCACAATTGTCCACCAATTTTCACTTAAATGAAAGCACTCACTGAGAGTAAAATTTTTCATATTTCAACTCAAAAAGTATTTATGATGCAATGACTCACAACAAACATTTATCATGCAATTTGCAACACATCAATTTTGTTATTTGTCGAAAATATGCTAATATTCATTCCATTTCAAATAGCTTTGCACCAAGTTTAGGTAATTTTTTTTTGTATATTGATAGTGATTTAGAGTAATTTTTAAATATAGTAAGTATTAGTTGTGGGTAAAATATGATAGAATCGTCTTTTTAAATTCTAAAGTCATTTAAAGCAATATTTTATATTTTACTTTTTAAATTAAAAGTTTTAATAAAACTTAAAAACGGTAAGTAATTAAAATTCTATTTACAATCATTTTTGCATTACTAATTGCTTTCAAATCTCTGACTTCATTATTAATTTTTAAATTATTGTGGTTTTAGAATTTTTCTGATTTTTTTAATGCTTTCAGAATATTAGAAATCTTTAAATTTTAACTAATTTAATAAAACAACTTATTCTGAAATCTTCTTTTCTTTACCGGATAGTCTTCTTTCTACAAATAGGAATTTTTTTCGAAAATGTAACATGAAAGTCCTAATTGCCCTTTGAAGTGATTAAAAACTTTGCCAGTTGATATTTCTGTAAAATTTATTATTTAATTGTAAGGTTTAGTTTACAAGTATTAATACAATTTATTCTCAACAGTTTCAATAGTAAGTATCAATTTGCAGCCGAAAAATAAAGAAAATCTTTTAAGTGAGTTATTTACACTATCAGTATGTTGGTGGCAGCACCGGCAATTTATTGCTTTATCAAAAACCATACCCATGCTTCCACCAGTAATGGCGTAGTCACTTAAAGCCAGATTCAAAATTATTTTCCTTCGACTGAATTTAAAAATTCTTAAAAACCTGCTTTTGTATTGACTGTTATTTAGTTTGGAATATTTATTATTTCTATTTTTTTCCATGATTTTAGTAGAAACATAAGAAAATTCCATTGACCAAAATTATTGAGTAAATGTTAAAGTTTGAAAGAACTGAATGCCAAATAAGTATACTAATGGATACTAAAGTACTACGACAAAGTCAATTTACAAAACTGTCTTGCTCATGGCGAAGTAATTATTTTAAAGATTCAGTGAAGTGTCCAACATAAGCAATGTTAAAAGCGTCGAGAAAACCGAAATTACTTTCGAAATGCATTGATGCAAGCAGATTTTATACTTTAATATATTTGAACATCGATAGTTTCATTAATATTATACTAAAAACTGTTATTGAAAACAAGGAATAATTCCTTGGACTACATACTGTGTGAATTTTCAATTAATAAATTCATTTTAGGTGATAGTGACCGTTTCTAGTTCTCTTCTATCATTTTTTTTTTCGATTCCTACAGTGAACAGGGTGAAGTGTTGCAAATTACATGTATTATTCTCAATGAAAAATTTCTTTCTAAATCATGTTGTTTTAAAACATATTATTTAATTGTTAAAAATATTTAAACTAGCACATTGAACATATTTTATTGATAGCAAATTCTAAAAATCAATGAAGAATATCAAACAAGTCTCGAGAATAATTAAATCTTTACGAGTCTTTCAAAATTTGCTAGTTTAATATTTTCAAAACAAAAAATTAATTCATAAAATTTAAAAAAATTAGACAAAACTTGTTATTTATGTTAAACTTTATTTTATAATGATTCAGCAATTTTTTTTAATTTCCTAATTTTTACCTTTCTACAGTTAATTTTTTACCTTCACTTGTTTGTTAATTTTTGTCTTACTATTATCCTGGTTATTTTAGGTTAAGGTTTTATTATATTATTATTCATTATTGATTTTGTTCTGCTGTGTATGAAGTTTTTGTTTTATATAAACTTTAGCGATGTCAAATGACAGCAATATTATTAAAAGAAATATTTTAAGGAATGTGCTCTGAAATATGGTAGATAATATATTTTTATTTTTTTATTAATAATGGCGAGTGGACTAAGTAACAATAATTTTCTTTTTTTGATACTTGTGTAGTTATGTAGCGTGAATTATGAACAAAATAATGATAGTTTGGTGATATTTTTGAAAGAGGGGAACTTTGATTTGGTTTTCGCCGGGAGAAAAACTTTTTTTAGTCGCGTCCGTTTTTCGACAGGAAACAATATTTTTTTGGCAGTTCGTAAACAATATCCTTAACTTTGTGGGTTCTTCTTATTGTTAGATGAACAAAACTCATAAGGGATTGTTGTATTTTTGTTACTATTTTTTTTTGTCAACATTTTTATGCGATCCTTTTACGTTTTCGACGAAATTGTATTTAATATAAAATATTGGCCTGTATTTTTTCAAAATCATTGTAAATTTTTTGTCTAAATCAAATATACATGCGAAGTGGTAAATGATTGAATGTAAGTATGTTCTCAGATTTAATGCAACTGTGTATTTGATTTATCTAATTATCATAAGCAACAAATATTCTTTTTTTTTAAATTCATGGTACACATCTGTTTGAAATATTTAGTGACTTGAATAAAAATACTTTTCGTACTGCTCGTGTTTTTGATACTTAACATGCTTAACATAATCAACGTACTCGCATTTTTAAAAGGTCCACCTTGGAAGTCGTTCACTTTTATCAACTGCAAGTTTTGAAAAATTTTACAGCATTACGGTTACCACCATCTTTAATTTTCACCTGTTGACTTAAAATAAAATGAATTTTTTCAAAATTACTTCAAATTTTATTTATTTAATTAGCGGTAACCATAAAAAGATAAACGACTGTAAAAAGATAATATGACAAAAGTGAACGTCTTCTAACGTGGCCCTTTTAGAATATGTGTGTATGTTAAGCATGTTAAGTATCACAAGTACGGTTCGTACGAAAAGTATTTTTATTCATGTCACTAATTGTTTACAATATATTTTTTTTTTTTTTTGAGAACAGATGAGTATTTTATTGCGCTCTAGTGATAGAAAAAACAAACTAATAAGAACTAAATCATTTAAATCCTGGAAAAATTTAATAAATTTTCAATAACAATTGGATCACTATTTATTATCCGCTTGCAGGACCGCCGGTTGAAGTGGGAGTCACTATGTACGTTCTCAGTATAAGTTCCGTCTCAGAAGTACTTATGGTACGAGTCTGTCTCTCTCTGTCTGTCTAAACACAAATGTAATTGTTGGGTGAATGTTCTGTCACTGTTTTATTTTATTTTATTTTATTTTTATTTTTATTTAATATACAACCGAATATTAAGTATAATATTTAGAAATATATTGTGGAGTATATTTTTAAATATTATATTTTATTCTTATCAGCAAATTGTGATCTTTGTGGATTGTTTGCTAACGAGAAAAAACGACAAGAAACTATTATTTGAGGGTACATCGGACGAATATATGTTTTTATGCAGGCGTATTTATACTGTAGTGATTAGTAGTACTCGTATTAATTTTTATTTTTTGATATGAATAAAAACATATATTCTCTGATGTATAAAAACAACGCCAAGACACCGCCTCAAAAATAGAAACACAATTGAGCATTATGACGCCATGTTGTTTTTTATTTTATTTTTTTGTTGTACATATGTATTAATTATAATTTACATCACAAGTTATCGATAGAGTGGTGTTCCCTAGTATTTATACTATTCGACTTTATACTATATTATATATA
Organism: Brachynemurus nebulosus; assembly: GCA_035578155.1. NCBI lineage: Eukaryota > Metazoa > Arthropoda > Insecta > Neuroptera > Myrmeleontidae > Brachynemurus > Brachynemurus nebulosus. Next base: position 6,890,103 of record JAPWDM010000019.1, read on the forward strand.
TACATGAAGAAAGTGGTATTTTGAATCTATCGAATTTCGAATATCACTTTCTTTTTTTCTAATTGTCAGTGTGATCTATTTATTTAGTAATTAGTAAGAACGTGTAGATATTGTGTATCTATTTTTAATTAAATAATTTTTGCCTTCGTTACTAATTACTATACAATTTTGGGTGGTATAAATTGTAATTTAAACAAGATTTACAGTAAATAAAAAATAATTTGCGTTATATGATCAGCACAAGAATAAATGTCCACCCTTATAATATGTATTTTGCCTGCGAGTATGATTAATTTGTGTCATGAACAAAGGCAATTATTAATCACACTTTTTCAAAAATTATTTTAGTTTTCTTTTGTTTTGTTTGTTATTTTTACCATAAATTTGACATTTTGTTTTCTAATTGGTAATCTTAAGTTGCTTTTGTATTACTTGTAACTTTTACTTAAATGTCAGTAATAATCGAAACTTATGGAAATTTTGCTAATGAAAATGAATCAAGAATATTTTATGTTCAGTAGTATACGCACATATTTTCAATTATTTTTTTTTTTAAACTTTGTTAATTAATTGGAATAAACATTAGATTTTTAAAACTTTAATGCATAATTGACAATAAAATTAAAGTCATTCAAATCAAGAGTTGGCGATTAAAGATTTAGTTAAAATATTTTAGCCTTAAGATTGGAGTCTAGTAAGAAGACATTTCCAAACGAATAATTACGCACAAGCGCGGTTTCACTAATTGTTTGATTTTTTAGTTTAAATCTGAAAAAGTAGCCTCACATAAGTAAGAACATATTTTCATCGAAACACACCTGATGTTTTAGAAATATAATAATAATAATAATAATAATACTAGTAATAATATTGCCACCTCTCCAAAAAAAGTACCGACAGACATAACAAAATTATAATGTCTCCTTCATCGCTATAAAAAGTCATATTCAGGGCCGGACCTAGCGCAAGTGGCGCCCGGGGCAGGGTCAAAAATAGCGCCCCTGTGAAAAAATTAATTTTTTCCTCCTAAAAAACAAGTGACGAGCAAAAAAAAGTCTCATATCTAATTTTGGCACCCCCGAAGACCTGCCGCCCGGGGCAATTGCCCCGCCTGCCCCCCTAGATCCGGCCCTGGTCATACTTATATTTATAGTAAATAGCTAGTGTTTTTCACACTACCACTAATTCCCATGAATCTTTTCAGATTCAATAGAAGGTCATTGGCTCAACAAAAGAGTTTATCCAGTATTGCTTAAAAAGCATTACTTCAAAAAAATTTACTTAGAAAAAAATTACCCCTAAAGCAAAAAAAATTTCTATTTGCAGAAGAAAAATTAGTTTCAATAAATATTTTTGAAGCTGGAAACTTTTTATTTTCTTAATGTAGCCTTTCTAATACTGATTGTAGTGCTTTTTTTACAACTCAGCGTCATACTAAACATTTAAAAACAAAAAGAAAATTAAGTTTGACCTTTAGTTTTTTTTCAATTTTCATATTTAATTAAATTTGGGTGAAGCCGTGTTTGAGCACAGTTACCTCTAAAAATATTTAATCAAAAAACTACAGGCCTAACAGTCGAGAAAGGCAAAATAGAAGGGCATTTTAAAAGGGGCAAATAAAAATTCAATTTTATGAGCTATTTTGATGGCAAACATATCTAGCCGTAATACTGACAGTTTTCTATTACTACTTTTATGGAAATGAATATTCTTACTAATTTTGAGTCTAGCTGAAATACGTTACTAAATCCAATATCGCTAACTCTTAACTTAATATCTACGTCGACACTATAGACCAAGAGGCCACCGTAAAAAATGGGGTTCATTTATCAAAGAATGTGACTTCCAGAATAGTGTCCGTAGTGACTATAACTCCTCGCATAGGTTACCTTACGAAAACTTAATCCAATCAGTAGTATTTAATGAGTTCTACTATTAAAAAAATAAGTTTCCATCCCTCCAATCGAATCAAGTTTTCGTATGGTGCCCTAGGCGAGCAGTTACAGTCACTAAAAATACTATCTATCCTGAAATTCTCATTCTTTAATAAACGAGTTCCATTTTCTACCATCGCCTCTTTACCTCTTATTGTAATTTGGAAATTTTAAACACAGTGAATTATAAAAAATGCTTTTTCTATTGCACTTTTTCAAATACATCGAGAATCAAAAACAAAAAAATTTTATTGAAAAATAAATATGAAATTCGTGAAAATAAACATTGGCTAAAAAATTGAAAACGTTTCCGATTTGGAATGGCACTGTAATAGTGAAAGTATTTTACCACACCCAGCTCAATAATTTGAGCTGAGGACAAATGTTCTTCAAATTCTATAATTACCTATATTTATTTTACTTTTGTAACATTTCTCCAGTCAGATATCTATTTTCCCTGATTCAGAATTAACATAACATTTGAATATGTAATAAAAAGAGAGAGAAACAGTTCATAATATGTAAAATGAACTTTGGTTTTCTGATCTACTTTCAGTCTTCATGCAAACACCGCCAATATTTTAAAGTATGTGAATTTTAATGTGTTAATAACACTTGATTTAATTTTCGCATTTAATACCGGAATAAACATTGAAAGTAGATAAGGAAATGTCTCTTACTCATCTTTGTAACCGTTCTATTTGTTAACAATTTTGAAACGATATTTCAATTCAATGAAAGCAAAAAAAAAAAGAACGAAGAAGTTGAAAGAAAACCCCGGGTAAAGGACCCCGAGTGGAAACCAAATCAAGGTCATTAAGAAAGTCACATCAGGACGTGGCTACCGTGGTTAAAATAGCATTTTGTGGATTTTTCCCTGGACGTTTGTCTAGGTTATTTGCAAAATAAACAAAAATAATGAAACCAACAATACTCACTTAATATAAATGTACAGTACCATTCAAAAGCTATGGTGCGAATACTTTCTTTATTAATTCGAGTGTACATCGGGTAAATTAAACTTATCATTTATGACGTTAAAGTTTAATAACGAATATTTTTATTTACAAAGTTACTACTAGTTATTCCAGAAACTTACCTTCTCTATTATTACTTCCAATTTTAATCCTTTGGTTTTCTTTATCTATACAAAACTTAATAAATTAAATAGTTTTTGAAATAACTATGAGATAATAAAAGTACTCGTTAGAAACACGGATAACATACAAGAACGTTTTGGGTTTGTTATGTGCATATCTGCTAGACATTTTAGGGCTTATTTTTTTTATATTCAGTATTTAGTAGGTAGTTATCATCAAAAATGCATTTATTTAACATACACTATGAATGCTAGCAATTAAAATAGGAGTTATGAGGAGACATTTTGAAAAATACTATCATTTTTTTTTTAAAAAAATCAATTTAAAACACTTTTTAAGAATATATTTTTTCAAATGGATTCAGATTCCGGCAATATTGAGATTATAATGTGATATTATTGTAATAAAAAATGCAAGCAAAAAATATTACTCAAGAGAGAGTGGAGAGAAAAGACGGGTCCTGCGAACAAACTAAAAAAAAATTTCTTTAAAAAATAGCAGAAACGAGGAAAAGAAAACCCTCTTTTTCTTTTGACCGGACTTCCTTTTCAAATCCGGGTCTCGACGAGCCTGAGAGTACAGTTTATTTGTGTTTTTCTAATCATTTCTTTCAGGGTAAGACAGCAGTTTTATTTTTTGATACTCAGGACATGTCATAATATGTCTTTCATATCTATAGGTACATATTATAATAAAATTGTAACGAGACCATTTCTGTACACGGAATATTTTTGGAAAATTGTACTGGTACTGTAAATAGTTATCGATGTAGATATCAAAACAGCGATTTTTAGAATTTTTGTTTGTCTGTCTGTCTGTCTGTCTGTTCACGCATCACGCAAAAACTATTGGACGGATTTTAATGAAATTTGGCGTGATGATAACTTATTACCTGGTTCAACATCTAAGATACTTTTTACTCCGGGAAAATTTCTCATTTTCACGGGAAAATAGAAAAACCATTTTGAACATGTGCACACTTTAGGCAAAAATTATTGAACCGATTTTAATAAAATTTGGTGTGGTGATAGCTTATTAAGTAGAGCAATATTTAAGATATTTTTTACTCCGGGAAAATGCCTCATTTCCACGGGAAAGTAGAAAAACCATTTTGTGCATGTGCACGCATTACGCAAAAACTATTGGACGGATTTTGATGAAATTTGGTGTGGTGATAACTTATTACTTGAGTCAACATTTAAGATACCTTTTGCTCCCGCAAAATGTTCCATTCCCAGGGGAAAATGGAAAAACCATTATGAGCATGTGCACATATTACACAAAAACTATTTGATGGAATTTGGTGTGATGATAATTTATTACTTGTGTCAACATTTAAGATACTTTTTACTCCGGGAAAATTCCTCATTCCCACGGAAAAGTAGAAAAACCGTTTGAGCATGTGCAAACATTACACAAAAATTATTACTCTTTACAAGTTCTGTATAATTATTACACTTACATATATACTTCTTATTGAGTTTATAACAATTCTTTGCACGAACGACGTCGCGGGTACGGTTAGTTTCCAATAACATTGTTCGAACGACGATACAGAGCTTCGATTATGATTCAGAAAATTCGGAAATTCCTGTTCCAGTTTCATCTTCAACTCTGATTCCGTTTTCATTACTTTTTGAACGGAAGTTTTTCTAAAAAATAAAAATTAATATTTAACATCTAACTAATACAATCTTTTTTTTTATGAATTATCAGTTCAAGTAAATACGTAAATATTCACATTTTTTCTGCCAACTGGTTATCAACTGTTCCTCGACTCCTGGGAATCTTCGATTCCGATAAAGCCATTTTCGTAGCATTCGTATACTTAAATAAAAACGTGGAGTTCACATTTTTGTCACTAGTCCTCTTTTTAGCACAGCTAAATTATCAATTCTAGCGTTGAGTTTTGCTTAATAAATACTTACTAAACATTTTATTACAAATTTTTTCATATTCTGTTTTTATAATTCTGGTAGCAGGGCCGGCAAAAGAAAAGACGAGCCTCCGACTTTTTCACTCTGTCCGGGCCCCCGAAACCCCGGGCCACTGTCCCACCTACCCACTCGCGCCGGCTCTAGCAACCAAAGGAAACAAAAAGTACTTAACTAAATATGACAATTTTTAACTTCCCATAAGAAGTTATTGTAATGGGTCCGATTTTACGAACCGCTAATTTTGACAAATCTCCACGTTTCAAGGCCACTAGAATCCGAATTCATAGTTTTTAGCGTGATGTCTGGGTGTGCGTTCGTTAGTTCGTTCGTTCGTTCGTTCGTACGTGGATTTTTTTCGTCTCACATATCTCGAGAACAAATGATGATATCAACTCCGGGCTAATTTCATTAGATGCGTAATCAAAAAATGAAGACCGGATAAAGTTTTCAGCAAATTCGGATTAGCGGTTTATTTTTTGTGGTAAAAAAACAGAATTAACTTTATTAAGATAACATAGATTATATGGATTTTTTACCATAACATTATTATATAATGGCCTAAGAACCTTCCTTGATGTTAAAAACGCCAGTATATTATTATAAAATTAAAAAAAAAAACGAAATAAGAAACTGTTTTTGAAATATATTTTGTCTCGCATATCTTGGGAACAAATGATGTTATCATTTGTTTGATAAGGGTGGAGCACCCACCCTTAGGTACAGAAGACGAAGCCTCCGGTATGGTGCAAGGGGCAAAGCCTACCGGGGGCCCAGGGTAGAAGTTGCCCGAAATGGAAAAAGAATTATTTATGTACAGTAGTCTCTAGTCTTTAAGGACACCCAATGGGAAGTTGACAGTGTGGGTAGACCTGTCCCCCAAATTTTTAGTAATAACATCCGCTAAAAATTTTAAATTATTGCTTGCATTTTTTATCACTTTAATATTAAAGTTACTGACGTAATAGAACTGATTGCCAGTCAGTTTGTTTTTTTAATTTGTACACGACTTACATTTTTTTTAAAGATAAAATTTTATTGCATGATTTGAATAAGCAGTAGGTTGTAGTTATATTGAGAACATGAGGCCATTTTGGTCATGATTCGAATGATTCGAATATTCCAAGAATATCAAAATATCAAGTACCTAAACTTTTACGTACACAACTACCAGGGGCGGATCTATAGCCTTCAAATTAGTGGATTGCTTAGTACTTTTGCTAACATTACCTACATTTGATCCATTAAGATCCGCGCTTGGCAACTACTTATACTGGAATTATCAGTATATTTTTGAACATAGGTTCACATATTTTTTTATAGTTAGGTATCCCTTTCTTGCATGCTGCATAAGAGTGTTCCTACATTTCAGAAATTTTTTCTTTTAACACATAGGGTAAAAGCCCCTATAACGAAACGCGATCCAATACTGGAACAGTTTTGACATTTATATGTTAATGAGGTTATTTCTGAAAGAAACCTCTGATAACAAAAATTATTATTAATAGAATGATTATTTTTCAATTTAATTTCACTTCGCATTTAATGTTTCCTTACTTAATTAAAGAAATACATATATATATATATATATATATATATATATATATATATATATATATATATATATATATATATATATATATATATATATATATTAAACAATTTTTATTGAATACAACAGTATTTTGATCCTTTATTTACATCTGATACTTAAACCATTCTATATTTCCCACATTGACGTCTAGATGTCACTCTATGTGTCATATTACTCATATTACACGTCTGTTGGTATATCGGTTCCCAACTCGTAGTGTCATTAATATTTCTTTGTTTGGATATAGATGTCGACATTTTGTAAAAGAAAAACATTAATAAATAAAAATTTTTGGGTTGTATTTTTTTATAAACATATTCATTGGATTAAAGAAACTTTGTTTCATGCTTATTAAGAAAAAAAAATGGGCGTTTAATTTATTAGCCAATTTTTATAAGCCAGTTTAATTACACACCTAAAAATAGTGTTTCGATATAGGGGCTTTTACGTTACTCATATTTTAAAAATTTAATCAAGGTCTATAATTATCTCTAATTCATGGAAAATCAAAATCAAAATTTTTGTGAATTTTCATAATCGTAACAAATTCTTCATTATTTATATTGGAATTGCTAGGAAAACTATCCAATTTAATTTTTCCTTTTTCAATAAAAAATCGTTCAATACATTCATAGGTACAGAAGAACATTCAAAATTTAACAATACAGTTTAAAAAAGTTTTTAGATTTCTGTATCTTGACACTTTTATTCCATTTGGACAGCAGGAATTTTAAGTGTTATTTGGTCTAATATTTTTCATTTTCATTTGACTAAATAAGGTTCTAAGCTACATATAGTGCGTACCCGCTTTCATTGGTTTTGGAGGTAAAATTACTCAAATAAGACCCATTTAGACGGGATTTCATAGTAAATAGCTAGTATTTTTCACACTTATTGGACTAAAATATTGTTTGCTTTTAATTAATGTTAAAATTAAACTTTAATTTGTTAATAAATAGGATTATTTAAACCTTTTTTTTAATATGAGTTAAAAAGCTTCAATAATAGCTTTAAAAAAAATACACAATAAAAGCAAAAAAAAACAATAAAAACAAAAAAACGCAAGTAAACAACTTAATTCGATAATAGACATGATAAATCTATAACGATTTCGTAATTATGAATACGAAATCCTAGAAAAGGAATAATTTAAGTCAAAGTCTTAACAGTATACTTCGATTATAACTTTTATGTAAACTAGTACACCTCTTCTTTTCCGGTGTCTTCATATAATTTACCTGCAAAATCAACGTAAACAGGGTTATTTTAGGTACATACAATATAAACAGGGTGTAATTTTTTGTTGATGCACAGATTAACAAAGCTAAAGAGCTGAGCTAGCGAAAAACTGATGTCAGTCTCATTATATCGATTTTTATGAGTAGTTTGTGTGGCCTAATTGCAAACTAACCTACATCCTATGACGTTTACAAGCTATATGTGTACAAGCAACCGAAATATTTAGGCTCTTTAAAATGATCCAAATTCAAATTTTCCACTGTAGCTTGAAAACGTTATGGGATACCAGTTTAGAATTAAGACGCACAATCTATTCCCGAAAATCAGTGCCATAACATGAACATCAGTTTTTAGTTAATTTATGAAACTAACGAAAAAATTCTACCCAGCACATTTTCATCTCTTTATTTTTTTGTTATAACTAAAAATTAGTATTTTAAAGAGGTTGGGTTACTACGAAAAAACTAATGACAACCAGCTGAAACCAACAATAAAACCTGGGCAGATTAGTAAGTTTATTGAGAAAAATGTACCATAATATATGACGAAATTACATCTAGTCTTAGAGAAAATTGGACAATTTTTATATTCCGATGAAAAATGATGCTAAAAATCTAAAATTTTGCATATAGTCGAAGAGCTGGCGACATACATTTCTTTGTTCTCAGTGTACATATAACTATATTACGGTCAGTACCTACCTATAACTTGGAGACACCTTGCAGTGGTGGGGCCTCAAAAAATTATAGTAATAAGTGGTACCATCAAAACGTTTTATAAAGGTTTTATAAAAATTTTAGCTTTTATAAAACTCTTTGGTTGACCTAGTTTTTGCGATTTTGCTCAAACAATTTCTAGGAGATGCACACCCTGACAAATTTGAAATTTTCATAAAACTGTTTGATGGCACTAGCTTTCATTGTAACTTCGAGGGCCCACTGGCGCTAGGTGTACCCGAACTAGAAGTATTGAGACTGACCGTAATACAGTTATGTCAACATTAAGAATAATCAAATATGTAAACTAAACTGAACTGATGAAGTTTAAAAATGATTAGATGTGTTATTAAAAAAAAACTGTGACCACACGACTGAGGTGAAAATTTCTATAGCGATCTCGTAACCAATACGAGGTAACATATTCGAGTCGCAGTTATAGATGACCGTGCGAAGCCCATAACAAAAATGCAGTACCGAGTTTAAAATTAAATGCCATCAGGTTAGAACCAAAATCGATAATAATTAGAATTAAATAGTTTATGTTGGAAGTTTATGTCAAAATTGTTTCACGAATTCACGCCAGTTCAGAGATTAGTCTGAGAGGGACACATACTAATTGATAGGTAATAATAATGAAAGTAAAGTAAAACTATTTTTATCTAATTTCCAGTTGAATTCTTGATGACAATAAAGACATCAAGATTGATGTGAATAAATTAAATAAATCACTTAGGAATGACGTCAAAGATAAACTAACCATCCTCGCTATAGAAGTTTCCACTTCACAATTTTTTTGAATGCACGAATTATTAAAATATATTAACATTACATTGAATGAGGCGTGACAAAAGATTCAAAAATAAAATGAAATCAAATTCACACATTAACCCAGCTTCTTTAATAACATGTACAGGGTGTAAAACAAATAACTCTCGTCCTTTTGTGGGGTGACTCATATCACCCTGTAGACACTAAAACCGCAGGAATTTTTTCGGAATTAACCTCAAAAGGATAAGAGTTATTTCCCTTATATATAAATATATATAAATATATATAAATATATATATATATATATATATATATATATATATATATATATATATATATACAGGGTGCAAGGGAAATAACTCTTATCCTTTTGAGGGGTAACGCGACTGTTAATTCCGAAAAAATTACTGAGGTTTTAGTGTCTACAGGGTGCTATGAGTCACCCCACAAAAGCATGAGAGTTATTTGTTTTATACCCGGTATAAATCTTGAGAAACAATCGTTGTCACCTTAACGATTAAAAAAAATTACAAACAGAACATAAGAGATGCAACATTTTTTAAGCGATTCAATTACTAAAAACGAATTCAAAGACTACAACAGATACGAATATTAAATTTTCTCGGCATGGATATTTAAAATAAAATTGTACAAACTCTAAAAAAAAAAACTTTCGCTGGTTATGAAAATGCTATTTGCTTCAAAATTATTTGTAGCTATGTTTTTTATTTTTGGTTCTGTACATACATTATTTAATATCTTTTAATTTTAAACACATACGTACGTTTTGGTGTTTAGTAGATTATGCATGCTACAGTGTCATTTGCATGATGGTTACAATATTTCACGCAATCAATAAATTTACCACAAAAAAAAAAATCTTCTTACTTACCGTTATATAGTACATTATGTTTAATTTTAATATAATTTTTATTTGTATAAAACACAAAAGTAATTAAATTTTTTTTATAACCCTTATATTATATTCAAGTAGATAACGTAATACTGTTTAAATATAGCAATAAAACTCACACGTATGTTCTCATTGTAAATGTAACTTAAGATTTTGTTAGTGGTTGATTCGAACAGGAAGAGAAACTTGCGTCAAATTCAAACAAACAGTTTTCACCGTTAAAAATTCGCATATCAATGAATACCATTCGAATTTTAATGTTTGAAAAATATTTAACCTTTCTAATCGTTGGTTGCACCTGAAGAACTTTTCAAATTACACGATTCAAAAATATTCTGTGGCTTAAAGAAATGATTTCTTTCAATAGTATGTCAATAGATACATCAATCTGACACTATTTGCTAGAGACGTAGGCCAGTTACATATTATTGCCCTATACCCATTTTTCTTACTACAGCTTACTACGGGTAAGCCATCTCCGTAGTTACAAGAGTATACAAACCTTTAATTGAGTTTCCCAGTTCCAAAATTAATCTCGTCCACTTTTATAAATTTTCGGTAAATTAGAAAAAACGTATAAAATAATAATAAATAAAATGTCTTTCCATCATCTGACTTTTTTATTTGCAAATAATGTTATTTGAATTTTATTTTGAGTATTTATGGCTCTACTTATTATAAAAACGTAGTTATAAACAAAAATAAGTCAGACAAGACTTGATTTGGAACCGTCATAAGGACGAGACCTTATTTGGAACAGCTGATCATAGATAAGACTCACTATGGAAACGTTGGTGTGAATTGAAACAAGCTAGTATAGATGTAAAATAATTTTTTTTTATTATTAACAATTGGACAAGACTTAATTTGTAACTGTCAGAAGGACAAGATTTAATATGGAACCGAACCTATATTTTAATCATTTATTTTATGGGAACAAGAATTTCTTTGAAACATTTGCTAGATACTACCAAAAATAGCAATAAAATCTAAATCTGATAATGTACTTATCTCAATATCAATTTTTGGTGGACAAGACTCATTTTGTAACTGGACAACTCAATTACCATATTATAAATACTACAATTACACAAAAATTCTGTAATTTTCATATATTTTACCAGTGACGTTCAACTAAGTAAAAAGTATAATTTAAAAATGGAAAGCAGATTTTGTATTTAAAGTAAGTAAATATTCGCCAATCCATCTTCATTAAGACGAAGTTAGTTATTTTTGACTTTCAAGAGAACACGTTTGTAAACATTTTTCTTTGATTGTACGTATATCATATAAACTTATTTAGTTTACTATTTTTTAATAATTAGATTCTACGCCACTGAGTTATATACATACATTTAAAAATTGGAACCAAAAAACTAGCGAAACTGGCTAACCTGTATAGTAAAATATACTAATCAATCAAATGATCTTGATAGTATGTAATATTTCTTTACTTTAAAATTTTTTGTCTTTAGCTATCATCAAAAATAATATTTTACTGACAGCTGAGCGGCACTAAAATAATATTTTTTATGCTTAGATGATTTTAATTGCCACTCGGTTTCAAGGTTATATTATATTCTCATAAAATCAAACATTTAGAATCATGTGTTACACACATTTTAGAAAGTGATATTGTTTTTGTACATTTCAATATGAGCCCCATTTGTAACACGGCATACATCCAAACAGTATTGGACCTCTTGTCATGTCATAGCCATTTCGGTATTCCCAGCAGGGCCGGTCTGAGGGCGGTAGCTATTATTACTGTATTTACAAAAAGATCTTTTAAAGGCTGAATATAATAAAATATTACTTCGGACCTACCATTAGATTTCAGTATTACCTCTTCACTAATTTTATCCATTAAATTTCTATACCAAAGGTAACGAAGTCACAACAATTATATATCAAAAGTAATAAGGTTATAGCAGTTCTATACCATAAGTTAAGATTATAGCGGTTCTAAACCAAAAGTAGTAAGCTTACAGCGGTTCTGTACCAAAAGTAGTAAGATGACAGCAATTCTATACCAAAAGTAGTAAGGTTCCAGCAGTTCTGTGCCAAAGGTAGTAAGGTTACTGCAGTTCTACAGCTTAACGTCAAAGATAGCATGATGATTGTTATTTTTTTATGACGTAAATGCCTTATTTAAGCCACCTACACCAGTGGCGGTTTATAACATTTTTTTTAATAATTAGCACCTACCATAACATTGCGTAACTGAAATGCAGCTAAGTGGTGAATTTCGTTCACACACTTTAGATATATTATATACATAAACACATGTCACATATTATAAATATAAAAAATGAAATAAAAAAGTATAAATATGCCGCACTTAAAGTCTTTAAGTATAAAATATAAAACTAAATTTAAAACGTAACTGTAACAAAACTAAGAAATAACTGAATAAAACGCTAACAAAAACAAACTGATCTAATTTCTTAAAAAGCTCTCTATACCAAAAAATAAAAAAAAAGCAAATCAACAGATGATTTAAAGTATCCTTTCAATTGCTTATATTAAATAACTTATTGTGATATATACATATTCGTTTAATGGTTTTCAAAAAAAAAAGTGTTCTGTCCTTTTATAATATGTGTCTGTAAATTTTTGTGTTCTGTTAATATAAATTAAAAAACAAAATTGTTTAGATTATGTTTTAAAACTGTCCATATCTCATTTTAATAAACTTTGTTTTATATACAAATAAACGAAATGTTATCTAAAATATGACATTATCCAGTGTCCAAAAAAAATGTTTTTAAGATTCACAAAAAGAATGCTCAGGAATACGTAGTCCTTCAAATGTTTGGGTATATGTATATAGAAAATAAATAAATCATTCATCATTAGACAGTTTATACTAATAATGATAATATTTTTTTTTTTAATTTAAAATAAAAGGACGAACAGTGACGTGGTCATACCCAGATGATACCTTTTATGAGGGATGACATACGTTTGTAAAGAAACCACTGGTAAACAAATTTGTAACTGAAATTAAGTACTACTGGAGAAAAAGTTACGAGAAAAAATCAGAAAAAAATTCTTAAACCGCCAATGGATTGTCTCTCACACGAACACACACACACAATGAAATATTGTTTATGTTTTAATGCTGTGATTTATGCACCACATGCTATGTTTGACGTTGCCAACATTGACGTCGTCCTGTATATCAAAAGTAGTAAGATCATGGCAGTTCTGTGTCAAAAGTAGTAAAATCGTAAGAGTTCTATAACAGAAGTAGTAAGGTTACAGCGGTACCAAAATGTTTACGAAGATGAAATAAAAATCACATATGAATATATGAGTTTTTTCATTAAAATTGTAACTTTGTAACATAAAAGAAAAAAAAAACAGAATTATACCGATATCTTTGTTGAACAAGCACAGTCTTATACCGTTTCTAAGGACCTACCATTTGTTCGGAATTGCTAAATCGTTTCCATGTAGGTTATTTTACCCCTGACCACTGACCATACGAAATTTGTTTCAAAGTTCCGCAATTTAATTTTGCGCCAGTCTCCACTTTTGGTCGGGCCGGCCCTGATCCCTAGCTGAAGACTGTGTCGTTTCAAGGTTTTTTAGAGTTTTGCTATGCATACAGTGGGAATTTTTTCCACATTCTCTCTAGACGCCAGCGACCTATCTAGCGACTTTTGCTTCAAAAACACTTTTAGTTTTCTTAAACACACCAACTCACTGACGAACGACTTTGCCTGCGGGCGCATCGCGACCATACTAAAGTCGAAAGTTCTGGCAAAGCACGGTAAAAAAAAAATAACAATTTTTTCAAGTGCAAATAAATATTTTTTTAACACTATTGAAAAAAATCATTTAGTTAAATCAAAAAACTATTTTTTCTCAATCAGTGTCGAGAGCAAGAGCATAAAAATTTTCAAAGAATTTTGTTGATTGGCATTCTAAGCAAAATTATTGAAGAAAATTAGCAAGACTTGCCCAACCAAGCGAATATACGCATGACAAGTCGGAAAAAGGCAATATCCAGAAAGAAAATACCTACCTGAAAACAATGCATGACAACACTTTTCGCTTTTAATATAATCTATAAAAGTTACCTTACAGTACTGAAGTAAAGATCCAAAAAATACTCATATTAAACTACAACAAAAATTAATCCTTATCAAATCAAACGCATTATTAATTTTGGGCATTTAAAAATGATCAAAGCTATCTTTAAATCGTAATATTTGAATGACTTGTTTAGATTTTACAAAAGTGTGCGCTACCCTGATCCGAACTCGGATGACGGAGGCTACTATCGAAAACGAGTGACACTCCAACAACTTTGTAGTTCAATAAATCAAAGCACAGTATGTATTTATAACTTTTATAATCTGCTGATGTATCTGAAAATTGACAGAACAGTTATTAGTACACAAACACATAATATAGGGGAGAGGTGTGTCACTAGTAACAAAAAAAAATATACAGGTTAGTAACTTTGTATCTATTAGTCACAGAGAATTAAATTTTTGATACAAGATACGAACATCCTTTATGTTTTGAATGAATTACACAAAAATATTCTATGTTGGCCCATAATTAAAATAACTGCATTTATGTGGACCAAAGTGTAATGTTACAATCGTCACCATCAAAGGATCAATTGTTACAGGGCTTAGGTACAATGGTAACACTCATTATTTAGTTGAATTTATAAGTTAATTACGATAATTAATTTACTTTTCAAAATTCTCCCGCACATGTTGAGTGAGTAAGGTGACTAATGCCACAGTTTTACTCTTTTAACGGTATTCAGATATACATTATCAAATACAGTTCCTATCTTACTTTTTCGTTTTGTTTCATATAGCATTTTTTTTATTCTGAAAACAGCGTGAATTAGATTAGGGACTGATCCGGCAGATAAAAATGGTGATAGTAGTATAGAATCGAACGGCAACCGTAACTGAAAATCGATATATAAAAACGATGGATTTTGCCAAAATGTAGTTATTAATGGAAGGTAATTTTTTTTTATTTTTTAATCGAAACCGTTAGGTACTTTTATCATTCGATTCATACCTGAAATATAAAATTTAATTTTATTTAACTAAAATTTTTAAAACAATATAAAGCAATATTTAGAAAATTAATAATGTAAACTAAAAAAGATTTTATTAGCTACAAAATTTAAAATTAATCCTCAAAAATCAGGACTATGAAAAACCGTAAAAGTTTTTAAACTTTATTTAAAACTCTATATTGACTCTCGGCTCTATGTGCTCATTTCCTTAAATTTAAAATGCTGAAAAAAAAATTGTGGATATAATTATAAAACTACTGGAGTGTGTCAATTGTAACATGTTACAATTGACACTATTGAATTTGTTACAATTGTTGCAGTGCTATTTAATTTTATAAAAAAAATTGTAAAATACTAATTATGATTTAAAAAGCGATACTACTTATCTGATAGTTTTATTTGATTGCTTCTATTTTCAATAAAATCACTTTGCTTGCAATTGATAGGCTATTTAGTGTAAAAATCAAAAAATTGTCAACAAACGCAAAATTTACCGTTAGCTTATATAAACACATTTGATATTTTTCAATTTCAAATATTATCAAGTGCTTGTGAAACACTACTACGTATGACAGACTTTTGTCTGCATTTAAAACACACGTAGTGTGTTTTAACATAAAAATATGTTAAATCCAGACAAAAGTCTGTCATACATAGTAGTGTTTCACAAGCACTCGATAATATTTGAAATTGAAAAGTTGTAACTGCTTCTCGCATTATAGAGAGTACATACACATAGGTGATTGAATGTTGTCTGTATCGCGCGCCTGTCGAGCAAAGGGTCGATGGTGTAATGGATAGCACACCTGGCTAGTTACCAGGAGATCCTGGGTTCGATTCCCGGCCGATCCGGATAATTTTTTCAATCACTTTGTGATTTTTAATTTACATATTTGCTGAGAGATATTGCTGAGAGAAAACCACCAGATGATATTAATTGGAAGTTTTGTCAGTAAAACACAACTTCAGGGGACACCTTATGATACGTAATACTTTTCAATAGGATTAATAGATGTCTCACAAATTTCGAAGTTACAATTGACCCATTGTTACTACTGACACACCTCTCCCCTACTATTTGAATAACAATAACTTCCATACGAAATGTCGTTCTGAACTGAGCAAAAATCGGAAATATTTTCATGTAAAGAGTGTCAAGATTTTTACTTCAGTCCATGAATATCCAGACCGTGAATATTCCGAAATCGAATGATGCTTTTTCTAGGTTTTGCAAATAGATATTTAAAAATTATTTGACGCCTTAAGAGTGTTAGTTAGAAGAAATTCTTTGAGGATTTTTCTTAATTATTCGTAGAAAGTTTGTGTAAAAATTGAGGTGCTAGAGATACTTTTATGAATTTTCGTCTACATTTTTTTTGTTCATAAAAATGACGAATATCTTTGCTAAACATATTCGTCATCTGTTACGTCTCCTACATATAAAAGCATATTTGAAAATCATATTACAATCTTAAGTTACATTGAAAAATGTTTAACCAATCACTTTCACTAAATTACATAATGTATCTCTCTTCTAACTACTTTTTAAAGGAAAAAAACAATCACTAATATTGATCTTTTTAAATGTGTAGGATTTCACATTAGATTTTTACTTTCGCCAATTTTGGACGGATCCACGGCTGGCTTATCGAAAACGGCCAGGTGTGGAAACACTCTCCGTTGGTTCGGAATTCATCAAAAACATATGGATTCCCGACACGTTCTTTGTAAATGAAAAACAATCGTATCTTCATATAGCAACAACGTCAAACGAATTTATACGAATACATCATTCTGGCTCGATAACAAGAAGTATTCGGTAAGTGACTATAAAATAATTTATATTACTAGATTATAATATAATTTATAATTTGTTGCCTGCAATAATCTGACAAACTGATGACTTAAATCAGAAAGTTATGTCCCAAAATGTCCTTGCCAGCGTTCCTACCATAATTAAAAACAATGTTGATGCGGGCGTTTGGATCATTTTTCGCAAAAATTATAAATCCATGTAAAGTAATATAATATTGTATACTTGTATAAGGGCAAAACGTGCAAAACTGACCAAAACATAATTATTGCATTAAATTACTTTGTTCAAAACCAATATTTCCATAACTTTAATTGTTCAGAAACTATCACAGTCAAAAATTTGTGTTAAAATTAACACATTTCACATGTCCAGAACGGTCCACTCAATTTTTTGTGTTATTTTAACACAAAGCATATGTGTCAGATCTTTACACAAGATTTGTGTCAATAATTTAACACACAATAGGACATACATGATATACATTTTGTGTTAATTTTTCAGATTTATCAGAGTTAGTTGTTAAACTATTTTATTCAATATATTACTTCCACTGCAGCTTAAGATATTTGAAAATCGTCAAAAATTATAACGATTTTGTTCATATATTATTATAAATGAGACTCAAAGAACGGAAAGTAAGGCAGTCCTTTGTTAAAATTCTTGTTTGCTTCCATATATATGTACCAAAATATATATAATAAAAAAAGATGAGAGTAGTTCTCATTATTAAACAAAATCGAAAAATTATTAGTTTTTTAAGTTATTAACGAATATACTTTTATTAAACGTTTAAAAATAAAACAATTTTTTTACATTTTAAGGTTATTTTGTTATTTAGATTTAGTTACAAAAACTCATGTAAGCTTACTTGAGATGGTATATTATAATATTTCAATATACAATTTCAATATTGCGTATATGACTATAATTGTTACACACGCAATATATGTATAACCACATATGTAGAAATAAAAAAAAATATACAATTTCAAGTAAGCTTACATGATTTTTTGTAACTGAATCTGTAATAAAATAACCTTAGAATGTAAGAAAATTGTTTGATTTTTAAACATTTAATAAAACTATATTCGTCAATAATTGAAAAAACTAATAATTTTTTTCGGTTTTGTTTAATAATAAGAACTACTCTCATCTTTTTTATTATATATATTTTGGTAGATATATATTCTAATGTAAGTTGCGTACTTATAACATTCTTTTGCTCTACACAAATATTGTGTTACTTCTGTGTTGTTCAAAACAGTATAACATTTTTATTCTGTTAAATCGAAATTTGTGTTAATATTTTCATTTAACACAAACACGAAATGTTACATTAACGCAGGGTTGTGTTACTTATTTAACACAAAAATTTTAACCACTAGTTTTTCTTTATGTAGAACACAATTTTTTTTACTGTGTATTATCTACTTGAGTTTGGGCACAATTCAAGTACACAATATAATTATTACTTGATGATTTTATAACCTTTGAGAGAAATGATCCGAACATCCGGACTAGTCTAATGGAAATTCAGAATTCGACTAAAAACTAAGTTGATAAATCAACTATTGTATGTTCGATATTTTTGACTAATGGCTAATTTTGTTTAAAAAACAATTTTAGTCGATTAATCGACTAAATGGTTTTGGGCTCAACATTATCAACATGCAGTGACGAAATTATTATGAACATTATGATTTGATAAACATTAAACGATAAGAGATTTGGAGAAAAAAGTCACCAATAATTAACAGACGAACAGACGTTTCGAAACTTGTAGTTTCATCTTCAGTTTCCACATTTTCTAAAAGATAAAGAAAATTAACATATTATAAATATGTGAATAAACAGTTTGAGTTTGACAAACAAATTGAAAAAACAGTTTTTTACATATCTTTTTAATGATAATAATCATTATTTTTACAAAATATGTAGAACCTAAAGATGAAACTGTAAGTTTCAAAACGTCGTTTTTCAATAAATAATGCAATTCTACTATTGTTGGTGATTTTGCTTCAAACCTCCTATCCATTAATTATTACTGAACATATTATTTAATCCCCTCTTTAAACCCCCTCCTTGATCTGTAAAAAAATATACTCTTCCCACGTAAGTTACAACTGTGATTCACAGCACTCTGCTCCCCCCCCCCCCTTTCCCTATTTAGGTCGATGTAGCTTAATCCACAAACTCTCTCTCTTTCCCCCCGTGTGGCAAAACTCTTTTCTTTATAGAAAACGCTCTAATAATACCAAATTTTTATAAGCTTTATTATATTCTTCCAATTTTGTTAATAAATAATTCAACTGTTCTTTTTTATTTATTTTTATTGTCAGATTAACAATCACCGCTTCGTGTCCGATGAATTTACAATATTTTCCAATGGATCGACAATTGTGCCACATTGAAATCGAGAGTTGTAAGTATCTTATCAATTCATATTTTATTAATTTAAATTATTTAAACAAATAAAATATTATAAACAACTGCTTTCTTTTAGTATATATAAATTCCTATATATGCAATACTATTCAAAAACAGACAATCAATAATAAATAATACAGTATTTTTGAATACTATTGTACGAAAAAACCATGAACATTTCATAATCGAAAATAAAAACGCAGCCTACTTGATTAATTACATTTTTGTTTTGTCATTTTATTATTATATGTTTTACACGAAAAATATCGTAGCCAATGGTACACCAAAATTTATTAACTACGAATATATTATGTTGTATTAGGAACTTCATTTCAAAATTCATAATTCAACAAAAAAAAGTCTATGTGATTTTATATTGATTAAGAATGACAGTGAAATCTATATTCAAATTTCAATTTAAAGTTTCAACATTTTGATTGGCTAATTCGTCGATATAAAATCAAATAGAAATCGTTGTAAACTGTGTGTGATGTGATCGCTTTTCACCTATAGCTTCGTTCGGCACATAGTGCTATTCAAAATTTTAACATAACCTCAAAGTACAGTAAGTACTCTACAAAAAAATGGTAGCGTAACTCGTGTCCTATCGATGTAAAATTACGAAACCAATGTTTATTATACGTTTGTTTACACGTTTGTACAAAATTTATGCGGTATTATCTACAACAACACACTTATAATTTGTAAAATATTACACGCTTTTTTACTATCACGTTTAAATTTTGTCGCAATCTACTTAATTGGTTTGAAAAAATGTAAAAACTGTTTAAATGGCTACGATATAAAACTTACAAATAAAAAAAACACAACTTTATTTTTTGTTATAAAAAAAATTTTTATTTAACCTTTTCATTTCGTTTTTGTTTTATTTTTTATTTCTTTTCAACTTTTGTTGTGGTTGATTGCGGTCTCCTTCTCAAATACAGCAACCGCGGAAGGACCACCGATAGTGTTAAGTGTGGAGTTACAGAACAATCAGTTATAATATTGATTTGAATGGGGTAATGGTACACGTCCCCAGTATAATTTTTTTTTATTTTTGAAAAAAAAAAACCACTGGGCAACGGCCATACTCTCGCAGCGTTTACAATGACTCTTATTGGCTAATTTTTTTTAGTAAATTTAATAGTAATAATATTTGTTCAGAGACTGCAGTTCACTACTATAAAAAGCAAAAACTGACACATTGATTTTTGAATAAATGTTGCATATAAATAAAATTAATGTAGACGCTAAATTTTTGTAAAACAGATGCAAAAATATCTGTAATAATTTATTTCAATTTTATTTAGTGAAAGTGTGCAATATTTATTAATCTTTATTGATATTTTTTATAAGCTTCAGTCACAGTTTTTAACATAGACCAATGAACATATAAATAGTATATTAATTGAGTGTATCAATGAATAAATGAAGCCTAAAGTTACGACTAACTGCTACTTTCTAATCAGTGTAATAACTATACTATCGGTAACTTTACTTTTTTTATTGTAACTTTTTTTATTCTAACTATTGGTTTTATTTTCAAATATGTATGCATACCAATTACGTTTTGCAATAAATATGGTCCTGTTTACTGAATAACAGGCAGCACATTATGTTGTTCATATAACACTCCGCTAGGTACTCGAATGAAGTAGCCTTTACGCGCACTGTCCATTTATTACGATATAATAGTGTTCACTGGTCTATGGTTTTTAATATTTTAAAAAAAGTTGGTGTCATTGTTTCTGAGAAAACAAAAGATGAAGCTTATGAAAAATGACGAACAAATCATCCAAAAAAAATTACATCTTTTTATTTTAATTTTAATTTTACCATTTTTGTGTTATTATTTCGTACGAGGGAAAACCATTCTTGTATATTGTTAGAATATAGATTTTTTTTCTAATTTTTTGTTAATTTCATTTTACGTTTAAATCATTTTGATGAGATCTTTCATTATAATTTCTGTGACTTATAAATTGCAGATGTTACAAAATACAGTTCGATTTTGAATGATTTACTTGTGCTAGCAGTACAACAAGAAAGGTATTTGATAAACAAAATATAGTTTACAGAACCGGACTACTTCTCCATATTTATATATTATTTTTTAATTGTAGTATGATAATGAAACAAGTCAAATACTTAATTTGATAATTGTCTAGTTTATTTTTCATATTCAGGACAGATATGATAATTATTGATAATTTTTATTATTTTTAGTTTGCAACATTATCATATGTTTTAAAGTCATTGTAAGCCCGCAATTATATGACATGCGTGCGTAGTGTTTTGGCTGACGGCCAGGGGTGCACCAAACATCCGGTGAACACATATATACAACTTGTACTCGGATTTACCCGCATAATATACCATGTGAGTTTTTTGAGAGTTGCCATTTTCATTACAACCAAATTTGTATGACAGAAATGGTACTGGAAAAGGTTCTTTTCTTGGATTTAATGGAAATATAACCAACCAGAACACTATTGGTTGACGTAGCCTCAAGTACATATGCATATTTTTACCATCTAACTGATAAATTAAAGAAAAATTAAAAAATTAAACTTGGGTAAAAAAGCTTTCTTTGCTCATTTATGTTGTTAATTAATGCATTAGATAGTTTTATCGAAAAATTAATATATAGTCTCATTTAAAAATCTATAAGTTTGTATCATAGCTCTTAAAGCTCCTGACTATAGCAACCGGTTGCACCCGTCGATATCTATAACTCTTATTTTAACAATTTTTTGATTAAATCAACGGTTTGCCTGTAATAAAAATGGCAACTCTCAAAAAACTCACACAGTATACTGTCTGACCACGAAAAATGTTTTCAGGCCACAAAATATTAAAATTTATGAAAAATAAATAGAAATGTCTCTCAAATGATTTGAATTTTCGCGGTCATACCGTATATGAAAAACTGGTTGCCAACGACATCACTTTCCGGCCGCCATAATGGCATCATGTAGCGATAGACATTTACTTTATAAATTCAAAAAAATGATTTAGTCTTA
This sequence comes from Brachynemurus nebulosus, assembly GCA_035578155.1. Taxonomy (NCBI): domain Eukaryota; kingdom Metazoa; phylum Arthropoda; class Insecta; order Neuroptera; family Myrmeleontidae; genus Brachynemurus; species Brachynemurus nebulosus. The sequence continues at coordinate 6,912,632 of JAPWDM010000019.1, forward strand.
AAATCTATTAAATTTTCATTTTTAATGTTCCCAGACTGTCTGTTTTAAAGTGGCGAAGTGTCGTTCACACGATATTCGAACGAGTGAGGGAATCACTGGTTTTGTAATGTTTTCTTTCAACATTTTACAGCTTAAATCGTCAAAGCATAGTAAAAAGTTTCACATGAAAAATTCTAGGTGTTAAACACATTTGATATTTTTAAACTCTGAACGTTGAAATTCAGTTCAAAAATTGGACGGGCAGTGTTGTTAGGTTAGGAAAGTGAAAGTTGGCAATATAATTACACAGATATATTTAAATTGCGTTTCTATTCCTTTTTATAGGTTTGCACTATAATAATGTTTAAAAGTTTTTAAAATACAATAAACAAAACAAAGACAACATACAATTTCTATTGTAAACAGATAGCTTTACTTACCTCCCTAGACGGAGTTTAGCAAGAGCGCACAATGATAACAATTTAATCCGACTAATACTGTAATCGGATCAACTATCTATAATTCTATAACAATATAGACAAATTTAGTTTATAGATTTTATTATGGCCAATTTGCATAAATTTTTCGCTACCATGTACATAAAATACATTTATGTATAGCCAAGTGATAGATACGTCGAAATAATTCTCACGAAAATGCCAAAAGGGCCATCAAAATAAAAACTAAAAAAACTTGATAAGTCAAAAAAAAGCTATGTGCATTCGACTTAACCCCTATCAACTTGAACTTTTTTTACTGAGCTTACTGTTAATTGTTTAATGCTCGGCTCAATTATATTAAAATATGGTGTTTTTGATAACTTTATGTTGAAATTTTATAATAAAAAAATGTACACCATATTATAAGGAGCGCATGTTACTTTATTTCTGGCTTTGCATGGTTCTCTTTTCATGTTTGGTAGTGGTCCAATGGAAATTTTTGAAACTGGGATAATCAAAATGTTTTTTTTTCTGTGTTCCCGCCATTATTACAATTGTAGCTATTTATAATTTTGGTTTATAGAATTTTTTATTAGAAAGTTTCAAGACAACTTAAGGACTTTCATTTTTTCAGTTGAATCAATTTTTAATTTTTACATTCAAGTAATTTTCAGGAAGTAGCTACTTTTTCCTATCCAGTAATTTTGCATATTGATAATTTAAGAAGTCTTATAGTTTGAATTTGTGTCCCAATTAACTCCTTGTTTAAAATATTTATTATTAGGTGTGCAAGTTGAAACTCGGCTTTTTTTGGTCAAATTCAACTTTATTGAAAAAATACTTGTTACATAAATTAATCATCGAAATAATCGCCGTTACTATCTATAGTCTTTTGCCATTTCTCTTGTAATGAAATGAGGGGGTGAATAGGAGGGGGGTTTCAGTGGTTGATTCAAACTATTCCACCGACACCACCATATTGTAATATATTAACGGGGGTTGGAAGAGAAGGGTGGTAGCTATGGCTCAATTGATAGTTAAAAATATATTTTAGATTAAAATATGTAGATTTCGAGACGCGATTAAATAACTCAAAAGTTACTCGGACGTCGTTACAGGATATTGAATAAATCATTCACTAGCGATTAACAATAAAAGTTTTATATTCTAAATAAAAATATTAAACTACAGATTTGATATCAATTTGGGCCAAATAGAGTTACAATAAAAATATATGTTCCAACAATGAAAGATAAAAATAATACAAATTCTTATAATCTAATAATGTTACATATGCAAGCCGATTGGGTGTGGTTGGAGAACTACCGTAAGTTATATGAAAATATCCAAAAAAAAAAAAAAAAAAAATAGTTAAAACATTAATAAATCAAATTTTAATAAAAATATACCGAATCGGGTTGCATATGTCGATTAAATATTAAGAAAGGAAGTGCATATTACCTCTTCCTGAGGGATACACAACACTACACAAAATGACTTTACATTTTAAACGTTCGTTACTGAATCCAATTACGGAATCTAAATACGGAATGAATCGTATCGACCCGTTTTTGGGCCTCAAACCGAGCTCGCTAGAGTACTCCCCTTACCTCGCGCATTAATCGTTCGATTTAATATTTCGGCGTTTTGCTGATTTAGCGATTAAATCAAAGACTTCATTATTTCACTTTCAACTATTCGTTTTCCAGATTAATCCATACAGTAGTGTTCGTCAATATGTTTACAGCATGTTAGGAAGTGGGTACAGTAGCCGGCATTATATTACACTCTGGTAAAAGATGAATGCCCTCGCGATAGAAACTTGGTGCTTTTGAAGTAAAATATTCATCAAGCCATTTTCGCACATCTTCAACCTTCGTGAACCGCTGGTCTTTCAAATAGGACGACATTGATCTGAATAAGTGATAATCAGAAGGCACCAAGTCCGGAAAATATGCCGCATACTGCACCACTTCTCAGCCTAAGGAGAAGATCAGTTCCTAGGTTGCTTTTGCTATATGTGGACGAGCGTTGTCATGCAGTAATATCATCTTCCGCCTTCCTTGACGTTGACTGGTAACGTTGAGCTGTAAAAGTTTGACCAGGTTTCAGAAGCTCATAGTAAATAACTCCTTCCAATCCCACCAGACACACAGTAACACTTTCTTGGCATGAATATTCATTTTTGCAACTGATTTTGATGGCTGACCTGGATCAACTCATACTTTTCTGCGTTTAGGATAGCTAATTTCATCCTAATTCCATAGCTTGAGCAGCATTTTCTTTCATTTGAAAACATAACCGAATACAATGGCGTAAATGTTGCTTATCGACATCCATCTCTTAAAATTAATGCAAACGGAATGACAACTTTTAAATGACTGAAATTTATGTGGTAAAACAGCAGTGACCAAGCTACATATATTCATAATGGAAGATGATTTGGATGCGTTCAAGTATGTTCCTAATACAACCAACCTCAGAGCCGAGTTTCAACTTGCACACCTAATAAAATTAAACTTATACCGAAATTACAAATCATATAGCTTTCATATTAGATAAAATACGTGGAGAAAATAACCGTGGGAGCAAATTAAACCTTAAATTTTTCTTTCAGAGACCTTTTGGGATACAGACTTGAATTTAAAATAACAATTGTATATTTTTAAGGTGATTGGTGCAATAGTGAGTAGAGTATTTCAAAATATTTTTTTTTAATATTTAGTATAAAAAAAGCTATAGAAGTTTCCTATTCCGTTTCTGACTTTTGAAATCTGCTGAGAGGGAGAAATGGGACTCAGTAAGTGATACAGCATTGATATAAAAGAATTTTGAATAGTAGACAAAAAAAATCCGATAAAAAACAGCATTCCCTTCAAAAGTTATAAGAATCAAAATTTATTTTGCTATTTTAGGGGTAGATGGGTGCATTTTTAAAAGAAAATGTCAAAAACAAAATTGTTACAAATTGCTACAAGTTATATTTTATAAAATTTCTCGAATCTGCCGGTACCACCTAGGAGGAAAGTTCATATTTCAAGTCACCTCCCATTCTCTGTAACGCCATTTCGAAAAAATCGATTGCCAACTGGAAGTATACTCCTACCTTGCTGAAAAATTTCAAAAATTTTTCAGTTTCAATGAGGGCGATTTTGAAAAAAAAATTCTCCTAAAAGTTACGTGATTTATGAAAACAATTTTGCCCTTAAAACAATTAGAAAGTTTTGTTATACCTTATTTCTAAATTTTATCGATTTTCATAAGCAAGGTCCAGGAAAAATCAAAATAAAAAGAAAATTCTTCGATATTTCCATAAAGTCAAAAATGGCGAAAACTGCAGAATCCACGTCTGGACCAATTCTCTGCGAATTTTTTATTTTCTGGATGCTTTAGATCCCAAAACGTCAGGATTCCAAAAACTTATTTCATAAACAAATTCTGACGTAAAGTATTCTAGTAACTCAGTTTTAAGAACTGAGAACTGGAATTTAATTTTAGAAAACAAAGGAGGAAAAAGCAATTTCAAAAAAAAATCACAATTAACCAACTTGTTGGGTTTTAGCGGTTACTACATCTCAAACGTGCCAATCACCTTAAACGATTTCCAACAATTATAATAAATTTTATTTTTAATTAATTAAATTTCCTTTGTAATATCCTCATTTTGTTAATGATTATCTAGCTCTTCTAAATGTTTAATTCCTTTACAAATTTTTGAATATTCTATAAAATCGATTTTTTTTATTAGTTCAAATTGTTTTCAGTTCTTTTCTTCATACATTTCTAACTTATCATATCATAATTAATTCTAGTAAGAGAAAGAAACTTTTTCGAAGAAAAGACACTGAAAACAATGTTGTTTTGTAGTTTATTTTTAGTGATTGTTAATATTCACCTTTAGATTTTTTAATGTTTTTTTTCTTTTATAAATGCTGCATAAATTTCACATTTTTTATAATTAGTGAATAGCACGCTTTCAGTATTGCTACATAGATTTGTATCATGAAAAGATAATTTTTCATTTTGAAAGATAAAAGCGATAATAAAATTTTTTTCATTTTTGTGTTTGATAATTTTGGTAATGTTTTTTTCCGTTTTGTTATTTCGTGAAAAACACTTTCCTTTAAAACGAAATTTTCCACCTTTTTTCGGTTAAGTTATCGGTAAGTAAGAAAATCTCAGACATCTGTTGATTTGTACAAAATTTTATTTTATTTTTTTGAATTTCGTTTACCTGTAGATCAGTTGGATGGATATGTAGTCGTTTTCCTATTATGAATGTAGTTTAATGAACGGAATATGGAAATAAATGTTCAATTTTTTAAAATTTTTTTGGAGGTTTTTGATCAGATGTATCATAAAATTTTTTTTACCTCAGGCTAAGAGAGTTTACATGTTTATTTCCATATGAATTCTTTTAAAAATTAAAGATAATAGTTGCACGGAAATCAGAAAATCTACTGAAAAGTTACAAAATGCATTATAATTATATGAGAGAAGTTTAAGCGATTTTCTTGCAACTAAAGTGACTAGCATTTATATTTTCAAATACAAACATTGATCAATATATATTTAAAATAGATTCAGTTTAAAAGTGTTCTTTCGTTAAATTAGTAAGAAATAAAGAAATACCTATGTGAAATTGCAAAAATTCAAGAGACTCAGACTGGTAGAATGAATTAAAGCTAAAATTAAACATTCACAGGTGATACCCAGGTTTTTGTCCAGGGAAACGCAATATAACTGAGTTTAACTCCACAACTTAATTCAAAATCGCAGATACAGGGGTTGGGGCTGGTCATGGGGGTTGTGTTTTCCCCGCTGAAATTCAGACTTTCTATAAAAAAAAATTCAATACAATTTTTTATGGCTAGTTTAATGTCAAAAAGGTATTCTGAAATCATTAAAATGTGTGACTTTCTCCTAATTTGTTCGTCTTTAGTGGACAAAGACGGTTTGCTTTTGCAATGGAACAGAGCGAAAACTCGTGTCCTAAGAAAGAACCCAATTAAATTCAGACTGTGTAATTTAGAAAGTTCGTAATGGGTATTTTTCGCTAGGTTTGATCACCGACAATGTAGCGTTTTATGTCTATTACAAACTGAGTTTGTTTGAGAAGATAAAAACATTGGTTGAAGTTCGATATACTCCTAAATTACTTTACATAAGTATATTTTGCGTTGTTACCTCAAATAATAACAAAACTTATTTTGCTACAAATTTTTTATTAATCTCTTAATGTTTTTCTAGTCACAGATTGATCAATGTTTGAAAATTGAAATTTTATTTTTATTAATTGATTTAAGTGTTTCATCATACAATCAATCCATATATAGTAGACAGTTTACACAAATATCTAAGTATTCAGAATCCGAATAACATCACTATATTTATATAATCCTGCATTTTGTATACTTATTTAATATTCTTCTGCTGGCAAAGAATTTCAATTGAAAATATTGAAAAAGTATATTTCTTAATAAAATATAAATTGGAATTGAAAAATTTATTTACGATGTAAAACTCTTAATAACTAGCTGTCATTTCAAATTGAATTATTTTAGGTGAAATAAAAACATTCGTTTGTACATTTATAAGTATTAACTAGTAGTAATAAAGAATTATTCTTAAATAAGAAAAAGAGATTGAATTTATTAGAAGCAGTTACCTCTATTCAATAATTTTCAACATAAAAGAATCGTGTCCTAGGTTACTACAATTTTTGGGCTATGAGTAGCCGAGCTTTCATCTCTGTATTTATAACATAAATAAAGTATATACCAAAAAAAGTATAAAGTATAAAGTGTATATGTCTACCAATAATGAGGTTTAAATGTGTAATAATAATTTTAATACTTACTGGCGAAATTCGAAGTTTTTCATAAAAATTTATCGTTTTTAACAACAGTTTTAAGTATACGTACGTATACGTATAATTCAACGAGTACAAATTGATAGAAATATCTCTAGAAATTATAACCCAGTAACCTTTTCGGAAATGTGTTGCCAGGAAGTATATTTGAGCAATATTTCGGCCAGAGTAGGGATGATCGATGTTAGAAAAACATCGATGTTGACATCGATGTTAACATCGATTCAAGAGTATCGATATACGATATATATCGAAAGAAAGACATCGATGTTCGAAAACATCGATGTTTATGAAGCAAAATAAACAACCATTATAATCTCCCTGGCGGAAAAAAAAATTATGAAAAACTATGATAAATTCTATAAAATGTTATGAAACTCTATGAAATAGTAAATTATTAAAAAATCATATTTTTTCATAGAAAATCATAAAAAATGACCATGGCTTTAATGAAAAATTATGCATAATTCTAAAATATTATGATTATGAGTTATGAATAACTATGAAAAAATATGAATATCTATTACATCTGAATGTCTGAAAATCTATGAAAATCTCTTTTTTTTTTAACGACAATTTCTAACAAACGATGAATTTTTCTGAAAAAGTATGATAATGAATTATAATCATAAAAGTGTCCAAATTTGGATATGTTTTTCATAGTTTTTCATAATTTGTCATAATTTTTTTCATAGATTTTTTTCCGTCAGGGCTATTATTTTATTTATTAAAAATTAACATTGCCCAGTATTTATTTGGTACACTTTGCAAAAAAAATCACTTTGTTAGAAGTTTCCCTTTTAATTTGTTCCTTTGTTGATACAAATGCTGCCCAGCAAGTCTCTCTGAAGCTGTTGAAGTTGCTGTGAAACACAAATATTTAATGGTAATTTTTTTCAAGTTTGCATAAGTGGATCCTAGAACTTGCCATAAAAGTAATGGATCTTATTTTAAATCAGCTTTAAAGTCTACAGGACTTTTTGAATACTGGATAGCTTAGAGTAATATCGATGTTTCGATATTATTCTCGTAACATCGATGTGTCGATGTTATCGAGGACATAACATCGATGTTTTTTCCCTAAACATCGATGTTTTTCTACCATCGATGAATATCGAACATCGCTAGGCCAGAGTATAATTGCGAATTTCCTGTGTAGACGTAGCAATACAGATTGAAATTGATGATGATTTCAAACAATTACTCGTATAAGAATTTAAAGAGTTAAAATCAGGATTCGTATATTGAAGAGCGATTTTACGTCAGAAAACCTGATCACCAAAAGATTGGCAATTATGCTTCGATTCTTGATGACGGAGAACTCCTGTATGATGTTTTAGTCCACAATTTAGTTACTTCGAAATTTTGGTAGCATAGCCAGAAATTGCTTAAATATTTTTAATTAGGGACCAGTATCACTATCAAAATATACAAACCAGTATTTGCAATATATATTCCCGCAAATATTTCTAAATTTTGAGCAATATTATCCACATAGTAAAAAAAGCTTACAACAATGTGTAAAATTATTTAAGTGTAATAATTTTTACACTGATAAAAGTGTAGTTTTAATTTTACACAAATAAATGAAAATACACAAGATCGAATTTTTGTATAGTGTTTTTGTTTTATATTTACACTATAAATACGTGTATTTTTTATATAATTGTGTAAAATTATATTATCATTAGTTAAATATTAAACAAAATACAATAAATATACATAAATTTCCTAAAAATCCGTTGATTTTTCCTGTTACAGTAATAATAAAGCCAAAATAACGTTTAAGAGCAAGTGGCAAAATTACACCAAATTTTTAGGCTTTTAGACATTTCAAAAATTACACATTTTGTAATCAATTTTTTACAGTGCAACCATCGTTGCCGGCCACCGATCACCATAAAATATTGCTCGTTTACAAACCTCTTTTTTGATAAATTTGATTTTCCCAGCGCCTACACCATAGCTTATATTTATATTTTACAGTGGACTTTCGGAAACTGTCCAATCGCAAATTGTCTATATTGCAGTGATAGGAACTTGAACGTTGAATGGTTACATCATACGAGCATATCATTCACAAAAATTGTGTGTTTGCAATGTCCCTGTGACGTAAACATGCGATGTTTAAATCCCTATCACTGCAAAATGAACAATTTGCGATTAGATAATCTCCGAAAATCCACTGTATTTAAATTTACTAGAACTTTAAAATAACCATTTCGTCATAAGGAATATATTCTTATATAACATTTAACTAATTAATTAACGTGGTTGTTGGTAGAAAAATTTACGGTTCAAATTTTTTACATTTTCTTGAATAAACCTGTAAACTGTTGGGGCCTATCTGGCCCATTCGGACACGGTTCATTGTTGCTAAAATTATAAATGATTTTGAGCAAAACAACACAGTAAAAAAATTTGTTTTAAAATTAACACATTCCACATGTCCAAAACGGTCCACTCAATTTTTTGTGATATTTTAACACCAAGCATAGGTGTCAAATCTTTACACAAGATTTGTGTCAATGATTTTACACACAAGAGGGCATACATTTTGTGTTAATTTTTCAGATTTAGTTGTTAAACTTTTTTATTCAATATTTTACTTCCACTGTAGCTTAAGATATTTGCAAATCGTCAAAAATTATAACAATTTTGTTCATATATTATTATAAATGAAACTCAAAGAACGCAAAGTAAGTCAGTCCTTTGTAAAAATTTTTATTTGTTCCATATATATCTACCAAAATATATATATATATAATAAAAAAGATGAGAGTAGTTCTTATTATTAAACAAAACCGAAAAATTATAAGTTTTTTCAGTTATTGACGAATATAGTTTAATTAAACGTTTAAAAATGAAACAATTTTCTTACATTTTAAGGTTATTTTATTACAGATTCAGTTACAAAATAACCTTAAAATGTAAGAAAATTGTTTCATTTTTAAACATCTAATAAAACTATATTCGTCAATAACTGAAAAAATTTATAATTTTTCGGTTTTGTTTAATGATAAGAACTACTCTCATCTTTTTTATTATATATATTTTGGTAGATATATATTCTAATGTAACTTACGTATTTATAATAAACATTCTTTTGCTCTACACAAATATTATGTTACTTCTTTGTTGTTCAGAACAGGTTAACATTTTTATTCTGTTAAATCGAAATTTGTGTTAATATTTTCATTTAACACAAACACGGAATGTTAACCACTAGTTTTTTTTTTTACGCAGAACACAAATTTTTTTACTGTGAATAAAGATTAAAGCAATAAAAAAAAAAAAAAAAAAAAAAATTTGCATATTACGACATTTTTCTAAAATATACGTTTAAATAAAAATCACGTAGATAATAATTACCAGTTTTATAAATTAATATGGCAAATGCTCTTAAAAACAAATAAGCAGGGGAATACTTATATAAATTGTGTAAACTATCTAAAAATAAAAAAAGGATGAGGTGTCGAATGACAAGCTTTGTTTGTTCTGGTGACGGGGGTTAGTCGGGTACACAATGCGAGATATACGATATAAATGGAATGCAGGTGCAAAGAGTGTGGGAATTAGCAGCGAAGTGGAATTACCGCAGTTCAGAGTACTTGGCCATCGGCAGCGGGCAACCGTTGCTAACTTATCGACAGGTAACAAGTTATATACAAAACACCATATATGTATACCTATTTTATTATGTATATGTACGTTTTTTCACAGCTTACCATTTTCCAATAAACCGATTTATTTAACGTGAAAAGTATAAAATAGCTACGAACAAACATATTTGACTGTTTTAATTCTTTTTTTAATCTTCCATGTTATGTACAGAATGAATGGTTTCAAAAAAATTTTCTTGGTAAATTGTTTGGTTAGGGGAAATCGAAAAATCAATAATAGAAATGTTTTTTACACGATACAATCTCGTGAAATCACGTTGCCTACAAAATTGTAGTCACCATGAGGTTTGGAATGGAAATGACAACATTTTTCCTTTTTGTATTTACATCTTCAAAAAGCATACCTAATTAAGGTGAATCGATTACTACTGACAAATGAAATACAAAGTCAATTTTTTTCTCTATAAATAAATATAATTTATATGTAGAAAAATAAGTTAAATTTTATAATACATGTACCAGTATTAATATCTGATTACACAGCCACACAAAAAAAAAAATTTCTGACCTGGAGGTCTCACTATATGTTTTTGGGGTCGCTGAATCCGAATTTGGGGTCAGTTTCATTCCAGTACATCTGGGTTCGGCCATAACCTCAAAAAACACCCTCAAAATTAACAAATATAGCATTTTTGAGGTTATGGCCGAACCCAAATGTACTGGAATGAAACTGACCCCAAATTCGGATTCAGCGACCCCAAAAACATATAGTGAGACCTCCAGGTCAGAAAATTTTTTTTTTTTGTGTAGCTGTGTTATTATTCAATCTTCCAATTTTTATAATTTTAAAAGTAATGAATTTGACTCTGGTAGTTGACATGTATGCACACATAATAACTAATACATACACAAATATATTATGGGTGTATTAGTATAAAATGACATTTTTATAGTTTTTTTCTATTTATTACAATAACTAAGCGTCCAATATTAAGCAAAATAGTTTTTTAATGATTCGAAAACACAAAAGAAAATAATTTTCAGTTTTTTAAATCTTAAAGTTGGTTTTTAATGACACAACTTACTTAAATATATACATCTGATCCACCTGTGATCATACTTTTGCATTTACCCGTACATTAAAAGTTCTAACTTTTAAAATTTATTTCTTCTAAATTAGACGTCAGAAGTTATTCAAATGATGTCAGTGAATGCATCATATCTTTTTCTATAATATACTAAAATTTCAAACTCTAAACTTGGAAAATTTCTTGTAATCGATTCACCTTAATCAAAAATAAATGATTTTGAATTAAACATTGTTTGAGGATGATTACAGTTAGTTATGGATAAAAGTATTATTCAATTAAATACTAGTGATATCGAGCTGAGAATTAGTCGATTAGTCGATTAAAATTATGTTCTAGACAAAACTAACTATTAATTGATAATATCAAGCATACGATAGTTGATTAAAAGACTAATTTCTTAGTTCTACCCAGCTAGTAACATGCTAGTAAAAATTTTTAAAAATAAATAAACTGAAAAATAATCATTTTAGTCATTTACTTAAGAGTAAAATAGTCGACTGAAAAATGGCTCAACTTACACAAAATTAGGCGAATAAACCGGTTAATCGATTATTCATTCATACATGTAGTATAAAGTCTTCCCCGCGTCTCCACCGTCCGTACGCGATTTCTTGGGTAACTACTGAATATATTAATTACAAGGTAACGAGTGAGTTGAATTAAAAAATCCGAGTCGAGTTCAAACGCAGATACCGGGGAGTACTCATAACCCCCACTCCCTTAAACGGAGATTAAGGCCCGATTTACACTATCGCTCTGCTCTCGGTAGCAGGGCCGGATTAACCCTGAGTGCCGCCCTAGACACGTTGAAAAATGCCGCCCCTATACCTTTTGTTTGAAAAGAAGGAAATCTTAATTTTTCCTACTTTTTTTCAAACTTTCTCTTAAAAAATAAGTGACGAGCAAAAAAAGAAAAAACGTCAATTACTAATTTTACCGCCCTGTTTTAAAAATTTCCCGCCCCTAAAAATCTCCTGCCCCTAGGTAATGGCCTAGGTTGGCCTATTGGCTAAGCTGGCCCTGCTCGGTACGATATCGCTACGCTCCCGATTCGATAAAATATTCTTACACAAGAAACAATGAGTGTATTCACATCATCGCTCCGATATCGCTTCGATATCAGTTGCGGTACGCTCTCGCTCCAATACCTTTACCACTCAGGTAATATTTTATCGGAGCGATATCAGACTTGTTATGACTTGTACCTATAGTGTAAACACTTTTTTGATTTTACTCTGCTCCGCTTGCATTCAATTGTTATGAAAAGATGTTTGTATCGAACTGCAAGCGTACCGAGAGCGGCACTATAATGTGAATGGAGAACGAATAGGTACCAGCATGGTATCAGCACTGTAATGTGAACACAACAAAATTATATCGGAGCGAGACCGGAGCGGGAGCGTACCGATATCGGCACTATAGAGTGGATTGGGCCTAATTCAAATTGTATTGTGGTTTATTTGATGACGTCATCAAGTTTACTAAAATTTTTCAGTGCCTTAAAAACCATAAATAAAATATAAAGTAGCCAATTTATGGGAACGTTGATAAAGACGGGAAGAAAGCAATTGTCAGAGAGGTATCTTGGCGTGTGCTTCATAAATAGTTAGAATGTAAAACCAGATTGCCTTAAGGAGTATTACAAAGAACTCTGCAACAGGACAAGCTTAATCCATACAAGAGAGAACAATTATTTCTTATTAGCTTAAATATAATTTTTACTTTGTCCTTTTAACGAAAATAAAAACTGTCTTTAACTCTTAAAATTTGGACAAATAATTTATAGATTTTGAAATGTACCAAAGAATTAAGCAGTAACATAATAACTTCCGGCCGAAATCGAGACAAATCGCTCACTTAATAATACAATCAGAAAAAACACAAAATAGGTATTCACAATCTTAAAAAATTTTTGTGTGACCATTTTCTCTTAAAATTAGATTTCCTGATTTTTCCCGATTTTACAATTTGAATTCAAAATTGCAATTTGTTATAATTTTTTTTTTAGATTGTACCGAGGTTATCAATGGTGCCCGAAATTCCATAGAAATTCCAAATTTTTAGATTTTTTATTCAGTCATTCTACACGGAGAGAAAAATCCTATAATTTTTGTAGAGAAAATTTCAGAAAAATTACCATGCTCCCCTATAATCCGTGCGCGATCGACGACCAAAATAAAAAATATGTGCTAGCATGGTAAAATTTAATGTGGTGCTAACACAACTTTTATCACACTCTTATGCATATATATTATAGTTTAATTCTTGTTGTCGTACACTTTCATTTGCGCATCTGACTCGCGACCTTATGTTGATTGCACTGTACCTGTAAAAACATGTATACAAAAATGATTGCCAACAATATATTCTAATACATATACTAAAGATAGGTAAATAACAAAAAGATGAATTAAACGATGACATCGTCCTAAGAGAGTGTAAAAGAAACGGACTACTAGCTGTGCTAGCTGCTTGTAACACAGTCTGATAAATCAAGGTGCTTGGTGCGAACTGTCTGACAAAGTTTCTTCCACAGTCCCCAGCTATGGTTCGCATGTAACTCGCTGAGTGAGGTACATTTCATTACAGCGTACCCAACACAACCAACCTTCTTTCTGTTTTTTTTTCTTTCTATTATTAGCATGTTAGCATGGTAATTTTTTTAATAAAAACAATTAAAAATTTTTTTTTGTCGGTAATGGAACTTTTTACTGTGCTGTTTTACAAATTTTACGGAGATAATATTACGAAAAGAACATTCCATCCTTTAAATTTTTTATGATTAATTATAATCTTTATATTTTTACCTTACAGAATTGAATATGTTCGCCTTTTACACGTCGATTGTAGTGCTGAGCACAGTAATTTTTGTAGGAATTTTCTCTCCGTGTAGCAGAGTATTATATACCTTTTTTTTCAATTTTTAATATTTTTTCTTTTTAAGTAAAAATTACTAATGTCTTGAAATTCTTTTGACGGCATTTTCGCATATGCCATGTAAGTTTTTTGAGAATTGCCATTTCTATTACAACCAAATTTTTATGATAGAAATGGTACTGGTAAAGGTTCTTTTCTTGGACGTAATGAAAATGTAACCAAGAAAAACACTATCGGTTGAAGTAGTCTCAAGTACATGTGCATATTTTTATTGCCTAACTGATAAATTAAAGAAAAATTAAAAAATTAAACTTGGGTAAAAAAATTTTTTTTGCTCATTTATGTTGTTAATTAATGCATTAGATCAGTTTTATCGAAAAATTAATATATAGTCCCATTTAAAAATCTATAAGTTTGTATCATAGTTCGAAAACCATAAGAGCTATATAGCAATCGGTTGCCCCCGTCGATATCTACAATTCTTATTTGAACAATTTTTCGATTAAATCAACGGTTTGGCTGTAATAAAAACGGCAACTCTCGAAAAACTCATACAGTATATGAACACAAAAATTTTTTTTCGGTAAAATGCCTCTAATTGTTTTTAATTTCCGGTACAACTAAAAATACAATAAAACCGTCAGTGCCAACGCTATCAATGGCGTTTTGAAATTCTAAAATAGGTTCAAATTTTTAGATTTTTTTATTCAGGGTGTTACGTTCTCCAATTATAAAGGAAAAGGAGTATACAGTGGCCGTGAAATATAATGGAGACTTCACTGTCCTAGCACAAAACTTTCATCAGTCTCAGAATATATAATAAATATCATGAAATGAAAAATTCTTTGATTTCAAGGAACTAATTACTTAAATTCTCTGATTTTTCCCGGTCTTCCAAAAAATGGTCATCCTGTCATTTTTTACTACAAAAAAAAAAAAAAAAAACGGTTTATAACATAAATTTTGAAAGATAAACAATAGTTAAGCAAAATAATTTTAAGTCTTCTTACAGTTATTACTCTAGTACAATTAAGAAAATAAAAAAATAATATTAATCTACAAAAACGCAAAATTGAATTGCTACATTAAAATAAAAAGCTGAAAAGACTTTTGCAAAAATTAAAAAATATAAATAAGAAAATCATTGTTTAATAATATGAATTTAACATAGATTAAGATACTGTAATTATCTAATTATCTGCCTAGTAGGTAATTAGGTATATGTTTTCTTTAGAATGGTAAAAGTGAATACATTATTATATTATAAAATTAGCTATTGAAAAAGTTTTCAGGCTAGGCTACGTTAATTAGCTAGCAAACTAATATGGTTTTTCTTGTCTGCTTGCACAATTAAAACTTCTAACTATCGATCACTATCGAATCCTCTTGTTAGAACGAAAAAATTTTTAAGAACTAATTAAATTTTATCATTATTATTGTTAGAAAGAAATAATAAAGAAAATGTTAATGTTAACATGAAATTTTACAATCTGAGTACAAGTATGAATAGGGTAGTACGTACAATCTACTATTACTTCATTTAGGAATATTTTCTTTTATTTTCGAAAACATATCTCATACATTTTGCCCCATATATACACCCACATTGGCTGCGTTTTTAGTTTATTTTGCCTAAATACCCTACGTACCTACCACAAATTTTGTAAACAGAAATATCAAATTATTTACAGTCGGTTATACAATGCGAGATATCCGATATAAATGGAACGAAGGACCCAATTCTGTGGGTGTTTCGAATGAGGTATCATTGCCTCAGTTCAAAGTACTAGGGCATCGACAAAGAGCTATGGAAATCAGTCTTACTACAGGTATAACTTCTTTTAACAATTATATTTTTGATCATATAATGAAAGTGTTTTAACAATATGTATCGACTAAATGGTACCGTTATATTAAATAAAATATTTATTTAAAGACTCAAAATAGTATAAAGAATGAATGACAAGCTAGACCTGTCTTAATTAAATAGTTTTATTTTCTTTATTAACTTTGTACATTTGAAAAAACATAAGAAATATGTTATAGCGATGTGGGGGAATTAAATTACACTAAAATCTGTGATGATTAACTGTCCTTACGTTCGCGGATAATCAAAAAATTCACAATAAATGTTGCACAACACACTTCTAATGAACAATGTTGTAGCTTTTCACTGCTTCAATTATTAAGATATGTGTTCACTAATGCTTTTATATCTTTATGGAAAATTTGTTATAGATGTGTTAAAATTTTTTTTAAAGAGAATGAAATTTGGATAAAAATAAGAAAAAAATTTTATAGATATTTTTTGAAACATTTGATCTACTATTTTAAAATATGGTTTATCTCCGGGGTGGCCAAACTTTTGCACAGTGGGGTTGACGTTTATGGTGTATTAAATGTACCTGGAGGTAACAAGTTAACTTTTTCTTAGAATGATTTTTTAAGTACCTAATCAAAAATATTGATGATTTTTCTTGAAGATCTTTTTTATAAAACACGAATTAATGAAGAAATTTTTCTGTGATTACTATTAGATGTAAAAAAAAAAATTATTCTTTCAAAATTTTATTAAAATAGACGTAAATTTTACGAAAAAAAAAAGAAAAAGCAAAACAAAAAAAAAAAAACTACGAAGTAAATAATTGACAAATTAAGAAAATTTCAAAATTTGGCTTGTATAAATTTAAAATAATAATCTTTAAACACGATTTCAAATGTAGATCCAATAACGGAGATTTAAGTAATATTTAAGAAAGTCTATTGTTCCAAAAGAATAATTTTTATGGCTCCGAAGAAGTTCGGAGACATTATGAATTTGCGCTGTCTGTCAGCTCATGCTATTAGTAAAACTTCAGTAGCGTCTATATGTTATTTTTAAACTTTTATAGTGAAATAATTATTAATTTTAATTATTTTTACCTAATTCAAGTCAACTCTATCACATTTTTGTTCACGTCAGCTTCGCGGACGACCTCCAAAGTCCTTGTGGTCGAAGGATCAATCGCGATCTACGTCTTGGCCACCCCTGGACTACACATATTTCATATATATTTTATAGTAAAAAACTAATGAATATGTTAAAATTTCATAACTAGCCGAAGAGTGACCTTAAAGAAACCTATGAGTCTATGACATCGAATATTTTGATAATTTATAGTAACAAATTCGAATAAAACAATATTATATTTATATTATTTTAAACTTATATATACTTACTGATTAATAATAAACTTTTATTATTTTAAACTAAATAAATTATTTGCAATTAGGAAATTATTCGCGTTTGGCATGCGAAATACAATTTGTACGTTCGATGGGCTACTACCTCATCCAGATTTACATCCCGTCCGGTTTGATCGTAATCATATCTTGGGTTAGTTTCTGGTTAAACAGAAATGCAACACCGGCCCGTGTTGCGCTCGGTGTCACAACTGTACTCACCATGACTACGCTTATGTCATCAACAAATGCTGCACTTCCCAAAATTTCTTATGTAAAGTCAATAGATGTTTACTTAGGTACATGTTTCGTCATGGTATTCGCTAGTTTGTTAGGTAAGTTACATTCTATTCACTTGTAATTACAGTGGTTCTTAATCTTTTTGGGGCTAAAAAAATCCATTGTAAATACCGATTTAGAACCACTGCTTTATTATATTTTATAACTTGTAAAAGAAAAATATTTGCTTTAGAATATGCAACTGTCGGATATATGGCCAAACGGATACAAATGCGAAAAAATCGTTTCACAATGATACAAAAATTAACACAAGAAAAGAAACTGGGAGCAGTGGATCCGAATGATCCAGACCATGCGCCCAAACAGCCGGTTGGTCCAAGGCCTCCAATGGGCGATCATTGTCGAGGTGGACCCACGAAATATAACACGATACAAAATGTACGATCGAATGTAAGTATTTAGACCGTTTTGGCACATTTAGCATATTTTGAAATCCAAAAAAAAAACCAAAACCAGATACACAGTTTTGCACACATTCAGAATCAAAAACAATTTTGAATTCTTAAATATAAAATAATATAGTTTTTCTGATTAGAATCTGCTACAAGTTATTTTACAGCTAATGAAAATGATACACACAAAAAATTGTAGAGGTAAGACGACTAACTAAGAAGCGATTTTTGTTAATTTACTTCAAAAATTGTATTCAGTGTAATCTAGGATCTAAACCTATCTCATATAAGAATATAGTTTCGACAAAATTAGATGAACTATGGAGAAGCACTAGACCAGTAGAATGTTGCCTTCATACTTTTCAGACTCTATGTAGTTTAGAAACTGTAGCCAAAAAACGAATAATTCAACATTTCTTTTTTTACCAATAACTTGTTGCTGGTAAAACTATGAATTACGACGCCAAAGTAGATTTTAATAGAGTTAAATGTCTTTTTTCTGCCCTTTCTATCGATATGTCTATATCTCTCTTAAAAGGTGACCTCAAAATTTTTTTAAAAAACGTACTTTGAAAAATTTTTACTAGTTTTTAATTGACAAATAACTAAATTACGCAATATTCAATTAAGTATAAAATCTAATGCATACGATAATTTACTGAGAAAAAATTAAGTAGAAGTTCCAAAACAAATTGAGATCATTAAAGTATTACCTACCTATTACCTACCAAACCAAATATAGAAAATTTCAGTCAGCTTGCAAAGCACAATTTTCTGTTGATAAATTCTTGTATGACATTAGATTTCATACCTAATTCGATATTTATTGCGTAATTTGTTTATTTCTCAACCCAAATATAAAAGCATTTTTCAAAAGACAATTTTTTTAACTTTCTGAAATAATTTTTCAAGTTAAATATGTAAATTAAAAATCACAAAGTGATTGAAAAAATTATCCGGATCGGCCGGGAATCGAACCCAGGATCTCCTGGTAACTAGCCAGGTGTGCTATCCATTACACCATCGATTCTTTGCTCGACAGCCGCCCGACACAGACAACATTCAATCACCTATGTGTATGTACTCTCTGTAATGCGAGAAGCAGTTACAATTTTTCAATTTCAAATATTATCGAGTGCTTGTGAAACACTACTACGTATGACAGACTTTTGTCTGCATTTCAACACACGTAGTATTCATATGTTCACTTATCGTTCAGCTAAACTGAAAAAAAAAGTTAAATATGACATATTATGTTACATTGAAGAAAAGGGGAAAAAGGCATTTAATTGTCCCAAAATGTACTTCACGTTCCATAAGAAAAACGAAAGTTCGGCATTACAACTTAAAAAAAAAGAATAGTCATAGAAAAATTCTAAGAAGATATTTAAATTCTATACATATAGCAAAAGTGTTATCAGAATCAGTATCAGTAAAAAATTGTTGGAAGGAAAAAAATGTGGAATTTTGGATTTTTGGAATATAGGTCGTAAACTACATGGAATTTTGTCAGTTTGACGGCAATACATTCTAATTTAACCGAATCTGTATCTCCTACCATTGACGAAATACCCATGTTGAAAATTTTATTAGAGACTTCCTGTCTAACAGTTAAACTTTTTTTCCCTGAAAGTCTCCTCTAATTTTCTATTTAAATTCATTCATTGTTACAAAGAGCAGTTTTTCTATTTTGATATTAGTATCCATGTTCTCAGGTTCGCTTTAAGGTACACGACCCAAAAGCACATAGTAAAGGTGGCACATTAGAGAGTACTGTAAACGGTGGTCGTGGTGGTGGTGGTGGCGGTGAACGTGGTGGTGCTGTTCCCGACGAAGAAAGTGCTACACCAGCGCCGCAACACCTGATACATCCGGGAAAGGATATCAATAAATTATACGGAATAACACCATCCGATATCGACAAATATTCCCGTATTGTGTTTCCCGTCTGTTTTGTGTGTTTCAACCTAATGTACTGGATTATTTATCTACATATTTCTGATGTAGTGGCTGATGACTTAGTATTATTGGAAGAAGACAAATAAATTAGTGAAATTAACGACAATTTACTATTTACTAAACTACAAGCGGTGAAAGTTTGTAAAAAAAATAAAAATAAAAAAAAACACTCTAAAAAAAAAAAAACTCTTTTAAATCATAAACTCAGTCAAATAACTTTCTTAAAATTAAAAGAGATGGAATTCTGGTTCTTCCAATGCGAAGTAAATATTAATATATGCGAATTTAGTTTGGAACTTTGGAACTATATTAAAATTGAAAGCGTTATTACAAAAAAAAAATAATAACAATAAGTAAATAAATAAATAAAAAATAATATAAAAATTTAAAAAAAAATACATAACAATATTAAATTTAAAAAAAAATCAAAAAAACAAAAAAAATATAGATGAAAATATTATTTGACACCTTATTTTGTTTTTATTTTATTTATTTTATATATATAGCGAATTCAAAGAACATTACCAACTAAAGAAATTAACAAATATGGCTTTCAATTCGAACGATTTTTTAAACAGTAATTAAAAAAACAAATTAAATAGGCTTCATTTAGCAGTTACCGAATAAAATTTGGAATATCAAATTATGTAATTTTTTCTTTTGAAATGTGATAAAAACTTTGTTTAATAAAAACATCTAGCTATTGAAGAAATATGTGCCTTTTGCTCTTTTATTAAAATAAATTTTTGCAACCTTAAGTTAGAAAACAAGGCAACGATGACGTAATGTTTTTAAAATTATTAACTTCGTTCGTTATCTAGAAATTCGAAAATTTTTTACAACAGTAGCTGCTAAATAAGTCTTAAAAAATATTTCCTCCTCATTTTAATGCTATATATATAATTTTGAAAACTTGAAATTTAAAAGAAATTCGTTATGTTGAAAATGGCGTTTTTAAATCTGAGTAGTTGCAGTGTAATAAAAATAATTCTTCCCTACTGAAAATCTATAAAAATACATAACAAGGAATTGAATTTTTCAATTAAATACAAAATCCTAAGTATGTGAGACTGACTCTTTTAATCTGTTCGTCAATTTTAAAAATCACAAACTTTTAATTTAATAAATAAATCTGGCTCAAGTAATCCTATATTAGATTTAAAAATGCCCCAAATATTAAAATATAGTTAAACTACGCAAATATTATTGAAAAAAAGCATATGATTTTTACTTTAATCAATTTTTCAGTTTCAAGTTTTCAGGTAAATTTTTTTATTTCAATATTTTCCATCGCCATGCGAAAAAATTTATTAAAATCATTTTCCAATATTTTCTGAACATTGTTAAAGGCGATTATTATTAAAATAACTAATGTTACTTATTAAATAAATTTATTGTTATTTAATTGACAAAAAAAATGCCTACATAAATACAATAATAGCACATTTTTCAATTGTTCTCCCTTGATTTTTCAAAATTCAAAATACAAATGTTTATTTATAACATACTAAATATTAGCACTTTTATATTTTAAGTAATTCTTACACTAATCTACGTAATTAAATCACTTTTACTAAATAAATGTTTAAATATTATTACCGATGCCTTTGTATAGATTTTAATCTTCACAATATATTTACTAGTTACTGATTTTTCGAATTTGTTAAAAACCAACAGTCGTTTCTGTATGCTTTATATACATATCAAAACCAAAATTTAAATTTAATCCCAAACTGAACATCCAAGCTAATAGGGAAAAAAATTTTAATTGTTACCCTTTAGCCCATTGTGACCCAAACGTGATCATTTACTTTGCCAATAAAATAAACTCCCTAAAAACATCCCGTTCAATAATCACTGGTATTAATTTATGTACTGTATCAAAAAAGTGAATAATATATCCTCAGACATGACCCTTGCGGAACACCTAACATACATTCTTTTTTACCTCCTAACTTTTCATTAATAAAACTAACAATTTCAAAATTTCTTATCCACATCTGCTACGTTTTTGATAAATATTTAATTCAAAATGATTTTGACCACTTATTACCGTTCAGGCTTATTTATTAGATGTTAAGAGTGTAAGAATTATTTGATTATATAAAATAAACAATTGTTATAGTCACACTAATAGTTAAATTCACTTAATCTACCCAGCTATATATCGCCTCACAGCACAGATGCACATTGTGTCCATAAGAAAAAACCAAAAAAAAAGACAAAAAAAATCAGACAATTAAACCACTGTGTCTCTGAAATTCTTAATTTTATTTCATCTAAGAAAATTTGTAAAAAAGAAAACGTTTATAATTTAACAAAAAATTTAAATAATTTTAAAACATTAAAATTAAAAATTAATTTGTTAAAATTGATTTTAAAATCCTGTTATCGTTTTTTTGTTTATAGTTTATAAAAAAAAAAGTTATTAAAATATAGTTTTTAAAAGAAAATATAAACCACACGAGAATTTCAATAATTTTTTCGTGGTGATAATAGTTATCCTTACATATATTATGTATTTTATTTTGATGTCTATCTAAATCATGTATATTTATCTGTGATTAACATTTGAATTGTCACCGAAAATAAACACGAAATTCGAAGTTACCACAGACTGACAAATCTATGAGTAATCAAATAAATAATGTCGTTTGGGTAATAGTTTCCCCAAAAAAGTAATCTGTTGGATACAAAAACGATACTCTTTAAGTTTGATAATTTGAAAAAACAAGGTGGTAAAAATTCAAAATTCAAAGTAATGATGTGGTTGACACCTCCAGTGTTTTTGAGAAATGTTAAAAAAATAATGAAATGTTAGTCTTACTGTTAAAGTAGGAATCACAGTTTAATATAGTTCATTTAAAGTTGTTATAGCTTTTAAAATTAATAAAATTATTTTTAATTTTCTTTTTTTAAACAGCAAATTAACTTTTTATTTTAGCAATAAGCTAAATTCTGTTAACTGTTTCCTTTTTATAAGTAAATTACGTGGAATATTTGAATTTTTTCATTAAATTGAAATAAATTATGTGTACGATTATAATATATATGCGTTGACTGAATTTCCTTTTTAGTGTTTCGTAGTAATAACCACGGAACACTAACTATTTTGTGATGTCTGTCATCTTTCTCACCAAGTGAGAAGTGACCACGCAAAATTATATTTACTTATTAGTTCAGTAAACGGCGACAAGAAAATGGCATTTCTTTTATCTAGTTAATTTTTATTTTTCGTTTAGGAATTGCTATTATTTTGGGGATACTAATTCCAAAATAATGTAACAAAAATGTATTTATTATGCAGTTAATTAATCGAATTTTACCGATTAGACTTACCGTAAAGAACGACTTTACTTATTCGATTAGTAAATAATTTTTTATTTTGTAATTAATGCACGAATTCGAAACGAATTTAAAAATTCAAATGTGAACCATAAAATAAATATTACATACCAAAATCAAACAGTATACATAACCTAACTTACTTATGTATGTGTATTGCTTTTGGATTTGATTGTTACAGTTACGTTGTTAATTATATTAAAAAAATTAAAGTAATTAAGCAAGTAAACAAGTAAGTAGTATACCTCATTTTTTTGCGATGAGACGAAATTCTAAATTGAAATTTACTATAAAGAGTAGAAATATTTATAAAAAAAATATAAAAAAAAAATAAATTTAATATTATATATAAAATTAATTAATAGAATAATTATTATACACGCGTTTCGTAGAACATTATCGAAAAAAATGAAAGAAAAAAAAAACATATACATACATACAAAAAATATATATATATATATATATATAAATATAAATATTAGAACTGTACAGTGATCGAATGAATGTGATGTCTGATGAGGTTTTTTGGTCAGCTAAAAAGTGATATTTCTACATAACTTAATATTTTAATTTTCATCAAATATAAAAATATAATTTAAGTGAAAAAAAAACCATGTGTAATATAACTTAAAATACTTAAAAAAAATATGATTGTAATTTATATTAGAAGGAACAAAGAGTATTTTGAATAAATATAATTAAAAAAATTAGTTTTTAAAATTTTCATTTTATTAAATAAATGCTACTAAATCAAAACTATTTATTACTTAGTTCAAAATTTAACAAACCAACTTTAACTAACAGTAGGTTAATTTAAAATCAACAAAATTCATTTTACTTAACAAGAGAAAAAAAAACAAGTTGAAATAATTAAATAAAATAAATATAACAAACCTACTTAATATATTCCATTTGATTGCAATTATCATATAAATCACTCTTTAGAAATTTAAAACGAATAACGAATATCTAAGAATGAATCACAAATAAAATGTTTTTTCAGAAAATAAAAATAAACTGCCGATTTTTTAGTATGATATTTTCATAATAAATATATTCATTAAGAAATTGGTAAAATCATCTTTTAAGAGTTTAAAGTTTAGTACCTACAACATTTAATCAATGATTTCGTCAATAAAGTCGGAGAGTCGGTCGTTACAAAAGCTAGTGTTAATCGTGATAGTAGTCCACTAGCAGTTGAAACTAGCATGAAGAAGTTCAGACGTTTGAGTCACCAGTTTTTCTGAATTTCTCTTACGTTTGTTAGGGAGTCACTGGTATAAAATAATGATAGAGTGGTAAGATACACCCCTCGAAAATATCACTTTTTTTTCAAATAAATATTATTTATTAAAGTCAAATAAATATTATGAATAATTTAAAAAAGGTTCAAATTTCAAGAGTAATGCACTTCTACAAATTAATTATTTTAATAAATAATAACAATTAATTTTATAATTTTATATATTATAATAAATTTTAATTTCATATTTATCCAATCTTGTTTTGATTAAACAATTGACAGAAAAGAAGGGAAGAATTGATTTGATTAAGAAATTTATAAATATTTTTCATTTATTAAATTATAATATACCATATTCTACGTAACGTTCCAATGGAAAAAAAAAAATATTTAAAAATTTCTTTTTATTTTATTTATTTATTTTTTTTTAATATCAAAATTCGTTTGTTCTTAAATATATAATATGCATTTATAAAAAAAAAAAAAATAAAAAAAAATAAAAATAAATAAATAACTGAAATACTTTTTTATAGGCCATACCTGTATTAAATCACAATAATATATTCTTTTTTCATTAAATCAAATGTTTTAAAATATTAAAATTCTAAAACAAATTTAAATTAAAAGAGCGAGCATCTCCAGACGTGACATCGAATGTGACAAGTCTGAAAACAAATATTGTAGTAATCAATTTTGATATCACTAAAATGCGCAAAAAACTACATGCGTTTTAAATTGTTATAAATTAAAATAAAAAAAAAATTTCAGATTAGAAAATTGTAATCAATTTGAATTTTTCAATAAAAAAATAATAAATAAATAATTAATATTTCCTGTTGCTTATAATATTTATGTTATTTCAATAATTTTTTTTTTAATTAAAAAAAAATGATATAACAGGCTTTTGACTATAGATTCTGCGGCTACTGGTTATAAATTTCAAAAGTAATTTTCTCGCTTATTTGTGAAAAGCGCACCTTACCACTGCACTACAATCTTATACTGATGGTCCCCTATAAACCAGAAAATATCCAGCAAAATCGGTGACCCGAACGTTAGCGGTGACAGGCCAAAACGACCACAATTCAAATGCAGTTAACATGTAAATATCTCTGAATTAATTCGTTTTACAAAAATTAATTTTTTTTGTACGCTCGACTCTCAATAGTATGCTTAATTTGATTCAAATCTAGTTATCTCTATAAAATAAAACTAATTTCAAAATGAGTATATGAATTAGAAGAAAATAATAAATTTGTTACTTATTAAATGTACTTCCTTCAATTGATTACGTTAATTCTAAAGTCAGAAATTTTTTTGTAATAATAGTTAATACTTGCCCATAGTATAAGTGAATTTTTTTTAAAGAGTTTTATTTTATGCGAATTAAAGATCTACACTATTTATGTAACTATACAAAAGACAAAAAGATTTAAAAAAATTATATGAATTATAAAAAAAAAAAGAAATTGTAATCATATATCTTTATATTTTGACGTGTTTTTAGTTTTTAACAAATACATTTTTTAATAAGCTCAGTCAATATTTTCACCAAACTATTTTTAGAAAATTTATATTAGTTCACAATCAAAATATATAATATATGTAATATAAATATTTGATAATATTATTTTTGTTCATTTTTTCAGATTTACTATAATTTAAATTGAATTTTTTAGACAACTGAGTAGAAGTAAATTTTTAAAACCGTTGCAAACAACATAACATATTACATACATATATAAAAATGCTCAAATTTTTTCTCTAAGTGATTAAAAAAAAAAAACTTCAGCGGCCTTCTTATTCTCTCACGTCAAATTATATTAGGGTAAAAATTAAATTTGGGATGAATTTAATATTGCATAATATTATCCAATTTTCGCAATAAAATCTTAGGACAGTGGACATTTTTTATTAATATCTTTGTATTTGTTAAAAAACAAAAACATATTCCTGTAAAATTATTATATTAATAGATAATTAATTATTTTTAATTATTTACGTATAAATAATAATTATGTAATTGTAAACAAACATATATTTTTATAATATATCGGCCCTGTATCGAAATAATACTCCGCTTAGAGTTCAAGTATGGATCATACAAAAATGAAATCCGTAGAATTCGTCAATGAAATTTTGAGAAAAATTGTATTAAATCCAACAGAAATCTAATGTAACGGCAATAACTGAGTAAAAGAACGAAAAATAGTTTCTTGTTGTTATCCCGAAAAATATTAATTTTCTAGCAAAAAATAATTATTATTAAGTTTTAACTGTAAAAATTACTATAAAAAAAAAAATCAGTTATTTTTTTCATGAAACGTACTATTTTATAATTACTTAATATAATCGTATAGTTTTTTTTTTTTTTTTTTAAAGAAATTTATAAATTACATTTTTAACATTATTTATCCGGGAAATTGACAAGGGACTGAAAAATTAAACATCAAATTTTTTTTATCATATTTCTGTGCTAATTGACAAATAAAAATAACAATATTTTAAATTTGAAAAAAATAAAATAAAATAAAATAAAAAAAGAAAAGAGAAATTAAATGTAAGTAATCATTGATTTACATACAAATTTAAATTAAGAAAAAAAAAATAATTTCTTTACAGAGACAAATTTCGAAAAATTTTGGTGAGTAATTTAAAAAATTTTGTATTACATAAATAACGAGCGAAATGATATGAGTGTGCGGAAAGTGTTGTGTCTGATAATGCACATATTTTATATACAATTCTGTTAAAAATCATTTTTTCCGCATTATTTCCGCTCTCTACTGATTTGAAAATTTTAAATACGTAAATATCCCGTAAATGGTAGTCTCGTAATGGATTTTTGTAGTAAATTTTATAAGCAATAAATTTAATAGAATTTCGTTTTGCTGAAAAATTAATATTTTTCTAGATATCAAAAAAAAAAAAAAAAAAAAAAAAAAAAAAAAAAAAAAAAAAAAAAACTGAAAAAGATTTTTGTCTCTCTTCATCTCCTTTCTGCTGTCACTGCTTAGGCTGCTCAGGTTAAATTACCACTGTTAATAATTAATATTGTCATTTCTCACAGTTTCATCGATGAACTCTATATATTCAATTTTTGTACGGTTGGCTCTTGGACTAATATATAACTTACTTAACAATGTATTGACAACAAAACTACTTTTAAATTAAAATTCACATTTGCACAATTTCGTTCATTAAAAACAAATATTAACGTAGAGTATATTTCGATATTACCGATTAAGTATGAATATAGAGCAATATTTAAATATAAAAACAAGCGTTTCCGTCAATAAGAAAAGAGAAAAAAAATTAAAAACACATTTATAAATAGATTATATAATATATACAGTGGTGTCTTGCGACAGTGTTCCCAAAACAAAAAAAAATAAAATTATTTTAATATTTGAGCTCTTATGTGGTTCAAAATTACAATAATTTTATCACCTACGCAATACTGTTTTGACACATCCTGTATATCACTGATTGCATATAGTAGATAATAATATTTATTAAGGTATAAAACCCTGCCCGCGATCCGGCACTAGTAAATCGCAAATTTTTTTAAAATTCGAACATTTCAAAGCACTGTCACTTAAACATTCCATATGTAAAGAATCACAATCACAGAATAGCTATTATTCTAAAACATTTAATGAAAAATCTTCACTTTGTATATTTATATTGATAAGACAAACACAAAGACCACAAGAGACCACATATTATTATTAAAATTTTTGATACACAAATAAGTGATTTAAGTAAAACAAATAATAATATCCCAGTTTGATTTTCGATGATTGGACAATACATCATGTGTCTATTTACACATAGGCAATTTCATATTTTTTTTCGTTTGGGTATATTTCTGAAAATTGAAAACTTTCGATTAAACGGTAAAGCTTGTATATGAACCACTAATTTTGGTACAGAAGTTTACCTTTAAAAGAATTTTGAGTGACTGATTATCTTTCATAAAGTATTTAGTCCACGGAATTATGCAATAACTTAATAATTTTTGACTCAAATAAATGATTTTCTTAAATAGTGTCAAAAAAAAATGTTTTGTTTTAAAAAAATATACTTATTTTCTTGATGTCATTGAAAGAGATACTTTCTTTGAACCAAATAACTTTTTTAGGCTGTGTAGTGTCATTAACCATTTGATAAAAAAGATAAATATCTAGATCTAATTTGAAAAGGCTAGGATTCCAAAGAAAAAAATAAACTAAAAGAAAAATAAATAAAAAAATATTTTTTAGAAAATACGGAGTTTAAGGGGCGATTTACTTGAGAGTCCTTAAAAATTATGTATTTTTCTGGAATTTTTTCTCAAGAACGGAAGTAAATATCAATTTCAAATTTTGTACACATATTTATTAAGTATTAAACTATACAAAAAAAATTTTTTCCAGGAAAAATATAAAAAATTGTCCATTTTATAGATAGTGCAGTGTGACGATCTGAAAATCCGATGTCTTGTTGGTTGACATCATAGCACCGGTAATAAACCACTGAAATCCAAAAACAAAAAAGATTTATAAAATATATGAAGAGTACCGGCACCTATACCTATAATATCAATAAATTGCTGAAAGAAAAAAAATGGCGGATGTGTGAACTTTTGATTACGATTTTTGTCTTATTTTTCGCTCTTTAAAGTAAAATAAAAAAAATAAAAAATAATGAAAGTGTACCGGACTTAGGTATAAGTGCCGGAAAATTGAATTATCTTTAAAATAAAAAATTTAAAAAAAGGGCCCATCGAATAGTTTTTGAGTTATCGTGCCAACCAGTTCCAAAAATGTGGTTCCGAAATATTATAAAATATATATAAAGAAACGTATTTTCAAAATTTTATATTTAATACTCATTATTGCGTGAACTACGTTTTTTGAGTTTTTTTTTTTTTTTATAGAAAGCTGGATTCGGTTAATGTGCAAAAATCTTTTTTTTTTAATTATTATTAGCAAAGTCACTTTGGGAACATATTCTACACATAATTTGCTATCAATTTCGGCAAAAAAAAAACCGATTTTTTTTAATGACGCTCAAGTAAACCTCCCCTTAAGGAAATGTCCCGTAAGGACAGGGTTGTTGCCGATTTTTTAGACATCTGTAAATGCGGTTACGAATGCGGATTTTATATATTGTCACATGATTTTCGTCATTTGTAGATTCTCCCCCCCCCCTTATGTCTTACTTTGTTACATTTTTCTGTAGTTCCTCCCTGATTAGTGACATTACACTGTGATTTTAGCTGAATAATATAAAGGAACATTTTTTAATTCAATTCAGCCATACTTACAGCTTAATTGATATTTAATTAATTTTATTAAAGGAAATATTACAACTTTTACAATTCCTCCATGCTCCTTGTCACATTTAGTCACACTTTTCTGAATACCGTTCCCCCCTGTTAGTGCGTGACGTAATATAGGAACGGTCTCTTATCGTATAAATGGATCTAGTTTATTCCTATTAATTGTCAAAATGTTGAAAATGTAATTATGACTTTTAGAAAGCAATACAACTTGAATAATTAACCGAAGAGTTCATAACAAAATAATAAAATACAGAATTCATTATTTTTGTATGTGTTTTGATTTAAAAGAGAAAAATACAGGTTATAATTAGTCCTTTTCTGAAACTCGTAATTATTTAAATTATTGTATACTTTCTTAATTTCTAAGCTAATTTCTTGAATGGTAATCGCCAAGAATCCTCTTACAGTTAAACTTTTAAACCTAAATACAGTGTACATACAAACTTTCTCAACTCAGTCAGTCAAAAGTCTTCAACTTTTTGAAGTATATCCTTTCGTTTTTTTTTACTAATTAAACTTAGTATAAATGATATTCTAAATACAAGTACCTTTTATTAGACAACAAAAAATGTATTATAATAATATAAAATAAATACATGAGCGATCATCTGAAAAGAAACATTTGCATGGTGCCTGACAAAAAAAAAAATCAAATTTTCATTAAATGACTTGCCAAACAACGAATAAATAGAACAAGACAATGTTCTCTCTTCATTAAACTACATAACAAATAAGCTTATCTCTCTTATTGGCCGCCATAGTATTTTATAAGGCAACAAGTGAAGTATAATATTTTTGTTTAAAAACTTACGTGTTCTTGTGGTCTTCGACATTTACATTTATAGTGTTTCATAATGGAAGTTGCGGCTTCACACTTGATTTTTTATTAAATCAAGGCCATAGCTCGCAAACTGGGCATTATTGCTCATTACTGAATATTCTAAATAAATTTAGAGAAGGTAAAGTAAACGTATTGTAGATGTATTCCTTTATAAAAAATATTAAATTCAATTATTCAAAAAACAAACAAAAAAAAAAATGAGAAAAAAATAATAAAAAGCATATTACGATATTTATGAATTATTAAATTATTTGTTTGGCGTTTTTATTTCAATAAAATTATAAAATTAATTAATATCTATTTTATTTTTATTCCATTTGTATCAAACATAACACAAATGAATATAAAACAAACAGTAAGTTTAAGTTATTCGTGTTTACTATTTTTCAATCATGGTGAAGGCACTGGGAAGACAATTGTGAAAATATTATTGAAGCTAATATAGGCAAGCGATCTGACATATGCGTATTGAATAAAGTCACTTTTATGTACTTACGTGCCAATTTGCGTGCTATACTTCCTGATAAAAAGACTTTTTATGAAAATTTGCGCAAAATTTCACTAATTTAAAAGTAAATTTATTATTTGTGTTTTTAAAACATTGAAATTCAATTATTTTTTCATTCGTTAAAAAAGAATAAATTTCACTTAAATGTAGAGTTCAAAAATGTTTTTATCGTCAACTATCGGGTCCAGGAAGCCACATATGGAGAGTGATACGTAAACAATTCCATAAATAGGTTCATTCCATTTACAAATACTGAATTGTATTGAATCGTTCAAATAATTTTGGAATTGACTTTAGTGCGCAAGTACAGTTCAAGATTTCAAATAAAATTTAGAATAATGAACTGTAAAAAGAACGTTCTTTTTAAAGATGAATTGTGTTCAAGTTCAAAATTATTTCCACTGATGTCCTCAAATAATATGACGCAAGATTTCCTTGAGAGTGATTTTTAAATTTTTGATATCTTTATTCCTATTTTAACTATTTCAATCTTTTTTTTTAATTCAAAAAGCTATTTTGTAAATTATCAAAATACTTATTTTGAAAATGACTAACGATGTTTCTAGTAAGTTTGTGAATACAAGAAAATATATATTATTTGAAATTAACTGAGAAATTCAACTCAACACTCGGAAATTTTCCATAAAGTCCTTATCGGTATATAGTGGAACAATTTTACAAGCAACTTTGAACTGATAGAACCGTTCAAATGTGAATTTGGATTTTAAACTAAAAAAAATGGAATAAAGAAAGGATAATAACCAGTATTTCAAATACTAGAATTTGTATAATGGAACAGTTCTTTCTGCGCATGCTTATAAATAACGAACAGT
This sequence comes from Brachynemurus nebulosus, assembly GCA_035578155.1. NCBI lineage: Eukaryota > Metazoa > Arthropoda > Insecta > Neuroptera > Myrmeleontidae > Brachynemurus > Brachynemurus nebulosus. Next base: position 6,944,486 of record JAPWDM010000019.1, read on the forward strand.
TCAATGTTTATAAATGGAATGAACCTATTAATTATCAAGTGTATTAGATGGTCATTTCATTATATTTTTATCAAGATTTATTTTTATTAACAGACAGCTTCATGATATTTCAGCACAGTTCAAAAAAGTTACCATAGATGGTAGAATCTTATTTGGACAATGTAAACAAAACATCAATCAGAAAAAAACAATGTAGCCAATAACGTAGACCAGTATAGTTCTCAAACTTTTTTGCCACCAACTCCCCTTTTGCACTTAAAAATTTCAAAAGACCCCCGAACCGAAATATGTAGAAATGGCTAGGATATGTATAGAAAATGGGTATGTAATCTGTAATCAGTTGTTTCTGCGACCTCCTCAAATAGATTTCGCGACCCCCACTTTGAAAATTACTGACGTAAACTATGCAGACTTTTGGTAAAACCATGCTATTAAAATTAAGACAGTTTCAAATGCCTACCAACATTTAAAAAAAATAAATTTTGCTGTTTAAATACTTTAACATCTCTGAAGGAAATAACTCAGACTCTAAGCAAACTTTCTCATAAAAAATTCTTAAATTTAAGCACATTCAATGAATAATGTGAAAGGGTGTAATTCCAAAAAAAAAGAAAAAAGAAAAAAAAAACAATATGAGTATAAAATACCATCTTATTTCTCATACTTTAACATACAAATTTAACAATAAAATAGTATTTTTAAAATATTTAATTATAAAATTAAATTGGAATAATTTAGAATTTTAAATAATTATTATCTAATTTTCTTCATTGATCCAAGCATCACTAGCTTGAGTCCATTGAACGAGTTCTTTTTGTGTAAACCACAAATCGATTTCTTTCTTAGCAGATTCGACTGAATCGGAACCGTGACATATATTTCGTCCAACTTGAATACAGAGGTCACCACGAATAGTTCCTGGAGCTGAATCGGCTGGATTGGTAGCACCTAATAATACTCGACCAGTTGTGACGACACCTAAACCTTCCCACACCATTGGTACGACTGGGCCGCTGGCCATATATTTAACTAAGGATGGGAAGAATGGACGTCCGGATAAATCGGCATAATGTTTGTTTAAAAGTTCTTCAGACGCCTGAAAAAAAAAAATTGGTTTTTAGCGTTAGTATTGAATAATTTTTTTTTAAATGCGTAAGAAATAAGCATACTTTTTTTAAAGAATAAACAAAATTCGATTCGAGAGCTCTGTTTACATGATAAAACAAAAAATTATTGAAAACTGTGATAAAAATGTTTTATTCTTAAACAGTTTTGCCCACTATTGACTGAGTGCGTGATGGCAACGACATCTATTGGCTGGGTGCGTGATGCTAACGACATCTATAATATACATTTTTTCATGCTATTAAATAATGGTAACCGTGGAAATAAATTTTAAATATTTTCAAAAAAACCGTAAAATCTGAATACAAATATTTGTTATTTACAATTATTTTTTTTATAAATAAATTTGAACAATTTGAGGTATAAAATACTGAATGAAGTATAATAATTGGATTAATAAAGTATTTAAACAATTTTCGACGTTAATATGGATATAATTATCAAGACAGTATTTCCTTCCAACCCCGGACTATGCAGAGGAAAAAGTTGCTGGTGATAGTGAAGCACGTCAGGGAAATTCGAAAATTAAGAAATGCTGGCATAAGTCATTTAGTTGAATGTACAGTCATACATAAAGCAAACATCAATAACTTCTTATGAAACATCATTGCATGTGAGTTTAAAATACCTCAAATATTTTTAATTCTATATTTATGGATTGACGTGTAGACGTTAATACGTTGACAGATAAATAAGGAACGACATATTAGTGGCAATTGCGTTTATAATCAAAGTGGATCAATGTATTATATTTTTATTTAATATTTTTTATTACACTATAAACACATATGAGCATGTATTATTGCCTATTTTCTCCACTACTCACGCTGCAATCGATTTAATTATCCCCACCATATACTATGCACCCTGCCAATAGTATATATTTTTCCAGGCTCATTAACAAATATAAATAATGGTAACCGTGGAAATAAATTTAAAATATTTTTTTAAAAAAATCGTAAATCTGAATCAAATATTTTTAATGGAGAAGTTTACCAATTTTTTTTTTATGAAAGAAAATAAAAATTAAGGCAAAATTAAAGAAAAGTGTAAAGGAAAAATTAAGATATCTCAACAACTAAGGAAGTTATGGGACTTTAAAATTTCACTTTTCAATTTCATTTGAGACAGATGTGTGACGTCATTTATTCTACGGCATTGCAAATAGAACGAGAGTCTTTTTTTTATTTAATTTTTTTAAAGCCGGTCAGTACGTTAATTACTACGCATTGAGGAGAGAATCGACTAGAGAGAATGCTATGTATTACAAATACATTAAAAAAAATTGAAGCAAAAAAATTGACTGATGTGAGCAAAAAAATTGACTGATGGGATTACTTTAATGGCGGTCAAACCATTAATTTAATGGTTTATCCATATATGTAATACTTCTATATGGCTAATGTCTATAAGTGGCAGGGTCACGGTAAGAGTGAAACAGAATGAGGGACGTAGCCTATTGTGCGCAAGTGCGACGGTTCTGTCAAATTGCATGTATCCAATGAATATCCACATATTTAATAATTTGAATTTTACATATGCGCATAAGGTACTATGTACTTACTGCTGAAGTGAAACAAACAGATCGTCGGTACTGTAGTGATTTCGCCTATTTCTTTATACGATCAGCTATATAGTAGTATTACATATATGGGTTTATCTAATATTTATAAACAAGTCTCCCTGGTTACAAGTTGGGCTTACTAAAATGGAGTCATGCTTCAAAATTTAATGCCTGTGGCATCTCTAGCAAACATGTTAATATGTTCGGTTCAGTGCTCAGTGTTACTACGGATACTAGGGATACTATATGGATTCGACCATTTTGAATCTTTTATCATTTACAAATTCAATATTTTGACGTTTTGAAATGTCATTTTTTGACCTTTTGAAGATTTATAAATATATAATAAAAAAACTAATTTTTAAAAAATATTAAATCCATGGTAATTTAATTAATTAAAAAAAAAAAAATAAAAATATTGTATAAGACACTCGGTGTCCGATTGTGCGGATTTTTGACGTCACAAGCGAATTGAAAATCTATCATTGTGCCTTAAACTTTGATCTTCTATTTCTCTATTATTTATTAATGGATTCCAAAAATTGTTTCACCAGTTTATGAGTTTTGGTCTATATTTTAGTTAAATGTAACTACATAAATTACATTATCCACACTACGATACTTCTCCATTCTGTATTTCGCGCGTACTCTGTCCCAACCTCGTATCTGAAAATTCCCAATTTTTGGACACACAAAAAACGTATTTAAATCTGTATTTTCATCACTATGAACTTAAGATTTATGCTAATTACACCCTTTGATGTTGACTACCTACATATATAAATATATATAGATAAATATATACATATATAAATATAGTATTTAATACGATTTTTGTGTGCCCTAAAACATATAGTTTTTGATATACGAGGTTGGGACAGATAACGCGCGATTTATGCATTGACGTGTAGACTGACGTTAATACTGTTGACAGATAAATAAGAAACGACATATTAATTGCAATTGCGTTTATAATCAAAGCGGAGCAATGTAAATATTTTTATTTAATATTTTTATTACACTAGAAACACATAATATGAGCCCGTATTAATGCTTGTTTTCT